>CM031234.1:396970778-398303278 GCA_018340775.1 Taxus wallichiana var. yunnanensis
ACCCTAAACCCTAAACCCTAAAATCCTAAACCCTAAACCTAAACCCTAAACCCTAAACCCTAAACCCTAAACCTAAACCCTAAACCCCTAAACCCTAAACCTAAAACCCTAAACCCTAAACCCTATAAACCCTAAACCCTAAACCCTAAACCCTAAACCCTAAACCCTAAACCCTAAACCTAAACCCTAAACCCTAAACTCTAAACCATAAACCCTAAACCCTAAACCCTAAACACTAAACCCTAAACCCCTAAACCCTAATATCTAAATCTTGGGTCCTAAACCATAAATCCTAAACACTAAACCCTAAACCCTAAACTTTGAAACCCCCTGAACCCTAAAACCCTAAACCCTGAGCCCTAAAACCCCCCTAAACTCTAAACCCTAGCCCTTAACTATAAACCCTAAACCATGTGCCCAAAACCCAAAACCCAAAACCCTAAATGCCAAACCCTAAACCCAAACCCTAAACCCTAAACCCTCAACCTTGAACCTAACCCTAAACCATAAACACTAAACGTTGAGCCCTATATAACAAACCCTAAACCTTAAACCCTAAATGCCTAAACCCAAAAAACCCTAAAACCCTAAACCCTAAACCCTAAGCCCTAAATCATAAACCCTAAATCCCTAAACCCTAAACCTAAAACCCTAAACCTAAACCCTTGACCCTAAACCCTTAAACCCTAAACCCTAAACCCTAAACCCTAAACCCTAAAACCCTAAACCTAAACCCTAAACCCTAAATGCTAAATCCTTGAACCCTAAATCCTAAACCCTAAACCAAAACCTAAACCTTATACCCTATAAACATAAATGTTGAATCCCAAACCTAAACTTTAAACCCTAACCCCTAAACTCTTAAACCCTAAACCCTAAACCCTTAAACCCTAAACCTAAACCCTAAACCAAAAAACCTAAATTCTAAGCCCTAAATCCTAAAGTTAAAACCCTAAATGCTAAACCATGAAACCCTAAACCCAAACCCTAAACCCTAAACCCTAAACTCTAAATCCTAAAACACAAATCCTTAACTCTAAACATGTAAAAACCTTAACCCTAAACCCTAAACCATTAACCCTAAACCCTAAACCCTTAATCCTTAACCCTTAACATGTTAGAGTAGGTATTTACCTTAGCTCATGTTCACCTAGGTACATTATTTATCGTTAAACCCTAAAATCCTCACCCACTTATATGTGTGGATATTTCTTTTATTTATTTAGATATTAGGAGATATTATCTAGTTGTTAGGTATAGTTCTTTCCTTGATCTATGGTATTGACTAGATCCTTGATGTCTAAACTCTCATAAATCTATGGACTTGACTAGTTCTTTGATGGCTAGTTCTTTCCATGATTTATGGCTTGATCTATGACCTTGAAACCCTAAACTTAGATAGTTATTCCTTGCCTATATAAGCAAGGCCCATTCTCATTGTATTTCATTGAGTTCCATAATAATATATGATATTACCGCTCATTTGTTTGCAAAGGTTTATGTAAAGTTATTTTGGAAAATTACTTTCATCTTATTAACCGTGATATTTGATTAGCATCCTGTTCTTAAACTTAAATACGATCCCTTATTGTTCCTTTTATAACCCTATGTCCTCAACCCTAAACCATAAATCCTAAACCCAAAACCCAAAACCCCGAGCATTAAACCCTAAACCCTCAACCATGATCCCTAAGCCTACGTAACCTTGAACCCTAAACCCTAAACCATAATCTCTAAACTCTAAACCTTAAACAATGAGCCCTAAACTTTTAACCATGTGCCCTAAACCCTTAGGCATAATTGTTGTAGAAGGTGAATCCTATAGAGACTAACATTTTACATGTTTACTATTAGTGTCTAAGGAGTGCAAAACATGGATATGATCCATGAAAAATGTGTGTCTATGATTTTGAAGTAGTTCTTATATAGACTAGGTTAATTTATAATAGATATGACCTTGAATTAAAGGTGGTTAAGACAATGGATAATTAAACCCGATAAGAGGAAAGTATGCTCAATAGTCAAATATATGTAAATCATCCAAGTGTGTAAAATTATGTCTAGATTCATGTTAAAGTGTGAAATAATTTAAGCATCTACATTTAGAACCACGTCTAAAGGTTCATGACACCTCCAAGATCATTAATCCATCTCCATTACCATACATACTTCTAAATTGACACAAATGCGGTTTGGGATTATTAGGCATGGTGTCATTCATGCACACACCAAATTGTAAGGCGTTTCACTAATAGATTTCTCAAGGTCACTCGACACTTATAGGCCACGTATCTAAGGTCTATTCACTCTTCATCAATAACTTTATCAAGGTCACGAGACACTGTAGACCACATTTCTAATGTCTCTTCACTCTATATGATATTGCTTGGTGTCGACAAAAATTTTACTTCCATTTCAAAGGATACATATCCCTCAATATGATTAGTTGATGGGTTCCCCTTATGAGGTGAGAGGCTCCCCTCGTGAGGTCGAGGGCAATCTATTATAGACTAGATTTTGGGCATTGGCATTGTTAAGCTCAATTGTGAGAGAGAAGAGCCACATATGGAAATTCAATCATTTCAACTTCTAAAGAATTATTTAAGCCTTCATGACTTTATAATATTCCATATACATATATGCATGAGTAATTATATAATAATAGATATAAATTCATACATCTCCTCAAGAGTATGACATACATAAAGTGCACATATTAATAAAATGTTATGTTCTATCTTTATTAGCTTCTCTTTGTAATCATCTAATTAGTTTTCATATTGCTTCTACACATAAGCGCACACAACATATCTAGATTATTTTATAAGTATCTGCCGTTATATCTTACAAGATACATATCACTATGGAATGGTCATCTTGACTTTAATTACACATTTTCAATATAAAATTTTGATAATGGGTCTTCTACAATGTTGTAATGCAATGTAGTTAATATATTTATATAGAGGTGCAACATATCCCACTAATTTGGGAAGCATTATTAGAGGGGGATTAAGGCATAGGAAAGCTAGGAAACCGCAGAGGTGCTAACATTTAGGGGTGCTAATTTATTTTATTTTACTATGATTTTTATGAAGAGTAGATCAATTTATTAGTTCCATATATGTTAGTAGAAGTTAGTGTCCAACCTTACATACAAATTCAATTCACTTCATTCAAAATAAAATTAAAATTACATAATTGTATTAAGAATATGATATTTAGTAGGCCTCAAATATTTATGCAAGTGCCTTTGTTGCATAATTCTTAAATTTAATTCATACTCATGTATTTTTCATACATTGTATTGTTTTGAAGTCTTGGAATATTTTTTAGAGGAGAGATCAAGAAAGGTGAATATGTAAAAAACGTGGGAAAAATAGTTGGGAAATATATGGAACAAAAAATGATTATGATAGACTATATGTTAGAGAATTAAACCTCAAGTGGTTTAGGCGGTAGTAGCTCTAAAAAAAAATTATTATGAATTTTTTCTAAGATGGAAGAGGCATTAAAAGTAATATGATTTTTGGTCATGGTTAATTATTTTTTCTACTATAGATTTTATTTATTTATAAATGGTGTTAGCTCTAGTATTTCCTAGGGTTCTCATAACCCTTAATCAACCATGAGCATTATATGAGATACTCAAAATGGTCACTACGCCAAAGGGGTTCTCTAAATAATATAAGGGGAGGGAAACACCTAACTCGATAGACCATATCATCACATCCATAAATATTCTACACATGCGTTGTGAGACATCATCCACGTTGGCAAAAAATACAAAGCACGTCATCATGATCTAGTCAATTAAATTATTGAACTGCCATCACCCATGTTGGCAATACAAAACACATCATCATCATCATTCGTTCAATTAAACGCTTACTACATGGTAATTAAGAAAAATCATTACAACATATGAAAGACCCAAAATAAGATCTGCGTAGTTTTTCTCATTCCTATAAAGTGGAGATAAAGGGAGGCAAGAGCTATCCTCCCCAAAGAATGCACCTATGTATGTGTGTCCCCCATAAAATTTCCCCATGGAACATAACATGCACCAAACAATGGCCATGAAATGTCTTCTTTTTCACTCCGGTTTTAGTCATTTCAATAGTCACTAAATGGTTACATGGGAGGGATGACGGAGGACTTGGATCCAATTTTCACTATCACCCTACCGCCAAATTCGTGGGTCGAGGTGAGACCATTTAAGAGCTTGGGAGGAGGGTAAGTGCAAGAAGTTGATGGACAAATATAGGGTCATTCGTGGACGTCATATTGCAAAAAATAGTGAAATCTCAACTTGTAGGGATTATTAGCTATACGTGCACTCTAAATTAGAAAAATTTATATAAATATGAATCATAGCATTCGAATCTAGTTTATAAAATACTAATTTAAAAAAAAAATGCAGACAATTTTAGTTATATTAAACACTTAAAATTATATGACTTAGTTTTTTTTTTTTTTTTTTAACTTATAAGATTGTAGTCCGTTTGCTCGCATTTTGATGACCAAATCTTTTTTTTTTTCTTTTGGTGAAACATTAGATGTAGTTGTCTATCTTGGGATGGATTTTATTTTGTATTTTTTTAGCAATATTTATTTTTTTATGATTTTTTCCATGAAAGTGGTCTAAAAATATTTAGAAAATGGAGCGCTTTCCGTTTGCCTACCATAACTATATCAAAAAATATCAAAATCAAATATATATATTTTTAACGTGTATAGAATTTGTCCACGCTTGGTATGGTATAAGTTTTATCATATTTTGATAAGCAAAACAAAAGTTACAGTCTTAAACGTAGACATGAACATTCACGGGAAAAAATGTCTTAAAGACCTATTGTTAGTAAAAAATTATATTTATCTCATTCTATTCACTTTAAAATCAATATTTCTACTGAAGCTAACAGTCTCCCCTATGCGATGGCACCATTTTTGTGAAATGTTTTCAGTTTTTTAGCATGGTTCAAGTCTTTGGAAGAGTAGATTTGAGGTTTTTTGACCTTTTACACTTCATAATGACCTTCCATAGCTTTGGTTGGGGAAAAACAAAGATTTTCCAAGGCTTAGGTTCAGAAGATAGATCCATGATCACGGTTTATAAAGTGCGCTCGTGGTTCATAAATCATATTTACACACATCCCAATGTCTAAATTACCATGTGATTTTTACTCTCTGACCTTACCGTATGAATTACTGTGAAATTTTGTCTTTTTCTGCACATTTTTCTTATCACCGGAAGCAAAACATCATGGGAGACAAAAAACGAAGTCAAAAAAGGAAGTCATTAAGTAAAAAAAAACCAAACGAATTAGAGGCCAACAAAATTCAAACTGCTGAATGAATGCAGAAACTTCGTGAATCAAGAAGAGGTTCATCTTCAACCCCAACTATTGTAAGCAATGAAGAACCAAGTAATGTTTCTACCTTGCCAATGTTGAAGTTGAATTAAATACTAGTGATGAAGATGTTTTTCTTCACAATGTTGAAGAAGAATTAAATACTCATGATGTAGCAAATGCTGAAATCAAGGAGACAATGAAAATGTGAATAAGGAAATTCATGTTGAAACTCAGACAAGTAAAATTTGACAAAAACACCTACTAGGATTTTACGTAAGAAACCTATTTTTTTATTGAAATTGATGAAAATATTTTGAAACCAATGTCTGACAAACTTTCTGAACGACAAATCAGAAGAAAAGCCATTGAAATTTGGGATAATCATTTTGAAATTTTAAATGATTCCCAAAGATGTCAGTTGTTGGTTAGTTTGATGAAATTGATTAAAATGAGACCTACATTAAACACCTTAGGATTGACAACATCTAATATACGTGGTCAAACCTCTACAATTGTTGAAACCTTCATGATGCATATCAAATCTTGGTGTCAAGAGACGCACTCGGGATAGTAATATTGTGCGTAGTGTACTTGCTACTAGTGTTGTAAGTGAATCAATAAAAAAATAATGTTTGATTACACAAACAAGTCAAATGTTGCAAGTTAATCAAAAACTCTAAAGAAAGCAATTGAAAGACGTAATATCCTTCAATCACTCAATAATGCCAATTTTTGGGCATTTTCTGCTAGAGCACCGCGTAAGGACAAAAATAATTTTGATGCTATAAGAGAAGTTGTTATTAAATTTTGGCATGATAACACTAGAGTTTCACCTAATACAAGAGATGTTATAAAACAGAGAGTTGGTTCTACTAATCGTGAAACACATCTAAAGCATTTCTTAGATATGACTCAAACTCAATTTTTTCGTAAGTTTGAACAAGAGAATCTGAAATTAAAATTAGTTAACGTTTTTTTGAAATGTTGAAACCATTCTATGTGAAAATCAACCATGCTCGCACCACTTGTTATTGTAGGCAACATGTTGAATTTGCGATGCATTATGCTAAATTTTTACGTATTCATTCTAATTTTCATTCTTAAACTATATTATCGAATGTGATGTTCAAGTTCCACCAATATCTTCCAGGATTTCATTCCTACTATATTTTGTGAAAAATAAGTTAGACATTTTTTTTATAGTCAAGATTGTTTAGATGGAAGTTGTGTACATGCGGCGGATTACCTAAATTGGAAAGTTACATCCATGAGAAAATTGAAGGTACAATAGGACATAATTTAGTTGAGTTTGATAAATATAAATCAGTTGCATACCAAATTGAAAGATGGAAAAGAGTCTAAACGGTGTGAGTTAGTTACAGAACAAATGCCTGTTTTCCAATTTTTGAGAAAATTTAAGGATGAAATTGTTTATGAGTATGTGAAGCATACACATAGAGCTCAATGGTTGGATGAACAGCTTAAAGCTATGAAAAGACATAATTCTTATTGGTACTATTGTTTGGTGGTCGATTTTGTAGAGAATTACACATCATGCAACCACAAATGGAGGTTCAATCACAATATTACAACTCAATACAAGTTGTCATTTTTGTGCATATAGCATTTCTACATTCTCTTGACAAGACAGAGAAATGATCAATTTTTTTAAGAGAGTACCACTTATAAGTGATGATCATACTCATTCTATTGAATTGTGCAAGGGTGTTTCTAGTTATTTTATGGAAACTTGTCTGATAGGGACATCCACTTCAAACAACATTGTATATGGTCAAATAATTACATGTCTCGAGTTTAAGAATACACGACTGTTTTATTGATGATCGAATGCACATCAAGATGGGTGTGTAACATATTTGGAGTTTCACTGAGGATGGACATGGAAAAGGAGAGCATGATGGTGCAAGGGCATGTGTGAAAAGAGCTCTTGCAAGAGAAGAGTTGAAGTACAAAGATGGTGCTAAATTAAAAGATGCAAAGAGCATAGTGGAATGGTGTACTGACAACATGACCCGAGGTTCTCAAGAAAATTCCATAGTTTGCAGATATTTTTGGTTGATAGAGAAACAAAAAATTGCTAACTACGAGGATGGTATGACACTCACTAGGTCCAGTGATATGCACTCATTTTGTAGCTCAGACGCTACTTCGTGGGCCGTATGGACAAGAAAGTTGACATTTTTTTGCATCTTGTATCAAATTTGTCACTGTTGAATGTCATTCATAAGAATGAGTGGATGGATGGATTTGTAGGCCTCTAACTCCACTTCCTAGTTATCAACCTCCACAAGCATTAGACTTGTTTCTGCAGATGAAGTTGCAACATCCAAGGACTTTGACGAAATTTTGATTTTGGTGTGACAAGGTATTTATGGTTATTTATTTAATTTTTGTATTGAGTTATGTCCATTGAAATTTTAATATGTAATTTAAATTTGAGTTGTTCAACCTTTATTTTTTAGGACATGTGTTTTGCGATGAAATTATGGCGAGAAGATAATGAAGAAGGAACAGACTATTTCTTATGTCGTTGCGCCAAGGAAAGAAAGAAGTTGACTTCTCCTATTAGAGATGGCGAAGATATTGAGTATCCTACGGAGGTCAGGTGGTAGTTACTTGGAACTTGGCTTCATGCGGTATCCACTAAAAAAATCCTTTGTTTGGGTGTTTGAAGACTTTGAGACACACATGAAAATACTCTTATATTCGCATCTAGTCCGAGCAACTAATATTCAGTGTATAGATATCGAGGAAGGCCTAATAACAAGATTCTTTGGAAGGTTTGAGAGTCAGATCATGAAGCGATCTTGTCTCGCTATTCGAGTAGATCCAATCCTGATGGTTCATTAGAATGAATTTACAATGCTCATGTCTGGTATATATAATTTATTTTCAATATATATATAAATTTGTTAGTTTAAAGATCTAGATTTAAGTTTGAATATATTTTATTTTAAATTTGTGTATTTTGTATATATAGATAGTGTATGGTTTTGATTTAAAACTTAAATTTCTTTGACTAACACTTTTATGTTTAGGTTAGTGGTGCCGTAAAAGCTTCCACCTTCACATGGTTGGCATTGTTATTAGAGAATTTTAATTCGTTAGTAGAGAATTTTAAATTCTAGAAGCTAAGAGAAGCTTTCATTGTTTGAAAAAGTTGTAAATTTTGAAAAAGTTGTAAATTTTGAAAATGTTGTAAATTTTGAAAACGACTCCTCCCCAAGTGTTTACAAGACCATACCTACGCGTGTGCACCGATATGGGAAGGAAAAATCTAAGAGAGGATATTGTAGAGGGTCCCTACGTTGAGGTGTCGGATCAGATGAGACGTCTCTAGGTGCCATGGAGTCTAAGTAGTCACCCGTCGAAGTTGAACGATATTTTGGTCTCAGGGCTCTTAAGGGACTACGCCCAAACAAAGTAGCCCGGAAGCAACGACCTTGTCACGCATCAAAACACCACCTCCTCTAGCGTTCACCTAGCCACCCGGATGTGTCGACATAGTCGGTTTGGTGCCATGACTCACCATTTACAAAATATAGCATTTGATAACCTTACATTGGCTCAAACTGCACTATTTCATGCGTTTTCCAACAATAGGGCAGCGAGAGCACCAAAATGATAAGGAAAAAATTGAGAGAGGCTATTGTATAGGGTCCCTACGCCGAGGTGTCGATCGATGAGGCATCTCTAGGTGCCACGAGTCCGAGTAGTCACTCGTCGCAGTTGAACGATATTTTGGTCTCGGGGCTCTTAATGGACTATGCCGAACGAAGTAGCGCTGAAGCAACAACCTTGTTGCGCACTAAAATACTACCTCCTATAGTGTTCACCTAGCCACCTAGACGTGTCGGTGTAGTCGGTTTGGTGCCACGACCCATCATTTATAAAATATAGCGTTTGACAACCAATCACCGACTCCAACTACGTTTTCGCATGTTTTGCAAACAATAGGGTAGCGAGAGCACCAAAATGAGAAGGAAAAAACTAAGAGAGGCTTTTGTAGAGGGTCCTTACGCCGAGGTGTCAGATTAGACGAGCCATCTCTAGGTGCCACAGAGTCTGAGTAGTCACCCGTCAAAGTTGAACAATATTTTGGTCTCAGGGCTCTTAAGGGACTACGCTCGAATGAAGTAGCCTGGAAGCAACGACCTTGTTGCACACCAAAACACCACCTCCTCTAGCATTCACCTAGCCACCCGAACATGCTGGTGTAGTTGGTTTAGTACCACGACCCACCATTTGTAAAATATAGTGTTTGACAGCCAATCACTGGCTCCAATTGCACTATTTCGCATGTTTGCAAACAATAGGGCAGTGAGAGCACCAAAATGCGAAGGAAAAAACTGAGAGAGTATTTTGTAGAGGGTCCCTATGCCAAGGTGTCAGATCAGACGAGGCATCTCTAGGTGTCACGGAGTTTGAGTAGTCACCCATCGAAGTTGAATGATATTTTGGTCTTAGGGCTCTTAAGGGACTACGCTCGAACGAAGTAGCCCGGAAGCAACGACCTTGTTGTGCACCAAAACACCACCTCCTCTAGCATTCACCTAACCACCTAGATGTGTTGATGTAGTTAGTTTGGTGCCACGACCCACCGTTTGTAAAATATAGCATTTGACAACCAATCACTAGCTCAAACTGCACTATTTCACGTGTTTACAAACAATAGGGCAACGAGAGCACCGAAATGAGAAGGAAAAAATCTGAGAGAGGATTTTGTAGAGGGTCCCTACACTGAGGTGTTAGATTAGACGAGCCATCTCTAGGTGCCACGAGTCCGAGTAGTCACTCGTCAAAGTTGAATGATATTTTGGTCTCAGGGCTCTTAAGGGACTACGCCCAAACAAAGTAGCCCGGAAGCAACGACCTTGTCGTGCACCAAAACACCACCTTATCTAGTGTTCACCTAGCCACCCAGATGTGTCGGCACAGTTGGTTTGGTGCCATGACCCACCGTTTGAAAAATATAGCGTTTGACAACCAATCACTGGCTTCAACTGCACTATTTCGCGCGTTTACAAACAATAGGGCAGCGAGAGCATCGAAATGAGAAGGAAAAAACTAAGAGAGGATTTTGTAGAGGGTCCCTACGCCAAGGTTTTGGATTAGACGAGCCATTTCTAGGTGCCATGGAGTCTGAGTAGTCACTCGTCGAAGTTGAATGATATTTTGGTCTCAGGGCTCTTAAGGGACTACGCCTGAACGAAGTAGCCCGGAAGAAACGACCTTGTCGCACACCGAAACACCATCTCCTCTAGTGTTCACTTGGCCACCCAGGACATGCTCGTGTGCCATCGGTTTGGTACCACGACATCCTAAGGCATGACTTCTCACTCCTCACCTCCGTTCATTTCCTAGGACTAAAAACATTTAATGTCACTTGTTTACCTTCCATCTCTCTTGTTCTCTTTGAACTTTCCTCTGTCCTCTTAGACCTGCTTCATCACTATCCTTGCTTTTCTCTCTTGAGCTATGTTGTTTTGCTAATCTCTCTCCATCCTCTGTTGCCCCAACTATGTGCTTACATGCTCATTATTCTTGTATTGTAATAGGATTCTTCATCAAAGATCACTAGACACAGAATTAGGAGTATAAGTAAATCATCAAACAATTAAGGGAACACATGTGTGAGGACCTTTTATTCATAAGTGTCATCATTGAATGCATGAGATTAATCATCTCTACCTCAAATCAAAGCAATGTCTCCCATCTGAAAACTTCAACCCCCAGTCCAACAAGAAAGATCAAGCATTGATCTTATTCAAAGAAGGACATGTGACCATTGGGTGAGCATGATCCTTGAAAAGGGAACATGATCTATTTCTGATATTATCTCTTTGTTTAGATTGTTCTTGGTCATATTTTTGAAAATCAATAGGAATAGAGTTGAGATCAAGAAAGAGAAATTCCATTGGGAAAATAATCTCCCATTTGCGAGTGAGATGAATAATTTTGATTCTCATTCCTTGGTGAGCTCAGGTGTGTTTTCGTCTGACTCAGAGAACTTGTATGACATTTTGTCCCATACCATCACCTAGAGGTTTGATGCTCTAAAAGAAGTCATTTCTGATTTTGAAGCCCATGAGGAGAATGTATCAAAAATTTTGGAAGATCTTGGCACAAGAATGCATGAGCTTGGTACTCCTCTCAGGGAGAATAATTCCACATGAAGAATCTTTAGGATTCAAATTTTAAGAATTGGTTTAGGAAAATATTTATGACCCTTTCCTTCAATAGTCAATCAAGTACTTTAGTTCAGCCCTTGTAGAGATCATAGGTTATATCTCTAGAATCCTATGAAGAGTTAAATGAAAAATATTTTATTCAATGTGGAAATATCAATGCCATTCCTGAGAATTGACTCAACACATTGGAGCATGTGAACATCTTGGAAGATGAGAAAGTTTCATTTGTAGTTTCCAGATTCAACAAGATGGTCTATGGAAAATCCTCATCATTCAAGATCTTCTCAGATAGAAGACATGAATTGATTCTTCATTAGAGGAGGATTCTTCATGTGATGGGTGGAACCTAAGAATACTAATAAGGGCTTACTATCAAATTTTTACCCTTTCAACTTGGGACTTCAGAATGTACCACCACATAAAATCTCTCCCTTTCGTCACTTAAGGCTTGTAACATTCTCACTAGGTATTCAATTCCTCAACACCCCAACTTGATTATGTTGCCCCCTCTCATGAATACTTAACCCCTTCTCACATTATCACCCCTTTAAGTCCCTTTGTCACTTAAGGCTTGTAACCCTACCCTGTCATGCCATGTAACCCGAGTTAATCCAGAATGGTCAAGGATGAGTTAGAAGGTGAGTTAGCTAGGTTAATGTTAAGAGGTGAGTATAAACATACACTTAGCTATTTTTTTAATCCCTTTTGAATATTTCATTTTCCTTCATTGTTGCTAGTATTTAGTTATGCTACTAAATTTTCAAGAAACCCTATTGCAAAATCACAATTTTGCTCATATCTCTTTCATTTTTGCTCCATTTCCCTTGCAATTTTTCCCATAACTTCTACTCATGAACTTCTTGAAGATGATCTCAAAATATTTTTCATTGGTACCCTAATTTTTTATAGCATCCTATTTAAAATTTCAGAGAAAAAACTTGCCTTTTTATATCCTTGCAATTCTAGAGATCGAAAACACTTGAAATTTGAAGCAGGAAACCATATGAAAATACCTAATCTAATGAAAAAAATTCATCTCAATCCAAATACAAGAAGACATGATTAAATATTTAAATCAAACATACATATATCAGAGAACTAATTTAAATGGTTATGAAAACATACATAGAAGGATATCATACATGCAATGAAATCAAATCAAACATATATAGTTCAGATTTATCGTTATGAAAACCAACACACATGGATATATAAGAATCAAACAAAGTGTGCTCCAGATGCACGTCTCTGAAAATATATACATAAGTTCATAATGTATGTGTACATCTCGAACTAAGTGTGTCATAATGTACATATGGGACCACATGCGGTCGTAAAAGGCTATATATATATACAATGGACTATATGAAGAAACATGTTCACTAGGACCAGATGGCCCATACATACATACATACATACATACATACATACATACATACATACATACATACATATATATATATATATATATATATATATGTATGTATGTATGTATGTATGTATGTATGTATGTATATATGTACATCTAGGTGGACTATGAATCTACTCATGAAACATCTTCCCTCTCTTCGCCTGCTTAGAAATAGCACGTCCATGACTTGGGGATGTAGTGGAGGAGATGCCACTATGGATTTCATCCATGTGGTCCTACGTGTCTCTAAGCATGCCCGCAACCTAACTCCGCACATTCATAAACAACAAGTTTTTAACACCCAAAATTTTAAAATGCATTCAAAATTTAGAAACTTGTACAATTTAGTTAAAATGCATGTGAAATCTTACCGCAATGTCATGATCCTTATCAATTTGTTGTTGACGCATCGCAGGGACAACAATAGACTCACGAGGGGTAAGCTACATACAAATAATTAATTTTCAAATTAAATATTTCACATACATACAAAATTTGATATTGTAGATTTAAGTAATAAGAAATAATGAACCTCCAAAATTTAACAAATTTAAAAAATTGTACCTCAGTTAGTGGATCTGCAGATGTTATGGTAGTATCTACAGTAGCCTCCATAGTTTGCATATATGGAGGAGTCTCTCTAGCAGTCATAAGCTATACAAAAAATATGTACAAATCAATATTAAAATCTACATGACTATGCACCACATAATAGAGGTCCAAAGCATGTAATCCACGTGAACTTCCAGAATTAGAAACAAAGTGTAAAGAGATTTACTAACCTGCGTAAAACTCATGTGAGGCATGCCAGTAGCCTCAATTCCTAGAGCAGATGATGACCCACCAGGCTCTTGTGTATAAAAGAGAAACATATTAATATGTACAACATACACGTGAAACATTATAATAATAATCTAGTGCAATCAAATGAAATTAAAAATGTAAGTTTGTACAACTTGAAACTTACGTTTGAAACACGCCAGCCAAGTAGCTAGCATGTCGACGCTGGATGTTTCCTTCACCGGCTCTTGTTATTTAAAATAAAATAAAAATTAGTTTTTACATGTATGTACATGACGTACAATAAATATATATATATATATATATATATATATATATATATAAAAATCTCAAACATATGAATTAAACTATTGTATATATATATATATATATATATTTATATTTATTTGAAATTTACCTGTGAAAGACCAATATCAAGTGGCACCAGCCTTCCAAAACATTCCCAGATCTCATTTATAGAAAATAAATCATGTGAACTAACAAATGATGTCTCGCCCCAGCAGTGCATATGGCACCACATGATCCACAAAGTGGTGTGATGTGCTAGAACCGACACCTCCACCAACATCACCGGATGCAATCGGTCACTATCTTGAGGTCAAAGTGTTAGTGAGCTCCTCAATGCATGAAATGTATCAATCTCCAAAACCTCCTTCACTGTAGGAGGGATAATGAAGGCAATGGAGATTTTTGGGCATGGAGGATCCTACATTGACCTATGCGTGCACTAGGTCTACTCTGTGCAGAGCCACATCCTTGACAAAAAAAGTCAGAAAAGTCAAAATAATTCGGGACCTCATTGAGCACAAACTCGCAATATAATTTCTTCAAAAATAAAGAGGGACCTCATTGTTGTTTCATGGTGGATAATCAAAAACCATCCACCATCGGTCCCAAAAATTGTTTTTAATTCGGTCATCGTGGCACCAATGGATTGGGAACCACTTGCAAGTAATCATGGGGGGCATTGGTTCTAGGGTCGATAAATAATGCACAAATGAGGTATTTTCAAATTTTTTTGTCTTTTACGCCGCATGGGATAGTTTATCCGCACACCACCACCTACATTCACCTCTAAAGGTATTCCATCCATGTATTTGGTTGGTTGCGGACTCAACTTTGCCAATCAATGTTTCATGCAATGTATTGGCAGCAAAGTCATGCGGGATGGATTTGTAGCATGATTTTGTCTTATAGTCTGAATTAGGTTCTCAATGACAATTTTATTTTCTCAGATTCTTCCAATGATATTATCTTGTGTTCTTGCTGGCTCAGTGGGGACAGAAGGAGCCACAGGAGGTAGATCTATGTTTGGAGGAGGGTTTTGAGGAATGTTTTGACGATTTTCATGATTTCGAAGCTTGCCGACCAACTGATAAAACAAGAAAATTGTATACATAAACAAACATTTCAAAAAACCCATGAAAATGTAAAAAAACCTAAAATGCAAAAAAATGATTAAAATCGGGGCTTACCTCCTCGTCTTGGCGGCATGGTTGAATCTATCGCTATCTAGAAGTTCGATGAGCAATTTTGAGGTGGTATTCAAAGCTCAAGTGAAAAATGTCTAGGAAAAATTGCGGTTTGAAATGAAAAATGGGGAAAATAAGGAGTCGCATGATTGTTAATTTTCATCTCGAGTTCCACAATCGCTGTTTATAACCGCACTCGCGGTTCTAAACCGCGATCACGATTTTAGGTTCGGTAATTTCTGAACCTGGAATTCAAGAACTGTGATCATGGTTCCTGAATTTCAGGTTTTTATGTCCACGGAATTGTCCACCAACTTCGTGCACTTACCCAAGATATGCCTTTACTACCAAAACCACATGTTTTTCTTTAAACCAACATAGTTAACTATCTCGCCCCTATTTTTCCTTAAACCAACATAAATCACCTTCATCACATTCTACTTTTGGTAACAATAGGTGAATATGGATAACGCAAGCTAGCCTATGCACGCCCGTGAATCTCATGTATTTAGTTTTGTTGCTTCAATTATACTTTAAATGCTTAAATTCCATTGTTACATGTCTCGTATGCATGGAAAGTTAAAACAAAATTAAAGAATTGTCGTTATTTAAAAAAAAATCCTAGTGCCCTTAAACTTGGCTAAGTTTTATTCCTCCTACACATACTTTCTTTCCTTGGAACTCTATTTTCACCAGACTTGCACGCACACACACACACACACACACACACACACACATTCAAAGCAAGAATTTCCATGCAAAATGAAGACCGATGGACTCAAACATTGTTGTAAATGCAACCATATTTGTAATGTTTGGCCATTTTTATGTCTTCATTAATGCGTGTACACTAAGAAAAAGAAAAACGCAAGAATTATGTTTGGCCCATAATTTACTTTACAATCTCTTGAATTTCCGTGAAAGATGTTCAATAAAATCTCTGATATTTTATTTTCTAACCAACAATTTTGATACTATTTTTATTAGTAATTCAAAGAAAATGATAAAGAAATTTTGTCCCTTGTTTAGCCGTTTCCTCCCTTTCTAATTAGCCAATTATTTGAAAGTTGGAAATAGGGTTGGGTTAGCCATGAACAATGAAGTTAATCAGGTATAAAGCTTGCAGCTTGTGTTCTACAAATTAAGTGTTTCGTTGTCATGTGAATAAACAAACATTAGAATATAGTTGTTGATCGAAAACTAGACAAGTGATGAGAAATGTAGTGATTCAAAATGTAATACCCCTTAAGAACCTTAACTTGACCTAGAACCTATTTTACAACCATTCCATAGGCTTTCTAGACTTAATTTAATCTTTCCTAATAGGTCATTGAGACTTGACCTATAACCTATTTAACAACCATTGCATAGGTTGTCCAACCTTTGTGTTTTTCATCTTGTTAAACAACACATTGTATTTTTTAGCACATTGAAAAACGCAACAGCTTTTTTCCACACGTTTTCATTTATGAAATTAAAATTTTGTAACTCAAATTAATACGATAATAATAGATTATATCTATTTTGTATAATTATTTAATTAATATTTTTTTATTAATTACATAAGTCAAAACGTGTGGAAAACTTCATTTTTTTTCAACACGTTGAAAAACACAATGTGTTTGTCAACACGTTGAAAACACACTTTGCTTGTCACCATGTTGAAAAACAGGATGTGGTTTTTAACACATTGAAAAACACAATGGTTTTCCACATTTTTGACTGATGTAATTAATATTTAGTAATTAACATGTGGAAAACCTTTGTCTTTTTCATCTTGTTGAAAAACACAATGGTTTTTTACATGTTTTCATTTATGTAATTAAAATTTTGTAATTCACACTAATATATGTAAATAATATTTTCCCTTATTTTAAAAATTGAGAGTTAAATGGATGTCAAATTTAGGTGTATAATTAATTAAAAATTAAAAATATATATTAAATTTAAGTGAATAATTTATTACATTACACTTAATTTACGTTATTTAAAATATTGGATAAATTTATTTTCTTTAAAATTTAAATATATTTTATTTTTTTAATTCAAAAATTTAATATGATGATGATAATTATATTTATATTTGTTAACAATAACCTTAATAATAAATTTCTTAAAATCCCTGGACTCTTCTTACTTAATTTAGAAAAAAAAAAAATAGAAATATACCAAAATTGTATTTCATCAAATTAATTAAGAGAAAATAATTATGAACAATTCATATTATTGAATATTATTTGGTTTTCCTAATTTAAAAGTTTATGAACCAAGTTGTGTGATTCAAGATATGAGTGCACAAACATGTTTATGCCATTATATTATTAGTTTTATGTTTTATTTTTCAAATTTTTATTATGATGTTGTTTTTTTCTTGGAACTGCCATCATCACCAATCCAACACTATGATAATTCTTCACCGGGAACTCCTCGTGCTATGATTATTTACTAATGCACAACTTTTAGTTTGGTGGATGTAATCTGAAACACAACAACAAACATAACACAAGAATACCATAGACTATGATAAGAAGGAATGATGATAAATCTGAAATATAAGTGTAAATTATAATATCAACATGAAATTGTTACAATCTCACCCATGAGGTACTTCAAGTGTTACTGACTTCACTTGCCTTCCAACAATAACTATGGGAGAAACTTCACAATGGATTCTTTAACACACCTTCTAAATATGGCTTCCTTTACACACTTATTCATACAATATCTCTCACTACTTCCCTCTATGCTAAATGAGGGGGTGGCCTTTTATTTATAGGAATTCAGGGCTTATCCACCCTATCTCTAAGATAGGATAGGAAATCTCTTCCGACTAATCATATTCCATGCCTAAACTCTTGCCTTTACATGTAAGCTTATTTTCTAAGATAAGATAAACCTTATCATCTCACATGGGTTCCACCTTTTTAGACTTTTCCACAAATAAAATACACAAAATATTTATGACATCACTCTTTGTCCTTATTACAAATATAATATTTCTAATTCCTAATCATGTAGACCCTACTTCTCTACTTACCCCAACTTTGACATTTTAACATTACCGGACCACTTACGACAAATATTTACTTTTTACCACAACATTCCTATGGTACTTTAACTGCATACCGTCTTATACATTATTGGCGGTGTTGTCTTGCAGCTATTTATTATCTTATCGACGCCACTACTAATCATACTTAACAACATCCTATTCCTAATACATACATAATAAAATAGAAATTACGGAGAAAAATATTAATATCGACATTTTCCCCTTCCTAGCTTCTACTCCGTCCCGAGTAGACTATTCTGTGCTTTGAAAATCTTTAACTTGTCGTGGTTGACCCATATCGTAATGGGAGTGCCATCCAATTCCTCCAATCGATATGTACCATTTTCATGCACAATACTATTTTGTAGGGCCCCATCCATTTGGGAAGAAATTTTCTCTGCCTTTCTTTTTTTTTTGTATACGGAATCATATACTAGAACCAAGTCATTCACATAAAATGGAGACCAACGGATCTTTTGATCAAAGTATATCTTCCGATTCATTTTCTTCTTATAGCTTGTATCTTTCATTATTTCCCTCATTTCCTCTAGCAAATGAAGATGCACCAAACTTTCTTTTACTAAATCACTTTCATCCATCATTTTCTTTTTCATAACTCTCACAATGGGAATATCAAACTCAATAGGAAGAAGCTGGATCAATGTCATAAGCCAACCGAAATTGGGAGTATCTTGTTGCTGACTTTGATGTTGCCCTATATGCCCACAATGCTGCATGAATCCTTTTATCCCACTTATGTACCTACAAGGTTGTATCTCTTGCTAGAATTTGACACAACACAAAATTTTTCGTTCACGTCCATTTGTGATTGGCTTGTATGTTTTTCCCTTCCCGTGCTTAATAGAAAACTTGTTGACTAGTGCTTCTACCACCTCATTAATGAAGTGGCTTCCTTGATCTATTACAATTTCTAATGGGCACCCAAATCTAGTGACAATGCGTTCATATATGAACCTTGCCACTTCATCCATAGAAGTTGTTTTCAATGGCCTAGCTTCAACCCACTTGGTTAAATAATCTGTGGCAACTACAATATATTTATTTTGGCATGGGGTAGTTGGAAGTGAACCTACAATATCTATTCCCCACTTTTCAAAGGGACCAAGTGGAAGAATAGAGCATAATGGAGTTGATGAAGTCTTATGGTTACCATGTGTTTGACAAATATCACATGTCTTACAATAATTATAACAATCTCTAAAAAGAGTGGGCCAGTGATCACATCCAATTGTCCTCTTGACATCCATCGTGTCCTATTCGAAATAATATTTCATGCAGAATAGAATATGGATGACTGGCTTGAGTAATCTTCCTCTTAGTCTTTGCATTGCCACCATCAGGAAACTTGAATTCATTCAGATACTTCCAATGATCTATGTATTCACTAGGGATTGTGTCAAGGGATAACAATGTTGCATTTGGGAAATCATCATCATCACAAGATGATCCTAAACCATCACAGAGCTCGAGAGAGTGTATCTCGCATTGACATGTTTCTTTCCTGGCCTATCTATAATATCAAATTCAAATTCTTCTAGCAAAATTATCCATATTGTTATCCTCCCTAATGGGTTAGGCTTATTTACAATATATTTTAGAGCCTGATGATCTGTTACAACTATAAATTACCGCTCTCTAACAATTAATTTCTAAACTTCTTTACAAAAAAATGATAGCTAGAGCCTCTTTTTCAATTACAGTATAATTTACCTCAGCATTTGCTCATTTGTCTGCTCCCCAAAAGTAAACTGGATGATCATTCCCATTTTCATCTTTTTGGCTCAGAGTACTTCCTAGTGTTGCATCTGAGGCATCAATATACACAATGAATGGCTTGCTCCAATCTGGATTCTTTAAAACAGGTGAAGACACCAAAGTTTCCTTCATTTGTTCAAAAGCTTCATGCGCCTTATTTCCTGGTTCATAAGTAACATCCTTCTTCAAGAGCTGAGTTAGTGGTTGTGCAATCTTTGAAAAATTCTTGATGAACCTTCTATAGTAACCCACATGGCTTAAAAATGATCTCAACTTACTTCTATTAATAGGAAATGGTAACCCTTTGATTTTTAAAACTTTATTAGGATCAGTACTAATACCATCTCTGGATACAACATGCCCTAACAAAACACCTTTATAACATCCAAAGACACACTTTGTAGGGTTTAGTGAGGCTTGTGCTTCATCTAACCTTTGAAATGTTGTCTCCATCTAGTGCAGGTGGTCCATCTTACTCCCATAGATGTAAAAATCATCCAGAAATACTCTAATGAAGTTTCCAATGTAGGGTTCAAACACCCTATTCATCAAGCGTTGAAACGTTACTGGAGCATTACACAACCCAAAAGGCATAACTCTATAATCAAACGTACCCCAAGGAGTGGTGAACGTGGTCTTTAGCTGATCTTTCTCTGCTATACGAACTTGGTTGTATCTATTATATCCATCAACGAAAACTATAAAGCACTCCTGGCCAACTACTTCATCCAAGATCTGATCTGAGAATGGAAGAGGGTAATGATCCTTCTTTGTTGCCTTGTTAAGCTTCCTATAATCAACACAAATGTGTAGTTTCCCATTCTTTTTTATTGATATCACAATAGGAGAAACCCATTCTTAATTATCCACAAAGAAATATGAATCCCGCATCAAGCAACTTATCTATTTCTTCTTTTACATTCTTAGAAAAATTAGGATTCATTCTATATGGCATTTGCTTTATGGGTTTTCCACCATCTACCATCTCAATAGAATGTTCTACCCAACTTACTTGATGGAGTTCCTTGTAATAAAAATGAATCGGTGTATGTTCCTTCAAAGAGTTGGAGGTAGGATTCGTTCTCACTCTCCATCACAAATCACCAATCTTTATTTATTGGAGACGATAAAAAAAAATTATTCGAGATAATCTTATGGGTTCATGATTCGATGTGATTGGAAGGATATCCATGACTCGAAACATCAACCTCACTTTCTTCATCTTCTCGTGTCCACTTCACCGGTACTAGAGTAATCGAGAGGATGTCTAATAATCGGTTTCATCACTTGAATCCACGGTTCTACCTTATGATGCCGAGGATCACATTTATCTTCACTCTCTCTACCACGTCCAAGTGTCATGAAGCCTTCATTCCAGGTAGTTTCTTGCATGAACTCTCCTTAGCCATGGTCTTCCCAAAACATTGGGTATGCAATGCATACCATTTTTCATCACCCGAAAGTCTACCACACATACAACACCCATAACATATTGCCACATTTGAAACAACACCTTCTAGTTTTTCCTTATTTAATGACCTTAACATAAGTGTTGAGGGGTAATCAATTTTTAAACCCAACATATTCATTACAGACTCGGTCATTACATTAACTGCAGCACCTCCATCAACTAAGACATCATGAATTAAAATACCATTACATAATACCTCAGCTTGTGGAGCGTAGGGATCTGCCTCTACCTCCAAAATAAGTACCTCAACCTCCTTACTTCATCGAGGATTGAGTCCACTTCGCAGCTCCCGCCTCTTCTCAGAAGACATAGCTAGAAGTTGACCATATGTAATATTTGCAGGCCTTTTGGACAGATCTTCTAAGATGGAGTATGGTCCTTATCCCTGTGAAATTAGAAAATATTCACACCCAACTTTCTTCTCCTATGTTTCTTACTAGTTTCTCTTTTCATCTTCTTAGGATCATTTCCATCTTGGTTATCTTTTTCTTTTTTCTTTTTGTTACAAACACATCTGCTTCATTATTTATGCTCCTATCTATTACATCAAAAGAATTCACAAGTGTTTTTCCGTTATCATTATCTCTTGTACTAGATGTAGAAGCTCTATCTAGACAATTATACTTATAATGACCTTTTTACGACAACTATAACATACAACTTCAGAAATATTTCTTTTGGACCTCTATCTCCTCCCCGAGAACTAAATTACTTTCCTTGAAGAATAATAATAGTTAAGCGACCCATCTTCTTGAGCGGATCTTGATACTTAGTAAATGTACTAGGAAAATATTGGTGCTCACCAAGAGTGGTTGTGGATTGGACCAAAGATGTTGGTGTAGGCTCTACCTTAGTAGCAATTTCTTTGGGCTCCTCTCTTCCATGCTTTCTTCTTGCCTTCTTGCAATCTCTTTTACTTTTTCAATGGTAGGGTGACGGTCATACTTCACTCATTTTTTGATCTCTGGCTTCATCCCAAGAATGAAGTACTTACAGAGGAGATTATCCACGTCATTCATCAACCCATCCGCTAATCCTTCCTTCCATATTTGGGCATCGAGCTTCCTCCTTAGTTCTAGAACACGAGCATGATAATCCCGTATTTTCTCCTTCTCTCCTTGGGATAGCTTTGTGATATCAATCATGAAATCTACATATTTCTGTTGTTCACTAAATTCTTCAAGAAAACTTTCAGTTAATAAATCCCATGAGTTTTTCACATATCACCCAGTGTTTCAAACCACCTAAGGGTTGAACCATCTAAAAAGGTAGGAAAAAATTCAGTCCATTGTTCCCTTCTTATGAGGCCATTACAAATGCAAGATCGTTTAAACTCTTGAATGAAAGACGAAGCATCTTCATTAGATTAGGCTGAAAAATAGGAATCTTCCCCATTTTCAAAAGTAACCACAGTGAAATACCAACCCATAAGTACAATCAACAAGACTTATGTGCACAAATAATTGGAATCACTATAATAGAAAATAGAAATGACGACGGTAAACTATGGTAAAACTTGACTTTTACTTTGCGGTAAACACTATTCACAATAAAAAGTAAAGTTACTTATGGTAAATACTATTCACGGTAAAAGTGACTTTACCATGGTAACCACTATGCACAGTAAAAACAAGGTTACCCTCCAAATGTTTTCTAACTAAGTGAGAATATATCTCCAAAAAATCCACCAACGAGGAATGGTCCCTAAGAACGGAACCAAAATGTCACCACCAATCGACACTTTGTGATAATTCTTCACCACTGGAACTCCTCGTGCTATGATTATTTACTATGCACATCTTTTAATTTGGTGGATGTAATCTGGAAACACAAAAACAAACATAACACAAGAATACCATAGACTATGATAAAAGGAATGATGATAAATCTGAAATATAAGTGTAAATTATAATATCAACATGAAATTGTTATAATCTCACCCATGAGGTACTTCAAGTGTTACTGACTTCACTTGCCTTCCAACAATAACTATGGGAGAAACTTCACAATGGATTCTTTAACACATTCTAAATGATGGCTTCCTTTACACACTTACTCATACAATAGCTCTCACTACTTCCTCTATGCTAAATGAGGGGGTGGCCTCTTTATTTATAGGAATTGGGCTTATCCACCCTATCTCTAAGATATGATAGGAAATATCTTCCAGCCAATCATATTCCATGCGTAAACTCTTGCCTTTACATGTAGGCTTATCTTCTAAGATAAGATAAACCTTATCATCTCACATGGGTTCCACCTTTTTAGACTTTTCCACAAATAAAATACACAAAATATTTATGACATCACTCTTTGTCCTTATTACAAATATAATATTTCTAATTCCTAATCATGTAGACCCTACTTCTCTACTTACCCCAACTTTGACATTTTAACATTACCGGACCACTTACGACAAAAATATTTACTTTTTACCAAAACATTCCTATTGTACTTTTGACTATTACCATACTATACTCTACTTTATTGGCAAGCACCGTCGAAAAGTGCCATTATCTTCTATTAGATGCCACTACTAATCATACTTAACAACATCCTATTCCTAATACATACATAATAAAATAGAAATTACGGAAGAAAATTTTAATGTCGATAGAACCTCTTTTATAGTATAATATACACAAAATAATACAAGGTGTTACATAGTAAGGGGCATCTAATGAAAGGGTCATAGCCTCAAAAATAATGAAGTATCAAATGTCACAAGGGCAGAAAAAAACGCCACATAGGCAACAAAAATGGCCACCAAGTGAAAACATGGCACTACCAAAAACTTAGGCACATGGAGCAACAACACCCTTGAGGAGGAGCTAGATCATCATGCAATGGAAAGAAGCCAAGAGAGAGTGACTCGTTAAATGGGGTTGAGCAGCCAACCATCCTAGTCTCAGCGTCTGAGACACGAAGAGGGACCATGATTCCCCACTCCGGGGTTGGTGAAGCACCGAACCGAGATGCCCCAATAAGCGAGCCCCACTTGAGAGGAGCTGGCCACCACTTTTCCACAAGCCGACGGGCTCTTAGCTTGTGCCCAAGGGAAGATGGACTGGGTGAGTAGGTGGAGGAGATGGCTAAGCACTTCTTGAATGGATTCGATATCTTCCACGACGTCTAGGTAGCATTGCACCGATCATCATCCGAGGGGACATGACTCATGGTACAAGGTGTGCTACCCCAATGGTCAAGTAGTTCTTTTTAGATGAGAAAACTCCAATGCCACCTTCTATGTTTGTGCCTAAATCTGCATGTAAAAAGAAGACAAAATATCCACCTTTTCATTAATGGTTAATTCTCATCTAAGATCACAATGTTGAAACAAGGCATTATTTCTAGCTTTCCGAGTTGGAAAAGAATAACAGAGCGGAAGAACTGCCAAAGGGAAGAAATATAAAAGGGCCAATTAGCATAATCGCCAAATAAAACAACTTTCCAATCAAATAACTTAGGTTGATAGGGACGAAAAAGGGAATGAATGCAACACCAAACATCCTGAGCACACGGAGAGAACTAGAAGACATGTTTGAAAGACTCAGGGTGACCACAAAAAGGCATACATGGTTAGGAATACCAATGTGACTTAATATTTCCCCAATGGAAGCCCTTGCTAGATGAGACACCAAAGAAAAAAATTAAGCTTTGGCTCAAAAAAGGATTCCAAGCCTGGTATAGACGCTTTAACCAAGTGGAGGGAGAGGATAGTAAATTCCACCTGGAATTGAGCTTGTCTAAGGCAAGCGAGATAAGCAAGGAAGGGAGTAGATAACTCTAGAATTATACTGCAATAAGAGGGATATCCACATTCCATCTCGAATCCTTCCACCAAGCATGAGGTGATTGAAGTCCCAATTTTTGTAATATAACATCTATCATGAAAGACTGGATAGCCAGAATCGAAGGCAAGTCTAAATTGACAACGTGGAATTTTTGTTTCAGTGCAAGCCACAGGAGACAATCTTTGTGGGAAACCAAGTCCTAACAGTGGAGATGCCTTTCAAATCTGAGCCAACAGTCAGTACTACCATAATGTTAGACATTTCCGCTAAGGGTAAATTATCTGAAGAAAAAATAGGCAACCACTAGATATTATACTCATTGAAGGAAAGACCAGTTCTAAAGCCATTACCAACCCACCGCATCAAATGTTTGTCCGATTCAAAATCCTTCTAGATTTTTTTAACCACAAAGGTATCAAATATTTTATCTAGAACTCTAGTAATTAATAAGGTATGAAACCCTATATTTTCCCATCACTTCTTCTATAAGGTGCTCCAGAAGAGATATAATGTCGTAAAATAATTAAATGTCATTGGTTTCCCTATTCAATGTAACGAATGACTCATTTAGCACAAAGAGAAATAATCTACCTATATGTTGAGTATGGAGCTTAATTGCATCACAAGAAACTTGATTTTACATGTTACGGTTTTGATCATAACCGGCGTCGTCGGGGTAACTAACATCGGTTAGTCAAGTCGAGTGACCATCAATGGTTAGGCAATAACATCGATCGATGGTTGCCTGTGTGATGTTGTTTTTTTGTTTTTGATGAAAATTAGAATAAATCACTTGTTTTAAATATGATTTATTGATTGTAAAAGCATAGTTAAGTTACCCAAAATAGTTATATATGCATGTATGCATTGTAAGAGGGTAAGTAAGAAGAAGAGAAAAAATAGCAATTGTTTTACATGCATATAAGTTTTCTTGGTGAACAAGAAAGAGTAACTGAGTGAAGGAAAAGCATTGAACATCCTATGAGGTGTTGGAAGAAAAAAATATTCATTGTATTTCCTCTGTAAAGCACTGAATAATAATATTGGTTGTTTCTTGGTGGACGTAGCCCACACTGGGTGAACCACGTTAAATCTAGTGTAATCTTTCTCTTGTTTATTTTATCTTCTAGTTATTTCCGCATTCATTGCTTGTATGATTTATTTGATTATAGATATGTGCAACATTATTATATGGTTTAACCCCAACAACTGGTATCAAATCCAGATTTGTTATCTTATTTGATACCAACAAATCGAGCTTGGTTTGTTATCTTATCTGATACCAACAACTAGTATTAGAGCTTTGTTTGGAGGTTTTGTGTGTTGATAGGATTTACTTTCAGAGGGTTTTCTGATTGAGTGGGAGTAAAGAAATGGCAAAAGATAGTAAATACCGAGTAGAGAAATTTGACGGTCGTAATTATCAACTATGGAAGATGCATGTGGAGGATTATTTGTATTAGAAAGATCTATACTTACCATTGGATGAGCATGGAAATCCGAGTACGATGACTGATGAAGAATGGAAGGTTCTTAATAGAAAGGCTCTAGGATCTATAAGATTGAGCTTGACAACATTGGTGGCTTTGAATTTTACATATGTAAAAACCACGGTAGAGTTGATGAAATCTTTAGCAAATTTGTATGAAACTCCTAGTGCTTTGAATAAGGTATATTTTATGAAAAAATTAATTCTAAGATGCAAGAAGGTGGATCTGTATCTAATCATTTGAATGATTTCTGGTCTATTGTAAATCAATTAAAATCAGTAGAAATTCTATTTGATGATGAAGTGAAAGTAATTTTATTCTTATGCTCTTTTCCGATAGTTGGGATAACTTGGTAATGGTTGTTAGTAATATAAAAACTACTTCTAAATGATTTAAATTTGATGATGTGGTTAGTGTAATCCTTAATGAGGAAATACGTAAGAAAATCTTAGGAGAAGCATCATCTGGAAATGCTTTAACTATTGAAAGTAGGGGAAGATCTAAAGAGAGATCATCTAAGAGTAAGAAGAATGGGAGATCAAAGTCAAGACATGGCAGATCTAGATCTAGGTACAGAGATTTACTTTGCTGGAATTGTGGAAAGAGAGGACATGTAAAGAAGGAGTGTTGGTCCAAGGAAAACAAAGAGAATACATCAGACAAAGGTAAAGAAAAAGGTAAGGAGGCAAACATTGCAAGTGAGGTAAAGCAATATGCCCTTATTCTCTCCTTGGATAATAAATTAGAATCTTGGGTGTTAGATTCTGGAGCTTCTTTCCATGCTACCCCTAATAAGGGTTATTTTAGAAATTATGTTCAGGGTGATTTTGGACAAGTTTATTTAGGTGATGATGAGCCATGCAATATTACTGGTAAAGGTGATGTTTATCTAAAGTTATAGAATGGAAACCCATGGGTATTGAAATATGTAAGGCATGTGCCAAGCCTTAAAAGAAATCTAATATCTGCAGGGAAACTTGGTGAATCTGGATGTGTGGTTACATTCACAACTGACTCTTGGAAGGTTACCAAGGGATCTCTTGTTGTGGCAAGAGGTAAGAAGGTAGGAACTTTATATTTATCTACCTGTATTACTGATTCCTTTTCTATGTTATCTACTATAGATTCAAATGCAAACATGTGGCATAATCGGCTAGGCCATATGAGTGAAAAATGAATAAAAATCTTAAAGGCTAAGGGTAAGTTATTAGATTTGAAATAATTAGATCTTGAATTTTGTGAGCACTGCATATTTGGAAAGCAAAAGAGAGTGATATTTCTCAAGGTTGGGTCAATAAAGAAGGAGCAAAATTAGAGCTTGTACACTTAGATGTGTGGGGACCAGCCCAGGTAGCTTCTATTGGAGGATCCCAATATTATGTGACTTTCATTGATGATGCCACAAGGAAGGTATGGATCTATTGTATTAAGCGTAAATCTGATGTTTTTGAAACTTTTAAAAGATGGAAAGCCCTTGTAGAAAATGAAACAAATTTAAAATTGAAGTGCCTTAGATCTAACAATGGTGGTGAGTACTGCAACAAGGATTTTAATGATTATTTTTCAGAGAATGGAATACGAAGAGAAAGAACGGTTCCTAGAACTCCATAGGAGAATGGAGTTGTAGAAAGAATGAACAGAACAATCATGGAATGTGCTAGAAGCATGAGGATACATGTCGGCTTACCTTTGAAGTTTTGGGCAGAAGCAGTGGATACAACAGTATACTTGATCAACTATGGGCCTTCAACAACACTAGATGGTGGAATACCAGAAGAATATTGGTCTAGAAAAGAGGTAGATTTTTCTTTTCTTAGAGTTTTTGGCTCAAAAGCTTTTGTGCATGTTGATAGGAAAATAGGAGGAAGTTGGATGCTAAATCTAAGAGATGTACTTTCATTGGTTATGGCTCTGGTGATTTTGGATATAGATTTTGGGATTTAGAATATTGTAAGATTTTTATGAGTCATGATATTGATTGGAATGAAAAACAAATGTATAGGGATCAGGTTTTGGTGCCTAAACATGAACAAGTTGAGGAGATTTTGAAGGAAATCAATTTTTATACCTAAATCAAACATCCATAAATACCGATGTTGGTTCTACAGAACCAATGTCGGTCGAGATAACCAACATCCGATTAATAGGATTAGGTTCGAGAGAATCTAGCTACGGAACTGGAGTCGGTACTCCAAGCATTGATGTCGGTAAGGTAACCACATAATCGGTCAACAGCAGATGAACTATGGTCGAGTTACACGTTACGGCATTGGTCACTACTGAGATATTGACATGGATGTGCAACAAGTAAAAATGAGCCCTAGACACCCCGGATCTCGGTGAGAGAAGTTCATAAAGAGACCTCCCTCCAGAGATATTTTCACCTTCATTTTCTTATTTATTATTGACTAATAGTGGTGAACCAGAAAGATTTGAAGAAGCAATGCAGGTAGATACCCACGAGTAGTGGGAGCATGACATGGATGAGGAGATGGACTCCTTGGAACAAAATCAGACATGGGATTTGGTTAAGTTGCCAACAAGTAAGAAAACACTACGCAAAACAAATGGGTTTACAAAATCAAGGAAGAAGAGGGTGGACTGAAAAGGTACAAGGTGAGGCTTGTGGTAAAGGGATTTACACAAAAAGCAAGTATTGACTTTGATGAGATTTTTTCTCCTGTAGTTAAGATGACTTCTATTCGTATTGTTCTAAGTTTGGTTGCAACAAAATATTTGCATTTAGAACAACTTGATGTTAAGATGACTTTTCTTCATGGTGATTTGGAGGAAGAGATTTATATGCAAAGATCCGCTTGGTTATGAAGTCAAGGGTAAGGAGAAACTTGTGTGCAGATTGAAAAAGAGCCTATATGGGCTCAAGCAAGCCCCAAGGAAATGGTATTTGATATTTGATAGTTTTATGCATGAGCATGGTTATATGAGATGTGAATCTGACCATTGTGTTTATTTTAAAAATCTTGAAAATGGGAGCTATGTTATTTTGTTACTTTGTATGTGGATGATATGTTGATTGTAGGATCTAGTATGCAGGACATTAGTAAACTTAAAGAAAGGTTAGCTCACACATTTGCAATGAAGGATTTGGGAGTTGCAAAGAAAATCCTTGGCATGCAAATTCACCGAGACAGGAAAAACAAGAATTTGTATTTGTCTCAAGAGGCTTATATCAATAAGGTGTTGGAAAGGTTTAATATGCAAAAATAAAAACCTGTTAGTACACCTATGGCTAGACATTTCAAATTGAGCAAAGATCAGTTTCCTTCATCACAAAAGGAGGTTGAGTACATGGCACATGTTCCCTATGCTTCAGCAGTAGGAAGTCTTATGTATGCCATGGTTTGTACTAGACCAGACATTACACAGGCAGTGGGAATTGTGAGCAGGTTTATGGCTAATCCAAGTAAAGAATATTGCAAAGTAGTCCAATGGATTCTCATGTATTTAAGAGGGAGATCTCACATACGCTTATGTTATGGAGGGTCAGATAATTCTTTACGTGCTATGTTGATTCAGATATGGCTGGAGATTTGGATGGCAGGAGGAGCACCACTGGATATATTTTCACAGTAGGTGGAACAAAAAGTTAGCTGATTTTGAGATTGCAAAAGGTTGTGGCTTTGTCTACTACAGAGGCAGAGTATGTTGTAGCTATAGAAGCTAGCAAGGAGATGATATGGATGAGTAGGTTCATGGAAGAGTTGGGTAAGGAGAAAGAGGATTGCAGATTATACAATGATAGTTAGAGCGTGATTCATCTAGAAAAGAACTCAACATTTCATTCAAGAACAAAACATATTCAGTTGAGGTATCACTTCATATGCAGTGTTGGAGGATGGACAATTGAAGTTAGAGAAAATCCATATGGATGAGAACCCTGCAGATATGCTAATGAATCCATTGGTAAGGGAGAAGTTGGAGCTTCACTCCACTTCTATTGGTATTCAAGTTTAAGACTTGAAGAGGAAGAAACGGGCCAAGGAAAAGGAACCAATGATGGTGATGTACAATACATTACAAAAATTGATCTCCAAGTGGGATATTGTTGAGTATGGAGCTTAATTGCTTCAAAATAAACTTGCTTTTACATGTTACTGGTTCTGATAGTAACCGGCGTCGGTCGGGTGTGTAACAAGCGCAATACCTAGTCTAGGTCGAAGTGACCGTTGAAGGTCGAGGAAGTAACACGCTTGGCGGTTACGTGTACGACGTTGTTTTTTTGTTTTTGACAAAAATTAGAATAAATCACTTATTTTAAAGATGATTTATTGATTGTAAAATCATAGTTAAGTTACCCAAAATAGTTATATATGCATTGTAAGAGGGTAAGTAAGAAGAAGAGAAGAAAAATAGCAATTGTTTGCATGTAAGTTTTCTTGGTGAGCAAGAAAGAGTAGCTGAGTGAGGGAAAAGCATTGAACATCATGTGAGGTGTTGGAAGACAATAGATCTTCATTGTATTTCCTCTATAAAGAACTGAATAATAATATTGTCTGTTTCTTGGTGGACATAGCCCACACTGGGTGAACCACATTAAATCTGGTGTAATCTTTCTCTTGTTTATTTTATCTTCTGGTTATTTCCACATTCATTACTTGTATGCTTTATCTGATTATAGATCTATGCAACATTGTTATATGGTTTAACCCCAACATTATACACATTGATAATGCCCATGCCACCTTTCTCCTGAGGAAGCGTGCAAATGTCCCAAGAAACTCTATGAAATTCACCCTTCTCGTAGCTTGACCAAAGAAAGTCCCTGCAAGATCTTGGCCAACTTGTCAAAAGAAGCCCATGACGGACACCAACATGTCGCATAATAGACCTGAGTCACAACAAGAATTTTAGTACAAACTTGGAACTTCCCAACCAAAGACAATGGTCAAGAAATCCATTTTTGCACCTTCTTCTCAACTCAATCGACCACAAATTTCCATAGAGTGGAGGATTTAATGTCAAAAGAAAAAGGAATCCCCAAGAAATGGAATATTTCACCTCTATGAATCCACTTCTAGGGGTAGGTTGTTAGCCATTCAAGCATTCGCCAAGGAATTTGGCGAAACCCCAAAAAATTGACAAGTTGAACCTTAGATCTGGATGCTTTACAAAAAATATTAAGGCAAGATACCACCTCCTGAACATTTTGCTCTGATTTAGTAACGGTGAGGAAAGAATCGTCAGCAAAGTGGCCATTGATAAGTTTGGTTTGATGATTAGGGAGATAAATTCCCCTTATCCAAACTTGCTCAGATCTATTAGAAAGAAGGTAACTAAATGCATCAGCGGCAAGGACGAAGAGAGCATGAGATAACGGGAAACCTTATTGTATAGATTAAAACAACCCAACTACAGAAAATTGGCATCTGTTAATGGTGAGATAAGAGGAAGCATTAACAAAGAAAGTGTGAACAACGTTGAGAAAAATATCTAAAACCTAGATCCTTTAGCATCGCAATGATGAATGCTCATTCTATGCAATCATACGCCTTCTCAAAGTCAATATTCAGAAAGATAACCTTTTGCAAAGAAGAGAAATCTCATTCCATTCCTTCCCAAACTACTATAATATTTGGCAGAATGTATCAGCCTTTAAAAAAAGTAGATTATTTGGGCTAAACAATTTTAGGAAGCATATATGCCACCCAAAGAGTCAAATCCTTAGCAATAATTTTGTATGAAACATTAAGAAGCATGATAGGTCACCAATTAGATATAAGCTCTGGGTTACCAACTTTAGGAATAAACTTAATATTGCCTTTGTTAATAAACTTCCCAAGGTACTGAGTCCAAAGAGATTCTTGGTAGACCTGTAATAAATATTACATGATGATATGCCAAGCTACTTTATAAAAATCATAGGAAAACCATCCAACCTAGGTGATTTGTCATTCGTAAGATAGAGAAGGGCATTATGAAGCTCGTCCAATGAAAGAGAAGCATCACAATGTTTCTGATCCTCAATGCAATGTTGCAAAGCCACATTTCTTTCAGCAGAAGGACTTTGAGCCTAAAAAACCAGGGTATAGTGATCCACAAATGCAAAATAAATCTCATGCAAGGAAGTGATTCAAGATTGAGCCAACTAGATGGTTTTGATTTTCTCCTTGACATGCATGGATCCGAGAATTTTGAAAAAAAAATTAGAGGTTCAATCACTAGTTTTAACCAAAGGCAACCGAGCCCGAATCTGGATGCCTTTCACTTTATGTTGTTGAATGACCTTGAGTTAGTGTCGTAGCTGAGTGGCTTGAACCTAGGTAGAGGTGTTGAACGGTTGAGACTCAAGAAATCAAGACATTTGTTAGAGGGCCTCGTTAGCATGTTTTCATACATGTGTCACCTACTTACTAAAATGGCGGAGGAACTTGGTTGTGTGTTGGATCACTTCATTCCACCATGAAATCTAGGCCGACAGAAAAATGAGGATGTGGCACCATGTTCTAGACTTGAGTAATGTATACTAGTACCCCCAGATGATTCAAGAGAGAGATGTTAATATAAAATTGCATTTTGGCAGTTTTAAAGAAGCCCCTATCTACATAAGAGTGAAGGAGATTAGAGTATGATCAAACAGGAGAAATTTCAGCCACGTGGTGATAGGATAATGACTAGTGGTAGCCAGCTCAAATCCTTGATGTTGAGATATCATGACATGATCAAACCATTTAAGGATGTGTGCCGATCCTTCTCAAAAATTGGACCAAGTAAACCAATTTTGAGAAGTAAATTCATGTCACCTTTTGAAAAGTGGATCTTTAATACCCCACCTACTTTTGAAATAAAACCATGCTTCCCACTCTCCAACGTACCAATGCATCTAAGAACGCCCACTTTATCATCGATATGTTCCACCATATTAAAGTCACCACAAAATAACCAATATGAAAAAGGTATATTATCCCCTAACCATCGCCATAATGTTGACCTTTCTCGGGCCATCATTAGGGGCATAAAGATTTAATATACCAAAAGAAAAACCATTAATATTGAAAAGCACCCAAACAACCTTGTTGTTAGGATCATGACCCATGGCAGTGATCATGGCAGAAAATTTAGGTGACACAGAAATGGAAACTCCACCTTTGCCTTCTAAATGAGAAGAGAAAAAATGCAGAAAATTTGGCGCAATACACGTTAATGAAGTCTGAAGCAGAAACCCAATAATTTTCACCTCTTACAAACAAACAATATCAAGATTACCAATAAGATTACAAGCATGCTTCATATAATATTTTGGGAGGATTCTGTGAGACCTCTAACATTCCATGAGAGACAATTCATGGAAGGTCAGACATAGAAAGCTCCTCCCCCTTGCCCATCCTGCAACATATCTTCCAAATTTAAAATGTCAAATCTATTGGAGAGAAAAACAAACTGGTTTGAACCCTCTTTGGTCCATTAAAATGGTGTGGTGCTTAGCCCTGTTTGGCCCGAAATTCCCAAAGAGTAACAAGAAGGACTCCAGGAGTGACGTTGGGAAGAAGACGTAGTAGCCATCGTCCGTGTGTTCTATTTCGTGGAATGGGCTAGCTCGCATGGCGGGGAGGGCTAACCGGTTTTAGTAGGAACAGAAATTAAGGGTGGAAGAACCAAATGTTGCTTAGAAGGAGATGGAATAGCCACCAAGGTGGGCTTACCTGCCACTTCTTCTTAGCGACTAGGGTCCACCCCTCATAGTTCTCCTCCTATGAAGTAAAAACATTTTGGACATTGGTAGGCTTGGCATGCTTTGAGGAAGTGGACAATCATGAATACAAAGTGATCATACGTTTGGAAATTAAAAATAGGTATTAGGAAGGTTAAAGTAGACTACCTTCTATGAAATACGCATCGACCCACCCTAAATGTCAATGTGATCCCGTAGATCGAATCTAAGTCAACCTCCACACAAACCCTTTTGTGCGGGCAAGCATAAAAAAATGCGGTCGGGCTCATGACAAATCACATGGACAAGGGGTGGACTATATCATTCGAGAAAAGGACAAAGCTTCAATGGTAGTCTCGGAATTTCAACCCAAATAGGGACTCGATGGGTTGAAGTCAGGGCTCCATCTAGATAGGACAAGTAAGGTGTTGCCCGATATACTAGCATGCGAGCATTCTAAAAGCAATTGGACTTGCGACGGTTCACAAAAGGTAAGGAAATAAAACCCTTTGGTAAGATTCTGAACACAATTACCTGGATGTCGGCGGACTCCTAATGGGATTTAATCTAGTTTTGGAGGTAAGAATTAGACGGAATACGGCCATAGAAGTACACAACCAAACAATTGTTATGATAAAATTACACAACATGATCAACAAAAGAAATATCAATAGCAACATACATGGGAGATTCAGAAACATTACCTCATCGTAAACTTTCGGGACAAACTTCCTCACACGTTTGGGAGCCATCGTCACCACCATTTGCAATAGATGTTGCAATAGGATGGTTTGTGGCCATTTAAAGGGCCAAATACCCAAAACGGGTGGAATAAATGCCCAAAATGCTATGTAAAAAGAAAATAATAACAGGAAAAAGCTTGAAAAGACTAGAGAAATAAGGCTAACACGAGCATAATCATGCGGGAAAACCCTAGCAAAGCCAACTTTCTTCCCGTTTTCCCGATGTTGTTTTTTTAAATAAAGTGTACGAATAATATATCGTACTTGAATTATAATAACCCTCTCAAATTAAGAATGTTAATGATGATACTATATCTTGTGTTTTAAGGTTAGTGTTAGTATTATGAAATACAAATGAATTTTATAGATTTCTAACAAAATATTTTTAAGACAACATAATTATAACTTAAACAATAATATAATTATAGTTAAACAAAATGAATGAATTTAATGTTATAAGTGTTTGAGATGATTCTTAATATTATCTATAAGCATAAATAAGTTCTAGATTTGCATGTTGATTTGTTTCTACCATTAAAAATATAAAAATTAAAATTAAATTTACATGTGATCTTTTTCATTTATGTAATTAAAATTTCGTAATTTCATTGCTCTTTGTTGTGTTAAATGGAATAACATTTCAGTAAGTTTTATTTTTTGTATTCATTATATTTGTAAATAATATTAATGTGTAGATAATTTGTATATAGAATTTTTTTATTATTTGTTATAATTTAGTAATTGAATGAACCAACAAAAATTCTTTGTTGTCACACTCATTTCGGTATATGGGGGCACATGCCTCTTGCAAATCCAGAATCATTGTGTGTTGAAGGGGCTTGCCCCTTAGGATGCCACATCGATACGCCCATAGTTGGGTGGTAGACTGTGTTGCACAGAGGTTTTTAAAGCTGCTCACCAAAGAGAAATTATTCATACATCAATTTGTCTTGCATAGTTTTTCTGAAATTGTGTTTTCCTTTTCGTATGTTTTTCATATTAGATTATGTATATTAGTTTTTTCTTATAACATACTAACATTAATTGTATGCTTCTTTTTGCATGTGTGGTGTTGTATTTAGTTACTTTTTTAGTGAAAATGAATACTCGAAGCTTCATTCCTCCTGATCCTATTGGCATAACAATAAAAACTCCAAAATTCCATAGGGAGGATGAATATAGCAGGTGCACCTTTGTTGTGAATGTAGTACATTGTAGGTAGAGTCGACTGCCTAAACCAGAAATTGTAGAAATAGTTAAGGCCCAACTCAATTTACCAGAAACATCAGTTATGTACCTCTCTAAATTCTACACCATAGGCTCCCATTCACGAGGATACGGATTGGCATATGACACAATCGAATCTAAACAAAAATATGAGCCTCCACATAAATTGAAGAAGATGGGAGTTTCCAAAGAAAGTTTGAAACCTATCACAGATCCAAAAAATCGTGTAAAAATATTACAAAAGGAAGCAACTCAAATTTTGTTGCTAAATACAAGAAAAAATAGTTTATACTTTTCTATGTTTTGTATTAAAAACTTTTGACATATTTTATAAAAACCTATATAAATTTTTCCTATTGTGGAAATACAATATTAACTAGTTTACACTATTTAAGTCTTACAACGTTTTATACAACCTGATTTTTTTTGGAGGAAATGCACTCTACTTTTGTAATACATTGATCTAAAAATATGAATCCAAAATGATCACTTATAAAATCATCATGTAAATGAAATAAAATTTAGAGACATGTGGAGGAAAAAGTTAATTCTAACTCCCAAAATTGTAAACATAACATTGATACGTTTCCTTTAAATATTAGCAAGAAAATTTTGATAAACAATATTAGTGAAGATAAATATTCTTCACCTTTATTTGTAGATTAAATAATTTATTAATCACAAATTTCATTCAAAGAATTAAAAAAGAAATGTACATTGTCTATAGATATAGTTGGAATAGTTAACATTTCACCGCTATGGGAGACTTTGAACCTCGGTCATGAATTTTTCATTACATTTAGTACCATAGCCCAAAATATTCTTATTATTTTTCACACATTAACACCAAAACATAATTTTTCACTTATTATTTTTGTATTGAATGTAAATTATACAATTATAGGCCTTCTAAAGATAGAAGCCCTAGGGATTGAGATCGTAACATCTAAATAGAACATAAATTGTCCACTCATTGAAATAAAACATTATATAAATAAAAGTGAGCTTATATCATAATATTTCACTTGATTATTGTCTTTTATAATAAAAACATTATTTATTTACAAGTTTTAGTGTAGGAAATGAAAATCATGTCTTCATAGATGATCATATTGTGATATGCTTGTGCACTAGAAGTAGTAGTTAGACCTATAATTTGTTGTTTTCCTTGCATTTGAATAACCTCTTTTCTACAAGTGTTGTTTCATTTACATTCTCCCAGGCCTAATTTCTTATAATTGTATGGCAAACACATCGTAGCTTGTACAAACTATTTCCAAATAATTGGTTCTTAGAATTAGTTTTATAAACAATGACGAATATTATAGGTCTTGGAAAGTATGGTGGCATTTTGGATATTTAAGAATATATGGATTATATGTTAATTAGCCAAAAATTCATATGCTTCCAATTATTTTAGATGGTATTCATGTTGATGATGATCAATCACAACTCAAAAATGTTATTTGGAAAGTAAGAAGTAATTGTTTCATTAACAATGCCAACTTCATGTAATAATTGTTAGGATGGGAAGGAGGCCCAAATGGGGAAGCATGTACAATCTTCTTGTCTAAGAGATACCGAGGGGAAAAATTCAATTCTCGAATGAAGACTTGGAATGGACCCCAATCGGGGATGAGCCTAACATAGACCTTTGTGCAACCATCCCGCTTCAAGAATCAACACATTTTGTAAATGGAGAAGGTTCCGTAGAAATTTTTGAGACTAAATTTATCCACACACATCACAATGTATACAATATAGTTGACCCTAAACCACATAAAACGAAGAAAAATTCTTGGTTCAAACCTTTTCTAACACTTATTTTTTGTACGTGCTTTTCGTAAACATTTGTATAACATTTGATGTTAATGTTTTTAATTACAGCTATTGGTGTTCATATGGTCCTGAGGACAAGAGAAATAATCCAAAAACAGTGAAAGAGTGAGGAGGCATCAAATGAAAAGGGGTTGCCAATGTCACTTCAATGTGAGGGTGATGTATAGGAGACTGATGGTGGCGATAATAATATACAATAATTTGTTTCATTGCGATATAAATGGTGAGTGTTGTCATGGTGTAAACGACACTACCATTAACGACCCTCATGTTGTTCTTTCCCCGTACTTGTCAAACAAATGTAAAATTTACATTGAGATTATTTTGTTGATGGGTGTTCCTATGGACATGTGTGTATGAAAAACATATATAGGATCCATACTTGGTGGGTATGTTGAGCAAGAGGGACCAATTCCTGAAAATAAAGGATGTGATGAATGCATGGAAAAGAGTTCACTCCAAAAGGTCTCAAAAGCACATTGATGATGCCATGAGTGTGAACTTATGGCATGAGGAGGAAAGGGACATTTTTTTCTACTATCAATGGCCAAATGGAACCACCGTTCCATTCATTATGGGGTTGCAAACACCATGGATGTTTGAGAGAATGGTACAACATTCGCATAATTCCATAATCTCCATCGATATGACATTTTTCATGAATAAATAAAGCGTAAGTAATTCAAATGAATTTTGAAATGATTCGTTATTTTTGTATCATTAATAATGTTCCCTTTCTGTTATATTAAAATCCATGCTAACCTTTGATGTCATATTCCTTGTAGTACCAATTATACACCTTGCTTGTTTTTAATGAGCAAGAGGTCTGTGCCTAGTAGCATGGGTCATTTCATCAAGGAATAAGATTGAAGACATTTACGAGTGGTTGGTGGAAGTCCAAAAATGAGGAAAAATTCTTTGTGCCAATTGGAAAATTAATGCATTCATTACGGATGATGCGTCGGCTGAAATCCAAGCCATTAGGTGTGTTTTTGGTTGTGTATTGTTATGCCTATGGAATATACAGAGGTTGAAAAATGTGTATAAGTATTGTAGCAAGGAGTTGAGGTGGAAGATTTTCAAGAGATTAGGTACCATCATGTATGGTATGGGAATGCATGAAGATCACACCTTTCAAATGATTCAAGACTTCTTCGATGAATTCAAAGAGGAAACTCAATTTATTGAGTACTTCAAGAAGACATGGTGGGAGAAAGAAGGATGTATCAATGAGTATGAGCCTTCATGTGTTTCCTTATTAATTTTCATCTTAAATAATTACACGTGGTTTATAGTGTCATTGATATTCAATCTATGTGACTTGATAGCTATGTGGAAAAAAAATTTAAAAACTTCACCCACGTAAATCAAGAAATAAACACATCCATCGAGGCCTACCATTGTTTTCTGAAGACCAGATACTTGTGTGATAGACAAAAAAATGCACTCACCGGATGGACCATTTTTTCTACACACTTGTGTACAGGGTGGAGCCATTTTACAAACACAAGAGGAAGTTGCAAAAATCTAGCTTCTTGACCAACTTCAAAAAATAAAGACAACTATTAACAGTGGTTGAGAGAGAAAACAAATTTCCAGATACATATTTCATTGCACTTCAGCTTGATGGCCATGAATTGTGGGTGAGGAGCTAAACAACTAGAAACACTTGGTATTTGGTAAGGAAATGTGGTGCCTTAGACGTATGTGAATGTGCCTAGGCTACTAGAGGAAACACATGTAAGCATGTGTTGAAGGCATTGGAATTTCGCAGGAGATGTTTGTCGATGTCATCTTTTCAAGCACCAAAAGTGGTAGGTAATTCAATGTCATCATATGTGCCAAGTAGCCATGTCGATTGCTAAGCATAAGTCATAACGAAATAAGCATCATTTTGTAATTGTGTTCCATTCATGTGTAGGATCCAACACATATGCAGAGAGACAAACACAAGAAAATGAAGACATGTTCCCTGGATGTCACCTCCTCACCACATCAAGCACCGAAGTGGCAAGTAATTCAATGTCATCATATGTGCCAAGTAGCCATGTCGATTGCTAAGCATAATTCATAATGAAATAAGCATCATTTTGTAATTGTGTTCCATTCACGTGTAGGAGCCAATGCATATGCAAAGACAAGCACAGTAAATGAAGACATGTTCCTAGATGGCTGTCGACACTAAAATTTTCCTCCGTAATTTCTATTTCATTAATGTATGTATTAGGAATAGGATGTTGTTAAGTATAATTAGTAGTAGCGTCCGATAGAAGATAACGGCACTGCTGGTACAACACCGCCAATAATGTATAGTATGGTAATAGTCAAAAGTACAATAGGAATGTTGTGGTAAAAAGTAAATATTTGTCGTAAGTGGTCCGGTAATGTTAAAATGTAAAAGTTAGGGTAAGTAGAGAAGTAGGGTCTACATGATTAGGAATTAGAAATATTATATTGGTAATAAGGACAAGGAGTGAGGTCATAAATATTTTGTGTATTTTATTTGTAAAAAGTCTAAAAATGTGGAACCCATGTGAAATGATAACTTTTATCTTATCTTAAATGATAAAATTACATGTACAAATAAGAGTTAAGGTATGGAATATGATTCGTCAAATAGATTTCTTATCATATCTTAGAAATAAGATGGATAAGCTTGGAAGTTCTATAAATAGAGAGGCCACCCCTCATTTAGCATAGAAGGAAGTAGTGAGAAATATTGTATGAGTAAGTGTGTTAAAGAAGCCATTAAGAGGTGTAATTGTGAAGTTTCTCCCATAGTTATGATTGGAAGGCAAGTGAAGTCATGAACACTTGAAGTACCTCATGGGTGAGATTGTAACAATTTCATGTTGATATTATAATTTACACTTATATTTCAAATTTATCATCATTCCTTCTTATCATAGTCTATGGTATTCTTGTGTTATGTTTGTTGTTGTGTTTCTAAATTACATCCAACAAACTAAAAGTTGTGCATTAGTAAATAATCATAGCATGGGGAGTTCCCTGGTGAAGAATTATCATAGTGCCGGATTGGTGATGACATTTTGGTTCACATTGCGGGATCATTCCTCGTTGGTGGATTTTCCGGAAAGATATTCCCACTTAGTCGAAAAACATTTGGAGGGTAACCTTGTTTATCATTGTGCATAGTAGTTACCATGGTAAAGTCACTTTTTGTCATGAATAGTATTTACCGCAGTAAAGTCACTTTTTACCGTGAATAGTATTTACCACACTAACTTCACTTTTTACTATGAATAGTGTTTACCACAAGAAAGTCGGTTTTACCGCATGATAAGTCAAGTTTTACCATAGTTTACCGTGGTCATTTCTATTTTCTATTATAGTGATTCCAATTATTTGTGCACATAAGTCTTGTTGATTGTACTTGTGGGTTGGTATTTCACTGTGGTTACTTTTGAAAATGGGGAAGATTCATGTTTTTTCAACCTAATCTAATGAAGATGCTTCCTCTTTCATTCAAGATTTTAAACAATCTTGTATTTGTAATGGCCTTATAAGAAGGGAACAATGGACTGAATTTTTTCCTACCTTTTTGGATGGTTCAGCCCTTAGGTGGTTTAAAACACTAGGTGATAATGTGAAAAACTCATGGGATTTATTAACTGAAATTTTTCTTGAAGAATTTGGTGAACAACAGAAATATGCAGATCTCATGATCGATATCACAAAGCTATCCCAAGGAGAGAAGGAGAAGATAAGGGATTATCATGCTCGTGTTCTAGAGCTAAGGAGGAAGCTCGATGCCCAGATCCGGAAGAAAGGATTATCGGATGGGTTGATGAATAGCGTGGATAATCTCTTACGTAAGCACTTCATTCTTGGGATGAAGCCAGAGATCAGACAACGAGTGAAGTATGACCGCCCAGCTACCATTGAACAAGCAAAGGAGATTGCAAGAAGATAAGAAGAAAGCATGGAAGAGGAGCCCAAAGAAATTGTTGCTAAAGTAGAGCCTACACCAACACCTTTGGTCCAGAATCCACAACCACTCTCGGTGAGCACAAATCTTTCTCCTAGTACATCTACTGAGTATGAAGATCTGCTTAAGAAGATGGGACAGTTAACTATTAATCTTCTTCAAGGAAAATAATTTAGTTCTCAGGGAGGAGATAGAGGTCTAAAAAGAAATATTTCTGAAGTTATATGTTATGGTTGTCATAAAAGGGTCATTATAAGTATAATTTTCCAGATAGAGCTTCTACATTCATTCACAAGAGATAATGATAAAGAAAAAGCACCTGTGAATTATTTTGATGTAGTAGATAAGAGCATAAATAATGAAGTAGATGTGTTTGTAACAAAAAGAAAGAAAGAAAAAGATAACCAAGATGGAAATGATCCTAAGAAGATGAAAGGAGAAACTAGTAAGAAACATAGGATAACAAAGTTGGGTGTACAGGATTTTTGATTTCACAGGGACAAGGACCATACTCCATCTTAGAAGATCTGTCCAAAAGGCCTGTAAATATTACATATGGTCAACTCTTGGCTATGTCTTCTAAGAAGAGGCGGGAGCTGCGAAGTGGACTCAATACTCGATGAAGGAAGGAGGTTGAGGTCCCTGTTTTAGAGGTAAAGGCAGATCCCTACGCTCCACAAGCTGATGTATTATATAATGGTATTTCAATTCATGATGTCTTAGTTGATGGAGGTGCTGCAGTTAATGTAATGACCGAGTCTGTAATGAATATGTTGGGTTTAAAAATTGATCGCCCCTTAACACTTATGTTAAGGTCATTAAATAAGGGAAAAACTAAACCAGAAGGTATTGTTTCAAATGTGGCAATATCTGTTATGTGTGTTGTATGTGTGGTAGAATTTCAAGTGATGAAAAATGGTACTGTTGCATACCCAATGTTGTTGGGAAGACCATGGCTAAGGAGAGTTCATGCAAGAAACTAATGTAATGAAGGTTTCATGACACTTGGACGTGGTAGAGAGAGTGTGAAGATAAATGTGATCCCTCGAATCATAAGGTAGAAACTATGGATTCAAGTGATGAAACTGATGATTGGACATCCTCTAATTACTCTAGTACCAATGAAGTGGACACATAAGATGAAGAAAGTGAGGTTGATGTTTCATTCATGGATATCCTTCCAGTCACATCGACTCATGAACCCATAAAATTATCTGAAGAAGAAATTGATGATCATCTCCAAAAAATAAAGATTGGTGATGTTGTGATGGAGAATGAGAAGGAATCCTACCTCCAGCTCTTTCAAAGGTACATACACCTATTCACTTTTGATTACAAGGAACTCCATCAAGTAAGTTGGGTAGAACATTCTATTGAGCTAGTAGATGGTGCAAAGCCCATAAAGTAAATGCCATATAGAATAAATCCTAATTTTTCCAAGACTGTAAAAGAAGAAATAGATAAGTTGCTTGATGCAGGATTCATATTTGTTGTGGAGAATTCAGAATGGGTTTCTCCTATTGTGATCTCAATAAAAAAGAATGGGAAACTATGCATTTGTGTTGATTATAGGAAGCTCAACAAGGCAACAAAGAAGGATCATTACCCTCTTCCATTCTCAGATCAGATCTTGGATGAAGTAGCTGGCCAGGAGTGCTATAGTTTTGCTGATGGATATAGCGGATACAACCAAGTTCGTATAGCAGAGAAAAATCAGCTAAAGACCATATTCACCACTCCTTGGGGAACGTTTGCTTATAGAGTTATGCCTTTTGGGTTGTGTAATGCTCCAGCAACGTTTCAGCGCTTGATGAATAGGGTGTTTGAACCCTACATTGGGAACTTCATCAGAGTATTTCTAGATGATTTTTGCATCTATGGGAGTAAGATGGACCACCTACACCAGATGGAGACAACATTTCAAAGGTTAGATGAAGCACAAGCCTCACTAAACCCTACAAAATGTGTCTTTGGATGTTCTAAAGGCATTTTGTTAGGGCATGTTGTATCTAGAGATGGTATTGGTATTGATCCTAATAAAGTTTCAAAAATCAAAGAGTTACCATTTCTTATTAATAAAAGTAAGTTGAGATCATTTTTAGGCCATGTGGGTTACTATAGAAGGTTCATCAAGAATTTCTCAAAGATTACACAGCCACTAACTCAGTTATTGAAGAAGGATGTTACTTATGAACCAGGAAATAAGGTGCATGAAACTTTTGAACAACTGAAGGAAGCTTTGGTGTCTTCACCTATTTTAAAGAATCCAGATTGGAGCAAGCCATTCATTGTGTATACTAATACCTCAGATGCAGCACTATGAAGTACTCTAAGCCAAAAAGATGAAAATGGGAATGATCATCCAGTTTACTTTCAGAGAGCAGACAAATGAGCAAAGTCTTTGAGGTAAATTATACATGAATCAAAAAGAGGCCTAGCTATCATTTTTTTGTAAAGAAGTTTAGAAATTACTTGTTAGGGTAGAAATTTATAGTTATAACAGATCATCAGGCTTTAAAATATATTGTAAATAATCCTAACCCATCAGGGAGGATAGTAAGATGGATAATTTTGCTACAAGAATTTGAATTTGATATTATAGATAGGCCAGGAAAGAAGCATGTCAATGCAGATGCACTCTCTCGAGCCTATGATGGTTTAGGATCATCTTGTGATGATGATGATTTCCCAAATGCAACATTGTTATCCCTTGACACAATCCCTAGTGAATACATAGATATTTGGAATTATCTGAATGAGTTCAAGTTTCCTGATGGTGACAATGCAAAGACTAAGAGGAAGATTACTCAAGCCAGTCGTCCATATTCTATTCTACATGGAGTATTATTTCGAATAGGACACGATGGACGATCTGAGAGGGCGATTGGACGTGATCAAGGGAAGGAGCTGATAGAAGAATTCCACAATGATACATGTGGAGGACACTTCTCTGGATAAATTACAGCAAGAAGGATCTTGGATGCAGGTTATCACTGCCCACTCTTTTTAGATATTTTTATAATTATTGTAAGAAATGTGATATTTGTCAAACACATGGTAACCGTAAGACTTTATCACTCCATTATGCCCTATTCTTCCACTTGGTCTCTTTGAAAAGTGGGAATAGACATTGTAGGTCCACTTCTAACTACCCCACACCAAAATAAGTATATTGTAGTTGCCATATATTATTTAACCAAGTGGGTTGAAGCTAGGCCATTGAAAACAACTTCCATGGATGAAGTGGCAAGGTTCATATATGAACGCATTGTCACCAGATTTGGTTGTCCATTAGAAATTGTAACAGATCAAGGAATCCACTTCATTAATGAGGTGGTAGAAGCCCTAGTCAATAAGTTTTCTATTAAGCACAAGAAGAAAACAACATACAAGCCAAGCACAAATGGACAGTGGAACGAACAAATTTTGTGTTGTGCCAAATTCTAGCAAAAGATGCAGGCCTTGCAGGTACATAAGTGGGATAAAAGGATTCATGCAAAGATTGTGGGCATATAGGGCAACATCAAAGTCAAGAACATGATACTCCCTATTTCATTCACTTATGGCATTGATCCAGTTCTTCCTATTGAGTTTGATATTCCCACTTTGTGAGAGTTATGAAAAATGAAAGGATGGATGAGAGTGATTCAAGAAAAGAAAGGTTGGTACATTTTTATTTGCTAGAGTAAATGAGGGAAATAGCGAAGGATACAAGCTATAAGAAGAAAATGAAGCGAAAGGAATACTTTGATCAAAAGATCCGTTGGTCTCCATTTCATGTGAATGACTTGGTTCTAGTATATGATTCCGAGATATAAAAAGAAGGCAGAGAAAATTTTTTCTCAAATGGATGGGGCCCTATAAAATAGTAGTTTGTGCATGAAAATGGTACATATCGACCGGAGGAATTGGATGTCACTCCCATTACGATATGGGTCAACCACGACAAGTTAAAGATTTTCAAAGCACCAGAATAGTTTACTCCGAGGACGGAGTAGAAGCTAGGAAGGGGAAAATGTCGACATTAAAATTTTCCTCCGTAATTTCTATTTTATTATGTATGTATTAGGAATAGGATGTTGTTAAGTATGATTAGTAGTGGCGTCTGATAGAAGATAACTTAGACTGCAAGATTTACACCACTAATAATGTATAGTACGGTAATAGTCAAAGTACAATAGGAATGTTGTGGTAAAAAGTAAATATTTGTCGTAAGTGGTCTGGTAATGTTAAAATGTAAAAGTTAGGGTAAGTAGAGAAGTAGGGTCTACATGATTAGGAATTAGAAATATTATATTGGTAATAAGGAAAAGGAGTGAGGTCATAAATATTTTGTGTATTTTATTTGTAAAAAGTCTAAAAATGTGGAACCCATGTGAAATGATAAGGTCTATCTTATCTTAAAAGATAAGCTTACGTGTACATATAAGAGTTAAGGTATGGAATATGATTTGTCGAGTAGATTTATTATCCTATCTTAGAGATAAGATGGATAAGCTCCGAAGTTCTATAAATAGAGAGGCCACCCCCTCATTTAGCATAGAAGGAAGTAGTAAGAAATATTGTATAAGTAAGTGTGTAAAGGAGCCATCATTTTGAAGGTGTGTTAAAGAAGCCATTAAGAGGTGTAATTGTGAATTTTCTCCCATAGTTATGATTGGAAGGCAAGTGAAGTCGTAACACTTGAAGTACCTCATGGGTGAGATTGTAACAATTTCATGTTGATATTATAATTTACACTTATATTTCAGATTTATCATCATTCCTTCTTATCATAGTCTATGGTATTCTTGTGTTATGTTTGTTGTTGTGTTTCAGTTACATCCACCAAACTAAAAGGCGTGCATTAGTAAATAATCATAGCAGACGGGAGTTCCTAGTGAAGAATTATCATAGTGTCGGATTGGTGATGACAAGCCCCTCCTCACCACATCAATAATCACCGACGAGTTGATGGTAACGCCTTTGAGCGAGAAACGATGCGAATGATAATTATTAACACTCATATTTAATGGTGTTTGTATTTACAAGTGTTGTTTCTTGTGTAAAAAAGAAGATGAATTTATGTTACATTCATGTGTAGGTGATAATGTGTATTCTCAATTGAATGTTACGAATGAGTGTTGTAGCCAAAATATTCCCCTGTCCACAGAACAATGGTTGACATGCATGGATGGTATGAGGCTAGTTTTCAATTGTACAATGAGATTGAAAAACCCAGTGTATAAATAAATAACTTTCTATAGTGTCTTATATGTCATAGAACTCCTGAAATAGTTGGGGCTGGTGGGTTGATGCTAAAAAGCAATTCAAATTTTATGTTAAACACATGCAGAGACTTCTTGAATTCAGTGTTGGATACACCACCGAGTACAGATGGATAGATAAAATCATACTTTGAATGTGTTTAGAGGTTTAGGAGAGACCTAGAAGCATCAAATGCACTAGATTTTTCTTTCAAAGGAGATGTCAATGAGACAACCATCACCCGCATGCGTCCTTGGTTTAGTGTGAGTAAAAGACGTCACCACGGTGTGACTAAGAGGCCATCATTGTATAATATTTGAACAATCCTGCTAAAGACTATGAATGCTTCAAATTTCCTCGATGGCAATCGTGCAAAGAGGAGAGAAACGCAACAAGGGGAACCTATAGGTAAAACATTGAATTATTGGTGTGAATGTGACTTCACAAGAAACTTTAATTTTTGAGGCAAAGACTAACATAATGATCATTTATTTTACAGTGGCTTGAATACAGATGAAACATATCCACGTCGTCATTTATCTTTCAGCAACTTAGTGTCTGCACAAAGTGAGTATTGAATGTCCTTAATTACAATACATTATTTTATTATATGTATGGTACAAAGCCATGGATATTTTGTCTAATTTGTAATGTTATGTGTTACAGATGCAAAGGATATGCAGAGAGATGTATCATAGGAAAGAGCAAGTTGAGTTGTGGAAAGTAAATGTATGGAATGTAGAGCAGGCCTATCTTAGAATTCAAAACATTTAAAATTCATGTATATGAGATTGTGGATCTGATTTTCATACCATGCTCTAGGGGTTGGTTACAACCCATATAAATACATTCCTTTTGATGATTCTAAGAGTATTTAAATTATGTGTTTTTGGTCTTAGCCAATCTAGGACCACTCTTGTAATATATGGATAGTAGACAATAATTAAACATTGTGTTTTTCAACAAGATTAAAAAACACAAAGGTTTTCCACATTTATGGACTAATGGAATTAATATTTAGTAATTAGCATGGGAAAAACCTTTTTGTTTTCATCTTGTTGAAAAACACAATGTGTTTTTCAACATTGAAAAACACATTGTGTTTTTCAACACTTTGAAAAACACAATGTGGTTTTCAACACGATGTAAAACACAATGGTTTTCCACATTTATGGACTGATGTAATTAATATTTAGTAATTAGCATGTGGAAAACCTTTGTGTTTTTTATCTTTTTGAAATACACAAATGTGTTTTTCAAAAATACTTTTTGAAAAACACACTGTGTGTTTTTTTAAAACCACTTTGAAAAACACAATTTTTTGGTTTTCAACACGATGTAAAACAAAATGGTTTTCCACCTTTTTTACTAATGTAATTAATATTTAGTAATCAGCATGTGGAAAACCTAAGTGTTTTTTTCAAATTGATGAAAAACACATTGTGTTTTTCAACACTTTGAAAAACACAATGTGGTTTTCAACACGGTGCAAAACACAATGGTTTTCCACATTTTTGGACTGATGTAATTAATATTTAGTAATTAGCATGTGGAAAACATTTTTTTCATCTTGTTGAAAATACACTGTGTGTGTTTTTCAACACGTTGAAAAACACATTGTGTTTTTAGCACTTTGAAAAACACAATGTGGTTTTTTGAACACTGATCTGCACGATGGTTTTGCACATTTTTGGACTGATGCAATTAATATTTAGTAATTAGCATGTGTTAAACCTGTGTGTTTTTCATCTTGTTGAAATACATAATGTGTTTTTGGCACATTATTATTTGTCCTTTTATATTATTATTTTTGTTGTGAATGATTAAAGTAATCAAATGTGAACTATGCACAATATATTATTATTTGTGTTGTGAATGATAAAAGTAATTAAATGTGAACCATGAAATGTGAATCAGTGAACAAACACAAAAAAATAAAAATATATATTGTTACAAATCCACAATATATCACTTTTTTAAATATTCTACAAGGTTGAGATTAGCTTTGTGAATTGTGCACACTATCAACATTTTTTTGAATTAATGAAATCTTTTTGTGAACTATCTATAAGATCCCACTCTTAAATTAACATTTTGAACTATCTATCTTTAGTAAATATTGTAATTTCTTGTATAACTCTAAAATCCTCACCTATTGATTCACACAACCAAACACGTCTCTATACACCAATTTTACCTCATTAAAAATCACATTGCCCATCTATTATTTAAATTTAACTTTATGATAATATTTTATGAGAATAAATCATAATGTGAATCCATATCATTCATATAAATCATTTAACTAAAATTTGTTAAAATATTTTGCGGGTGTTATGATTTTCTTAACAAAAGGTAAATATAATTTTTTTACAATACTCACAATATTATGATTATTTTGTGGCTATAAAAAAACTCATTACCTTTACAAATATTATGAAAAAAACAAAATTGTAAATAAATACAAAACAATTAAATTGATAATACTATCACCAATTTTAAATGTTGTAATAATCTTAATACCTAAAAATGAAAAATAATAATTACATAATTGTTGTTTTCAATTAATTTCAAATTGATCTCATTAACAATGTGCTCTTCAAATAATAAATGGCAGAGGTATTCAACTAATATAGGGACATATATTTTTGAGTTTGTTGTTTGTGTATACGTACTAATATTTATTAACAAAAAAAAATAGTTTGACGTATTCAAAAAGAAAGGAAATATATAAGTAAGTTTAATATATGTTTAAAAAATCATCTTTTGATTTCAAAGGTTGCATGAACAATGACATTTTATTACAAAGTTGTATATTCATTTATCAGTTGTGCCTTTGGTGGGAGTGACTGGTACATTTTCAATAGTTGATGCCTTGGCCTCCATATACAACTTCTTCCATTCTTCCTTATGACGTTCATGGATTTTAAGAATATAATTAAATTGTCTACCTAATTTTTAGAAACTTTTTTGTTTGATTCACACATTGTCTCCCAATTCTTAATTTCTAGTTCCAAATCTTCAACATCAATTTCCAACTCCATCTTCCTCGAGGAAAGTTCTCTTACTCGGTCCAATAATTCCTTTTTTTTTTGACAAAATTTTTTTCCAATGTAAGTCTTTCACACTCAATTTTATAAAACTCTACCTTCTTCGTTAAAAGTTACATTTCTAATTCCATACGCAATGGTGGGGAAGTCTCATCTTCTTTTCCAACACCCCCATCTTCATGTGTGTGTAGGCCTCTTCACACACTTTTTGAACACATAAGTGGCACTATCAAATGATTCATAGTCTTTCGGTTCATCCACATGTGTAGCCTTGCGCTTTCCATCCTTCTTTTCTCTAGCCATCTAATTACACCTGCATTTAAACAACTGATTTATATATGTTAGCATTCAAACATAATTACAAATAAAATAATGCACTTAACTTATACTCAAAAAAATATTTTCATATATGGAATATATATATATATATATATATATATATATATATATATGAAAGTTTCACAAGCACGTAAAACCCAAGTAGGCATACATGGAAGAAGAATGCAACTATTAAACCATAAACCATAAACCGTAATCCATAATCCATAGTCACATAACATCTTGTTCTTTAATACATTAACCAGATACATAGTGATAACATCATCATATCTACAACTCTAGCAATCAGGGTCCTATTAATAAGCATTGGAATACAATAAATGGAATGTCACATAACAAGAATAAAAACCATCTAATGCATTATAAACAGTGTAAATGGATAACTCTATATAACCCATAAACCATAAACATATACCATAAATGCTAATACGTAACCACAAAACATTTCATTGATTAATATAAACCACAAACCATAATCAATATATCATGAATGCAATACTAAACCATAAATGTCAAACACGAGTACATAAACACATTAAATTAACAACATCATCATATAAACATCTATAGTAATCAACGTCCTCATAAGTAATGTTATACAATAAATGTTGTCATCTCCTCCACTACCTATTGGAAGCAATAGATAATATTGAATCATAAAATCTAACACACTTCTTCTCATCTCTATGAATGGAAGTAGGTGTGATCCCAAGGATGGGGGGGCTCGAATGTCTGCATATGAGTACGGTGCACTCTCTCAACTACAACTTATGTACGTATCATCCTGAAAGCCAACCATTTAGTAAATAAGTCAACATAGATGAATCATTTAGTTAAACACATAATTAAATTAAATCATCCATTACATCTACTTGCCTCTCATGGAGGAGTGTCCAGTCTCATATCTCTAACATCCCATATCACAAACCCTTTGACACACTCTACCAAAGTGTTTGCAAATGTCATAAGGTAGGGCAATGGAGCAGTGGGAAAAATGGCCTCGAAATGATGACTTTGATAGTCTCTGGGGGGAGTCTCATGTCATGACAAACCACATGAGGGCTACCATCAAAAAACTCCTCTCCCAATGACTATATCATCTGACATAAGCTTCACTTTGACCCATCAAGAAAAACTGGAATAACAACAATATCAATTGCATTAATCATTTTATCTTAAGTTTACTAAAAAAGATACAAAAAAGTGAATGAGAACAATAGATAACTTACTAGTCCAACTGCCTCCTCTCTCCTCTCATCAGCACCCTCATTTGTGCCCCTCTCTTTGTGTCTCCTTTGTCACCCTCTCTCTCCCTCGACTAGAAAGGAAGTTGCATTTCTATCAATATTCACCTCGGCCTCTCCGACCTCTCATGTAACAATCTCACCAATAAGATTGAGACCAATGGCTAAATGTGAAGGGAACCTCTCATCGTAACGTCCACCTACAACAAATGAGACATCAAGAGAATTGAAATATCAACAAAATAAGGAAACATATAATTGTCACATGAATGTTAAGTGTTTGTTACCTTTTTGTTTCCTTCTACTCAACGAGTCTCTCTGTCGGCGTAGGAGATGACTCAGGGAATGTCATCATCCTATGCACATCGTCAAAAGGAGTTAGTATACACACAAATAAATAAAAACTATATTCCATATAACAATGAAAGTCCAATAATTACTTACGGGATCCTCCGCATGAGGGGGTCAACATTCCCACTATTTGCTCCACCCTCTTTCTCTATCTTCATGTTCATGAAATAATATTAAGTTTGTGATTTCCAACCATACATAATACATAATATATTATACTAATCATAAATTTACCTCTCTCTCATTATATTTGAGTTGTTCTTTCTTTCTCTCTCTCTCAACCACCTCTCCTTTCTCGCCTGTCACATCTCCTCTAAATTATAGGCATGCATTTCATCATCCACCACCCTCTTTCCTCCCCAGCTCAACTCCTCAAATTGAATTTTGCATTCTTTTTCAAATTCATCAATAACCCTCTTGCTACAGGTTATATCACTTCCTCAAGACATAGTCCATATCCCCTCTCTCCTCTCTATGTATGCCCTGCTCCTATCATGAGGGATAGGTGGTCGTTTTCCCATATGCTTACGACCACACTTACGTGGTTGCACAAAGGGAATATTTTTGCAGCCACGCAATGGAAGTTACATTTTTTGGAGCTCCCAAAACTTAATACCCCATCAATAACACATGATCCATGTGACATAAATAATGGATGTGTTCATCCATCCTTTATTTTATGTAATCTATGGGTGGTTGGTTGCAAGACGATGTTAGAAAATTTTGATAATTCTTAAGATATTGATAGTAATAATCAATAAGAAAAAATTAAACTTAATTTTTAAATTTACTCGATCGTTGTCGTAGGCTCCGGGATATCTGAGTCAACATGCTTGGAAGGATTGACAAACATATCACCACTAGGACAATTAGCCCTAGAGGAGCATCTCCCTGTGACATTAAAATATAACATATTATTAGACGCTTGTTTATGATTACTATGAAGAAACAAAATAAATAACTTTCACAAAATGAACTACTTACCAACGACATGGTTGTATCCACTCGTGAAGCGTGACGAATGCGTACGTGTCATGCATGTGAAGTTACATGTATGCATAGAGTACAAATACATAATTATTAGACCAACATAAAATATTACATACTATGATATCAAAAATAATTAATGTTCACAAATTTTTATATTATCGTCGTGGGATGTGAAGTAACCTATATGAAAAGAGGACAATTAAAATTATTAGCCCAACAAATGACATTAGGTACATTGATATGACATACAATTAATGTTCACAAAGTATTATATTACCGTCTCATTATTTTTGTCTTCCCCTAATGCATAAGAACAAATATTGAACATGGATGGGAACATGTTGAACTTCTTTATGTTTTGTTCAAGTGCATTTTCATAACCACCCCTAGAGTGATGCATTGTAATACAAGATAAATTGAAATAGATGGTGCACAAACTATTTTATTTTTATTTTTCATTCATATTGAGAGAATTATACACAATAAAACATTTGTGATGAAGTTATCTGTACGTATTTTTTTCAAAACTGGATAATCAACTCTAGTTGTTTCCAAATTAAAAATGAAATTTGTATTGCAAGTATGTTACAAGATAAAATAGGATTAGTACATTATGAAAATAACTTTGAACTTCCAAGTATAAACTCATACAATTATACTATGTGTTTTCTTCTTCATAACATGAGTTTTTAATACAAATTGTTATGATATATTAAACAAACAAAGAAGTAACATTTTCAAAATAAGTACATTACACTTTTACAAAATACATAATCACTCAGTGCACATGACAAAGGCCAATGCAGGCATCCCCACTACAATCACTTTCACACTCGTCGAGTGCGATGTGTTGCTCTCCATTGTTCATACCTCCACTCATCAAGCTCTTCTAGTTGACGATCAACATCATCCCACCAATCAAGAACATTTGTTGATAAGCCAAGCTAGTTTCCATCCGAAGGTGGGTGTATGACAAGTGTGATGTCATGGTACCACCCAAGGTATTGTCACCAATCTACTACAGGGAGATTTTCATTGATCCATCTTCTAGTGATTATGTTTGTCTAAGTGAGTCGAGGGTCAAACACAAAATGAACAACCATCCCTAACATGATAACCATATCTTCCAGCTCCATATTTTTTCAAGACCATTCTCTATTCAAAATATGAAAAGTCAAACGTTTTTCCCTATTTGGTCCAATATCGAAAGGGGGTGGATACATTGCATAATTTAACAATGTTATGGAGGCATTATGAACCTCATTAGCTTCCATGGTTGGGATTCTTCTTAAGAGTGTCCATACTCGGATTTTCCAATCATCCATCTGCATAATATGTAACAAAATATCCATACTAAAAACCATATTCATATATTTAAATAGATTTTCAAAATCTATTATATATTCACATAATAATGCAAACTAAATTAATTACCAAATGTATTAACTTACGTAAGAAATCATAAGTGAATTGTCTGGGTGCTTGGAGCTAAGGAAATTTCATTGAAAACTTATGTCTTAACATGAATTTAAGATACATGACAGAATGAAAACAAACTAATTGTATGTATAATTAATAAATGTGTAAATCTTAATTACAAGACATATAATAGAGTTTTTGGTACAATGCAAAAGATAGATTTTCGAAGGGATAAGGATGTGTTACAAATGGGTAAGGGGTGAATCCGTTAAACTAAACAAAAGTTAGTAAAAGTTTGAAAGATTAATTTTCAAATAGAAAAAAAACCATTCACACAAGTTTGTCATAATTAATATTAAAATCATCCCTAAATATCATTATAAATTATACCATGTCAATGTTTTAAAATACATTTAAAATTATAAAATATCATTATACATTCAATCAAAATTCAATGTAAGAGAAATATCATCAAACCTTTGATCAAAACTTGGTCTAAAAAAATTATCATTGAATTTAAAGATAAAAATGAACTTTCATTTATATAAAAACTTGCATGCATCAATTTATTTCCATCCACTACCACAAGGCTGACATGCCCAACAAATATATTTTGTTTCCCACAAATTATGTTGTTTCAAAAGTACACACATTTTTTACAAAATTGTTGAAAAACACACTATGTGTTTTTCAACAATTTTGAAAAAAACGATGTTTTTTTTCGAGACATTTTATAAACAACAATCCGCATTCCATCATGAAGACACACTATTTACAAACAAATAATATATTAGATAAAAAATAAAGATATTAATCATATTAAATTTAGACTGGGTTTTTCAACAATTTTGAAAAAATGATGTTTTTTTGAGACATTTTTAAACAACAATCCGCGCATTCAATCATGAAGACACACTATTAGGAAGACACACTATATACAAACAAATAATATATTACATAAAAAAATAAATATATTAATCATATTAAATTTAGAATTACTAATACTTATTAATTTGTCTACAAAAGATAAAATTTGATATTGTAAAACTTTAAGATAATGTTTTTAAGTGATTATGTATATTGATTTACACATTTTTTAAAACTACATTCTTAGTAGGGTGAGCCCTCATAACTAAGGAATATGAAGGGTCATAGGAATATAATTCCCCCTTGATTACTATATAAGTTCAAATGGGTTAAAATGTATTTATTTGGATAAATAGTCATGTTCATGTGTTGAAAAATATATTAAAACAAGTGTGAATTTTTTTCTCTCTTAAGAGAAGTGACTAGACACGTTGTTAATCGAATGAGTTAACTCGTATAGATTGCCTATATTTTCCCAAACATTAAAAAGACATTGCCTATATTAGAATGGTATCATTTCAAGGAATTTCGCCTCAAAGAAGACTTTTATTCAATTAATGGGAGATACACTTAGGAGGTCGAGGATGTGGCGATTCAAAAATTATGGAGAATCGTAAACATCAATGGAAGAGTATCCAAAAAATGATTAAACGAAGATGCGATGGAGAAACATGATTGAAAAAAAGTGGATGGGAAAAAATAATTAGATGGACAAAAAGTAAAAAAATCCATATATTTTTAATAATTTTTTAATTTCCTAATGCAAATTAGCATCATATTACATAATTTTGTTGATGTTGCAGGAGTCCTGACACAAATATTTCTAATGTAAATAATCACATAATAATGTCACCAAACCATCCAAAATTATGGATAACTTCTAAAAAAGGCTAGGAGGAAATCTAGGAGGAAATCATACTTTACAAGAAAAATTTAATAGATAAAAACCTAACAAGAGGACCTCATCAATCCAAAATATAATGGAAAGTCACATAAGTGTGACACTCTTTAACAATGGTCACTCAAAGTTACTACCTTATCTCACATATATTTGTTCTCCCATTTGTATTTTGATTCTCATTAAATATGAATTTTAGAGTCATATTGTTTAAGGTGCTAATTGTTCTCAGGTCAACTAACCAAAGAGGGTGCTTGGAAGGCATTTGAGTTATATCAAAACTCACTTTATACTATATTAATTGTCATAAAAATGATTATAAGTAAATAATAAAATTATAAACAAAGAATCTAGATAACTCAAAAGATAATTATAAGTAGAAAAAGAATGTATTGACTATAAGTTTTAATTTCTAAATATTAATTACATCATCAAAAATATGAAAAATCATTGTGTTTTTCAATGTGTTAAAAACACACTGTTAAAAACCACACTATGTTTTTCAACAAGATGAAAAACATAGAGGTTTTCAACATGTTTTGCCTTATGGAATTGATTGTGTTTTCAATATATTGTGTTTTTATTTATTTACTCTACAAAAAATGACAGTGTTCAATATTTATGTTTTTATTATTTATTTTAGTAATGGCATAAAGATCACATTAGGCTTGTTATAATGTCGAGAGTCTACTAGCTAAAACATTTCTGCCAAAAAAATGACCGATATATTCTTCGGTATTGGTTAGAGCCATATAACAAAGGCCATTACAACATATAAAAAGAAAACAATTCCTTTTAACAAGAAGCAAAAATAATCACTGAGGTGTTATCTCGTCATACTAAAAATCACCAATTATAATTAATCAAAAAGGTATAACATAAAACAAATTACAACTTTATAATGAATAGAGAGTGGATATATATGAAACACAAGTAAATATAACATGATAGGTTCTATAAAGATGTTATAACTAGATGAAAACGAGTTGTTGAAAGTATTGCTAAATAAGAGAGCCCTAAGTCATTATGGCTATATGAATTGACATTTCATTATTAATGTGATATTCATGACATAGTCATTGTTTAAATAGTACTTGTATGTATATACTAGAGTGAGCATCTTATTTTACACCTTTTCCCCATATATGTATTTCTATCTCATTTGTAAGTCTGTTTCCTTAATGGTAGAATGGAATGGAACCAAAACTTTATAGTTGTTGCTTGTTAATATTAGTCCTGGATTTTAGTTGTTATTTTTAATACTAGTCCTTAACAAAATCCATTTTCCTTCTTACGTATTCACACACGAATCCAAGAGATTGCAATAGACTTGATAGAGAAATTTGAAAATTTCCAAGTTTCCTTGACTTCAGATTTGCACATAGCAGGCATATGAAGATGAAGGATGAATTCAATGTACTCTTAGAAATGAGTTTAAATTTTTCAATAGACAATCCTTCTAGCTCCAACACACCTGATTTACTAATTCTTATCGAGGGTGTTTGAAAATCAATAAATTTAAATGGGTTCAATTGAAATCAGTGATAATCCCTACACTTAGAGCCCAATTAAAATTCTAACATACCAACATATCCTTTTGATCTCAAAGAAAATCAAAGAAATTAAAAAGGGTCCAATTAAAATCATTGAAAATTGTCTAACTTAAGAGGCTGAAAATCCATTCGAATGTATAAGGTAGTAACTAGGTTCACTACTCAGATACAAAATAAAAATTTTCAAAAGCATATGCATATATGTGCCTATCTCAAGCTTTTCATTTGTTACATGTTAATTAGCAACATGGTTGACTAATACACCCAAAGGAAAAAAACACAAGAATTGTTTCAGTAAAACATTAAGATGTACCAGTTTCTTCATATATCAGTTTTTGTGCTGTCATGAAATTCACTCCATTTCCCAATGTTCAATTTCTGTTTAGTTTTCTCTTTGACAAGGCACACAAAGGATGGGATTTTTTCAAGATTCATTGCAAGTAGAAGAGTAGTTGATTAAATGAAAAGGTTTGCATGTTGATTTTACTGAAATAAAAATCACACTTTTTTTGCAATGCTTGTTGGGAACCAATTTTTGATGATAATTTTTCCTTGAAAATTGAGGCATTTGGAAAGATATGTTAAAGACTCTTTCAGTTATCAAATACCAAAAAACAAATTCTTAATATAACCAATCTGACTTTTGTTCAGATGTAAGACATTGTTTTTCTCAATGAAGTTCAAGCAACATCATTCATTGATATAAATTTAATTTCCATTATTTTCAATGAAGTTCAAGAAACATCATTATTGATATAACTTAAGGTTGAATAACTATGTGAGAAATGTGCCAAACAGATAAGAAAGAAAAGTATGCAAGACTAGTAGATTCAATCTCATATCAATGGGGTCTCTAAATTATCATGAAATGCTAGGAATTATGATTCATGCAACGCACATCAGACCCTATCTTCACTATGTATAGATTGAAGGGTGGACTTGGCAGGGGAAAAATGACTTATGTCAGGTGTTAGAAATCTTGTGTTTATTACGAAGAGCAAATCTTCTTAATTAAATGGTCAAAAAATTTACAGTAGTGTGTTCATTGATAGAAATGTGGACTATTATCTTCAAAGAAAGAGATTTTTTGCCTTGAAGTTTGAGGAGATGAAGAAATAAGAAAGAGAGGTGGAGAAGAAGTGGATGCAAAAGAAAAAGAAAATTATTATGAAGGTTATCATAGACTTGAAGGATATATTTTTGAGAACATAGAATTCTCAATGTTATAGAGGAGAAATAAAAAACTATATGGCATGGATTACATCAAGAGTTAGAGTGAAAAGGAAAAAAATATTTGAGAAAGAATACCTTAGAAGCTCAATGAAAGAATATATTTTGAAATAAAATATTTATGGTGTTGAGAAGAAATCAAAAATAAGTTCACTATCAACGGATTTCATGCGTTGAGATCGAGTAGATAAGGGTGTTGAACATGTTGTAAAAATTTCTCTCATGGAACATGACGATGCAAATGAAGAGAATAATTAAGAGTATTTAGCCTTGATGTTTTATCAAAAAGAGGTAAGTGAAGTCTCTTGAAGAAAGAGACAAGCATGTAAATGGTCGCATGCATGTGAGAAAAATAGAAGAAGAGGATGATTTTCAAGTTGCAGCAAAAATTCCTCTCATAGATCATGAAGATAACTATGAATACAAGAAAGAATATGAAGATAAATTCATCTTTGATATGTCCATTACAAAAATGGAAGCAAAAGAACATAGATTTGATGGAAATTTCAAAGATTGCAGCATACTTAATGTGGTAGTTATCAATGACTTTGTAGTGAAGGAAGATCGTGTCATTATAACTTTTCTTGAACAATGTGTAGTTGAAAAAACCAAAAATTGTCCTTGCAAGTATCCATTTGAGATTGGAATAAAAGATACCTAGTTCAATTTATGGAGGACACAAAAGAAAACAAATCAAACCACATTTCAATTAGGAGGTCTATTGTTTTTAAAATATGGGGAAGATGATGCAAACAATTATTAAGTGTTGTTTGATTTAGTGGGCTAATTAGGAGTATAATAATGACTCATTGTTTAAGATTAATTTTAGGAGTTTGTTTTGTAATAGTAATAAATTATATGACTTATGTCGGGTGAGAGAAATAGTGTGTTTATTACGAAGAGAAAATCTTCTTAATTGAATGGTCAAAAATTTTATAGTAGTGTGTTCATTTTGGAAGATTTGTTTTCAATTTTCACATTAATATTTCCACGTTTTACATAATAGCTAAAAGAGCAGTTAAATAACCAAATATCGAGACACCACTAATTTCATGCTTTCAAAGGGTCTTTGTACTGCTTTTCCATTGAACCACACATGAATGTGACATTAGGTTTAGTATGTAAATTGTATAACCTATAACTCTTATTGACAATCCACGTCAATCGGTAGTTTAATTGGTATATTAATCCATATAGCAATATACCAGTCTATTATGGCCTTAGGTTCCTATTTCTATCAGTATACCAATGTTTGTTTTGATGGATGTGAGACCATATTTCTTTGAGGCATTATGTCAAACAGCTCACATGTTTTGTCTACCAGGACCCTAGCAACTACATAAGCTAACAAAATGAAACCATAAACACACTGTACATTACAAAGTTCTAGTTATACAGGCAATTTACATCACTTAAAATGCACAGGAATTCCTCCACATAGGCTTAAATTATCTGTGAAATCATGAAAATATGGCTTAATATGTAGGAAAAGGAGATTAAAATTTGTATTGTAGGAGAAATTTTCATAATGGATTTCATCCCATACATGAGGTCATTTCTATCAATATACGAATATATGTTTTGATGGATGTGATACCATATTTATTTGAGACATTCTTTCAAACAGTTCACATGCTTTGTCTACCAGGACACTCGCAACAAACTTTATCTTGTTAATGAAGTTTACATACTATTTTTTCTTAAACTATTTACAGTTCACATGCTTTGGAATTGCATCCAAAATTAACATAAGCTAACATATTGTCTACCAACATACAAAACATTACAAACTACAGAGTTCTATTTTCAAAACATACTCGCTCAGGGACACTTACTATAAACACTGTGGGACACTGCTCGGATCCCTTGCCTACCCTATTGTGTCTCGGCCATCTCTGCACGTCAATTTCTCATTCCTCTGGCTCATTCCCTTTTCCTTTGGCTCGTTCTACCCCAAAATGCATAGAAAAAAAGAACTTGGCAAACCCATGTATGGTTCCACCCACAAAATGCACAAAAAAACAAGAAACTCGTGTATCGTCACTCAGTCCTTCATGGTTATCTAGTACATGTGCAAACGTTCCCACCTGGTTATCTGGTGCTTGTAATGGAAAATGAGATGGGCATTATTCGTTTGTATATTTTGGGGCATGATTCGTTTAAGCGGGGCACATATTTTAATAATTCAAATTTTCCACGGAATCCCTATGGTAATCCACGTCAATCGGTGTGGTAAGGAGTCGGAGTTCGAAATCCATGTCAACAGTGTGTCACATCATTCTATCCGGCGAGTAGCCACTTTCTGGCAGGTTCTATGTTACCATGCTAACATAAGGTCATCGGGTTTTGGGGTACATGCATAGGTAAGTGCATTATTTGGGGAGGATAGTCGCTACCACAAAGGGAGGTCAAGACATGAATCGCTTCGGCATAGGGTACCTATGACCTATCTAACTTTCCACAAAGAAAGAATATCCTCCCCATAAATTTTACATTAATTGATAATTCAGTAGTGAGTGTAATATTTATATAGAAATAGGTAGATCATAAGCTAAAATTAAGCAAATAAAATTTAGGTTTTGTTTTTAAACTGACCTGAAGAAAATGGTGTGCATTATCTATAGTTTCCCCAATTATTTCAATGAAAGAAGCAATCTAGACTTGCTTCTCATTCTCCATATCCATATTCATATTCACATCCATCTCCATCTTCATTTCCATTCACTTGTGACAAATCCCACGTAGATGATAAAAAGACATACGGGGTCGAAATACCCATTGCACGCTTAATACATTTATTTATTATTAAACATGTGTTTTTCTATCAAAAAATTGTTGAAAATTATATTTATTTATTTATTAGTAAACATGTAGTTTTATTTATTTATTCAATCCAAATCAAAAATTTGTAGCTACATTTCTACACGAATTTAATGATGAAACAATTTGTTGAAAATTATATTTTCGTTTGGTGTTATTATGACCAATCTTTTACCTCTAGGCTAATAGCCATTGATATTGTCCACCTGCCCCGCAATGAGATCTTCTAGAAGGATTGTAAGTTGATCGAATATCTTTCTCCCACTCTTGTAGTTGTTTCCAAAAATGTCCGAGTAATGATATATCCACCGAGGCAAATGAGATCCATGCTTACCTCTACTTCAGAAAATCCTCCACCTTGATTATCCATTTGTCTCCATCTATCACTCATTTCCAATTTATAATCCATTGTTGGTCTACGGAAATGGCTAAGTATTAGCCATGCATGTGAGTTTTGCATAAGAAGAGAAAGTAAGAATATGATAGTGTGCAAATGTGTATGCACCATGAAGGAATAGGTCAACGTGTAAGGTTGCATGCATATATGCATCATTGAGGACTTAAACGATTTTCTAGACAGGGTTAAAAATAGAAAAGCAGAAGATGGAGTGACTCAAGAAAGATTCGGGAATAGACTAAATCAAGATGACTTAACCCAAACAAAGGCTATAATTAAGGAAAAATATATGCACGTAAAGACAAGGATGGTGCGAGGCAAAAAATAAGAATTAATGTATGGGTAAAACAAGTTATTTATAGCTTGATCTAGAAAAGTTAGAAAATCATGTAGGATATTAATAGAGCACACCTATTATAAGGAAAGGTGCATATAGCCGGTGAAGGAAAAGTCCCCACCATATATATATGGGTGATGCATTCTTGTTTGGACTAGTTCAAATTGTAAGACTGGCGATTCTTTGAGTTTGTGTGGGTTTTAAGTGATGTGTAGTATATATTATGTATGAGAGCATGCATGATCTAGCTCATGGATGTAATGGGTAATGTTGTAATCATCTTAACGGTTACGTAATGAATTTTGGTTATAATGGTTGATTGTGTATGGATTGCTAAAGTAACTAGATATGAGTATAGAATTATGGGAATTCAAATATTGTTGATCATTCTTTATGTTGGATGAACTTCCTCATTATATGTGTTACCAATTTGATATGCTATGATGTATCTTTCTATATGAATGGTTATGATTATGAAGATGTATCTTAACATCTTGATAAGAAAACAAGGGAGGGACCTGGAGGTTGCACGTGCTTCAAGTGAGCTTCCGGACTTGTGCGGATGAAGTACCAAAGATGCCTAGCTAACATTGGGTAAACAAAGACTACATTTTGGTTCTATTTCCAGGACCTCTTTTTAATCTATTCACTAGGATGTTGCGTATGCATATGGCATTCCGACTATCTTTGGAGAATATTGGGAACTAGATATATGATGGCCAAGATGCGTTTTCTCATATGTATAGCATTGGACCTAACTTTAATGTGTGTGAGTGGGTGGAAGACAACCTTTATGATTTCCTATATGAGACGTTATTTAGCTTCTTTCCACTAGAATTGCATAAGTGGTTGGTAGCATACACATAGAACATAGGTATCGAGTTTTGGGAGAAAGAAAATATGGAATTAGGAAAACTATCAAGTGCTCTTTGATTTTGATGAACCTTGGACAAGAGTTTTACATCATTGGTTAGAATGTGTGACATGAAATTATACCTAAGATTGCATGATTTCAACGTATTTGTGCCCTAAGGAAGCATATTTCTAGTTTTGGCGGTCTGGGGATCATATATATGTGTGCTACGCTTAGAAATAAATTTCTTGATGATTGAAATTAGAATGGAGAACTTACCAATGACAGGCTAAAACCTCATTACACGCAGGGCGGGAGATTGGTTTAGGAAGGATGGTGGCACTCTAAGTGGAAGAAAGAGAGAGGGAAGAGCGATGGCTCAAGTATAACGATGCACAAAAAATGGCGGTAGAGGAGGCGATGAGGTCGAGAAGAATGATGACTGGTGGAAGTGATAATAACCCTACAGAAGGAGAGGGACCGTAGGATCATGTCCTCTCTATATTGGGAAAGTAAAATAGGAGATCCTCATCGATGTCGAGGAGAGAATGAGAACCTTCGGCACACATCTAACCCTACTACCATGCCGTAGCCCTTGTGCAAGGTGTTTATAATCTAGAGGTTGTTATAGAAGATCATCATAGTGAAGATGAGAAGGAAGATAATCGGGATTCACCACGGTGGGTAGGAGATAAAAGTAGGCATGTATTATTATCAACTCATAAGGCACAACAAATTAAGAACACACATATGGTTATGCAACAGGCACCTATATTTGGACAGAGTTTTTTTAGACCATTTTGGTAGGTGTGTCATCGGGACGAGTAGTGGCACACTACCGGTCGAGATTAGTACACTTGGTAGTGTAATAGGACGAGATAATTGGTGTGCGGTTAGCATGACCACATGGACACAAGGTAGTTCTTCGACAGGACCCTCGGGACGCGGTGAGAGGATTAAGAGATGATCTGTAAATCTTTGACTTTGGAATTTCACAAATCACTAATTTAATGTTGGTGTTCTACTTTCACTTAGAAAATGATAGAAAAAGAAGTTAGTGACTTATTTCTTAATGCCTTTGAATCAAATTGCAATGAGTGATAAATAATTTAAGAGAGACAACACACATATTTTTATCCTGGAAACCCCCAGTGTGAGGGAAAATCAGTCAAGAAGGGAAACTACTATTTCTTCCCACTTATGTATTGGCCAATTAAAAGTATAAATACATATTACAATAAGTAGAAAATGAAACAACAATGTCAAACTCTCTTTTCATATGCTTGTTTGCTTTGTTCCACATACACCTTTCTTCTACAACTCAACTCCAACACTGAAATTCTCTTGCTCACTTACTCCCATGAATTCTATTTGTCTTTGATGCCTAATTCTCTTGCTCCTCCATGTATTTATAGCCCTTCTCATGTCCTCCCATGCACTAGAGAATGAGAAAGGTCATGAAAGGGAAGAGACATAATCCGGATGCTTCAAATCTAAGATTGTTCATGCTCCATTTTATTTTTTTGTCAAAAGTGACCGTTGCCATATGCGACTCGGCAATTATAGAACCACCACCATGTACGGGGAAGTTACAGGGACCGTCGCTCTGCATAGGGAGGCGATTACGTAAAAAGTAGCTTGCACTTCATTTTCTCATTTTCTTCTTCTAGTACTGGATGATCTGATGAAGTGGTGTTGTTTTGGATCCCTATGGATCACACCTCCCCTGCTTAGGAGGCTTTTGGTCCCACAAAATCTTAGTGGGGGAGTAGATGAGGAAATAATTCCCTCACTTTCTCCTTTGAGTACCACCATGTCTGCTTTGGTGTCTTCCCTTCATTCCAACCTTCCAAGACTCTTGTGGACCTCTCCTTGTCTCTCTAACATTCTGTTGCAACACCATGTCCTCCTCCAATTCTCCCTATGAGTCCAAGACACAATATTCTATGGAAGGTAGTAACTATAATCCTTCATCTTCATCAAGCATGGATGGATCATATAGGTGCAAATTATCATAGTTTACTACTGAGTACATCTGTATAAATGGTGGAAAATCAAGCCAAAGGTATTTTCTCCAACTGCTCCAATATAGCGAAGGGTCCATATCGTAGTGGCTTGAGCTTACATGTTTGACCTTGTAGTCTCTCCTTGCTCAAGTAAATCCAAACTTTGTCTCCAACATGAAGCTTATGCTCTCTCCTATGCTAATGATATCTATCCTTGTACTTGGCTTGGGATTTCTCTAATTGTTATTTCACCTTGAGATGGATTTTTCGATCCTCTCAATGAATTTGGATGCTCTAGTCACCTTTGAGTCTCATATCTTCTCCTCATCCTACTTCCCAACTGATATGTCTAGCGGATTTGTAGGTAGATATCCCAAGCATGCTTCAAACAAAGTGACTTAATGGTGGATGTTTGTATTTCCTAGTTGTAGGAATGTTTAATGTAGGCTAAGGACTCATCCCAAGTCCTTAGATATTTTCTATTATACCCTCGATAAGATGCACCAAAGTTGTGTTCACCACCTCTGTTTGTCCATATATCTGTGGATGAAAGGCTATGCTCCTCTATAACTTAGCATCCATCTTGTCCCATAAAGTAATCCAAAATTTTCCCAATAATTTGGAATCCTCATCACAAAAAATAGACTTAGAAAAGCCAAAATGCACCCATATATTAGCAAAGAAAAGATATGTTGCCTCATGTGCTTTTATTTTCTTTCTACATGCCATAAGAATAAACATATTCTTGAATCTATCAACAACAACATAGAGATAGTCATGCCCACGTTTAGACATAGGTAGTCCTACAAAATCCATAGAGATGTCCTCCCACGGATGAGTAAGGACTGGTAATGGCATATACAAACCCTCCTTCCTAGTTTTAGGCTTGTTAATACAAAAATGTTTACATCCCCATATAAATTTAGATACTTATTACAAATTGGTCCAATACATGTACCTTTTCAAGTGGGCTATGAGTTTACCAACACCGAAAAGTCCCGCTACTTTTGAGGTATGTGCTTCCCTCGTCAACATAAGCCTTTCTTCTTTCGGAACACAAAGCTTCCCCATAGTTAGAGCAACCCATCCTTGAGATTAAAATATGCAATTCCCATCCTTTCAGCCCCTTGCGACTACAATTGCTTAAATGTCACCCCAAAGTCTTTGTCTTGGGCATATGCCTCTCAGTAAGCTTCCTTCGTGAAGGCCTCGTTCTAAGAGATAGTGGCCAAGTAGGATATTTTATCTGTGTGGGCAGCCTAGGCAACATGTCTACCACCAATTTTGTACTACCCTTCTTGTATTTGATTACCAAATGGAACTATGAAGGAATCCCATGCATTTGTAGTGCCTTGCCTGCTGCAATTTTGACTGTGCTTGCAAATACTGGAGAGCTTTGTGGTCAATGTGCACAATATTTTCTTTACCCAACAAATAATGCTTCCATTTCTTAATGGCTTGAACTAGTACATACATTTCCTTATCATATATTGAATATCCTCTAGTTGTTGAAGTAAAGGTCTCAGAATGATAAAAAACTAGCTTACCTCCCTATGGAAACACTACTCCCATAGCATAATCGTTGGCATATGTCTCTTCTTCAAAGGGCTATTGCAAATTAGGAAGAGCAAGTATTGGAGCATGACTAATCTTGTACTTTAATAACTCAAAGGATATATCTTGTTCCTTGCCCCAGTCAAAACCCTTACTCTTTGTGGCCATTGTGTGTAGAGGTGATGCAATAGTGGAGAAGCTCAGAATAAACTTTCGCATGTATTGTACTGCTCCATAAAAATTCTAGTCTTCGTGGCTCTCGTTGTTGTTGCCCAGTTGGTGAAGGCTTCCACCTTCTTTGAATCCACTCGTAGCTCTCCTCCTCCAACCACATTCTCAAGATAGACAAGTGACTGTTTGGAAAATTCACACTTCTTCATATTGCATAGCGGTTGTTTCTCTGGAGAATTTGCAAGACTTGCTACAAATTTGTTAGATGCTCCTCCCAAGTGGCACTAAAAATTAGAATATCATCCAAATAAACAATGACACATGAATCTATAAATTCCCACACCACATCATTCATCAATCTCATAAATGTAGCGGGTGTGTTACATAAACCAAAAGGAAGTACTAACCATTCATATAAACCCTATTTTTTCTTGAAGGAAGTATTCTGTATATCCTCCTCCTTCATCCTGACTTAATGATAACCTGACTTGAGATCCAACTTCATGAAAAATATAGCATGCTGAAGTTGGTCCAAGAGGTCATATATGTGGGGGAGTGTATATTTTTCATGATGGTGATCTTATTCGAGCACGGTAGTCGATGCACATCCTCCAAGAACCATACTTCTTCAACACCATCACAATAGGCGAACCGTGTGGTGAGGTGCTCGATGTATCACACCTTGGTCTAACAACTCATGGATTTATTTCTTCACCTCATTACTCTCAACAAGGATTGCATGTATAACTTTGATGTTCGGTAGAGGGACTCTTGCAATAGCTGAATCTCATGATCTACCTCTCATTTTTGTGGTAACCCATTAGGAGTCTAAAAAATTCCTAAAAATACTGAATAATACTATCCAAATCCTTCATCCCCTGGTTATAAATATCTGAAACTTCCACCCCATCTTGTTTATCCTTTAACAAAAGTAAACAAAATTGATTATGATTTTCTTGAATAAGCCACTTTTCTTGGTTAGCACTTACCATAGTAACCTGTGACTTACGTTGGTGTGCCGGATGTTGTAGTTGATCCCATCTCGTATCATTTTTCACTTATCATTAATATAGCATCCCTGATATACAAGTAAGGACTCCCAAAAACAACATCAAATGCATCAAGTGGAATTACATCAGCTTCCAATACATCAATATATTGAGAATTTATCCCAAACTTGACCTTACATCTTTTGTTAATTGAATTTCGACACCCTTTTTCACCCATCCCAAAGGATATGGGTGTGTATGCTCGTAAGTCTCAAGAATAATACTTTTCACAACCGCATCAGAAATCAAATTAGACTAAGAACCGGTATCAACCAAAGCATTTACCTTAGTTCTCTTGATCTAGATTTTGGTCTGGAATAGTCTACTTATCTCCTCTTCCTGCTCTTGGCTATCCATGTTGGTGTTCGTGCATCCAATTCTCTCATCTACATCTAAGTCATCCTCTATCTCCACCTCCCCTTCTATCTTTACATTTGTCACGAGACTTTTTGAGTCCTTGGTATGGTTCTTCGGATGTAACTCTAGATGTAACTTCCAACATGAAGCATCATAATGACCATTGATATCACAATTCTTGCAAAAAAATCTTAGGATCTTTAAAAGTATTCAAAGTAGTGACAACTTGTTTACCTTTCCACTTTTACTTACCTTTGTTACTTGTCGACCCTACTCTTTCTTTGTTTGATTTGTTGATTGTTTTGTCTTCGACACTACTTCTCCTTGCTTCCATTCATCACCTATGTAGTATTCTTGTACAAACACCTCATTGAGGTCTTTTGGCTTCGTGGAGATAAATTTTCTTGAAGGTGAGTGTGAAGTACTTCCAAATACTTGGTCAGATTGTCCTCATCCTCCAAGTCCATATTCAACAACATTGTTTGCTGTAAAACTCCATAGTATAGTCTTGCACACTTTGACCACTTTGCCTTGTCTAAAATCGCCATTAACCATTTGGTCAATCTTATGGCCAAAAGGGTAGAATTCATCTCTAAGTAATTACTTAAAACCCTCCCAAGTACTAATAATAGGATGTTTCTTCTTTTTGCAAGTGGATAGATGGGTTTCCTACCAAACCAAAGCATGACCTTCCATTTTGAGACGTGTAAAGGTAATAATTTGTGCCTCCATGACATTGTGTACACTAAAGTGGAATTCTAATTGTTTTAACCACTTATCTAATAATTATGCATTTACTTGTCCTTCAAAGCTCTTAATTTCAACCTTAGTTTCAAATTTGAAAGGAGTATGATCATATTTTACCTTCCCAATTGGAGTCTCTTCTTCACGCTCTTCCACATTATATTCCTTTTTGTGGCTCTTCCCTATGCCAAACTTCTCGGTCAAGGCTTGAGCTATTGATTCCATGGAATCTTGCTTCATTGAATCCTATTGAGGATGGGACTATGCATAAACATTGCAAGCATTTGAATATAAAACTCAAAACATGCAAATACGGATCTAACAATCCCCACAAAATCTATAGCGGTGAAAGCATAAACAAGGATAATCCAAATCACACAAAAGTACACATATATAACACAACATGTATTGTGGTTAACCCAATGTGCGCTACATCCACCAAAGATAGAGATCTCATATATATAATATAACAAGAGATTACAAACTAACTCTTCTACACAAGAGTACATGTATCTCTACAAGATTATCTCTTCCTCCCAGATCTCCAACTGGATCTTCCTAAGTACACTAAACCATGCCTCCATACCACCACCTGTGTCTCCTCCATATCTCTAACTGGATCTACCTAAGTGCACTACAACCGTGCCTTTGAAACACCACCAGATCTCACATACCTTAAGCTACCCTACATTTGCCACTATGCAATCAAGCTCTCAATGTAATGTGAATCTGCAGAGACAAGACCTCTAGAAGTGTCTACTAATGTGCAATCGTAAACATGCACAAAGAAATAAGTCTATCCATCATCACCGCATCAACATGTGCAAACATGAAGACAACCTTCTTTACAATACTAGATTCCTATGGATCAAAAATACATCATGATCTCACAACATGTGGATCTACAAGAATGATCAATAACAAGATCTCACAACACCTGTGGATCTAACAAGAAGAAACACTAAGCTCTTTGCATACTATTCAAGCCATTACATGAGACTAAATAATACAAAGGAAATACGGTAGAAGATAATACCATCTTCTCACCAACAAATGTACCCTGCACTTTCCTTTTGTTCAACTTCTCTCTATGAAAGCCCATGTCTTCATGTAATCTTATTTTCATTTTCTTCTTCTTCATCATCCTTTCAACCAAGGATTATGCTCTTCTTCACATCTTACACCTCTAACCCTAGTTTTCTAACTTATATAAGCCTAAAAAAACTTAGGGCTCAATAGCCATGTAATTACATACTTTAGACTTGTTTTAAAACAAAATCTAAATAAAATCTAATGGGTTAAATAAAACATTCCACTCACAGTAACCGGTTTCAATTACTACCTAACTAGTGTCGGTCATTTTCTTACCAATGTCTCATCATTTTGTAACTTGATCACTTTTTAATTCATGCTCCAGTGAAACTATTTAGCTCCACAACCTAACAAAGCTGTCTTTTACGAGATCCAAGACTTCTTGTTGATGTGTATACAATCTATCCATCATGGTCTCTAGCATCTCAATTCTACGTACTAAGTTTTCTTCCTCCATTTGTCCTCAAATTCTCTGTTTCCTCTTCTTTGTAGAAATATTTGGATTGTAAGGTAAATCCTCTTCGCCTTTAGACCTTTTCAATGTCAAACAAATCACAAGAATGAATACCACAGTCATGGATAGTTGTTAGCTCTGATACCAAAATGATCTCAGTAAAGCTTCACTTTGGAAATTCAAAATCACTAATTTAATGTTCTTGTTCTACTTTCCCTTAGAAAATGACAGAAAAATAAGCTAGTGACTAATTTCTTAATGCTTTAGAATAAAATTACAATGAGTGATAAATAATTTAAGAGAGACAACACAAATTTTTATCCTGAAACCCCGGTGTGAGGAAAACAGTCAGGGAAGGAAACTACTCTTTCTTCCCACTTATGTGTTGGCTAATTAAAATTAAAGATACAAATTACAATAAGTAGAAAAGGAAACAACAATGTCAAACTCTCATTTCCTATGCTTGTTTGCTCTATTCCACATACACCTTGCTTCTACAACTCAACTCCAACACTGAAATTCTCTTACTCACTTACTCCCATGAATTCTCTTTTTTTCTTTAATGCCTAATTCTCTTACTCATCCATGTATTTATAGCTCTTCTCATGTCCCCATACACTAGAGAATGAGAAATGTCATGAAAGGGAAGAGACACGGTTTGTTCGTGCTCCATTTTATTTTTCCATAAAAGTGACAAGATCGCTACCACTGTGTAGACTAGTGGTTATATGACTTCCACTCTGTTGGGGAAATTATAGGACCTCCGCTTTGCATAGGGAGGTGGTTTTTTAAAAATACAACATGCACTTCGTTTTTCTCATTTTCTTCTTCTAGTACTGGATGATTTGATGAAGTGATTTTTTAGGATCCCTGGATCAAGAGGTTCAAGACCACCACCACGTAGAGGTAACCTAGTGGAGGATTGGGTTCACAATTTGGCCCCACTCCGGGACAAGGGCCACGGTAGCCATAATAAAAACCCTAGCAACCCAATGATATGACACCTCAATTCTTCTTTGAGATGTCTCTTCACTTATCAGTATAGAGGTGTAGAAGATGCAGTTGAACATGTGTATAAGTGTGAGTTATTATGGAGATCTAAGGGAATAACAACTTCTAATAAGAAGGAAATTTAGTTTTCCACCACACTTCAAGGGCACACACACATTTGGTATAGGAAATATGATCCACATAATACTATAGTTGATTATGATGCATCACGTGCTACCTATTATCCATTTTCACCCCCATGGTGAAATGGAAAACTAACGAGCCCAAGAAAAATCACTTTTTAAAGCTACTAAGTGTGAAATTGAGGTTGTAAGATAGAATCCATGACTTGGGAGTGTATTCGGTGTTTTTGGGAGATATAGGGTCATAAGAGGATTTTTTCCTCTTCTAGGTTTCTAAGTGTAAGAGATGAGTTGGAAAGAGTAGAACAAGCTCGAGATGGGCCCCACATGTAGCTAAGATGGGATAAATGGAAAATTTAAAAATGGATCCCGAGTAGCACATTGTCATCTTCATAACCCTCTAAGTCTAAAAAGTTCCCCAAAAAAATAAAAAATAAGTGGAGATACAACATAGGCGTCGAGGTTTAGTAAGGAGCTCAGCAAGTTCAACTAAGCTAGTGGGCAAGCTACGGAGGTGCACACGGGAGGCGAGCTACTTAGCGAAATGGGAACTAGGTAGCTCGGTGGGAGATGAGGTGGACCCTGATGAGTTCGAAATGGGGCGTCAAGTCATTGGATCGGGCATCAAGTCATTGGATCGGGCATCAAGCTCCCTGAGCTCAGAAATGCAAAGGAATCAACGAGCAAATCGATGGGGTCAAGCCCATTGCAACTCGGGAAGAGGAAGGAGGGATCACCGAGGTAATCACCGAGCCAAGGTTGAAGCAAGTTTGGAAATGCCAAAGAAAATGAAAGGGTTAGATGGATTTCAGGATGGTCGTCCAACCCAATCTACTTGGATGGTCCTCTAACCCAACATGGTTGGACAGATCACTTTCGAGGTCCGACGACTCATGGCTCGCACATCGGATGGTTGGATGGTTAGATGGCTCACTATCAAGGGATGGATGGCTCATGGCTCATTAGTCAAATGGTTTCTAGTTAGATGGCTCAATGTCGAGGTTGGATGGCTTGCGGTTTGGATGGGCCTCGGATTAGGTGAAGGTATGTGGGAAAAGACATCTCAACAACCAGTTTTAATGAAGTATGGCACCCATGTCTTCTTCTACTAGAAAATTACCCTCGGAAGTGAATTTATATGGCTGCCCATACCTATTTTTAGAGAATTAAATGTAAGTTTTTGGTTGGTGAAGAAAATTTGAGGTTATTTCTCTATATATTGTAAAAAACCCTTCATTTGTAGGGGAGATATTACATGCGACATTGGGAAACTCTTGCAAAATTATTTCTCACTTCCATTGAGTTACAAGCCTTCACATAAACTCTGTAAATGTATTTATGCCTCTATTCCACATATGTAATGGATTGTGTATATTATGGAGCAATAAAAATCATGTTTTTTGGTGTTCCTTCAATCCTTTCTAATTTTTCTTGTATTCCCTTACCTCTCCATTATTATTTTTCTATTTTGTGCATATTTCTTTCATTTGTATGTTTTTATTGTCATGTTTCATGGAGTTCAAATGGTGAATGAGCTTACGGGACTTTGTCACATTGCTCAGCCTCTGTCAACTCATTTTTTCCTCTCTTTCTCCCTCAACTTGAGTATCTCACCCCTTTTTCTTGGTGCTATCACCTCTTTTAGTGTAGGATTTTCTTTCTGTGCATATTTCTAACCCTCTCTCTCTCCTGGTCCTTGGAATGGTTAGTTTAGGATTAGTTAGCTACATTTCCTTTCTTTGGAGTAGTTTAGCTTAAGATTAGGAAGAGGAATTCGTCCTTCTCTAGAGGATCATCTCAAGTTTGCAAGTCCCACAGCTTGAGATATGGCCCCATGTTAGCAAAAAGTAGAGATTTTTATAGAAAATCTCAACGTGCTACTTTTTTATCATAACATTACCTTCTTATTCGAGTTTCATATACCATAGTTTGAGCAATAAAGTATCAACACATTGAAGGATATTAAGGAAGGGCTCTCAAAGATTGTTTGGGAGTATGATGTTTAATTTAAGACCTTGTTGTGTAATTTTTCCTATGATATCTATTAGAGTCACCATATGCATTGGTTATTTGGAGGATTGTTGACTTCTTTTCGAAGAGCATTATCACATAATATAATTATGGATCCACGGGAAGCCTTGGAAACAACTTTGCATGTTGAAGTAGTTAGAAGTGTTGATATAGGTGTAATCCCTTTTCTTGAGGCATATATAACAACAATGGCCTCTTAGTTGGAAAACATTTCGCTTAATTCAGCCCATGAGGCCTTGCAGCTTGGATATAGTGCTTGGATTACGAGGTTAAAGGACATAAGAAGGATAGATACCCACGTAGGAGTGTGTAGACATTGTTGAAATATTGTGAGATCTTCCATAAGAATCATGATGTCAGGAATTTCCCATACGCATGCCTTCGACACAAAAAATTGTCTCTATGTACTATAACATTTTTGATGAGCACACCCACGATATTGTTGACTTTCATTTGATCGATCATATTCATGAGGCATGTGATACTGGGTTACGCTAGACCACTATGGCAAGTAGTTCGATGAGAAAGAAGGATGGACCTTTAAGGTACACAACAATGGAAATGGAGGTTTTCAAGGTGGATTCGAAGCGAGAGGTCATGGTGGTAGAGGAAGGTTCACACGTGGGACATGTTAAACTTGTAGATCACTAGATCATTATCAATATGAGTTTCCGAAGAATCACGTATGCACATATTGTGGGAAGGCAAAAAATATTGAATATTATCCAGGATCTACCATATGTGTAAGAAATACAAGAAGGAAAAAGGTGTGGGGATGATTAAGGTAGAGTACGCAAAGCCTGAGTAATGGGTGCCTAAGAAGATGGTTGATCTGGAGATTCAACTTGTGTTAGTCACTACACGTGTAGAAGCATCCCTTGCTCGAGATCATATTAAATTAAAACCCCTTATCAGATGTGAATAAGTGGTACATGTGAAGTATCCGGATGCAACTTGGTAGAAGGAGGTTTACCAAGAAACTACGGGCATTGTCATAGAATTACAAGGTGAGATCCAACACCTAAAATAACAAGGGCGTGAAAGGGAAGGCACGAGTGGTATTGATCTTTTATAGAAATATATTGATGATTTAAAGGAGGTATGTTGGATGCTTAGGCAAGAAAACACCATTCCTTTGTTAGGAGAGTGGTTACACGAGAAAGTATCACGCGTAAGGATTGAACAAGAGCACCGATTCTTCATGCAAATTTTCCACCAGATGACCATGAATGTGACAAGGAGATAAATCTAGATACAATGATCAATGGTTGGTTAGTGAGTAACATTCTTATTGATACATGTGTAGAAGTTAATGTCCTGACATTGGATGCATGGAACCAAATGGGAGGCCACAATTGCGGCCACCTTTGAATGTGTTATACATGGAAAATAAAACAAGAGTCATGTCCATTGGGGTGTTAAAGGATGACTCTATCAATATTCAAGGTGTAAATTTTATAGGTGATTTTGAGGTACTTGAAACTTGCAAGTAGATAACTTCCCAACACTTTTAAGCCACACATAATGTCATGTGAATAATGTTGATTTGTGCTTCAACAAAAGATATATCAATTTTGATTTAAAAAGATGAACGTGTCATGATTCCCTTGGATTATAAAAAGGTTTTTTCCATATATTGAGCATGTTAGTGAAGAGGAGCTCAATCACATCTATGCACATACGGTGCATGATCCGGAAAACATAAAGCCTTCGAGGAATGGGTACTACATTAGGAAGATGTGTAATCGATCAAGTAATACTACTAACATTACATGTGATGATTGGGACCACTGGAACCTATGAAATGGTGGGTTGCGAGGCATTAGGGTGTGTTATCGGGATGATTAGGCCATGCACATGTCAGTGCATGGGCAAGGTAAGTTTTCCTAAATATCTTGGAGAAGAGAAACTTGACTCTTTCTTGCATGTAATGGAAGACCACCGACGAAACGATGGAGATAGATGGAACAAGATGGTTTATACATTTCACATGATAGTATAGAGACAATATTTTGGGTTGGCATGAGGTTGGAGTAGCCTTTTTAACAAGGTTTACTAGGAGCAATGTCCCTTCACTAATACATGATTATGATGGTAAGACCCCTACTTTGGTACATATTCACAATTTTGAGAGACATTGGGCACACTAAGAAGCTATACCACCATCACTTTGGGTACACAAGTTCTACTCCACTTTATGTGGATGCACGTATGCTTGGTATGTACATGTTGAGTTAAAGTAAGAGACTACAAGTTGGTGTAATGTGATGGAAGGTGTTGGTCATATGTTTGATTATTTTCTCATCGATCCTCACATTCATGAATCCTTTTAGATCATGAATCACATCACATTAGGAGATGGTGAAAATGAAGAGGAACTTGTGGTTTAAGCTGTTAGGAGAATTTGATATTGATGTGTGTAAAGAATTATGGAAACAAGATAAACATTATTGGGGTTCGCATGGAAAGAGAAAGAGAAAGGTAAAATGGGGTACCTCATATATGATGAGGAAGTTGAATACCTAGACATTAAGTATACTAAGGGTATGCACGAGGTGTTGGATTTTATAGATGAGGAGGTGCACACATATCATGTGCCTATGAAGACTAAGAAGGTGAATATTGGAACTAGGGATGTGCCTAAAGAGGTGATAATTGGTGATTTCTGGTCTAAACCAAAGGTTGTAAAGATCATTGAGATGTTATGCGACTTCCAAGAATTATTCCCAATGGGTTATCATGAGTTGAATGACATGTATCCGTCATTGGGAGAGATGAATATTAAGTTGAAATAATGTGCATGTCCGGTTCGGAAGAGGCCTTATAGGATGAACCCAAACCTACGTGAGAAGATAAAAGAGGAAATTTATAAGATGCTAAAGTCAGGGATCATTGAAAAAATTGAGCAACCTAAGTGGATCAGCTCCATGGTGATTAACATAAATAAGGATGGTTGGATTAGGATCTGTATGGACTATAGGGTTCTCAATCCATCATGTATGATAGATCCTTTTCCTACGCCATTCATAGAGGAGATCCTTGAAGGAGTAGTAGGGCATGAAATATATTCCTTTACATATGGATTCTCGGGGTACCATCGGTGGGCATTGCACACGAGGATCATGAGAAGACCACCTTTACTGAATGAGTGGGAATTTTTTTATATACCGTCATACCCTTTGGGTTGAAGAATGCGTCGATAGTATTCTTGTGCATAGTTGTTCAAGCATTTCATGACTTCATTCATAAGTTTTTAGAGGTCTACTTAGATGATTGGACTATGTATGGGTTGGTAAAAGATCATTGTGACAACTTGAGGTTGATGTTTGAAAGGTGTGGGCATGTTAGTATCTCCCTAAACATCAAGAAGTGTATATTTTCCACCCCTTTAGCACTTTACTTGGGCACATCATTTATAAGGAAGGATTGTTTGTAGACCTAACTAAAATTACGGTGATTTTGGGGTGGAAGAACCTACTAATCAAAGTGAAGTGCACGAGTTCTGGGGCATACTGGTTACTATATAAATTTTATCAAAGTATATGTCAAGATTTCGCACCCCTTGAATTGAAGGCCAAAGGAAGTATCATTAGGGAGATGTGCAACAGAAAGCCTTTGAGACTGTTAGTGCAAAATCACACACCCACGGATGCAGATCAGGTTTCTAGGTTGATCACTTTGGCATCCAGTGTGATTTCATAACATTGAATCCTTTCTCCAAGTGTGGGACTTGTAAAAATGAGAAAGGATTCTCCAGAGAAGGCTGGTTCCTATTCCTCTGTTCAGATGCACACGAAATATGCAGAGGGTTTTCTCAAAACCTAATCTAATCTGCCAAGGAGACAAGGTAAGAAGATGCATAAAATAAATCTAAGCTAATAGAGGTGATGCACCGAGGAATGAAGAACACCTATTTTGCCAGTGAACACAGACCATTTGAATGTGATATAAGATCATGCACAGATGACAAAACCTGCAGTGAAAGACCAGGAGGATGCAAAAATGAACACAGAGAGGGCTGAGAATCATCCACAGACATGCATTACTTGCTCCAAAGATTGATACAATACACTACAGAATGCCATGAGGCAGAATAGTATTACAGTTCAAATGAGAGGTTCGAACTCCACAAATTCGCCTGAGGAGAAGAAGGGAGAGGCAAAACAGAAAAATGTTCGACCTCTTGAAAAGAAGCTCCTCTTTACAATATATAGAAAGAATGAGAGAGGAAAGAGAGAGGGGAAAGCCAAATCTACTCCAACCACCTCCAGGTTGCATTCAATTCATCTCATTATGACAGAAGCGGCGGATCCTGGCAAAACGGCGGGCTGTCTAACAGAAGCGGCGAACTGTCTGCTGCATTAAAGTTGTTTGTTGAAGCATTACTTCTGCTTGTTATTTCACACCAGAGGCGTTTCTTGATTTTCTCTCTCCAAACTGAACCAAAATGCAAGATTGACCCTGGAATCGTGTAGAGAATCTCACAAGCTTTCCGTTGATATAAAGAACGTGCAAATCCGAGCTCTGGATCGAAAGATATGTCGATCTGAAGATTTAGGGCACAAACAGGCCAAAACGGATTTTGAAATATTTTCCCGCGCTTCGCCACCTGGATGACACGTGGCAGGCTCTGATTCACTGAATAATTCTCTCTCCTCCACCTCTCGGTGGGCTCTCTTTTGAAATTTCCTTGTGGGCCCTAGCTGGGACACGTGGCACTATCCCATTGGTTCGGGCTGACCCTTCAAATCTCGCCCTTTGACCTTTTGACCTTTTCCCTTGTGACACGTGTCATGATTTGGTTGGTTCTCGGCCCTTTCGGCTCCTTCACGTCCACCGCGTCCATTTGTCCCAGATGTCCCAGTGCTGCTTGGGACAAAATCCTCCGGTTCGCCCGATTCGGCCGGTTCGCGTCCATTTGTCCCACTTGTCCCTGTGCTTCGCGGGACAAATTCTTCCGGTTCGCCCGATCCGGCCGATTCGCGTCCTCACGGCCCAGATGTCCCATTTGCCTCCGGACTGTTTGTTCTCATTTCGGCCGAACCGGCCGGTTCGCGTATCTTTGTCCCAGATGTCCCAAAGCAGTTAGTGCGAAAGTTCTCCTTTTCGGCCGATCCGGCTTTCCATCCGCCGCGTCCATTTGTCCCACTTGTCCCAGTTTTCCTTGTGCTGAAGTTTCTTGTTTCGGCCGAACCGGCTGGTTCGCGTCCTTCGCGCACTCTTGTCCCACTTGTCCCTTTGCTGTTTGGGCCACCTGTAGGCTTTTCGGCCGATCCGCGCCTTGACGTCCCAAATGTCCCGACTGTCCCGGGGACTAGGACTTAGCCGATTTTCACATTTTTTTCTGGCCCAAGCTTATCTTCTGCAACTTCTTCACATCTTCTCAGAGCTTGCTCTTTTCAACCTGGATGGGAGAGTTAGAAAAATTTCTGAAGGGACCCTAGAAACATGACTTTTTGCCCTGAATCAATTTATCTGCCTGGGACTTGAGAATTCTGATGCATGTTATCAAATTAACCCTGGGGGGGTGAATTTTGGATAACAATTTGGCGACTCAGCGGGGTCACCTGCCTGCTAGGTAGAAGATCAGTGGCCTTTAGTGATCTATTGGGCATGGAGTCATAAGCAATAACCTGAAACGAGCCTGATATCTAATCCCGAGCCTGATACTGCAACTTCTTCTCCAACAACACTCTGAACTGTAGAAAACAACCTGAGAGCAGCAAAACCTGTGCCGAAGCACTTAGGAAAACTGAAACCTAACTACAACAGGACAATGTGCACAAGCACTTGGAGGAATGAAAATCTAATTAATATTTACAAGGTAGTGAACTTCCCTCTAGAGGCAACGCTTGAGATAGATTCCATTGACTGGAATCTGCAGTTCTTCACCATCCAATGAGGCCAATTGGAAAGCATTGCTGCTCTTGCGCTTCGTGACCATGTACGGGCCACTCCAAATGGCATCAAATTTTGAATGCCTTCCTGGTTTAGCTCTATCCATATCCCATTTCAACACTAGATCTCCAACTTGAAAAGATCTATCTTTGGCCTTTCTATCAAAGGTCTTCTTGATCAAAGCTTGATCCTTTTCCATTGCTTGGGATGCCTGATTTCTGATCTCTTGCAGCTCCATCAGCTCTGCATATCTCACCTCCATAGGCTCAAATTCAAGCAACTCCAGCTGCTTCATGAGTTCCAATGTTGGCAACTCAAGTGACATGGGCAAGATTGCCTCTCTTCCATAGACAAGCTTAAATGGAGAATTACCTGTGGATCTTTTGGGAGTGATCCTATCAGCCCATAAGGCTGATTTCAGTTTGGTATGCCAAGCCCTCTGGTTCTCATCAAGAGTCCTCCTAATGATCCTCAACAAGTTCTTGTTTGTAGACTCGGCCTGGCCATTACCTTGAGGGTAATAGTTTGATGAAGTGCTTAGGTAGATCCCGTTCTTGACAGCCCACTCAGTCACCTTAGATCCAATGAATGCCAATGCGTTATCAGAGATTATTGTAGCAGGTACGCCAAATCTGTAGTTATCCCCTCGTAAAAGTCCAAGATGCTAGACTCATTCGCCTCTTTGAGTGCTACTGCTTCTGTCCATCTGGTGAAGTAGTCCGTGGCTGTCAAAATCCATTTGTGCCCTTGGCTTGAATTGGGATTGATGGCTCCAATGAAGTCTAAACCCCATTGCATGAATGGCTGGTCAACTGAGATTGGTTGTAATGGAAGGGCAGCGAGTCTCTCTTTTCCTGTGAAGAATGCACAATTCTTACATCTCTTGATCCATGCATAGCAATCACTAAAGATTTTAGGCCAATAATAACCAGCCTTCATGATTTTTAGAGCTGTCACTCTTGGTGCAAAATGGCCACCAGCTGGTCCATCATGAAACTCTTTTAATACCCTTTGGATCTGACCTGTGTTAATGCATCTCAGCAGCACTCCATTCACATCCTTCTTGAACAAAACTCCATCAATGATGGTATATGGAACAGCCTGCAACCTGAAGTATCTCCTCTTCGCTTTGCTCATTTCTGGAGGGCATAGGCCTGTTTGTAGGAAGTGCATAATGCCTTGGGTCCAGCAAGGAGTCGGGGCAGCATTGTCTTCTTCTTGCCTGCCACTCGGCTCATGGCTGTCTTGAACTGTCAAAACAGCCTCTTCTTCGTTGCATACTTCCTTTTGCTTCCCCAAAACCAGCTGCTCACACAATCCTTTCCCTCTTACCAGCTTGGTGATCTTGATCTCAATGTCATACTCCATGACACGGGTGATCCAACCTGCCCTTTTCTCATTCAAATCCTTGTTGAGGAGGAAGTCCTTAACCCCAGCATGTGAGACCAGCAATTGGACCTTGTTGTTTGAGACTAAATGCTTGAATTTCTTCAAGCTTCTGATTACTACAAGCACATGCTTTTCAATAAAAGAGTACCTCACTTCGCAGTCATCTAGGCTCTGGCTGAAGAAGGCAATCGGTTGTTCATCATTATCTTTGTTCTGCTGTACCAGAATGGCAGAAATAGTGTCATCACCTCCAAATGCATAGAGGATGAAATCCTTGGAAAAGTCTGGGTTGATGAGAGTGGGTGCTTGGGAGATGGCTTCTTTGATTGCTTCAAAACTCTCCTTGCCTTCTGCCGTCCACTTGAAAGCCATGCTTTTCCTTAACATTTTGGTGATGGGCTTGACAAGGGCTGCAAAATCTGGGACAAACCTCCGAACAAAGTTTATCCTTCCCAGGAAACTCTGAAGGGCTTTCTTGTGGCTTGGCAATGGTAGAGCTCTTATGGCTTCAACCCTCTCTGGATCAATTGCTAATCCTTCCTTGGAGACAATATGGCCAAGGAGCTTCCCTTCATGTGCAAGAAAGATGCACTTCTTAGGATTTAAGGACACTCAAACTTTCTACACCTCTGAAACACTTGCCTGAGGTGAAAGAAATGGTCTGCTGCATTCTTTGAGAAGACAGTAATATCATCTAGGTATACCAGCACTATCTTGTTGATCAAGCCTTTGAATGCCATATCCATAGCTCGCTGGAATGTTGCTCCGGCGTTCGATAGTCCAAATGGCATCTTCTTGTAAGCATATGTGCCCCATTTGGTTGTGAAGGCTGTCTTGAACTGGTCTTCCTCCTTTACCATAATCTGATTGAAGCCTGAGTAACCATCAAGTAGTGAAAACCTTTCTGAACCAGCTACAACCTGCAATATTTGCTCCATGGAAGGGAGTGGATAATGGTCCTTGAGAGAGGCTCTATTCAAATCTCTGAAGTCAACACACAGCCTGATCTCTCCATTCTTCTTTCTGACTGGAACTAAGTTGGCAACCCAACTAGAATGCTTGATTGGGAATATGATTCTTGACTCAATCAGCTTGTCCAATTCTTTCCTCATGAGAGGCTCCATGTGTGGATTGACTGGTCTCTATTTCTGCCTGACAGGCTTAGTATTTGGATCCAATTCGATGGTATGCTGAGCTAAGTTGGGATTGAAACCTTTCAAGTCTTCATAGCTCCAAGCAAACACGTCAGGGAACTCTTGACATAGCTGTATGAACTCACATCTTTCTTGCTCAGTTGTCATCTTTCCAATTTGCAATGGCTTGTTCTCTTCTACCAAGATGGATACCGAATCTTCTCTCTTGACCTGAATGTTTGCTTTCTCCTTTCTAAACTGATCATTGGGGTTAAAAATGGACTCCAAAGTGATAAGTCCCTTGGGCAGCTTGTCAGTTCTCAGCTGTATCACTTGGTCACCATATTGCTGTTCCAACTTTTCTTGATTCTTAGCTGAGAACTCAGCTTCTTCTTGCAAGAAATGGATGATTTGCTGGTCATTCTCAAATACTTGCCAACTGACATCGTTATCCGGCACTGAAGGCCTCACAATCACGTGGATGTTTGGCTGTACCTTGTCTTGTTGAATGTTTTCTACAATGTCAAAGGCTGCCCCTACTGCTGCAAGCCTGTCAGCAGCTTGATTCTCTTTCCTAGGAATGGCTTTGATGCCGAAACCCTCAAAATCTTCCATGAGGTCCCACACCCTATTCTTGTAGCATCTGAGTAGATCATTTTTGGCAGCATGTTGTCCCTTGACCTGATTTACAATCAATTCACTGTCCCCAAAGACTTGCAAGTTCTTTATTTTTTTCTTGATTGCCCAATGCATCCCTTGCACCAAGGCTTCATATTCAGCAGTGTTATTGGAGCATGCAAATTGAAATCTAAAAGCTGAATAGTACTTTACTCCTTGAGGTGAAACAAGCACGGCTCCACCTCCTGCACCTTGTCTACTCCTTGATCCATCAAAAAACAGCTGCCATACCTCATTGTCATCCTTGTGGTTTGGCTTAGTGATGCTAGGAATAGGTTGACTTTCTTCGTGTATACAATAGACTCCTAGCTCAGATTCTTCTATTCCTTGATAAGGATCAAAAGCATGCACCTTGCTTGCCCATTCATCAAGAGTTAGATCCGGGATGTTTCCAACTTTAGTGTCAGTTTCATCAGTGCTAGGGTGATCTTCTTGATCAAATGCTGAGCAATTGGCATTAATCTGACTTGGAGTGTAGGGCTCAATATGGAAGTTTGCAATAGGTTCAGATCTGATTGTGGTCTTAGTTCCATATCTTGTCCTGAATAGCATGTGAGACCAATCAGCGGACAAATATCCCCCAATCTTGGCAGTGAAGTCCCTTGACAAACATAGGGCAAAGAGTGGTGGAAGGTCTATGACTGACACATCTTGTAAAACAACAACATTTGGACATGCGTGCAAGGTAAGACTCAAATTTCTAATCACTCCAACTGTTGCTATTGCTGTCCCATCCAACTGCACTACCCCTTTGGATGTTGTTTCATACTGAAGCCCTAGCTGATCAGCTATTTGTTTGGGCATGACAGAGCTACTTGCTCCAGAATCAATCATGCAATTATGCACTAGCTGATTTCCAATGATTAATGAAACATAGAAAGGAGGGGGTTTCAACATCTTACCTTGTTGTCCTCCATGATTTCCTTCAGATTGGGCAGCATTTGTAAGCACTTTGTCTTGCATCTGCTGATTCGAAGCTGGCCAGTCCTTCATGGCAGCTTGCAGCAGATCTCTTTGGCCTGGGATGGATAGGGATTCCCACATAGATATATTGACGTTTGTCTTCTTCATCTGATCAATGATACTGAATGGTGATGAAGGATCTCTCTGCTGTCCCTTGGTTTGCACATTTACTCCTTGTATGTGGGCAGCAACAGCTGGCATTTGAGTTGGCCTAGGGGCTGTTCTTGGCTGCCCTTGTGCATTTGAAACGGGACTTTGCTTGCCAATCATTTGTGGAGCCGTGGAAGGTTGTGGATTGGCTGGGGCTAATGGCTGCTCTTCACCCAAATTTCTCCTTTTTGACCTTGTGTTTGCTGCAACACCTTGAGAAACTACCTGGTTCATGCCACAAAAATCCTCTGCTTGCCAATTTACCAATGTGGTGTCATTTGGGGCTGATTGTTGTTGGAATGTTTCTTGTTGTTGGCTGTTTTCTTGACTGTTCTCACCCTCCACACCAGTAGTTGTTACCATTAAAGCTTGAGTCAAAGCACCATTGAAGCACATGGATTGATTATGAGGCTCATTACATGGAAAACACCAATCATACTCCTGGGCAATGTTGTTTTGTGCTGGTACTAATGCCTTAGAGGCAGATATGGCATTTGGATTATAGGGCTGGAATGGTCTATTGGCAGGAGGCCTTGCTTGATTCTGATTTGCAGCTGGATTGGGTGGCCTTTGAGGCTGATATGGCTGCCTATTAGGTTGAGCTTGAGGCTGATACGAAGGTCTAAAACCTTGAGCTTGCTGTCTTTTGAGTGTAACCAGCTCATTACCTAAATTTTGCAGTTGCTTCATGACCTCTTGAAGCTCATTTGAGGCACTAGAAGATGAAGTAGAAGCTTCACTTGAATTCTGATTTCTAGGAGTGGGAGAAGGAGCTAAGACAGGTGCTTGACTAGTACTTGGGCTCTCTAAACTTGGATATAATGGCATTGGAGGCCTAGGAGCCAATTTACCAGCTTGAATAAGACAGTTTTCGGCTCTAATGGCAATGCTATAAGCAGCAGGTAAGGTTGTGCCTCCCATTGATTGAATTAACATAGAAATATCAGAATTCAAAGCTTTAAGATAGTATAGAAAAGCACCTTCTGCTGTTGGCCTGACTGCCACTGGAATCCTATCCCAAGACTTTTGAAATCTGAAGTTGAAGTCAGTCAGCTGCTCATTGGGAGCTCTCTTGATAGTTGTTAATTGTTCCAGTAGAGACAAATTGTCTCCCTTTTCCCCAAACTGCTCATGGAGAACTATGCATAACTGATTCCAATTTGTGATAGAACCAGCTGTAAGGCTCCTGAACCATTGCAATGCCTTCCCTTTGAATGATGATGCCAGCAATTTGACAGCCACATCCATTTCATTTATCTCATGGATTGCACAGATGTTAGCAATGTCTTTGACATGATCACCAGGAGTGGTATGATTTTCTCCAGTGAAAAATGGAATGTTCTTCAACGCTGCAATTGGAACTGGATTCTGTGCATTGAGGGCAAGTGGGCTGCTACCAGTGAAATTGACAAAGGGATTTGCTGGTTGCGCCATTCTGATTGGTCGAAGGACTCTTGAATACTGAATGAAAGGCCGAGCAGGTGGAGGAGTTGAGAGAGTTCTGTTTGGTGGAGATGGAGACCTTTGAATCCTTCTTCCTCTTTGCCTTCTTCTTGGAGATAATTGCAGGTATTCAAACAGCACTTCTTCTTCTCCAACTCTTGACCTTGTGATTCTTCTCATAAGCTCTCAGGCCTGCACTGCTGAAACCAGTTGATCTTCCTTTTGGAGTCGCCAGATATGCGAATAATAGCTCTTTTCAAGCAAGAAAATTGCAGCAGATGCATATCAACTTTGCTGCAATAAAAATGAGACCTCTAGGTCCCACCGGCATGCCAAAACTGTTAGTGCAAAATCACAGCACCCCTGGATGCAGATCAGGTTTCTAGGTTGATCACTTTGGCATCCAGTGTGATTGCATAACATTGAATCCTTTCTCCAAGTGTGGGACTTGAAAAATGAGAAAGGATTCTCCAGAGAAGGCTGGTTCCTATTCCTCTGTTCAGATGCACACGAAATATGCAGAGGGTTTTCTCAAAACCTAATCTAATCTGCCAAGGAGACAAGGTAAGAAGATGCATAAAATAAATCTAAGCTAATAGAGGTGATGCACCGAGGAATGAAGAACACCTATTTTGCCAGTGAACACAGACCATTTGAATGTGATATAAGATCATGCACGAGATGATAAAACCTGCGGTGAAAGACCGGGAGGATGCAAAAATGAACACAGAGAGGGCCGAGAATCATCCACGAGACATGCATTATTTGCTCCAAAGATTGATACAATACACTACAGAATGCCATGAGGCAGAATAGTATTACAGTTCAAATGAGAGGTTCGAACTCCACAAATTCGCCTGAGGAGAAGAAGGGAGAGGCAAAACAGAAAAATGTTCGACCCTTGAAAAGAAGCTCCTCTTTACAATATATAGAAAGAATGAGAGAGGAAAGAGAGAGGGGAAAGCCAAATCTACTCCAACCACCTCCAGGTTGCATTCAATTCATCTCATTATGACAGAAGTGGTGGATCCTGGCAAAACGGCGGCTTTCTCAAAGAGCGGCGAACTGTTGCATTAAAGTTGTTTGTTGAAGCATTACTTCTGCTTGTTATTTCGTGCCAGAGGCTGTTTCTTGATTTTCTCTCTCCAAACTAAACCAAAATGCAAGATTGACCCTAGAATCGTGTAGAGAATCTCACAAGCTTTCCGTTGATATAAAGAACGTGCAAATCCGAGCTCTGGATCGAAAGATATGACGATCTGAAGATTTAGGGCACAAAACAGACGAAAACGGATTTTGAAATTTCTTCCCGCGCTTCGCCACCTGGATGACACGTGGCGAGGTCGATTCATTCAGCGAATGAACTCTCTCTCCTCCACCTCTCGGCGGGCTCTCTTTTGAAATTTCCTTGTGGGCCCTAGCTGGGACACGTGGCACTATCCCATTGGTTGGTGACCCTTCAAATCTCGCCCTTTGACCTTTTGACCTTTTCCCTTGTGACACGTGTCATGATTTGGTTGGTTCTCGGCGCTTTCGGCTCCTTCGCGTCCACCGCGTCCATTTGTCCCGGATGTCCCAGTGCTGCTTGGGACAAAATCCTCCGGTTCACCCGATTCGGCCGGTTCGCGTCCATTTGTCCCACTTGTCCCTGTGCTTCGCGGGACAAATTCTTCCGGTTCGCCCGATCCGGCCGATTCGCGTCCTCACGGCCCAGATGTCCCATTTGCCTCCAGACTGTTTGTTCTCATTTCAGCCAACCGCCGGTTCACGTATCTTTGTCCCAGATGTCCCAAAGCAGTTAGTGCGAAAGTTCTCCTTTTCGGCCGATCCGGGCTTTCCGCGTCCGCCGCGTCCATTTGTCCCACTTGTCCCAGTTTTCCTTGTGCTGAAGTTTCTTGTTTCGGCCGAACCGGCCGGTTCGCGTCCTTCGCACTCTTGTCCCACTTGTCCCTTTGCTGTTTGGGCCGCCTGTAGGCTTTTCGGCCGATCCGCGCCTTGACGTCCCAAATGTCCCGACTGTCCCGGGGACTAGGACTTAGCCGATTTTCACATTTTTTCTTGGCCCAAGCTTATCTTCTGCAACTTCTTCGCATCTTCTCAGAGCTTGCTCTTTTCAACCTGGACGGGAGAGTTAGAAAAATTTCTGAAGGGACCCTAGAAACATGACTTTTTGCCCTGAATCAATTTATCTGCCCGGACTTGAGAATTCTGATGCATGTTATCAAATTAACCGAAATTTGACACCGGTGGAGCATAATTATACAACTACGGAGTGTGAAGCATTATCCATGATCTATGTGCTTCATAATTTCATACAATACTTATTGGCCACACCATTTATCTTTTATACATATCACATGGCACAAAATTACTTGGTCAATAAGTCATTATAAGAAGGGTGCATATTTCGATGGATCCTTCTCTTTCAGAAGTTTGATTTTACATTCATATTAAAGCTAGGAAAGAGAAAACTAGGAACTAATCATTTATTAAGGATCAACTCTGGAGAGGATACGTAGAGCATAGAGGAAACTATGTCATATACTCAATTGTTTAGACTGAATCATGCACTAGTAGATTTAGAATACATTACAATATTCTTTTGTACCATCCTTCCACCTTAAGGATGAAGACTTTGGAAAAGAATTAATTTCCTTTGTTTGTGTTGTGCTTTATCATCTCATTAGAGGAGACATGTACAAGATGGGCCGCAATAAGATATTTTGTAGATGTGTGTTAGAGCATGATCGCGAAGCTATTATGGAGGAAGTGTGTGGAGGCATCGATGGTGGACACTATGTAGGTGACGTAATTGTGTGCAAGATCTTGTTTCCGGGCTTATGGTGGGAGGCATTATACAAGGATACAAAAGCATTTTTCAAGGCTTGTGACCATTTTCAGGAATAGGTAATCCTGGGAACAAAGATGAGATGTCATTTTGCCTCATAGTGAGTGAGGTTCCATTTGATAAGTGGGTCATTGAATTTTTAAGACCTATTACACCACATGTGTGTAGGACAGAGTGTGTTATATCATCACATGTATTGACTACTTGATAAGGTGGGCGAGAGGTTATGCCTACAAAATACTTGTATTATAGAAATAATAGCTAGGTTCTTAAGGGATAATATCATCAGCAATTATGGATGTCCATTCAATCTTACAAGTGATAGAGGAACTCATTTTTGAATGAAACCATTATCTTATCGAGTTTATGGTGGTACACCATAAGACTATCCCCTATCACCCACAAGATAATGGTGGTGTTGATGCTTTCAACAAGATTATGATACATACACTTGCAAAGATATGTGATGTTGGAAGGATTGATTGGGATGATAACGTATCGGTCGTGCTTTGGGCATACGGGAAAATTTACAAATAGTTGACTAATTCTCGCACATTTTTAATTTGTGTTAAGCGCAGAGGCTATTTTATCAATTGAATTTATGTTACCATCCCTATGTATTGCGTAGGAGGATTAGATGATGAACAGAAGTAGATAAACGCATTGATAAATTGATGCAATTGGATGAGAGGCACACCATTGCACATTGGAGTCAAAAGATAGAAAAGGAAAGGCGTAGGCTTGACATGATAAGTACATTAAGAATAAGTCTTTTGCAGTTGGAAATATGGTGTTTTCATATGATTCAAAGTTTGCACGCATCTTGGAAATTTGAATTCCATTGGTATGGACCCTTTCTAGTAACTAATATATTGGAATCAGGTGCATGTCAATTACAGGTGTTGGATGACACTATGTTTCCTAGTTACTTCAAAGGGAGTAGGTTGAATCCCTACTTTGTAAATAAGATTTTGCTATGTTTGTAATAAGGTAGTATTGTCATTTAGATTAGATATCCCTTTATGTTATGTTATGTTTTACTGTAATAAGTGTGTTCACATGTAGGAGCTGATTACTATCTATAAATTTGATGCGTATAGGATCACACATGCTTTTAGTGTGGGGTGAAAAGGGCACTAGTGCACATAAAAGAGAATATATGTTTTTGTCATACCTATTATATTTGGTACAATGGTGCACACAACAATATAAAATAAGGGTGTTTGATGGACATGTATTAGGAATGTGTGAAAGTAAAAGGAAGTCTGCAGGTGCTTTAGGGTGATGGTGTTGGAAGGTTATGGAATTTCTTAGATGATGAAGACCACGCAGAGGGTTGCACAAAGTGTAACATGAGGGAGGAAGAAGTGGGATAAATTACTTGGTATGTGGTGTGGAGAAAGATAGGTTATGGCATAATAAGGTGCATGCAAGGATTACTGCAACCCGAGAAGTAGTGGTGCACGAGAAGGTTGTGATGCCACATGTGGAAGAAAGTAGGAAAAAGTGTGGGAAAAATAAAAATCACTTTTAAAGTAAAAATAGGTGGTAGGTGACGATAAATTAATGTGATAAAAAATGAAGAATCTATAAAAGGGGCATGATCAGAGTTCATTATTACCTTGCTTATTGAATAATTCGATTGATTAAGTGTGAATTTTGATTGAGCAACAAAGAGTGAGTTTGAAAACCTAGTACACAAATTGAGCTAGAGATTTAAGTCGAACCGAGCTAAGTGAACATGGATTTGAGTGTGAAATCTCCATCGATGGAAATAGAAGTGTAGGGAGGGGTGAATAGTTCTAACTAGGTTTGTGGAAAAGAGGATTCATAGAGCTTGAAGTTGTAGAATTAGGGAACGGAGTTGTAAAATACAAACCAAAGGATAAGGCAGACAAGAGAAAGTATTTGAGATATTGACACCCTATGTTAAGGCACAAAGAAATTAGGTAAGTTATTCAACAAATTAGGGCATCTACTTTCTATAAATTTTAATTTTGAGAAATTTTTGAAGTTGAAATTGTTAAGAACAAAAGAAATGGCACCAAAGAAGGCAGCCCCAGTTAAATAATCACCCAAGGGTAAGGGTAAGAACAAGAATCTTGTAGTAGAGGACATACTGAAAGAATGGTTTTGAAGATGGAATACCCCCATAGGTGGTAGTAGGACAACCACGGGATTCGCATCTAACAGAGTGTAAAATTAGCAATTATAACTAGTGCTCTAAGGTCCACAAAGTGAAATAAGTAAGGACGTAATGACACATTTGACCCAAAGAACAAAAGTAGGGCAACTAGTTTATGATCATATGGTAAAAAAGGACTTAGAGAGCACGGGAGTTCGAAAAATTATGAGATACCTTATTTTCATAGTCTAGAGTGACTTTACCAAAGTGGTTGATGTTAAGATTCCATGAATACTTCTTTTACTTTGCGAGCGGAGAATGTGCATCATGCGTAGCTGATTGGAAGGATTACATCCTTGCCCACTCAGGTGGAGATTAGGAAATATTTGGGAGATGATGATGACATGGAGACCACCGCCACTCATTTTAATTATTAGAGGGGAACTATGCAATGGATGTCAAAATTATCACCGACCGGAACAAGGGTTACAACGCGCCTAGTTAGTTGCGAATTGGGCTCGTCGGATAGATGGTCTTAAGTAAATAAGAGATGGTTGCATATAGCACACAATATGGTGCAAAAGACCATGTACAACATTATTAGATTCATTACTTAGGTGATAGTAGAAGAGGCATGGATCCAAGTAAGTGAAGGTGAAAAGATAACTTTGGGTACAATCTTATTATTAATTATCTTTTGGGAGACAGGGTGCCATATGGTCCCAAGGATAAGATGTGGATATATCTAGTGGACAAAAATTTGCTCATGTAAAAGTTCACAGATTACACATGCGACGGAGCAATACCAAATGCGTACAAACTCCAGTGGAAAAGTGATACAAGTGAATGTGTGAAGCATTCAAGAATAAGTGATGTATAATGAGGGAACTTCCCTCAATATTGGATGAAAAAATAGATTTTTAGTGCATCAATACTTCTACCTTGGAAGGTTTACACTAAGAAATAGGTAGATGGGCCCATGGTGGAAATTACCCTTCGCCTCCACTTCTTAAGTATTTTTAGTCTTCGGTGAACAAAATCAAAGATGTGCGCAAGTTGATTTTTATGCGAGATAAGGTTGATTCTTATTTCCATACTTTACGCACAACATATGTATACCCCTCAAATTCAGCTTATGTGAAAATGATGGAATGAGAAAATATGGACATAACTCCTAAAACTCTTGTAGTGGGACATGGTGCATCCAGGGTATAAATATACCTTAGGCTGAAAATGTAGAATGGAAAATATCTTGATCTGAGGATCTTCACCTCCCGAGCCATCGAATGGGAAGGAAATAGTGGGGACTTCAAATAGAATGTGTGAGGAGACCCCTCCCCAAATATAATAGAATGAAGAAAAGTTAAGGGATGTGAGGAGGAGGATGCGGAAGAAGAGGAAGAAACCATATTAGACAACATCGCGGGAGAAAGTTGTAAAGATGACATAAAGTATAAACACAGGGCACATAAACTTCTAAAGAAACTAAGAGGTCACTTGTATTCACTCCAACCAAACCAATCCCGGAGAATAAAAAGAAGAAGTGACAACAGATGGTTCGAGTGGAGGAAATAAAAGATGAGGAAGAGTTGGAGCAAGGAAAGGATCCCTCAATCATACATAATTTGGATGAGGATGACGAAGAGCTTAAGGATGATAACGTTTATGTTTATGAAGAGATGTGCTCTTCACATGGAGAAGGCCCCGAGGGAGAAGAAGAGAAGACAAGTGATGGGGAACCATCCGGGATGACTTGGGAACTACATGAGAAGATGGGAGTAGTGCGCATAAAATGTGGCGACAGAGATGGCCAAGCGGAAGCACAATGGAGGAACAAGAAAGAAATAAATTGTGTAGCCCCCATAGATGAACTACATTCATGATCATATGAAAGTGTTGTGGGAAAGGTTCTAGGGCACATTGCCAAGTAAATAGCTTTATGCTTAGTAATTGATTGATCTAGAGGGAGAGAAGATGCACATGAAGAAGATGTTTTCGTGGAGCATGCAAACCCACGTGGAGGAGTTTGAATTTGAAATCAATAACGAAGCATACACCAGAGAAAACTAAATAAGGATCCGAGAACAATATGTGTGCTTCGGGTGAGCTTCTAGACTTGTTTGGATGAAGTGCCAACACGCCTAACTAACATTGGGTAAACAAAGACTACATCGACCATATGTCGCACCTAGATCTGTCAAATCCAATTGCAGCGTATAAATAGGAAATTCCAAATATATGAGGTGAAAACAAGAGATTTTGATGGAAGAGGAGAAACTTGATCCTTTACGGAGTGAAAGTCGAGAGATTGAATAACTAAAAATGGACTAAGTAGTGCGGGGATAGTTAATATAAGCTATGAATAGTTGTACTAAAGTAAATAAATGTAGTAAATAAGAATGTAAATAATCTAAACCACTATGCAAAAGGAAATTTTAACACTAATGTGTAAAAAAGGAAGAGAAAATAACTCAACTGAATAATAGATGCCTGTCAGAGGGTGTCGCAGAGGTGACTAGAATAATTAGGAGCAGGAACGATTATGCAGGAATCCCAAAAAGGATAGATCTAGAGAATCAAGATGGACTGGGGCACCTAGAAGAGGATTGGGGCACCCACGGGCACTCTGGTATGAAATATGGGTGCCTGGTCTATGAAAAATCTCATAAACTGATGTTTATAGGGTCGAAAGGTGGTCTAAAACCCTCATTGTGTGTCACATCAACTTTTTTGTCCTGCACTAAATGTCGCAAATACTCCAATCTGAATAAAATACCTACAACACCCCAAAACAAGCATCAAATCCTTAATAAAAATAATACATATGAAGGGGTTGGACTTCCCTCAAATTCCACAATGGTGGACTTACTAACTAAGTGCTACACTACATCTCAGACCCAATGTAGTTCTATGTGCAAGTGTGTGTGAACATGCCCTAGGTTGCTCTTGTGTCAGTCGCACTTTGTGAAGTAACGAGCAATAACTATATGTATAAAATATAAGAGAATGTGTGCATGAAATATAATAGAATCCCTCCCCCTATGAAGTGTGATACAGATGTCATATCCTTATGCCTTGATGATGGAACTATGTGGATGCAAGTGATCTCCAATGCAATAGATGGATGCAACTCTAGATGGAGTGATAGTAGTAAGTGATTTTAGGTCCCTCATTATGGTCTCATAACTTTATATTTATAGGGTTCTCTTGTTCTAATTTCATAATCAACCCCGAAAAGGTCGATCATAAGAAAGATAAAGATTTCAAATGGCTAGAAAGAGCCAAAAAAATGTGGGAAAGTTCAAGAAGGATTGGAGTGCCCAGTGGGACCAGGGCACCCATGGGTGCCCCAAAGATCGGCTCCTGCACCTTGGTCGAGGTTAAAATAGCGGGAAATGGCTGAAATAGACTGGGCATGTGGACAAAATTAGGTACTAATGATGAAATAAAATAAAATAAGATGGCCAAAAGACAAGGGTTAATTAGTACTTTCTTCACTCAAGAACCTTCTAAATAGTAGTATGAGACCGGGATAAATAATGTCTAAAGTGCATGATTTTGTGACTACATTTTTCCCCACTTTATGTTGGTGAGTTGAAAGCTCAATAACATAAATTAGATAGAGATGTGTACCTGATGCCGATGAAGAGTGTAGTAGAAAGCACACCGAAGGACTAGACAAATCGTGGAATGAAAAAAAGATGGAGGAACGTGGAAACTAAAGATGAAAAATGTGCAAAGAAAAAGTGATGAGAGTGAACCTAGGTAGAACGTGTGTGTAGTTGTTGCGGTGTGTAATGTACCTACATGGTTAGTAAAGCATGTGTTGTCGCGAAGTGTTGTTGTTGACACTATTATTTTTTTTGTTGCCCCGATTTGACTTGCTTATTTCTCATGCGGCCGGACATGCAAGGAGAAAATGATCAAGTAGTTGAATATATATGTATGTAAGTGTAAAAATCTATATAAAAGATGCATGTATATGAAAGTATGTAAATGTAAAGGACTTAAAATTAAAATTCTAAATGGAACACGTGCACTTGATCAATGTCGAGAGAAAGGGTGTAGAAGGATATTTTATGTTTGTCGGGGTTTTTTGGGCGATCCTACGCCATAGGACAAAGAAGTGTAGGAAGGAAATACTTTGTGTCCTCTGAAGCTCTAACTATTTCCCTGAACTATGAAGAGATCTATGTATCATCCTAGTTTTTTGGGTGATCTCGACACCGAGGTAGAAGAATTATATGGATAAAATGTTGTGTCCTCCAACCTTTCATTGCTCCTCTAAATGTTAAGGACGCCATGTCATGTAAAATTCATTGTGTATGGAATTTGTAAAATGGTCTAAACTCACTCACTGTATGTAAACCCATAATTCCAAGGGAGAAAAGTACACTAAACTAAACTAGTGTAAACACGCTATGTAGACTGTAGAAACCCCAAATGATGCACCCCCTTTTTATGGGCGAATGCGATGTCACTGATAGGAGAATTCTGCCCCAAAAGAGGACCAACCACATGAAATTTTTTTCCTTGCGGGGAAGGGAATGTGCTTAGTAGAAACCAAGGCACGTACAAACAAGGATGGCTAGCCAAAACAAGTGTTGGTAAAAAAACACATGCATGTAAGAAGACAAATCTAAAGTACACATACAATGTAAAAACTACCAAGCATAGCAGTGTAAACATGCAAGAAATCAAGTAAACTTCATAAAGTGGTTTAGAAACATGGGACATCACTCACGATGTTGTAAGACATGCAAGGCCATCATGGCCGCAAACAACAAGAAAGTGTGCACACAAAGCATAGGGAAAATCCCGCATACAAGAAGCAAACAAGTACAGACAAGTAAAGACAAACAAACAAATAAGTAGTCATGGAAGCATGTAATCTTGTAAAACAAGTGTTGCACATGGAACACTTGTTGACATGTTAGAGAAATAACCAATATGTCAAAGCGTGGATAACTAAGTAATGTATAGTGATAAGTATAAAATGAAACAATAGCACCTGGAAGAAATAAATGTGGATGCCCCTAGCGACCAATATAGGAAGGGTAGAAGGAAAGCATCCATGCTACGTGCAAGAGACATGTATCTGCGATCACAACGAAATAAATATGTGAATGTGCATGTGTGTATGGTATAGATAATGACATATAATAAATCAATCTAACATGTGTAGTAAAGTGAACATGTAAAACACTAGTAAACAAGAGTAAATTCCCCCAAGACAATGTAATATGTTGTGGATGGATGGAATGGAATGCAAGATGGAATGATAGGAGCCGTGTGCCCCCCGAGTGAATAAAAGTGTATGGAATGAGTTTCATTTTTTTACTTCGGTAGTCAAGAATGAACCGTAAATGAGAGTGTGTCATCGGGAAATGGTCAAGTAGTGTGTGTTGTGTCTAATGTGTTGTGATGAATATGTAGGTGTAGTGGTGAGGTGTGACCTAGACATGACATGTGCATGAACTCTATATCCAAAACGTATATCATGACTACATGAACATATAAGTGAATATTTAGCCTAAGCGTATATCATTATAAGATGAATGGATGAGTGATGATTTATCCCTAAGTGTATATCACTACAAGATGAAAGGAGGGAGTGGTGATGTAACCTAAGGTGTATACCACTAAAAAATGATATAATAGGTGATGATTTAGCCTAAAGTGTATGTCACCACAACATGAATGGAGAGAGTGATGATGTAACCTAAGGTGTATGCCACTACTAAAATGATAGAATATGTGACAATTTATCCTAAAGCATATGTCACTATCCTAGGATTGTTGCATGTGTGATGAGTGTAAGGTCCATTTAATTAGTAAACCCTCGATGGTTGAGTATGGACTGAGGAACTAAAGTGTGTCATAGAGTGGTGAGTGTAACACATATAATATGCTATAGTATATGTAATGGTGAAAAAATACCATGTGATGAGTATAATATGTAAATATGCTATGTGTAGAATGCAATGTTAGATGTGTAGAATCCGAGTAATGTGTAGTGTATGATGTATGGTATATGCTTATGTATAGGATGTGAGGCAATATGCGTAAATATCCTAATAGTGTATGATGGAAAACATGTAAGGTGAGGACTAGTATAATGTATGATGTATGAATGTGGAAATGGCACAATGTTGTAGAAGAATACGAGAGAATGGATGGTGTATAGTGTATGACGTGCAATGTGTGATGAAACGTAATGTGTAATGCCTATAGTGTAGTGTGTGGGGTTCAGTGTAGTATTAATACCTCACCATTCAAGTTTGAACCGAAGCACAAGAGTGTGTCATCGGGTAACGATCCTAAAACATGTGATGAAAGTGTCTATATGAAATTGCAGAGAGATGATAAATGCACAAATGATATGAGTGAGGGTGGGGGAATTAGGTGTTATTCCCCCAAGTATATAGAAATGAATAAACTAACCAATGATAGTGAAAGATGAAGGTCCTCCACCCGATGTCTGTGAGGATGAAAGTGTAGGACCATGATCTAATAATGGTGGTATGGTAGAAAAATGTTGTACTAGTGAATTAATTCTAAGCACGTGCAATGGATGAATATATGATTAAGGTGGATGTGTAGTAAAATGTGTCGGTGATAGAGATCTACGTGATGTGGGAAGCAAAGACGATGAGAAACCATGCGAGAATAAATTGAGGCGAGATCAACGCCGAGATGCAATGGTGGTTGTCCTAGGAATAGGCCTATGTGCCGATGTGTAGGACTAGTGGGATGATGCGGTCATATAGATGGTATTCAAGTAGGTGAACTAGGAGTGTACTATGTTTTGAGAAACATGACATCGATGTGTTAAAAGAAGTAGATGATACACTAGTGATTGTACAAAGATATGATGATAATGGAGGAGATGGAGGGACACCATCAATAGAAATAACTTGTGTATTGTAAATAAACTTGATTCACAAATGATTCATAGAAATGATAGATTGAGAACAATAAATCCAATCGAGACCAAGAAGCATGTTACATCCATCAATTATGTGTTCAACAAGGAAAGGGATAAGCATAGTAAAAGGACCAATTGGGACATGCAACTTAACAAAACCAAAAGGCTTATGGAAGGGATACTCAATTTTTGATGTATGATAAACGGTAGCCTTAAGGAGGTACATAGAACATGTGCTAATGGGCCACGATGGGTTAACCTTAGTATTGTTAATGGAGGTCGAGCTAACAATACATGGATGTGTAAATGATTAGAAGTAAAATTTACATAAACATCATGATCGGAAAAGAAAATTATTGGAGGTGAAGCGTCGATATGTGTGACTAAGAAATCCAAAGCGTCGGATTCAAGAGGAGATATTGCGTGGTATGTATGATTAGCAGAAGAATCGGATGCCTTCTTGTCACATTGTTGAGAGTTATTGTTAAATATTTTTAGCTTACCCTTATCATTATTTGGTGCAAATTTAGCGAATCTTGGAAACTCTAGTTTGTTGTTATCAATTAGATCATGGATGATTGTGTGGAATTTGAAACATCTATTTGTTGAATGTCCCACACATCGATGGTAATCACATGAGAAGTTCTCATTGTAATTTCTACCTTTTGGTTGTGATGGGTCTAACTCGGCCGATGGAGGAAGGGTAATAAGGTTACTATCAAGAATTTTCTTCAATATAAGATGTGGAGTCATCGAAAGTTAGTAAACGGCTGCCTAGGGGATTATGATTGAACTTCGTTAGAGGGAGTAACGGGCGTTGATGGTGATTTTAGTGTTTATTGGTTTAGATGTAGATGGTTTGAATGGTTCCTTACTTTGAAAATGTATGGAGGATGAAGCTTGTTCCTGATACTTAAGCTTGTTGATGGATAAGAGTTTATTTTCATGAAGCTTAAGAGTATGAAAAAGCTGATCAAAGGAAGAAAAGGTATCAAAGATAACACTTTCTTGAAGACACGGTAAAAGACTAAATAAACAAGTCCTGAAGCTCAGAATCCACAAGAAAATTTTTCATCTTAGTGAGATTGTTCTTATACCTTAAAACTTAGTTAGCTAAATGCTCATTGGATCCTTGTTTAAGTTGTACTAATTGAGAGTAAGAAATCTTAGAGCCTATATTGATGGAGAAATGTGTAAGAAAGGCATCAGCTAGATGTGTGAAAGAAGAGACGGAGTGAATGATGAGTGCATTATTTGGCTTATTATATCATCTATGAGGTTATTAATTTGTTCTTAAAACATGTTAATTAGTGCATGGGGATGATTTATATAGTTATATCCTAGTAAATTTAATGCATTTTCTCTTGTTCTTGTTTCATGCAAACTATTGACCATAGAAACTCCCACTAATCGCCTCTATGAGTAAATGTGGTGACATGTGTAGGATAATAGCGAGCATTTACTACCAATTCTAGAAGTTGTAATCAAGGAGGCCGAGTCTGTAGCCATCATGCCATCATGGAGGAATTTTTCCACAACAAGCCTACAAATGTGAATCTTGTTTTTGGCATTATTGTAGGATTTCAATGAAACTTTAATAAGGTTGTTAGTGGATGAATTTAGTGCCTATAGTTATGGCATGATGTGTAACTGACTATGTCTATATATAGACATCTTCTTGAGAATAATGTAGTTAGTTGATATAGCAGATTCTGATAGAGTGATCTATCGCTTAGTATTTATTTTGCAATGTTATGTTGAGCATGTCTCAAAACTTACTCAAATTAATATAGCTGATGTCGTTTTGGATATAATCTAGTGTTGAGATTACCTCCATCCCAAGGAAGAGCAATGGCCCACTCAACCTAGACAATTGGAGGATTTACATTTCATGCATGCTTGTGGTTTTCTGATAAGTTCATATCTGAATGCTTATTTGAATGTAATTGTTTATTTCCTTGCTTTGGTATATTTCCTTAATGCTATTTCAATTCAGGGTGTGTTATTTCAATTCTACTATTTCAATTTAGTATGTGTGTGTTATTTGAATTTTTTTATCTTAATTCGGTGTGTGCATTTCAATTCTAGTTAAAGTATTTCCTTTAAATGCATTTTATTACAACAATGTTATTTCAATAGTTTATCATTGCATTTCTATAGATTAGCAGAGATAACATGAAATGCGTTAACCCAACCCCCAAAAGGAACCACCAAACAACTAAGTTGCATAAGACTTCATTACATACAACCTAGGACACAAAGCCTTAGTTTTATAATGACACTAGCAGAAGAATATGTTGGTTAAATGATTGGAGAATACAATGACCCATCATTTTTGGCATCATTGTTAGGGACACCATAAGCACAACACACCATTTTATTCACCTTACATGTTATGGGTGTTAATGAAGTTAATCTATGCAACCAAGTAGAAGTCCTAGGCCTTGTTTACATAACCAACCTTGATGCACAGGCCATGAGACATTCAAGGGAGATTTATACCTTGTAATATCCAAATAATATCTCTAAACAAAGCACAAGTAGGGCACATTGAAAGTGACACTGAATCTAATACAATTCCTAGAAGCCCTTTTGAACAATCTACATCATCTTATCCAGAACTAGAACAACCTTCTGATATGGGAGACGACATGAATGATGAGGACCAACCATTGGGTATAACCATCCTCAATAAATATGAGAATGTACTCATGAAAAACATTTCTCCATTTATCCTCTCTGTCTTCCAAGGAATGTCCACATAAGACCCTGACCAGTTCTTATTTGAATTCAAAGTTCTTTGCCAGACATATGATTATAAAACAGACAACCAGAAACTCAAAATTTTCCCTTCCATTCTCAAAGACTCTTATGAGGTTGTTCATGGGATTGGCCCCTAACTCCATTAATTCATGGGAGGACATGGAGACATCCTTTTTGGAAAAATACCAAGACTATTGCAGGGGAAGAGATAGGAGAGAAAAGTTCTTCTAGATAAAGAAAAAGAAGATGAAAATTTGGAAGATTATCTGGATAGGTTTCTCTTTCTCCATAGGAGTGGTTATGAGTTAAATGCAAAAATCACTAAGACCATTTTCCTTAAGGGACTTGATGAGGAAACCAAAGACTCCCTCCATCTTATGGGAGGAGGTGATGTACACAAACTCACCATGGCACAGATTACTAAGTTATGTAGGAGTTACTCTAGAATAAGAGGAGGTATAAGGTGAAGAAAAACATCAAAGAATGCCCTAGGTACCTCAGAAATTTTGGAGGAAATGGCTAACATGAATACATACATCCTACCATAATTGACATCAACCATGAACAATAATGTTGCAAAGGAATCTCTAGATGTATATTGTCCTAGATGCAAAAAGAAAAATCCTTTGAGAGAATTCCCATTGGACGCATAGACATGTGTTTGATTTTTGATGTCTCTGATCATGATACCAACCTTTGTAATATCCTACCTTAACTGAAAGAGAGATTAAATGTTATAGCTCAATCAAATGCAGAGGTAAAATTCATGAACAATCAAATAATCAATTTGACTACGTCCGTCGACCTGCTTTCGAACTCATGGATGATGTCATGTCCCAATCAGGATCCTCCACCAACTTAGGGACAACCTAAATTGGAACCGCCAAACCGGGTAGCCTATTCACAAACACTTTGTCATGGGTACCCCCATACAATTAGTAAGGTTGGGCACCTCCAACTAATATACCACCATGGAAAAACCAACAATGGGCACCTCAGAAAATGCTAATCAACCAAGGAGGTTTGCATAACAACAACAAGATTTAATGCCCCCACCATAACAAAATTATCAACAAGGGAAAGTAGCAAAAACTCAACTTCCATCTCATCCTGTCTTGAACCCCAAAAATCAACAAACAACTTTAATTAATGAAGTAGGACAGGGTGAGATGATGCAGATGAATGTCATTAATAATGTACAGTTGAGGTCTAGAAGGACAGTAAAAATCCTCCTATTGTTATCACTGAGTTACCTAAGGAAAATGAGAAGATACCAGAGGAAAATGAGGATATACCTAAGGAAAATAAGGAAACTGAACATGTTTCACAGACACAAGCCACTAGGAACAAAAATGTGCATGAAGCTCCTTTCCTTGAGTGGTTGAGAGAAACACGAATGAGGAAGAAACAACACTAGTCCAAGAGTTGAAAAAGATGAACATTGAAGTCCCACTTCTGAGAGAAATATGGGACATTCCAGAGTTAAATCAAACCATTAGAGGCCATTGCATGAAAACACTAGGAAGGAAGAGGAAGTACCCAAAAATAGTCAAAGTGGAGGGAAATCTAGTTGATCTTGTGGCTAGAAAGCTTCTTTCACCAAAATATGGGGATCCTGGGAGTCTAGTTATTACTATTTTTGTAAATGGTCATTCAATATCCAATGTATTGGTAGATCTTGGAGCTGCTATCAATGTTATAACAACATATATGTTCAATTTGTTGTCTTTAACAGGATTTCAACCAACTAATATTGTTCTTCAATTAGCGAGATCAATCTCTAATAACAAGCTCTACATCAACAATTAAAGAATTCAAGGGACAAACATGAGGTTGTAGTATGTGCAAAATAGTCATGTTTTCAAGGAAAAAACCTTGGCTAAAGGACATTGGAAATCAGTGACTATATATTCTTCATGATAAGCATAGATTTCTTCACAATTTCCAATAGAAATGTCACTTACCTCGGTGATATTATCCGTTGAACTTGAAACAGTGGTTTCCATAGCCTCATTTTGAATTTCCAAAGCCATAGTTATAGTTTTCATAGCTATGGTGTCCTCATTATCAGACATTGCATATAACTCAACAATTTCTTCCATGTGATTTTTTACTGTAATAGTGGCCAAATAAGAAGAACTCATATTGTTAGTTTCGAAAAAAATCAACCCATACACAGTCACAAACATCCACATATGGCTGGGTAGGAGGATAAAGTGAAATTTTCTTTACTTTTTGCCCATTCAAAATAGTCATTTTCCTGACACGAATCAATGTATGCATCAACAATAGCTAACCAGGCCTTCCTAAGATGACTAGGTATCCCAACTTCCAAGATTTAGGATGTAAGACCATAAAATCGACAGATACTCCCAAGATTCAACCATGACCATAACATCCTCAATCACTCCATCTAGTACATCAATAGATTCAATTTGTTGTCTTTAATAGGATTTTAGCCAACCAATGTTGTTCTTCAATTAATAGATCAATCTATTGATGTACTAGATGGAGTGATTGAGGATGTTATGGTCATGGTTGAATCTTGGGAGTATCATGTTGATTTTATGGTCTTACAACCTAAATCTTAGAAGTTGGGATACCCAATCATCTTAGGAAGGCCCTGGTTAGCTACTGTTGATGTATACATTGATTGCAGGTTAGGAAAAATGACTATTTTGAATGGGTAAAAAGAAAAGAAAAGTCCACTTTATCCTCCTATCCAGCCATATGTGGACGTTTGTGACCATGTATGGGTTGATTTTTCAGAAACTAACAATATGAGTTCTTATTTGGCCACTATTGCAGTAAAAAATCACATGGAAGAAATTTTTGAGTTATATGCAATGTTTAATAATGAGGACACCACAGTTACGGAATCTAGAATTATGGCTCTAGAAATTCAAACGAGGCTATGGAAACTTGTTTCAAGTCCAAATGGATAATATCACCGAGGTAAGTGACATTTCTATTGAAATTGTGAAGAATTCTATGCTTATCATGAAAAATATACAATCATTGATTTCCAATGTCCTTTAGCCAAGGTTTTGTCCTTGAAAACATGACTATTTTACACATGCTACAACCTCATGTTTGTCCCTTGAATTCTTTAATTTCTGATGTAGAGCTTATTATTATGAAAGATACTAAACAAGTGATTGTTGACATAGGAAAAGAACTGACCATTGGTAATAATTTAGAAGCCAACCAAGAGACTAGGGTCATAGAAATCTTGAGGAAGCATTCCAAATATTTTTCTTGGGATTATATTGACATGAAAGGGATTCATCCAAGCATATGCACTCACCATATTTACATTAAGGATGTTAAACATGTTTGATAGTAGCACAAAAGAATTAATCCAACACTTAGGGACATTATCAAGAATGAGATAGAAAAACTATTGAAGGTAGGATTCATATATCCTATATCTGATAGTCAGTGGGTATCACCATTAGTAATAGTTCCCAAGAAAAATGGTAAGTGGAGAATTTTCATAGACTATAGGGAACTTAATAAGGCCACCAAGAAGGATTACTTTCCCTTGCCCTTTATTGATCAGGTTTTGGAAAATTTGGTAGGAAAGAAATATTTCTCCTTCTTGGATGGGTTTAGTGGGTATAACCAAATTAGTATATCCCCCACTTTCAAGATAAAACCACCTTCACTTGTCCCTAGGGTACATTTGCATATATATTTCTACCATTTGGGCTTTGTAATGCACATGCTACCTTCCAGAGAGTAGTTTTAGCCATTTTACAGATCTTACAAATGATTGTGTTGAAGTTTACATGGATGACTTTACTATCCACGGTTCAAATTTTGATGAATCTCTGAGCGATCTTGAAAAGTATTAACTAGATGTGAGCAACACCAACTTTCCTTGAGTCATGAAAAATGTCTGATAATGGTTGATCAAGGAATTGTCTTGGGCCATCATATTTCTGCTCAAGGTATACAAGTTGATCCTAAAAAGATATAAGTAATTACTAAACTACCTACACCAACGAATTAGACTGATATAAAGAGTTTCCTTAGACATGCAAGATACTATAGGTGGTTTATAAAATATTTTATAAAATTTCTACTCCCATGTTTTCATTACTGACCAAAGATTGTGTCTTTGAATGGTCTCCTCAATGTCAACAGGATTTTGAAGTTATTAAAGAGAAATTAACCACTACTCCAGTTTTGAGAGGACCCAATTGGGGACATCTTTTCCATATTCACATTGATGCTTCTAATACAAAAATTGGAGTTGTTCTTGGAAAAAAGGACAAAGAAGACCATATGTATGCTATTTATTACATCAACAAAAATATGACCCCAACAGAGAGGAATTATACCACTACGGAAAAAGATTTTTTAGTTGTTGTTTACTCTCTAAATAAATTCAGACATTATATTACTGGATACAAAATCTTTGTGTACACTAACCATTTAGCCATAAGATATTTGATGAATAAATCAATAGTAGGGTGGAATTATTAGATGGTTACTCTTGTTGCAAGAATTTAACTTGACTATTATTGATAATCTTGGTAAGGCTAATGTTGTTGTTGATTTCCTTTCAAGATTGAATGTTTTAGGAGAAGAAGCAATCCAGGACTACTTTCTAGATGATCACTTGTTTGCAGTATCAACTCAACCTCCATGGTTTGTTGATCTTGTAAATTACCTAACTACAGGGAAGTTTCCAACCTACTTTACCAATAAGGAATGAAGGAGATTAGTTAAAAACAATTCAACATACAAATGGTGTAATGAAATTCTATTTAAATGTTGTCTTGATATGGTTCTTCACAAGTGTGTTCGAGAGGATGAAGTATATGACATACTGAGAGCTTGTCATGATGAGCCTGGAGGAGGACATTACTTAGTCAAGAGGAAAATTCACAAGGTCCTTGGATCTGAGGTACTATTGGCCCTCTCTTTACTAATCTGTCAATAAGTATGTGTGGCGGTGCGATGCATGTCGATAATGGGGAATCCTAAGTTATCTCTTTGAGATGCCCCTCAATCCTCAACTGGTCTTAGGACCATTTGAGAAGTGGGGAATTGATTTCGTTGGACCTTTTGATCCCCCATCCCATAGAAAAGAGTATATGTTGGTCTACACTGATTATTTCACAAAATGGGTCGAGGTTCAAGCATTGGCATCTGCCAATGAGGATGTTGTAGCTAAATTTTTGTACAACAGATTATGCTAAGATTTGGCGCCCCTAGAGCCATTGTATCTGATCAGGGACCTCAATTCGTGTCTAACATGATTGAGGCCTTCGTATAAATCTACCGAATCAAGCATCGTAAATCATCATTGTACCACCCTCAATCCAATGGGCAGGTGGAAGTCACCAACAGAGAGCTGGAGAAAATTTTAACCAAATTTTTCAATGCAAACAAAAATAACTGGGTACCAAAACTCCCGAGAGTAGTTTCGCTTCAATAGTCTAGAAGACTACTACTGGTTTCTCCCCGTGAACCGGTGTGTACAAGAAGAAGCCAATGTTTCCAGTTTAGTTTGAATTGCATAATTGGAGGACAAAAATAAAATTTGGAATTGAGCTGGATGAAGCACAACGTGAGAGAGTAATGCAACTTAATGCATTGGATGAAATGAGGATGGAAGTGCAGCAACAAACTGAAATTATGCAAAACCAAAGGAAATCTTGGCATGATGCTCATATCAAGCATAAGAATTTTAACGAAGGAGATTGGGTCTTACTATTTAACTCAAAGTACCAACAGTTCAAAGGAAATTTGAGGACAAGATGGTTCGGACCCTACTAGATTGAAAAAAACATTATAACATTTTTGATGCTAATGCCTATCGATGGAGACAGAAGAAATCTTCTAGTAAATGGACATAGATTAAGGATGTATCAGCATCCATTGGATAAAGAAACCTTCAACAAAGATATGTTGTTATGTGAAGGAATGGATTCAATGGAGGAGTTTGGCTCTTCCCGCCTAGAGTAGTTGTTTTTGAATTTAAATAAAGGGAGATGATCATGCTTTCGATCTTCTTCCCCTTATATTGTAGTTTTTTTGTTTATGCTTTCAATAAAGGTTTAAAATTGTAGCTATTAGACGTGGATTTCCACGGATATCGGGGAGTTGAGTTGGCGAGGTTTAAGTGCATTTTTCTTTTGTACGGATATTAGCTTTTGAATCACTCCCCCATCACATTTATTTAACATGATTAAAACACACACAATTTTTGATGCATTTATTGGGAATATAAATCAAAATCTCATGTCACGAAAGTGGGGCGTAATGAGCAATAATGAGAAATATATTGCATGTGTCACATTTCTATGAAAAGGACGTGTGGCTCTATGAAAGGGACAAGTGGCGTTTATATTCATGATGATAGGATGGAACCGTACCATGCATTAAATATTTCCATACGAAATAGGTCATGTCAACTTTTTCACCACAAAACTTGCACCGACTCAAGGCAACTAAAAAATTAAATTATATTTCAAATTTTCATTTTCAATACTTCATGTTGTTGCTCTATGATTTTTAGCACAACGCTTCCACCATTTCACTGCACAACATCTAGATTCATTTACGATATGGACCAGAAAAATAAATCTGAACCAGACTCTCCAGAACTGCTGCTACGAAATGTTGTTATTTCTCAAGTATTTCATGACGCAGGTGGTTAGAGTTTATTAGAAAATTTGAGGGTTTTGACGAGTATTTGGTTGATGAGTTCCTGATAAAATTTGAGGCAACCTATTCACAAATTAGGGGAAAATAATTGAGATAAGTAGTCAAATTGTTCTTTGACCTATCTAGCTTGCCATATTTTGGTCTCAAAGTTGTGACCAACGCCCTGCTCAAGGATTTAATACCACTGTTCCATGAAGAAGGAAAAGCTCCTCTAGAAGTGATTCTTACTTCCTTTGGTACTCAAAAAGGAATTTGGCGGGTGAGTTTTCCTGGTATTTGGAAGGAGGTAGCCAAGTGGGTCGTTTGTACTTGGAGGAGATTCATTAAAAAAATTTACTCATCTAAAGAGGGGCCACACAAACCCTGAACTCGGGGTTAATTTACTAGAATATCTCACTGATGCGGTCATCAAAGTGGGACAAAAGTACAAAAATGGAGGTGGTAAGGCTACATTGAAGCACCCAAGACTTATCCAATTAATTTGTTCACATCAAGATTTCTACAGGACAAAGCGGAAGATTGAAAGAATCAGTGTAGGGGAGAGTTCAAAACAAAAGAAAATCAAGAAGGAACTGTCTCCTAGTGTTCAACCTAAGCTCGAGTCGACTCCTCACCCTTCAAGAGAAACTATGGAGGAATCTTCTAGTAAGGATAACCCGTCCTCTGTGCCATAAGTTTCCAAAGGTAAAAATACCCTACCAGTCCATTCTACTATGACATTGCGACCAAAAAGGTCTTGTACCTTACAAAGGCCTAAAGTTTCCCAACCAAAAATGTTTCATGAGGATTTTGCTCCTATTTTGGAGGAGAGAGATGAGGTTGGTACTTTTTCTACCCTTCTTTGAGGAATCGAAGGATGATAAATTTCTACAAAGAACTATTCCTACAAAGACAGCCACACCACTAACATACCCAACATTCATGTTGCTCGGAAAATGAGTCTATAGCTCCGAAAATTCTTGCAGCACTGAAACACGGACTGTAGCTTCATAATTTGTTGCAATTGATGGATATGACGTGATGAGGCATTACTAGGAAGAAATTTGCTCTCTGAAAGAAAAGCTGAAAGATATACAAGAAACCAATTTGTCTTTGCAAACTAAGTTTACACAAAGGACTGTAGAGAAAGTTAGGGAAATTACTACTTTAAAGGTAGAGGTTAGCACTCTCAAAAGGAAAAGGGAGAGTGGTCCTGAATTATGGAATGATTTAACCCATTGTCTCTTGAGAATAAATAATGGAATCTATTGTAGACTTTGTTTTTCCTTTGGTATGTAAACTTCTTGCCTTTAAGAAACCTTCCTTTTTCTACAAAGATGTTTGTTCAAGAAAAATTCTATGCTTGGAAGTTGATGAGAATGTGTAGTAAAGAACCTTGGGAAGCCCTTGATGGTAACACTTTCTTAGGAATTTATCAAAATTGTACTCCTGATATCCAAAATCTACTGTGTGAATTTTACCTTCACAATATGTTGGTCACCAATGTGCCTGATTTCCTCATTAATTTGTTTGTGGGGGATTTTCGATGAAGGCTTTTCATTCATTCCTTTAAACCAAATTATATGGAATGAGAAAACATAGTTATTCAATCAGACATCACAAACCATAGGTTTCTACATTAGGCCTACCCATCACAATGATGTGTCCATGAAGAAAAATTTCATATCTCTTTATTATCAATGGCATTGGAGAAAATACTTCACAAGTTTTACAAAAGTGTGTGCAAGATTTTGAAATTTATAGTCGACATCATTTTGGTGAGGCATTACAAGCTTGTGATAAAAGATGGGATACATTGAATCTGCCGTTGAAGAGAAGGGAATTAATCTCCCCCAAAATCTTAGTTGGAGCATGAGGAGAGGGGATGCACTTATTGAAATCATCTGGTAGTTGTTTGAGAAGATTGAAAAGGGTTCAGTGATGAGTTATTGGAATCTTTGGTGAGACCACCTCTTCTTCTGAGTCCCATGACCACTTGGAAGAATAATGTTGCCTAGTCACATGATAGCTTCACAGCATGGGTAGAGGTTATTTCAAATTATCAAGGATGTAAAGGGACAAGGAAACAATATGCAGATCAATTTGAAGAATATGACATGGCACAATAACTTAGCCAGAGAGCAGGACAGAGATAAGTTTACATAGGGACATGTAAAAGGTAAAGTGCAGGGGAGATGATGAGTGCATTATTTGGCTTATTATATCATCTATGAGGTTATTAATTTGTTCTTAAAACATGTTAATTAGTGCATGGGGATGCTTCATATAGTTATATCCTTAGTAAAGTTAATGCATTTTCTCTTGTTCTTGTTTCATGCAAATTGTTGACCATAGAACCCCCACTAATCACCTTTGTGAGTAAATGTGGTGACATGTACAAGATAATAGCAAGCATTTACTGCCAATTCTAGAAGTTGTAATCAAGGAGGCCGAGTTTGTAGCCATCATGCCATCATGGAGGACTTTTCCACAACAAGCCTACAAACGTGAATCCTGTTTTTGGCATTATTGTAGGATTTCAATGAAACTTTAATAAGGTTGTTAGTGGATGAATTCAGTGCCTATAGTTATGGCATGATGTGTAACTAGACTATGTCTATATATAGACATCTTCTTGAGAATAATGTAGTTAGTTAGTTGATATAGCAGTTTACAATACAGTGATCTACTAGTTAGTATTTACTTTGCAATGTTATGTTGAGCATGTCTCGAACTTACTTGAATTAATATAGTTGATGTCGTTTTGGATATAATCTAGTGTTGAGAGTACCTCCATCCTAAGGAAGAGAAAGGTCCCACTCAACCTAGGCGATTGGAGGATTTACATTTCATGCATGCTCATGGTTTTATGATAAGTTCATATCTAAATGCTTATTTGAATGTGATTGCTTATTTTCCTTATTTTCGTATATTTCCTTGATGTTATTTCAATTCAGGGTGTGTTATTTAAATTTTGCTATTTCAATTCAGTATGTGTGTGTCATTTTAATTATATTATCTTAATTCGATGTGTGCATTTCAATTCTAGTTAAAGTATTTCCTTTAAATGCATTTTATTACAATGAACGTTGTTTCAGTAGTTTAGCATTACATTTCCATAGATTAGCAGAGATAAGGGGAAACACGTCAACCAAACCCCCCAAAAGGAACCAACAAACAACTGAGTTGCATAAGGCTTCATTGCATACAACCTAGGACACAAAGCCTTGGTTTTATAATGACACTAGTAGAAGAATTTGTTGGTTAAATGATTGGAGAATACAACGACCCAACAAAGAAACGGTAAGTCATAAAACCAACGCATCGCATAGTCATGGAGGCTACGAGGAAATATTTTAGCTAAGAGAATATGATCATCAACAAAATCTAAGCAAGCTATATGAAACGCTCTAAGATGCTCCTATGGGTCACCATGCCCATTGAAAATGGGCAACTTAGGGGTGAAAAATCTAGGAGGAAGCGGGTAAGTAGAGATGGTAGGCACAAATGGAGTATGTAATAACAAGGTAGAATCTAAAGATGGTGATGTGTGTGAAGTAGCCTGTTGCAGCTTATGAATTTGAGCTTGAAGATCGTGATAAAGAGAAGTTAAGTCTTGATTGCCAATAGATGATACTTGTCGTACATGAGAAACTAAGGGCGGCATAAAATGATTGGTAGGAGTAGGAATAAAATGGGAATAGTAGAAATGGGAGGAAGAGTATAAGCAGTTGGTGGAGTGGTAACGGAAGTGGGTACGGTGGTAGAAGTAGTGAGTTCCGCCAAGTTAGTAGCTTCCTCATGAGCAACATGCAAAAGTAAATCTAGATCTTGAGGATGCTCAACAAGGTGATCATTGATGGCCTTAAGATGAGCTTCAGTAAACTCCTCATGAGAGTGAGCCATGGAAAGAGGAGAATAAACCCTAAAATGAAAATTTAAGAAGGTTCTAGAAGCGTGAATGATTGAGTCGAGTTCACCAAAATGATTAACTAAAAATGGACTAAGTAGTGTGGGGATAGTTAATCTAAGATATGAACAGATTGTACTAAAGTAAATAAATGCAATAAATAAGAATGTAAATAAGATAAACCACTATGCAAAAGTAAATGCTAACTCTAATGTGTAATAAATGAAGAGGAAAGAACTCAACTGAATAATAGATGCATGTCGGAGGGTGTCGCAGAGGTGACTGGAAAAATCAGGAGTAGGAACGACTGTGTAGGAGTCCCAAAAAGGATTGATCTGGAGGATCTAGGCGACCGGGGCACCTAGAGAGGACTTGGATGCCCACTAGTGCTCGGTATGAAATATGGGTGCCTGTCTGTGTAAAAGCTCATAAAATTATTTTTACGAGGGTCGGAAGGCGTTCTAAAACCCTCACCGTGTGTCATATCAATTTCATTGTCATGCGTTGAATGTCACAAATATTCCAAGTGAATAAAATCCCATAAGACCCCAAAACAAGCATCAAACCCTAAAAATAATAATGCATATGAAGGGGTCGGGTTGTTCTCAATGGCCACAATGGTGGACTTACTAACTGATCGTTGCACTACATCTCAGACCCGATGTAGTTCTATGTGCAAGTGTGTATGAACATGCCCTAGGTTGCTCTTGTGCCAATCAAACTTTGTGAAGTAGCGAGCAATAACTATGTGTAGAAAATGTAATAAAATATGTGCATGAAATAGAATAGAATCCCTCCCCTTTAAAGTGTGATGCAAGTGTCCTAGCCTTGTTCCTTGATGATAGAGCTATGTTGATTCAAGTGATATCTAATGCATAGATAGATGCAACTCTAGATGGAGTGATAGTAGTAAGTGATGTTAGGTCCCTCATTATGGTCTCATAACTTTATATTTATAGGGTTCTCTTGTTCTAATTTCGTAATCAACCCCGAAAAGGCCGACCAAAAGAAAGATAAAGATTCCAAATGGCCAGAAAGAGCCCAAAAAGTAGTGGGAAAATTCAAGAAGGATCGGGCGCCCCGTGGGACCAGACGCGCCATGGGCGCCCCATTACTAGCCCAGCACCCCGGTCGAGGCTAAAATAGTGAGAAATGACCTAAAACAGACTAGGCATGTGGACGAAAATAGGTGATAATGACGAAATAAAATAAAATAAGATAGCCAAAAGATCAAGGGTTAATTAGTACTTTCTTCACTCAAGAACCTTCTAAATAGTAGTATGAGACTTGGATAAACAATGTCTAAAGTGCATGATTTTGTGACTACAAAGGCACTACATGCCTCTAGTGTGCCCAAGCCTCTCTCTGTTGGCCATTACGAGTCCTTTTCCTATGAAGTCACGCACCCCTTTCTACTACAAATGAGACTAACCATAATAAAGATTGTATTTTGAAGACAATATTTGTTTGATAAGATGTGGCTCTGTTACGTTCATTCACAACTCTATCCCCCACAAAATATGAAGCACTTTCCTACAATTAATGAATATAAATTTCAAAGATATAATCTCTACTGAAGCTACACACAAAAGAATTCATTTTTCGGCGTGAAAGATGTGTTAAAATTCTTGTCCATGGATATTGTTTTGCTTTGACCTACGGATGTAGTGTGAAAGGAGTTTTTTCACAAAATCGTGTGTGTCATAGGCCATGTGGATTGATGTTTTTCTTCCCTCATTTTCCCCATTTCTCATAAGTTTCCCATTATGAAACTTGGAATCAGTCGAACACACCTTGATGTGTCATCTTCATTTTCATCATGTGAGGCCGCACCAATTTGTCGTAACAAAATCCACCACGTTGATCGCCATGAGTACTGTAAATAAAAAGAAAGGAAGTGTAACATGCAAGAAAATCACACCACCACTAGATTCCTTTGCCCCTTCTTTGGCAAGAATATTTCACCATATTTCTTGGTGAGGTCATTGAGATTGTGGCAATTCAAAACATCCCCAACTTGGAGTCACTTGTTGGAAATGGCCACCGCCGTGAGAGTGCAACAACTTTAGTTTCATGGATCTTATTTTCAATAAAAATATGGCACCAACCAACATGACAAACAGGGAAACCAACTCCTTACACAAATCCACTCCATAAACCAAAACCTAACACAATTCATATCATGGAACTACTGCAAAAAAAGATAGAGAGCATATCGATTTATATGGACATTTTTGTGTGAGAATTAAATGGCGGATTTCAAATCCAGGATGTCAAGATTTCAAATCCTTCTCACAAGTGGTTTCCACGAATAAATTTAACCAAAAATAAACACAGGCTTGTAAGAATTTGTGAATAAGTAAGTAAAACGTAAAATCCTTGACCTATCTATGCATTTAAGCCTCCATTTAAACAACTAAAGAAAATAAAATATCCCCTCTCTGTGTATTTCAACCTCTATTTTCATAATAACAGCTTTCAAATCGTCATAAATGATCAAATCCTTCAAAATATTATCATAGTAAAATAATCGCTATCGGACACATCAAGAGTTTAAACCCTACGAGAAAGAGATTTCACTCATAAATTTCCCCATAAACAAACAAATATTGTCATCTTTTCATAAAGAATCGTCAAAACATTCAATCTAAATTTTATTTATGCATTAAAACATGTATTTTGACAATTAAAGCTAGCACATGAAAGGAACGATAACCAGATCGTGCCAAGCCAAGAACACAAATGCTAATCAAACATCACAATCAATAAGATGAAAGTAATTCACCAGAATAACTTTACACAAAACCTTTGCAAACAAATGAGCAACAATATCATATATTATTATGGAACTCAATGCAATACATTGAGAATGGGCCTTACTTAAATAGGCAAGGAATAACAATCTAAGAACCAGTCAAGGTCATAGATCAAGCCATAAATCAAGGAAATAACTAGTCATCAAAGAACTAGTCAAGACCATAGATTTAGGAGAGAACTAGACATCAAGGATCTAGTCAATACCATAGATCAAGGATCTAGTCAATACCATAGATCAAGGAAAGAACTATACCTAACAACTAGATAATATCTCCTAATATCTAAATAAGATAAAAGAAATATCCACACACATAAGTGGGTGAGGATAAATACAATAAAGGTAAATAGAGTACCTAGGTGAACATGAGCTAAGGTAAATACCTACTCTAACACCCCCCCTCAAGTGAAGCTAGGGGCCAAAATAGAAGTGGCATGTCCACGGTGATGAGTCCCGGAACTAGGCCTAATGAGGTACTCATGTACAATAACGGGAAAAGGGACACATGCAAGGTACCAAAACCAAGAATAACAAAGTAAAGAGAGTAAAGACCCGCTCCAAGGCATCCCAAGAAGCTCAGCTCAAAAAACTCGTACAAATGCTTTGAAGAATATTAGTCTGAATCCACCGCTCGATCATAAAACTCAAAAACAACTAACACTGGCTTCACCTGGAGAATAGCTCCATACTGAGGAGACTATCAATGGAGTGATGTCGAATGTGTAAAAAAACACCAAACATAATTCGATTGAACTACTGCAAATAGGTGTGCTACTATCTAAGAATAATAACCAAAGCAACAAGGCAAGGACACAAAATCCAGTGTCACGATCTAAGAAAAGCCAAGGTAACAAGGCAAGGACACGAAACCTGAAGAAGCAGGATCAGCACCACACCCTCCCATACTGCTGAATGGGTGGAGTGACGCTATAAATCTGTAGGAGTTGTCAAAATAACTACTTGAACACTAACAAACTAACACTGGGCTCCACCAGAATAGCTCCCCCACAAGAGAGACTGTCAACATGCCAAAAGTGTCGAAAATACATATACAAAATCTCTCAACAAACAAGAGAGATACACTACACCTGCTAAAGAAAAATTCTCAAAATAATAAGCATCATAATGCATAAGGTATAGAAAGTGGAGCAAGAGGTTGAATGGTGGAGGAGACACACCTGTAGAGTCCTCTTAACAAATGCCTATGTCGCCTCCACGAGTGATCAGATATCCACCCCAAATCAACACGAATGGATGAAGAAGATGCTGCATATGACTTGGTGCAAAATGCACAATGGGTGCATGCAAAAGAACATCAAAATGTGTGTCAGGTTGATCATGTCTGATAACTGAAATCTCAGGTTTCTCAATCCTGAAGATGTAGAACTCATGTGTTGCTCAGGATCCTCAAAAAGAGTCAAGCGAACAAAAAAAGGAGCTCTATCAATGTGTGATCCCAATGAAGTATCTACTCGAAAACCAATGTCATGATGAGAATTCCACTTCACATGTGGAATAGAGGAAATAATACCCTGTGAATGTCTGCCAATGACTCCACTAGTGAGACCCATAGAATGGAGCATGCGAGAACTGAATGCAGTGGTATGCTTCCCAAAAAAAGCCATGCAACTGAGTAGAAGTAGGATACACAACATGTGGTACTGTAATAGGCACAAATGTGGAAGAGCATGCAGTAATAAGCCTCATAGGTTTAGAAGCATCAAAAGTAGGTTCAGGCTCAAATACTGGCAGATCAATGTCAGTGGGTACAAGAGCAACAACTGCAAGTGGACTAGGAGCATGGATATGGTTGTCCACAATATGATGGTGATGTTGTAGGCTAGCAAGTTTGTTCTACAGCAGGAGTGTATTATTGTATCCTTATCATGAATGAGTGATTGTAGAAGAGAATTTCACTTCTTGAGCAATCTATTTTCTTCCACAAATTTTACAATATCCTCTTGAAGTCCACATACTTCAGAGAAAATCATATCATTCTCAGAATCCATGATAGGTACAAACTGTAACTCCCAAAAATTTAGGACGTCAGGCTCAGCCGAAATTGCGTCCACAATTGATTACAACACTCCTCCATATTTGGCACTTTATAATTATAGTGAAAGTCTCAAAATAAATAACTCCAATGGAAAGAGCACGAAAAAACAAGCACTTTCACAAAAACGGCACTCAAAACCGAGTTACCGATCAAAAGTTACAAGCTTTTTAATATTTTGCTCTGTTATTTATTTTAGGTGCCACTAAAACAAAGTAAAATGTTGTTGCCTTCACCACACAAATAAAATTAAAGGGGGCTGAAGTTAAGCACCTACTAGTAGGAATCACAAGTTTTAAGCCCTCATATGACCATACCATATGACCAAGGGCTAAGGATTTTAATGGGTGTAGCATCCAACTGCCGCTTCAGTAAAAATTACTATTTCTGGACTGTGTAGACAGTGACCTTTATTTGCCGAAAATAGCAACCTGCGGATTTGCCCAAAATAGTAAATACGTGCACAACATCCGTGGACCCTGCTAAAAAGGAAAGACTGCAGCGCTTTTTCACTGCGACAACCGAGACAATTATGCCGTGACAAAAAATTGGCCCACGCGAGATGTCAAAAATCCAACAAACCCAAAAAAATCCCGTAATTTCTTTTCTGGTGGGCATGAATCCCAAGGCGAACCAATGTGCTTCTCTGCAACAACAAAAATCCACAAAAAAATGACTATCTGCAGAAACGGCCGAGTTTACAGTCGATCTTAGGGTTTTCACGCCTTCCGGATCCAATGGAAGCCTCTGTTTTCCATAAAAATGCACACAAAGCAACAAAATATGACCAAATCCCAAATATATGAATACACAAATAATTTATTTACAAAATAAAACTTACAGACGGATGCTAACAGCAATCTCCAGCTCTGATACCATGAAAGAAATGATAACCAGATCGTGTCAAGCCAAGAACACATATGTTAATCAAACATTATGATCAATAAGATGAAATTAATTCGCGAATAACTTTACACAAAACCTTTGCAAACAAATGAGCAACAATATCGTATATTATTATGGAACTCAATGCAATACATTAAGAATGGGCCTTGTTTAAATAGGTCGGGAATAACAATCTAAGAACAAGTCAAGGTCATAGATCAAGCCATAAATCAAGGAAATAACTAGTCATCAAAGAACTAGTCAAGACCATAGATTTAGGAGAGAACTAGACATCAAGGATCTAGTCAATACCATAGATCAAGGAAAGAACTAGTCAATACTATAGATCAAAGAAAGAACTATACCTAACAACTAGATAATATCTCCTAATATCTAAATAAGATAAAAGAAATATCCACACACATAAGTGGGTGAGGATAAATACAATAAAGGTAAATAAAGTACCTAGGTGAACATGAGCTAAGGTAAATACCTACTCTAACAAAGACAACCTATAACAAGTGATTCATCGACGTATTTAACATTCATATTTACAACAAAAGTAAGGGAAACTTCACATCTGAAGCACCAATTGCACACATGTAAGTAATGCAAGCAAGATTGAGATGATAAAGCGAACACATATAACATATAGTATTTAGCTAGGAACATTCTTAGTTGTAGTGTGGAACATCCAGGTATTTCGTTCCAACCATTTTATATTTAGAATTCCACTCACATCTTCGCCTTATCTAATACCTTAAACAATGCCCATTGAAATTGTTGATTTATGATAATGTAATACTAACCCTTTTTTATGGTATTCACTATGTTATTCACACCATACACACCCTGTAACATGTCATCGAATCTTTATCAAATATTGACCATCATATCATCTGCAAATCTTAACCATCATCTTTGTGTTACATGCTAGGAATGAACATATGGGTTTCAACTTTCCATTTAAATTTATTTTATGTTTGTTTTCTTTATCATGTTGAATCCACAATTATTTACTTCCCCCATGTTCATTTCCAACTTTCCATTCATGTCCTCGTCAAGTATCTCAAAAATTTAATGTCATCCAATCAAAAACCTTGAATTTTCAACCTCGATTGACAAATATTTTCTACTTGTCGCTCATATCACCAATCGAATGTACAAGCTCAATTATTGATGACTTTTTGTACATCAATTGTTCCCTGCATTTACTAGAACTCACAACTAAAAATATGGGCTACAAAGTGCTACAAGAAGCAAGCATCATGGTTGGGTTTTGAACCAACAACCTTTTGGAATTCCCCCATTTTTTTATTTTGGACCCTTCAAGCTCACGTAACTAGTCCAAGCAAAATCTCTACTATAAAGTTGAGCTCATATACCAAATATTTCTTGGGGAGGAATAATCTCATTCGTGGAAAAAGTGTGGGCCATACAGGGATTAATTTCCCTGTCCAATCAAAATCCTCAATGACCCACACATGTCCCTTTTTTGTCGTGATTGTTGAATGACGATGCCATCATAATTGTTGATGGGGAGAACTGTGCATGACGTCACCACCTTTGGATGCTACTTCCACTCCACATCTTCCTATCTCTAAATGCAAGGGCTAAAACTACAAACACATTTTCACTTCGACAAACTTTTTCTACCACTCCTTATGTTCACAAATATATCTATAAATTGTTTTTGCATCGTCTTAAACAACACCCCTGGTCTCCTTCAAAGGATTGACATATATGTCATGTCGTTGTTAGACGTTTGAGTTTCACATTGTTTCTCCTTTCTATTTCCGTCGCCCTCGCACTTCTCCACCCTCTAACCCTTTTATCTTCCTCTCCCATTGTTTCTCTCCTTCCAATATGAATCCTTCAAAAGATACCCTTCGGTGTTTCCATCGCACATTTCACATACGATTGCTAGTTATTACCCCTCTTACAAATTTGATATATTTATCACCATTAGATTTTACTACTAAAAATATATATATTTGATAAATTTAACAGTTTTATATAATAAAAATTGACAAATCAGGAAAAAGAAAAAAATTGTTTTATAACAGTTATTTCGTCAAAAATAAAAACAAATCTAAAATTTAAACACTTAATTACCTATTATTAAAAAAAGACCTAATTAACAAAAAAAAATAACCCATTAAAAAACTTTAGTCTATTCTGCAAAGCAGGTTGATGGAGTGGATTTTGTCCGCTTACCGTTTTTAAAACGTCGTAAATCTGTCCCATTTAATAAATCCAATAATATCGCTACACATTCGAAAAGATTCGAATCAACGTCTCTCCGTTAAAAAATAAAACTGTGGGTGCCAAATGGTTTCATACAGGAAGAAGAAGAAGAAAAGAAGCGCAGGAGAAGGGAAATGGCAGCAGCAATTGAGATGGCGATGCGAGCAACATCCCCCGCCAGCAAGGGATCTGGACCAGAACAAGAAATTCAAACGGAGGATAACGGCAGCCCTGTGCAAGCCTGGTGGGAGTCCATCGCCAATGCCCGTTCTGCAATCCAAGCCCTAATTTCTGTTGTTGACGATCTCCTCTTGGAAACCCTCCTCGACTCCGAAAACCCAGCCAAGGCCCTCCTCAACAGCCGGGAGGTCGCAGGGTCGATCTCCGCCAGGTTCCACCAGCCCACCTCTGGCTCGGCCTCCGACAACCTCTGTCAATGGCTCTACGATACCTTCCAAACCCGCGACCAAGATCTACATTTGGTGGTAGTCCGATTCCTTCCACTCATCGCCGGTCTGTATTTATCTCGCATCTCCAAACAAATACAGACAGACAATCAACAGCAGCACGTAGCCGGATTTGAGGCCGTGCTGCTGGCCCTGTACAGGGACGAGGTCAAATCCAGGGACGGCAGACCCATCTTAATCACTGTCCCTGATCTGGCCCAGCCCAGCCTGTACCATGCGCCGCGCAACCCTCCGCCGAGAGGTCTCAGCGGCGCTCCGTCAGCCAGCTGTGCGCCCCTCTGGAGCCCCATGTGGCAATCATGTCCACTAAAAGAGCTTCCATCGTGGGAGTTGCCCTGGATCTTTTTACAGGAAGATTGCTCTCATGCCGGCCGCCGCCAAGATCGACGCCTGCGAGTTCGTGCAGGGGTGGGCCGGCCAAATCTGCCTGTGCGTGGACAAATTAGACCGATCGGATGACGTGTCGCCACCCCAATTGTCCACGTCGATGCCCACCAAAAATGAAATTCACAAATTTGACCGATCAGAAAACGTGTCGGCCACGTTGATGTCCACCGTGGATGAAATTCAAAATCGAACCCCAGATGAAAAAGTACAATTTGGTACTGGTGACATGGCATACAACAGCAGGTACAAATCACCAATGGGCGATATAACAAAATTGGGCGCAGGTGACGTGGCATACAGTGGCAGCAGCAACAAGTCTGGCGATATTGCAGCTGGGGCCAACTCTTCTTCTTTAGTTATTGGGAAGGCAAGCTGAATAAGGCCAAATTTAGTACTGCTGATGTGGCATACAACAGCAGTAACAAATTGCAGAAGGAAGATGTAACAAAATTGGGCGCTGGTGACATGGCATATGGTGACAACAGCAACAAGTCTTTGAGTGATACTGGTGCCGCTGCCTCCTCTTCTTCTTTGGTTATTAATGGCAACAGCAGCAAGTCTTTGGTAGGTACTGCTGCTGCCGGCCCCTCTTCTGGTTTGGTTATTGAAAAGGATTTTAGCAGCGACAAATTAGAAATTGATGCTGTAACAAAATTGAGCACTGGTGGCGTGGCATATGGTGGCAACAGCAGCAAGTCTTTGGGTGGTGCTGCTGCTGCCGCCGCTACTGCCCCTTCTTCATTTGTTATTGATGAAGGCAGGTTAGGCAGGGCCAAGGAGAAAGAATTCCCCTTCCCTGGGAGTTGTTGCAGCCAATCCTGAGAATTCTCGGGCACTGCCTTCTGTCGCCTGTGAATTCTCAGGAAGTGAGGGATGCGGCGTCAGTGGCCACAAGGATGCTTTTTGCCAGAGTGTCGCATGACCTGGTTCCTGAAGCAATTTTGGCCACCAGGAGTCTTATAAAGCTCGATATTGCTGCCAGAGAAAGTGCCAACATTGTTGCCATGTCAGCTGCCATTTGTACTGGTGCTGCTGCAAGCAAGCCTAGGAATCCTGAGAACCTCTTGGTACTTAAATAGACCGCCTTTTTCTTGTCCATTTTTATTTGTCTGGTTTGTTTGAGCACCATTCTTTAAGACTATAGGATTGATTGTTTGAGCACCCGTTTTCCAGGCAAAAGAAAAGAAGATGGTAGATAAGAGGCTCCGAGTCATTAAATTTTCATAGAATAAACATGTCTTCGGTCTAATTTTGATGTAGCTGCCTGAATTGGGAAATTCCTCAGACAGGACAGTCTGTCATTGGTAAACATCCGGTGCACTGGGCTGTGCTAAATCTTTGGTGCTCTTTCTAGGTTTCAATTCCACATGATCAAAAAAGGGGCCATTTTCCATGGTTTGTTTATTTGATCCCCCAACCCAGCCTCCAATTTGGTGGATAATTATTAATGTATTGATATTGTGCTCTGTTCTTGGTACTTTCTCTGTATGGGATTGCCCAACTCAATATATGATGGGATTCATTACTTCATAGTCGTGGATAAGTGTCAATAACCCATAGACCAAACTGAGGTTTTCAAGAATTGGGGAGAAAGAAATCTTTTCAACTAACTGGGGTCTTTATCACAGTATCTGCTTTGCATTTGCTTGTTATTTATTACACATGCACCCATGAAATTGCAATAGACTTGCTACACTGTAAATATATTTAGAATTTGGGAGGACATCTGCCGAATACAAGTTTCTGTGTTTTAATATAGGGCTTGCAGCCAAAGAGTTTTCCACATGGAACACATTCACAATTTCTTGCTCAAGCTTTATATAATTGTTTGAACTCAAAGTTTGTCATACATGACAGTGTGCCATTTGTAAACATCTGATACCTCTAGTTTCGGCTTCTAAGCATCATTTTTTATTCACATTCATTTGAGAACGGTCTATAGACTATGATGGTTTGGAAGGTATTTTAGCAAGACAGATATTCAGTGTTCTTGATGATGTAGGCACTCTAGTTTTCATGCTGAGCTCACATTGCTTGGGTAACATTTAATGGATTCTGAACAATCAGAGGTGCCATCACTCTTTTGCTTTGGTAGATGGGAAGCATTATGATGCCTTGTTCTTGATGTATTCTACTCTTAAGTCGTCTAACATATGTCTCAGTTTTCCCCAACATGACTCGTATGTTGGTGTGTGCAATCTTGGAATCTCTTTGTAGGTTTCAGTTTGTTCATAGTTTTCTACAATGCTACTAGAAATGGAAAAATAATAGGAAATGGGTGTGATCCAAAAACTCTCTCTAAGAATAATTGAGATGAAAGAATAATTAAATTTTAACTATCATCATGCAAAATACGTTGAGCATCTTTTAACTTTCTACAAGAACAAAGTTTTAATCATTTTCAATATTCGTATCGTAAATCATAGTTAAAGCTGCACAATCTTCAGTATTATATTCATAAATTAAAGCTTTCACTGACCTGAAAGTGAGTCAGCAGGAGAGGCAAGTAGTTCAGCTGAAGTGACACTCTCTTTAGAAGAATGCATGCATTTGATGAATGGCGAGAATATTATCATCAAAAAGGCATTATAGGCCCTATATGCATCTGGGGAAATGGAAACAAAGGTTGATGAACTCACCCTAGAGCTTAATACAACCAAAGACTCTTTAGAGATGGCTCTGATGAATGATAGGAATATTCCCATCAAAAAGGCATTGCAGGCCCTATATGCATCTGCGGAAATGGAGACAAAGGTTGATGAACTCATCCTAGAGCTTAATACAACCAAAGACTCTTTCGAGATGGCTCTGATGAATGACAGAAAATTTTCCATCAAAAAGGCATTACAGGCCCTATATGCATCTGCGGAAATGGAGACAAAGTTGATGGACTCACCCTCGAGCTTAATACAACCAAAGACTCTTTAGAGATGGCTCATGTTACACATTAGGTGGAGCAAAATTGACTTTCTGTAGCAATTTCCAAGTAAAAAGGGGCCGAAGTGGGTGGTAGGGAAGTGAAGCATGCAAGTGAGGAACTTGAAAGGCTTAAATGAGACTTGTTTATATCGAAGACTTAAAAACTCCTAAATTGCACTTGCATCATCTTTGTTGCATGGCTTAAAAGCAGAACTTGTATCTTATAAGGAAGAAGAAGCAGAAATAGCCGCAGAATGAGCTAAAGCTGAAGAAAGACTTGCAAAAGCAATAGATGAACTGGAACAAGTGGAAGTAGAAGAGGCAAAAGCAGTAGCAGCCCTGGAATTTACTCAAACGGAACTAGAGATTTCTTAGATCATGCCGAATTCTTTCAGCAAAAGAAGTTTCCAGCAAGCAATCAATGAAGAAGAAATTTTGAGTGTCTTGAAGCAATCAATTATTGTTTTGTAACTGCAATATAAGCGCTGCAAGGGGAGGATATGTGCTAGAGTTCAAGTATCTGTCTTATAATATCGGTTAAACATGTATTTTGATCATGAGGAGTTAAAGAGGCAATTTTGTTATTTCTAAATATGTAGTTTTGTCATTTGGTTAGAGATTTCCATGTTTGGTATCCCAACCTACATTCTTATAGGGTGTTAGAAATTGTTTTTGTTTGCTAGTCAAAAAGCAAAGCAGCTATCGAATGGGTTGTAGTCCAACGGTGTGTATGATGGTGTAAAAGGTGTTGCCTAGCCATCCACCAGGGTTCCACTCCCAAGAGATACCAAGTAATAAGGGATGAGGCCGGGATTGTGCCCCGGGCGACTTTGGCGGAATGAAACCCCTCAGTCCTTGGCAACTAAGCCTAAGAATTTTGTGCAGCTAATCTCTACAATTTCATATTCAAACAAAAAAAAAAGCAAAGCAAGAACCTATTTCATTCATGTCATGTTTCTACATTGCCTTTTTATAACAAATCAAATTATATTCATTTGTTATATCTCATTGCATTCTAGAATGCAAGGAATATTAATTAGCATCGTAATTATTGCTTACAATTGTTTATGATTTTAAATATTAATATTTTGAGTAAGTTTGATAAATGTAAATCGGTTATCATGCAAGTAGATTCAATTGGGATTCGGCACTTTTCTATCTAGTTAGTGCTCAAGCTCAAGGGTTAGATTTGGAATTCCACCATTGTTAAGGAATAATTAGAAATGTAAACACATTAGACAAGGGATTTCTCTTTCTTAGGGGACAAAGATTCATTTAGAGGATATACTTAAAAAGATTTGTTATATGTTTTTATGAATGACATTTTCATATATCAAATATTGCTAAATAAATTAACAAGAAAATTGTGTGCTTAACAGATTGTTAGTATAATTAATGCGTTAATGTTATAATTGCCTAAAAGGCATTAGGGAATTTGTATCTATTCTCCCTTCGGAGATTTGATTGCTTGGCCACATCAACCTAATTTTCTGGAGTTGGCTGGCTATTTATGATATAAGTGGACATTGTTGGGAAGTTTTGCAAAGACACCAATATGCTTGCAAGCATTTGGCTCCACTAATCCATTGTCATTTCTTTCTTAGTTTATGACATTGCATGAACTATAGTTGTAACAATTCACAAATACAAGTGGTTGTGGTTGTACAAAAATTGGTTGATATTCAAAAACCAACTTAATATTAGACCAAACTTGCCCATATGCATTTTAAAAAGATTCTCATTTAGTTTTTTTATTATTTCTTATATTTCTTTTTTTCTAGTATGTTCTTGTAGACACTCAAATTTGGTAACTTATCATTTGCAATGGCAAGGTTGGTTTTTTTCTTATAGTGAGACTAATGCTCTCATATTCTAAGCTCAATTGGCATATCCTTCTCTCTCTTGCATGGCTTGTTAATCTCTACACACTACTTTGTCATTTATTCATGCAATATTAATTATTCAAAGCAATATTATATCCTCAAGGATCTTTTCTAGAATCTAACTTTGCCATCACCAAATCTTTGTATGGGATTGTATAGAATAAGGCCACACCATACTATAGTCTTAGTCGGCACTGCACAATCTTGTCCCTCCTCTTCCAATGACTTTTTTCTTAATTTGAATATCTTATGTGTGTCATTTCATCTTCCCTAAGTCGGCCTTAATGTGATACCTAACCTTTGAAATCTTATATAAGCAAGTCAAATGCACTTTCATAACTCACCTAACATTCTCAAGCACTCCTATTGCAAAATATCAACACTAAAGCACTAAAGAATCTCTTAATTCTTTTGAAAGTAGATGTATATCTTTTTAGCAGCCATCACACATTTATGAAACACTCAAACCACATTCAAGAGTCTAGCTTTCTCTATTGCCAAACATTCAAAGGTCCTAGAGCTATGTCTTGGCATGAGCAAGTCACACCAAACATTACCAAAGGTCTTCAGGGACAAGGGAATCAATTTTAGCATCTAAGCACATCACACCACACTACTACCATACTAGGTACATTTATATTCTATCTATAGTTATTGTCACTATTTTATGTGTTAAGAGATGTGAGGGCAACATAGGGGTTGACTTAGATTGCATACAATATTCACACCAACACTAAGAGAACTACATGAGGCTTGTTTCCACATGAGGGGATGTAATGTAGCACCTAGATTGGTTCAACAAGGGTTGACCGCCAGGGTTAGTCCAGCCTCACCCACACATGGATTTCTCCTTTTGTTATCTAATCATTTGATGAAGTTTGTTGCAGGTGTCTAGGGTTTTCTAACTCCTGTTGCAATTCATTATAGGTGGTAGCGAAGGTGTGCGAACCCTAAAGAATGCAGACAACGAAAACCATTTTCATGCCAACAACAAACAATTGAAGTTACAAAGCTCCACCATTTGTAAGTCCATAATTGTACGACGTAGGACTAGGTCATATTAAACCCTAGCCAAATCTAGACATGTTCTATATAAGAGAAATTTCCAAGCACAATCTCAAGAACAAAGTGTCTCCGTGTTCATATCAATTTGTTCCTAGTCTGCACACTCGATCACTTATGTGCCTCTCTACGCAGCTAAGTATGCATCCCTTCTTGTGTTTTACATTATTGTTTTATCATCATTTATTGTATGAATAGTTATATTGTGGATTGTATGATTAATGTAGATTAATTTATTAAAAATATTCTACCAATAACATTCTTACAACTAGGTAAATAAGTTAAGGAAAGAACTCTCATCTAACTCTCATCTTATCAAAAATCATTTTTAGGGTGTGAACAATGCCCTTGATTTAGTATGTATCATTAGCATAGTAAAATGCAAGAAGAGGGAGTTTTTTCCTTCATAGTGAAATGGTGTGAATGTACTAAACGATTATTGAAAACACTACATGAAATGATGGTATGGATATTATTGTTTTTGTTAGGAATATCTATTATTAGTGCTCCATTGGATTATAATGTATGGGTTATTGATATAGTTGATATATTAATAATGTGAACAAATAGTGAGTTGTGAGAACTCGCCTAAGTATGTATGTTGAGATGTATCCTAGAGAGAGTCTTAATGTTGAGTGATTTTAGGTTATAGGGTGAGAATATCTTGGAAAGATATTGGGAGATTATGTTGGGATAGTGATAACATATAAGTCGAATTATGGAGATTATACCTCTATATAATTGTAATCTCTCCAATGTAATATTGATCTCAATGCATTGAGTATTGTGTGTTATCAAATGTGTTTTGTTTTCTCATCGGTTGTATTGTTAAAACTCTTAACCAAATTTCAACTTTTCATTATCTAATGTAACATTTTAGAAGCTTGAACATCTAACAAGGATAGGATTGTTTCCTAAATTCCTTATGGTTTTTATTTATGCGTTTTTTATACTACCATATGGCCTTTGTTGTTGGCACTAATCGGCACTAATGAGGAGACAAGAATTGATAGGTCGCTCAACATAGTATAGTGGACACAGAGACCAATATTAAGTTTTGTGTTTTCCAATATTGCATGACTAATTAAAGCATCCACCAACCTTCATCAATCCACAAGTTTACAAAAACAATTTACCAAACCAGTAGGGGAAAGGAGCCAGTTATCATGAACCCTAACTTAAGGGGTTGTAAGAGCCACTTAATTGTCATATTTTTTGATTAAAAATACCCTTTAATAGATCATGATTTTTTCAATATACGATTTCCTTTTGAGCATTAAAATTATGTGGAAAGCATATTTTTAAGGGATTTAAATTAAGTATTTTTGAATACAAAAATTCAAGGTGGCCCATTACTTGGGAATAAAATCGCCATTTATGAACTCCTATGTGTCACCATTTCATTGGTTGATGACTTGATGTGACTTGGTGTGACTTGCTTAATTGGCTAGTTTATATTTTATTTTTAAATTTGAAAGTGATATGTGCTCACTTTAATTGAAACAACTACCGGTACTTTATTTCACATATGCACTCGGGGGTCATTGGCCCATGCACGGTCATTGGCTCCTTTCCCTATGTGAAGATTATTTTGTTAAGATATGTTTTCCATCCGGACATGTCAAGATGTTTTGATTTTTCAAATTTTTCAATTACAAAATTTCCCTATAGGTGTTGCATTTTGCGTGTTTTATCGGTTTTCAAAATTGAGCAAATGAGGTAGAGTATGGGGACAAAAACAATAGTGCGAGGGAAGGATTAGGGCATCGGCGTTAGGGAAACCAAGAGTTGTTATTGCCATATGGTGGAGATTAAGAGAATTTTATTTGAACTGCTGGTACATTGATTCAATTCTAGCTTTAGGTGAAAATTCCCCCACTTCCACATAGGTTTTGGGCCATTTGGTCAATAGTGTAGAGCAAAAAGGAGATTTTGCATGTCCTTGAATTTGTGTCAAAGTAGATTTTGACAATGGCCTACCTAAAACCATCTTGTTAAATCTAGATGGATGGTTGTAAGTACAAGAGCTTGATTATGTAAGAAATATTATGATTAGGGCCACTTTGTTAAAGGCTCCAAAAAAACTCAATGATACTTTCAAATCGTATTTGTTGAATTTTTTTCCAACTTGAGGTTAGTAATTTGAGACTTGTGCCCTAGGCTCCCCCTCATTTTGGGCCAAGTTTGCAAAGGAGAGGCAAAGGGTATAGCGCTATCTTTCTAGAATTTAACCAAAGTGACTTGTGGAGGGATAATGAAGGAAAAGTGATACCCTAGTCATCAAAAAACCTTTACCTTGTCCAAGAAAAAAATTTATCGTCCATTCTAGATTTTAAATTATGAATAAAACCTATGGTCCCAAAAACAAATTGTTGATTCCTCAACCCCTACCCGAGCTCATATTTTCCATGTAACTTATAAAAATGGTGTAAATATGCAAGATCGTCCTTATAGTCCAAATAGTGAAAATATGCATGAGTATCCTTCATGTCTAAACATCATCTTCTACATTGACTTTCTTCCCATATCAACATTATTGATGGAATCAAATCAATCGACATTTTACTATTACTCTTAGGGGGTATAAGGATTACCTCAATATATATATATATATATATATATATATATATATATATATATATATATATATATGGGTTCATTGTAACTTTGCAATTATGGAAAACACCTTAGTCTTATTTGATAACTCGTTCTCATATCAAAACTTATAATCTCTTCAACTTTCATTACGATGCAAAGTCTTGTGAACTTTGTCTTTGGTGAGTTGTTTGAACCTCAAAAGAAGCCATGTAAGAAAAATGATAAAGCATGTGCATAACATCTACAGAGGATAGCATTTTTAATGTACAAATTTATGGTAGAGCAATTTTTTGGATGAAGGATTGGAGATTGATTCTACATAGTAAGCTTCCATAGTTTGGTCGTGTTAGTGTTTTTTCATATCATGTCACAAGTTGTAGGCATTTGTATCTATCAAAATGTTTTTCAGCAATCTAATAATGTCAACCAAAAATGTCATGAATGTTTCCAAGAGCACAAAAAATCCAACTATTTATCATTGTTTTTAGATTATTTTATCTTGACATGGGAACAAGAGAGCTTTATTGATTATAAAAAAATGATTACAATACATAGGACATGACATCAATTCTTATAGGAATCAAACTTCCTTATCAAATCCACATAATGTGGATGAGATATCTTCTAAATGGCAGTAGATATGCAGATATAACATATTGCCCATGATTTACCCTAGATAAATGCATTCGAGAAACAACATTCTAACAATAGGATAGTTACCCACAAAACTAGGGATTTATGACAACTAAACACAAGTTCAAAAAGAATAAATTTTAACTTATTACATTTATTTAAATAATACGCATGGTGAATTATGAAAATATAGTCCTAACATTCCCCCCTTTAATTCAACATGGTCTCAAGTGAACAAGAGAGAATAGCCTTGAAATGATTCCTTTCATAAGTGACTTTGTGAAGACATCTTCACGTTTTCTATTTGTTGGGTATAATTAAGCTACATGTTGTTATTATGAACATGTTCATGAATGAAATGAACTTGTATTTCCATGTGCTTTATATTTTCATGAAGCATAGGATTGTAAACAATCTTTACTTAATCCTTCATTGTCAACATCTAAGACAAATAATGTTTTTGCAGGTACACCTAATCCTTCAAGTATACGCTCAAGTTATATTGATTCACAAATAGCTCCTCCTACTACTTGATATTTGTGTTCTGTGGAAGACCTTGAAACACAGTTATGATTCTTAATCCCCCATGATATCAATCCAAATCCCCAAATATAAAAACCCTAAAGTGGATTTCCTTGTTCCATGTATGATCTAAATCAATATCCTGTCAAGAAGAATTTTTCATTATTCTTATAGTCTAGGCCAAAATCCATAGCTCCTCTAATGTACCTCACTATCCACTTTATTGCTTTCAAGTGACAAACCCTGAGTTCTTGCATTTAATCGGGAAAGGCGGTTGATAGCGTAGCTGAGATTTGGCCTAGTGTAGATCAAGTAAATGAGAAACCCAATCAAATTTCAATAGAGATCTACATTCACTTGTGGTAATGGATCTATAAGAGACAATAGTAACCTTGTCTCCATAGGTGTAGCAATTGGCTTACAATCCATCATACGAAACTTCTCAAGTGTTGTCTTGGCATATTTTGTAGACACACAATCACGCACTTTGGGTAATTATCTAGTCATGATTACATATTACTATTCATGTGATTCCTAAGTAAGAAAAGTACTAATTAACCCATGTATTTGGCCACCTTTCTTTGCTTTCTGTTACTACTTTTGGTCTTGCACCCTTACTTGCTCAGTCTTCCTTTTTATACCTTGGCATTTATCATCTTGGACACCAACGCCCAGCCAAGATGCCAATGCAAAGCTCCCTCGTCCCCTCTGGGCACCCATGTCCCCTTTGTACTTTACTCACACTTTTTGGGTCATTTCTAGTCATTTGAGCATCTTATCTTTTTGGTATTCGACCTTTTCAAGGTTAATTACGAAATTCAAGCAAAGGAATCATATAAATATAAAGTTATGTGATCATAATAAGGGACCAAACACTAATCATTAGCTATCACCACCTAAGGTTACATCCATCAAGCATATAAGAGCTCCATTGCATCCATCTAGCACCATCCAAGGGACATCAAGGACTAGTTATTCTGCATAAACTTCATAGGAGGGAAGTTCATTCTATTCCATGCACATATTTATTACATTTATTTACATCTAGTTATTCAATATCAAGTGTGACATGCAAAAGAGCCACCTAGGACACAATTCCACACACACACACACACACACACACACACACACACACACACACACACACACACACACACACACACACACACACACACACACACATTGAGAACTACATTGAGTCTGATATGTAGTGCAAAGTGCTCGATCGTAAGTTTGCCATTGTGACCGCCGAGGACAATTTGACACCTCATTCTCGCATCTTTCTTTTTGGGATTTGATGTCTATTTTAGGGTTTTGCAAGTTTACAATGACCTCGCGATCTTGGTGTGACCAACGGTGACTAAAGTAGAACACTGTGTGACACCTCGAAAGAGGGGTTTTATCTTTTCCGCAGACCCGGTGCCCGAAAGCAGGCCTAGGGCACCGTGGTGCCCCGTCCTTCTCCAAGTGCCCATGTCTAGTCTATATCTCCATATTTGCATTTTTCTGGGTCTTTGTGAGACATTTATGTCATTCTATTCACCTAGTCATCACTTCGGAACATTTCAAACTTAATTGTGAATTAGCTAAGTTGTTATATTCTCTTCTTTACACTTAAGGTTTCATAATTTATTGCTTAGTTTGCTTGGGTGTAATTTTTTTACTTAATTGTTATTCATTTACTGCTACAATAACATTTAGATTAGGATTACATTTCACATTTTAGCTTAATAAATTTCAAATGTGATACAAAAATGTTATTTTATCTTTTCCAAACATCCAAACCAAGATAATAATGCAAAATCTTGAGATGTGTCATGTTGAAATATTGATTTAGATCTTTCTTTGTTGACTCGATCATCTTCACTGAACTTCCAATGATGACTAGATCTTCGACATAAACTACAATAATCACCATCTCCCCCTTGTTGTTCAAGGTAGAGATTAGGATCATATGAACATCACTTAAATCCATGATGTATTAGATGTTTTTCAATTTTATGTGGCATGTCGTGGGAACCTATTTGAGACCATATAATAACTTGATGAGCCTACACACCTTTTCCTCTTTTCTAGGTATGATAAAACCTTCTGGTTGAGTCAAGTAGACTTCTTCCTACAAATCTTCATTTAGAAGGCGCTTCTCACATCCATTTGGTGGATTTTCCAACCAAATTTTGTAGCTAGAGAAAAAATCATCATGAAAGTTTTGATCTTAGATGTGGAAGAAAAATTCTCCTCACATTCAAAACCTTTTTATGAGCATACCCCTTTCTTCACCAGCCTATCCTTGTATCTACCAATACTATCATATGCTTTTTATTTTGTATTGAAGATCCATCGGCATCCAATCAGCTTCTTCCCTAGTGGGAGATTTGTAAGCTTCCATGTGTTATTCTTCATTAGTGATTTATACTTTGCATCCATATCACATTTCGAGGTTTTTATCGTAGGGCTTCCCGAACTATAGAGGTCAAAAAATCAACAAATATTCTCATTAAGGAAAAATTGACCTCTCCATGGTCCATAATGTGATTCCTTGGTCTAGTGGTGGATGTGTCTTGCACACCATCCAACTTTGCATCTCGTAGCATACTTTTATATCACTTGGGCATACGTTGAATGGTTCCAGTGGGTAGTGGATCTTCACCATTTTCCCCATCATTGTCATCATCGATATATTACCATATATTTATTTTCACAACACAACTAATAAGATTATTATATGAGCTTGTGGAAGGAGCCTCTACTTATTTCTTCTCAAAAAACTCAACATCCCTGCTAGTGTACACCTTTCTAGGGTTTGGATCCATCATTGTGTAACCGAGTGCCTCATCATTATACCCTAAGAAGATATACTTTTCTAATGTCATGTCTAGTTTAGTCCTCTTCTTCTTAAGAACGTACATACTTGTTTTACATCCGAAAACTCTAAGATGTGTAATTGATGGATTCCGCCTAGCCATGCTTGTTGTGGTATTTCCCCATCAAGAGTTTCACTAGGAACTTTTCTTAGTAGATACATTGTCATTTTAACCGATTCGACCCAATATCTTTTTTCTAAGCCAAAATTATCAATCATACATCACACTATTTATATGATAGTATGATTTCTCCATTCAACAACACCATTTTGTTGTGGTACATGTGGAGTACTCATTTGACGAAAAATTATATGAGTTTCCAAGAAAGCTTTGAACTTTTTAATGGTGTATCCACCCCCTCAATTTAAGAAGAGTGTTTTGATTTTACAACCATTTCCAATTTCAACAAGAAGTTTGAATTTATTGAATCTCTCACAAAGGCTTCATTTTTTCTCGTTAAGATGGAATACCCACATTTTTGTGAAAAATCATCAACAAAGAACATAAAATATTGAAACCTAGTTTGACTAGGTCTCTTAGGTCCACATAGATCGGTATGCACAAAATCAACTTTTCATGGAGCTCAAAATGTACTTCATTGAAAAGGTGTTCATTGTTGTTTTCGTGCAAGACAATTTTTACACTTATCAATATCCTTTTTTAGAGGTGGAAAACCCTCACCATGTTATAGCGAAGAGTGTGTCAAGATAATCTTTTTGGTCGAGCCTATCAAAAATCTTTGTTGATTGAGCAACATCTATTTTGGGTCATGTCAATGAACCATTTACAATCTGTTTGAATGTCTTCAAGTTCCAATTGAGCTTTAATTTTGTTTTCCAAGCAACCTAATAATCAACCCTAAAGAGTTGTGAATCCGCAAAAAGAATTTGGGAACAACTTGGGTAGTCATCATGAAGACTACGAGAAATGGGATGTTTTTAATCAAACCCATGCTTGCAGAATAATTTATAATATTGGTGAATTTTTCATTGTTTGACTAGTAAAATAACTCCCCCTTAAAACAAAAAACAATTGAAAAGTCTTTTTTTTTTTTTTTTTTCTCGGTCTTTGTGGCCCTAAACAATTCACCCACCCCCTTACAAGAAAAAAATTTACAATTTTTCTAATCTTTCCTTGTAAAAATGGTTGCAAAAATTGAAAATAAAGCAAAAAAATGGGGTTCTTTTGGCCTTTTTATATTAAATTTTTTTGTAATTATCAAATTTTACAAATAAAAAAATAAAAAACAATTGATTCCAATTAGGAGTTTTCTAGCTAAACTAGTTAGCACGTATTCTAAATGCTTTCAGAGGATTTAGATTCAGTGTTTCCTCTTAAACTTAGCAGGTTTTCTATTTGAAAATAAGGCCTTAAAAGGCTTGTGGAATGAGAGGTGGGTGGGGTTCAACCCTTGGGCCTCCACCCACGTACGTATTTTAAAAAATCTTAGCTAGTCGCTTTGGCGTAGCTTTGATAAACATATATTTCAAGTTTTGTATAGTTAAACAAGCTTGTATTGAGTTTTGGATTTTTTTAAGTAAAAATGCATTGGCTAAGGTGAAGACTTGAACCCCGGACCTTTTATCTATAAGAGTGTTATGCTAACCAGCACAAAAGGCTAAGGGTTTTGAGTTTGAATAAGGCAATTTTTATTTTTATTTAAACACACAAGTGTATTAAAAAATTCAACGACCTAAGAGTTTTAGATGTGGAATCTTACATGTATTTTCATTAGGTTTTAGCCACCTTTGTATTTGTTGGAATAATTTTCATTGATGTCAAAGGAAGTTGAAGGAGATAACATGATTGATTGGAGTCATTGATGTCAAAGGATGTTGCAGGTTGTATCTGACAGAGCAGAGTGTTGAAAGAGTGTTGTTCGTCGCTTTAGAGTCTCACTCAAATTATTTTGGAGTATGTTTGAAGTCTATTTAAATGCTTCAAATTCTGCTAAAGTCTGTTTGATTGCTTCAAAGATTATTTGAAGTTTGTGGTTTTTCTTGGTATGGGACCAAAAGTTTTGATTGATTGATGTAATGCATCCTTTGAAGTCTATTTGATTGTTTTGAAGTTTGTCTGAAGTCTGTTCTATTTGCTTCAGAGTCCAACTAAATGCTTTGGAGTTTGTCCAAAGTTTGTGGTGATTTTTGGTCTAGGACAAATAAGTTGGGCCAACCATCGCAATGCATTTTTGAGTCTTTTGGATCAGTTCTTGTGATCATGTTTGTCCGACCTTCCAAGGATTTAGAAATAGATGTGTGATATTTTTGTTGATGATCGTCTGCTTTTTTACTAAAATGTTCCATGTATTCAATTGTTTGGTCAACTTGATTTTATCGGTTTACTCTTGTGTCTTGTAATTTATCTTCTTTCTACAACTATGGTCGGCCTTCATCTTGTTTGGATGCCAATGATAAGAATATGCACAAGTATAAAAGGAGATGTAGACTCATCATTTGAAAATGGGTGTGTGCGTGTGTGAGAAGAAGAAAGAGTGAATTGTTGAAAGAAGAAGAGAGGAGAAGAGTGGAGCAACAAATGAAGACATATTTCTAAGCCCCAAATAGACTTCTCAGTATGGAATAACAATGAATCACAAAATAAGGAAGAGCACCATCAAGTATGAAGTAATGGTGACATGTTGAAGAAGAGGAAGAGTAAACTCAAGCAAATTTGAAGATGACATCTTGTTGAAGGAAGAGAAAAGCGAGCATGAATATTTGAGAAGAGGTGAAGTTGCATTCTGAGAGGGAGAACAAGTTCAAGAAAACAAGTAGATGAAAATATGAAGAGAGTGATTGAAGAGTATAAAGAGATTTGATTTCATTAATTGGACTAGTGTCCATGTTGGAAGAAGGATCTTATTTGTGTGTATGAAGTAAGTGATTCAAGAGTGTAAAGCGATCTGATTTCATTAATTAAACCAAATGTTGTCATGTTGAATGTTTAGTGTGAAAAATTGAAAATATTTTTCATGACAATTAAGCCCACACTCAAAAATCCTTGAATCGAGTAATGTAAACCCGCCTCCGGCCAATTTTGACTATGTAAACCCTATCATGGCAAAAAGGGATATGCTAAATGGATTTTTAAAGTGTTTTTCATATGCGAGTAAGTTTGGAGGGAAGCAGCTTCATGGATTCATTTTGATCCACTTTGAAAGGAACTGCTCTCGGAGGCCCAAAAAGGCCTATTTTAAGGATTTTTGCACTGTATGTAACACCTACTTTTAGCACTTCACATTAAAGGAATTGTTTTTTTAACTTCCCAAGCTAACTTTTGGCTTAAATGATTTAAATGTACAACCTAACATTTAAATCCAAAGAACATTACAATTATAATTCCTCGGATAAAAATCAAATTAGCATGTGCATAACTATGAGTCATTTAGATCCACCGCTCCCCATAGATTACTCATTCTAGTCTGTATACAAAGTATACATTTAGTACCCTTCTCGGCATTGATTTATAAGTGTTGTTCTAAGTTTCTACCTAGAATTCAATCAATCGAATCCCATCCAACATCTCACACTTTTGTTTAGAACTAAGTGAACTTGATAGTGTAACAACTTACACTACTTCGGCCAAATTTTAAGAGTCACGCATTGCATGCTAAATTTTTCACCGACACATTTGTCAACGAAACATAACCCATCACCATATCACTTGGATCAATTATCGAATTGAATCGCTTAGTTAATTAAGTTTGTTGCAAGCTACACTCAAGGTACAAAATATGTTCAACCCGTGAAAAGAAGCACATTTATGTCAACTTAGGTTGCCTATACAAGAGGCATGACCATTTTCTTCCTCGTAACCAACATAAGTTAGTACCGAGGTGGATTGTTCACGTAGGACAAACAACTTCACATCTTTAGCGTAACACCATTTCTTAAAGGCTAGTGACTTATGTAATAAGTGAACCTTGAAAAGGCAACCTAGGGTACCCACTATATAACAAAGATTCAATTAATGACCTGCATCATTAAGAAGATATCGCCTTCCACAAAGCAGCCACCCGAAGTTGACTGCTTGAGCTCCATATATTAGGAACATCATAATACTTAACTAATTAATTAGAAATGAATTGGTTTACAACATATTCTCTTATATCGCAGCAATACTTTGTTCGTGTCAAAATACATTCCTAAGGTCCATAACTTATTTTCGATATAGATCGTAATCATTTTCAAAGTTATTTACTCACATCCATTATGCATCTTAAATGTAATTTAAGATAGTTTGTTGCATTGATAATGCAGATCATAATTAATTATTTATGAAAATGTCATTTAATTTCATAAGTACATCTTAATTGAACTTTCAATGAAATAGTTTGCAACCATCCATAGTTGTATTTGTCCCTTAAGTATGACTATATCATAATTATTCCTTATCCCATTTACAATGCTATTTTATATCACATTAAATCCTTCTAGCATTATATCCTCATAAACCACATAATATCAAATTCAATCAGCCATCAATACAACATACAACGATGTTTGAACATTCAATAATGATAGCTCAATAATATATTTCAATAAGTAACAATAGTAATCTATCCAATCAACTTTGATACACTTTATAAACAATAACCCAATAATAAATACAAGTTTAATATTCCTTCTTTCATAATAATACAATATCAATTAAGGTTGAGATGCCTTTCATCTAAATAAAATAGCGAAGCATAAGCCCGCTTTTACAACATGTCACGTAATAATGACAACTTGAAATCATAATCAGTCAAATTGAATCATCATAGTCTTTTTAATCATCCACATGAATAGAATTAGAAAAATGTTCGAAAGCGGTCAGGTTCAAATGAACTGACATGAAAAGGTTCTTCCACCATATCTTTACTAATTATAGCACTAAAACATCTCTATGATTATCCTTCAACAAGATTAGAACATCAAGAGTCAATAGCAAAGATTACAATAGCATTACCCTTTTTCAATCTTTTATAATGCCTTCACAAAATAACAGCTTAAGATTAAGACTATGTCATTACATGCTCGAATTAATAACGATACAAAATTTCAAAATGAACCTAATATTAATTTCTTGATTCATATGACAATTTCATGAATGATATCTTACCATTTCTACCCAAAAGGTGATTGATAATTTTTTTTTGCTAAAAAAATGAAACTATATTTCACATTGTTCAATCATTTGAGTATCTTGCCTTTACTCACATAGTCAAAAGTAATATCCAATTAATTATAAGTTTCACAAAATCCTCTTTGTATGAATCAATACAATCACTATCTATAACTATCACAATAATAATTCCAATCAAGGAATGTTGTGGTCAAAATCCACAGTAGATATCCATAAACTTTTTAATAATTATTAATGGAATTACCTTAGTTTCTATAACTTTCCTTAAACAATCCAAACCACAGCGATCCATCTAAATAGAACCGAACAATACAGTCACATAATAGCATTTGGAGACTAAGTGATTCGACTTAATCATCACGGTTGACTTAATGCCCTCACACCTCCAACCAAGCTCGTATGTACCCATAATATAACCCCGGGATAAATGATACATACATATAATTAAACAGAGTTCGACTGGAAGCAACTTCCCTGGCTACGTACCCATTTCCCAACTCAAGCTTTGCATACATTTATGAAACCAGAATCAGAGTCGATCAAGTGACAGTATACAGAGTAAAACAAAGACACCCAAGTTTTATCGTGTGCGTATTAAGCATAAGCCCAAATGGGTATTTTACCATAAGGTAAAATATAATCGCATGACAAAGTTCAGTTCGTTCGACCTTCCTTCAACTCTGAATTGATAAACACAAGGCCAAAAGTGCTTTTTGAACACAATGATTGCAGATCGCCATTAAATATATATACATAAATATTCACGCATAAGCCAATAACCCTTATGGGTTTGTTTTAATAGTCAATAAAATAAAATGATTATCCACATTTTTCTAGTCGATACTCATTCAAAACTAGGAGGTAAAATACTTAAATGTAGATGTATACATTTATAACATCCATTAATCTATTTGAACCGGAAATGGTATTCCCATAGTGTTTTATAAATCGTATTCCCAACACACAAATATAAACTCAACTCGATAAGATTTTTTAACCAAACTTAATCAAAAATATAATCAACCATGAATATATATATATATATATATATAAATCAATAATAAACCACCTCCGATTCGTGGTTTGAAACTATCAAGTTGACCAAGGTCTAATCTCACACAGACACGCCCATAAATACATACACAACATACAATCATGCATTTAGGAAAACATTAATAGGATATAATTTAAACTAACACCCACAAAATACCCAAAATCTTCCAACATATATTCACCCGTAAATATTTTTACATAGTGTTAATATCATATAAACATCTTAATGCATAAATAATAAAGATGGGGAAGGAGAAAAATTCCATGCCCGACTATTAATTCCCTGCAATTCCTTCAAGTTCCTTTCCAAGTCAACTGTGTGTAACAAAATCCTTTTCCCGCAACATCTTCCAAGTGCTCTCGAAAATCCAAATAAGATCTATATCCAAATCAACCAAGAAACCTCATCCTTATCATAATGGTGCCCATTAATAGCCTAGAAAAAAATCACATTTAGTTAAAAATAACATGTAGAGCCAACAACCATTTTACACAATAATAGTTTTGCTATATTCACCATGCAAAGCTTGAAAGAGCAAGAAAAGAATGGCCAACAAAAATGAAACCAAAAATAGCTCTATGTTAAGTGGTAGCTTCCCCAGAAGTTTCTCACTTCCCCCAAGATCCGTGGGTTGGGTTTAATGTATTTAATGCATTCAGTACACAAGTCCTAGTTTCCCTCCTTTACCGCAATCTAACAAACTATCACCAAATCAAAAATGCCTCCAAACTTAGCAATTGATCAACACCACACGATCTCGTAGGGGAGAAAATCATACAATCGAAGACCATTTGATACTTTCAAATATACCTCTAGCATGGTGGCCTTTGGCTAATTTAAAATTTCAAGGAAAATTTAATGAACATGCCCAGTGTGGCCAATGCCATCATTGGCTCTCCCGACTCGTCTATATGAGCTCAGATGGTGGCTCGACTAAGTTGTCATCCTTTAATCATTGAATCAAACAATATAACCATAACCCCTAAGATGGTTGAGGACCACCACTAAGGTTAAACTTAGGATATGGTCTTAAGACCATATAATGTATATGTAAACACACACACACACACACACACACACACACACACACACACACACACACACACACACACACACACACACACACACACACACACACACACACACACACACACACACATATCATAACAATTATTTCCCGATCAAGACTACAACCAAAAATATCAATACATCTCATTGTAAAGACCCAAATTGGCCTTATGAACCAGGGAGTGTAGTTTTTAAACCGTACGCCACCATGGCAACTATATGTTTGATATGGTTGTTTATTCCTAATCATAAACGAGATATAATAACGAAGAAGTAATAATCCCTTCTTACCAAGGTTGTTCTTACCACCTCATTTATTAAGGCTTTCCATCCTTTAGCATATATCATCAGTATGATGTGTGTCCGTGATCAAGACCTCCTAGATTATCAATATATTTATAGAATTTTCAATATAACTCTACCAAGAACCGAACACAAGAATGAAATATCACAGGTATATAAAATTGATATGAGGATTATAACAAAATCATTGTCAACCTATTATCTTTTCACTTTACTAGTAATATCCAAAATCATAATTGTGTTTGCAGTCCAAGCACCATGTAAACAAGGCATATTATTCCTACATCAAGATAAAATATACACTCATCCAAAATGAAACCAGAGTGGTATGACATACTTCCCCCTTAAGTATCATCGTCCCGATGATTAGTTCCATACATAAACAGATTTTAAACCAAATCAAAAATAATACACTTATTTAAACATCAAATAATATTTAAAAGTATAACGAAACTTGCAACATCAAGTTTTTAGAGCTTTCAAATAGAATTAAATTGGTTGTAACATCCCATTTCAACCAAGTTATGCCAAAATAGCAAAAATTATGATGTTTTTCATTCATTCAAACAATAATGAATAGCAAAATATTATAGCAGATAATAGTTCTTTATGATTTATCACTTAAATAGGTGTGGAAAAATACTTTTATATCCTCTAAGTTCTCCCAAGTTGCACTTTCTTCATAAAATTGGTCCCATTGGACCTTACATTGTCTTATTTCTCCGTTTCAAAGTGCAACTTGTGATTTTCTAAAGACCTTAATGGGCTCAACCACAATAACACTCGATCCCGAACTCCGTAATGAGTTCTAGTTAAGTACATGTGATAAATCTAATACATACTTTTTAAGCAAAGAAATATGAAAAACATCATGCATCTTGGACAATGCAGGGAGGCAACGCTAGATGGTATGCCACAGGGGTTGATTACTTCAATTATTTCAAAGGGTCCAACAAAACGAGGTGACAACTTGGCTGATTTTCCAAATGAAATTGAAATTTTCTTAGGTTTGACCCTTAAGAATACTTTATCTCCTAGTTCAAATTTTCTATCAACTCTCTTTAAATCAATGTAACTCTTCTACCTATCGGCGTCTTCTTTTAATCGCTCAAGAATTAGTTTGACTTGTTGTTCTATTTCAGTCAACATCTTCGGTCTTATTACTTCCATGTCTTCCACGTTGTCCCAACTAACATGTGTTCTACACTTCCATCCATACAATGCCTTAAAGGGATCCATTTTCAACCAGAATGGTAAATTTTATTGTAAGCAAAATCAACTAGAGGAAGATATTCTTCCCACTTGTATTGTTGATCCATACAATACATCCCGAACATGTCTTCCATTGATCTAATTTACCCTTTCATTTTGTCCATCTGTTTTTATGATGTATGCGAAACTAAAATTCAGCTTTTTCCTAAGGATGAATTCAAAGTTTTCCAAAATGATAATTCATCCTAAGATCCCGATCTAAAATTATTAATTTAGGTACTCCATGTAATCTGAAAATCTCATGCACGAACATTTTTGCAAGTACAAGTGAATCATCTTTCGATTCCCTGGTATAAAGTGAGCTACTTTTTTAGTTTTTCAACTACAACCAAAATTACATCATGCTTATTTTTAGACATTGTAGTCCTTGCACAAAATCCATGTTGATTACTTTCCATTTATACTTGCGAAATGTTGTGAGGGTACAATAGTCTTGCTAGATGCATATGTTCAACCTTAACATGCTGACATTCCAAGCAATGAGATACATAATTTACTATATCCTTTTTCATCCCTTTCCAAAAATATTGTTGTTTTACATCAACAAGCATCTTAGTCACTTGGGATGTCCAAAATAAGGAGCATCGTGAAATTTCTTTATCACTTTCATCCTTAGTTCATTTTCCAAGGGTACATAAACTTGATTTTCAAACCTTAAGACTCCTTCATTATCGAATTTGAATCCTTTGTATCTCTTATCATTATAATTTGTAAAGAAGCGTTGTTTTAACTTGCTAATAATAAGAATCAACAACATTGCTTTCTTTACATCATCTTTGAATTGGGTTCTCAAAGTAACAAGGGTGGAAATGTGCTTCCTATGACTTAGCACATCTATCACTCTATTTTCTTTACCTTTAATATAGTTTATATCAAATTCATATTGTGAAAAAATCTAACCATCTTCATTTTCTCACATTCAATTTTGGCTGTGAAGATGTATTTCAGCCCGAGATGATCTATTTTCAGTTCAAAGGGATTTCCCAAAAGGTAATGCCTCTAAACTTGCAATGCATGCACAATGGCAGCAAGCTCCAAGTCATGGGGAGCATAGTTCAACTCATGTACTTTGAGTTTTCTTCTCTCATAAGAAATCACGTGGTCATTTTGTAGCAAGATACCTCCTAAGCCTTCACCGAGGCATCAATCACAACAGTAAATTTCCCATTTGGATTCGGAACTTTCAAAACAAGTGCTGAAGTTAATTTCTCTTTCAAAAAATTGAAAGCATTTTCACATTTTTCAGACCAACAAATTTCTTATCTTTTTTCAACAAGGTATTTGGAGCTGCAACTTTCGAGAAGTCCTTTACAAATTTTTGATAGTATCTATCCAACCCCATGAAGCTTCTCACTTCATGTACATTTTTAGGTGTTGGCCATTCTATTATTGCTGCAATTTTTTATGGATCTACAGAAATTCCATCCTTGTTAATTATGTGTCCCAAATATTGTACTTTGTTTTGATAGAATGAACACTTGAAAATCTTACCATACAATTTTCTCTTCCTTAACACATCTAAAACAATCCTAAGATGTTCATTATGCTCATCAACACTTTTCAAATAAATGAGAATATCATCCAAGAATACTAGCACAAACTTGTCTAGGTATGCTTGAAATATATTATTCATTAAATTCATAAAATTTGTTAGAGCATTTGTAATTCCAAAGGGTAACATAGTGAACTCAAAGTGTCCATACCTTGTCTTAAAAATAGTCTTGTGAATATATTCTTCTTTTATTCTCAACCAATGGTACCTTATCAAATATCGATCTTAGAGTAAACTGATGCACCACACATCTAATCAAAAAGGTCATCAATTCTTGGAAGATGGTATCTACTCTTGATTGTGGATTTGTTAAGCATCCGATAATCGATGCATAGCCTAAGTGTTCCATCTTTCTTCTTAACAAATATGAATAGTGCTCCCTAAGGAGAGACACTCGATCTTATTAAACCTTTTGATAATAGTTCATGAAGTTTTGCCTTCAGCTCAACAAGTTCGGTTGTTATCATTCTATAGGAGCCTTAGAAATCAGTTCAATTCCCAATTTTATGTCTATAGTGAAATCAAATTCACTTTTGGGTGGAAGACTAGGTAGTTCTTTCATAAATACATTGTTGTACTCGTGTAATAGCAAATAATCTTCCACATAAGCCTTACCTTCTTCACCCAAATCTATAATTTTTACAACATATAGCACGACAACCTTTGTTCTTAGCCTTTTGAAGTTGCATGGCTATTATTTGTCTAATTGTTAAACCTCTTTTTACTCCCTAAATTTATGTTATTTTTTAAGTCATCAAAGTAATTAATCCACTTTTTAAGGCAATCTACATTTTCCTTGTGCTAGGCTAACCAATTTATACTTATGACTATGTCATATGAGCCTAGAGGAGCTAGATAAAGGTCTACCTCAATGGTAAAGCTTGGTAGTTCCAATGTTGCGCCAAACAAACATTGTTTAACAAAGGTGGACAACATTGTTCCCATATTGAAAAAACCAAGAATTTTTCATATAACCATCTTTTCTTTTTAGATTAGATGCTAATTTAGTAGAAACAAAACATTCAGTTGCACCAATATCAAATAAAATGGTTATAGGTAATCCATACAACTTACCTGCCACTTCGACTAGCATAGCCTACTTTTCAACTTGCTTGTTAGTCACCGTAGCATGAATATGGTGCTGCTAATTGTTATCCTTCTTTCTCTGAGGATAGTTATATGCATAGTGATCCAGACCACAAATAAAATAGCCCTTGAAGGGTCCTTTCCTATCAATTTTACTTTCCTTATTGGCTACATTGTTCTGTCCATTTTTCTTATTATTTGCAACAATCTTAACTATTGTGTTTTTCTTGCCATTTCCATTTCCATTTCTGTTTTGTTTCTAAATTTATTCCATGCCACCTTTTTAGGTGTTAATGATGATGGTGCATTAATAGATTTATTTTTCTTCTCCTCTCTATGTGTAGAAATAGCCTACAGTTTCTGTTCTTGTCTTATTGCCTTCTCAAAAACAACTTCCATAGTTGATGGTCTATGGACATCAACTTCACCTCCTATCATTGGGTTCAATCCCATGATAAACTTCCTAATGTGAAATTTCTCATCAGTTTGGTATTGAGGTACGTATTTCAAAAGTTTGGTGAACTTCTCCCAATATTTAGTCACTGTCAACTTTCCTTGAGTTAGTGTCTAAACTTCGACATTTTTCGATCACAATATAGTGGGGTAACCAACGTTGTCTAAAGTATGCTTTAAACTGATCCCAAGTCATATTTTCCTCATCCACAACTAGCTCTACCTTTTGGTTGTCCCACCAAGAGGATGCCTCATTGGAGAGTTGATAAGCTCCCCAAACTGCCTTGGTTTCCTCTAAGAAGTTTCTAATGGTAAAATACTTCTCCATTTCGTTGAGCCAATTCTCAGCTCCATCACCTAAGGTTGTACCATCAAACTTTGGTGGGATGATCCTCTTGATATCGTTTGACATCACTTGAAGAATGTACCCTCTTTTTCTTATGTTGGTTTACCTCATTAGAATTCAAGTTTGCATTTACATTAGCATTTGTAGTATCATTATTTGTTGCATTAGGATCTACAACATTTGTTGTTGTTTACAACATTAGGTTGTTCTTGAGATGGTTCATTGTCATCACTATCATCACCATTTTCATTACCCATGACTTGTTGTTCAAGAACATCCATACAGTTTCATGTATCCTGAATGGCAACGAGAATCTCATCCAACTTCTACATTGTGGCTACCTCACCACCTGCAGGTTGGTTATTTACAATGTTTCCCTTATTCTAACCATGTTATCTATTAGAAAGAATTAAATTTTAGTTAGCGTGAGGACTCAATAGGTCCAAGAGCTGCAACCTTCATCTCTGATACCAAAATGTAACACCTATTTTTTAACACTTCACATTACAGAATTTTAAAAAAACTTCCCAAACTAACTTTTTCCTTCAATGATTTAAATGTACAACCTAACATTTAAATCCAACAACATTACAATTACAATTCTTCAGATAACAAATCAATTTATCATGTGTATAACTATGGGTCAATTAGATCCACCGATCCCCCATAGATTACTCTTTTGAGTTTGTATACAGAGTATACATTTAGTACCCTTCTTGGCATTGATTTATAAGTGTTGATTATAAGTGTCTACCTAGAATTTAGTCAATTGAATCCCATCCGGCATCTCACACTTTTGTTTAGAACTAGGTGAACTTGACAATGTAATAACTTACACTACTTCACTTGAAAATTTTAGGATTTTTACATTACATGCTTAGTTTCTAGATGACACATTCATCAACAAAAACATGTCCCATCACCATATCACTTGGTTCAGTTATCATAATTGAATCAATTAGTTAATTAAGTTTTCTGCAAGCTACGCTCAAGGTACAAAACCTATTCAACCCATGCAAAGAAGCACATCTATGCCAACTTAGGTTTCCTATGGGAGAGAAAGTTCTTATGTAATGACTTCCATCATCACGTGACCATTTTCTTCCATGTAGTGAGCATAAGTTGGTACCAAGGTGACTTGTTCATGCAAGAAAAATAATTTCGCATCTTTAGCGTAACACCATTTCTTAAAGGTTGGTGACGTATGTAATAAGTGGACCTTGAAGGGACAACCTAGGGTACCGGTTGTATCTCGAAGATTCAATTAATGACTGTGTCATTAAGAAGATACTTGCCTACAAAGCAACCACCGTAAGTTGGTCTACCAAGATCCATATATTAGGAACGTCATAATACTTAACTAATTAATTAGAAATGAATTAGTTTACAACATATTCCCTTATATCGCACAAAGAATATTTTGTTCCTTTCAAAATATGTTCCTAAGCTCCATAACTTATTTTTAATAAAGATCGTAATCATTTTCACAGTTATTTACTCGCATCCATTATGCATCTTAAATGTAATTTAAGATAGTTTATTGCGTTGATAACGCAGATCGTAATTAATTATTTATGACAATTTTGTTTAATTTCATAAGTACATCTTAATTGAACTTTCAACGAAATAGTTTGCAACCATCCATAGTTGTATTTGTCCCTTAAGTATGACTATATCATAATTATTCCTTATCCCATTTACAATGGTATTTTATATCACATTAAATCCTTCTAGCATTTTATCCTCATAAACCACATAATACCAAATTCAATCAGTTCATCAATATAGCATACAATGATGTTTGAACATTCAATAATGATAGCTCAATAATATATTTCAATAAGTAACAATAGTAATCTATCCAATCAACTTTGATACACTTTATAAACAATAACCCAATAAAAAAATACAAGTTTAATATTCCTTCTTTCATAATAATACAATATCAATTAAGGTTGAGATGCCTTTCATCTAAATAAAATAGCGAAGCATAAGCCCATGCTTTTTACAACATGTCACGTAATAATGACAACTTGAAATCATAATCACCAAATTGAATCATCATAGTCTTTTTAATCATCCACATGAATAGAATTAAAAAAATGTTTGAAAACGGTCGGTTCAAATGAACCGACATGAAAAGGTTCTTCCACCATATCTTTACTAATTATAGCACTAAAACATCTCTATGATTATCCTTCAACAAAGATATAGAACATCAAGAGTCAATAGCAAAGATTATAATAACATTACACTTTTTCAATCTTTTTATAATACCTTCACAAAATAACAGCTTAAGATTAAGACTATGTCATTACATGCTCGAATTAATAACGATACAAAATTTCAAAATGAACCTAATATTAATTTCTTGATTCATATGACAATTTCATGAATGATATCTTACCATTTCTACCCAAAAGGTGATTGATAATATTTTTTTATGCAACAAAAATAAAAGTATACTCATGAGTTGTCCAATCATTAGAGTATCTTACCTTTACTCACACAGTCAAGAGTAATATCCAATTAAATATAAGTTTCACACAATCCTCTTTGTACGAATTAGTATAATCACTATCTATAACTATCACAATAATAATTCTAGTCAAAGAATGTTGTAGTCAAAATCCACAAAGAGATATCCATAAATGTTTTAATAATAATTAATGGAATTACCTTTGTTTCTACAACTTTCCTTAAACAATCTGAACCACACCAATCCATATAAATAGAACTGAATAAATACAGCTCACGAATAGCATTTGGAGGCTAAGTGATTCAACTTAATCATCACAATCGACTTAAGGCCCTCATACCTCCAAATGAAGCTCGTATGTACCCATACTATAACCCCAGATAAATGATACATACATATAACTAAATGATATTGAATGGAAGTAACTTCCTAGGATACATACCCATTTCCCAACTCAAGCTTCGCATACATTTATGAAATTAGAATTAGGGTCGATCAAATGACAATATATAGAGTAAAACAAAGACACCCAAGTTTTATCGTGTGTGTATTAAGCATAAGCCCAAATAGGTATTTTACCATAAGGAAAATATAATCACATGACAAAGTAATGTCCATTTGACCTTCCTTTCAAAACTAAATCGATAATCGAAGGATGAGGGTGCTTTTTAGAACACATCGATCAGACGCCGCCATTAAAAAAAAATATATATTTATGCATAAGCCAATAACTCTAATGGGTTTGTTTTAACAAATAATAAAATACAAATGACTATCCATATTTTTCCAATTGATACTTGCTCAATACCAAGAGGTAAAACACTTAAATGTAGATGTATACATTTATAACACCCATTAATCTATTTGAACTTGAAATGGTATTCCCATAGTGTTTTATAAATCATATTCCCAACACACAAATATAATAGAACTCGATAAGAGCTTTTAACCAAACTTAATAAAAATATAATCAACCATGAATGTGTGTGTGTGTGTGTGTGTGTGTGTATAATCGATAATAAACCACCACCGATTCATGGTTTGAAACTATCAAGTTAGCTTGGAGGTCGAATCTCACACAGACATGCCCATAAACATACACATAGTCATACAATCATGTATTTAGCAAAACGTTAACAAGATATACTTTAAACTAACACCCACAAAATACCCACAATCTTCCAAAGATATATTTAGGGCCGAAATATTTTTTGCAGAGTGTTAATATCATATAAACATCTTAATGCTATAAATAATAAAGATGGGGAAAGAGAACAATTCCATGCCTCGAATATTATTGCCTGCAGAATTCCTTCAAGTCCCTTTCTCGAGTCGATTGTGTGCAATAAAAACCTTTTCCTATAACCTCTCCCAAGTGATCTTGAAAATCCAAACAAGAGCTATATCCAAATCAACCAAGAAACCTCATCCATATCATAATAGTTCCCATTAATTGCCTAGATAAAACTCACTTTCAGCTTAAAATAACATGCAGATCCAACAACCAGTTTGCATAATAATATCTTCGATATATTCACCATGTAGAGCTTGAAAGAGTAAGAAAATAATGACCAACAAAAATGAAACCAAAAATAGCTCTATGTTTAGTGGTAGCTTTCTCAAGAAGCTTCTCGATTCCCCGAGATTCGTGGGTTGGGTTTAATGCGCTTAATGCATTCATTTCACAAGTCCCAGCTTTCCCTCCTTTACCGCAAGCTAACCAACCATCACCAAATCAAAAATGCATCCAAACTTAGCAACTCGATCAACACCACACGATCTCATATGGGAGAAAATCGAACGTCAAGACCGTTTTGAACTTTCAAACATACCTTTAGCATGGTGGCCTTTGGCCAATTTAAAATTTCAAGGAAAATTTAATGAGCATGCTAAGGTGGCCAATGTCATCATTGGCTCGCCCGACTGCCTATATGAGCTCGGTGGGCTCGACCGAGTTGTCATCCTTTAATCATCAAATCAAACAATATAACCATAGCCCCTAAGATGGTCGAGGACAATTAAGGTTAAACTTAGGATATGGTCTTAGGACCATTCAATGTATATGTAAACTTAGATATATATATATATATGGATGTATATATATATATATATATATATATATATGGATGTGTGTGTGTGTGTGTGTGTGTGTATGTATGTATGTATGTATGTATGTATATCATGACAATTATTTCTTAATCAAGACTACGACCAATAATATCAATACATCTCATTTTCGAAGGCCCAAATGGCCTTATGAACCAAGAGTGTAGTTTTTAAAATGTACGCCACCATGATAACTATATGTTTGATATGGTTGTTTATTCCTAATCCTAGTCGAGATATAATAACAAAGAACCAGCTATGGTTGTTTATTTCTAATCCTTTAGCATATATTGTTGTGTTCATGATCAAGACCTCTTAGATTATCGATATTTATAGAATTTGCAATATAACTCTACCAAGAACCAAAAAAAAAGAGTGAAATATCATAGGTATATAGAATTGATATTATGATTATAACAAAATCATTTTCAACATGTTATCTTTTCACTTTGCTCACAATATCCAAAAGCATAAATGTGTTTGTTGTCCAAGCACCATGCAAACACGGCATATTATTCCTACAGAGAGATAAAAGATACACTCATCCAAAATGAAACCAACGGGGTGTGACATGGTAAGTACCCCCGGGAATGTATGGGGAAGAGATAAAGCATATAGTAAGGGTGTACTAGAGCTATGTAATCATTTGAGGTATTTTAGGGAATTTCTGCAAGAAAAATTAGGTTTGGGAACAAACAATGTAACACCATGGTACTTGTAGGAGTGTTGGGAAATAGAAATACTAAAAATCTAGTTAGCTTGTTCTATATGTTGCAACATCCTTGGGATATTTTATGAAGTGACCAGATACTCTTCAAAAATATGAGAAATCCTACTTCAAATTGAAAAAAAAAATTGGGAGATTCTACTATCCAAATTTTGAGATATTTACTCGGCAGTGCAGATGAAGATATTTGATCTCAATGGGGATCCAACTAAACATTCACAGAGTTCTATGGATATTTGAGACCTGATTCAAATACATATTTAATTCCCTCTTCACTCAAAATTTATTTTTTCCCTTTTCATCATCATACATTTTAGTGATGGCTTCTTCCACTCGGTGCACAGTTTGAACAAAATTAAAAATGGGGGTAAATTTAAAATTTCGGGAAGAATTGCTCTCAAATTTGTGGTAATGATCTAATCATCCCATTTTGAGTCAAAATCATATCATTTTCAACCCCCAAACTGAAAAAGTTGACGAATCATATCGGAAATTGTGCACCATGATGAAGTTACACTCTAGCTTAATTGTAATGGCTCCAACGTAATCACAAGGAAGAATCAATCAATAACTGAATAACTTGCATAACAGAACAAAGCTTGCACATGTAGAGAAAAGACAAAGTGGAGTGTCTTGGCATGCTCATAAATGTCAAATGAAGGGATACATATAGGGTGTTGAGTAACCCTAGTGCATGACTCAATAAAGAAACCCTAAACCTAACCCATGTGAGATGACCCTCCATATGTGAGTGGAGGACACATAGGATAACTCACACCAACACCCCCTTCATCGAAGTTGGGGTAGTGGCTATGATGAGTCAGACGGAAAGAGAAGACACTCCTAAACAACTAAGAAAGATGTGTCAATGGGGCCCAGAACTAAAGGCTTGATAAGGTGCCCATATACAAACAACATCTTCCTAGAAGAAGAAGAAAAAAATAGGACTACATAGCCCAAAGAAGATGAGTAGCTACAAAAGACCTCACCCCAAGAAGAGACCGTAAGTGAAGAAACTTCATCTCAGTGAAGGGCTTGGTAAATAAATCTGTAATCTGATCAGCTATCTGAATGTATTGAATGTCGATGATACCATCATGAATAAGCTCTCGTATGAAGTGCATATGGATCTCAATGTGCTTCATCCGTTGATGCTGAATTGGATTTCTCGTAAATTGATATAGTGCTCATGTTACCACAATAGATAATGGTAGGCCACCGAAAGTGAATACCAAACTCTGTCAGAATACCCTGTATCCAAATAGCTTTTGTGGTAGCGTTAACTACTCCTCTATATTTTGCCTTTGTAGAAGAAATCGCAATGGCATTCTGCTTCTTGCTAGACCAACTAATAGGACCCGAACCAAGAGAGAAACTATAGCCAGAAGTAGATTTCTGATGATCTAAGTCACCGGCCCAATCAAAATCTGTGAACCCAATCGAGTTAATATTTACCCCTCCATGATAGTGAATGCCATCAATATAGGTGCCATGAACATAAAGAAGGATCCGTTTAGTTACTTTCCAATGCAGCTCATGTGGCTCCTGCATGAAACTAGACACGATCCCAATAGCATATGATAAATCCAGTCGAGTGTGAGTCAAGTAAATCAAGCTCCCTACCAACTGTTGATAAAGGGTTCCATCAACCAAGGGAGTAGAGCAATTGGAAACTAGCTTAACTCCAAAAAGAAAAGGAGTAGGAGAAGAATTGTAATCAAACATCTGAAAATGAGCTAGCAAATCAAGAGCATACTTAGGTTGTGAAATCAAAATTACCGAGTCAGATTGTGAAATATAGATCCCAAGAAAGTAATGAATCAAACCTAAGTCACCATGGAAAACTTGTTGGCCAAGGTGATTTTCACAGAATCAATAATAGAGGAAGAACTGCTTGTGATCAACAAGTTATCAACATAGAGAACAAGAATGAGTATGGAGTAATCTTGTCGTAGAATATAAACATTTGGATCAGAGTGACACCTAGTAAACCCCGATGTAATTAGGAAGGAGTCCATCTTGGCATACAAAGCCCGAGGGGCTTGTTTAAGGCCATAAAGAGACTTATTTAATTCACAAATGAGGGAGGGATCATGGACATAACCTGGAGGTTGTTCCATATAGATCTCTTCCTCTAGGTCCCCATGAAGGAAGGCACTCTTCACATTCATTTGATGAAATTTCCATCTATTTGTTACAAAGAATGGCAAGGGTCACGAATAGAAGTCATCTTCGCAATTGGAACAAAGGTTTCAAGATAATCAACCCCAAATATCCGGGAGAAACACCATACTTTGTTCGAAACACCCACTTACACCAAATGATTTTTCTTCCTTTCGGAAGAGGGGTGAGATCCCAAGTATCATTCTTCATGAGAGAGGAATACTCCTCATCCATGGTAGAATCCCACTCAGAATACTAGAAGCCTCCCGGAAATACTGTGCATCAGAAGCAGAGGTGAAGGAGTGGGGTCCAACAAAATCTGAGCGAGTACGTCTCATATCTGAAGTATCTCCAACTAAATCTCCAGCACTTTGCAAATTTTTCCTAGCCCAAAGAGGACCAGGAGGATCAGGCTCAAAGTCGGAAGATTCTTCACTTGAGTGATAAGGGACATAGACCTCATGATCACTACCGTCGAATCGAAAGACTCAAAGGTCCGATGGTCGGAAGGATCAGAAGAGGAGCATGCTCAACAACATCATCATCTGATGAGTCAAAATCTGAATCAGAGCGAAATCAAGAGACTCAATAGGTGGAGAAGTAGAAGTTGAAGAAGATTCATCAAACTTAACACTTCTCTCAATATATAGCTCATGAGAAGTAGGATTCACCAATCAATATCCCTTCACGCCATTAGGATACCCTACAAAGATACAAGGTTTGGATTGTGGTTCCAAAGCCTTGCGTTTCTTCTTGGGAATCCAAGCCATAGCCTTGGATCCGAAGACTCAAAAGTGCTCAACATCAGGTTTACATCCAAACTAGGCTTCAAAGGGTGTCATCCCTCTTACTACCTTGTGTGGAACATGGTTCTAAATGTAATTAGCACAATTCACTGTTTCAGCCCAATACTACGGAGGAAGAGACTTTGAGTGAACCATACAAGTGGCCATCTCTTTAAGAGTATGGTTCTTTCTTTCTGCTACTCCATTTTGCGAAGGGTTGTATGCAACTATATACTACAAGGAGATTGCTTCAGAAGAACAGAAATCCATGAACCTATTGTTTACATATTCACCTCCATTTTTAGTTCAAAGAACCTTGATAGACTGTTCCGCCTATTTCTCAGCAAAGAAGAGCCTTAAAGTCCTGAAAATGTTCAAAGACTTTATACCTAAGCTTAAGAAAATATACCCAAGTATATCGTGAATAGTCATCAATGAAGGTTAGCACATAAAGAGCTCTAGTAAACGAAGGAGACGAAAATGGACCGAAATATCATTTCAGGATGCTTTCCAAGGGTACAACCCTCACAAAGACCCTTAGAAAACTTGATGCGGGGTAACACATTGACCATTTTGTTTTGGCTCAATTGTTCAAGGTAGCGATAATTTAGATGTCTAAATCACTCAATGTGGAAGAAAAAGTTGGGAGAAACGGACATGCAAAGAACACCTAAAGCTTCATCAACTGCGGGTTTAACCACTTAGATTTTTCAAGTTCTTCGTCTGCGGTTCAGCCTCTCGCTTCCCATGGTGATGCGGAATAACCCTTTACCCCTTAGTTTCATTATTATTTTTGATATCCATTCAAGAATTTGAACAAAGTGTAAGCAAAGGAATTGAAAGTGCATCCATAGTGAAAAGAGAGAAGAAATGCATAAAAGAAACACAACCACCCAGGACAATATAATAACCCCCGCTTTCGGCACTTTATAGTTTAGTGCATTGAATACAATCAGGTCCGAGCATGCATCTGGAAACACTTGGTAACTCACCTTGCAATCAGCATAATAACACGCAAGAGAGGAGACCACAATCGTGTTTCGGGAAGCGCAGCAAAGTGACACCATACACAAGCACAATTGCTAAAAACTAGGAAGGAGGTGAAATCAAATCCTGGTTGTGAGAAAAAGCATCTCACGTCACAATGGATACCCCCTTGCTGCAAACTATGGCGGATGCACGCACTAGTCGCAAGCAATAATAAGGGTAATTTACAATGTTTAGATGAACTCGAGATGAGTTCCGATGATCTTCAGAACGCCAGAAAAGTGCTCGGAAGGCAAATAGGTGCTTAGAGTGTCACTGCACACTTGAGCACAAAATCATAAAAAAAAGCCAATAACGCCTAAAAAATTATCATTTTGAAACGCCTAATTTAGCTAATTTAAAAGCTATAGGAGTTTGAAAAAAATGATAATGACGTTAATTAAGAGACAATTTTTTATTTATTAAAAAAAACTTATCGAATCGTTAAATTAAATATTAAAAATACTTTCCTTTAAAAAGAAATCAAAGTTAAATTATTCCCACTATAATTTAAAAAGTAAAAAGATCTATTTAAGATCTATCAATAAGGAAAAGAATTGCTATTTTTTAAAAAGGCTTAAATGGGGTGGTAAAAAGATTTTAAAAAGCTTTTGGTGTTTTAAAATAGAAAGTAATTTAAAAACTTACTATATAAAAAAACATGAAAAAAACTTACCACAAAAAAGAAGAAGCTTTTTTATGGTTTTTTTAAATAAAGAAAGTATTTTAAAAATACTTACCAAAAAACTTACCAAATTGCAAAAACGCGGATTGAACACACATTCCGTGAAAGAGTTTGCATACCGCGACAGAGGAGGGAAGAGAGGACCGGTGCGCAGTTGCAATCGAAGCGTTGTGGGGGGAGCTGACCATGAGCACGCAACAAGAGGGGGATATCCGATCCCTGGTAGAGTAGAGTAGGGCGTGGGTAGGGAGGGTATGCAATGCAGACGAAGCACCATCACGCACAGAGCACACCACTGGGTCACGCACAGAGAAAATCTCACCACACACCGAAACAGACTTGGCATGGTGCACTCGGCTCAAACCAGGGAAAAATGTGGACCAAGGCTCAGCTCAGCCAAAACTCGACAAAGGACACGACCAAGAAATGACACAGCCACGAGAACTCACCAAAAACACACCAAGAACACGAGCCGAAATTGAACCTGTACTACAAAACCATGCAAACACAGAAGAGACCAAAAATAGAGATCCAAAAAAAAGCTTCCAGTTTTTAAAAAAATTAAAAAAACCAAATAAGATAACCTCTAGTTTTAACTGATCTCCAGATTTAGCTGCAACCAGCTAAATTTAGCTGTAAAACCCTTAAAGCTTCAGGAATACTTGCACATGCACAACAAACAAACGACACACTTTCCAAGAACATCTTGTTAATAATGTTAGCAATAAAATCCACAATATAACGATCGAAAAAAAAAAACTTGCACGAGGAGTAATAGAATGACACCAAGAGTAATCGCAACTAAAAATAACGAGTGCATGTTTACCCAATCTCAGATTCTCGATACCATGAAAGAGTTGACAAATCATATCGGAAACTATGCACCATGATGAAGTTGCACTCTGGTTGAATCATAATGGCTCCAACGTAATCACAAGGAAGAATCAATCAATAACTGAATAACTTACATAACAGAACAAAGCTTGCACATGTAGAGAAAAGACAACGGAGTGTCTTGGCATGCTCATAAATGTCAAATGAAGGGATACATATAGGGTGTTGAGTAACCCTAGTGCATGACTCAATAAAGAAACCCTAAACCTAACCCATGTGAGATGACCCTCCATATGTGAGTGGAGGACACAGGATAACTCACACCAACATATAATTTGTGGAAGAATTGGCCTCTAAAATTTGTGGGAATGATCTAATCATCCCATTTTGAGTCAAAATCATATAATTTTCAACCCCTAAACTCCATTTTCAGGTGAAGCGAGCTTTAGTGGAACACAAGGAACTGTTCTACGCGCTTCCTTCGAGTTCTCGCTTTGCCACTTTGGTCGCCTTGGGCCATAACTAAAATTGTAATTTGAATCAGCTCATGAAATTTATGGTAATGAACTCAGTGGATATTTGTATTAAAAATGATATAAGTTTCAACCCCTGAACTCCATTTTCGGGTGAAGCAAACTTTGGTGGAACACAAGGAACTATTCCACAGCCTCTGCGGTTCTCGATTCACCTCTTTGCCGCCTTGGGTCATAAATCAAATTTTAATTTGAAGAACCTCATGGATATTGTGTGAATGAAGTCATTGTATCATTTAGAGTCAAAATCATATAATGTTTTACCCCGAACTCCATTTTTAGGCGAAACGGACTTTAGTGGAACACAAGGAATTGTTATGTAGTTCCTTTGGTTCTCCGCTATGCCACTTTGGCCACCTTGAGCCATAACTCAAATTTTAATTTGAATCAGCTCATGAAAAATAGTGGTAATAAACTCATTAGATCATTTTGAGTCAAAATCATATAAGGTTCGACCCGCGAACTCCATTTTCAAGCGAAGTGGACTTCATGTAACACAAGAAATTGTTTCACATTTCCTTCTGTTCTCCACTTTGCCGATTTGGCCACCTTGGGCCATAACTCAAATTTTAAGTTGAATCAGCTCATGAAAATTGTGGTAATGAACTTAGTGGATCATTTGGAGTCAAAATTATATAAGGTTCAACCCCCAAACTCCATTTTCGAGCGAAGTAGACTTTGGTGGAACACAAAGAATTGTTTCGTAGTTCCTTTGTTTCTTCACTTTTCCACTTTGAGTATTGAATAGGGTTCATCAAGTGCATGAGTGACCTTTTAATTTTTCATTGTAAAATCTCATTTTCATTTATAATAAAAGGAACTTATTTTTCATTCCTAGTGGAATATGAAAAGTCACAAGTGGAATAAGAACTTGAAAAGTCATGTGGGGGGTAGATGAAGAGTTGCATTATAAAGCTATAAATTGAGGTGACCTTCTCACTTCAAGAGGATGGTTGATTCTTGTTTACTATCTCCTATTTTATTTCTAGGAACAAGTACCTTCAATTCCTCTATTCTCTTGTCTATTGTTATTTTGTCTCTATCTCAACTTATACTCCAAGAGCATTGTAAATTGTGCAACATGATACAAACTTTTTGTTTCTTGTTGATTGTTCATCTTTCGATGTGAATGGTTTCTTCTGATTGATGCAAGTGAAATACTATGATTTTAATTTAATAAAATCAGCGATGTTATTTGTTGGTTAATTCCCCCTCTTCTTTCTCTTTCCTATCCCTCTCTCCATTCAATCCATACAAGAAGTTTCCACAGGTTTAGGGAAGTATTCATGTGTGATCCCCGGTCTACGAGCCACCCAAAGAAATTAGTTTAGTTTATATTTGTTTTTCTTTCTTTCAACAAATGGAGCTTCCCCATTCAAGTAGAGGGACTTAGTCCCACACTGTGTTGGTGAGAGAACCCCAATTTTCTTGTGCCTCGAAAAATTATTTTGCCAACACCAACGTCCATGTTGGAAGAAGGATCTGATATGTGTGTATGAAGAGAGTGATTGAATTTCCATCATCAGGTTGAGGAAGCAACTACAGAAGGTGGATTTGTGTATTGTTGGGGTTGGTGCATCACAATTTGGGGATTGGTGTCTCCAGTAGGTTGGTGCCTACGAATTAATTGAGTTAGTGCTCGGCATTGGGGATTAGTGTCTCCAATGAGTTGGTGCTCACGAATCAGTTGAGTTAGTGCTTAGCATTGGGGATTGGTTTCTCTAGTAGGTTGGTGCCTACAAATATATATTGAGATGTTATGGGCTAGATTTGGATAAGTAGATCCTAACAGTCTTTACTTTGTGGTTTTATCCCAAAAGTATTTTCACATATCTCTTATGTTTTATGGTTGTTCAAAGTGTTATATATTATGTGATTGTTGTTTTCATGGATAATAATGTTTAAATAAGTAAAAAAATGTATAATATTGATTCACCCCCTCTCAGTATTAGTGTGTTCAATAGTATCCACCATGAATACAATAAAAAATCTCTTGTTTTTTCAACTTTTCTTTTTGTCTTTATTTGTTTTTTTCTAATATGTCCGAATCTTTTTTTATGATTTGCAATTGAGTTGCATGGGAGGAGGCATCAATGATGGTTGTTTTGATTAGTGATGTAGGGTTGTTGTCGATTACAATGTGGAGATTAGAACTCTTATCTGTTGTGAAAGAATCAGCTTGGCACAAATATGGGGAGCTCGTAGAGCTCGGGTCCCCACCAACTGGCCTTCCATCTCACCTTACAACTTGCCTCACAACACAATAAGATCTCTCTAAATAGCTTAGCCAAGACAAAATAAGGCAATTTTTTAGTAGCTCCTCTAGATATAGGGGTTTGTTAACAAAGTTCACATTGTCTCTAAATTCATAGATAAAAACCCTATTTGCAAAAATCAATTAAGAAAATAATTTATTTATTCAAACTTGATGCAAGAGGCAACACTTGGGTAAATCCTCCTTGTCCATAATCAAATAAAAACACTTGATAAATATCTCAACTTCAGCTACAACTTTTGAAACCTCTCGAATCAATAAATGATCTTTTTAAGATCTCGTACTACCAATTTTGTGCAACAATCGATCGGGTGTGGACATAGATTGGGCTTGTGAGGGGGTAGGAATCATTATGGATTTCTCATTACTCAACCCTCTCTAGAACCTCCAAAGGTCTCTTGAAATTATCCATCATTTTCCTAATAGGATCATAAGCTCTGTTTGTTATGATATTGAATCTTGACACATGAACAAGATATTTTTATTGATTAGCGAAAAGTGAGTGTTGATGCAAAATCACAGCACCCCTGGATGCAGATCAGGCTTCTAGGTTGATCACTCAGGCATCCAGTGTGATTGCACAACATGGAAACCTCTCTCCAAGCGTGGGACTTGTGAAACCGAGAGAGGAATCTCCAGAGAAGGATGGTTCCTGCTCCTAAACTACTGCCACAAGCTATTCCAATGCAGTGCTAATCTAATCCTAATCTAACCATGCCAAGGAGACAGAGAGAGAGAGAGAAAAGGAAAAGAACAAAAGCCTACACTAAAACGGTGATACACCAGAGAAGGAGAATGTTGGACATCTATCAAAACTACCATGGGACAAAGAGAGGTGAGCAATGGGAAGGATGGACAGATGCATCACAGGCCCAAGGATAGATTTCACACAGAAAATGTCCCAAAACTCCATGAACACAGCTCCAGACCTGTAATGAACATTCAAACATGCACAAATACCTGCAATGAAGAGAGGCAAGAAGAGAACAAGCAAAAATGAGAAAGGATGGACAGATGCATCACAAAACACGTTTTGTTGCTCCAGAAGTTTGCACAGAACATCATTTCAATAGTAAAAGGCAAAAAACGCCATTACAGAGCAAGGGAGGAGGTTCGAACTCCATTTTCAACCCTAGAGAAGAAAAGAAGGGAGGGCAGAGCAGAAAAGAATGAACAACTTCTTATGTTTTAGCCAAATCTGGCTTTTTACATTGCATGGGTCGAGCCCAGGGGACAGAAACGTGGGAAAACGTGCAAGCCCATTCCTCATTGAATGCCAATGCATTAAAACGGCATGGGATACCTTACCAACCCATACCCTGCCATCTTTGACCGATTTGGAGGAGAATGCGACCCATTTGTATTAATTTGGCCGCTGAAATGTCACTTCTGGCCGTGCTGAAGAAGAATGCGACCCATTAGCATTAAAACAGGTTGTTGAAACGTCGCTTCTGGCCACTACCACGCGTCAGGGCCGTTTCTCAATTTTTCTCTCTCCAGACTACACCAAAATGGAAGATTAGCCCCAGAATCATGTAGAGGATTTCACTAGCTTTCCATTGATGTCAAGAACGTACAAATCCGAGCTCTGGGTCAAAAGATATGATGATCTGAAGATTTAGGGCACGGAACAGACCAAAACGGATTTTGAAATATTTTCCCGCGCTTCGCCACCTGGATGACACGTGGCACGCATTGATTGGTCATGTGATTCTCTCTCCTCTGCCTTTCGGCGGGCTTTCTTTTGAAATTTCCTTGTGGGCCCCTTAAACTTGGACACGTGGCGCTATTTCATTGGTTCGAATCAGTGCTCGAAAACTTGCCCTTTGGCTTTTTGACCTTTTCCCTTGTGACACGTGTCATGATTTGATTGGTCGACGGGTCTGCCGGCTCTCTCGCGCCCTTCGCGTCTTTATGTCCCGGATGTCCCAAACAGTTTGGGACATAAACCTCCGATCCGCCCGAAATGGGCTTCCTTGTCCCTCATTCGGCCGATGACACGTGGCGCTGCTTGATTGGCTTTCGGCTCCTTCGGTGATCCGCGTCCCACGCGTCCCTTTGTCCTAAATGTCCCTGTGCTTTGCGGGACAAATTCTTCCAGCTTCACCCGATTCGGCGATTCGCGTCCTCGCGGCCCGATGTCCCATTTGCCTCCCGTAACCGGCGGGTTCGCGTATCTTTGTCCCATGTCTCAAAGCGGTTAGTGCGAAAGTTCTCCTTTTCGGCCGATCTGGGCTTTCCGTGTCTGCCGCGTCCATTTGTCCCACTTGTCCCTTTGCTGTTTGGGCCGCCTGTAGGCTTTTCGGCCGATCCGCGTTTTTCTGTCCCCACACGTCCCTCTACCGCTGCGAAGGACTAGGACTTAGTCGATTTTCACAATTTTTTCTTGGATCAACCTACTTGCCTTCTACAACTTTTTTCGCATTTTCTCGTAGAGCTCATTCTTTTCGACCTGACAGGAAGTTAGAAAAATATCTGAGGGAACCTTAGAAACACGATTTTTTTCTCTGAATCAATCAATTTGCACGGACTTGAATATTCTCGATGCATGTTATCGAAATTTACCACTGGGGGGTGAAATTTTGACAACAAAGGAGTATAATACACGAGAGATGGCATCTTACTTGAATTGAATTTCCTTATCATATCCACATAAAATGAATGATATATCTCTCGGATGGTAGTTGATATGTAGAAATATCATATTTCCCTTGATTACCCCTCTGAAGAATGCATGTGAGAACAACATTCCAACAATATGACAACTTCCCACAAAACTAGGGATTTAAGAAAATTAAGACTAGACAACTAGACACAAGTTAAAAAGAATATTTTACCTTATTACATTTATTTCATTAATCCAAACGTGATGAATTATGAACTCGGGCTAGTCCTAACAATTTAACAATAAATATACATTATTGACAATATATGTAGCTAACATATTTTTCCAACTCTTATATTAACAATAAGCATACATGGAGGAGAGCATTCAAAATTTCTATTTAAATAGTAATGATCACAATGATATCTAATTGGGAACCATAGGCTATGAACCTATCACTAAACAAGGCGATAAAGCACCTACTAGGAAAATCACAAACCGTAGAATGAACAATTGTGTGATCCCATGTTCTCGTGGTATATAGTTGATCAAAGATTGAGCAATGTTCATCCAACCACCATTAATATACCCCTATCAAATCAAAACACATCAAAACCCATGTCAAAATAGGGTTGGTATTGTTTTGTAACATTTAATTGAGTTGTGTGAAATTGATGACCACCTCCATTATTTGACACAATATTTAATATTCTTAATTTATTTCCATTGTAAGATTGATACGTATTTGTTTAAATTTCCATACAAACATTTAGTAGCTACTCAAAATTGTGAGTAGTCACAAAAATAATGTAAGTGTTTCATATTATCATGTATTTATATTTATCATTCAAGTAATGAATTTGACTACCGATGCACTAATAATGTATACACAGACAACTTCACATCTTTGGTTTTCCTCCCAACAAGCTTGTCAATGCAAGCATGATATTACAAATTCGTAGAGTTGAGTCTTTACCATTGTGATGAGAAAGGTGTAGACACCTCGAGTAAGGCACATTGATCTACTATAATGTCCAGTTTTCATTTTGCATTTCCCTCACGTCTTAATCGACTCTCGGATGTCAAACATACTATGTTTTATCTAACAATATTATTCACTCTTATTGTTATTATGATGTTTTGACATTACAATTAAGGACTACAATGTTAAGATGTATAGATGAGATCTTATGGCTTTATCATGTATATGAATGAAATCATGTGTTTGTTGGATTATGGTTATACATATGCATTAACACTATGTTTTTTCGTATATATGGATTATGTGGGTAAATATATGTAAAAGGATTATTGGAATTATGATGGATGTATATTATATGGGTTATTGTACATTGGGTGTGATGTTTGTAGGCCATAAAGCCTATTGATTGTGTGTGTCACTTGGTGGGATAGTTGTTCCTTGTTTTTATGTATTTGTACCATCTTATATTGGTTATTTCAATTATATGTACTATTTCATTGGACATACTAATGGGTGCAATAAGTGTGCGAGAATATAAAGTATCTTGTGAGCACACTTCATTAACTTCAGACATTCTTGGTCCATCTTACCTTGTGGAAAGAGAGCACCTTGTTATGCAGCCTTATGGTGATTACTTTGTCTATTATCATGCACTTATAATTAATGTGCTAGTCTATGTGTGTATTTCCCTTCATTATCCTTAGGATGTGATCTTCTAACTCTAAGAAAAACATGGATATGACGGTGTATGTTTTTAGATATGTTTTGGGCTCCAAAAGACTTACTAAAAATTATACATCGCATTTTTAGAATAATATTATGAAGCTTAGAAGAGTGTCAAATGAGCTTGGAAGTTTTTGAAGCTTTGAGAAGCAAGCAAGAAGAGGTGTTGGGGTTAACACACCGGTTGTACAGATAATACATCATATCTAAGCATACATGCAAATAAAAATGGATATTCTACCGGAAGAAATATACATAAGAAGAGATATAAATCAACACCAAATTTAACGTGGTTCACCCAAAGGTGGGGCTACGTCCACCAAGAAACAAATCTATCTATTATCCAAAGCTTTCACAAGATATATAATGAAGATTGACAATCTTCAACACCTCTCGATGTACAAGATCTTGACTTACTCTCAAGCTTTTGCTTCTTCTCCAAGAATTCTCTCTCTCACAATTATTCTCGCAATAATCATCAACTTTTTCAATTTTTTCTTAATTCTTACATCTAAACCCTAGCTTTCATGCTTATATATAAGCGTATACGAGACTTAGGGCACTTAGCCATGCAATTACAATCAATATATTTGCTTTAATACTAAAAATAGATCTAATTCCCGTGAGTTAATTAAAACACCCACACACGCTTAACCAACACCGATTAGCCATAACCGATGTCGATTCCTCCTTGTCTGACCGTTGTCGGTTACTGTGTTCTCCAGCAAGTTTCATATTGCATGCTAATCTGAAGTAATTGAGCTCCACAACTCAACAAGAGGGACCAAAAGGACGTGTTATGTTGTGATTGGGTAAGGAATTAGGAATTTTTCTATAAAAAGTTATATTTTTAGTGACTAGAGGTATTTTGTTAAATTTACAAAGAGAGCTTAGGAGCTAGGATGAAGTGGAAGAGTAGAGGTTTTCGTCATCCATGAAAGTTTTTATTATGTTTGTGCTTACAAGATTTGGTAAATTTGTATATATGTTTTCAAGCTAGATTTCTATAATAATGGCCTCTTTACGCATGGTCGACTTTCTTAAACTTTGTAGGTTTTATCGCATACTTGCACATGGATTTAATGTTTTTTTAATGATCGTTTGGGGCTTAATTTGGGAGTTTATGTGTGTTGATTTTTGTTTTTCATCATCCCTTGATGGTTTCTCTTTGTCTTGCAACTATAAGGAAAATCATTACTTTTTACTTGTGGATATGAATCCTTAGCTAAAAGATCAATCAAAGGACTGGAAATAAGGGTCAAACTAGTCTTTCGCATGGTAACCACTTTTCTTAGTAAATATTCACATGTGCACCCATGTTCTTGGTGTTGATTGTATGCATGAATTAGTTAGCTATGTAAGTAGAATTGAAACTAACACCTAGTAGCTTCAATACAATGCTAAACTAAACCTATGCATCATCATGCTAAGAGCTTAAGAAAAGCTAACCTATCAACATTTCTACATTAAACATGAAATGAACATTTCAAGCTAATATGTTAAACAAATTAACTTCTATCTCTTATTGAATGCTAAATGAGATGAGATTGAACCTATGTATATCTCTAGCAATCAAAGAGTTGATTATGTGCTTGAAATCCCAAGGTTTCTAAGAATGGAGTTCTTGTCAAATCATGGCTACAAGACCATTTGACATATCTCCATATGACTTCAAAACTTGGGTGGATGAATGCAAGAAATGGAGAAGGCTAGCTCTTCTAATGGAAGAATGCTTCAAAGATGATAAAATGGCTATAGTGTATGCTTTATGCTCATTTAGGAGTGTAGGTGTAAAGAGAAAGGTAGAAGGAGGGCTCCTTATATTGCCCAATGCATAGAAGAATCTATGCATCCCTTTACATGTGGGATAATAGAGAGGTTGGGTTACTTGTGGATAAGGGAGGTTTAGAAAGGGTTGATTCAACCTTAGGAGAGTTTAGTTTGTCCTTTAGTGACCCATGGGGATTGAGGGGGTTCATTAATTAACCAAAGTGATTAATTAATAGGTGTGCAAGCTTATAGAAGCTTTTTAGAGGAATAATTAGCATGATTTAGACTATCGGAGGAATTTAATCAAATAAATGATGATTTATTGATTTAATGGAAAAGGAAGATAATTAATTAGTCTAGATAGAAAGGGGGATTAATTAACGGAAGGTCGTTAATTGGTGTATTTGTTGGATAGAAGAGTTAATTAACTAGCGTAATGTAGCTAATTAACGGTGATAGAAGAGGAAGTGTGTTATATTGACGATATGTCGTCAATTTGTGGGAAAGAGTATAATTAGTGCAATTTAAGTATTTAAATTGCTCAAGCTAAATTATAGGTGTCTACATTGACTTACTAGAGTATAAGCTTGAAATTTTCATACAAAGACTCCGTGTCATTTAAACATTGCATTCATTGAGCTATGACTTTCGTTCTTTTGGGTTTCAATTCTCCTATTGACTATCCATGTTTTTTTTTATGTAAATTGTTTTGGACCATTTTGGTGGATTTTTCTTTTTGTCGCTTAAATGAAGAAAAGTGCCTTCACCCAAAAAGGGAGAAGAGATATGCAATGAAAAATTACAAAATTGAATAGAAAACCAAGTTTTTAAATGTGAGAAATATCATATTCACAATTTTACAACTAAAGCAATAATGCTTATAAATAGTTCACCGTTTTTCGCTAATAAAGATAAAGCTTCACAAATCCTTCAACAAATTTTATCAAAATACTTGAACAAAAAGTTAGAATTTATACAACTACAAACTACAAAAAAATAAGACAAAAAAATCTTAATAAGAATCTAGTCTTCATTTGAAGTATATAAAGAACCACAAACCATAGATTGTCAATTCATTAAGTTATATATACACTTAAGATAAGGGTAGGATTGAAGTCCTTCAAGGTAGTACCTTTTTGAAAAGTAAGTAGCCACATGACTCGAGACATTAATAACGATAAATCAAGTTGGATTAAGGGGACTGATTGGAATAGCAATCATGAGAGCATTAAAAGCCGAGTTTTGTTGATTTGGTTCTCTTAACATCATGGACCGGGATTTTGAGAACTTCAAATATAACCACATAAATTTGAAAGTGGTTTTATTTTTAACATCAAATTCACTCCCTAATCCTCTAGGAGTGCAGGATTTCCCTTTAGCAAAAGCAGACTCTACAAAATTGATACTTACTGACAAGAATTTTCTCTATATGGTTAACATTTACCAAGTTTTTCAAATCATCAAATTCATTTTTCATATTATGTTTTCCAAACCCACAAGTAGAATCAACCCCTTTTTTCCTTCAAACTTCCAACTTTTTAAGAACATGATAAAATTTTCCTTAGAGGGAAAATAATTTCAAAGAAAAATCACTCACCAAAAACAAGGGGGTTTTCAAAGTGTTTTTTGTTTGTTCTTAAAAACTTGTAGAAGGAAATACTTAGTTACCATGTCAAAACCATCATTCTCTATATTCAGTCAACAAAAAGAGCTAAGCTCATCAACATTCCACATCTTATTTAGGAAACATTATTTTCCCATCATTGTTGTGAGACATTCGAGTTCCTCCAAATGAATGATTAAACACTCAAAAGAGAACCTCATCAAAGATTAGGACCTTGACTCTGTATTCTTAGATGTCTTATTTTTTTAACCTTCAAGTTCTTGTCTACATGCATGCCTTGTTTCAATAATATTCCCTCTCGCCATCTCTTAACACCAAAAAAGGTGAGAAAAATGAAAAGCAAAAAAAACTCAAGGATCAAAGAATTAGACTTAAAAGCCCACACCACCACTTTCTTCTATGAGTGTTGAATCATACAATTCACAATGACTAAAGGTAATGTGAGACAAATGTCACAAGACATGAAAAATGGTTTTTAGGGCTTTCCAAAAATAGCATTACATCGGGAAATTTATGTGGCATTTTTTCTCTTTTTAAATAAAATTCCCGTGCCCTCCCCCAAAATTTCCATTTTTGAACAATCACTAAAGTTTTTACAAGGTTATTAGCTCCAATGTTAGCAAGAAAGTTAATAGAGCTATTGACTTCCTAGAAGCCATGAAAAAATGAAATGAAGGTAAAAAAATAGTAAATCTAATTGCTTCTTCAACGTTTTGAATTCTCCAATTTGGAGCATCCTTCTTATTAACAACATAAAAGTTTGAGAATCTTTCAAGACTTCAAGGTGAGTGATATTACAATCCATAGCCATCCTTAAAATTTGGTAAGAGAGCCCAAGTTTGTTGGTAGCCGAATGAATGTTCATTGTAAACAATTGAACTAACTTCTTATTATCTCTAGTGATTTCCTCACCGCAAACATGGCCCAAATTTTCTTTAGACACTCCATCAAAAGTTTGTTTAAAATGATCAATACTTGGGGCTAACCATTAAGCTTCAATTATGGTAGCTCTTTTGTTGTCAATGATCTCAAAATTCCACATAAAGTTCCATTTTGCAAGGATGTATTTCAAACCATGTAATTTTCTTTATTGGGATTGATACTTTTGTCTCCAAATTTCTTTGAAATTTATTTCCTATTTTAATATTAAAATTTCCTCATATTAGACTCATACTTCAAATTTCTTTTCTCTCTTTCCATAAGTTCCACATTTGGTGGATATTCATTAATGTAATGTATTTTGCTTTGTTCTTGGTAATTTATATATATGTGATTGTCTAACTCAACATATGATGGAATTTATTACTTTAATTATAGATATGTGTCCTTAACCAATAGACTAAATTGGGGTCTCAAATATACAATCGATTCTTCAACAAGAGACCCGCTTTCCACTTCCCCAGAGTTACTTTCTACCCATGCACTCATGGAATTGCAACCAACTTGCTATTGTGTTAAGACACCAAGAATTGGTGAGAAAAAATCAAGTTGGGTTCTATGTAAAGGTCCATGCTTTCCTTATTATTTATTTTTCCTTTTTATTTATCACGCACACCCGTGAACTTGTAATAGACTTGTTATGCTATAAACCGTAAACACCTAAATCTAACTACGCAGTTTTAATACTAAAATTGCACTATTTATCCTCTTTCTGTATTTTTGTTATAATTAGTGGTTTCCCACTAATTAGCTAACATTCCCCTTCATTTCGGTTAATTAACGACACTTGTTAATTAACTAGTCTTCCCCCATCCTGGATGTCAATTAACGACACTTCGTTAGTTATAATCCTCTTTTAATTAATTAATTAACCATTATTAATTAATTAAGTCTTTTAATCTTCTATTTAATCAATAAACCCTCTTATTGGTTGAATACCTCTTTCAAACCCTTCAAATTCTACTAATTTCCTTCTAAATCATCTCTAAATAGCTTCTTAAGCTTAACTTGGTCTATTAATTAATCCTAGTTGATTAATTAAATCACCTCCAACTTCTATGAGCGATTAATCTCTAATTAATCTCTTATAATCATGTTTCTCCTTTCTAATTCTACTTTACCTTTATTCCACATTCACTAGGTTGCAAGCTTCTCCCAAATTGGAAAAATATATAAAGAACCTAGTACCTTCCTACCAATCTTACACCTTGCACACCAATTTACACCATGTCCTTGTAAGACATTTGCATATGATAAGAGAATTTCAATCTTGGAAGGCTTATTGATCAAGCAACATTTTCCCTATTCTACTTGGCTAAGAGTAGTAAGAGAAGAACCAAAATGGCAATTAAGTCATATTGGTGAGATCTCTTCCTCTTTCTCTTCCTCTTCCTCGAGAGAATCCTTTGATCGCACGTAGTTAAAATTTATTCTCTTACAAAAGTGGTTTTGATCTTTCTTTGGTTCCACACAAAATCTGGAACTTCTCATTATTAAATCAAATAATATAATACAATGTTATAGATTGAATTAAGCTTTTAATAAATACATGATGAGGCTCATTTTATTTAATTTTTGACTCCTTAAAAATATGAAAATCTAAAGAGTAAAATTGAACAATCCACTATCACTTTTTTATCATATTTACTTTGTCATTATAGAGCTCTAAAGAAAGTTCAGTTTTTTGAGTATATATTTAATAAACGATATATGTATGGTGTTTTGTGAGTAAAATTTTCGTTTAGAGAGGTAAGCATTTCCAAGGAATTTTTCTAATTTAAAATGATCATAAAAAGGTCTTGAATATTATTACAAAGTTTTTATAATATCCCACATAAATAATAGCATAAGCCATGTCTTTTTTTTGGTTCAAACTGTTTTTTTAATGGTGTTAACCCTTTTTCAAATAGTGTATAGGAAGCAAATATTGTTTAATCTCTTTTATACATATATTTCAAAACATATCTTAAACTAACTTTATTCTATATGTATTTTATGATTTTTGTAAACTCTTGAAAACATTTTTCATGTAGTATTATTAGATTATTAAAGTCTACAACAAAATAATTAAAAACTTCAAAAATGTGCATTTCACTTTACAATGTTTGTGGAGCTATTTGGGGGTATGGATTTAGAAGATGTTTTCTTCATAAATAATGACAACCCTAAATAAATGAGTGCTAATGATCCCATATGCAGGCTTATGTCCATCGTCCTCTATTATTACAAGTAATAGGATAGCCAAAGGATTTGTGTGTTTATAGAGACATAAACTAGAGTTGTAGGACATAAGGCATATAAACATATAAAGAGGTCTAAAGTTATGGTTTTAAGATATAATAGCATTGTAGGAGATAGATATTAAAAATTCAATAGACAAGTACATCAAAAACAATATTACACGCTCTTTGAACAACTAATGATATAATAATAAAACAATGCGATAATCATATTTTAACATTGTTATCATCAACTATATGTCTCATTGTTGACTTACAATGCAACATAAATTATGAATTGTTTTTCCCTTTCTAAATTAGAATAGAAAAAGTTGTGCATAGACATAGTTAAATGAGTATTTCGATTCACATATTTTTTAATATGAAGGTATAGTATAAAGACATTTATCTTTACTCAAAGGACTACCTTTTTTAATCGTGGCTTTTCATAGGAAGCAAATATTAATATCTTGTTATACACACGAACATTGACATTTATTAGTCATTAAATTGCATAAATGTGTATACCATGTCAATATTTATTGTCTTTCAATAAAACACATGTAGCTTGGTTTTTGAGAACAAATATGCAAGCTGAAAAATTGGGCAGACCGTCAAAAACTATGGTGGGTTATATTTGTATGGTTGTTCGTTGCTCATCATACACTTGCCCATCTATAGAGCCATGTGTTTTGATCACTAAACTATCGAGATGCCATGATTTTTGAAGTTGTGGTAAAAGTTTATGAAGTTGTATAATTTGTTTATTTAAATATAAGTCTATGTTTTCTTTTACTCGGTGGCATTACATTTACGCGGTGGTTGTGCATGGTCGGTGACACCTCCACTTAATGTCTTTCCAAATTATGAGGGTGCCAATCGTGAGGCTAACTAGTGTTTTCCTTTGTTTTGATTTTTTGTTAGTGGAGTGGAAGAAAATATGTGTCTCCTTGATGCTTGTCTAAAACAATATTAATGTAAGTTTTGGGGGAAGATAATAGGTGTAGACAAGTTGGATATAATATCAATGCTTGTTGGGTTTTACTTTTTGTTTGGGGTCAATAGGTTAAAAAGAAGTCATTTTACAAAAGTCAATTTACAAGGTAGAACACTAAGAAATCAATGATCAAGTTGCATCCTGAAAGAAATGATGACCATTGGACTATTGTGATGTAGACATGTGATATTTATAACACAATAAACATTAGGTAAGAGATAGGTGGACATCTTTATATCAAGGAAAACAATTGCTATCACCCTATGTTATCACATTTATGTTTCATTTATTTTGTTATGGAATTTTCCATTGGTTTTCAATTATTACACTCGCTACAAGTAATGCCTCCATTCCAAGGCATTTCTTTTGCTTGATTTTGGTTTTTATGTAAATTATTTGAGAGGTGCAACTCATGTTTTTGGTTTTTTTGAGTTGACATAGAGGCTTAGCTAATTTTAACAAAGAGATAACACCTTTCTTGTAAGGTGTACAAAAATCACCGTGGGTTCAAAGCTTCAATGCAGAATATTTTTAAATGCATTGACCACGATAAAAATTTCTTTGGTTTTGAGACTGATTTCAATCCTAAGGATAGTGATTTGGCACCATAGATAGGTGTGATATAGATGTAATTAAATGTATACAATATTATATTTTATCTTTTCAATAGTATTAGATGTCAAATGCCAACATATTGTACAAAAAATATATATATCTTTCACAAGATATGAAGCTACCATGTACTCTACAATGTCAATTGTTCCCATATCAAAAGAAAGTTTTGTACTAGATGTCTTAATTGGAGGAGGGAGCGGATACATATAAAGTGACAATAAGCCTTCATCCATGTTGGAATAATATCACCAAAAGATAGTACTAGAGCATTCGAGCTTGAATCAACATTTTCTGTTAAATTATTACATATAGATAAATGATTTATTTTTGTTGATATGTTCAAATATTGGTTAATTTTCTTTATAATTTTTAAAATTTATGTAAGGAGGTTTTCCAAGATGAATTGAGCCTTGGGCCCCTAAAACAAAGTAATAAAAAACTAATAGACGATATATAGAGACATAACTCTAATACTGTGTGGACTGATCAAAATTGAATTATCAATTATGAAGTGTTTTATCAAATTTTGATTGTGTTAAATTTTAATGTTGACCATGAACATAAGATTGATATTTTCATTAATTTTCTTTGTATTTTTATATTTTAGGGGGCGAGAGAGGGGGAGTAGATTTCAAGATGAATTGAAGTTGGAGTCCCAAAAACAAATTGGTGATTCCTCAACCCTAACGGGAACTTGTACTCGTACTCTACTCCACATAACTTAGAAAAATAGTGACAACATAACATAAGTGCATGATCATCCCTCATCTCGATATCTCCCGCACTAAACTTCCCATATCGGCATTATTGATGGAATCAAATCATTCAACATTTCATTATTGTTCTTAAGGGAAAGCATCAAGGATTGCCTCAAAATGTATTGGAATTTATTTAACATGAGGTTCAATGCAACTTTGTAATTATGATGCACATCTTAGTCTTATCGGTAACTCTTCCTACCATCTAACATATAATATATTCAATTTTCATTGGGATGCAAAGTCTTGTTAATTTTGTCTTTAGTTAGTTGACGAATTTGCTCGAACCTCAAGACTGTCCATGTAAGCAACAACGATAAAGCACGCACAAAGCATCTATAAAAGACAACATTGTCGGTGGACAAGTTTATAGTAGAGCAAGTCCCCAAATCTTTGGATGAAGGAATGGAGTTCAATTCTACATATTAAGCCTCCATAGCAATAATGCATTTGCCTTTGGTTGTGTTGGTTTTTTCGCATGTATGTGTGTCAATCATGTCACAAGTTGTAGGCATTGTTGTTTTTCAAAATGTTTTTAACAATCCAATAAAATGTCGACCAAAAACATGTCATAAATATTGCCAAGGGCACAAAAATCTCAACTACTTGAAATTGTCTCAATATTTTTAACAATAACTATATACATTGACAATAAATATAGCCACCATATTTTCCCCAATCCTAGGCCAAGCTACAAAACTAAAGTCCTCCCATTAAATTTTACAAATAGACATGCGTGGAAGTAAGCATCTAGAATGTCTAATTGAATTGCGACAATCACAAAGACAACTAATTGGGAAGCATGGCTATGAATATATCATTAAACAAAGCAATAAGGCCCTTTCTAAGAAAATCACAAAGTTTATGATGAACAATTGTGTGTTCCCATATTCTCGTGGCATAGTCAATCAAAGATTGAGCAATGTTTATAACCATTGTTACAATTCTTCCCACCATAAACCAAACACATAAAAACACACGTCAAAAATGGGGGTCGTCTTGTATAATAATACTAATATTGTTGTATGAAATTATTGACCACCTACATAATTCAACATGATTGAACAAATGCCTAAATTTCATTATCCTTTCAATATTGTTGCATTTTTTTAATGCACCTCTCGAACATTGTGTAGCTCCTCACGGTTGTGAGTAGTCATGAAACGGGCTTGTTGGGTGGAAACATTGTGTAACTACTACAAGTTGTCATGCAACTACTTACCTTGTTGTGTAGTTGTTCCAAACTATTATGTATTTACTTATATTTATCATTCGAGGATTGAATATAATTTCCAATGCACTACTAATATTTATGCACACTTCTTTGGCTTTCCCCAACTTGAGAATGCAAGTGTGATTGACAATTTCGCAGTGTTGAATCTTGCCATTCTAATGACCAATGTGTAGGCACCTCACAATAATATGCACTAATCTTTGTCACTACATGGGTACACCTTCCACACCAAGCTACAATGATCCACCACATTTCATAGAGCAATGCAAGATGAACCTATTGGACCAAGCAATTATAATAGCATGGGCTAAGAAAACTAGTCTAAAGGGGAGTCTAACAACCATCTAAGCTAGTCCAAAGAAAGTAAAGATAACTAACTATTTATATTTATCATTCAAGGACTAAATTTGATTAGCAATGCATTGGTAATCTTCATGCACACGCAAATCTACCTCTTTGACTTTCCAGCCAACAAACATGTTGAAGATTTCTAGGTGTTGACCCTTCACCGTTGTCACAAGCAAGGTGGAGACATCTCAAAATAAGACGTGTTGAGATCTATCGAGCTTTTTTGTTACAGTGCATCACCTAGCTATGGTGACACACCATGTTCCACTACGTGACGCAAGATTGACCAACTAGATTGGGAACTAAAGTGGCTTGAGCTAAGAAAACTATCCTAGAAGGGAGTCTAACTACCAAAGTACGCAAAGCTAACTAATCATTCAAGGGAAATAAAGAGCAAATATTGAAAGAAACTACACCAAGGTCTTACAAGTCAAATATACAAAAAGATTAAATACATGACTTCATCTTTCATGGAGATATGGTGGTGTTGACTGCCCTCAAATTGTACAATGTCCCCGTGCAAAAATGGCATGTGTGCATTATCATCCTCATTAACGTGGACTTCCTAAACTTGGCTAAGGGATATCGACTCTAGGAGGGGATGGCTTCATTGAGCTTCATTAGAACTTGGGCAATATTAAGACCCTTATATCCTAACCATCTATTATTTTTATTGCACATTGTAATAGTCATATTTAGTTAATTAGCTTGGGCCCCAATTTTGAATATGGAGTTGACCCATAACCAATAAGATTAGGGTTTGTTATGAAGCTCAAGTGTTATTTTGTATGTGAGGTCAACCTCGAGTATTAGGGTTAGGATTGTAATTCCTACATATTGATGTTGTAATGAAGAATATTGGAGGGAATATATTTTTTACATGAGCTCGGCGCTCAAAGAGGTTGCACCATCAAAGAGAACCTCAATATTTGATTATAAGCAAGGTTTGCAACTATTTTCAAAGTTCATTAAACATTTTGTTGTTTTATATGTTATTTTGGTTAGATTTTGCTTTTTGCAAGCAAGAACATAATAAGCAAGACGACACAAGTTCAATTTTAAAGGACCAAGAGCTTCCTTGTTGGAAATGACTAAATATAATTTTTCTAGGCACTAGTTTGATAACATTCATCCTTGCCACGGAAGTTGTGCTAGCGTGTGCCATTTGAAGCAATTGCAACAAGTATATACCGTGTTGCAAATCATGTGTTCAAATGAGATTGGTCGGGTCATTTTATACCATTAGATAGGTGAGGATAAGGAGGTAGAACTAAAAATTAATTAGTTGGGACATATAACATTTAATCAAGGGCACACCATTGTCCTCACACTAGTTATTATCATAATGTGTGGGGTCATTGAATGATTCTCTATAGTTCTTTTAAATGCCACCTAGTTGAATATCTTCCCATTAAAATGACAACCTAGCAATGCAAATTTCGTATATCTCATGCAAGGGTAAGTTGACAACTTGCATGGCCTATCAACTTGACATTTTAGCATAATTTTCAATAAAAATCAAGGCTATCCCAAAAATTGCAAACCCAAAAATTGCACAAATGCATAATCAAATGCCTCTCTTTGACAACTATAAATTTTGGACATTCGTATATACACTTTTAGGCTCTTAATTGGGGTATTAGGCATCATAGATGATATATAGATGCTAAAGCGTCTCAACAAGCTAAATTAGGCATAATTGAGAGAATTGTTCATTCAAATGACATAATGATGGATACTAGTATCCCCATTGTTCATCCTAAAATAACAAGCGCTTCATATGTACTGGACACATTTCAAGCAAAGTTGGTAATTTCAGCTAACAATAGTGGCAATGGGACATGCACACAACACTATATTAGAAATTTTACTTTAATCATTGCACCACAAAGGGGTCAACTAAGCGCCTTGTGGGAATCCTCGTCATAATCAATAAAGAATCAATACTCTAATTGATAACAAGGATAATAACAAGGCATTTGTCAAACCTCTTGCCACTACAATGTATTTTGCTAATTATTAGTCGCATTAGGTAAATATAATCTTACACTCAAAACATACTCCCATCTTGTTATAAACATCGTGGTGGTTGTCATAGTTCTTGTACAATCTCAACTCCCACTTTGTCAACAAAGGCTGCCAAACTAGACAAAGAGAACACAAAAACTAGGTGACAACATTTATCTATAGGATGCCATCATTTCTTTCCTAGAAAACAACTCTTCCATAGCTATGCTAAAACTTGTGAAGCTTCCAAAGATCATGTTGACAGGATGTTGTAGGATAACCGCACATGCACCTAAGCAATACTTCATCTTCCCTTAATACATAACCACTCACAACTAGTAACATGTGAGGGCTCCACACCATAGGCTTAAGCAAGGTGAGCCAAATTTATTCATTGTATGCTTACCTTTATGATAATAGATGAGTGAAATAATTTAATATTTTTATGCTAGTTAGTGGTGTACTAGAGCAATAGTTCTCTTTCCTTTATGTTTTGAGTCTTAAAAAAAAAAAGTCCAATGTGAATAGTTTTCTTACGATGATAACCTTTGGGCTAGAGGATTTGTGACCAAGATTAGGAAAAATGTGGAGTTGTTTTTAAACTCCTAAGGACCACACCATGTGCCTTTAGATAAGATAACAGCAATCCTTTCCGCAAATAGTAGTTAATATCCAAGGAAATAATTTTCCTCTATGAACAAAAACACATTACAACTATCAAATAAAAGCAATAAAATAGCTGACATTGGTTATCAAAACACTCTTTTCAAAGCTATTCCTTATGATTTGATAACATCCTCTCCACACAAATATTGCCTTTCATGTTGAAACTACATTTTAGAAATTTTGGGCTCCTGGGTGACTCTATTATTTGAACAATTTACCATATTAATCCTCCGATAAAGGGCACTTTTGCCAGCACTTGATAAACAAGTCCATCTACAAAAGGGTAGAAACAATCAGCAACATCTTTAAAGAAACATAAATATCTTTAAAACAAAGAGATGACTGCATCTTCAAATGAACCTGCAATATATTTAAAATAAATAAACCACCAAACTATTATTCAACATGTCCTTCCAAATCATTAGAATATATAGTTAACTCCATTAAAATCTTCATAGTCAACTATTTAAATCTTAAAAGCCAATCAAATGTCGATGTTATCAAAATAAATAGATCACCAATTGGTAATCAACATGTCCCTCAAATTCATGAGAATATGTAGTTAACTCGTGTTAAAATCTCCATAGTCTTTAAATCTTAAAAGCCAATCAAATGTCGATGTTATCAAAATAAATACATCACCAATTGGTACTCAACATGTCCTTCAAATTCATGAGAATATATAGTTAACTCCCATTAAAATCTCCAATCAACTATTTAAATCTTAAACACCAATCTAATGTCAATGTTATCAAAAGCTTCAATTCATCTCTTTCTTTTCAAATCAAACGACAAATATAACATGTGAATCTCTTATGGATTATAGGTCCAGTAGAAGGACCCCAAACATCTCTGACTATGGGTCCAATAGAGAGACATGAAACGTCAAATGCTATGAAAAATGTAATTAAATCCAAAAGATGCCGACATTGACACATCATGAAAAGTAACTCAAAAACACAACAAATTTAACTTTGAAATGTACCCTAATCATGGAGAACCAGGAATGATCAGATAAAGAAAATAAGCAAAAAAAGATTAAGCCATCAGTCGAGGGTTGGGTTTCTAATCTCTGATCTGATCCCATATCCCATATCTGTTTCATCTATCTCCCATGATCTAGCATGATATCAGTTGTATCACGTATATAATCAGATATGATCTGATCTAGTTGTTTCATCGATGCTCTACCTATATTCTATCTAGCATCAGTCGCGTATATAATGAATCTGATCTGATCTGATCCCATATCCCATAGCCCAAGAGGAATTACATTTTAGCTGTAACAAATTATAATAGTAATACTTGACAACTGTGCAAATTAGGAACATGTGCAAGCCCTAATTTATAAAGTAGACTCTCTTAGCATTATAAGAATTGGAACTCATTGAATGGATTTGCCCATATTGGGTTTTGCAATATTTCAGGGCCTTTCATGTGGCATCCTCCAATGGTAACTGTTTGCAAAGACACATTCTTACAATACACAATTTCCTCTCTTGGGTTGTCAAAAATCACTCTAGAATTACACTTAGACATTCTAACAATACAGTACTTCCTCTCTAGAGTTGCCAAAAGCCACCCTAGAATTACAACATCATCTACGTCATCAAGGGAACACAAAGATTTGAAAATTTATATTTTTTTCCTATTAGGCATGAAAAGTTTTATGCACTCATGGCCCTACTAGTTATTCAAAAGTATATCTAATATTTTCCACTATCGCTGGAACTTTATTGAGCCCCATAATACCTTGGCTTAGGCTTTTCAACCCCTTTGAGATACTTTGTCTGCGTGATTGCAATCTCGAGAAGACTCTATCTCCCACTTAAAACTCCCACTCACCAAAATGTTATTTGTGTTGCTTGTTTGCCATATTTTGGCCCAATTTGAGGGTACTGCTTAAGCTTCTTCAACTTCTAATGCCTTGCCTCTTGAAATTAAAACCATTAAATCTCACATTTTTCATCCTCATACCTAAAGGATATAAACTAACATTTTTGCAGATTTAGACCACGTTCTTTATGCAAGTGCTCCTAAACAATGAAACTTTAAATCCAGAAACTCATCGTAAGCTCATTTTATAGGGACCTGGGTTTTTTTCTGCATGTCATCCGATCCTCTAGAAACTTAAGCATCGAACAGGCAAAGACGTAGCCATCAAAATTGATAGTATTAAATTGTTAATGCTTTTGACAGCATAAGGATACCTCCCATTTATAAGGTACCAGCTAAATATACCTTTGATCATAAGTGAATGAAATGGATCAAAACCTGCATCAACATACCATAGGTAACAGTCCAGCTAATAGACAACCAATGGATTTCGATTATCTCCTCAAGGCAACAAGCAAGGATGCTCTCTTTCACCCATCTCTATATCTGAGTAGCTCAATAATCACAGGGCTATACGTAGCAAGAGATATCAAAAGTACCTATAATGCCCAATAGGCTGGTAACAATCTTGCTAGAAAGGCAAATTGATGAAAATAACAGGAAGATCCAAAAAATTGGGCACATTCATGATCACAAATGGAGATCGAAAACCAAGAGAGTTTTGTTTTTGTGGTTAGAACTTAGAACCTCTGAAAGGGAAGAACTGACGCATGCACTGGCAGTATCTCTGTGGCTTCTACTTTACTTTCGCCTGCCAATCAGTTTTGGACATTTAATATGCAATAACTGGGGGACCTTGCTGGAGAAGATGGAAAGGAAACTTAACAATTGGACATCAAGATGGTCAAACATTCATGAACAGCTGATCGTGATTAAATCAGTCTTCTCAGCATTGCTGATTTACATGTATTTTCTCCTCCCAGACCCAGAGTCCTCTCAGTTCTCACTCATTATAATTCTTGCTAAGTGCTACCTTCGGATGGATGTCGGGACTCAAAAGGAAATCCGATCTCTCTAACATATGAAAACACTGCAAAAAGAGTACTTAAGTAATCAGAAGGTCGACCCTACTCAATCAAGGATGAAGAGACAAGGTGATCTGAAAATTAAATTTAATTTCCTCGTCAGTTACATGGTGGAGGAGAGGTTTGCCTTCTAAATAAGTAAATAGTGCTCCAAAGCAGAGATTTGCATCGGATCTCTCTTGAATCCAGAGTATCAGGCATTTGGAGAACAATCAGGTTTGCTAGAAATTTGAAAACATAACATCTCTTGATGTCCAAGAAACTGATAAACCATGGCATGCCAGAAGTTCAGGAAGTCCCTACTCTCATCTGTTAACGAACTTGACAACTTTAAGATTTGATTCTCCCCTTTGGGGCCCCTCTCTAGGTGACCTTTCCTGAACTGGAGAATCTTAGTTTGAAAACAATTAGAATCAAAAAGTAAGGTGGTTAAAATGCCAGGTTATAAATATTTCCTTAGCTGATAGAACAGGGTAAGTAACCGATTCAGCCTCTCAAAGAGATTTTCCTGAGGAAGGATACAAAACTATCTTGCACAAGCTATCAAATAGAATTCCTCAAAAATGAAAAGGTTATGGATCTTCATTGCTTTATGCAGGTATACATTTTCTTTTGCTGCTAGCATGTAAAAAGCCTTCGCAGCTGAAAGCCTTTATCAGGGCACCCCGTTTGCTATACCAAAGGATTAGATTTCCTTTTTCCCATTGTCACTTAGAGATGCAATGACATCGGTACAGATACAGGAGTAAATGAATAAGGATACAGAGCTATATAACATAAAAGTAGTCACCAGAAGATGTAAGTGCAAGGACAGGAACAGGGTTCTCATTTCTATTCTCAAGTTTCCTAGTGAATATACTTTTGCCCGCTGGAACAAAAAATCCTTTGACAGCTGAAAACCTGTAAGATGACAACCAGGAAACTATAAATCTTCCCATCTTGATCTCCTACCCAACGGTATTAACCTTTTGAAAACATTACTTGCAGCACTCCGCTTTTGCAACCTCACCCTTCCAGGACGTTGGGGAATCATTTTGCTTTTAGAAAAAACAGTAAGTACCCTGCTGTCCTTGAAGCAAAAGCACTGATTAGGCAATTTTGCCAGCTCTTGTCCATGTTAAACAATTTGAAGTAAAGCTTTCATGTCTTAAGGGAAACTTCCAAAACAAAATGTGTAGTTGTGAGACTGTAAAGGCGATTGTAAAGTGAAAAATTGGCAACATCCAGAAGCTGAGAGTAATTGGTTAAAGAGAGGATTTTCCACAATGGATAAGATCGTATTTAAGAGATGGTATCATTTGTATGTATGTATCATGTTTTGAAAGGCAGCAAAGTGAAACCTAGGGAAATAAGGACCAAAAAAGATGGAACGCAGGAGGGCAACTTAAAATTATACATGCAATAAGAAAATGACTGGCAACAAAGAACAAAGTTGAGTTCGAAAGAATGTGCCTGGGATTATAGATAGGACTCAAATAATCCTGTAAATTTTCATAATTTGCCATCCTGCCATTGATTGAGATAACAGGCGGATGGAGACACAATTCTGAACCTGAAAACAGATCCTGCTAGGGTGAGACTTCTCAATTTTTAAAACTAGAAGACCAAACAAACATAGCGAGAGAGTGGAGAGTACTTATCTGACCATGACCAACTGCACTTTGATTATCGAAAAGGAGAATCAAACACTGAAAATGTTGTAGAAACTAGATACTTGCAAACTTCAGACAAATTGGTGTATGAGAAGCTATATAAAAAGGAAAGGGAGAAGCAGTTGTTGGAACTTTGGAAGAATCTTAAGGTCCGGCGCGGGGGTAAGTTGTATAGAGCAAGCAACTAGCTTAGCATGGAAAAATCAGTAAAAATGGCAAGTAAGAATCGTCCATGATCAATTTCTAGAAGGTTAGGAGATAAAAGATATGCAAAAAGACAGACTGTTCCAATTTGATTTACAAGATCTGGTTTTTGATACTAAGCCAGAGAATATTGCTGCAGCCTGTGTCTTCTTAGCTGAACTGATGCAATCCTATCTTCGTTACATCTAGAAAAATATAACAATGTTGAACAGCGGAATGCTCTTGTACACTTCCCTGCGACAGTAGGAGGCATACAATACAGGCATAACTGGAAGCACACTATCCCTCTACCATTGGAATTTCCTTAATAAACATGCTTATGAAAAACCATAAGCTGGATAATAGAAGTTTTAACTGAACAGAATATATGCAGACCCAAAAACAAATTATAAATGGACCTGTTAATTCAAAGGTATAAATTTTATCAAAAAATAATTTTAAAATGTGCTTTGATAAAGATCAATGCTTGCAAGCTGGAAGAAAATGATACCTGCAATATATGACTCATTAAAGTTTTAGGTTTAGGTTCAAAATTCATATGCATTGTGTTCAGGCCTTATCTTTCAAAATGATTGTTTTCAATTTCTAAAAAGCGTATTTTGAGAGAATGCATTCAGAGACTGCTTACATTGGACTCCAAGTTTAAATTTAGTTGTCTAGAGTGCTCCCAAGTTAAGGGTTTGGTCGAACCCATTCCAGCTTTGCTGCCAGTGATAAGCATGGTGCCTTTAACTTGTCTTCTCTTTCCATGTGATAAGAAAAACAAGGATGCATGCGGTGATGCATATTGAATAAAATGAATGCAACCTTACACCTGGGCAACAAAGCTCCCAGTGCATGTATAATTTGTGAAACTTAAATCTACGAGCTGGGTGGAAGCTCTGACAGAGACCATGCAAACATGTCCAACTTTTTCTCAGTTCTTTGTGATTTTACTTACTATGTGCTCTTTGAGATCCAATGCTGAAAATGTTCTCCAAAATAACATGGTGTCCACTAAACTGGGAAGGTTCTCTTCCAACATCAAAATTATGCTTATCATGATAGCTTTAACTTCCTCTATTATGCACCTGCCCTAAGCGATATTCTGGTCCCTTGGCATTGTCTCATTGTGAGGAAAAGATGTGCATGCGGCAAAATGTAGTACAAATAAAATTTAATTGAGGATTGACTCCAATTGATCAAATGATCTTGAACAGAATTTTATAATTAGTTAATTGCCTGTCACAACATCTAGCTTATTACACCTTGTCAGCATTTAATCTAGAAATACTGAGGTTAAGTACTAGGACACAAATTGTGGTTAAGTATTAGGACACAAACAGAGCTCTTAGGGAGCTCAAGCTGTCTAGGTTAAACATCATACCAAGAACATAAACACCAGCATCCTTTGGTTAGGCAGAATCATCCATAAACAAGGGATAGGTTTCTCAAAAGAATTATAGCCAGCTATCATATAATTGAAACAAGATTGCAAGAACAGACCCAGTTTAGGATTGATATTTAATAGAGATGAACATACAGCATTGACTGCTATGGATGGAAGGAAAGTATGAACGCACTGGTCAGAAAACGATGTAGACATCTCACAAATATGCAAATGCAAGAAGACAAACAAGCACCTCCTTCGAAGGCAGCCCCTTCACAAAATTTACACATCATAAAACAGTATCATTATTCTAATATATTGAACACGTTTTCTTGGCAATACAAGCCTCAATCTAATTACATGTTCTAACAGTCCTACCGACCTCACCGCTTATGTTAGACCGCCAAATCTGCCTAGCAAATTTGACAGCTGAAAAATCTTGCCTCATGTTACTGTTTTTTAGAGTTAAGAGAAGCCAGAGGGGTTTCTGAGGATTCGGACCATCCTCAAAGCGTCCATCAACTTCCTCCCAACACTATTTCCCTGCATAAATCTTTCTTTCTTCTTGCTTGAATCTTGGTCTTTGTTTCTCAAAGGACAAGTGTGAGTGTTTGAGTGTTTTCTTGATCATAAATTGATCCATAGGGATCAAGAAAAACAAACCCTTTCATTAACTAACCACAGAGAAACCAAGAATCAGTCAGAAACAGGGCTCCAGATTTGTCTTTCTTGCATCTGACAAAAACTTCCGGTCTATGGTGGTTACGTAACTGCCAGTCCCTTTAAAGGCCAGTTGCATAATCGCTTATTCTCTTGGACAGTTTCAGGACTGCTAGTTGTCAAGATGTGGTTTTTGTCAGTAGAAATTGCACAGGCAGAGTAACGGCAAAATGTTGGTGTCTCTTCAGTTCCAAGTCATTTGGGAGTCCTTTAGTGCACAAAACGACACTCCCAAAGCATGATAAATAGGAGGCATGAACCCTTGTATGCATGAGTGTGTGAGAGTCGGGTAGCGTTCCAGTTGGTTGTAGGAGAAAAAAAAGATGCAGAGTGATTTGAGTGAGAAAACAGTAGTTTTTATCGTAATTGTGTTTGCCATAATGGTTCGACTGTACTGTTTGGAAACCATCTTTGGCCAAAAGAAGATAAAGGAAGCTGAACCATTTCCACTTCCTTTCAGTTTTCCCTACATTGAGGTTTCTGGGTTAAAAACTTTTGTGTCAATTATCATTTATGTTCTCTGGTAGAGATTGTTTACATTCATTGTTGCAAGCTATATTTTATGTTTGCCAACAACATACTACACTAATCCAAACACTTGAAACATTCAAAATTGTCATTTGAGGTTAAAAGCAAGCAGGACAGCAGTTCATGATTCTGTGAGTTCCAATTAAACATTTGCACTTCAGAGTTTACAAATCATTTGGTATAAGAGAAAGTTTAATCTTTGGGTATTGTGAATAGTTTGTGGTTGATTTGTATGACAGTGAAAAGTACAAAGGAAGAAGAGTTGTTGCTACCTAGTAATCCTGAGATTTCTACATGAAATGGAATCAAAAGGTGAAAGCAATGGCAAATGAAGTGAAGATAACCTTGCCAAGAGAATTGTTGCCTTAGAAACAAGTATGGAAAAAGAGTCCAAAGATACCATCACCATGCAACAACAGCTCACGACTAGGTACCAAGCATCCATGGACATGGCGGTTCATGCTCCAGCCAAGAGGTTTGGCATGGGAGAACAAGATCCGCAAGAAGGTGAGAACGAAACTCGCGAATGAAGGGAGCAGCCTCCAAAAGATAAAGGTAAAGCCAAGATAAAATCATCCAATCATTCTCCTTTCAAAGTTGAAACAGAAGTTGAGAATAGAGATTTTGAAGTGCAAGGAGATGCTGAATTGCTAATTTGCTAGACAAATGGTTGAAGCAGATGGAGGTTTATTTTAGTGTGCATAATGTTAGTGAGGCACAAATGATTTCTTTTACATGTCTCAAAATGGAAGGACATGCTCTAATTTGGTGGGAAAGTTACCTACTCTCTTCTAAAAAGAAAAGAAGGCTGACTGTAACTATGTGGAATGGATTCCAACAATCATTGTGTAAGAATTTTTATCCTCTTGGGCATAAAAATTGATCAGAAAAAAATTAAGTGGCGGTATTTCAGGGCAAGGAAGTGGTCAAGTGTGCTAGCAATTGCATTATTTTTCTGATTTTCCCATAATCCCTTGGCTCAACTTGAAGGTAAATGCACGGTTGTCACATTTTAGAAAAGCATCAATCAATGAGTTTGCACCCTTCATAAAAATAGCTAGACTTATGATTTTCTAGGAGGTCCCAATACAAACAGAGGCAAATGTTTTTGATGTATGGAAGTGAAGAGATAAACTGTTTTTTTACTTCCTCGGTATTAATTTAGTAATAAGTCTCTTGCTATGCAATAAGGTTTAATTTTTTTAAATTAGAAGGGCAGTGGAATTGACCATATTGTTATGTGAATCTTGATGGTATCCGACATGAAGTTTTGAGGACCTGTCCTACGTTGTGAAATAAGTGGGTACACCATACCTTGGACTTGTTTAAGTCTGTAAAAGGGAATAGCAAATAACATAGATGTAAAAAGGACTTGAAGAATTGTCATAGTTGACCATTTAGGGGACATGGTGTAACCCAGTCACTAGCCACTTGCTGCTCTTATTTGGTGTTTTGTTGCTGGATAAGCATCACCCAGAAAAGACCCCTCATTCCTTGCCTTGTTTCATTTTCATGAACATTTCGTTTTATCATGAATACATTACAACTTACAAGCAATAACAAAAAAATTCAAAGAAAACTACATAATCTCAAGTAAGAACAGATATAATCCTTTAATAAACACACAATATCTCAGGTATCTAACATTTCTAGATATGCTCCTCCAAAGGTTGTTAAACTAGAAGGGCAGTGGAGTTGACCATATTGTTATGTGCTTCTTGATGGTATCCGACATGGAGTTTTTAAGGGCCTGTCCTAAGTTGTAAAATAAGTGGGTACCTTGGACTTGTTTGAGTCTGTAAAAGAGAACAGCAAATAACATAGATGTAAAAAGGACTTGAAGAATTGTCATAGTTGACCATTTAGGGGACATGGTGTAACCCAGTCACTAGCCACTTGCGGCTCTTATTTGGTGTTTTGTTTGCTGGATAAGCATCACCCAGAAAAGACACCTCATTCCTTGCCTTGTTTCATTTTCATGAACATTTTGTTTTATCATGGATATATTACAAGCAATAACAAAAAAAATTGAAAAAAAAACTACATAATCTCAAGTAAGAACAGATATAATACTTTAATAAACACAAGATATCTCAGGAGTCTAACATTTCTAGATATGCTCCTTCAAAGGTTGTTAGTTTGCAGTTGCAAAACAAGGATTTTAAGATCAAGTTGAATCATTTAGACATCACAATCATAGACAAGAAACTCCTTGGTATAGGTACCATGAAATTGATGACACTCTTCTATAACCAATTCGTCAAACATTGATGCTCTCTAAGTTGTTGCTTTATCTTTCTCAGATTCCTCTTAAGATATGTTTGGGATTCTGCGCTGTACATTACCTCCTTAGTTTTCATGCTTGCTAGCCAGTTTTTCTATTCCCATATTTGCACCTTACACCTTATATGATGCAAGAGCATCCAGGTTCAAGCACAATCTTGCATCAACCAAAAATAGTTAAGAGTTAGCCTACTAAAGACTTGTGCAATCACACCTTCACCTGCAGTCCTGCACCACCTTGCAAAATATGTCATGCAATACCATAGAGGTCTACGGATGTCATGCAATACCGAAAAGCCTATCAATGTCATGCAATGCCTCGAATCCTATAAATGTTGTGCAATACCACGAATTTTTGTCACATGCCACGTGAAGCCTACTCCATGCCACTCTATGTTGCAACGCCATCTTTAGCCTCACACATTACCTCAAGCAATACTCTATGCCACGGAGCCTTGCATAGCCCTTGCACCAACGATGTTCCGCATATGCCTTTTGTCAGCCCATTCTATTGCACAAAAGCCTTACTTTGCACACAAAAGTTGAATTTGGTTCCACAAAGATCTTGCACTGCACCTCAAAGCCATGGCCAATGTCACAAAGCCTTACACACTATTGCATGCCCTACACGACCTCTACTTTATGCTGCCATGTTGGAGACTTGTGCCTTGCAGATTTGGAAGATTCCAAGATCCCTTGTCAACATCAATACAGTCAAGAATAGTACACGAGGGCCTTAATACGTTTTCTTCACCCGAGGACAAACCAATATCCTGGTATACTTTTAGCTAACAAAGGTGAATTCATGGGAGGCCACCTGCAAACTAGTTGAAGAAATAGATGGTGATCTACGAATGTTTTGGAATTTTCGCAAGAGTATCTTTACTTGCAAATGCATCTTCCGCCTAATACTATAAGTAGAAAGGAACAACAAGAATGCATACATCAAGTGCAGTCTATTAAACAATTGCCAAATTTAGCTAGCAAATAGAGTTCTGGAGCTCCACTGCCATAAGAAATCAAATCCAATATTGTAGAAGCTTTATGAGTCTGTAAGCTTAGCTAGGATAGGTCGCAGGACTGAAATTCTCAAAGAATTTCTACAGCCTTAGTCAAAGACTATGCAAAATGCCATTTGTGTCAAAGTCTGTAATGATTCTTCATAATCAATAAAGGAAGCTTTTATTGGGTCTTGTTAAGTTGTTCTTGAGATCTTGCTTTAGTGAGATCTAACTCTCAATTTTGTGGGTTCTGTATTCCAAGGCATCCCTTCATTGGGACCCTTAGCCGCAAGTAAATCATTATACTTTGTTACTTTTTTTTTGTCATTGTGGCCTAATTTAACCTATCCATTATGGCTATATAGACCTGACCTAGTAACTTTATACATTTCTCGTCTCCCAGACCTGATTTAGCCCATCCACTATAGGCTATTTGGACATGACCTAATACCTTTATATCTTTTTGGTCTCCCAAACTTAATTTAGCATGTCTATTATAGGTTTCTCGACCCAACTTAATACCTTTATACCAAGTTCAGAAATCAATATCTATTAAAAAGGACCAAATATTTGGGAAATCCGAATTCTCGAAAAACTTTGAAAAATCCTGTTCGGTATAGACACATCATAAATCATGTAAAACATGCAAAATATATCCATCTACCAAATAATGACCATAATACTAGAGCTTATAAAATTGAGAAATGCATGAGTTTGAAATTTAAATAATATTAAAAGAGAGCAAAATATCCATAGTTTTGCACCTAAGATGAAAATTGAAATGAAACTTAAAAGTTTCAAATATCTACAACATCAAAACCTACTTCGACATCAAAACAAAAAATAGCACTAGCACAATCATTTAATCCTCTATCATGCTCATGAACACCATCAATAATTTCTTGAACTCTTTTCAATGAGGGTTTTCCAAAGTGAGAATTGTAATCTTCATTTGCAAGATTATTCTACAACAAATCTAAATTAATGCGACATACACGACATACACAATATCTCGAGAGTTTTTTAGCTCCTAGTCATTTCCTCTTATTAGTGTGGATCAAATAATGCATATTTCAGTTTCTTTCGCATGTAGAACCATTAGCACATTGACTATGGACACGTGTGGCAAGTTTTTGTAGCTTTGAAGTGGAAGACCCATAAGTTTTCACCATAAATGGAGATCTATGCAACTAAATGTCTTCTTGTGCCTCCTTATGGGAAAACACGCCCTCTTGATTCTTGAATGTAGTGAGTTGCTTACGCACCTTAGCCTTCTCATCATCATTACAACTCAACCTAGTTATTGTTTCCACTATATCACTTTACTTCATCTAAATCATAATCCACCTCTATAAACTTAGGATTTACCTAGCAACTTGTATGTATGGGGTGATGTAACATATCCCATCGATGTTCATAATGTCTCACTTACACGAACTACTTCACATCATCTGCTAAACCTTTTTATTTGTTCTTTTATTTGATTCATGCCCTCATACACAAAGCTAATGTAAAGTTTCATGCCATCAATCAATCTCAACAATTAGACAAGTGGTTCAAACAACTTTAAAGCCTTCTCGGTGCCCTCCCAAAATGAGCTTTCAAAGATAATTCTTCCAAATTTTTTGTGAGGCTTTCCTTAGAAAGTTTACATTGTGCCCATTCTTCACTAACCACAACTTTTCTTAGAATCATTGTTTCCTCCACCTCTCTTTGCAAAGAGATAACATTATATACAAATCTTGTTTCAACAGGGAAAAACAAGTTTATGCTTTGCAAATGAGCAATATAAACTCAAAGTCAAGTTGTGATTTAAGTATAAACTTGAAAATTCATTTCGCTTCTCTCACAACACTATTTACCCACTCCAAATTTACTAGATCTTAAAGCAAAAGATCCAAAATATAAGTTGCAAATTGAGTCCAAAACAAATAAGGTAACCTGCCCATAAGAAGTTCACATACAGTTTTACAATTTGTTGTGTTATCTATGATAACTTAAACAACATGTTCTTCTCAAATTTTCATAATGATGGATTCATGCATTTAAAAATGAAGCTTGCAATCTTCACCTCATTACTTGTATCAATTGATTTGATAAGCATAGCACATTTTAGGCATTGTATCGGAATGTTCTAGAAGAGGCCTTCGCGTTGTATCAAACCACCCATCACTTATTATAGTGCAACCTGATTTTCTTCGATACTTTTTCAATTTAGATAACTAGATATAGATGTCACCTCCTCTTCTAACAGACTAATTCTCAAGCTTTGAAAGACAACATTGTGTAACCTTTCCTAAAATTTGCAATCTCATATACCATAACTTTTGTGTGTTGATTTCGAACAATGTTGAAGGGATGGCATTGGCATAAAAAACCGACACACCAATTTGTCAATCTCATGTTTTTTTTGTGGCTTCCACATTGATTTCAATTAAAGTCGATCCATCACATGTGCGCTATTATTTTCTTGGGCAATTGTTGATAGAGAGGTTGAGCTACTAAAAGAGTTAATTTGTGTCATATTGCATTGGAGTTTAGCCTTCTTTGAAGTTGTTGATACTGATGAAAGTGTCTTCAATTCATATTCGCTTCAAATTTGATAAACGAATTACACATATTTATCTCGCTCTACCGTTATTGGCCAAAAACTTCACATTTGAACCTTCAATACAATGTATCGAACCCTTGTTATAATCCCTATGATATTTGAACCACGAGTGCATTTCTTATGTCTAAGATTATCATCTCATCGGACAATACACTTCATCTCCAAAAGGTTTTTAATACATATTTCAAATATATATATAAACAATTGTTTTTAATATATAAAAAAACAACATTAAAAAATTAAAAATATATATAAATTAAAAAATATAAACTAAAAGTAGTACATCTATAGTAAATACCAAGACTAAAAATTCCTTTTGACGATAAAATGGACAGCAAATTTAAGATCGGAATTAAAACTTACTTGTGAAGTCACGGACATCAACGCCCACCAAGCCCCCCGATTGCCATTGTCAGAGAGCTCTCGTCACAATAATTAAAATTTAAAATTAAACTATTAAAATAATAAACTTTCATTTATTTAAATTTTATCATATATTTAAAAAGATTATTTATAGTAATATATAATAAAATAAAAATATTAAAATTTATTGAAATAAAAATAAAAAACAAAAAATATTACATAAGTTAATAACTAAATAATAATATCTAGTTATTAATGTTATAATATAACTTATGGGTATTTAGTTATTACATATTTAGATTATAAACTAATTTATAATATAAAATTTAAACCTTATAAACCTTAAACCCAAATCCTATATATTAAAATGCAAAACTTTTAAATTTTTACTTAACTATGGTCTATGTCGTGTCATGAATAAAAGGATTGAGCCGAGCCAAGCCAAAAGGATACAAACGCACCGTAAGAAGAGCCAAAAAAGCGAAATGAGCCAAATGGCTATAGGGCGGCGCATTATAAAGTGCAAATTCCTGCATGGAGGGAAAACACATATACCTCAAATGATAAGCAACTCCTTTGTCTCGAACGTTGTCAACTTCTCTACCTTGAATGTCTCTTCCTTGAACGGGTTTTCCTGTGCATTGTGAAAACCACGCCTCTACCTATGCTCTGTAAATTGTCATCGTAAAATGTAGATCAATCAAACTTCAATTTAAGCCCTTCGTTTTGACCTTTGGATCACTTATGTCATTCTTCTCTCTTTATCGCTTAAATAAGCATTTCTCGTTCATCTTTAGGGTTTTTTGTTTTTAGGGTTGTTTTTACGGATTTTTATTTTTTAAGATTAAAAATCTTGAACTAGATCGGATAAATTTAAAAGCTTCAAAAATCCGAATTGGACTTTGGTCTAGATCCGGCAAAACTTGGTAACTATGGGACATACTATGAGTTAGTGTTTGGACCTCCTCCCATGACTTTATTGTGGCAAAGACCAATCACGTGTATGACAAATGTCATAGGATGAGAGTTTCTAGCCACCATTTCGGATGATTGCTCACAAGCAAATGGTGTTTAGAAGCCAAATGTTTGGAAAAGGGCCAAGTTGGATCAATAAGAGATCGAAAATTTGGATTGCTCAAATTGAGGACTTTGTACAAGTTGTTGCAAACAATGGTTAGAATAGTTGAGACACGTAATAAATTGTGCAAACTACATATACAAGTTCCTAGGATTATCATGAACGAAACAAAGCTCGAGCACCATTAGGATCGGAGGGTTCACGTTTTCAAACTTGGCAAAAGTTTTTCTATCATATGATGGTGAAGTGTTTTTGTGCCATGGATGATCGGGATGCAACTTACACTAACAAGCATAGTTTGGGGAGAGTCAAGCTTGATATACAACAATACGCAAAAGATGTCACATTGTGCGGGTAGTTTGGAACAAAAGATGGGTCTCTTATGTAGTTCAAATAGCAAATCATCTAATTTTGACAGGTTTCAAGAGACTTTTAAAGATCATCACTCATGTGGATCAAAACATATGCTCATGACTGAAGACGAGAATTTTACAAACTATCGAAGAGGTGAATGTTCGCATGTTCTTAATATTAAGCCCTCTACATTACCCACCTAAGACTTAAGTTTTGTTTGTGTTTGAGCTATGCATTATACCTACGTACTCATATAATAATTTACCTACACTATGATGTGGTGACGATGATATATGGTGTGAATCATAGTTACCTCATTCATCCAAATCTGGATCAAATCTTTTTCGATTCAGATTTTTTGAAGTTTCCAAATTTATTCGATCTCGTTTGGTAATTTTTAATATTTAACAAAAAACCAAAATAACCTAAAAATAAAGTGTAATCCTAAAATATGAACGAGAAATGCTTATTTCAGCGATAAAGAGAGCAAGGAACGACAATAGTGATCTGTTAATGTCAAAACAAAAGGCGAAATCAAGTTTGACTGCTCTACGATTCATGACGACAATTTACAGAGAGCAGCGAGCAAAGGCATTCAAGTGAGAGGTATTCGATGTAGAGGAATAAACAACATTTGATGCAAAGGAGTTGAGGACATTTGAGAAACAATCATTTCCTTTCCATGTAAAAGAAATTTGCACTTTACAATCCACCAACCGAAGGCGTTCGACTCGGTCCAACTCCTACACTACATTCACCTCCCTTTGTTTGGGCTCAGCTCTATCCTCCCATTTGAGACACAACACAGCCAACAAGTCATTAAAACTTAAAAAGTTCTGCATTTTATTATTTAGGATTAAGGTTTAAATTTTATGTTTATAAATTGATTTATAATCTTAATAAGTAACAACAATGTACTATTGTTTAATTATTTTTAAAAATTATATAAACTAACAAAAGTAAACTAGAAGTACTACGTATATATTATGTATTAAGTACTTAGAAAAATCTTATTTACAATCGGATGGACGGCAAATATAAGATCAGAATCAAAACAAACTCATGCAGTCACAAATATTATAGCCCAACAACTCCCCAACAGCAATTGTGGAGTGCCTCTCAACGTAATAATTAAAATTTAAAATTAACCGTAAAAATGAAATAAAACTTTCACTAATTTTAATTCAATTATATATTAAAACTAAATACTCTTATTTAGTAATTAGCTTGTGTAAAAAAATAAAAAACTCTACAAGTTAATTACTAAATACCAGTAGTTAATTTTAATATATAATATAATTAAAATTAATGAAAGTTCAAAAAAAAATTAATGAAAGTTTATAATTTTAGTTTTAATAGCTTAATTTTTAATTTTAATTTTTGCATTAAGAGGCACTCTACAATCGCAACCCGATGGGTTGGTGGGCTATAATGTTCACGACTCAACAAGTAAGTTTTGATTCGATCTTAAATTTGTCAACGATTTGATCGTTAATAAGAAATTGTTTCCTAGTACTTAATACATATGTACAATTTTTAGTTTACATTAGTTAATTTATATAATTTTTTAAAATATATATTTTATTTTTATTAACAAATATATATATGTGTGTGTGTATGTGTATGTATATGTATATGTACTAAAAATGTTTATATATTTCATAGGAAAGTAACCTATCGAAACAACATGGCAAGTCATCAATTAGAGATGAAATACATTATCCAACAAGATGTTAATCCCAGCCATTTGAAATGCACTGTGTGGTTCAAATATCACGGGGACTACAAAAAGGGTTTAGTACCATTATATTGGAAGTCCAGATGTAAAATTTGCCTAATAACAATAGAAAAAATTATGCAGAATTCATTGGTTGAATTCAAAGTAAATATGAATCAAAGACATTTGAATCAATATCAACTTCAAAATAGGTTAAAATTCAATGCGGTATGTCACAAACAAACTCTTTTAGTAACTCAGCCCTTTCATCAGCATTTGCCCAAGAAAGTAAAAGTACATATGAGATGTCTCGACCTTGACGAAATCGATGTGGAAGCCAAAGGAAAAACATGAGAGTGGCGAGAATGGTGGGTCGGTTTTTTAATCCAAATGTCATCCCTTTCAATGTTGTTTGAAATCAACATACAAAAGCTATAATAAATGGGATCACAAATTTTAGGAAAAGTTACACAATGTCATCTTTTTAAAACTTGAGAATTAATTTGCTAGAAGAGGAGGTGACATCCTTATCTAGCGAACTAGATAAAACGAAAAAAATGGAGAAAATCTTGTTGAACCGTAATAAGAGATGGCTGGTTTATACAAAATAAAAGCCCCTCCTAAACATTCTAACACAATACCCAAAAGGTGTCAATGTTTATCAAATCGATAGATAGAAGCAATGAGGTGAAGATTGCAAATTTCATTTTCAAATACATACATTGAATCCACCATTTTAAGAATTGGAGAAGAATATTTTGTCCAAGTTATTACGAATCACGAAAATTGTAAAGCCGCAAGTGAACTTTTTATGAACAAGTTTCCTCATTTGTTTCTAACACCATGTGCAACTCATTTTTGGATTTTTTTTTTTGAAGATCTAGCGAAGTTGGAGTGGTTAAATAGTATTGTAAGGAAGGAAACAAATTTGCAAGTTTATACTTAATCACCACTTAACCTTGAGCTTGTATCACTCATTTGCAAAGTGTAAACTTCTTTCCCCTGCTAAAACAAAATTTGCATCTAATTTTATCACTTTACATTGGGATGTGTCAAAGAAGACAACTCTAAGAAAAGTTTGTGGTTAGTGAAGAATGGGCGCAATTTTATATTTCTAAGGAAAGCCTTGCAAAAGATATTGAAAGAATTATCTTTGAAAGTTCATTTAGGAGGGCACTTTGAAAGGCCCTAAAAATTTTTAAACAACTTGTCCAATTGCTTTGAGATTGTTGGATGGCATGAAACCTTACATTAGTATTGTGTATAACGGCATGGAGCAAACAAAAGAACAAATAAAAAAGTAGTAGCACATGATGTTAAAGAAGTTCAGTGTATATGGGACATTGTGGCCATCCATGGGAAATGTTACACCATCCTATACATGCAACAAATTGATATTTAAATCCTAAGCTTATAGAGGTGGATTGTGAAACAGATGAGAAGGAAAAGAATGGTATATTGGAAACAATAAATAAGTTAGTTCATGATGATGATGAGAAGGCTAAGACGAGAAAGAAGCTCACTACATTCAAGAACCAAGAGCGCATGTTTTTCCATAAGGAGATGAAGACATCAATTGTATACATCCCCATTTATGTTGGCAGACTTATAAGTCTTCTCTTCGAACTACAAAAGATTGTTGAGAAGGTCTATAACTAGTGTGTCGGTGGTTTTTACATACGAAAAAAATTGGAGTACATGTGATTTGATTCGCACTAACAAGAGGAATCGACTAGGAGCTAAAAACTCTCGGATCTTGTGTTTTTCAAAAGCAATTTATATTTGCTTGAAAACAATCTTGCAAATGAAGATGATAATTCTCACCTCGAGAACCATCCTTCAAAGGAGTTTTAGAAAATATTGATAGTGTTGATAAGCATAATAGAGGATTAGATGATGTTGTTAAGGCTAATTTTGATGTTGAAAAATATTTTGATGTTGAAAAAGTTTTGATGCTGCAGATGTTTAAAACTTTCAAGTTTTATTTCAATGTTGTGCTTAGGCTCTAAACTATAAATAGTTTGCTCTTTTTTAATGTTTATTCAAATTTCAAACTCTTATGCATTTTTGCATTTCTTATGATTTATGTTATGTGTGTCTACTAAGCCATATTTTCCCAAACTTTTTTGGGAGTTTTGGATTTCTAAATTATTTTTATCATTCTAAATGGATCCAAATTTCCAAACTTGGTAACAATGGTGTGAAGGATATCATTTGATGTATCATAAGGCTGACCTGATATGATATTGTTATGAGACGAGTATGATTTTATGGTATAATGGGGTTTCCTTCTAAACTCATGTTGGTCACACAATCACACTTAACTATTGGGATTGAGGTACCGTTTGGGATGTCAAACCCACTTATGATTGTGTTAGGTACTTATCACCTAAGGATGTGAGAGGAATATGTGTTGTGGAGTTTGTTTGGTGGTATTCCTTGTAATTGTTATTTTGGGCAACCTGCCCATGTTAATAGCTCTCGTGTTTATTTGGCTTAAAACGATATAACCTTTAGAGCAATATATGTGTTGGACGTTCAAAGTCATGGCGAGGATTAAGAGGAATAGTTGGAATTATCGGCTATGGTGCATATATCTACCATTATCTTGGACACCTCATGGTGAAAAGTAAAGTTGTCACACACCCTCAATAAAAATGGAAGGCCGTGCGGGGATTTAATGAGCCTTTTTTAGGGAGTGCCAACGATCGTCAAATGCCCTACACCTTTGTGGGGTTTATTAAGTCGTTGGTGATCCTTATATATGTATACATCTACCCTCATCTAGTAGGCCTTAAGGTGAAAAGTAAAGTTGTCACACACACTCGGTAAAAATGGAAGGCCATGCAAGGATAAAATGCGTCTTTGTTAGGAAGTAACAATTATCATCAAATACCATCGACCTTTGTGAGGATTAGTAAGTCATTCGCCATCATTATACTTTTTCACTCTCACTTTGAGAGGACGATTTTCCACAAATAACTTGGCTATGCTTTACTCTAGGTCTTGCCTAGGACTACGTCCTGTAGGAGCTTGCATTGGTCTGAATTAGTCCCTATTCACTATGATTTCCCTATGGCAATCTCTTTTAGTAAATGAAGCAAGGGTTACAAGCTCACATATAAACATGAATGTTTGACTTTGAATGTGGGAAAACTTCAAGGGTTGTGAAATTTGTTTGTCTCAATTGCGTATCCAAAAAAATGTTTTTTTCCGGAGAAAGGAAGTTTGACCCTCCTACAATCATTGCAAACCTTTTGTTCGCACTTCCCATGATCTTACATGAACCCACATATTGTGCATTTATTTATCGTTTATCTAGCGATGACTTTTCCTTTGGTAACAAGACACTATATTGTTTTTTTACTTTGTATATACTTAACGTGTTACTTTAGTTATATATTCAGCTCAAAAGTAACAAACAAACATGAAGATTTGCATTAGAATATGGAGAGACTTCAAGTTTCATGATTATTTAAGTCTAAGTTTTGGTATGAAGTTAGTAGTCCATACCTAATACTATATATTTAATATTTATAAAAAGCAATCATATGTCAATGCACAACATTCTGAGTAAGATGCACACCATTCTAAGTAATAAATAGGAAAGATCCATCTTAATATGGATGTGATTGTCAAGGGGTATACAAAAGACTCAAGGTGTCAATCCTACCACTACATAAGTGCAAGAACATTTGGATTGGCACCTCAAGTCTTTTGGATACCTCTCCAGACATACAAATTCATACTAAAATCTAAGTCACTGCATTCGCCGAATTTCATTCCAAAAATTCGAAATTCAGCATATCTCAAACCATGCCAAAAAAATCACCGAATTCACGAATTTATTCGCACAACGAACAGATGATGAGTTTTTGTGAAATTGTATTCGAATTCGTGTAAAAACGTTGAAATTCGTGTTTCGTGGTTTCGCGTGTTTAAGATTTCACCTTTGTTGTGATTTGCCTAAATAAACAGCCAACCGTCGCCATTGACATTCATTCAAGTCCCTGTTGCATAGAGTTTAATTACTGGTGTGAATCTGAAGCATGAATCAACACGAATCTTTACTGGTGCGTGAACAAATTTCTGAGCTGTAGGAATCCCGCACGGGTGAAGCGATTTGGTGAACACAAGTTCAAAAGGTTAAAACTCCACGACTTCAGTTTAGGGCATAAGATTTTAGTTAATGTTTTACATTTTATTATTGAATAAGGTTTACACTTTGTAACTAATATCGAATATTAATAACATCGTTTCTTTTTTAATTAAAAGTTTATTCAAACTTATCAATAATTAATATTTTATCATTTTCCCCACCCCATCAAGGTTTTGAAAAGTTAACTTTGACGGGTCTCCAAAGGCAATCCTAGACTTTCGGGGCGGGTGCTTAGTTCGAAATGAGATTGGTGTTTTGATTTGTGCGGGTTCGCTTTCGTCTCCCGATGGGACTTGCACCATGGCCAAGGCCCAAGCACTTCTATTTGGTGTAAAATTAGCAGAGAGAATGGTTGTTCTCATTTGATTATAGAAGGTGATTCTCAGGTCTTGGTTCAAGCCATCAAGAATGGCAAATCCTCTCATTAGGCTCTAGAGCACCTCATTGCAAATATTTTTTATTGGTTGAATAAGCTTGATGTTTGGCACATAGGCCACGTTCTAAGAGAAGCTAATTCGGCGGCGGATTTACTTGCCAATGCGGGGGTGACGCGAGCTGAAGTTATTATTTCCTCTAATGATGTTAACAATTGGCAGGGCCTAGTGGATATCATTAATCGAGAGTCATTCCCAATCATCTCGACTCTCTCCCTGCCTCCCCGTGTGAGCTTTCCTTTTGGGCGGCGGGTCTTAGTTTGCGAAGCTCATTCTACCTTCCTCTCCGCTCGTGCTCTTTTCACGAGGATTGGTTCTTTGTGATTGTCTTCATGGCGGTCCCTCCCATTCCGTGTCTTTTTCTGCGAGGGGAAAGCAGGGAAATGGCTTTTTATGGCCTCGTCTCTCAGGCGCACCTCAGGAAGGTGTTCAGGATTGGCTCCGGTTCTGTTTGTAACACAATCGAGAGAATCATTGGGGATCGCTATCTTCGTGGATCAAGCAGAGCCGGGGTGAACGTTGAGATTGCTTCCGCCTTTGTCACCAATTTGCTTGCCATTGGGAGAAACAAGGATGAAACGTTGACTATTTGCTAAGCATTTGATTCTTCTGAAGCATGAAGCTGGTCTCGAGGAGGAGGTGGCTGGTGTCAACATGTCAGTAGTAGTAGAGGACCAGTTTTAGATGCTCGAGCACAGGTGGCGAGCCGGAGTCCGTGTATGCAACCCTCTTGGATTTCGCCATTTCAGTTCATAGTATCTGCAGGACTAAGGGTTCAGGTCCAGCATATTTTCCCTCTCTGGATTTGGACTATTTGGCCTCCCCATTGCTCCAGCCTCCCTCCCAAGTGTCGCAGATTGTTAGCAAAGGGCAAATGGACCTACAACTTTCTTCTCAAAGCGGCCACAGTGGGGATGGCGGGCACAATGCCGGGCTCCTAAGAGGAAAGCGGTTGTCTCGAGGCGAGGCGCCAATGTCAAAGCTCCTTTTGATCCTGCCGCCAAGGTTAAAATTGAAGTCATAGATGTATCTAAATAGTTTGGTCTCTGTAATCGGATATTATATGTTATAGTATTATAGGCTTTTTGGTTTTTGTATTCAGGGTGGCAGTGTTAATTGTCATATGTTTAGCCACCATGTTTTTGCTTGAAAAAAGTATGGGTGGGGTCCCTAAACCCACCGGTTCATATCTCGATAAAAGTGTTTTCCTTCTCAAAAATATATTTTATCATTTTCAATTTTATAGTGTTAATTTTTATAAACTATAAAAGTTAATTTGTTAATGTTATTATTTATATTATATACAATATTTATTTAAATCATATATTATTTACTTTATTTGTTAATTTGTGTTATGGATTAAAGTTTGAGGATTTTTAAACTTTGCTAAAGTTTAATAAAATCGTTGAGTTATAAAATTTTAAGTTTTAACAAATATAAAATAAAATAAACTAAAATTTTAATGACATTTTTTTAGTATTTCATTTTAATTATAATATTGCGATAGCTATTTAATTAAATGTAATATTATTTTTCTTTTTTAAATATTTAATATAAATATATATTTCTAATAGTCGAATTTAATCACGAATTTTATCATTGATTTTTTTGCAATGATTTTTTTACGAATTTTATCCTCGGTGAATTTGAACACGAATTCAAATGCAAGTGACTTAGACTAAAATGGCTTTGTGATTATATGTAATAATAAAATTGTTATGATACACACACATGTAGCTGACTTTATATCAGACTTTATAATATGCTACCTCTTTGGAAAAGTTTGATTTTATATTTGTCTCTACTACCGTTATTCATTTTGGTAAGAGTTGTGTATCTATATATAGGTCAGGCATCACTATTCCCTGTGCATCTATCCATCCACCCACCTAGCCAGAAGTCTAAGTTGATGTGGAGTGTAGAATGTGCCTCTCAACACCAAACATGAAGGAAAGCACAACTTTCCAATGATATGAAGTCACTTCATATAAATGCATATCCATTATGTAATCTTTCCAACACTTTGGCCAATTTTGAACAATAGCTAAATATTATCAACATGTAGGCCAATACCTTAACCTTGTGTAGGCTGATAACTTAAAATACCTCACCATTGTACTTGGTGCACAATAACCCTTTGTCCCTTTGAAATGCTTTAATGCAGCATTTGATGAAACCAAGTTGTAAGTTGTTCTCAAAGTTACACTTTATTGTTGCCATACATGATTGGCCTTACAGCCAGAGACTATAAATATTGATTTTGAATTTGGTTAATTTGTTGTTGCGTAATATCTTCCTTTTTGACTCCATGTGTCTCCATATTTATGCCAATCTGTAGAAGGTCTTGCTGTATTTTTTTATTACAAATAACCTACCTTGGTCATTTGTGGTCATAAATGTAATTTATTTCATTTTTTATTTTATTTTTCTCTTATTCTCAATTCTAATTATAGTTTGTTTGTTTGTGGTTTGGAATCAATGCCCTTCAGGGTGGAGATTACAGCTGATTGCAATTTTCAACCAGCTTCTGGTGCAGCAGCCTAAAAATGTGCATGTGGTTTTGCAAACTGTAGAGGGTTTATCAGGGCTCACAAAAATCTAACATATGTTGATAATGAGTTGGATGGGGAAAAACCTCTGCCAATAATGGTGAAAGAAGAAAGTGAGGTGCATACACCTTATTTTTCAGGCTTAGTGACTTTTGCTCTTCGCAAGCACTATCGACGCGTTGACTTCCCCAGAGCGATGTCCTCAAGAATAATGTCGAGAGTAGGGATAGTTGGAAATGGTCATATGGGTTGGTTAGTGGTGGTACTTATAGTCATCCCTTTTACAATCTCCCATTGGCATCACCTTCTTATCCTCTTATATTCACCTTTGTATCTACTTACAACACACTTATACCTCCATCAGATCACCTTTCATCAACTCCAGTCTTCCTCCATCCTCCAAGACTTCCTTCTAGGACCCCATGATGAGGCATTACCTAGAGCCAATGGCATCGACCATGGCCGTACTATCTCGGGTTTCATTTCTGACAGTTAATTCCATCGGCTAAAGGGAACCGTAATGCATAATCATTTCCCATGTATATATAAATATATATATATATGTGTGTGTGTGTGTGTGTGTGTGTATGTATCTATATATGTGTATGTGTGTGTGTGTGTATATATACACACACATACACATATATATACATATATATATGCGATTTTTGAGTGCTTCTACCATCACATCATCATCAATCATTCAGTCTACTTGTCCTTGCAAATCTTGCCTTAAATTCTTAAAGGTCTTGAAGTTAGTCTTGCTTATCTTTTGGAGTCTACTCTTGGAGCATTGGGTCCTTAGAAATCTCATACATAGGAGATCTTGTCATGATCTGCCTAACGTTTGGAGTCTTTAGAGTCTTCAACAAGTGGCTTTTCTAGGTCTTTTTCTATTTGTTTGTGATCCCCCACATCAACTCTTTCATAAGGTGTTGCTAACCTTGCGGGGGAAGTTAATGTGCCAATGGTGTTTGCATGAAGGTAAGTATCTCTAACCTCTCATTTCCTTTATGTTATTTCAGATTTGATTGATTGTTTGATTGGTCATGCATAGATTAGAGTAGAATAGCATATTCTTAATTTATTGCATTATTATCGGACCTTACCTTATAATCTATCCTTTGGGCTCTACAACCTATCAATCCTTACAATCCATGTTTACAACCCTAACATAAGAATCTCTATCTTGTTTACAATCCTATATTATCGATCTACAATCAAGATTCTAGTAAGACGCCACCCCATATCCTAAACTTAGGCTTTTGAACACTACGCCTTTCATCGAGTGAACTATCGCCTTCGGATCCATGGCTTTAGTACCTTACAACCCTCTTGTGTGTGGCCTTAAAATGGTTTCCTTGTCATCCTAATCTATATTATCAAGAAGAGAGAGGATATTCTATTCTTAGCTTGCATACATTCTAGTAAAGCCAGCATGAATCTTACTCCACCCTTTGAGTGAGTTTTCTTCACATTTATTTTATCATTTATCTAGTATCTTATCCTTTCAATATCTTCGTACAAATCTATCTTATTCTTTTTAATCTCTCCTAAATCTCCCTACACATCTCTTATATGGATCATCTTCATGACTATCAAAATACTCAACAAAACCTAGATTGGGAGTCCTTCCCTAAAGCATCCCCCTTTTACTCGGATTACAAAATGGCCAGCACATCTACAAGAAAAATTGTCGATATTACTGCAACCAATAAAAGGAATACTAGATCTAATCTCTATAACCTCAAGCGAAGGATTCGAGGAAAGGGATGTCGATGTAGATAATGTTTATGCCGACTACACTCCCAATACGCAACACATCCAAAGTTTTCCAAATTTTTTCGGACAACCTCTTGAGGCTATCAAAGCGCGCATGGAGGAATATAGATCTGCTTGACCAACCCTTGAATCAATCGGACAAGCTAAAGCATGTCTTGCCCCACCTTTACCACTAACACTTCTCCTTCGCAACCTACAAGAGCTATCACTAATGCATCTTCCCAATCTAATACACAAAATACTCCTCAAAATCCTTCTTCTAATCCTTCTTCTAACAATCCAACACAACTCATCTTGCAACTCCTTAACCAAAGGAGTCAACAGCAAGCTACTACAAACAATCAACTTTTCAAATGCAACAAACCTCTCTCACATGAATAACAGACCTCAAAAAAATTCGGTGGGGTGTGCCAAATCAATGTCCACCCCCACCTCCTCTTGTCCTCCCAATAGAATTCCAATCCCACAACCTCCCATAACCAACAAGATGCTCCAATCTATTCGAAAGAACTTTTGACTCCCTATATAGCCGCTATAGATATTGGAGGTATAACTCCTCTTACTTATAACGGGTCAACCAACCCCTAATATTCACATTAGAGCCTTTGGCAATGCCTTCAAAGATTGGACCGAAGCTAATTCCCATGCCACCATCAAGCTCTAAGACAATCAACTTCTAGATCCACGGCTTTAGCACCTTATCATCCTCTTGTGTATGGCCTTAGAATGGTTTCCTTCTTATCCTACTCTCTATTATCAAAAAGAGAGAGGATATTGTATTAGACCATTGTTCACATACATTCTAGTGAACCCAACGTGAATCTTACTCCACCGTTTGAATGAGCCATTCACACTAATTTTATCATTTATCTCTTATCACGTCCATTTAGGATCTTCCTAAAAATATATCTTATTCGTTTTAAACCTTTCCTAAATCTCCCTTTACATCTCCTAAATGGATCATCTTTATGACTATCAAAATACTCAACAAAACCTAGATTGGGAGTCCTTCCTAAAGCAACACATCTGCTAGAAAGATTGAACATATTTCAACCAATAATAAAAGGAATATTGTAACTAATCTCAATAACCTTCAAGAAGAAGAATTCAAGAATTGGGATGTCAACGTAGATAATGTCTACACCGACTACATTACCAATATGCAACAATTCATCCAAGCTTTCCAAATTTCGTCGGACAACTTCTTGAGCGTATCAAAGCATGCGTGGAGCAATTTAAATCCGCTTGGACCAACCCTTCAAACAATGCGGCAAGCCAAAGCTTGTCTTGCCCCACCTTTACCTCTTAAAACTTCTCCTCATGCAACCTATAGGTATTATCATTTTTGCACCTTCTCAATCTAACCCACAAAATCCCTCTCTAATGATCTAACTCAACTCATTTTTACAACTCATTAACCAAATGAGTCAACTAAAGAACCTACTACTAATAACCAATTGCTTGAAACCTCACTCGGATGAATAACAGACCTCAACAAATTCGATGTGGTATGCCAACTCAATGTCCACCCCAACCTCCTCTTGTCAATCCCAATAGAATTCCAATCCCATGACCTCTCATAACCAACAAGGTGTTTTAATCTATTTAAAAGGAACCTTTGGCTTCCTATATAGCCACTATACATGTCGGAGGTATCATTCCTTTTATAACTAGTCAATTGACCTTAATATTCACATTAAGGCCTTTGCATGTCTAAAAAGATTGGATCGAAGATAATTCCTATGCCACTACCAACCTCTTAGCTAAGACCCTCATGAGCTACGCTTTAGATTGGTACCATACTCTTCCAAGCAACTCCATTGTTAAACTTGAGAGATTAGTCAATGCACTACTCAAGGAATTTCATTCTCAAGACTTACCCAAAAACAACTTGAACATCTTCGTCAATTGTAAACAAGGTGAGAATGAAACTACCCAATCCTTCATTAAGCGATGGAAAACCCTTTGTAATAAAACCTATCACACTTTTAATGACAATACTCTTTACCAAATCTTCCTCGGCGCCTTAGAAGCTCGCCTTCAATACAAGGTTAGGTCATTTTCTCCTGCCACTTTGGAGGACGCAATAGAACAAGCTAAGAGGCAAGACTATCTTATTCGCGCATTTAAGAAACCTCAACCCAAGTAATCTCAATCTCATGAGACCCAAGAATGCGCAATGCCACGGATGACAAAGTCGCAAACACTCTTGATCCTAGCAATGCTTTCATAAAACCATTCATAACATTGATCCAGATTTCTTCTCAATCAAAAGGAGAATCTTTCCCCCCCTTCCATGCAAATGTCACCAACCTCTCTCCATGGAAGAGCAATGAAAGCATCTCCCTAGGCTCTTGCCCTCACCACATGTTACAATGAGAATCTTTTTTGATGGTGCCACAACAATTGAGGTCATTTAAAGGAGAATTGCAAAGCACTCTCCGCTTTCACCAGTACCTTTTTATGTTATCTTTGATCATGATGGTATGGCCCGAAAGATGCATAACAAAGTTATTGTGGTTCATGACATGCTAAAAAAGTGACTGTCACAATGTCATCAATCTAGCCAATGAACGAACACCTTAAAGTCTACATTGATCCCTTGCCTAATCATTCCAAGGTTACGGCAGCTCCACACCCAAAAATGAGAAACAACAAACATCCTCTACTATAAAAATAAAAACCACTTATAATCCTAACTTAGAGCCTTGCGTCTGAATGTGGTTAGCATGAATGGTATGAGGCATGTGATTGCCACTGCTGACACCACATTCCTGCTCCTCACCATTAGACCTACAAAATTGTTCAAGAGTACCCTAGGTGTCACACTTTACAAGAATCATCTTCAAAAACCAGTATTATGAAAAACCTATCCAAATCAGCGCCATCAGCCATCCTGAACAAACACAGCTAATGCCATCAATTTCAAAATCTGTCATTCCCGACTCCATTAGACATTATACATCTACAGGGCCAATATTGTCACCTAGGGTGCCTCGTCCATCTTGCACAGACGATGTCATACAGTGAGCAAAAAATAAAAACACCCTCAGCAGGAGCTCTAAGCCTCTTCAAATAAGCAGGTCCATCACAATATTTCAGCATCTAGCTTAGAGGAATGGGATCCAATCATGAAGCTCTATAACCTTTCAATCCAAATTCCCTTCTTTGAATTAATTTGAACTTCTTCCATACATCGCAATAATTTGAATTAATTATGAGAGACCTCTTCGATATAAATATCCCCTCACCACCAACTCCGGGGCAAGACTCCCTCTCACATGGTTCCGATGAGGGTTTATTTCAACAATACAAAGAGCTTTCTATCCAGAATGATCTTACTTCCAATCGATCTCCATTTATTCACTTTCTATCAATTTGTTGTCATGCAAATGTGCAACATGAAAATTTCAAACTTCCAAGCATGACAACTTAACCAAAATTGAAAATTTTGCTCTGAGTCACCTTAAAACCCTCTCCTGGTTAGTTTGTCGTCGTGTCATGCCGGTTTGATCTTGCAAGTACTTCCAAATGGTGAAAAAGCAAGTACGGGGGTCATGGAACTTGCAGTCTAAAATAGTGCCTAAGCTTCGGAAGGTGATTTTGGGAGCTCCGTAAGGAGTTAGAGGTCAAACAAGATATCATTGGAAAGCTAATTCAACCCTCTACATGATGGTACTTTCATATTTTACGTAAGACCGACGCTTTTGTCCATAGCTCATTTTCAAAAGACACACCCGGATGTCCCAAGAAAAAAAGGAGCTTTTTAAGGGGGTTTCAGGAAAAATTGGATCTTGGGACCCATCCCATTGATCTTGGAAGGTTGTTTGGAGTCAATTTCATAGAAAGAATCAATAAAAAGACCTGGAACTCCAGCAACCTCATCTTCAAGCTCTCTCTCTCTTAGGTACACTTCCCACAATTAGTCAAATTTTTGAGCTCCAAGTGCAAGGCGCATTTTACCGTCCCTCCTGTCCCTGTCCCTTGGGGACAAATGGGACAAGAAAATGCACCCCATCCCATTTTTACCTCTTGGATCTTCACATGACCTCAAACTAGCCCCTGGAGTGCTAAACTACCTATTTCTAGCCCCCTCCATCTTGCATTGTGAAAGCACCACTTATCACAACCGGTGTGAGGCGCATTTTTTGTCCCTCATGTTCCTGTCCTGGGGACAAAGGTGACAAGAAAATGCACCCCTCTCTAGCCCCCAATCAAGTCTTCCATATGACCCAAACTCAACCCTGGGAGCTAAATGTCTTGTTTTGCCTCATTCCCCTCTTGCCCAACCACATAGTGACAAGTGGTAGGCCCAGAATGAGGCGCATTTTTCTACCCCCTTGTCCCTGTCCCTTGGGGACAGAGGGGACAAGAAAATGTGCCCCATACCAAGAAGCTCAAAAACTTAAAATTTGACTAACTGCCGCTACTATTGTTGCTACTCCAAAAACACTACCAGGAAGCTAGAAAATGGAAAACAACTTCTGCTCACCTCATTTCTTCACATAGTTCGAAATGGAATCCATGGTTGATGATTGAAGCTCAATGACTCCATTAATGGCTGCCATGACGCAGCAGCAAAAGGGCAGCGAGGCTCATCTTCACTTCTTGAGGTTCCAATGGGCGGAATCACTTGAAAATTAGAGGAAACGATCCTTGAAAAATCTAGTTTCATGTAAACTAGTTTTCATGCCATGAAGTCCCTATTTTTAGGGATATTGAGGACTGATTTTTTCATCAACATTCTGCCCTCCTCGAAGAAATTTTCAATTTCCCGAAGATCGGCAGGTGAAATCATCCGAAAATCGAGGGAAGGGTCTTTGAAAAATCTAGTTTCATTAAAACTAGTTTTTGCACAATGAAGTTGCCGATTTTTCAAATATAGAGGACTGAGTTTTTCTCAATATTCTGCCCCATCTGATGAAAAATTCATTTTCCCGCTTGTTTGGACGAAGGAATCATCCAAAATTTGGAGCGGGGAATCCTGGAAACAAAACCCAAAATTTCAATACCTCTTTCATTGCAATCTGACACCCCGCAATGCACTTACTAAAAATAGCATGTGTCCATGGCAAGGCATGACTAAAAATAGTAAGCGGTCGAATAATGTGAGTTCTTGACATTCATGGTCCTCCAAACAGAAAGAAGCATCAGGGAATACAGGGATCCCAAAGCATCATTCTGATCTCAATTGTGTCCAGAATCAAAGCAGAGTATATCAAGGCGCAGCAGGCGAAATCCAGGAACACTATGCAGTTGGAAGAGATTTGAAAAGAGTCAAAGCTCAGTTGAAATCCAAGCTAAGATGTCATCATGGCTCATTATTCATCATCTCTTAGTGAGTTGAGCTCGGTGAGCTGGGTGATTTGAAATGAGCTGGATGAGCCGGTGAGCTGGGTGGGTTGAAGTGAGCTGGTTGAGTTGAGCTCAATGAGTGAGTTGAGTTGAGCTCGGTGAGCTAAGAGAGTGGGTGAGTTGAGTGAGTTGAGTTGAGCTCGGTGAGCTAAGAGAGTTGGGTGAGTTGGTTAAGTCAAGTGAGCTAGGAAAGAGCTCATCCTTCTTCCTTCAGGATCTCACCTCAGGAGGTCTTGCAACAGTGTTTCTCAACATTCTTTCGGCGGTCCGAGGTGTCATACATCTTGCAAAAGGAGAAGATGGTGATCATCATGCTTCAGATCAGAAAAAGGAGCTTCTTCATGGATCAATCAATCCCTTTCCCCTCTCCTCTTCTCTCTTTTTTTCTTCTAATTCTTCATTGTACACAATCATTGTATTTTGTCCTATTTACTTAAGTGACAATATTTGTAATTTGTAAAAGTATTCTCTCAAAATTATAAGAGAGATACTTAATTTGTCTCTTCTAGGGGCAATTGAAAGGTCACAAGTAGAATAGGAACATGAAGAGTCATGTGGGGGAGATGAAAAGTCAATTCACAAGGCTATAAATTGGGATGGCTTCTCCATTCTAAAGGATCCTAAGATTTTGAAAATTTCTACTTTGTAGCAATTGTGAATTGTTGTTTGGATGTTGAACTTTGTATCACCAACACAAGGAATAAAAGCTACATTCTTCCATTTCTTTGCTCATGTTCCTCTACTCTCTCTTTTTGCAACTTTGTAAGTATGGTGATCAAGAAGGAACTTGGTGTCCTTGATGAATGAATCTAAAGAACGTGTGTCTGGATTTGTTAGTCTCACTAGGTGCTTCATTGTTGCTTTCCTCCAATTGAATGTTGAACTATGGTTATTGGGTGTGAACTCTGCACTTGTCTACTCACAACAATAACCTCCCCTCTCCTAATTCTTCTTTTTATCCCTCATCGCTGCAATTTCCTCCCTTGTACCCAAGATCTGAGCACTTTGCCACAAGTTCGGTGAAGTGTGCTTGTGTGAATTAGGATAGTTACATTCAATAATGGGAGCCTCCCATACACAAGGAGGGTGTAGCCCCGTGAGCATTAGTGGAAACCCATAATTTGTCATACAACAAATTATTTCACAATAATTTGAACTTCCTCTATACATCGTAATCGACATATGATAGACCTCTTTGATATAAATATTCCCTCAACACCAACTCTAGGGAAAGACTACCTCTCACATGGTTCCGATGAGGGTTTATTTCAACAATAGAAAGAGCTTTCTATCCGGACGAATCTTACTTCGATCGATCTCTATCTATTCACTTTCTTATCAATTATATGATCCTAGACAAGTTACTCTTTTGAGCATACGATCCCTCTCTTTTCTTCTCCGTCAAGATAGACAAAATGCAAGTCAAACAAGTTCTCATCAACGAAGGTTTGTGGACATGCATCACATTTAGAATTCATTAAATCCTTAGGCTACTCAACCGATAGTCTAAAATCTAATCGTAGAACGTGGCAAGGGTATGACAAAGCAAATCCCCCTCATGGTCTGCATTTGGTTGCTTGTTATTGTGCCTCCTTGCACCTTTAGAGTGAAAGTTATGATCTTCAACTTTCCTCTTTCATATAACATCCTTCTTGGCCGACCATGGACACATAGAACACACACAATCACCTCATCCACTTGTCGGTACATCATTTTTCCCTACCTAGGCTTCATGTATAAGATTCAGAGCAACACAAATTGGGGGAACTTTCATTACTTCCAAAGTTCCAACAACATGTTGTTTATAAGATCCCCTCTCTCAAGAAACTACCTTATGTCCCATTTCAAGAGTACCAACGCTTTAATTACCTGTTGATTTCCTTCAGGATATAGTGGGCACCCAAGCTTGTCGGGAATATCCCACCTAACCTCCTCGATTTGGATGATGATGAGCCTAACAAGATCAACCTTAAGATCAAGACTTCAAACCTTCCCCATTCCATCATTTCTCAAATGTCCCCTTCTTTGCGACCTCATTCTCACAAGAAGGCAATTGATGCAATTCCCATCACTCTATCTTACATTTCCCCTACTAAGGAGCCGCATCCTTCACCATCTAGTGAATTTATCATTGAAGCTCTTAACATCGATATCACTACACCCGAGTATGATGATGGTTATTTGCTTAACGACCCCTTCTTATTTGGTTACACCCAAGCTAAAAATGAGGAGGTCCTTCGCTACCAATAGTCGTTGGGCTCTTCTTTCGATAGTTCGATTCTACATCTTGCCCGAATCCTTGCAATCATCCTTTAACCATAGCATTAACATGGTCCACTCTTCCCCTTCGAGCCTCGACTCCTTGAAGCAAGCCACGGCTACTACAACTTAGACCACAGAAGCGTATGTCTTGATGGGTGACAAATAGGATGAAGTATAACAAACTGGATCACTTGCTTTTGATCCTCCATGCAACCCGTGACTAAGTCCTAACACACGTTGGCTCTTCCTGCAAGCTTTACTACCCCAAGCCTTCCCTCGCCTCCATCTACACCTCAACCGCACCTCCTGCCAAGATCTGACTATAAAGTCCTCAAACAAGCTTGTACTATATTGCACATGGCATGAGGCACCGAGACACAATGTAAAGGATGGTCAAGCTTATCGATGACAAATGAAGAAATTGGAAGCTAAAGTTCGTGAGGAACAAAAGCAACAACCATGTCGTTTTGCCTCCTATCCTCGGCACTTTTATTCCCATCATAGTGTTTGTTCTCATTCATTCGTTGACTATCGGAGACTCCAACAACAACAACAATAACAATGGTCACCTTCTCCGCCACCTCGAGCGGAGAATCGGTTTCCTATATGACCTACACCGGTCCTCCAACCTATGGACCGTCCATTGACACATACATCCTTTCAACCATTCTATCCTCTTCGAGTGGAGATCCTGCTCCCTTCATCCCTAACTCCTTCCCTCATGATGGGCATGCACCAAGAGATCTTATCATAGATTTCCATGAGGAAGAGTTTATGGTGGTTACGTGTCATGAGATCCATCAAAGGTCTCTCAAGTCCTCAAGACATTGAGGACACCATGACTCACACACGTTATGAAATCTAGCAACAGTTCACAATGTTATCAAGGCGCTGCGCAATTACCTTACACACCCTCTCTAACCTCATCCTCGTGTCCCCATACTACTTTTTACTTTCCTACACTTACAACCTACACAAGTTACAATCATCAATCTAGTTAGTATGATGTTTCGGCTACTCCTTAAAATCTTATGGTTTAACATCATGCTTGGGTAACCCAAGCAATAGCTCATTATCTACCTTTTATATTAAACTTCCCATCGGGCCCACCAAGTTGGTTTCGAGATGGCACTCTTTTCGAGGAACATTATTAAGAGGTAACTAAGCATCATGGTTTCTAGGTTCTCCTTTGTAGTGATTAGGTGTAAGCTCTCTTACATTAATCATCTTTCACACCGATTTGATCAGCCTTTTGAATCCATACAGAGGAATAATAAAAGCCATATTATCAAAGAAAAATCAAGCAAAAGACAATTACAATCAAAAACAAAAAAGACATGATGTTATCTTCTAGCACACGCCATATCCTAGTTGAAGACTCAAACTTCACATTTGGCCTCATTACAAAGCTTGAGGAGGTCTTTTGGGGTGTGGTAGGTTTTTTTGACTAGGGTAGGAGGTCTCATCTATTATTTAGTGCCCTGCCTTTTCATGTCAGTACCTAATCCTCATAGTTGGCCTATAACTCCTTAAGTGAGGACCTAAGAAATAGAAAAAATGTCAAGGGAAGCTAGGATACATCATTTACTATCCAAGCATCTCATAATTGACATGGGACATAGAGGGGTCAGCACTATCTATATCTGGGGCATGACTCTAGATTTCCCCCAATTCTCTATACATCCTCTCAAGGGATCCCTATCTTTATTCATATGTAGGCCCCTTTAAATTGGAAGGGCCTATATAGTCTTTAGGCCCATAGGCTGAAGGGAGGGCAGCCATAGCTTTTATAAAGAGTCAAGACTAAAGAAAGGCAAACGCCTTGATGGCCTACTCTAGTGTATATAGTTGGGAAAGGGTGGATATATATAGATCAATATAGGCTACATTGAGAGACTAGGGTCTATATCTATATAGAGTCGGGCCTAAAGAGAGGATATATAGAGAAACCCGACGACCTACTATAGAGAGTAGAGCTCTTGACCAATGGGAGAGAATTCTATATATAGGGGATTGCCCGCCCACCCGATATAATATATGATAGGGCATTGAGGGTTGGAGGTCGAGGTCATTTCGCACTTTGATGCGCTTCCCAACTCATCCAATTTGTAGAGACTTAGGATTTGGGTGGCTCGAGTCATTTATGCGCAAATGGGCCGACGAAGGTAGGTCAAGGTCACGATCGATCTAAATTAATGTCGAGGTCATTTAGAAATGAATGTCAAAGTCACCCTATCTATACTCTTCCCACACCGATAGAGTTATAGTTATAAATAAGGCACCCATACCATATAGATATAGGGGGGCACCTTATATCTATCAAAATCGCCTTTCTTTAGGGCCCTATGTATCCCCTATATAGAAAGTGGGAGGATCCCTTTCTCTTTACATATGGCGATAAAATATATACCATCTATAGAGAGAGAGGGAAGCTCTCTATAGTCAGCCCCCAATCTATAACTATAAGATTTGTGGGATGGGGAACCTTATGCATCTATATGGCGATGACCTACTATACTTTGTAGGGATAGGGCTCGGCCATTAAAGCATAAAAGCAAAAACCGTGGGAGCTGCCAACCCAACTATATATATCATGTACCCACCCCATATAGAGATATAGTTATAGATAGGTGCCCATACCATGTAGATATTGCATGGGGCGGACAATTCCTATTGCAATTACCTTACTTTTTGGGGGCATGTATCATCTATCAGTTACCTTACTTTTTGGGCCCACCTACTATTTGATTACGGGGTTGGGGGCAGTATGGCTATATATAGATAGAGAGTGGGCCCCTATCTAGAATTCTATCTATGGAGGGGGGGCCTAATAGAGTCTAGATGGCCCCCCATATAGATATACAGGGCCCCGCCCCTATATATCTATTCTCGCTATATCTAGTGCCCCTATATCTCTTCTCTATCTGGAGGGCCTCCTACCTAGATATGGGGTCGATAGGGCCCACCCCTATATCTTATTTGGAGGGGGTCCCCTTTCTATATTTTCTATCTAAAGGAGGCCATATATAAAATATATAGAGGGGAGAGGGGCGAGGAGGTAACACTTTTGTATCTCGTAGGAGGGGGAGGGCGAGGGTGCAGGGAAAAAAGTTGGGGTGGTGCGAAGTAGAGATATAGATGCCATATAGATATAGTAAGTCGAGGGCCGATAGGATATAGGGCTACCAAACACTCCAGATAAACCCGGGGCAAACAAACATTCGGTCGAGCCCGGTCCTGTCTATGTCTATATGGGGGCAACCAACACTCTATAGGATATGGCCACCCTCCCCTACTTCTTCTCTTGTCGGATGTTGAGGGCGAGGATAGACCTCCCCTCTATATATATAGGGGCCTAGATAGATAGAAGTTGGGCCGGACCTCCCTCTCATTTGGAGGGGGGCCTATGGGGCCCCCCATATAGAGAATTTTAGATGGGACCCACTCTCTATCTATATATACTTTATCTATGTCAAACCTACACATATCTTTAGTGTTGGATCTGGTCGACTTGTGCGATAGACGCTTCCTTATAACCGATACGTGCCAACAGGACTATCTATATAGCCCCAACTGCCATATATAGATAGGGGGGGCCGCCCCTCTATATCCAACCTAGCACAAGCTAGGTATCAAATGCAGGAGGATCTAGTTTAGAATCGAGGGTTGGATCTGGCTCAACAAAGCCATCTTCCTATCTCCCAAGGCAGTAAACCAACCGCTCCCTCCTCTCGCCACTCGGCCCTCTATACTATATAGATTGCCGGGGCGGAGTAGAGTATAATTCCACTCAACAACTACCCGATAGAGATAGGTTTCTATCAAACACTCGGCTAGATATAGAGGGGGCCCAGACTAAATAGAAATAACTAGGGCAGGCCATCTATCCCATCTATAAAGGGGAGGGACAGCCCATATCTAGATAGGGGGCTATTCTATACATGATACTGACTTTCGCGATAAGTAAGCCCCCCGCCTCGCAGCCTATAGATATAGATGCCATATGGATAGAGTGAGTGGGGCCGTGCCGCCCTATATAGATAGATATGATGTTGATATATGGCCACCGAACTCTCCGAAGCAACTATGGATATAGGGGCCCCCTATATTCTAATTGGCGTATAACGTATATGATTCGAATTAATACAACCCGTATATGGTCTATATATAGATTGGGGTGAGAGGTCGAGGTTTGGCACCAATTTTGTATGTGGGTCTTTATTCTTATATAGCATTAGTCCCATTTAATCTATATATACAATGCCTATATGGGGTAATGAATTTGAGCGGCTATATTTCTATAGCCCCCTATATAGATCTATATGGCATCTATAGTCTATAGTTCTCTCGGGAGGTATAGTATATATATATATAGATAGTGGGTCGCATAAAGTCGAGATCTATAGGCCCAAATCTAATTCCCCTTATAAGATTAAAAAGAGATAAGATAATAAAATATATAGAGACGGGCGTGGGTGTGTGGGGGCGAATGGGCGACCGATTGGAGATATATGGGGGCTTCTCTACTCTATTTATGCCCTAGCCAACAACTCTTGCCCTATATACCTATGGCACGAGCATTTGTGCGAGATATGATATAGGTTAACATTTCTATTTAGTTCATGCATTTTGACATGATAGTGGGGCGGGTGACTATGAGCTAGATATATAGCGAGACAAAATTGAATTGGGCGATATATATGATATGGGGGCACTCGAAGAGTCTATATCATATCTTTAGTGGTATAGAGTCTCTATGCACAACACCACTCAACAAATATCCATATCGTCGAATGGGTTGGCACTCAACCACCTATTTATAACGATAACTATAACTATAAGATATATGTGCGGTGGTGTGCAAGTGCGATCGCTCCTTGACACCCTCTTTGTATTGAGAAACCAGCTATTTAGATGAACCTCAAACCTCGGTATTGTTCATTCACTCCCACTTTGATCAAACAACCCTTTCGATTTAGAGGGTGGGAGGTCTATATAGATAATGGGGGGTTGAGATTCCTATCTCACCTCTCCCCCATATATAGGGGGAGGGGGAGATCGGGGTGCCATATGGCTCTATAGGTCTTTCTTGTCCACATGGATAATTGGATTGTAACTAGCTTTCGCCCATATATAGATATAGATAGGGTAACCTCCATAAATCTAGATAAGATAAGATATATAAGGAGGGGGACAATGGGGGTAGTCGAGTGCACACGGAAATAACGAGGCATTGTCTTCTCTCTCTGTTTATGAGAACGAAGTCTAAATAATGGGCACTACCTACTCTTTATTCGCTGATGTCATTTCAACGTAATGCAATAGGACCTATATATCTATTATGAGGCATTGAACCCCAACCCACCCCCTACCCCATATATCTTATCTTATAGTTATAAATAGGGTTGCTCCACATAGATATAGCAAAGTTCAGCCACGATTGCATGTGCTCCTCAATATAGATATAGGGGCCATGGTTGAACGGTTGCTTGTTGTCCTCCCCTCTAAGTAGATATAGATATGGGGGCTCCGACGCGAGGCCCTATTATCCTCACTAAGATCCATAACCAACCTATTGCATTCTAGGGTATCTCATTCCGGTCACCCCCTCTATAGAGAATTCTAGATAGGGAGATAGGGCAATCTTCAATCTATTTCCGTTGTTGTTTATCTATCGAATACCATTTGATCGAACGACTCCATATATAGAGAGAGGGATCGATTGATATATCTGTTTGGCCAACTCCATATATATATGGAGAGAGAGAGAGAGTGCGATGATTAATAGGTGCCCTATAGTTATATCTCAATATCATATAGCCATAGCCACCACCCCCAAGCTCCACCCCTATATATAGATTCCGGATATGGAAACCCATATCTAAACTGTGGGGCATAGATTCATTTATTACTTAGATAGGGGCTCTTGCACCAGAGTCTTGCCCTATATCTATATTTCGACACATTGAGAATAGATAGTGGGTGGCTACAATAGAGATTATTACCCCTTCTTTATCTAAGCGGGGGCTATATATATGAATTAGGGGTGGGAGGGGAGGGCCTTTATAAATATGGGTGGCTTATATATTTCTATGGCAACCAAGCTCCCGATCTAGGACCTCACCCTCTTGCCTATCCCGTATATATATAGGAGGGGCGGCAAGTGCCCATATATATATAGGGATAGTGGTAGGATTAGGGGGACACATTGATTCAAGAGTTTGTCCTTCCATGCATCTTTGCGATAGGTAGATTTCCATGAAAGGGGGACAACTTTCGTATGGCTTGTGATTTGAGATAACTGTTCAAATTCTGTCCCAGAGACGGATTCTTCCCAATAGATCTTCTCTTGCTCTTGATCTTGAAAGGTCGTGGCTTTGTATCCTTGTCTGTCACTTGTTCCAAACTTTATCTTGAACTAGTTTGCTTTCACTCATACTTGCATATTCAAGTTCCTTTACTCCTTGACCTCAAAACCTCCTAGTCTTTCCAATCTGATTAGAGCATCTTCATTTTAGTAAAGAAATTGTTTTTGCGTTTTCAATGCCCATTTTCCTCCAAGTTTTACATCATTATATCCCCTTGTCGAATATGCTCGATTCTACGTCTATCCTATCATCTTTTGCGTCCGCTTCTCCATATCTTTCAAACATGTTAGCATTGCGATAGCATTCGGATTTAGGGACATTCCCTCATACCATCCATACTTGAGTATCTTCTTGATCTCTTGGCTTTAACGATGTTCTCTCTCAATCATTTTGACATGGAGGAAGATGACGGACAACTACACAATATGAGATTCTTCCTTTATCTAATAGATACCCTATTTTGTATTTTCCATTGGCATTTGCACCTAGCACCTATAATACAAGTAATTCAATATCTATATAATACATTTTGATTTTGATGACATCAAATGACTTAATGAGAAAACTGCAGTTTATGGTTCTAACTTCTTTTTCATGTGTATTGAATATTCTAATTCCTTGTGTGTTTGATCATCATTCATTCAATGATCATTGATGTAGTAACTAGTTGTATCAATATTTTGTAAATGTTCTAATTTCTGAAAAATGGATCTTTGTCTATATTCCATTTTTTAAAATATATATATATAATGTGTCCCCGTATCAAATTTCGGGATCGGCATTTCTGTGTCATATGCTCATATCCACGTGTCATGTGTGTCCCATGTCTTAGTGTCATGTGACTTATATTGTGTATGATTGGACTTAGGTGGGAAGGATACGGAAAGAAGATCCATGCGTGTTTGTTTCTGAAATGAATGATTAGAATAGAGGTATATAGATATGTGCAACTTGCTCGAACAATATATGTAAGAAATGAGCGTAGTTGGATAAGCAACATTGCTTCCTCATGGGTAGATCCTCGGATCTATAATAGCGTCTTTGGAGTTCCAGCTTGTCAAGGAATGGAAACACTTTTTCTAGAAAAATCTTTGGCCAATGTTTGTCATATACATACTTGGATCTCATTCATAAAACGACCATAATTCCTTATAGTATTTTCTAGGAAACACTTTGAAATGCAAGAACATGGCTTCTAGATGAGTTTGAAAGGTTTTCTATTTAGAATTTACTTTTGCAAAATTCTTGAATGTAGAAATGATCTATTTTAAAAATTTGGCGTCAATTTTGAGGAAGAGTTTAATATGTTTACTCTGTGAAAGCTTTGTTAGAAAAGCACCTCATCAATTTATTTCATGATTTTTACTTGGGGCCAGGACCATTAATCATTTCATTTAATTGTTTGTTTGTAAGTGCTTCCTTAGTCGCTCTCTGCAATGGTGGCTCCCTAGAAACTAGAAACTTCATATGATAATGGACTGAAATATTTTGAATTTTGTAACCTTCTCAAAGTAATTAGGCAATTACTGGAATACAATTAGGAGGAGTGCTGTTTTCCTTTTGTGAGAGAATATTTGCTTGTAACCTGACCTGTGAGATTATTGATTATATAGAGTGGAGTCCATCATGTTGTGAACCCAAATCCATATGAAGGGGTATTTGGCTCTGATGGAGAGCAATATGCAAAGGATGTTAAAGATCTTATTGATTATGGAACTTCTGGATGCATTGCTGGCTTTATTGCTGAAAATTGTATGGCAATCTACTCTAAACCAAAGTAGCCAAAAACCTCCAAATTGTAAAAAACGTGTGTTTTGTTTTCCATGGCTGAACATACAAAACCCTTATGTTCACCTGAGTTGGCCTGATGGTAAAGAACATGTACTCTTGAAAGAGAGGTCCATAGTTTGAAACGTGCAGAGGTAGAGTATGTACAACGCGTATTTTAAGTACAGTTGGATGCCTCCTACACACTAAAAGTATGAAGTAGTCCCATAAACTATAACCCATATGTAGACCCAAAACCAGGCCACCCTGCATCATGGACTATAAAAGGACCTTTTCTTTTTCCTTTCTCTCTCTAACCTGAACTGACCCGGCATAGAAAATTCTGTATGCACATAGATGCGCATGCTTTGATATATTTTCTAGAAAAAAATCTGAACATCAACAAAAAAAACTTCTAGAAAGAACTACAAGAATAGAATTTTGAATGTCATTTGTTTTCTCGTTGTCACAATTTTATAACTTTTCTGAATTTATTTTTCCAGACATGGGTACCATGTTCTGAACAGTAAAAATTACGTCAAAAAGAACAGATTCCAAATGTTAATACCATCACGATATCAGATACACCGAAACCCTAGTTCAGTTTCCAAACACCGACCCACTTTCATAAACACCGAGCCATATTCAAAAGACCTAACCACATTTTCCACAACCATAACTCGTTTTCAAACACCAACACATTCTGCAAAACCCCGATACTTTTCCGAAACTCCATTCCCCACGTTTCAAAGCCCTGACTCATTTTCGGAAACCCTAATTCCAAAACCCTTATTTTCACCCTAATTTCAATACCAGAACTCATTTTCAAAAACTCCGACGTCAAAACACTCGTCTCAATTTCCGAAACCCCGTTTTCAAACCTCTGGCCTAATTACGACAATCCCAACACCAGAAACCAATTTACCAAAAACAAAAACATGAGTATTATACCTGAATTAAAAGGGTCTTCAATGCTTGGCTTTCAATGCATTGTTCTCCTTAATCCTCCTCCGATTATCCAGCTTCACAAATCGCTGAAGTTCTGGCAATGTCATAGTTTTTGGGTCCTTTCGCTGAAGTTCACTGAGAGGGAGCTTCTTGTCGAGAAGATGCCATAGCCAATCTGGGTATTCACTGTCAGGCTTTATAGCGGGATCCACACCATCTTTCAGTATATTGGCACCAAAAACTGTTGATGCTTTGACTTCTTTGCTGATGATGGGTGCTGCAGGAGCTGCTGCACCGCCTCCTTTGCCACCACCCTTCTTTGCTTTTGCTGCAAATGGGCGTGAAAAATATTAGAAATTGGTGATTTTAGCAGTGCTGATTTCATTTTTTTTTTTGTCTGCTTCAAAACTACCAAGGATCCTGGATTTTGATTTTCAGACTCGTAGTATAGAGTAGTCGCACGCTTATGAGTGCCGGAATTTGCAGAGGAGTTTAATGTTTCGAGACATTTTAAAAATCTGAATTAACTGTCAAAATGATTTCGGCATCTGCTCATATTCATATATATATATATAAATAATTTTAATTTTCAATTTAAAAATTAATGTCCAAAAGTAACCAAAAAGGTTAAAGGGACTACAAGAGGTGCAAAGAGAACAAGACAATGCATGAAGGAAGAAAAAAAAAAACAAAACAAAACAAAATACATAAAGCAGCGAGAAAAGACACGAGGATGCAACAAGTGTCATGCTTAAGAGGTTCTACGCCTAATAGATTGTGTGGTGATGTGTGAAGTCATGTGCCCATTTATGCCTCTTGTGTTGTGTAGAAGGTGAAGGAATGCACCAATATTCTAGGACCCCGAGGTTGTCATGATGATGTTTGAGGGGGCCATATCTATGTTAGGTCATCGCCCTGATAAATAAAGCTACACACCTCTGGTCATCATAATGAATAAGGGCACGTAATGAGCCTTGAGTTTCTCGAAAGAAACAATAGTACCTGCCACGGATCTCATAGTACACAGGACAACGAAATATAAAGTGCTCCTCTAATTCAGGTTCATTGTTGCAAAGTGTGCAAGTGCGTTGGTCTCTAGGAATGTAGTACTTTGTCTCCACGCGAAGCTGATGAAAGCAAACTCGTAGTTGACCTAAGGGGAATCTCAAACCAAGTGGGAACCTGATGTATTTGGGGGGAATGACACGTCCCTCATCAATTTGGAGATAATGCTCCAAATAGTGGTGCATTTTTGTTGGCAATGGTTCTAATGGTTCAATCCACGTTGATTTTATGTAAGCTTTATAGATCTCCTCTCTAATTCCTCTATGAATTTCCCTTTTAGGCATGTGGGGAGAATTAATAGAGAATGTGAGAGGAGGAAGGCGATCAATATCGATCCGATGCTTTGGAAGAAAGTTGTCAATGTGCATACCAAGTGGTTTGGATCCCCACTCATGTAGCCTCATGTATGATTGGAGAGCCTTGAAGGGGTATCTATTCTCGCCCCGATTGGTGTATCTCGCCATACATCTTAGTCATGGAGTAGCATCACAAGATGGAACATAGTTAAGATTCGGAGAGGGTGCGTGCCAAACTCGGCCAAGATGATTGCATGTGGGCCCAGGCATTTTGCACGGAGAGTCTGGATAGCATGGAGACGAGTACTCTATCAACACGAACCCAACTACTGTCTTGAAGATCGGGGCCCCAAATCTCACAACCACCATCTGACATTGTTGGTGTCACTAGAGTTTGGAAAATACGCAATTTTGCGTTGGCATCTTGAAATTGAAGCTGGAAACATTGTCTCTCAAGTGTATTGAGGGTTGCATAACCTTTACATAATCTCTCTTCTGCTGCATGAAGCATGTTCAAAGGAGGACTGTGAAAGTCACTCCAAGATAGGTGTAAGAGGAGACCACTTCCACCAAGTGTCCTTTGTACATGAGGTTAGTTGCATGGGCAACCCTCTTGGTTGTATTAAATACCATGACCTTAGTTTTCTTTAAGTTCACTTGTAAACCATGAGTATCACAAAAAGAGCTTAGTATGTCAAGGTGTCGTTGTAGGCCTGCAACAGTATGTGACATGAGGATGATATCATCTGCAAATAATAAAATAGCAATGATGATATCATATAAAAACAACCATCGTCTCTAAGACCGGAATTTGCAATGATGTGCTCTAGTTCATCAATGTAGAGACCAAATAGAGTAGGAGAAAGTGGGCAGCCTTGTTTAACACCGATGGTGCTATTGATATCACCTGTATAACCAGTAGGAGTTCGGACTTGGCTAACCACCTTTTCATAGAGTGTCATCACAAGAAGAACCAAATGCTCTGGAATTTGGAGGTCACGAAGCCATTGGATTAGAAGGTGTCTAGGTACGGTATCAAATGCCTTTTAAAAGTCAATAAAACAACAATAAACCTTACGCTTGTTGGCCTTGCTTCTTGATTATGGCTTTAAGAGTTAAGACATGGTCTATTGTTCGGTGATCCCATCTGAACCCTGCTTGTCCTTTCGCACCGAGTTTCTTGGATTCAACAAATCTGGAAATCAAATCATCTAGCACTATAGCAAATAACTTGCTCAAAGTATGCCCAATCATGATGGTTCTATAATTATTTGGCTCTGTTGATTCCCCGATTATATTATAAAAATAAAAATAAAGAAATACTAATATGAAAAACATACATTTTATATTATAAAAATAAAATAAATAAATAATAATATTAAAAAAGTAATATAGTTTTATTTTATTAAAAAAAAGTGCAACACTTTATTTTATTTTATTTTTAAATTGAGAATGCCTCTAGTAATAGCAAACAAATACCAAAGTCGAACACTAAACAATTACAACAAGAAGGTCTCAATGAAACCGCATTATGAACAAAAAGCAAAATACAAGTAAACTAAGAATCAATGCATTTGGTTAAGTTGGAACATTGTCATTGTTTTGCATAAGACTTCAAAGGCGGTCATGTATCTTCATAAGTGTAGAACACTCCTCTTGATTCTTAAGGTTGAATTGATACATACGCAACCATAAATAAGAGAAAATTTGAGTTTGTTGAATGACTAAAGCGGAGCCATTCCCAACATATAGTTGTTGGCATAAATTTTTCCATATATGAAAGAGGATAGTCAACAGGTAAGTGTTCCAATCGTGATGAGGATAAAGGGGGAAGAGATACCAAGCAAAGCAATCTTTTTATTAAAAATGTTGAGAAAGAGTTTGGGAAGAGAGGAGCGGGTGGAAGCCCGAGTTGAGCAACATAAGGGCAATGCCATAAGAGATGGGAAATACTTTCAAGAGTTGAACAAAGTGTGCAATCTCTTGCAGGTCATACCCATATTCACTAGAGTGAGGCCAACCGGAAGCTTCATATGTAGAGAATACGCCATCCCAAAAGTTGACATTTAGCCCACAACAGGGACGCCCAAATGGTGTAAGCCATTCTCTACCGCTAAGATTAGAAAAGGACATAAACCAATTTTTTTAAAGAATCACCAAGTCTTTGTCAAGATTCTTGAATTATTTGATATAAAATCCTTGGTGTGGTTGTGTTGATGGCAATAAGGTTTGGCCAATCCTTGAACTTTTTGAAGCGGTTGAAGGATTGTTTGTAATTTTAAGGAGAACCTGCGTCGATTAATTGTAAATTTGAATACCAAGTAGATTTAAGTTTGGTGGGCGGGGGTAAACTTCTAATGCAACAATTGCGAAGAGAGCCAATTGTCATTATTCTTATCCCAAATGTCCTTAACCATATTGATGCCTTTCTTTGCGAAAATGATTTTTCTTTAAATTCGGGTTGAATGCAGTAGTGGAAGGTCATTGGAACAAATAATTCAATTCCACCAGAGATTGGATGAGGTAATACATAATCCACGCCGAAGAGATTGATGACACCATTAATGAAATGGAGCCATAACTTGCCAAGCTATCCAGATTCGCCAAAGAGGAAGAGAGCTAGAAATATCAAAAATTGAGTTTATCTTCCCATGAGGTAAGAGTCCAAGAAAGGTAAGAGTACAAGAACAAGAAGAGTCCAATAACTTGTATAGAAAGCTTGCCATATTTGTTCCCTCGCAAGAGGATATTTGTTCATATTTCCTACATGTGACCAAAAATCTTTATGAAGAAAAGGGGCCCAAACTCTACCAAATGGACAACATGTTAATATTTTTATTAATTTCTCAAACTAAAAAAAAGATGACAATCAAAAGGACATCAACTTTAATGTATAAAATAAAAATGTCACGGTCACACCATTGAATCCAAAATATATATATATGACGGCAAAAAGGGACGTCAAATTTGATATACATAATAAAAAATTATGATCACACCATTAGATCCCACCCATTTTTATCATTATGGAATGTCTATCGATATTAAAAAAAAGATGATGATCAAAAGGACATCAAATTTAATATACAAAATAAAAATGTCATGATCACACCATTAGATCCCACCCATTATTACAATTATAGAATGCATATTGGCATAATTAGGTTTATCATTTTGGAATGTCTATCGACATTAAAAAAGATGATGATCAAAAGGACATCAAATTTAATATACAAAATAAAAATGTTATGATCATACCATTAGATCCCACCCATTGCTACAATTATAGAATGCATATTGGCATAATTAGGTTAATCTCACGTTCTAATCAATCGAGACATGGGTGATCTATAAGGTAATGCTTTCTCCAAAAAAATATTAACGGGGAAAAGAGAGGCTACTAGGTAAGAAGCTGAATCGATGGATGACACTCATCATTCTTCCCCCTAACTAAAAATCCTAGAAAAATAAAAATGTAGCTAAAATTGATCGCACTTGAGTAAAAAAACCATAAGAATTAATAATCTAACTAAATTACTTTGCCTTGATTTAATATAAATCAATTATAACATTGTAATTAAATTTAACATATTTATTCAATGGTTAAAGGGGCGTGCAACGGTGATATATTTAGATTAATTAATAAACATTAATACATAGATTAAGACCTTGATGGTGTGAACATTTCGGAAATGTTGTATTTGGAATGTGTAACTTGGGCTCGCATGGCGAAAAAGTGTGAATGTGCGAAGCGGGCGATAGCGAATTAGTCGATAAATACCGTATTGAGGGTGGTGATCCTTGGAAAGAAAAGGATGGTGAAAGCTCTTGAGATGTCGAGAGGGCTCAAGAAAGATCCCGAGAATGATCGGTCGCTTGGCAAGGAGAGTTTTGAGGGGTGAAGGTTTAGGGGTCAGGAGAATTTTGGGGCTTTCATAGACAATGGAAATTCGTTGTCTGGAGCGAATACTATCCATCTAGGAGGAGGCAGAATGGAGCGGGGGATCCAAAGCCAAGAGGGGGGCTTGGGAGCTCCATAAAAAATAATATGTCAAAAACTCAGAGGTTGGTTTGTGGTTTTTTCCGAAAAAAAGGTAGTTTCGGAGGAAATTCCATTGGAAGATGTCCTTGAAGAATGCGCTTTCATCGAAGCAAGTCGTCGGAAGATTCTCTTGATTCGAGTTTCATTAGGTGAGATGGAACTTAAAATCTCGAAGGTGGTTAAGATGGTCAAAGTAGGATCGTCTACCTTTGAAGAAATATGTGATAGAATGGGAAATAAGGTGCTTATTTGCAAACTCGGTGGTCTATAGCCTTGAAAGATGAACTTTGGAAGTTGATATAAAAGAATTGGGATTACAGTGAGCAACCCGGCTTGAGATTCCTTACGAAAAGGTTTTTTCCATGTATGTTTTGGAAATTTAGATGATAGAGACAAGGTATTTTTGGGGGTCCATGGATTTTCAAAAATGTTGGCCTTTATCTATGGCCTTGGTCCCCGCTCTTCAATCCTAAGGAGGGAACTAGTTAGGAAGGTCTTTTTGTGGTGACATTATATAAGCTCCTCCATAATTATGGGGGCAGAGACCTTGATGTCAATAGTTGAGGCCTTAGGAGAGCCGGTCGGTATAAGCAAGGAGACAAAGGAAGCAACTTTCTCATCCTCTGTCAGGATTTGTGTTAAAATTGATCTATCCAAGCCCTTAGTTCAGGCTATTAGGATCAATACTCCTATGGGAGTTTGGTTTCAACCAATTGACTATGAATGTTTGTCGTTTAGATGTTTCAAATGCAGGGATATTGGTCACAAAATGAATAAATGTCCTTTGAAAGGAAATAGGTTGGTGTTGAAGCCAACAAAGAAGGAGGTCCCTAAGGAGAATTGGAGGGCCAAGGGTGGGTGATTCCTTTGTTGTAAATAAGGAGGTAGAACCTAAGAGGAGGCTTGAAAGAGCGGTGAAGATAGGGGGTTCCCATGTGTTAATCACTATAGAGGAGACTCGGGAGAAAGACTTGGTAAAAATGGATGAGGAGATTACCTTCGATCAAGATAAGGAGAAATCCCAAGATTGTCAGTTGGAGGATGAGGATTTGGAAATTTTGATGGAATCTTTTAAGCTGTTAGGGTAGTGGGGGAAATACGGATTCTCTTAAGCTTAATTCAAGTGATCAAGGAGAGAAGGAAAAGGTTTCGAAGCAAATAAGGAGAGTGATAAAATTATGAAAGTCCTTAATTTTGAATCAAAGGGGATCTTGATGGAAGTGGATTTGAATAAGAAGATTATCGTAATGTCATGAGGAAATCGAAAGATTGGCCTCATCGCATTCCAAGCCTCGATCGAGATATGAGTTGTGCAAAGTCAACTGGCATGCATTCTAATGCACTCAAAACTCATTGGAGGAAAAATTAAATATCAAAATTGGCGCCAAAACACCTTATAGGCTTTTATTTTTTTGGTGGAAGGGTTTCTCCTTCCACTCGGGGACCATGAAGCTTATTAGTTGGAATTTCATAGGATTAAACTCCTCTGATAAAGGCTGCTTGGTTAAGCGCCAGGAGAGTTGGAATCCCGAATATTTTCATGTTGCACGAGACCAAGATGTCTAAGGATGAATTTGAAATAGTAAGGAAAAAGTTGTGGTTCAATAGTAGGGTGATCTCTATAGATGCAAAAGGAAATTATGGCAAGCTAGCAATAACTCGGAACCCCAAAGAAAATCCGAGGAGATTTTACGGTAAAATGTAAGTGGTTTATTGTCCTAGATTGTGTGGATTTATGGTCTAATGATAGATTTATGCTTGTCACATGTGTATGGGCCTATTTTGGTTGATGAAAAAAAAAGAATGTTAGTTGACATTAAGCAATCTGGTGAAGGAGGAGGATAGCAAAAAAATTTGGAGGAGATTTTAATGTAATTCCTAATTTGATAGAAAAGAAAGGAGGGAAGAAATTTATTCCTCCTAGCTCTCTAGATTTTAGAGATTTTTATAGTGGTATGGCCTTGATTCATGTGGAATCGAAATATGTCGACTTCACTTGGAATAACAGAAAAAATGGTTTAGATGCAATATTAGAAAGGCTGGACAGGTTCTTGATAAGCTCAGTTTGGGGATTGGAAAATTATCTTTTCTCCTTAGATATTTTAAAAGTGGCTCAGTCGATCATGCCCCTATCACTTGTCATTATCGAGTTGATGGTCGCCTGTTGGGATTCCCTTCAAGATCGAGATCATGTGGTTTCTTGATCCCTCCTTTGAGGAAAATCTTAAATCCTGGTGGGAGATCAAAGTGGAAGGTAGAAAGAGGTTTTTCCTGATGATAAAAATGAAGCATGTGAAAGTGGAATAAATTATCCTTTGGAATTTTGTTCCAAAAGAAGAATGAGTTCTCTATTTATTTGGAATCTTTCCAAGAGGAGTTAATAAGAGATGGTGCTTGAAAACTTTTCTTGCCAAAGAAAACGAAGAGCTAGCCCGTTTGGATCATATTCTACAAATAGAGGAAGTTTATTGGAAGTAAAATTCAAGGGTAAAATGGTTAAAAGAAGGAGACATGAATACAAAGTTCTTCCATCTCTCTACTGTGATTAGGAGAAATGTGAATAGGATTGAGCAGCTTACCCTTCCTTCTAGAGAAGTTAATTACGATATGGGCGGGTTAGGGAGGAAAGTGTCTTGTATTTTAAGAATTTACTTTCTAAGGAGAAAGGATATTGGCGTGTTGAGGAAGAAGCTTTACTATCTAATATCCTTGAGGTATTAGAGAAGGGAGATGCTAAAAGATTAATAGATCCTATCTCTTAGGATAAAGTTCGTGATGTTGTTTTTGTCTTAGGGTAGACAAAGCCCCTTGGGCAAGATGGCTTTCAAATAAGTTTTTTTCAAAAATTATAACATATAGCGGCGAAGGATGTTGAGGTTGCAGTGCAGGAATGTAGGAAAAAGAGAGTTGTCTTAAAGGAATGGAATTCCAATTTTCTTGCTCTTATTCCGAAAAAAGAAGATGTTACGTATTTTGATGCCTTCCATCTAATCGTGTTGTTCTATGGGATTTATAAGATAGTTTCAAAGGTTTTTTCCTTGAGGTTGAAATCCTTTCTAAGATCTATCATATCTTATAGTCAGAATGGTGTTGTTGAGGAAAAATAAATATTGGATGGAATAGTGGTGGCTCGTGAAGCTATATATTCTCTCTCTCATAAAAAGAATATGGGGATGATTATAAAAGTAGATATGATGAAGGCTTATGACAGAGTGAATTAGAGGTTTCTGGAAGTGGTTCTTGCTAAGTTTGGTTTTCCTCTTGACTGGATTCAAATGATCATCTTGAAGAGGTTTGAGGCAAGGTGACCCGATTTCCCCTTTTTGTTCATTATTATGGCAGAAATTCTATCTAGAGCTATTCAAAATGTTGTGGAAATGAAGGGGTTAAGAGGCTTGAAGATTTCTTCAAAGATTGATCATGTGGAAAATTCATAGTTTGTGGATGATACAACGCTTTTCGGGGAGCCTTCGGTGGTTGAGGAAAGGAAATTCAAGGAAATTCTTAATCATTATGAGAAGGTGGTGGGTCAAAAGGCAAGTGATCCTAAATCTGTCATCTTCTTTATCAACGCGATCCTAAGCTGCAAGGAAGGATAACATGAATTTTGGATTCTCCATTAGTTCTTTTCCTAGTTCATATCTTAGCATGGCCCCGATTGAAGGGGTGGTGGGAAGGATTTGTGGAAACCTGTGGTGGATAAGATTCACAAGTTGGCCTCTTGGAAGGGTAAGTGGTTAACCTTGGTGGGCAAAGCGGAGTTAATTCGTTCTTCTCTCTAGGTAATTTCCTCGTATTTCATGTTTCTTTTTAAATTACTTGAGAAAGTGGCCAAGTGTATAGTAGGTTTGCAAAGGAATTTTTTGTGGAGTGGAGCTAAGGATAAAAATAAATTTTGTTTGGTTGTGTGGGATGAGGTTTGCCACCCAAAAAAGGATGGTGGTTTAGGCTTTAGGAACTGCTTGATGATGAATAAAACTTTGGGGGCAAGTTTCTTTGGAGAGATTACAAAGATAGAGGGAGTGTGTGGAGCAAGATTATTGTGGCTAAATAATTGGAGGCGCAAGACACGAGAGAAAAAATTTCCAGCAGGAGCTTCCATCGAGCTCTGGTATTTGGAACTTCATTAAAAGTTGTCGTAAGTTTGTGGTCCCAGATCTGAAATGATAGTTTCAAAGAGGTAACATGGTGAATCTATGGGATGATAATTGGCAATCGATGGGTCCCATCTCGAGTGTGAGTATTTGAGATCATTTAAAGAGGAAGCTATCTTGAATTGGGGATCCAAAGTTAAGGGTTATATGTGTGTTTCAGAAGGGAGTTAGAAGTTGGATATCCCCTCCCATTAAGAGATTTGAGAATTTTTACGGTCTTTAAAAGTTCTTTTCAGGATTTTAAATTCCTCTTCACCTTTGCCCGATGATCCTTCGAGGATAGGCTAATTTGGTCTAGGTCAAATTCGGGGTAGTGACACTAAAAGATATGTACCTAAAGATGTATGACATGTTTTTCAACATGGAGGATTCAGTTCTTTTCAAAGAATATTGTTTGGAAAAAATAAGGCATGCCTAACGAAAATTATTTTCTTTGGCTTGCATCTTTAGGAATTTTTTTGATGTATGACAATTTCATGAAAGGGGCTTCTATGGTCGACATTCTGCTTTCTTTATGAGGAATGGGGTGAATCTGGTAATCATATCTTCATTCATTACTCCTTTGCGCTTCAAATTTGGTCCATCATGTGGCATCAATGGAGCATTGTTTGGGTTATTCCAAACTGGGTATATGATCTAATTTCTCAATAACAATGGAAAATAGCTCATAAAGTTTTGCAACTCCTTTGGAACTTAACTCCTGCAGCTGGTTATTTGGAGCTTGTGGCTGAAAAGGAATATAAGAGTTTTTCAGGGTAATAAGTTCTTTGTGTGACAAGTCTGGAATAGGATCGAGTGTCTTCTTTTTGAATCCGTCAAAATTTGGTATAAGGATTTTGATTGTAGAAACAAATAAAGATAGGTCCTTATGTGGTAAATGGCCTTCTATCCCCTAGAAATATGCTTGTATCCCTCCTGATAAGGGGAGTGAGGAAATTATATCAGAAGAGTGGAGACCACCTGATAAGGATTGGATTAAGCTAAACTTTGATGGGGCTTTGAGAGGTAACCTCGATAATGCTAGTGGCATTGCATTCTCGAGAGATTCATGTTGCCAACCACTTTTGGCTCGACTTTATATTGTGGTATCTCTTCCAACAATGTTGTAGAGGGCATGGCCCTTCTTTTTGGTTTAATGGAAGCAAAAAATAGAATTGGAGTCATCTTTGGATCAAGGGGATTCAAAAACAATCATTGGTTTGGCTTAGGGTAACAACCCCAAAGCTCGGGCTTCAAACCATTATGTGCTAAATTCAAAGTTGTTATTTCTTCATTTTACGAAGTTAAAATCTCTCATATTAAAAGGTAAGGGAATAAGGTGACAAATAAATTGGCTAACAGAGGGGCCAATTTATGGGAAAATCATCATTTAAAGTCTCAACTTTGGGTGGCGAGCTATCCCAGGTGGCGTCTTGGTTTTCTGTCGAGGATGCATGGTTAGTGTTTGATGGTGCGAGAAAAATAATTGTGAATGTCGCCAACCATTAATGCCAAATTTTTAGGATTGATGATGATTGCGGTAGGTTGATCTTCATTGGGATTCTAAGTACTCACATGTGTTGATCATCCATGTGAAGGATTTGAGGTAAGTCTATTTATGTGAGGCCGAGTGGTTATTTCCGTTAGTCATGGTTATTTTCTTTTGAGTCTTGTTGTGGTTGAGCTTTTGGGCTTGGCTCTAGTTTTCTTAAATGTCTAACATGAGGAAGGCGAAGGGTTCATGCGTTGGTCCCATCCACAAGAGGAAGAGGGCTTTAACTAGAGAAACAATGGGTGAATCCTTTCATAATTGATGGATGACGATATCAAAAATGCTTTGCAATGAGGGGATGACTCAAGAAGGTTTGGTTAGTTGCAAAGATCTTTGAGGAAGATGATGAGGTCGACATTTATGATAAGATGAAGAAATTAATGATTGATCCCAATCAATTTGTTGGCTGAAGAAATATATTCGAGGTTTCCCAAGGTTTGAGTATGGAAAATATTATGTCAAATTCATTTAGGCAGTTTATTCTTCACGGGAGCATGATTGTTTAGAAGAGTGGTTGGTCAGCATGCAATTTCACATCCATGTGTTGGCTAAAGGAGTGCGGTGATTTCTTGGGGTCCAGAAGTGGTGGTGGAATGTCGGGAGGTGGAGTCAGTGCTAGAGAAGGAAAAGGTTGTGATTTTAGAGTGTTGTGTGGCTTCTTCTCCTTCTCCTTCACCTAGTCAAGATGATTTAGAGGTCAAAATTCTTATAGAGATGTCGTCTAGTGAGAAGATGGATTAACGGGTTTGGGACTAGTTTAGTCTCTGTGAGGGTATGCTTGCTTCTAGGGTTTGGGTTGGGAATATTTTTTTGGGTCGAGTCTTCGGCTTGGAATCTTGATGATAGTTTAGATTTTAGGGGAGGTTTTGGGGAGCTATTTGGAAGTTTCTATTTTTGATATATGAATTGTATGGAGTGTAATAAAGTTCTGAACTCACCATGGGAGTCCGTTGATGATTATAAATATCATGGATGAAATTGAATGCATTTTTGTAGGTTAGGGCCTGCTCCTAGGTACCTATAGCAAAAAAATACATAGATAAACGTATATGCTCATTAGTAATTTACAAGATCGAACATAGAAACATAAAGAAGTAGATGCACTTAGCTAATTATAGATGCAAGAGGCTAAACTAGAAATACGAAGTATTGTGTAGATTGGAAATGAATTACTTGAGAGAAAAATTGAGCATGTATGGAACCGTACAACTTATGTAAAAGCATGGTATGTGCACCACCTACATCGGCAAAAGGGTTAGTATTTGGGCTGAAGTGGAATTTGTGCACCACCTACATCGACACTACTCCCAAAGGCCTCAAACCACACATATTTCTCCACCTAGCATGTGATGTGTGTGGGGGTGGGGGTTGCAACTACTTTGGAAACTCGATCACTTGACAATGAGGAACAATGGCTTAGTGCACTTAAATTTGGATTTGCTTTAAAGGTTTGTAGAATGGGAAGCTTGACTCCAAAATCTTGATGGGAGTGATTTATACCCTAAAAGTTGTTCCTATGTCATGTTATTTCTTTGAATGGATTTAAGAGAGTTTGGATTGCTTTTGGAATGTGTTTTGTAATGATTTCTCTATAAAGTTCCACGTGAGGTAAATACGTGAGTTAGACTTGCTTATATGGGTATTTGTAGGTTTGATTTCAGATTAAAGTCGGCCTACGTGATATGAAAAAACCCATGAAAAGATATCAAATTGGAAAAGTGACCATTCGGTGGCTAGTGACAAACCATCTAGGTTGATCCAAATAGTTGGACTATTTGGTCCTAAAAAAGTAATGTGTGGTATTCTGCAAAGTTTTAGGAATGATTCTTAGGATGAGTATGTTTGTGTGGTCTAATGGAATTAGATTTATAAGTGACTAAGTAATGTGAATAGAGAAGCAAGTCTTATGAGAGAGACAAAGATAGGTCACCTAATCTTGGAATGTCGCACAAGTCATGCTTTGGGTACAAATTCAAAGTTTTCACCGCCAAATTTAAATGTCTACAATTTCCCCCTTTTAAGTATGGAATAAAATTTCATACTTGAAAAGATACCTAAGTGTGTGAGCACACTTTGTCTTTGCTCAAAGTATTTGATTATGCTTGAATGACATCACATTCCATGATGAAACTTGTGGCATAGAGTGTATTCAATGTCCATTAAAAATTAAACTTTAACTAAACTCGAAAATATATTTGCAACTTAAAGATTGAATTTGTAGCTAGTGAAAGAGACAAAAACATGGAAGTAGTACACCTATTTGCATTATCAAAGAAGAAGCTCTTGAATTTTTCACACTTGGAGATTTGAAATCGAATTAAGCTATTGAAGGATTGGAGGTGATTAGTCCCCAATTTTTTTAAGGTGATGTTTGTAGTCTTTTATTTCTCATATAGCTATACGTGATGGCACCTCATCCAGGACAAGTCACAAAGCTCACCCAAAGTGTGTGTAGCCACCAGTCCCTCCTTTGTTATGCTTAGCAAGATGTTAGCATGCATGTTCAAGAACCATAACCATAATAACCACATATATAAGAAGAAACATCATATCATGATAGCTCAACAACACATATAATAAGGAAATCCACTCAACATGAAGAATGATTAACAGGGTATGAATTCCCGACCCTTACTCAAATTTAGTCAATTTAGCAACCCATATACAATTGTCCATTACAAACCATAATTGATTACATAACAAGTTACTGATTACATCTCCATTGATTACAACCATGCACTTGACCCTCATGCTTACATACAGAATCCAAGACCAATTTACATCAAGAACACTCAAAAACCTTGTATACATTGATTCCCTAAATCTCCAGAACTCTAGAATTCACGGACTAGTCTCTACAAAGAAGTATTACCCATATATATAAGGTGGGGACTTTCCCTTCACCACCTACATGCACCTTCCTAATAATAGGCATGCTTAACAATAGCTTGCATGCTTTTTACAACTTGTGCTAATAATAGATTAAGTTATATTTACATCAGATCTTACATGCTTTAATCCACTTTAATCATATTATTAGCTCGTTCCTCCACGCAGTTCTTTATCCCGGCTCGACATGTGTTTTTCCTAATTATAGCTCCTTTGTGTGTGTCCCAAGTTACGATGCTTTTGTCTATTTTTGGATCTTTGTTTGGATGCCACTCCATCTCTACTTTGCTATTTTTATCTCGTGTTCGAAAATTCATTTAAGTCCCAAACCCTATGTGCTCATGCACAAACCTTCGTGCGTTGACCTTTCTTGCTTGTGTGCACCCTCTCTCACATCCCTTGCTTGCGACATGACCCTAGCCTCTGCGCATGGCTAATACTTAGCCATTTTCACCTCTCAACATCACCCCACACTAAATTTATTGCCCGTCCTTGGCAATATGTCATCCAACATACCTCTCCAAAGAATGAATGAATCAAAGAATACTGAAAAATAAGGAATAAGGAATGAGGGCCAAAACTTCATGATTTTAAGATTTCACCAATTTGTGCGCTTCAAATCAAGCCTCAAGTAGATGGAGGAGCTCTGTAACTCTTTACTCAATACATTTTCCAATTCTTTCCACTTCACGAGTTCCTTTGTAGCCTTCCCTAGTGCAGCCTCAACAATACCAAATATTTGATCGGGAGAGCCAACTCATCCACTTTCTCCTTAATCTCCTTTACTACCACATCCGACTCCATGGTCACTCCTTCTATAGCATCCATTCTTTGCATAACCAAGAGTTGGACTTCCTTGAGCCAAAATTCAAGTGTCTCTTTCATGGCTTTAATTAAGTCTCTCTCGTCTTTGACATCTCCACCATGACTTTCTCTCACTCAAGCTTATTGTTTTTCGATTTTGCTTGAATTACCTTAAGCTTTGCCTCCTCATCAAGAACACATGTGATCAATACGGGGTCATGGTTTTGGCACCTATCAAATTCCAATTTAGTCTTGTTATTTGTCTCATTGACACTTGGTGATTATTACCTCATACTCTGCTATTTTGGACTCTACCACCTTTTTATTCCTCTTCTTTGCCCTGACCAACTCTTCTGCGATGGCCTGTGCCATTCTTTATATAAAGAAGCAACATATTTACCAAGTCTTCAAGATACTCCATTAACATGGTATAATCGTCTTGGCTTGGTTTACAGTGTGGGCACGTAGTTGTAATTCACTTTATTAGCTTCCAAACCCTAGCATATGCCTCCACAATATGTTTCTTTTGTTCTTTTAATTCCCCTAGAGTTTTCGATTCACCTTTTCTTTCTCCTTTTTATCCTCTACCATAACCATGATGGTATTCCCCTTACCCAAGTTCCCACGCGTGACTTTAGTTGTCATCTTGTTCAAGATGTATGTTGCAAGCATGTTTATCGATTAACCGTTTGTAGGGCGAATCATTTTGTATTCCTTCCCAACTCCTTTGTCGAGTCAACTTGAATAAGATATATTATTAATCTCAAAATCAAGCTCCTCCGCATGCGTATGCATGCTCCAAGATAACATTTTCCTCATGTGCAACATCCCCCTCTTCATTTAGTAAGTCCTAGCTAAATAATTTATCCTTGATGAATGTACTTATGAAGCCTAGCTCATGGCATTTTGTCGGGTTATCAATGTATGTCATGTGTGGTGACTGGAGGTCGTTGCTTCCTTACTTGCCTAGGCCTTGGTGTGCATTTTCTGGGTGTGAAAGGTCTTGCGCTTGACTCTATAATGGCACCCTTATCTTCTTAATGACATAGGCATCATCACCTTCTCCTTTGTTTTCCTCAGGCCCTTCCTCTTGGGTATCGTGCCTCGCCTTGTCGTGTCTGGTGCTTCTCTTTTAAGTGCGGGCTCCTATCTTGTTCATATTGCTTACCTTTCTTTTGGCTTGATTCTACATGAATTGGTTGCTCCTTGCCCCTTCATATTTGCACATAGACTCCTCACGCTCTAATTCTTTAGACTTTTCTTTGTCTTCATCCTCATAAATAACTTGAGCTCTCTTGCCCTTTTTTTTCCTCGATGGACTTACCATGGTTTGTCATCGTAAAAGGAGACCCCTGTCTTGCTGATTGAGATGATCTTGTGCCTTTGCTTTCCTCCCTTATCTTGTTCTCGTAGTTCTCTCCTATGGCTTTGATCCAGTCTGACATGCTCTTCTTCTTCTTCTTCCTCTCCTTCTTCCTCTTCCTCCTCATACTGAGGTGGAGTCTCCTCACACCTCCTCTTGGGAATTCTAAATGTGCTCTTTTTTTTCTTACTGAGGAATGTGGGAAGCACATACTTCCACTTCTTTACCTTTATTCATCTCAGGGTCACATATTGACAAATACTTTGCATATCATGCTCCCGATCGTTACATTTATAATTAGACTAAGGTTCATGTATCCTACTCCATAATATCTAAGTATGTAGGCTTGGAAGGGTATCCCAAGGTCTTACATAAGGTGTTCCAGTCTAAGTCCACCTTCTCTACATCAAACATCATCTTTTGCACATCTTTTATCTTGTTAATTGTGCATGTGAAATATTTAGCGGTGAATAAAAATAGTAGTTTGCACCATGACCCCATTTCACCATTGTTCATCATGAATCATGCAAGGCTAAAGTGTTGCATGACTACAAACTTTTCCTATTGGCCCACTAGGCCTCGTAACTCTCTTTGCATGCGTCACTCATTCTCAAAGGTTACGGGCATCCTTTTATTACACTTCTCTAATCGCATCTTTTATGGATTGGTAATGATGCCCTCACATGTGAAATTGGTGAACCTTTGCACAAGGGACTTGCCATCTGCTGGATGTATCCACATATTTTTGTTTGGCCCATCTAGGGTCTGCATCTCCCAAAAGACAATCAAGAAAAAGATAGACCCTGTGTTATCTTGTCTCCCTTCTCGATATGTGCCTTAGATTCTTCTATGATCCCATTGGTAATATATTGCACAATATTTTATTATGTTTTGTGCACCATCTTATGTGTTATGTAGAGGAAATTCATCTTCACCTCTCCCCAAGACCCTAAGGAACCAAGCTTGTAACTCACCAAATGTGTCGCCACTCGGTCGTAGGGTCGAAATCTTCTCCACACTCATTGCCTTGTGTCCTCTATCATATTACAATTTGGTGGACAACTCCTCAATATTTTTCGTTGCACAAGTCCAGTTCAGGTCTTCTTGGCTAGTATCCCGAACCCAATCACACTTCCAATGAGACAAGTTGTTAGCCTCATCCTTCGTCCCACGAAGTAGAAGTAGTCTTCGTGTACCCGCGATACTAGCCACTGAAAGAGGTGTGCAGGCCTTCCAAAGAAGGGTAACTCAAACAAATAGAGTACCCCTACCTTCTCAAGACTCTTATGTCTTGAGTCATCTATAACTTCTTGATCCTATATGGTCCTCGTGGGAAACTCCCACAACGTGTATGTATTCAATGTGGCCTCGTGTCCTAGTGCCCTATGGTTATACTCTGCTAATCTTACATTTTATAAGTTATGCGAGGTCTATTGTTGCCCTACAATGACCTCCGAAGGTGTATTACCCGATAACCAATTCTCAAGTAGTTCCTCTACCTCCTTCTTGCCCTTTAGTGCCCTTCCTAGTGTCATATCTTATCCCTAAACTTAAATTACAAGCTTTACTAAATATGCCCTAGGTATCATGAATGGTGAAATTACTTTCTCCTCGAAGCCTTGTGTTGTGCGTTCAATCTTCAATATGCTCTTTTTCCCTAGCTAGTTAACTCCTGAACCATACCTTCACAATTTCCAAGCTCTATGAATACTGCTCCATAATTTCCCACTCTATAAACCCTAACTTCACTCGACCTTGCCCTCACACTTCTTCTAAGCTCCCACTTCCTCTAATGATGGAGCTCCCCAACTGAAGGCTTACGCATTCTCTGCTCTGGTTTTGCTTTTACTTGATCAAATTACTTTGTCACACTCTTCTCTTAGCACTTATTCACTCAGCTACTCAATCGCATAAATTGCTTTGAACACAAGGTAATAAATGAACTTTGTTTTCCCCTTTTTATAGCTTTTCCTCACTTAATACTCTATTGACTCACTTTTTGGCTTAAAAACATGTGTTTACTTTTTCTCGCTTTTATGTTTTAAAACACCTTTTTTAAAAAGTACTTTTACTTTTCTCCATGCTTTTCTTCTTATGCAACAATGATTTTGTAACCTTCGGTGTGCCCCACTTCCTAGGCTACAGCCTTCCCGACATGCACGTTCCTGCACCGCAACCCTTCTTCCTTTGCATCATACACCAAGTAGTGTATCATATTATTGCTTCCCTCATGTTACATCGTGTGGCCTCTACGTGGTCTTAAACACCTAAGCAATCCCATAACCTTTTAACACCATCGTCATAAGCACTGTAACACTTTCTTTTACTTTCGCGCATAACCAACACCTTTCTATAAAGAACTTTTCTTTTATATTGTTGCACGCACCCCTGGACCAACTTCTATAGACATACCGACATCACGTAGTTTCCTTTTGCATGTACTCACACCTGTTTCACCCCACACTAAAGGTATGCATGGTCCTCTTCACATCAACTTATAAGATAGTAATCAACTCTTGCGCATGAATGCGATTATTACAACAAACAAAATAAAACATGAAAGAGAAATCTAATCTAAGTGGCAATACTACCTTATTACAAACATAAAGGAAACTTATTTATAGTAGGGCTTCAACCTACTCCCATTGAAGTAACCAAGAAACATGGTGTCATCTAGCACTTGTAATTAACATGTGCCTGATTCTAGTATCTTGGTCACTACAAAGGGTCCTAACGAATGAACCTTCAACTTTCCTAGATGACATGTAAACTAAGAATTATACAGAAGTAACATATTTCCCACTACAAAAGACTTATTCGTGATATGACCATCATGTCAAGCTTTTTGTCATGCCTTTTCTTTCTTTTGACTCCAATGCGCAATGGCGCACTGCTCATCTAATAGCATCAACTTGTCAATGTGCTCATCATTACTTATCATATAATCACTGCCTACACAATACGCAAGGATGACAACATAAATTTCAAATTTAATTCTACCTCCATGCCAAACACCAACTAAAAGGGTGTGGCCTTATTCAACCATTTATAGGTTGTCTTGTATGCCCAAAGGATGGATGATACCTTGTCATCACAATCCTTTATTCCAACATCACATATCTTTATTAGTGTATATCTCAAGATCTTGTTGAAAGATTCAACAATGACATTAGCCTATGGGTGATAAGGTGTAGTTTTATGGTGTGCCATCATAAACTCTGCCTGATAAAATAAAATGAGTTGCTCTCTATCACTCATGAGGCTCAACAGACATCCATACATGGTGATAATTTTTTCCAAAGGAATCTTGTTGTTGTTGTCATGTAATATTTTTTAGGTGCAACCTCTTCCCACCTGGTCAAGTAATAAATGCATGTGATGATGTATCATGCACCTATCATGCGCATGGGTTGTGTAATAGGTCCTACAAAATCAATATCCCATTTCTCAAAAGGTTTTGCAATTGTTATTGGCCTTAATGACATTTCATCTTTATTCCCGGGCTTTCCAATTCTCTTACAGGGATCACATGCTTTAACAAAATCTTTGGTATCTTTGTCACAACGTCTCCCCCATAGACCTGCTAAAATGATCTTGCACAAAATGTCATCTCCTACATAATTGCCTCCAGCTATTCCTCCACAAGGCTCCTCCATATGTGGCTTTGCGCTCGTGATCATGAATACATTTGCACAAGACCTCATATCTCCCCATTTTATATAGGTATCCTCTAATGAGTTGATATGACATGAAAAAATAACAAGTTACTTCTTTTCCAAGCTCTTCATTACGTATAGCGCAAGGCTACTATGCAAAAATAATGCAATATCTTCCAAATCAGCTAGTGCACAAAAATACTACAATATCTTCCAAATCAGGCCAACGGATGGTTCAATCTAAACAATTGTGCATCTGGCATAGTGTCCTCAATGCTTTGCACTTCCTCCCCAGTAGATCCTGACAAGTGGTCAGTCCCAAATTTCTCTTGTCTAGCTTTATTATGAATGTAAAATCAAAATCTTGAAAAATAAGTATCTAGAGGCATATATGCCCTTGTAAAACCGGTTTGTTGACTAAGTACTTCAATGCCATATGATCTGTATAAAAGATGAATGATGTGGCCAATAAGTACTATCAAAATTTGTGAAGTGTGTAGATCATGGATAACGCCTCTCGTTCTATTGTTGTATAGTTCTTCTCACTAGTGTCAACTTCTTACTTGCAAAGCATATGGGATGATCCACATTTCCTTCATGTGGTTGTGCCAAGATCGCACTAATGGCCATGAAAGAGGCATCTACATGGACATGAAAAGGTTTGTTCTATGAAGGGAAGTGCAAGATATGTATGGTGGTAAGCTTCTCCTTGAGGTCACAAACTCCTGTTGTCACACGTGTCACCCCATTAAAACTTTTCTTTGGATTTGAGAGGTGCGGAAATATTTGTATATCTTTTGATGAATTTTCTATAGTAACTAGTGCACCCCAAGAAACTATGCACTTCACTTTGGTTGGTAGGTTCTTCTAACCCTAATATAATTGCAATATTTAGTAGGGTCTACCAACAATCCTTCCTTACAAATGATGTGCCCAAGTAAAGTACCAAAGGGGTGGCAAAGATGCACTTCTTGATGTTCAGAGAGATGTTGAGTTGTCTGCATCTCTCAAACATCAATCTCAGATTATCAAAGTGGCCCTTTACTAGCCTATGGATGGCCCAATCATCCAAATACACATGCAAAAACTTATGAATGAAGTCCTATAATGCCTGAATAACGATGCATGAGAATACCACTGGCACATTCTTCAATCCAAAGGGCATTACATAGGTATATGTAAAGCTTCCCAATTTAGTGGTGAAGTTGGTATTCTCTTTATCCTCGCTTGCGATACATACTGATGGTACCCCGAAGAATCTATCTCGTAAAGGAGTATATCTTGCACCTTGCTACACCTTCTAAGATTTCTTTAGTAAATGGAGTAGGAAAGGATATATGACACATAAAGCATTGAGTACCATGTAATCCACACAAATCCTTATCTAGCCATCCTTCTTGATACTAATCACCATGGGGCTGACCCACTCAGATTCCTCAATAGGCTCTATGATCCCTGACTTAAGCATTTTTCAATCTCTTCTTTCACCTTCTCGTGCAGGTTCGGGTTCATCCTATAAGGCCTCTTCCAAACCGGATCTACGCCTTCTTTTAGCTTAATCTTCATTTCTCCTAATGAGGGATGGACGCCCTTCAACTCATGATAACCCCTTGGGAATAAATCGTGGAAGTCACACATTAGCTCAATGATCTTTGTAACCTCAAGTTCAGACCAATAATCTCTAATAATTGCCTCTTTAGGTGCATCTTCAATGTCAATGTTCACCTTCTTAGTCTTCATAGGTACATGATATGCATGCGCCTACTCATCTGTAAAATCCAGAACTTTGTGTGTACCCTCTATATGTTTGACATTCAAATATTCAACTTCCTCATAATAAATGAGGTACACCATCTTCCCATTTTCCTTCTCTTTCCATGCACGCCCCAATAGTGTCTCTTTTTTTTCCAGTACATCTTCACATGCCTCAATCTCAGGTTCTTCCAAGAATTGAACCATGAGTTCCTCTGCATTTGTGTTATCACCCAATGTGATGCACTTCATGATTTACAAGGCCTCAAGCACTAGTGGTTTATTAGAAAAATAATCAAAACTGTGAGCCATACCTTCAGTCATGTCATGCCAACTTACAGTTTCTTTAGACACAAAATCACACACCTGGGTACATTTCTAGGTTCTAAAATCATACTAGCATTTACATGAATCCTAAGCAAGAAAAATAATGGTTGATAACTATTTTTAGCCTCTTTTATCTATTTGTTACTTTCTCTCTGGTCTTACACACCCTACATCCTAGTCAAAACTTTACTTGTTTATCTTTTGTGGCTTGGACACCGGCGTCAGTAGGGATAGTAACATCGAGGGATCCTATCCCCTCTGGTGCCCCCAGCCTTTCTTACCTTACTCTTTTTGGGTCTTTTTATCTTCTTTGCATCTTTTTCACTTGTGGGTCCACCTTCCAGTTTTCAATAACGAAATTCAAATAAGGGAATGATATAAATACATAGTTATGTATTCAAAATAAGGGACCAAACACTAAGCATTACTACTATCACCTAAGCTTGCATCCAAAAGGCATTAAAGTACTTTAAAGGCATCCATCTAGCATCCTTTTAAGGGAAAAGGGTTACATACTTATACATACATTGTATAGGAAGGGGAAGTTCATTTTATTCCATCCACACATGTTATACATTTCTCTGATCTAGATCTAGCCCGCTATCAAGTGCAATTTACACAAGGGCATCCTAGGGCATCATTCTTACACACACACACACACACAAAGAACTACATGGAGTTTGAGATGTAGTGCAATGCTCGGTCATAAGTTCACTCTAGGGGTGACCATGTGGTTAGTCGGACTCCTCATTCTACATATTTATTTTTAGATTTAATGTGGTTTGTGGGCTTGTGCAGTGAGCATCTCTTTTGTAGAGGTTACAGTACCTTCGACAATCATAGTGTGACTATCAGTGATCAAAAGGGAACAACAACAAAGAACCTATGACACACAAGAAAGTAGATCCTGAGCTCCTACGTAGTCACTAGTGCCTAGAAGCGGTCTAGAATGCCCAGGCACCCTCGACCTATCCCAGTTTCCCGTGTTCGGCCTCCTCATTCCTGCATTTAAGAATTTACGGTGAATAGTAACAACATTCTTCCTAGTATGTTCATCAATTTTCTCTTCCCAGATCATTTCCAAATCAAGCATAAATCAACTAAGTTTCTTCATCTATCTCTTGTGCTTAGGGTTTCATATTTACATCTTAGTTTTCTTGTGTCATTTCTGTATTTTATCATTTATTTCAATAAGTGACTCTGCAATACTTAGATTTAATTAATTCAAATTAAATTAAATCATTTGGTGAACCCACTCGTGATCAAATACTTCGATCATCATTTTTCCTATTCCACCCGATCTTCTTTCATGGCTCCTAAATATCCTTTAATCTCCTTGCATGAGTTACTTCATATGCACCCATCTCGCAAAAATGTTCTCCAAAATCCCTCAACAAAGTATGTATCTCCTTGCAATACACCACCCGTTCAAGTAAGTGTCATTTTTAATCATCTATTTGATGACTCTATCTCTGTCCTAATCCTCTATCTAATTAACCCATCTTAGAGTTACTTCAATATTTACAAAGTGTTTTTTTCAAGACAAAATTCAAGCTATGGAAACCACGATTACATCTCTTAAAGCATAAATCCAACATCTCAAGGATGCCTCTGAAGCCCATGTTAGTTCTTCTTCTACATCTCATCATACTCTTATGTCTTCTACATGTTCTCATGTCAGTGAACCTCAAGTCATACCGCTACCCGCACCTCTCAAGTTTTATTCAAATGTTAAGCAACATGATATTCTTCTTGAGCTCCTCAATCACAAATTGATCAACTTGCCAACTACTCATTGTTACCCTCCTTATCGGATTTCCAAATACCAAGGTCTCCCATTTTGTAATTATCATAGACTTAATGGACATAATGACAATGATTGCAATGCTTTAAAACGACGAATTAAACACCTCGAGCATTAAGGTTTTATTTCATTTGCTTCACAACATCCTATGAAATGTTCAATTGTTAAATCCCAATGGGATCCCGGACAATGGTCCTTCCATCTCTAATGAGCATCATTCTATCATTACTAATGTTCCTCCTTTGGTAAGTTAAGAGTGCATCTCAAACCCTTTCCAACTAAGAAACTTCCTCTCAAAATCAGTTCATCCCCTCTTACTCTCAAGTCTTCAACAACATTACCCATTCCAACTAAGTAACCTCCTCTAAAAATCACTCCAACCCCTCCTCCTCTCAAGTCTTCTACAAGTGTTATCAATCCCACATAAGTTACCACCATTCAAGATCCCTCTCCACCCTACTTCACTTCCGCATCCAATACTATTTCTCAAACAAGCTAACCCTTACATTGATGGCCAATACACATTTCAAGCTTCGCTTGCCATGACATGATCCTTCTCACATCACCACATAGATCTCCATCACTCGCATAATTAGGGGGAATCACAACTTCCCCCTGCATTACTATCAAATGTCTCTATCATTTCATGTACTTCACGCTCCATGCTTAATGTCTAATATTTCCTAAACATTTTTACACTTGGTATACGCATTGTACTATCATTATCCTATGAGACACTCTAGTTTCACCATTCATACGTGACTCACCGAGGCTCTAAATCTGAAATGAGCCTCACCGCATTCACTTTTCACACTCAATGTTTCTTGATCTATCTTCTTAAAGCACACATTCTCAAACCATTTCCCGATGACACACTCTTGTTACTATGGTTCATTCCTGATTTTTGAGGTGTGTTTTATAAATGAACCTCATTTCGTACACATCCGCTTAGGGGCGCTTGCTCCTTTCATATTCACACTTTGCATACCATTCCATCACACTTGTATATTGCATTGGCATATCTTGGTTGCACTTACTCTTGTTTGCTCATACTACTTACTTGATGCACATTGCTTATTATGCTAGTTAAATACTCAATATGGCATTATCTTTCTATATACACACACGCATTCACTTGGTCTTTTGGAGTGAATATAGATCTCATTCTGATTTTCACAGTGTAATTATGTTCAAGATCTTTGTATCCTTTGTCGGTCCACACCAAGGCTCTGGGGGCATCTATATATCCTACTCTTACACATTACATGTGTTATTGTTCCATCATTTACTACTTCTACTTTATAGCACATTATTTTTCGTCGTTACATACATGCCTTGACATACTATTTATATTTCTAAGATGCTAACGAGTACTTCATGTGCAACATTTGTCTTGTAGGACTATATGCCACCACAGCTTATCGATACACTTTGTTTGTCATTGTTTATTATTGTATGTTATTGTTTGATGCCCTATGTCTTGTTTGCTTATTGTATGATTTTGGTTGCTTTGGTCTTGATCGTCTTGTGACATTTTGAGTGATACCCCTTATTTGAAACCCGCTTTTTGTGGTCTATCTTTTCTACACACTTGCTTATTACCTTGTCTTTTATTGCATGTTTTCTACTTTTACTACTAACACATGTTAATAACATCTCTTGTTTGCATGTGCCTTGGTTTCTACCATGCACATCCCATACCCCCTGTAGGTATCAACTTCATATTAGCATCGGGTCCTCTCTTTTGGGCCACATACTTCTACACTTGTCCCATGCACCCCAAATGATGCAACCTAGAATTTACTATTAATAACCTGAGCACACAGACACATCACTCAACCAAGTTGAGCGCTCACCCAAAGCATGCAAAGGCACCATGTCCCTCTTTAGATTTGTTTGGACAGAATGTTAGCATGATGGTGCATATAGATATTCAGATTCATTAACAATAGTAAACAACACACAATGCATAAACCAGATCTAGCTCTTAGAATAGATCTAGAATGAACTAAATAGTGACTATAACAAGATTTACTATGCAAGTTTCAAATTCAATCATGTTCAACATCATTATCCAATCAATATGAACCATTGTATTAAGTACGGTAAAACATAAAAGATTCTTACATTACATATTTATCTTCATGAGTCATATGTGCGACAAAACCAACATCATAACTCTACCATAGTTTTCACACACTACCTTGTGCAAATTAATACATACATACATACATACATACATATATATATATATATATATATATATATATATATATATATATATATATGTATATATATATATATAGGGGTGGGACTTGCCCTTCACCGCCTATAATTCTTAAAATATGCCACATGCTAATAATAGACATTTACCTTTACAATAGGATGCCTAACATGAAAGTTCTCTAACAATAGACTTCCTATAATTAATTTTGAGTAGAAGTCCTATTATTAGCTTAAATTATGCATGACGTTCAGTTATCGCTTGTTCCCAAAATACCATTGTGTGGACCATAAGTCTTCATGTCTTTGTGTGCTCAAAGACGCTACCTCCAAAAGTAGCCCTTATCCAAAAATGACTAAGTCCCGATCCTGGCGCCTAATCCTATCATAGATCATCACGTGCTTCTAGCACCCTATATTTGTGTGCCCAATACTTAATGTCCACTCAACATTACCCCACACTAGAGTACATTGTCATTCCGATAATGGGTAATCACTTTGTCGCTCCAAAAATATAGGATAAATGAAAGAAAGAATCAAGGAATAAAGAATATGGTGAGCCATTTTATTGTGTACCCTATTCACCTTCTGGTAGAATGAATTCTAGATATTCACTTTGTATTTCTCCCTCAAACTCATACTAGTCCTTAAGCGTTGCATTGGTCTTGTCAAGGATGTCCACAACGATGTCATCTAACTCATCCATAGTCATGCTTTCGCCTTCACTTTTCAAAATTCTAAGGATGTTGGCCATACTTGAAACTATCCCTTCCATGACATCCACCTTTGCGAAATGAGCTTCCCGATGCCCTTGATATGATCCATATGTTGTTTCCTCACAACATCTAGCACGTCGCACTTTGTTTCTACAAGGGTAACTCATTATGAGTGCCCGAGTGTTTCATCCTTTGCCACCTTCGAACCTCATTCACCTCTGTCTTTTTCCTTTCATGTATTAAGTTATCAGGTGCTATACACATGGCCAATACTATATCCACTCTCCTTATTTCATGTTTTAAGGCTTGTAAAATTGCCTCGTAGTTGAATATATTTCTTACAATTGAAGCCTAAACCCTAGATGCTTCTCTCACAACACCCTTTTTCTTAGGGATGCGCACTTGGTCCTTCCTCCAGAAGTAGGTGAATTATTGTGCACAAATAGTGTAACTCGGACTCGCGATCTGAGGCACCTTCTCCTGAAAATTGGGTCCCTTGTGCAGAATCTCATCTCGCGATCTGTTCTACCATATTTTTAATATTATGGGCCTTTGTTATTACATTGTCTTGCTCTTGAGTTAGGCACTTGATTTCTTTGTCTTTATCCTCTTTATCTTCTAATAGCACCCGTATTTTTGCGCCTTATCAATATTTTGGTGCACGAGTTCTCATTGACACTTAGACTAACTTGTTTCTTTTGAAAATTGTGTTGGCAAAATAGTCATATGGAGTGTGTAAGGTGCCTTCCTCATCTTCTCCAAACTATACGCCTCCTTACGAGACATCAAAATCAGGCTCATCCACGTGAGTCTGCATACTCCATGTTAGCTATTTGTGAGTGCGCATGTTTGCCATTTTGGGTCCATCCAATCCTAGCCATATAACTACTTTTGTTAGATTACTCTACAAGCGAGTGTGAATAATTTTGGAAGGGTCATCCAAATAACCTAAGTTTTGAGTACCTACTACCCCTTCCTCATCATGCCCACCTGCATGCTCGCCAACATCTTCATGAGCAGACGCACCCTCATCTTGCGGTATTGCGTGCACACTACATCCTATTATATAGTGCCTCTAAAATCTTGATTCACTTCCCCTTCATCCTCTCCTTCCTTCTCTGCGCGAGGTGTACTATGACCTCTGTGTCTCCACCGGCACTACTCTATCTTTCACCAAAGTGTTGTTCATGAATACTTATGCTTGGGTCTATAGTTTTGTAGATAACGCACTCACCAATATCATCAACTTCCTACATATCTATGCTTTGGGGTGTCCTCTGATCTATGCCCACCCATACTTGGAGTTTCCTCTTCTTCCTCCACGTTTGGTGTAGGGGACTCCTCCTCACTAACTTTAATAGTAATATATTTTTGCGCTTTCTCCTTTCTTCCCCCTCTTCCTTCGCAGGAGTCACGCGTGGTGATATCCTTACTGGTTGTGAAGTCCCTACGCCAGTGTCTCTGGATGTGTGCCTTTTCTGCATAACTCTCATGGTATGCATAAGTCTGACATTGTCTTCTAGTTCTTCCTGCTCGAGGACGTTTTATAGTCCTGCAGGCACTTTGAATTTTCATGAGCGGGGTGCATACACAACATGCTTTGAAGTCCCTATTGTTTACCCCTTCTTCGAGGTGATGGAACTACCATATCTCGTGCCCTTCACAAATTTTCCACCTTGAACCTTGGCCTCATATACACACACACACACACACACATGCACGTTAGTTAATCTCCCCATGACCAAACTCTCTAGCATAATGTCCACATTGCACTCGATTCCATGGTTTCCACATAGGCCTCTTTCCCCGGCCATACATATGTTTTATGTAGAATGTGGACATCTCGCATCACCTTATCTACGTCAAACTGGAGTTGGCGCGCGTCGTGGAATATGTTTATAAACTCTTTAAAGTATCTCGCGGTGAATTCAAGGGAAACTTACACTAGAGGCTCTTCTCTCTAGACCTCATATGGAAGCACCCCAAGTTGAAATGTTGGTAAACCACAAATTCAGCTTCTCCTTCCAACACCTTTGGAAATTCACACGGAATGTGCCATTCTCCCTCAAATGCCTTGCGCAGTCTCTTGAACCACTTGTCTAGCGCTCTTTGTATGTATTGGAAATAGTCCCCTGTAGAGTGTACTTGCCATATTTATTTTTTTGGACTTATTCTCTAACAAACTCGCCCACATGTTCTCCCTAGGTCCGTCGGGTACTCCAATTTCACTAAATACAATCAATAATAAAATTGTGCCCCAGGTAATCTTCTCACCTTTATCTACTTGGACGCGTGCCTCATTCACCAAGCTTTTGTGACATACCCGACAATGTTGTAGTATGTCTTGTTGACCATTTTGTGCACTATATGCAACCAACACATATTCACCTCGTTCCATTGCTCAGTGGCACCCAACTTTCTCCCCACTAACCGCGATGCAACTCTAGTGGCCATGTCTATAATATTGGTGACTTTGAAGGCTCGCCCCCTTCTTATATATATTGATGTAGGGCTGCTTTGTGGGATCAATGCCCTCATCATTTGATAGGTCTCCAAAGATCTTTAAGCCGAAGTCGTGCATGACCACTGTTACCTTCCCAATTAACTTGGCAGTGATCCTCATTCTCCTGCCCGTGAAGTAGAAAAAGTTTTCATGGATGCATGAAATTAGACACTGGTACAAATGCTCAGGCTTCCCAAAATAGGGTGACTCTAGAATTTGCATGACCCCCATGATTTCAAGTAACTTCTTCACAGACTCATCTGAGACTCTAGTGTCATCCGCCAATCATCAATTTTTCGTCATGTAAAATTTTGTCGTGACGTCATTCAAGCATTTATCAGTGTGGTGGTTGATCTCTGAAAGCCTACATTGTGTAATATTTGTTTTCAAGGCCACCCTCAATAACTTCTTCTGGATATAACATCTCAACCAACCACTCCTTTGTTGGATCATCAACCTCCTTCGCTATGGTGGGAGCCATCCGTGGTGCCATTACTTCTCTCAATTCTGTGAGTGTGAAATGAAAACCCTAGTTGTCAAACAAATAAAACCTAAGTCACCCTCCCTATGTCATGCGTATGCACCACCACTCAAATCCTTCTTCTATACCTAGATGCTCAACATCGTGCTTAAAACATGACAAGTTTACTCGTTCTATAGAGTGCTTATCATCTTCAGCTCTTCTTCGCCCTTCTCAATTTGCTTCAAACTCACAAGGTAACAAATGCCATTATAAACGTCAACTTTAAACCAAATTTCAAAATTTCCTTTCATTAATTGCTTCTCCTACCACCATAAATGACATTAACTCCTATTAAGCGCATATCGTACTCCTCATCTCGTGCCCCAATCTCTCGTTCCTCAAAATTTGGTGCCTTAGTCATAACTTTCTTACGTGCCACTACTTATATGTCACAAATATCCTCTACCCGTGCTTCCTAACGCACGAAGTAGTTATCCAATGTGAAACACACGTCATCTTAAATGCTGCAACCTCCTTGAGTTATACTGAAGCGTTCACCGCCTTACACATGGTCTTTAACTTTGAGCAATCCTCTTAAAGTTTTCATCACTTTTCAAAACGTGTTCCCTTTATGGACACCCGTGAGTTTATTTATAAACTATACCATACTAACCTTCTTTTATCCACCCCACACTAAGGGTATGTGTAGTCCTTTGCATATAAAAACACTTCGAGATAGTAATAAGCTTCTAACACGTAAATATGCTTATTATGCATAACACTCAACTAATTTGACAAAGTAAAGCGACGAGGAAGGAAGAAAATTAAAAGAAATACAGTAAGGGAAATCTAATCTAAATGGAAATACTGCCTTATTACAAACACCAAGAAGACTTGTTTATAGTAGGGCTTGACTTACTCCCATTGAAGTAACTGCAATGGTAACCGTGTTCCATTAAGCGCATATAACGGCATGCGCTGATTCAAGTATGTGAATGATGACATACAATCCCAACGAATTCACCTTAAGCTTCCTGGATGGCGCAGAAACTTTGAATCATAAAGAAGTACCATCTACCCAACCTCAAGCTTCTTGTCCTTAATGTGCCTGTCATGCCATGCCTTCTGTATGGATTTCTTTTGCTTCTAACTCCAACATGTTATGACGTGCCTCTCATCCGGTTGTATCAACTTGCCAATTATTTCTTCCAATATTTGCTCATCAACTAGACCTCCCGCATGCACAATACATAAAAAGAATGTAACACTAATTCCATGGGAATAACTACTTTCTGCATGCCTTACACCAACTGAAAAGGATGTTGCCTTATTCAACCATTTATAGGTTGTTTTATATGCCCAAAGTACAACGAAAACTTTATCATCCTAGTTTGTCCTTCCAACATCAAAAATCTTTGTTAAAGTCTAGCTCAATATCTTGTTGAAAGCCTCAACTGTCCCATTTACTCGAGAGTGATACAGTGTAGTCTTGTGGTGTGCGACTATAATTTCATCAAATAATATCATGATTGTTGCATTCAGGAAATGAGTGCCCCTATCACTTGTCAAACTCAAAGGGCATCCGTACCTGGTAAGAATATTTTCCCACAAGAACTTTGTTCTTGTAGCCACTATATAATCCTTTATAGGAGTTTCTTCTACCCACCTTGTCAAATAATTTGTACAAGTGATGATGTAGCGCGATCCAGTTCTGTGCGTGGCTAGGGAAATAGGACCCACAAAGTCTATTGCCCATTTTTCAAAAGGTTATGCACTAGTAATATGCCTCAAAGGCATTTCATCTCTCCACCCAGGTTTCGTAAGGTGCTGACAGTGATCACACACCTTACAATACTCCTTGCAATCCTTGTATAAGGTTTCCCAAAATAAAACAATGAGTAGAATCTTGGGTGTGGTGGTGTCACCTACATAGTGTCCTCTTGCAATACTATCATGAGCCTCCTCTATGATCGTCGCACGCTCATGCTCCAGTACACACTGATGTAATACTTCATCTCGACCTAGTTTATATAAGTCACCACTGATCAACATAAAAGGTGTGACACGAATTGCAAGTTGTTTCTTCTCCAAGGCTTTCATCCCTTCTGGTGCCATACCTATGCGTAAAAAGATAACAATGTCCTCTACTTCCGAGGGCACGTGGTTTAACCTATATAACTATGCATTTGGAATTGTATCTTCAATACTCTGTGTGTCCTCTCCTGATTGAATCCTTGATAAATGGTTTGGGCCATAATTGCTTTTGCCTGGCTTTACCATAACGATGAAGTCAAACTCTTGGAATAATAGAACCCATCGACATATGCACCCCTATAAAATAGGATTATTTACCAAGTATTTCAATGCCATGTGATCTGTATAGAACACAAAAGGTGTTGCTAACAAGTATTGTCTGAACTTATGCAATGCGTAGATCATTGACAAAGCTTCGTGCTCCGTAGTTGTATAATTTTGTTCTACAAGAGTCAACTTTATACTAGCAAAACAGATAGGATGATCTACAATACCTTCTCCAGGCTGAGCTAGAACTACGCCAATGGCGGCCATGCCAGGGTCCACATGTTTCGAAAGGGTATATTCCATGAAGGGAAATGTAAAATAGGCATCGTGTTAAGCCTCTCCTTCAGCTTAGAATGTGTGTTTGCTACGATTCTCTGCAATAGAACTTCCCTTTACCTTTTAATAACTCCTCCAAGGGTGCGACAATCTTAACATATCCTTTGATAAATTTTCTGTAATACCTTGTGTGGCCCAAGAACCCGCACACCTCACTCTAACTGGTGGGTTCCTCTAAGCCTAAAATGACTGCAATTTTAGCTGGATCTACTAACAAACTTTCCTTGTAGATGATATGCCCTAACAGAGTTCCAAAAGGTGTAGCAAACATGCACTTCTTGATATTTAAAGAGATGTTTAACTATGTACCTCTCAAACATTAACCGTAAATTTTCATAATGGTCCTTAATAAACCCACAACACGGTCCAATCATCCAAGTAAACCTATAAGAATTTGTGAATAAAATCTGGAATGCTTGAACCATAATGCACAAAAATATTGTAGGTGCATTCTTTAATCCAAAGGGCATCACTGTGTATGTAAAACTTCCCCATTCAATGGTGAAAGTTGTCTTCTCTTGATCCTCCTTATAATTCTTACCTGATGATATCCAAAGAATCCATCTGTAAAAGAGTAAATTTCATGCCCTGCAATGCCTTCCAATATTTCCTCAGTGAATGGTGTAGGGAAAGGATCAATCACACATGCAACATTCATCTCCTTGTAGTCCACACAAATCTTGATTCTTCCATCTTTCTTTATGTTAATCACCATAGGGTTGACCCACTCTGATTCCTCTATGGGCTCAATAATTATAGATTCTAACATCTTGTCTATTTCTTCTTTAACTTTTATGCGCAGGTTGGGGTTCATCCTATAAGGTCTCTTCCTAACCGAGTGCACACCTTCCTTTAACTTAATTTTCATCTCACCCAAATATTAATGCACCCCTTTCAACTCAAGGTAGTCCCTAGGAAACAAGTCCTGGAAATCGCATAAAAACTCAATTATCTTAGCCACTTCAAAGTCAAACCAATAATCTCCAATTATGGCCTCTTAGGTTCAACATCCATTCCAATGTTCACTTTCTTCATCTTTGTAGGTTCATGGTAGGCACACACCTTCTCATCCACACTGTCTAAAACCTCACACGTACCCTTTGAATGATCTATGTCCAAATGTTCCACTTCTTCATCATCCACCATATAGACCATCTTTCCTTTCTCCTTCTCTAGGCAAGCTCACGCAAGAGGTTCTGCGTCTGTCTCTCATCTACTTCATCAAAACACACTTCTAGGTCTAACTCACCAAATAACTCCTGAATGAGTTCTTCAGCCTTTACACTATCTCCCATAGTCAATCACTTCATAACCTGTAATGCCTCTTTCACCGGAGGTTTAGTGGAGAAGTAGTCAAAAGTATGGATCATCCCGATAGTAAGGTCTTGCCAATTTCCAGTCTCCCTATGCAGCTCCGCATAAACATACCAAGTGTGTGCACAACCTCGCAAGGTGAAATAAAGTTTTTACATGCACAACAAAGGTGGTAAAGCTTCTAACCCCTCTGTATAGAGTCTCTCACATTGCTGAATGTGGTGTTGAAAAAGATTATTACCATGATATTTACAAATTTGAGTAGGTGCATTACTCACGAAAAACCAGGCTGATAGAGAAATTCTAACTTCTCTCCATTCTATGAGATTATCCCTATAAACCATCCACTAGCGCACTATTATCCCACACATGGTATACACTAACATATTCCTTCTGTCCACTTGATCCTTCCATTGTACTTCCATGGATCACAGGAATACCTTAGGGTTTCCTTCACTAGTGTACCAAGGTACAAAGTTGTTGCCTAACCTCCTAACACAACGTGTGACCTCCTTATGCGCACGGTTGCACTTCTTACTTCATGCCCAACCATCTCGTAAGTGCCATTTACCCCAATTTCACAGAAATACTTGTAGTATCACTAATGGAATGTGCATAATCCCATTGGAGGATTCCTTCCTTAGATGGCTCAAGTGCTTCCAAATCTCGAATGGTGCGTACATAAATTCAGTCAGTCTTCTTCACTTAACGGATCAACATAAGGTGTAAATTTCCCATCCATCAAGGGATACTAACCCATTCTTCCTTGTTCTCAAATTGATATATCCCTTATTAAACCGTAGATAAACATTATTTGTATAACACCAAGGGTGCCTAAGTAGAGTTTGAAGTTGTCTACTTCTACAAGCACTAATACCTCAAAGTTCCCAGTGAACATGGCCCCTTGAATAGTAATAGACACATCCTTCAATACTCCAATAGACATGGCCTTAGTCCAATTTTCCATATACAATACATTGGAAGATGGTTGTAATGGAGGTCTACCCATCTGAACCCATGCATCTAAGGTAAGCACATTCACTTCCGCACGTGTATCAATCAAAATATTGCTCAAAAGCCATCCATCTACAACAACATTCAAAGTGATATCCTTGTCATAATCCAAGCTATGGGGAGGGAGATTAGCATTCAAAATCTGTTGTTTGGTCTCAATACCAACATGCTGAGTATTTCGTTTCAACCAACTCCCTAGTAACGAAATAATGTTATCCTAACAAAACATCTTGCAGACTTCCTTTAGATCATCAACATCCAATTGGAAAGTCTCAACCGCTTTCTTCTATTCCAACTTCGACTGATCATTCCTTTAAACATTGTATCTCACCCTATAGATTTTTGAGTACCTCCATGGTTTCTAGATAAACCTCCTTCTGATGTGTAGGGTCTCGATATTTTTCATGTAAAACTTCCTCCTTAGTGATGGTAGGCTTCTTTTGCGCAATGTTTCTTTGGCACGCGCAACCTCAACATGTGTAGTAATCTTCACAGGTACTACCTTAGGATCTAGTGCTAAGTTTGGCATCCATTGGTTTTCCACTACGTGTTGTATCCTAACCATCCCTGCACCCTTGTTCTCATGTTTGTGCTTCTTCTTACTCGGTGTTTTCGTATAAGTTTGGGCACTCTTCATAGTTATGATTCTTTCCACAAAAAGAACAAGTAATGTTCTAAGGGCATTCACGCCTATAATGGTCAGGGGATCCACACGTATAACATGTTCCACAAGGGAACTCACTTCGTCCACCGCTACGTCCTTAGCCTCCGAATCCACCATGGTATCCTCGACCTCTACCACGACATCCCTCAAAGCACCCTTCATTTTGATCATAATGCCCTTGAGTGTGATTATGATCATATCGCTCACCTTTTCCTTAGAGTTATTTGAAACCCATGTCTATCGTACACCAATATCAATGACATCATGGATCTGATCAATCAATCTGCAATCTTCTATATTGTGAGTCATGGGCCAAATTTTTTTACAGTAACAAGACACGTTCTTTCTTACCGTGTGTTGTAATAATGGACAATCACTTGCATCATGGTCTAAATGACATATTTCACATTCTAGTAATAAGGAGTGCACCAATCTACGAGGACAACTATCCTTAGTATGCCCCTTTACTTCATAATCTATCCAAATCCATTGCGGTCTCATGTGTTGTATTGGCTAATAGTTTCTCTAGCTGCTTTGTCATTGTTGCAATCTGAGCTTCCAGGAATGGGCTCACTCCAGTGTCTATGCTCCCAACTTCCTCATTACCGCACGAGCTGCGCTTCAAGTGCCTCACGTGAGTCTGTATAAGTCTTATGTGAGATCGCCCTCCTAAAAGGTGTAATCAGGCCTCTGACAAACCACTGTGCATGTTGAATTGCATGGATATCATATGATAGTTTAAACAAGAGTGTTTGTAAATGAGCATCATATTCCTGGACACTCTCATTAGTGTTCTACTTGATGTCCTTGAGTGCATTTATACTCTTCTGCTTGAACTCGTATATAAAATTCCTTAATGAAAGCATCCTGTAACGTTGTATAATCCACACAAGTCTCGATCGTGGTCAAACTTTATGTATCACCTGTGTGCGCGCCCCTACAACGTACGTAGCTACAAATTGACTGGCCTTGCACTTTGAAGCTATAATTCCTTTCACGCACCCAATATCTCACACATGCACATGCTCATCAACATCTTTTATTCCCCAATACTCTAGGAGATGAAGTGATATCTCCATCTAAATATTCTGCATGGTGGTGAGGACCATGCCCACCAAATCTGTAACCTCATGTGTTGCCTCCGCCCCGGATCCGATAGATCTCGAGCCACCTGTTCCTTCCCGATCCTCCACCCAGGGTGGAATTGAACCATAGGATGCACCGCTGCTCTATGTCCCAATAATGGTGCTAAAATGAACTCCTACAGCTTTGTCAAGTTTTGCTACTCCCCCGATGTGAGTGCAAAGATTTACGTGTCCGTGTTCTGTGCTAATGATGACGCACTTGAAAAGGTTCCTCCAACCAGTCCTCCAAATAATAGGGAAGATGTCTACCCGACCATAAATGCACTTGATTTATGATTCACCCCTGAACTTGTTGATAAGTCAACTGTACCTTTTACTACTATACTTGCCCAAACTAGTGTGCTTGAATACTGGGTTATACTAGAAACTGGAAAATTAAGTGCAATGGCTAGGTTTCTAGGTAGATATAGATGTGTGCCCACATCCCAAATTGTCTATCTTTGGTAGACTTTTATAAGAGGTCGATGAGGGTTCCTGTCGTGCTTTCCAAAATGGGGAGTTCCAGATGCTCTAGCTCCACGCCCTCTCGCTTGAGCTCTAAATCCTTCACGAGCCATGTCTCTCCTCGATACCATTCATTCTGCAATCTCGTTTCACTTCCCCAAATCTCTCTTGCGTGCCTATTTTTACTTAATCCACCTTTCTTCTCTTTGCCTCTCTCGCCGCTAGGTCCACCATCCTTCACCAAACTCGCTCTTGCCCCCGCACGTGGCGGGGGTTTAGCTTGTCATAGGATTTTCTTCCAAATTTATGGTTACCAACAAGATTTTGATCGTTAGTGGAATGCCTTGCATATAGGTTCCCCGAGATAACATAAAAATGAAACTCAGACTACCTCCTGGGCAAGAATAAGTGGAAATTGAGTACTCCAAAATGTAGTTATTCGAACACCACGAAACCAAGTGTCCACAACGCGCATCCAAATCAGATCAACATCATAGAGGACCTGAAATTCTTCTTACGTCTAGACAAGTGTGTGAAACCTCCAATTACTTTTAGATGCATAAGCAACCAATCACTTGTACAACTCTATTAGAAAAATAGCAAAGAAGATCTCCTGTAAGCAATCATATAGATTCTGCTCCACCCACGCACGTGCGTCAAACCCAAATCCAGTGTTGAATCTTCAAGCGTACTCTTCTTCCAGATCTATTATCCACTCCTCAACACTTGCCAAGGTCAACCGGTATGTCTTCATCACGCAACATCCTAAAAACATCTGAGAAAGAGGTCCCAACAATGGAACTAATGATGCAACCTAGAATTTACTATTAATAACCTAGGCACACTAGCACATCACTCATCCAGGGGTTGAGTGCTCACCTGAAGTGCGTGCAAACACTGGTCCCTCTTTATAGTTGCTTAGACAAAATGTTAGCATGATGGTGCATATAGATATTCAAATTCATTAACAATAGTAAACAACACACAATGCATAAACCAGATCTAGCTCTTAGAATAGATCTAGAATGAACTAAATAGTGACTATAACAAGATTTACCATGCAAGAATCGATTCAGTCATGTTCAACACCATTATCCAATCAATATGAACCATTATATTAAGTATTGTAAAACACAAAATCTTCTTACATTACATAATTATCTTCATGAGTCATGTGCGTGAAAAACCAGTAGCATAACTCTACCATAGTTTTCACACACTAACTCGTGCAAATTAATACATATATATAGAGGGGTGGGGACTTTCCCTTCACCACCCATGCAATTCTCAAAATAGGTCACATGCTAATAATAACCATGCACCTTTACAATAGGATGCACAACATGCAAGTGCTCTAACAATAGACTTCCTATAGTTAACTCGAGTAGAAGTCCTATTATTAGCCTAAACTATGCATGGCACTCAGTTATCACTTGTTCCCAAAATACCATTGCGTGGACCACAAGTCTTCATGTCTTTGTGTGCTCAACATGCTACCTCCAAAAATAGCCCTTATCTAGAAACGACTAAGTCCCGATCCTGGCGCTCAAATCCTATCATAGCGTCGTGCGCTCTGGCGCCCTATATTTGCAGCGCCAATACTTAGGCCATTTATGTCCGCTCAATAACTTCATATTAGCATCGGGGCCTCTCTTTTGGGCCACATACTTCTACACATATCGCATGCACCCTAAATGACGGAGACATACATTGGGTGAACAAATCATCCCTACAATAGCTCGAGCTATAACACATCACCATACAACATAGAAACAACACAAGTTACAATCCACAGAACGACCCAAAATTCGACTTGGGTCCTCATAATCAGCATAGACACCAATGCCCAACATCGGATAGTAGCACCTAGGTGCTTGTGTCCTCCCCCTGGGCTAATTTCCCAGTGGCACATATAGTCATCTTATAAGATCAACACAGGTTCACGAAGTCTTTAGAGCATTTCCAAAGTTAAGACACAAACATTTAGTTACAAAATGCACTACATCTCTTTAAATCGAAACAACCCATACAACTAGAACAAATGAGAACTAATTGAACTAAATCGGACGCACTATCTGTCATTGTAGTGTTTATTAGGAAGAGTTGTGGATGAAGAGTAACATTAGACATATTTCACCAACATTTTCTCTTGGCATGAGATCACCCAAAACTCGCTCTTGACATGAGATTGCCCAAAAACTCACACTTGGCATGAGATCACCCAAAAACTTGCTATTGGCATGAGATCACCCAAAAACTTGCTCTTTGAGCATTTCAAGACAACTTTCTATCATTAACACTCTTTTTACATCAACTGTACACTTTCCTTTACTACTACTTTTACACACTTTTACATACTTATACACATTTTTCTTTGATTTATCATATACATGAATTTGACTACTCTTTTTCTCTTCTTTTGTAGGTCCTTAGTACGCAAAAATAAGCAACCTACAATAGTAAGTATAATGCAACACATACGCTTCACCCATAAGTTCACTTTCCTTTCCTAATCTCCATGCTTCACTTTCCATCATTCCACGCTTCACTTGTTCACTCGACACATTATTCACTGCACGCTCTAGAAGATCGTAATGTACGCATCTCTTATCTACTTTATGTTATCGAGTATTCACTCAAAAACATAAAGTGGGGGTAAATGTAAACACAAAGTCACATACTTGGGTACATTTCTAGGTCCTAAAAACATACTATCATTTACACATTTCATAAGTGAGAAAACTAGTGGTTGACAACTATGTTTGGCCTTTTTTTCTCTATTTATTACTTTCTCTTTGGTCTTACACTCTGTATAGCCTAGTTGGAACTTATTTATCTTTCATGGCTTTTGTCCCCTCTAGGCGCCCCTGACCCTTTCTTACCTTAGTCACACTCTTTTTGGGTCTCTTTTGTCTTTTGGGCATCTTTTTCACTTGTGGGTCGACCTTCCAAATTTGCCAATTATGAAATTAAAACAAGGGAATCATATAAATACATAGTTATGTGTTCATAATAAGGGACCAAACACTGAGCATTACTACTATCACCTAAGATTGCATCCAAAAGGCTAAAGTAATCTAAATACATCCATCTAGCATCCATCAAAGGGACAAGGGCTACATACTTCTACATACACTTTGCATAGGAAAGGGAAGTTCAGGTCTATTCCATCCACACATGTTGTGAATTTCTACATTTTAGATCTATCTCGTTATCAAGTGTAATTTGCACAAGGGCATCCTAGGGCATCATTCTTACACACACAAACACGAACTACATGGAGTTTGAGATGTAGTGTACCGCTCGGTCATAAGTTCACTCTTAGGGATTGTCAGGGTTAGTCGACTCCCCATTTTGCATCTTTCTTTTTAGGTTTGATTTGGTTTATGGGATTGTGTAGGTGAACATCTCTTTTGCATGTTATAGGTACCTTCAACAATCATAGTGTGATTATTAGGTGATCAAAAGGGAACAATAACAAAGACCTGCGACACACCGAAAAGCATATCCTAGCTCTTGTGTAGTCACTAACACCCGAAGCGGTCTCCAAAGCACCTGAGCGCGTGTCCACCTCATTCCTATATTTCATAATTTACAAAGTGAATAGTTATGGCATTCTTCCCATCTATTCATCATTATTCTTTGTCCATATCAGTTCCAGATCAAGTGTAAATCAACTAAGTCTCTTCATCCATCTCTTGTGCTTAGGGTTCCATATTTACATCTTAGTTTACTTGTGTCATTTCTATATTTTATCATTTAATTCAATAAGTGATTCTACAATATTTAGATTTTTAATTAATTCAAATTAAATTGAATCGGTTTCTGCTTTAGCTCAAAGATGCACATACCATACACATGCACATCCATGCAGAGTGGAGTAGAACTATATACCCAAAGCGATGGTGGTATAGCCTCATTTCCTTACACCCATTGTCTCTCACAATTATGGATATGTACTAAAGTAGGAGTCTTTCCATCATACTCATGTGCAAGAGAAGGAATATTGCTTCGAGTAAACCTTGTAAAAAGGTGACCCGACCTCTTGTCAACCCAATAGTTTATCTTCATGTGATGCCCACCATCGTGTTGCTTTATCTCACACAATGTATAAACCATCATATTTCATTTATCTCCTTTGTTTCACTATCGGTATTCCATCATGCACAAAATGAGTCGGGTTTCTCTTCTCCAAAGGTACCTTGGTAACTAATTCTTGCCCAAACACGTAATCATGTGTGGCCTAATCATCCTACCAACTCTTCCCTTAATCTCACGACCTACCATCCCATAGGAGTCACGGGCCCAATTATCATAAGCAACATTGGTATCATCACCGATAGATTACGCATCCTTATAATGTAGGACACCCTCCTTTAATGGCTCTAAGTTCTTTAGATCGCGCACCGTATGTACGTAGATTTGATTGAGCTCTTCTTCACTAACAAGATCAATATATGGAGCAACCTTTGTCTCGTCCGAGTGGTATTACCACTTGCTCATCCTTGTTCTCAAAATGATATATCTTTTATTGAAGTACAAATCAACATTGTTCGCATATCATCATGGACATCCTAAAAGTGTTGGGAAGTTATCTGCCTTTGCAAGTTATAATACCTCAAAGTCACATGTGAATTTAGCACCACCGAATAATGATGGAAGCATCTTTGAGGAAACCAATGGGCATGGCCCTTATCTTATTTTCCATGTACAACACATTTGAATATGGCTGCAATTATGGCCTTCCCATTTGGTTTCATGCATCCAAAGTTAGAACATTGAATTTTACACCTATGTCAATAAGAATGTTACTCACTAGCCAACCATTAATCACTGCATCTAGTGTTATTTCTTTATCAAAATCATGGTCATATGGTGGTATATTCACATGAAGGATATGTTGCTCTCATTCAATCTCTACGCGTGGTACTCTTTCACTCAACCGTTTTCCTAGCAAGGAATGATGTTCTCTTGGCAAAAAAATCTATATACTACCTTCAAATCATAAACATATTTCTATGGAAGCTCGATCCCCTTGCACATTCCCTCTTGTGTGCTTGTTCCTTTAAATGTTAGATCTCACCTTGTAATTCCTTGATAACAAGTATAGTTTCTGGTATACCTCCTTCGATGAGCGAGTGTCTGGACATTTAACATGTATGACTTCCTCTTTCCTAATAAAAGGTTTTTCCTTTATATGCTCACGCATGGGCTACTTTTGCATGAGTAGTAACTAGACTTTAGGTCGAACTTAGTATCAACCATCTTCTTAGGTGCCCACCACTTAGGCTTCACGCACTCTACTTGAATCATCCCGATGCCTTTGTCCTTTTACTCTTACACATATTATCATAGAGGTATGGACAATCCTCAACCTTATGTGCCTTTCCACATTATGCACATACCTTGTTCTTAGGAAACTCGTCTTTGATAATGATCTGGTGATCCACAAGTATAACATGTCCTGCGTCACAAACTTTCCTCTACCACCATGACCTTTGCTTTGATATCCACCTCAAAATCTATCATTCCCATGTTGTGTGTCTCTCTACTCTATCCTTCTTACTCTCTTGAGAACTACTTGCCATAGTGGTCCTGACACAACCCAATATCACATGCTTCATGAATGTAGTCAATCAAATGACATTCAATCAGTATCATTGGTATGTGCATCACAAATATTGCAATACATAGAGATGTTATTTTGTGTTGCACATTGTAAAAGTTGAAAATTCCTAACATCACGATTCTTATGGCAGATTTCACAAGATATCAATAATGCGTGCACACTCCTACATGAGTAGTTATCCATCGTATGTCCTTCTACCTCACAATCAGTACACCATAACCCACTGCGTGTCTTATAAGTCAAATTGACATAGAGTCTTTCTAATTGTGTATCCATAGCTACTATTTTCACCTCAAGAAAAGGGATTACTCCTATATCAACACTCTCAACGCTTCTACGCATAGAGCTGCTTCCAAATCCTCATGTGAATCGGTAAATGTTTTATGAGATGATGATCTTCTAAATGGTGTCAAAAATCTACCTACGGACCACTGCACATGTTGACTTTGATGAATATCATAAGATAGCTTAGACAATAATGTTTTAAATCTGTGCATTATACTCCCTCACACTCTCGATAATCCTTGCTCGATATCTTTAAGTGTGTTAATGCTATGTTGTTCAAACTCAAGGATGTGGAATTCAGCTAAAAAGGTAGTGCGTAATGCCTCATAATCCACCAAAATCTGGTGTGGACAAAAATTTCTATATCAATCTGCGTGAGCACCCTTGAAGTGTGGTAACAAACTAGCTTGCCTTTTTATCGAAGTTGTTATTCCCTTAGCCCTCCATAATAACTCACACTTATGTACATGCTCAACTTGCATCTTCCACACTTATATACTCTTGCAAGTGAAGTGACATCTCAAATAAAAATTGGGGTGTTTGTTGAGGTCAGTAATTGTATTTGGGGTGGTTTGTTGTGGTTGTTGTAACCCTTATCTTGGAATGGAGCCAAATCTTGAACCTGATCCTCTACTAGGATTCCCTCTATGCAGTGGTTGACCTGAACCTCCTGAGCCTCCCATTGTGACCTATGGTTGTGTAGATGAATTTACTTGTGTTCCCGCGATCGTATTAAACTGGACACCATCCATTTGTACTATAACAAAACTATATGATTTCTTTTAGCGAGTTGCACACCAACGCTCTTCTGTCTTGTTGACACACCTTATAAAATACCCCCAAAAGTACTCATTCCAAACATTGGTGCATGTTGCATTACCATGTGCACGTCTTTAATCTATTATGCTTTTGAGTAGATACTAAAATATGTCTACATTTATCACCTATCCGATGTGGTGATACTCCTTGCTTTCTTTCACTATGATGTTCTTCTACACTTACCCTTGGATTCTAAACAATTTGGTAAGGGCTAAATATCCATGTTGGGTTAGATGCATGCTCACAATTGTCACTCTCTCCTCAGACTCACTCTCATCGATGTCGATGTGGTCTCCTTACTACACTTTCCCAATGTTAGGAGGAAATGATCCAGTAGTCCCTCACCTTCTGGGGGCCCTCATCACTTCATCGGGTCATCATTCTTCTAAACCTCAAAGCACCTCATCAACCACCCTCTCACATGCATCATTATACCTGAGTCATCTTTCCTCTCTTTGTCTTTCTACTTCCGGACCATCGCCATCCTTCATAAACCTACTTCATGCCTCTACGTGTGGTGGGGCTTTAGCTGCCATAGGTAAGTTCTCCATTCCCAATTCAACTATCAAGATCTTAATATCTAAAGGTGTCGCGCGTAGATAAGATCCCCTTGGCTCACGTAAAACCAAAACTCTACTTCCTTTAGGTAAGAGTATGTTGAAATCATGTACTCCAATGTATAATTGTGTAACATGCCTTCCCACCAACGATCTACAACTCGGTCCATAGTTCGTCCAAATCGAGAGAGTCTTTGACGGTATTCTTACCTCTACACTGTTTTATACCAATCTAGACACCTCTATTTGTTGTGTAAGCCAACAACCACTAGTATAATTTGACCGGGAAATAATTGAAGAGCATATCATATAAGCGATCACAAAGATTGTCTTCCACCCACTTTCACGCATTGAAATCAAGTCCAATGTTATATCTTTGAGTGAATGCGTCCTGACCATCATATATCCAATTCTCAATATTCTCCAAAGACAATTGGAATGCCATGTGTATGCAACATCTTGGTATACAGATCAAAAAGAGGTCCCAACAATGGAACCAAAATGTAGTCTTTTATTTGCAGTATAGCTATGCGCACTAACACCTCATCTAGACAAGTCTAGAAGTTCACATGAAGTGCATCCAAACACCAGGTCCCTCCTTGTTATGCTTAGCAAGATGTTAACATGCATGTTTAAGAACCACAACCAGAATAACCATACATATAAGAAGAAACACCATATCATGATAGCTCAAAAACACGTCATAACGAAATTCACTCAAAGATAAAGAATGACTAACATGATTGGAATTCCCATAACCGCATACTCAGATATAGTCAATTTAACAACCCATATACAATTATCCATTGCAAACCATAATTGATTACTAACAAGTTATTGATTGCATCTCCATTGATTACAACCACGCACTTGACCCTTGTGCTTATATATAGAATCCAACCAATTTACATCAAGAACACTAAAAGAAAAACATTGTATGCATTGATTCCCTAAACCTCCGAACTCTAGAACTCATGGAATAGTCCCTACAAAGAAGTCCTACCCATATATATAAGGCGGGGACTTTCCCTCCACCACCTACATACACCTTCCTAACATTAGTCATGCCTCACAATATCTTACATGTATTTTAAAACTTGTGCTAATAATAGATTAAGTTATATTTACATTAGATCTTAAATGCTTTAATACACTTCAATCATATTATTAGCTTGCTCCATGCTCGTGCTTTATCATGGGTCTACACGTGCTTTTCCTAATTATAGTTTCCTTGTGTGTGTCCCAAGTTACCCAACTTTTGTCTATTTTTGGATCTTTGCTTGGATGCACTCCATCTATGTTTTGTTATTTTTAGTTGTGTTTTGGAAAATTGGCTAAGTCCCAAACCCTGTGTGCTCATGCACGAACCTTCGCTCCCCTAACCTTTCGTGCTTATGCACTTCCCTTCATGCATCCCTTGCGTGTGGCCCATAACCTATGTGCATGGCTAATACTTAACCATTTTCACCGCTCAATAATGTTAGAATCAGTAGAGAAATTGGGTGTCGTTTGACCCAACACTTTGAAAGTAAAGGTGTCATGAGACTTTCTAGTTGTCCCAAGAACCTCAAAAGAAGAAAATTGTTCATAGAATTTTCCACTCACTTGACGATATATTCCAACAAAAGTGAGGAGAAGATTATCATGATGTTTTCTCGTTACCTTAATATTCTTCTAATCACATGGACCATGTTGCTTTAAATAGATATAGGTTTAAGTGAAATGTCAAAACTCAAAGGGGAATGATTGGTCTCATGCCCCCACCATGTGATGTCCCATGAGTATCAAATGTGAAATGTTGAATATAGTAAAAGGAGAATGAATACACATACCTCCATAATGTGAAATTAAACCATGCTTAAGCTATGTAGTACCAAAAAGTAAGGAAGTACTCAAATCCCCTATATTATGTGCCAAAATGCATCAAACCTTCCTCTAAAATGTGTAATATGTTGCTAAACCCATATTAGAAATTTGTAACTTTTATACAAATTTGTGAAATTTGTAATCTACTAGAAAATCTACCCCCAAGATGAAAACATCCATCCTAGATTGGAACATATGGCGATTTTGTCCTTGTCGGACGATTTTGGCTAGGATTTGTGTAATTTATTCTTGTTTTATATTTGATTTTGTTCTTAATTATTTGTACCATGTGTCATTATGTTCTGAATTTTGCTAAAACATAATATTAAGTGCATATAATGTTTAGTTTATAATTAAATAATTTAGAATATAGTTTATACTCTTAATTATTTAATATAAAATTTATATTATGTTTATTAGTTATTTAATAACTAATTATTTTATAAATTGGGGTACATACCCCATCACTTAATAGTCGTAATTCTTGGAGTTATTTAAATATGGTTGTGGGCCATATTTTTGATGTTCACTTCGGGTAAATTTGTGGGAGAGAAGAGAGGAGATTAGAGTTTTTTTGGATTGTAATTATGTTTGTCAATTTAATGGAAATTCTTACTGCACGTGGTTTTTACCCCTTAGGGGTTTTCCATGTTAAATCTGTGTCCTGTGTTCTTTAATTATTTGATATGTTTATTTAATGTTTGGTAAATGTTAAATATACTTTAATGTGTTTATTTATTAATTCACACCTTAGAATTGACAAATTTTGACTGTTGTGTTATAAATATATGCACTAAACCCCATTGATTGCACCCTCTTTTGAGGCAATTGAGACATGTAAGGAGACCACTTAGTTAATAAGAAGTTTTGTGTCTCCATGCCGATGTATTTGATAGTCGATATTGGATCACATGGAGGGGTTGTTTAGGTGGACACCATCAAGATCATGTTCCTTCAAGAGTGTGCATGGTATAAACCATGAGACATAGAGAAAGAAAACAAACAAGAAACAAGTGCATAAGCAATCAAGCATACAAGTACATAAGAAAAATCACATGCGCTAGTCATAAATAAGCGCCCAAACAAGGGGAAAAAAAGTGTCACACTCATAACAAACATGAACAAAAAGTAATACAACCTACTGCATAACAAATGACGCCAAAGTGTCACAAAGACAAGCATGACAAAGGCTATAGGTTGCATATACGAGCACAAGTATGCAAACATGTAAACAATTAAACAAAAAAACATAATTGAATATAGTAGCCCAAAAGCACACATAACAAGATGAGCTAGCACTACACAAGACACGTGTGTTATCCATATTAGTTCAAACAATATTATATAGGATAATATAAGAAAATAATCATAACAAGGAAGTGAAAAAGTAATTATATTAACACAAAAACACCTAAATAGTGTGGGGTAGAAAATGCCTTGAGATTAGCAAGGCCATTGGGATGTACTTAGGCTAGAATATGCCATCATGTAAAATCTCATGTGTGTCCTACATTAAGTTCAAGATACCTCATGGATTCATACGTGTAAAGAGTATATAGAAAATATACTATCTATCAAACTATATGGAAAATAACATTAGTTGAGTGAAAAGATAGCAAATCAAGTCATATGTAGGTCATGATCTTGTGTTTTGCAAATATTTAAATGTTTTTGTGTTTATTTGTATTATTTGAATGTTTTTGTATTATATAGTATTTGTATAAAAGTAATGTGAAAAATAGAACTACCATATGATGGACTCAAGAGGGTGATGGGTGGGATATATAGGCAAAGGAGATCGATCTCAAATATACAATGTGTGTAGCGAGAAGCGACAAACCTCCTGGAATCTTGTGTTGTATAACATTCATAGAAGTCATAGTATGTGCACTAGAAGTCCTATGAAGAGGCATACGAGGTATAGATCCACTAGAAGTAACATGAGTAGGTGTAACAAGCTTAGGTGTAGTAGCCAACATTTTCTTGATAAAATGGTTAGGAAAAGGAGTCTCACACATGTACTTTTTATCTTATTACAAATAGTTTATTATAAATGAACTTGACACATGGTGAAAGAGGAAAGGGATATCCTTAGGAGTATGAATCAAAATGCAACTTAGTTGCATGCCACATGACCTAAGGGAATAATTAATCATGAAAGATATAGCAACAATAGAAAATCCAAGAATGAGAAGTAAAATAATATGCTCAAGAGAGGTATTAGTATCACAAATCATATATTATTTAGTATACCCAGGGAAACAAGCAAGTTAAATTTGTGCATGTTATACTTAGAAGCAATATCAATTGCAATGTTATAAATAGGGCTTAGACCAATGAAGGATCGAATATAAAATGTATCAAAAAATAAGATCATGAGGTATATCATAATCATCAAAAGTAATATCAAGCCTAAGAGGCGAAGTAGAAGTGATAGTATCAATAAGGGAATCCAGAGGATGATAAAAAAGGAGAATATGGTTAAGCTTGATAAATATGATGCACTTCTAGATTAGATTTAGCAATATTGTGATTAGCAATAGGGCAATTCAAAAGTTTATGCTTACATTTATCATTAATAGGCTTATATTGTGTGGGTGGAGTTAAATTCAATAGCATTTGCACCAATAAGATATTTGACAACGTCATGAAGCTTGAAGCATCTATTATAATAACAAATAACACATCTACGATAATCACAATAAGCATTATAATCAAAACATTTACCATGAGACTTACTTGTATCAACCTCTAGGGTAGGGAGAGATACAAGGTTGCACATTGTAAACTTTTGAAGGAATACTTGGGGTGAAGAAGGTAAGTGTGTGAATAACCTTTAAGGAGGAGCTTGTAACTAAAGCTTAACAAGATGAGATAATGTTTTTACTATAACTTTAACGTCCACTTTTTATTATTAGGTTTTACCTAAAATTTAGCATGAGATGTATTATGAGCATTAGAAACATACTTAAGTTTGTTCCTTGTAAGGAGCCTAACTTCTCATTCCTTTATTGTGTGGCATAGTTGAGCAAATAACCAAAATGTATCATAGACAACGAACTCTTGTAAAGGAGAGAGAAGGATCAAAGTGAATAAGTATAAGAGCTTATTATCAACTATGGTATTGTCCATTTTAAAAGCATAGTTTTGTAGTGCCAAACATAGTCACTAATGGGTTCACTGAAGCCTTGTTGCATTTTATACATTTGAGCATAATATATTTTGTCTCCAATATTGATTGAGAAATATGTAAGGAATTGATTAATCAAAGGGGTAAATGCCCCCACGTAATGAACAAGAAGATCATAGAACCGTTAAAATGCATACTCTTTTAGGCTTCTTAAAAATAACTTAGTAAGTAGTACATCATTGTAAGAATAGTCTAGGCATGTGGCATGAAAAGCACGAAGGTGTTGTTTAGGATCACTTTTTCCACCATGGATAGGAAGCTTAGGAGACAAAAAATAAAGAGGAAAAGTATAGGAAGCCTCTTTGGGTGTAACTAGGTTATGAAGCAATTGAGTAGAGTCCACGGTACTTGAAGAGGTAGATGAACTTTCTTGTAGCTATAACTCACTGGGTTACATAATGCGAGATAATATTATCAAGAGTAATCGTATAACATAGGCATGATAAGTTGCATGGGACTACTTTATAGATGTATGAATAGACATTATAAAATTCTAAATGGGGATATGGGATATCCCATAGGCATATGCATAATGGAAGTAAAATAGTAGATGTAGTGATAATGGAAGAGGTAGGGTGAAGCACTCAAAAAATAGATTCATCATTATATTGTTGGTCACGAAAAATATTAGAATCGAGGAGTACCTTGATGATTTGATCAAGATGATGGGGATGACCATAATTTTATTAGTAAAATTTAGATAAAATATCTGTGTCAACCTCATCATTCATCTCAATAAGCACTAAAGGCATGCTATGTTCATCAACTTTGGAAATAGAAAGGACAACTTGCATAGTGGGAGGGGAAGAATCCATAGAAAGATGACACTTACGAATAGTATGAGAAATCTCAATATGCTCAATGGGTGTATGATTAAGCCAATCACTAAGGCATAAGGGAATAGAAGAACAACTTGCATAAAGTGACGAGCCCTCCTAATTCCTATGTAAACCCCCATTTTTTCATGTCATCATTTTGTACTAAGGATGATATTATTATTTTGTAATTAATACTTTAGTATATTTTGAAAGGAATTTTTGTGCATAACCTTGTTATTTTCATCTTGTGTATGTTTCTTCAAAAATGTGTTAAATGGATCTTTATGTGTATTAACAATGTGTTTGAAGATCATATCTTAAGCCATCACATGACTCATCTATGGACCAACGCAGACTTACTTTGGAGCACATGACTCGCTTGGAATGTAGGACTTGTGTAAAGAAGGAAAATGTCTCATATAACAATACGATGAGTTGATTCAACCAACACATGAGTCAACATGGTATGAAGGACATGAAACATGGGCTAACATTTAATCCATCATGCAACTTATGTGGATCATGCAAGCTTGACTTAACACCTAGTTAATTGAAGACGTGGAGCAAATGAACAAAACAACTTATAATCATCATGATTATAGGAATTCAATGCATGATCTTTGACATCTTCTAGTGTTGATTAACCATCTCAATTGAGAGTCAATTAAGGACTTAATTTATAGTTAACAAGATGAATATGATTTAAGTGTGGCATGCACTTGTTCTTCCACAATTGTAACTCCTCAAATAATCAGTTGTTGTCATAGAAATCTCTTAGTTAAGTAGTAGTAGTTATTGCAAATAACTTGTCCTCTTCTAGAGTGATAAGGATTGCTCTTTATATAAAAGAGCATTGGTAGTAGAATTGTAGAGTTAGTTCATTGATTGTTGTAAAATAAATTATTCTATTTCAATAAAGTGCATGATTTAGGGATAAATCAACTTGTGTGATTTACAATTCTAAATCGGATCAGAGGAAAGGAGAAAAGGCCACTCCTCCCCAACGTGAAGGGAGCGTTTATTATTCAATTCATCTCTGTTATGCATCATTTGTTTTAATTACAAGAATTTCATTACTTTTAGTATTTTCAATTCTAAGTTCAACAATCCCCTATTCATTAATAGACTTCATTTCTTAATTGCATTTAACATAGTATTTGATTGAGTTCATTAACAAATAAGTATTGAGCATAGTTTCAATTATTTCCTTTGTTGCAAATAGCCATGGACACCACCCTGGACTGACAATCATGAGATAACTAAAGTGTGAGTACCAATGACATTCGTCATAAAGCTACTATAAAACCCTAAGGGTGTATAGGATAATTGATACAAGATAAAGAAAATTAGGCCAAATAGGATACAAATTAAAGTAAGGAGTCAAGGTCATCAAATGATTTAACCCTAAAAATGAATATGTATAAGATACAAGAGGAAGGTTTTTATTATTTATTCAAGGTTTAAAGGGGTAATAACATGTTTGTATATTAATATTAATTAATAAACATTAATACATAAATCAAAATATGTGCTCATCGACAATTTTCAAGATTACATAGAAATGATTGCTAAAACATAAAGAAGTAGATGCACTTAGTTGATTACAAAGGTAGAAGGTCAAACTTGTAGTACAAAGTGAATGTGTAGATTAGAAATGATCTTGTGGACACCACTTTTTCACCCCTAGGTGACCCTACACATATTAATTGCATTATAATTGTTTACACTATTATTATTATCCTAAGTTCGTTATCTCTTTCTCTTATAATTACCATCATAAACTCCATTTACCCTTCTTAACCTCTTAAAACCAATCTAGCCTAATTTACCCAAACCATCCTAACCTCCTAACCTCTTCCTACCTAGATTCTTAACTCCCCACCATTATTGAACCAAGTTAAAGCTTCAAATGGTAAGTGGTTTACACCATTTGCCATCCTTTTTGCTTTATTTCTTAACAATATTAACCTTAATCGGCGACGATCATCTATGATCGGAAACAATTATAACTTGTGCGCCATGAGTCCTATTTAATCACCATCCTCCCTTAGTCCTAAGTTAGATTGGATTCACTATGAATGAAGTGCTAGAGTGTTGAGACATTGTCAACATCTTGAAGAACTTGACAACATTGGAAAGACCACTTACCACTTTCTCCCACCCCTTTGGAGTCCCTCTCAAGCATACAGTCCACCATTAGAGCTATGTCACTTGTATTATCACTCAAAGTTATAGTGCTCTCACTTATGTTATTTTAGTCCTAGTTATATTAGCTACATACATCCTTATACACACACGTAGACATTCCTTATTCTATCTTCCATTCAACAGACTTATCCATCCATCTTAGAAAATTATTCAATATACCAGTGGATTGTCATCGATTTACCCAATCACCGTTGATCATACCCCTAATCCCTTTGTATTTAATTTAGCCCTTAATACATATTATAGTCTTTATTTTCTACATCCATTCCATCTCCAAAACCCTTGTGCTTCACCTTTGCTTGGCCATAATCCCAATCTACATAAAAAATAATTTGTTTTACCACCTTTACCGAAACAAACCATTTTGCCCTTGATTGCCGCCGATCTAGAATCGGTGTCGGTCCACATATTTTTACTTTATATTACTATTTTTATCAATTTTAACATTTGATTTTGCTAACAATATGCTTTACAAGGATGCGTTTTCGTTGGATGAATGTTTCATGATAGGTAAACCCAATAACAAACATCCATGACCTTTATATCATCTTGTAGCATTTATACTGGGAGAAATACGACATAACCCATGAGCTTAGTCTTTGTGCCATTGACCGAATTCCCTAAACATTGATGATATTGGAGATCAACTAGAAATCATTAGGGAAGAAAGTGATGCAATTGACCAAGCTTGGGCATATTATTTTGATGACTGTGGCACTTTATGGCATTTTCCTAGGTGTTTTATAACAATCACCATACATCTAGGGGTTTATGGAAGAATGAAATAATCTCTCTCTACAATTTTTTTATTTAATTAAAAAGAATGAATTTCTACATTGTATCCAACATTTCCTTAAACACTCTTTACATAATTAAGTGTTGAAATCGGGTTCACATCCTTACAGGAAGTCTCGTTGACTTCACGGGACTAGCTATTCTTCAGACAACCCTTCATTTGGTTGTCTAATTCCATCTTTTATGAGCATCTTTGGTGTGCAGGTGATTCATCCTATTGGAAGAGGAACAAAATGTGCCTATTTGGAACCTACTCCATCATCATCTAACACAAAGGTAACGTAAACCCTTCCTTTTTTCAAAGTTACTTATTTCTTAGCATACTTTTCATTAACTTGAAACAAGAGCAAGAAATTCAGTAAACAAATTTGAGGTGCTTTGTTTCTTGATTTGGAGTACAAATTTAAGAAAGTGTGGAGATGTATGACCTATGTAAAAGTGTGATATTATTTGGTCCTTTGATGTATGGTTTTTAATGGGAGTGTACTAATGCTCTAATTTTTTTATGTGTTTACAACTAAATATGACAACGTTCACTTTGGAACCCTAGGTGTCACATATATGCGAAACCTTCGTATGATGTGAAACAACTTCAAACCCTAACCACATGTGTATCACTTGCATTGATACTACTATAAAGAGGCCTCAACCCACATATTATTTTCCACCTAGCACGTGGTCTCCAATATTGATTAAGAAATATGCAAGGAATTGATTAGCCAAAGGGATAAATGCCCCATGGAATGAAAAGGAAGATCATAGAATTGTTATAATGCATACTCTTTGAGGCTTCTTAGAAATAGCTTGGTATGTAGTAAATCATTGTACGCATAATCTAGGCATGTGGCATGAAAAACACGAAGGTGTTTTTAGGATCACTTTTGCCATCATGGATAGGAAGCTTAGGAGATAAAAAACAAAGAGGAAAATGATAGGAAGCCACTTCAGCGTAAGTGGGTTATGAAGAAATTGAGTGGAGTCAATGATACTAGAAGCGAGAGGCACCTTCTTGTAACTATAACTCTTGGGCTTTCAAACTGTGGATGATATTATCAAGAATAATTATATAACACAGCATGGGAAGTTGCATGGGACTACATAGTATATGTAGTAATATAAATTATAACATTCTAAATGGGGATATGGGATACCTTCCTAGGCACATGCATAGTGGAAGTAACAATAGTATATGTAGTGATGGTGTAAGAGGTAGGGTGAAGCACTCAAAAAATAGATTCATCATTAGATTTTCGGTCATGACAAATCTTAGAATCAAGGAGTACCTTGATGATTTGATCAAGATGATGGGGACGACCATAAAGTTATTAGTAAAAGTTAAATAAAATCTTGGTGTCAACCTCATCATTCATCTCAATAGGCATAAAAGACACACTATGTTCATCAATTTTGGAGATAGAAATGGTAACTTGCATAGTGAGTGAGGGGAAGAATCCATAAAAAGATGACAATTACGAGTAGTATGATAAATCTCAATATGCTCAAATAGGGTATGATTAAGCCAATCACTAAGGTGTAAGGTAATAAAAGAAAAACATGCATAAAGATACTATGAAACCCTAAGGGTGTATAAGATAATTGATATAAAATAAAAAAATTAGGCCCAATAGGCTACAAACTCAAGTAAGGAGTCAGGTTCATCAAATGATTTAACCCTAAAAATGAATAGGTATAAGATACAAGGTAAGGTTATTCTTATTTATTCAAGGGTTAAAGGGGTAATAACATGTTGGTATATTAAGATTAATTAATAAGCATTAATACATAAATCAAAATATGTGCTCATCAACAATTTTTAAGATCAAACATGGAAATAATTACTAAAACATAAAAAAGTAGATGCAATTATTTGATTACAAAGGCAAAAGGTCGAACTTGTAGTAGAGAGTGAATGTGCAGATTGGAAATGATCTGAGGTGCTTTGTTTCTTGATTTGGATTACAAATTTGAGCAAGTATGGAAATGTATGACCTATGTAAAAGAGTGATATGATTTGGTCATATGTTGTATGGTTTTGAATGAGAGTGCACAAATGCTCTAATTTTTTAACGTGTTTATGACTAATTATGACAACCTTCATTTGGAACTCTAGGTGTCACACATATGTGAAACAATCTATATGGTGTGAAACAACCTGCAAACCCCGACCATGTGAGTGAAACCTTTACAGAAAGGTTTGTGATTGGGTTAAAATGTAATATGTGTATCACCGCATCGATACTAATATAAAGGGGCCTCAACCCACCTATTATTTTCCACCCAGTGATATCTATATGGATGTAACTACATTGGAAACTTGGTCACTTGACAATGAGAAATGATGGATTGGTGTGCTTAATCTTGGATTGGCTTTGAATGTCTCTATATTGGGAAGGTTGGCTCTTAAACATGGTTGGGAGTGATTTAGACCTGTGTGGGGGCAACTCTTAAGTTGTATTACTACTTTTAATGGATTTAGGAGAACTTGGAGTTTTTTTGGATCGTATTTTGTAGTGAGTACCTTTGAAATTGTCGTGAGCTTAATAATTTAGTTAGACTTTCTTATATATTCATTTGTAGGTTAAATTTTGCATTAAGGTCAACTTTGTGGGATATGAACTAACCCGTTAAAAGATATCAAATTGGAAAAGTAGTCATTAGGTATTTTGAGATGAAACTATCCACCTTGATTTGAAACATTGAGTGGTTGAGTCCTCGTGGACAATCACAAATAGGTAATTTTAAGATTTCGCAAAGTTTTAAGAATTATACATGGGAGGAGTATATTGTTGTGGATTAATGCAATTAATTACGTAAATAAAAGAGTAGTGAGAATATAGAAGAAAGTCATAAAAGAGAGATAAGGTTAGGTCACCTAGGCTTGGAAAGTGTGCACAAGTCAAGCTTTAGGTGCAAATCTAAAGTAGCCATAGCCAAATTTATGTGTCTACAAGGCAAAAAGATATTCCCTAACCAAAGGATAAAAAAATCCATTAGACTCATCTTCAAATTTTGGGACCAAAAAAATCCTTCTAATTAATAAACGTCAATGATTTTCCATTTACTCATTGTAGTAAACTATTTTTGTATTATAGTACCCAAAATTTGGACCTAAGGCACTTGCTATTAATCATTTGGCATTTAATCTATCGTATCGCCCATCTACACATTTATTGATTCTTAACGCATTTCACTCAATTCCCACATTTTGAGTTCACTAGATCACTATTTACTCTTCCCTTAACATTGTTAGAACCAATTACTATATACATAGCACATATGTAGATTCCTAGCTATTTGTATTATGTCTATGACTAGGTTATAATCTAATTCTGGATAAAATCACCCGCTAGAGAAAAAATTAAATTAAACAACGGTTTTGACAAAGGTCTACGATTTTGTTTGTTGTATTTATAATAATCACATTTTTAAATGCACAAGTTACACCAGTCAAATTTAGTTTAATTAAGTGTGAAATCATTCACACAAGTCCAATATAAAAGTATATACATCCTAACATATCTAAACTTGCGGGGATCTCACACTCAAGAACACTCTAAGAATTGCATTAGGCCCTAATCGTTTAAACATCGGTTCCTTAGAGCACTATAATAAGCTAAGAGTTTGAATGCATCACTATTCTACCCTAGATCACTCTCATGAGTCATAATTAAAGTTAGAGATCATTACTAAGTGTTGAAGGCCTTATTAGGGCTTGTCAATTTTAAATTTTCTATGCACTTTAACACACATCTACTGGGAGGGATACCTACATCATCCTAAGTCCCTTTCGAGGTAGTGTTGTGTAGGCAATGATTGATAGTTAGAAGATTGTTGATGTCAATCGGCTCATCGAACTAAACCTTTTTATAGGTCATAAGGAAAGGAACAAGGGTTTCATCAAAGAAAGGAGCCATTTACAAATACAAAAGTGTGATTACCAAATTCTGGACACAAATCCCTAATCTAGAGACACAAGTGCACCAAGTGTTAAAGTTGAGTTAGAGATCACAACACTAGAGGATAAAATTTTTGGGCGACTCTTTCTAAAATTCACTTTCAAATATCTAGAGTTTACAAGCACAATTACAACACTCTACATAACTTATTCTTATATTAGCATACCACTATCACATTATTGTACCTTGCACAAAGGTGTGTAATCTTTATAACACTAACCATAATTTATGTTTATAAATTTTTTGGAAGCTATGTCAATTGTATTTCTTTATAATCCTCACATGATTTAGGATTGTTGTATTTATTGTATTTTTCATTCTAGATCATAACATCAAACATTTTAGTAATAGTCTTAATTAGATAATAGTCTTAATCAAATTTTGGTGAGCCTGTTATATTTTATTGATCATGCCTATAGCTTCATTCATCTACCTTTATATTTTATTGATCATGCCTATAGCTTCATTCGCCTACCTTTAGGGTTTCTTAAATATCAATCTTATCTATGATACATACCTTTTCTTTTCATTTTTACGAATACACTAATTTTCTTTAGGATCTTTTACGTCACTACAATTGTTGACATCAATGGTTCTTATGATTTTATGACCAATCAATCCTAGCTAAGCTTACCAATAAATTAAGAAATGATATTGACATAAACTCTAAATATCAATATGCCTCAAACACTTATGAAATGATGAATTTAATGGATGACTCGATGAAGCGGAACACTCCCTAAAAATAAAATATTTTACTCGATAGACCATTATTTAGACAATCCTTAACCAATGGAATCACCATCTTCATAACAATACCCTTCATCCCAATGTATTTTACACTCTTATCCTAGTGGTTATCATTGAAGTGCATTACATCTATTTCACCCCAAAATCAATCCTAAACTCCGCATTGCAAAATTTGAATAATTTCGTAAATAATTGTAATAAGAATCTTATTATAATATAGGAATGCTTGCAAAAGAGAAATATTATATATGGCGGAGGTGAAAGTGAGAAAAAATGTGAGAGTAATTATTTGGCCCTTTCTTGTTTGCTCTATTTTGATTTCGTTAGCTTATCTTTTTGCATTGTAAGAGAGGGGTCCCTATCAAACACCTATTTTTACCTAATTATAATAAATAAATGAATAATTTATAAGGAAGAATTTTGATAATGACGTGATATTACTCAAAATCTTCCTAAAACCCTAATGACAACTGATTGGGAATGGTTTTTCGTTACCCACGACATCCAATGTTTCATACAAATAATTAAAACAAGCGCTTTTACTTGCTTTCAAAGAAGTGACACTTATGAGGTTATACTTCAAACATATCCGTAATATATATCAAAGGCCAACTAAAAGAATTTCTAGCTACATCATCTAATTTAGAACATCCTTCTTAGGTCTACCCTACCACCAAATTAATAAGGATGATTGATATTTATTTTCCAATTTTTACTCGGGGATGGATTAAGAGATGGTGAAGAAAAATGAAGGATTGAAAGAAGTAGAATGAATTAAGATATGGAAGTGTCTCGTAATTGAAGCACTACTACTCGTTGATTAGTAAGGAGATCGAGAGCATGTGTATTAGTGACACTCGAGATGAGATATATCTATATGGCACATCACATAATCAATTTAGTGTTCTCTTCCATTCCAAACAAGCCTTCCCGCAAAGATGGTGGTGGAGACGGGATTGGCTCAAGTTGAATTTGAATACATACATAAGCCCCTTCCCTCCGATTTTTTCAAAAGGTTTCTCCCTATTCAACTATCAAGTGCACCCCCTCCATAAAATATAGGATATCCCCCTCAGTATATATTTTATATGCCCCCTCTCTATATCTTATATCTAGTTTTTATTTCCAATTTTTAATCCTTTAAGCACAAAATATAAAATTCATCGAATGAAAGGAGTTCATGCATCTCACTCTATTTTCACTAAGCTTGAGGTCGTAAATGACTCCTCTAATCTTGAGACACTTGACATATACACTTGTACATGATAATCCACAAATAAAGTATTTTTACCAAATTATGACACTTCCACATATCTAAAGACTATAAAACTTTATAAAGGAACGTCCATAAAAAGGCATATACATATTAATATTAACATAATTTATACTTCACCTATTATATTTCACACTCATGCATTATACAATGATAATCTCCCACATGGAAAGTGGATTAAGATCCGAAACAATCGCAGGAACTATTAATTATGTTAGTCGAATCCTGCAAACATGATAACCAAGGTGGTCACAAGGGAAAAACTGAAGTTGTGCTCAACTTTGGTTGGTCTTCATGAAACTAGTGAAGGGTTAAGAAGCTTGCTCAGAGGAAAACTAGTCTCCAAGTGGGAGATTGTTAGGTTGTGGAGCCTATTTTCATGTGTGAAAGTGTTGAAGACTGTACACTAAGAGTATTGTACACTTTTCATGTATCCTCACCGGGGTTCGGGCGCGGCCCAAAAATAAAATTGGGCCTTAAAACGTGCCCAATATATCGGAAACATGATTTTCTCGATATGGGTGGGATTCTCACCCATAGGTTTATGGGATTTGTTTTTGCCCATGGTTTTGATACCCATGGTTTTATAAAACTGCTTAAGCAATTGTCTATTTATATGGTTTTATGCATATGATAGATGGATGAAAAACATTGCAGATGATGTGTTTGAATTCGGGTGTGAATTACAGAGAGTTTTTGAGCATAGCTCCAAACAGATCTGGGTATTGTATTGAGAGAGTGGTGGCTTGTAATAAAATCCGAGCAAGTGATTCTTGGTGGATGTAGCCCAAATTGGGTGAACCACGTTAAATACTGTCTCTTTGTGTTGTGTTATTTTATTCTGCATTTTTATTTGAGATCTTTAATATTTTCTGCATATTAGTCTCTACATTGCGATTCCGTGAGGATTATTCTGCATATTTTATCCCTTATTTCCTCACAATTGTATCGAGCTTGGTTTCGTTTCTTTGAAGTGTTGAATTGTAGGGAAAGTTTTATCTTGAGTGGGAGCTATGGCAGATGATGGAAGATCTAGGGTTGATAAATTCAATGGGCAGAATTTCAGTCTTTGGAAGATGCAGATGGAAGATTACCTTTATCAGAAGGATCTTTATACTCCGCTGCCTGAGAAGGTGATCAAACCCTCGAGCATGACAGATGCGGAATGGCATTTTCTAGATAGGAAAGCACTTGGGACAATCCAGCTATGTCTTGAATCTTTGGTATTATTTAATGTTTCAAAGGAAAATAATACAAAAGAACTGATGGATGCATTAGGGAAGTTGTATGAAAAACCCTCTGCCTCTAATAAGATATTTTTAATGAAAATTTTGTTTAATATGAAGATGTTTGAGAATGGTTCAGTAGTAGATCATCTAAATGATTTTAATACGGTTGTAAATATGCTAGCTTCGGTTACAATAGAATTTGATGAAGAAGTTAGGGCTTTATTAGTTTTGTGCTCTTTACCTGAGAGTTGGAATAGCTTGGTAATGGCGGTAAGCAACTCGGTTCCAACTAACTCAAAGTTGAAGTTTGAGGATGTTGTAGGGGTGATTCTAAGCGAGGAAATGCGAAGAAAAAGCTTTGGTGAATCTTCTACTTTAGGGAATGCTTTGACAATGGAAACTAGAGGGAGACAAAAGAATAGAGGAAGTCGTGGAAAATCAAAGGATCGAGCAAGGTCAAAATCCAAAAGCAAGATAGTATGCTTTGGCACTGTGGAAAGTCTGGGCATACAAAGAAGGATTGTTGGGAGCTTCGAGACAAGAAGAAACAACAGGAAGAGAACAAGGAGGAAAATGTGGCAATGGGTAATGTATGTCCGGATGCCTTGATTCTTTCTTTGCCCAATATTACTGAATCTTGGGTTTTAGATTTGGGGCTTCTTTCCATGCTTCTCCACATAGGCATTATTTTGTTGATTATGTTCAAGGAGATTTTGGGCATGTCTTTCTTGGTGATCATGACCCTTGTAGCATAGTTGGAAAAGGTTTTGTTAATGTTAAGATGCAGAATGGGAATACTTGGCTATTGAAGGATGTCAGACATGTGCCTACATTAAGATGAAATTTGATATCGGCAGGGCAGTTGGGAAGTGATGGTTGTACTATGATATTTACAACAGACTCTTGGAAGGTTACCAAGGGTGCTCTTATGGTGGCAAGAGGTAAGAAGGTTGGAACCTTGTATTTAACCACTTATACCACTAATGTTTGTAATCTTGTGGCTTCAGAAGTCGATACAACATTGTGGCACTATAGGCTTGGTCATATGAGCCATAAGGGCATGGAGATCATAAAGAAGGATTTTCCTGGATATACGTAAATATGTTTAGAATTCTCAGTGAGGACAACATATATGGGAAACAGAAGCGAGTAAGGTTTCTCAAGGTTGGACCTACAAATAAAGAGAGTAAGTTAGAGCTGGTGCATTCTGATGTGTGGGGGCCAGCTCATGTATCATCTCTTGGGGGTTCAACTTATTATGTTACTTTTATTGATGATGCAATAAGGAAAGGTTGGGTTTATTGTATTAGAAACAAATCTGATGTATTTGACACTTTTGTTAAATGGAAAGCCATGGTAGAGAATGAAACAAGTCTTCACTAAAATGTCTTAGGTTAGCTAATGGAGGGGAGTATTACATTAATGATTTTGATGATTACTATTCTAAGAATGGAATCTACAGGTAAAAGACGGTTCTAAGAACTCTGCAGTAGAATGGGGTATCAAAAAGGATGAACAAAACAATAATGGAACGTGCTAGGAGCATGAGGTTACATGCAGGACTGCCTGTTTCTTTTTGGGTAGAAGCGGTGAGCACAACCGTGTAATTGATAAACAGAGGACCCTCAAGTGCCTTGGATGTAGGCATACCTGAGGAGGCTTGGTATGGTAAGAAAGTTGATTATTCATTTCTTAGAGTCTTTGGATGTGAGGTGTTTGTTTATATAGACAAGGATGATAGGACTAAGCTAGAGGCTAAATAAGAAAAATGTACTTTCATTGGTTATGGTGGTGATGAATTTGGATATAAATGTTAGAGTATTAAGGACAAGAAAATCATTCGATCTAGGGATGTGGTCTTTAATGAGAAAGTCATGTATAAATAGTAGTTGCAAGAAAATAGGGAAGAATCCAAGAAAGAATATGCAAGTGGTAGAGGATCTTCCGGATGGAAAAGTGAGACATGAATCGGTTTAGGAACCTCCTCAACAGAACCCCAAACTCCTATATTGAGGAGGTCTTCTGGGTAAGAAGAGAACCTGAATATTTTTCTCCTTCTCTTTATTATTTATTACTCACTGATAGTGGAGAGCCAGAGAGATTTGATGAAGCAATACAGGTAGATGTTAGGAAAAAGTGGGAGCAAGCCATGGATGAGGAGCATCAGGCTCTCACGAGAGACCATACATGGGACTTGGTGAAGCTACCAAGGCAAAAGAGCATTACAAAACAAGTGGGTGTTCAGAGTCAAAGAGGAAGAAGGAGGAGAAAAGATACAAGGCCTGGTTGGTGGTCAAGGGGTTTGCACAGAAAAAAGGTATAGATTTTGATGAGATTTTTTCTCATGTAGTAAAAATGACTTCTATTAGAACTATTCTAGGAATAGTTGCAGCAGAAGACTTGCACTTAGAACAGCTTGATGTAAAGACTGCATTTCTCCATGGTGATTTGGAGGAGGAACTATATATGCAGCAACCAGAGGGCTATGAGGTAAAAGGTAAAGAGGAGATGGTGTGCAAATTGAAGAAGAGCTTGTATGGCTTGAAACAAGCTCCACGTCAATGGTATAAGAAATTTGATCTAGTTAGGTAATCTTATGTCTTCGACGCGCACTAGTGGAAATCTGCGAATCTAAGGCAAAGAAGGCCCTCCTAACTCGAATCGGTGTGATAGATCGATCGGCAAGGATGATTGCTTGAAGGCTCCAATCAATATCAAGCTCTGCGTGATTCGGTCATGGGTTGTGGGATACGCGGAAAATGACATGGGATAGTTTCGTGTGTGTCTCTGCATGGTCATAGGGTGGATGGTAAATATAGTTGACTCTATGGGCGATTCTCTGCCTAGTCCAGAAATTCTTAGCTTTGTTAGCTGCTACATCTAACAAGGATAATCGTGATGATGATATAGGTGGAAGTGGAGTGGATCTAAATATTAATGTGCATGTAAGCTAAAGCATCAACGCCGATTGACTGTGGATTCATTGGTTGTCAGGACTTGTGGATCACAACCGTAAATTTGAGGTTGTTGTGGACCTCCTATGGTCATGCACAGAATCAATCCCTAACCCCTAGTATCCAGTAGTCGTATGCCTTTTCGGCCTCTATATTCAGAATTAATAGTTGTGCGATCTTCTCAGAGTATCTCGTAGGCATTCATGCAACCTGAATTCTTAAGCTAGTATCTATGTCTATGAGAGTATCTCCTGCGTCTGGCTATGGGACCAAAGGATCACAACCAAACGTTTGCTCTCTTTCAAGCCCTTCTACAGTCATGTGGATATTTATCTAGGGTAATCTATAGTTTGGCTGATTTGACCAAAACGTATGTGCTTGGTCGTCTTCTATGTTTAACCCGCTTAACTTGTGAGCTGATCTGTTGCAAGTCTGTTGTTGTTCGGAAGACTTGGATTCTAAGATTCTGATCTATGTCGGTTATTGCTGTGACGAGATTGGGTTGAGGCACGATTGGCTCGAATATGTATTCTCTAGGTTCCCTAGGTCCCGTGATTGTCATACAAAAGAAACAATGTAAATCTAATGAAGCAAAGTAAAACTAACTATATAAAGTATATCTACAAAGATATATATTTCTATTTTTGTGTTTTTGATGAACTATTTGAATGAAAATGAAAGAGCAATTATTTAAAATATCTAGCAATTGACAACTAAACTAATCACGAAATTAAAACAAACAAGGCAGCCGAGTATAGCTACTTGCCTGTGCAGTTGTAAGTCTATTCTAAATAATGAAATAACTGATCTAATCTATTTGAAAGACTCTCGATCCTACCTCAGAAGTGAGGAATGAATCATAGTTTCTCAGAAACTATCAATCCCCACAACTTCCTCGCAATATCGAAAGTAAAATTAATCAAAATAAGATGATTGGATACTCTATTTGATATGCTTCTAACTAGAACTTTGAAAAAGCTAGAACCTGATTTTATAAAAGCTGGCGAATCCGATGGTGTGTGTGGCTTTGTCCCCTCAGTGTGATCTCCTCGTTCCTTCGTGCTCACGTGGATCCAGAAAAGCGTGTAATGCTAGCATCAACAAAAGTAGATATTTGGAACAAAGGTAGCTTAGGATACGACAATACAATGCGAGTAGGAGAGGGATAGCGCAAGAGTACGTAGAGCTTGGCTTATGTAATTCCTAGCGGGATTTATTGCGAGTCATGCAACATAAAACGTCCGGAACCTGAAATTATCTTTTTTTGACGAGCAAAACCTGCAACTTTAATGGCTTCCTACTGAAAATTAAACTGTTTCTACCTTAATGGATTGCATGAAGTAATGACAACACTTGCACAAGATGGATATGTGGCTTTCTAATGGCAAAATAACACTAACTAAGCATGCAATGAACAAAACTATGAATCCTAGACAAAATGGAAGACTAAGCTATCGAAATGAGAAATTGAGAGGCAAATTTGAGGGGCCATTTGCTTGAGCACAAGCCAACTATTTATAGCATTTGCATTTACCCAAAGGTAAAAACCAAATTGATCTCTTAAACCATAAACAATGCCAAAACACTATTCCAGGGAACCAAAATCATTAATGCAAGCCAAAGGTGGTGAAAAAAGCTAGTAAACGTTGAAATTTTTACGTGAGTCACGTTAAAAGAGCATTCTGAAAATGCGTGAAGGACCGCCGCCCGTTGGCGGTTACAGACCGGCCCGAGCAGCGTGGTCACGAGACCGCCACCTGTGCATGGCGGCGGTTTCAGAATGAAGAGCAAAATGCAAAGAAAAGAGGGGAAAAGAGAACAACAAAGCACGCAGGGGCTAAGCGGGCATGCGGGATGTTAACGCACACTTGGGGAGCTTTTTCCAGATCCCGAACACCTTGCGAGGAGACTCTGTATCATCATTGGGGCACGTGTTACGTTGTTCCGGCAGTGAAGTACCTTACAATTTTGGGTACGTACATATTGCCCCCTCGAGAAGCGTTTTAGCCATGAAGAGGCGTAAAACGGTGGGTCCGAGTATGGTGGTCCCGAAATGGGAAGTTGGAAGTTATACTTGATACGTCCATGTGTCGAAATGATGCCATCCAAATTCCCGCCACCTACAAAATGAAAAGAGGAATCAAGTGCAGATAGACAAAATAGATCGGAAAATAAATACTAAAATAATATGAAATGAGGACATACCATTTGTGTGGGGATAAGAACTTACCTCCATCGGCGCTCCAAACTCGAAAAGGGGATTCAAAACAAGTCAGGTTGTTATATATGTAAAAGTGGGCCCATTTTCCTATTCATTTACGCATGTGTTGATTTGGTTGATTTTGAGCTCTGGGACCCACGGTGACGGTTTCTCACACGAGTATAGTCAAAACGTTCGGGACGAGATCGTGATCATGCCTCCACGAGCGAACACCGACCCGCGAGATCACAGGTTAGTTTTTCTCAATTTACCGTTTTTACCCCCAAAATTTTAAAATGCTAAAATCTTTGTCATGGGGGGGTTATTTTTGAAAATGTTAGTTTTAAAAGGTCTATCTAGGGGGCGCCACCGGTAGGCTTTGTTTTAGTCAAAATAGTCCCTTTTTTGCGTTTTTAGGCATTTTTAGGGTACAAAACCCGTGTGGGTTTTGGGACATGACCGCCGCCCCTAGGCAGGTGGCAAGGTTACATGACCACCGCCTGCTCAGGTGGGCAGGTTACAAGACCTCCGCCTTTAAGGCGGCGGTTGGTTGTAAAAAATGCGCCCGACTCAGGGTGGCGGTTCTTCACAGAATGCCAAAAGAACACTTGTTTAAAATTGTTTTTGCATTTTTAGCATCTTTATGTGTTTTCATGATTTTTCAAATGTCATTTGGATGCTAACTTGCTCTGTTTTGTGTGTTTTTGGGTGTATGTAGGTGAGGGAGGAGTACATTCGATGGAGCCGAGAGAGAGAGAGTGTGACTGGCTCCCAGCAGTATTAGATGCCCTTTCACAGGATGAGGTGGACACTCTTCAGAGGGCCGGTATACTGCGTATATCACGGGTTCCACATGTTGCACCATCCAGTCACATACTTTGTGACTTATTTTCATATTGGGATGCTGATCGAACACCTTCCGATTACCAGGGGTCCGAGGTGAGTGGACCATTACTTTGGAGGATGTTTACCGTATCCTGGGGGTCCCGATCATCGGGAGACGACTTACCCTTGAGACAATAGGTTCACGGGCCTCGATAGCACAGTGGGCCTCTTACATGGGAGATGCAGTTATCTCCACTGGTTCGAAGAAGGGGGTGAGGGTCCGATCTATTCCTAGCCTGCCCATCCCCTTGATTCGCTAAGCCATTATGGGGATCCTTGCCTCGAGATTGATCGGGGACAAGGGAGGAGACACTCTATTATATTGCTGGTCCCCCATCATTGCATAGATTGAGGGACATGGCCGGATTTACGCCTGGGGAGCCGACATACTTGGGACTACCTACCATGATTTGTACAGGGGGTTCCATTTACAGGGGTAGTCTTTGAGCCACCCGACCCTGGTTATGAGCTGGGTTTATGAGCGCTTCATCCCCTATGGCAGAGGTGTAGAGGTGGCAGATCCCAGAGCTGTGAGGGCAGCCATGGATGGACAGACATGTCGGTGCTCAGAGCACCTCACCAACTAGTTGCTTTCTTCCCTGACCACTGATGACATGGAGGCCACACCATATCAGGCCATGGTAGGTTTATGGGGCGAGGAGGCCCTTACTTTGATTTCCTGCTCCACCACAGGGCAACTTGTTGACAGGGTAGGGAGGGTGGAGATACATCCTTTTGGCCGAGTTCCTCAGCAGTTTGGCCTACCCTACATGGGTATGCTTCCCCGGGTGCCAGTATATAGATCAATTCAAGAGAGGCCAGGGAGGTCCTAGAGGCCGGGGTTGGACAGTTGTTACTCCTGGTGTTCCTATTACTGCTAGGCGGGTAGTACGTGCTCGAGGGAGAGCCGGTGCTCCTCAGGCACCCTTACTTCAGATTGCCACCGGTCCCGCTCACAGCGATGACCCCTATTGACATAGACTCCGAGTCTGAGGAGTTCACAGGGGGAGAGATAGAGGAGGAGACCGAGGCTGAGGCTAGCGAGTTAGGTGGAGAGGAGGACAGTGATCCTGAGTGGCATGACACTCAGGATATTTTACAGGCAGAGAGGGCGGAGCAGAGCGCGGAGAGGGTGACTTTGGTTTCAGAGGAGCCACTCTCCCAGGGCCTTGGTGGGGAGGATGAGTCCATAGCGGGATGCTACGTTGCTCCAGCCACGGGAGGAGTACCTCAGTTAGGGCCAAGGCTGGCATCTATGGCGAAGGCTGACCCTAGAGATCCATCTTGGAGGCCCAACGATCCGAGTGAGTTATCTTCCTTCTTTTTAATGTTTGCTTTGAGTTAGGATTGCCTTAATTGCTATCTCTCCCTTTGTTTACATCTATTTTTATCTCTTGATTATTTCTAATTTGTTTTCTCCTTTGTTTGCAGAGACCGCCGATGAGTGGCGAGACCTGATTCAGTGGGGTATGCACCGATACCCTGATGATCCCTATGGAGAAGACCCGTGCAGAGCTATCTGTGGATGCAGGGGAGCCTTCAGCAGCTGGCAGACATACCGACATCTTTTCCCCTGTCTGGCATGTGGCCAGGATGGTATCTACCCTCCGTACTGAGCTGGCAGGGTATAGGACAGCAGAGCACCTGATGAGGAGTCATTCTCATGGTGAGACCACAACTGCCCTCGAGATCGTGAGCCCTCCATGCACTCGTGAGCATCAAGGCGTAGCCGGAGTCCTAGGCATGGGCATGCACCCTCGCAGGGATCTCATAGGGGCCGAGAAGCCACTTGGCTTTTTTGGACTATTTGTATTATGTATTTTATATTTCCTGCTCTTTGAGCATTTTGACCATGCTTAGCGCATGATGGCATTATACAGAATTTTGACCGCTTATATATATATATTCTTTTGATCGATTCTTGGTATTATGACTTTGTTTCCGTTTCCTCATGTAAACTATGATGTTATGTTTATATGCTTTTTAGAATGTATGCAATGGAGAACAAATGATACAAATGTTTACTTTCTTTTTGTATTTCATGATGCTGATATATGATAATGTAGGCACAATGTGATTTTGAACTTTAGTTTCTATAAGCAATTTTTGATACTTCATATTTGTTTTGACAAAGTGTGATGATAAACCGGTATGATGAGCAGATAAACTTGCCCCACTCCTAACTCCACACAACTAGTAAGATGCGAGGGCTCATCACCGAGAGCTAGAAAGGGCACAAGTTATGAAATGTGTTGAAATGATAGTGATGAGAGATAGACAAAGCTTTGGTGGAACCAAATTAGGATGCTACAAGCCTACTCTACTCGAGTGACTCCATAGTTTGGGATGCAACTTGCTTTGTGGTTTATCTAGACTTAGATCCGTAGATGGCCTCATGGTAGACAAAATCTGGGTTTCAGGGTTTTGAATTCTCTTGGAATTTTGGACATCTGATTCATTTGTTTTTGACTCAAAATTTCAAAGGTTTATTTGAATTTGATTGCTGACTACCTTCAATGTTTATTTGTCAAGAGGACTCCCTACACCTTGCCCCATGCTACTAGTAAGAAGCGTGGGCTTATCACCATGGACAAGGTGTAGGTGAGTAAGGGCATTCCCATCCTTTCCCAACCCTACGTCACTAGTAAGAGATGCAAGCTCATCACCAAAGGTTGGTGGGGCAAGGAAATGTGTAAAATTAAAATTTTCTGCTTTATCTATATTTGACTTGTTTATTTGAGCAAAATGTCGCATGATGCTTATTTCCAAAGAGATATACATACGGGATAGATGTGACACGATGAAGCTTCTAGAATAGACCATAGGCAAGACACCTATCCTAAGAAGAAACCAAAAGTGAGAACAAGCATGCAGATCTTGGTATGGTTACCATTAAGACTTTGTCATATCTAGCTTTATGTGATGAAATGATTCTGAAACAGTTGATGATATCATGGAAATGGAGAAGTATGATTAGAGTGTTTATGCCAATACCATCAGAAGTTTGTAATGAATTGCTTTTAAGAATAAATTCCTTGATCACAAAATTGTACGAAACAAGTGAACAAAATGAACCTAATTATATGAAGATGCAATGTAGATATAATTATACAAATAATGCTGGCCGCTTATGCATAGAATCGTTTAAGGTGTAGGGAATTGACTGTTTCACCAAATTCCTCACCTTCTAGTGTACATAAGAGATATGCACCATTTCCATAGTCTCTCGTGACTCGGTATGGGCCCAACCATTTGGGCCGGAACTTCCTTCCTTCGCCAGTCTTTTTATCGATCCGACTATCTAGCCTTAGAACTAGATCACCTTCATATATGTCTCATTCATAGACCTTCTTGTTATACTACCACACATCCGGTCAGCATAGACTCTATGCCGTTGTTTAGCATCTAACCTAGCTTCATCTAGGCTTTCTAGTTGGGAGAGACGTGCTTCTCTATAAGCGTCTTCATCCAGAATCCCTTGTAATGAGATACAGAGACTGGGTATTTCAACCTCAAGCGGGAGAACTGCTTCTGCCCCGAATACCAACGAGAAAGGAGTCGCTCCTGTTGGTGTTCTTATTGATGTTCGGTGGGCCCATAAGGCCGGATATAACTTCAAATGCCAATCTCGTTTGTTTTCTTTCATAGTTTTAAGGAGAATGGCTTTTAACGTTTTGTTTGTCGCTTCAGCTTGTCCGTTGGCTTGAGGGTAATACAAGGAGGCCGTATGATGGCTTATTTTAAATTTATTGCACAATTCGTGAACTTCATCATTCTTAAAAGAAGTCCCATTATCCGAGATAATGATTTGTGGGACACCGTACTGCAAATGATTTGGTTCAAAATGAACTTGGCGATTACAGAACCCGGTACAGTAGTAAGAGGCATGGCCTCTACCCACTTGGTAAAATATTCGGTGGCCGTGATTATGAAATTATGGCCATCTATGTAGATGAGGGAGAGAATTTCCTATCAAATCTAGGCCCCACGTAGAAAAGGGCCATGGAGTAGTGATTGGTTGTAGAGCTTGTGCCAGCATGTGAGATCTCGTGGGAGAATTCTTGGCACTTATGACACCTTCGTACAAACTCTACTGCGTCATGTTCTAGAGTAGGCCAGAAATAGCCCATCCGATGTATTTTATCGAGTGGTGGCATGGCCACCAAGTGGCCTCCACATATTCCACTGTGAGATTCGTGGAGAATCTTCTTGGATTCTTCTGTGTCGACACATCTTAGAAGCATTCCATCAAACGCTTTACGATAGAGCACTTGCTCTATAATGACGTATTTAGCTACGATAATGCATAACCACCTTCTTTGTTGTGGTGTAGCACCTTCTGGATACGTATGGTCCATGATATAATTAATAATATCAATATACCAAGGACACTCAGAGATAGGAGGTCTGGTTTCGATGTAGTATATGCATTCATCGGGAAAGTCCAGATCTACTAGATTACCTCATCTAGTGGGTTATCAGCTAACCAATCCATGATGATTTGTCCTTTAATGGATTTCTGATTTACAAATGTTAATTCAAACCCCCATTAAGGTTATAAAGCATCCAACCTTTTTAGACAAGGACCCTTGTGTGAGGAAAGTTCGTAAATAGTCTGTCTTTACAATGACCCTTGTTTCTTGATTTAGCATATAATGTCTTAAGCATTTGGTTGTGAAAATTATGGCAAGGCATTCTCATTCTGCCTATGTATAACGTGTTTCATAGTCGAGCAACGTTCGGCTAATGAAATAGATCACACGTTCTCTCTTGTCATCATCTTCTTGAGCCAGCATACAGGCTAGCGAGACATTGGTAGCTCGCGAATATAAAATTAACGGGCGGTCTAGCTTAGGTGGCATTAACATAGGTGGTGATAACAAGAAATGCTTAACTACATCAAAAGCTTCATTGTAGTCTTTGGTCCAATCAATACTATAATATTTTTTAGTAGATTGTTGATTGGATGAATGGTGAAGCTTAAGTCCGGGATGAATCTCCGATTGCACCAAGCTTTCCGAGAAAAGACCTGATTCTAGATTCATCCGAAGGTGGGACCATTTCGAGAACAACCCTAATTTTGGTTAGGTCAACATCGATCCCGCGTGACGATACAATGTAACCTAGGAGCTTCCCTCTTGTTACACCAAAGACGCATTTTTCTAGATTTAGCATGACTTTGTATTCTATTAGACGTGAAAGAATGACGCGAAGCACTTCCGGATGGTCACAACGCTTCTTAGCCTTGCCAACAAGTCATCTACGTAGGATTCCACAATTTTATGAATAAGATCATGAAATATATATGTCATAGCCCACTGGTATGTAGCACCAGCTGTTCTTGAGACCGAATGGCATAACAACATAGCAATAGGTTCCCCAAGGAGTTATAAATGTGGTTTTAGCTTGATCTTGTTCGGATATTCTGATTTGATTGTATCCTGAGAATCCATCCATGAGAGACAAAAGCTCAAATCCAGTTATTGCGTCAACAATGACGTCTATGGATGGTAACGGGAAGTCATCCTTAGGACATGCCTTGTTAATGTCTCGAAGTCTATGTAGATGCGTATCTTCCCATTCTTTTTGAGAATGGGAATGATATTAGATACCCACTGAGAGTAATCGACTGGTTTGATGAATCCTACTTGGAGGAGTTTCATTACCTCCTCTTTCACCATGAGAGCTACCTTAGGTTTCATTGGTCTTGATTTTTGTTTAATCGGCTTTGCGTCTGATTTAGTGATGAGGTTATGTACCGCGATGTGTGGTGCAACCCCTGTCATTTCTTTATAATTAAATGTGAAAGCCTTCTGATGTTCTTTGAGGATTCGAGTGTGTATTTCTACTTCTGATGGAGTTAACGAGGATCCTAACTTCAATATCCTTGGTTCATCCTCCGTTCCGATGTTAATATCAATTGTTTCTTCGATTAAAGAAGTGTTACCTTCTTCAAACTCAGGTGGGGCCGAGAGGTAATTCCAGATCGTCTCCGTTCTCTACCATGTATATGCTGAGCTCCTTTTGTGGGGGAAGCTCTATCATGGAATTTCCAAAGTAGGAAGATGAATGCGGGATTAAGGATAAATCTATCACGTGATGGGTGAGATGTAACGCTGCATAGGTGTTTAAGTAATCAAGAGTGGTTGTATCACTATCAATGTGATCTAGGATAGTAGATTTGTTCTCATCCTTTTTGTTAAAAGAGGTTTGACATTTTTTTCACTAATGGTTCGGTACGAAGGGATACCATGAAACGGGTATCTTCCAACTCACTGTTTGGAGTGAAGCGTGACGCCGAGGTCGCTATTGAATCGGTGAGAAGATTTTGTTCTCGCGGGATTGCTTCAATTGATATGAAGTCAAACTCCTTGCTTAAATTCAATACAACTATTTTGTAGAGCTGTAAGTGCTCGGCTCTGGTTTCATACATCTCAGAGACTTGGTTTGCTACCAATTGTGAGTCTCCTAACACCCTGATATTATTAACACCAATCCTCTTAGCTAGGATGAGGCCAAGGAGGAGGGCTTCGTACTCAGTGCCATTGTTTGTACATTCAAAATTTAGTTTAAAGGCAAATGGTAGGACTTTTCCCTCGGAGAAGTAAAGATTACACCTGCCCCAGCTCCGTAATGACATCTAGCTCCATCGAAATGGAGAGTCCAATATTCAGCTGGGAATATGGGCATCGGGATATTTGATGTGTTAACATATTCTACTTCTACCATGCAGAGATCCTCTGCTGGAAGAGAACCAACACCTAGGGTATATCCCATGCCTACAGAATCAAATGGTAGGAACATTGGTAGATCCTGTTCTAGTAATTCAACGATTTTTGCAGTAGTTCCTAATGATACTATTTCTACAATCTTAACCTCATCCTTGAGGGCTGGGATCATCTTGACTAGGCTCATAGTCTCAAGATCTATCGTAGGTACTAGCTTTTCCTCCGGTTTTGTGTCGGTGGGTTTATTAAGTTGGTTTGTTGGGAGTTCAAATTCCGAGTGAATGCCTGGTCTTTTCTTTAAGTCAGCTAGGTGTATATCAAATGGTTTTGGATCACCTTTGGCTATGAACACCTTTCCTAAATGCAAGAATCTTACTTCTTGGAATAATGTAGAAGGGATTGCCTTCATACGATGTATCCATGGTCGCCAAGGATCATATTATAGTTGGTTTCCCAATCTATAATATAAAACTCAGTCAAGATTGTTTTGGGTCCTAAGGTGACCGGTAGTATTATAGTTCCAATCGACGTGGCTTTAAGGCTATCATAGCCTCTTAGTGTATTTCGAGTCATGGAACAATTCATTTCTCCATACCCTAGCTTTTGAAGGAAAGAGAAGGGGACTATGTTAACTATTGCCCCATCATCAACCATCGCGCATTTCACATAATTGTTATAAACCCATACTTGCAAATGTAAGGTTGGATCACCTCGGCATGCAATCTCAGCGTCTGTTGGCATTTTGTTTATTTCAAATATGAATTCAGTATCCCTGTCCGGCTGCCCTAGAGGGTGAATATCAAAGTCTATATGGTTCACCTGTGTTTCGGGAGGTGGAGTGATGTTAATTAAATGTCCTAAACCTAATGCCTCCAAAAGAGCAGCCCTGTGGGTAGGAGAATTCTTCAGTAAGTCTAAAAAGAAATGTGCGAGAAGGTTTTTGTTAGATCATTAATTAAATCATAGGCACCTACGGGTCTTACTAACATTTGTTGGATGTTATCTATCTCCGGTAGGTAACTTGGACTTGGCTGAGAGGAATACTCTCGTGTCCTTGTTACAACTTCCACGGGTAGTTCGGCGTCTAACTCCACTAAACCGACTATCTTGGGTCACGGCTGACTTCCTAATTGTGGCGCAACTAATGGATTTAGTGAAGTTGAGGCTTCATGATCGTTGTTTCCTGTCATTACACCCTTGTTTGTCCCATTCGAATTTAACTTGTTGTTGTTGTGATTTGGGAGCGGATCATTGAAGATCTTAAGGGGTGCATTTTGAGGGGAAACTGCCCCTGTAAAAGTATTTGGTGCCGGTGACGTAGGATCTGCCAAGAACATATCTATGAAAAGTTGTCTTTGTTCCTCTGGCAAATGTTGCATGAATTTATTGTAGTCATGGCATGTTCTAGTGTCATGGCCTCAAATTTTGTGAAAACCACAATACGAGTTAGGATTGTAATTCCTAGTCTGCTGGTTTGGTGCATATTGTGGCCCAAAACTCTGATCAAACCGTTGCCTGTTAGGATTAAAGTTTTGCATTTGTTGTTTTTGGTTTTGATTCTGGTTTTGACAACCAGTTGAGTTTTGGCTTGGACCATGTGTAGGGTTTCACCATTTTGTTGTTGTTGTTGTTGATGATGATGATTGAAATCCACTGCATTGATTGTTGGGGTAAAGTTGTTATTTCGTTGGTTGTTCACTAGTGGTGGAGTATTCACAACATTTACCCTTTTGGCCTGATCAGTTACTCCATCTGTTGTCACTCCATGATTTTTATTAAGGATTTTAGGTCCTTGATTGGCATTTGTGGTAGTAGGATAAGCCGTAGTATTCTAGTTGGAGGTGATTAACCTCCCGTTTGTTCCATACGTCTTACGACCGCTATCTATTACCGCTTGATCTATTCGGAGAGCGCTCTCAAGTACTTCATCGTAAGTCCTTAAGTGGGAACTTCGACTTCTTCCTTTACTTCTCTGCTGAGAGAATGAAGGAATAAATCACATAGTTCCATTTGGTCCATATTTGGAGCACTGGCTGAAGAATAAAGAACTGTACGCCACCTCTGGATGAAATGAGCAACATATTCATTGTGTTCTGCTTAATGTGCAAGAATTCCCTGATTCCTGTTCTTAATAGTTTGTTCATGTCAAATGCCTTAATGAACTCTGAAACGAGTTGTTTAAATGAATGGATGGAAGCCTCAGGTATTCTATAATACCAATCAGAGTGATGCCTTCCAAAGTTTTGGGGAATATTTTAGCAACAACCCCATCCCAAGGGAGTAGTTCTCGAATGGTTATGGCGTAAGCCTTGATATGTGCATTCGGATCTCCCTCACCTTTGTATTTGGGAAAATCGAAGAGGTCTTGGAAGCATAATGCTTCGTATGGTGAAATCTAAGGGCTCTTTCAAATATTCTGAATAAGTTCCTATCGCATAGGTTTCGACCATTGATGGTGCTTGCTGAGGGAGCGGCGGTGGAATGGGTTGTTGATATGGCATAGCATATGCATTGGCAGGGGCATAAGGAAACCCCTGTGTTTGAGCAACCATGCTAGGAGAGGAGAACATATCCCCTTGTGGTGATTTGGAGTACATGTTTAAGTATGAAGGGGGATTGTCTAGGAATGGATTATTTTGTACTAGACCGGGAGGTATCGGAACGGTGTTAGAAATGGCGGTTCTAGTTGGCGTTTGTTGTGAATACTGAGGAGTCATGCCCAACGTGCCTATTCCTGTGAGGAGGTCTACTTGGCTAGGATGGTGTGGAGGATTAGAATTTCCTGCTTGTATGAATTGAGAATGGTGATTTTCCTGAGCAATTTCTAACCCCCTAACTTTTTCTACTAAAGTCGAAATGACTTCATTTGGTAAAGTCACGGTATTTTGCCTTAGTGGCGTTTGTTGTATATCCTGGTGTTGTATAGGCATGTGATATCCTCACTATGAACTGATTGTTTCCCTGCCAAGTTTCCCAAGGGCATTTCCTATATGTAGTGGTATGGAGGTATTTTCTTGAAAAGAGACCTCGGGTTGTGCTTGTAAACTCCTATGGGTGGGTACATACTCCGAGAGCTTTGTTCATTTCTGGCATAACGCACTGAATGTTCATCATCTAAAACCAGGTATGGGTCTGATTGTCTACTAATTTGTGGTCTAAGTAGTATCTGAGGAGATGAACCAGATTCTCCTATGAACGTCATATTGTTCGAGCCTGAAGGCTCTGTTTGTTGTGTTTGAGCGAGCTGATCCAACTCCTCTGTTTGGAAAGATGAGCTATATCTAGTCCTTGGAGGTGGAGTTTGTGTTGACAATTGGTTGTCTGAATAATTGTCACCCCATACTGAGAGCGAGGGTGATGATTGTCTATTCAATTGAGCGTAGTATGCCTCAAGACCTAAGAGAGGTCTACCATATGCATCGAATCCCGACATATTCGGGGGTATATGAATACCCACAGAATAATGGGAAAGAGAGAAGGTGGGTAAAACTAAAAGGAAGAGTGAAAAATGAAGCAATTGATCCTTTCACCTAAGTTTCACCAATTTTGTTGGTAAAGCTGATGTGAAGGCTTAATGAGGTAGAAAAGATGAAAAGTATTTTAATTGGAAGAGTAAGTAGAAGTATGACTCTGAACCAAAAAGTAGGAAGTTCACGCCGGGTTCACCAATTTTGTATGATGGAAAAGTGACAAGCGAGCGTGGGAATCTACAAGTAACTCTTCCTCACACCCGACCTCCCGAGGTCATGCCGAGACAGTGGGGGGATGGAATACGTGTGGGATGTAGACAAACTAGTTAGGTAATCTTATGTCTTCGACGCGCACTAGTGGAAACTACGAATCTAAGGCAAAGAAGGCCCTCCTAACCTGAATTGGTGTGATAGATCGATCGCAAGGATGACTACTCGAAGGCTCCAATCAATATCAAGCTCTGCGTGATTCGGTCTATGGGTTGTGGGATACGTGGAAAATGACCTGGGATAGTTTCGTGTATGTCTCCAGATAGGGTCATAGGGTGGATGGTAAATATAGTTGACTCTATGGGCGATTCTCTGGCCTAGTCCAGAAATTCTTAGCTTTGTTAGCTGCTACGTCTAACAAGGATAACTGTGTGATGATGATAGGTGGAAGTGGAGTGGATCTAAATATTAATGTGTGTAAGCCAATGATCAACGTCAGATTGACCTGTGGACTCATTGGGTTGTGGGACCTATGGATCACAACCGTAGATTCGAGGTTGTTGTGGACCTCCTATGGTCATGCACAGAATCAATCCCTAACCCCTAGTATCCAATAGTCATATGCCTTTTCGGCCTCTATATTCAGAATTAATAGTTGTGTGATCTTCTCAGAGTATCTCGCAGCGTTCATGCAACCTGAATTCTTAAGCTAGTATCTATGTCTGTGAGAGTATCTCCTGTGTCTGGATGTGGGACCAAAGGATCACAACCGAACGTTTTCTCTCTTTCAAGCCCTTCTACAGTCATGTAGATATTTATCTAGGGTAATCTGTAGTTTGGCTGATTTGACCAAAACGTGTGCGCTTGGTCATCTTCTATGTTTAACCCGCTTAACTGTGAGCTGATCTGTTGCAAATCTGTTGTTGTTCGGAAGACTTGGATTCTAAGATTCTGATCTATGTTGGTTATTGCTGTGACTAGATTGGGTTGAGGCACGATTGGCTCGAATATGTATTCTCTAGGTTCCCTAGGTCCCGTGATTGTCATACAAAAGAAACAATGTAAATCTAACTAAAGCAAAGTAAAACTAACTATATAAAGTATATCTACAACATATATAACTTCTATTTTTGTGTTTTTGATGAACTATTTGAACGAAAATGAAAGAGCAGTTATTTAAAATATCTAGCAATTGACAACTAAACTAATCACGAAATTAAAACAAACAAGGCAACCGAGTATAACTACTTGCTTGCAGCAAAATGTAAGTCTATTCTAAATAATGAAATAACTATCTAATCTATTTGAAAGACTCTCGATCCTACCTCAGAAGTGAGGAGTGAATCATAGTTTCTCAGAAACTATCAATCCCCACAGCTTCCCTGGCAATATCGAAAGTAAAATTAACTGAAATAAGATGATTGGCTACTCTATTTGATATGCTTCTAACTAGAACTTTGAAAGCTAGAACCTGGATTTTGTAGAATAGTGGCGAATCCGATGGTGTGTGTGGCTTTTGTCCCCTCGGTGATCTCCTCATTCTTCGTGCTCACGTGGATCCAAAAAAGCATGTAATGCTAGCATCAACAAAAGTAGATATTTGGAACAAAGGCAGCTTAGGATACAGACCGAATACAATGCGAGTAGGAGAGGGATAGCGCAAGAGTACAAAGCTTGGCTTATGCAATTCCTAGTGGGATTTATCATGAGTCATGCAAAGATAAAACGCCCGTAACCTGAAACTATCTTTTTTGACGAGCAAAACCTACAACTTTAATGGCTTCCTACTGAAAATTAAACTATTCTACCTTAATGGATTGCATGAAGTAATGACAACACTTGCACAAGATGGATATGTGGCTTTCTAATGGCAAAATAACACTAACTAAGCATGCAATGAACAAAACTATGAATCCTAGACAAAATGGAAGACTAAGCTATCGAAATGAGAAATTGAGAGGCAAATTTGAGGGGCCATTTGCTTGAGCACAAGCCAACTATTTATAGCATTTGCATTTACCCAAAGGTAAAAACCAAATTGATCTCTTAAACCATAAACAATGCCAAAACACTATTCTAGGGAACCAGAATCATTAATGCAAGCCAAAGGTGGTGAAAAAAGCTGGTAAACGTTGAAATTTTTATGTGAGTCGCGTTAAAAGAGCATTTTGGAAAATGCGTGAAGGACCGCCGCCCTGTTTGGGTGGCGGTCACGAGACCGCCGCCTAGTCAGGGTGGTGGTTTCGTAACTGAAGAGAAAACGCAAAGAAAAGAGGGGAAAAGAGAACAACAAAGCACGTAGGGGCTAAGCGGGGCATGCGGGATGTTAGTGCACACTTGGGGAGATTTTCGGATCCCGAACACCTTGTGAGAGACATCATCATTGGGGCACGTGTTACGTTGTTTCGACGTGAAGTACCTTAAATTTTGAGTACGGATAAATGTCATTATGACTTATCAGCGATTGGCGATTTGATGTATGCCATGGTGTGTACTGTGCCCTGATATTACCCATGCGGTGGGAGCGGTGAGTAGATTTATGAGTGATCCAGACAGAGATCAACGACAGCGATAAAGTGGATCCTTGATATTTGATAGGGACCATGGGGACAGCTTTTTGCTACAAGTGGATCGAGACACCACTTTATGTGGTTATGTAGATTCGAATATGGCTGGAGATGTAGACAGCAGGAGGAGCACGACAGGTTATGTTTACATTGTAGGTGGGACAGCAGTGAGCTGGATTTCACGACTACAAAAGTTGGTGGCTTTGTCAACCACGGAGATTGGGTATGTTGCTGCCACAGAGGCAAGCAAAGAAATGATTTGGTTACAATAATTGCTTAAGGAGTTGGGGCATAAGTAGGAGGAAAGAAAGCTACATAGTGATAGTCAGAGTGCTATACACCTAGCTAAGAACTATGCTTTCCACTCTAGGACAAAGCATATATAGTTAAGGTACCATTTCATCAGGATAACTTTGGAGGAAGCAAAGTTGAAGCTGGAGAAGATCCATACTAGTCAGAATCCTACACACATGATGACCAAGGTGGTCACAAGGGAAAAACTGAAGTTGTGTTCAACTTTGGTTGGTCTTCATGGAAACTAGTGAAGGGTTAAGAAGCTTGTTCAGAGGAAAACTAGTCTCTAAGTGGGAGATTGTTAGTTTGTGGAGCCTGTTTTCATGTGTGAAAGTGTTGAAGACTGTACACTAAGAGTACTGTACACTTTTCATGTATCCTCGCCGGGATTCGGGTCGGGGGCACACCCCCTTTTTTTTGGGCCTTAATATATCGTGAACGTGATTTTCTCATATGGGCGGGATTTTGACCCATAGGTTTATGGGATGGTTTTTTCCCATGGTTTTGATACCCACGGTTTTGTAAAACTACTTAAGCAATTGTCTATTTATATGGTTTTATGCATATGATAGATGGATGAAAAACATTGCAGATGTGTTTTGAATTCGGGTGTGAATTCTATAGAGTTTGTTGAGCATAGCTCCAAACTAGGTATTGTATTGAGGGAGTGGTGGCTTGTAATAAAATCTGAGCAAGTGATTCTTGGTGGACGTAGCCCAAATTGGGCGAACCACGTTAAATATTGTCTCTTTGTGTTGTGTTATTTTATTCTGCACTTTTATTTGAGATCTTTAATATTTTCTGCATATTAGTCTCTCTTTGTTGCGATTCTCATGAGGGATTATTCCACATATTTAATCCCTTATTTCCTAACAACTATGACCAAATGTTTCAAAAGGTTGTATCAAAGTTAAGATTACCTTTAGTCGTAAAATCCCTCACACACTCAATGCGGTCATGTATACACTTATAGAATGCCCACTCATTATCACACAAAGCTAATAAAAATACATAAGGATAACAATAAACTATATCGTATAATGCCTCATTTACACTTCCTATGGGTTCATAAATAAGGTAGATCTTGATGGGCATTACACATTCCCAAATAAGACTTTGATCCTAAGCTAGATGATTCATTATATTATTACATTTTTTCAATCATTACTTATGACACGATCACGCACTTTGATACATTCCTCCACATGATCATCATTTTGATATTATATTAATATGATACAAACACTCACTTATACATAACAACTTGCACACACATATACTTCACCTACCATGCCACCACCGACCTATGCTCTTTGTGTGAATATCTATCATTCAACATATTCTACCTTAGCTCATGGCTAATAAGATAACGGTGATGTAACACATTTTATGAGTGTCATTTTACTAGTGTGATGCGATTGCTTTGAGGCAACACTTTCTACCAGGACCCCACCCCACCTCTTCTACTATTGATAGCCTATGAATAATGGCAATCGTTATAGATTCCATATGGTAGTTTTCTGTCTCTGTTCCAATCATGAAAATTCAAAATAATATAATACAAAACTAGGACATACATGTGACTTGTTGAATCATTGAATATATGTAAGCATCGTGGTCACTCGGATTTAACACTCTACATATATCTTATCCTTTTAAGAAATCTATATTACAAATAAGATGGTTATAGATACCGTAATCCATAGACATCATACATTCTATCGATTTTTATAGTCCAATATCTTGTGGCTAGCTCGCCACATTGGGGGAATGCCTACTTTATGGGCATCTTACATAACATGCCTAAGTAGATCACACCTTTCACATGGTGTGGATTCTTAGAACCAAATTTAATGGGGATACCCATCACATTGGGGGATACTTGCATTAAGGGCATCCTATTTTCTTGAGATATTATCAATCATATCTGTACACATTAGTATCTTATTGTACGTTGTCACTCCCACCTATCTCACATCACCTTGTTTCTAATAATATGTGATATATCATCTTTTATCCGATGATCACATTTCTTATCTCCAAATACTAAATTGGACATTCTCTATGCTTACTCATATTGACCATTAACTTTTAATATTTTCTTTTTCATGATGTTATATTACTTGACTATTATTGGTATCGGATATTGTTTTATCTAACCGACATTGCTTCATATAATGCTCATCTCTACTATATAATCATGTTTACTATTGTATACGTCATGCTTATATACACTTCATACTTATGTATGCTTCATGCTTTTGTATGCTTCAGTTCATGTATGTTTCATATTATTGTATGATTTTTGATTATGTATGTTCTATACATTTGTATGTTATACGCTTATGTATGTTTTATACTCTTATATGCTTCGTGCTTCTTATAATACCTTGAAAATGGAGCAATGAAATTTTAGAATATATCATTGGTATTTATCTCATCCCATTAATCATTTTACACTTAAATGACTATTTCCTATAAGCATATCCCTCAATCTAGTGCTCATTGGCTACTAGGTCACATATTTTACTCATCATTGACTAATTTACAACCTAATTTTTAATATAAAACACGTGTTCGACATCTATCCACCTTCTCCAACTAAAAATAATAATTTGAACCCCCACACGACAAAGTCATTAATAATGAACAAAATTAGCTAATAATTTTGTCCTCCATTGTCCTAAAGGTCACCTTTTCAAATTCATAAATTAGCTTGGTCATCATAGAGTTAATTGACTAAGAAAACCCTTCAGAAAAATCACCTATAAAATTAGATTTACCCCACATATCCAAAGAGTCCCTTATCTCGCATATTTGGCACTACCTAAAAGATCACAACAAGCACCCATTTGCTAAATCACCCTCTCAAATACATCAACCAACACTAATTATACATACATCGTGTTGATTTAACCTAAATGGTTAACTCTAGGGGTAGTAACTAATTGAATATTATCATAATCAACTAGTTTCCAAAGCTAATTACATCAATATCATGATAATACATGAAATAAGATAGAAAATGATAGATAAATGAAATGAAGTAATAACAATGAGAAGGTGAAGGAGACTTGGCTGATATTTTAGTTATTATACTTGATACGGGATGGCCTGATGACTATAAATAGATTGAAATGATTTGTGAGCCTCGTTAGTGAAACTGTGTCTTGAGCATCTGCCTGGACCAAAGTGTATGGTATGGACCAAAGCGTACCCCCATTATGGGCCTTTATGTACGCCTTTGTTTCTCTATGCTTTCAACTTCTACAACTTTTTATGCGTGTTCACTTCTTCCTATTATACTTAGACTGGAATCGGGCCTTTGATGTTATGCGATGCTCGTTGTGTGACTGATTCAATCTTCAAAATCCTAGATTATGAGAGAGTCGTGTAAAAAAATGTTAGGTGGGTTGTGGGCACCATTGTACACCATTGACATCGCCACTACTCGAAGAGGGCTCAAACCGCATGTCATTCTCACCTAGCATGTGATATCTAGAATGTATGCAACCAAATTGATATCCATAACCTTGAAATAATGGGATTGTACTTGATACTTTCCATAGTTTGGATTTTGTACTTGCAGACTGAGTGGATGAATGCCATAAAATGAGTATGCGAGTATATAAATCTCAAGAGAGTCTTCGATCATCTTTGTTTGTGATTGTTCTTAGTATGTTCTCATTGGAATAAAAGGAGTCAAGTAAAATGAATGTCCTCATTGGAATGATAGGATTCAAGTAAAATGAATTTCCTCATTGATGGGAGATAAATAACCTACTTATATATGTGTTTTGGATGCGGAAAATTCAGAAAGGTTTACAAGAAGTTTACCAAAGAGATTAAAATCAAGAAACTTATCGTTAGAGGGAAAGGGACCAAAGTAGATAGGTGGAGTCATGTAGTGTATGGATGATATGGCCCATTCTAGGTGCTTTGGTCCCAGTGCATGTGTGCATGATCCGGGACTTAGAATTGAATATGATACGAAGCATCAACAAACATCTAAAAATTAAATTTTGGATTTGATGTAAATTTTGGTTTTGAGTAGTTGAGGAGGTTATTTCTATTGTTTTTGTATGGGTTCCAACTTAATTGGATCCTTGTGTGTGTGTAATAAGGCTAATTTGGAGTTTCCCTCCAAAAAGGGACCATTCAAATATTTGAATTGTTGTGTTAGTGTAAGTTGGTCTAGGAGTTAGTAAGGACTTTAATTCATGTTGTAAAGGTAGTAAAACAATGTAATAAAATGTCCACACTCACCTCATGAAGATACTTAAGTGGTTAGTTATTAGCCCCGATTAGGAAGTTGTGTTTTGTAGCTCCTCCATCATAGTGCACATAAAGGGTTGTGTCTCCGAATGGAAGAAGGAGATAATTTTTAAGCTAGAGGATAGTTATTATATGTTCAATAGTCAGTTATAGGGGTTAAGATAGGGATAAAATATCCTTGAAGGCTTCAAGAATTTATATTAAATTCATGATGGTTTTATCTCGACACGATTTCTTAACGAAAGGTTGTAAATTTAAGAGTAAAGATGAATGAAGACTTAAAATTCGTGTTTCTCAAGTATTATTAATGTCATAATGCAATATAAGATGCCTACGTTCCCAGGTATGAACAATGTATTGTAGATATTTGTGTTATGAAATCCTATGAGGGTGATTGCATGTTTGAAAAGGATCAAGTTCTTGCTTGTTATGAGAGATTTATAGGATGCATGATGGTGGATGTTTCTTCATGTATGAAATTGTGGTTATGATAGTACCTTGAGAGTTATATGATGCGAGTAAAAGGGCTAAGATTAAATATTGGAAAAGAACAAAGTGTTTGCAATTCTTGAAGAGTAAGAAACTATATGAAGTCTTCTATGAAATTTTATTCAATTTTTCTCATTGGATGAATGTGGGTACTATTGAGACTAATAATAACGAATGAAACCATATGAAGCATGTTAAGAAGGTTTAGATGATAGATAGGTAGATACTTTTAGGATCAATATTAAGTGTCAAGAAAATAACATGACTCGGTCACCATCTCTAACCTATAATATAACTTTTGGAGGAATTTGGGATTGACCACGAGTAAATATAATTGTAGGTTATGAGAGGAGATAACTACAAGCTGGTAGAATTTATTCAAGCCTTTGAAAAGAGTTTATGGTCAATAAAACTAAAATCACCTAAAACTATTAGGTCTTTGTCTGAGGAACCCTGAGTTAGGGTTTGCTAACAAACAATGAGTATATCTCAAAAGTTAACAGAGAAAATTAATGAAACTTGGTGATTGTGTGGATATAGGGTTAAGGAAGATGTGGACAAGGTTTTAAGAGGGAATACAAGGCTTTGAGAATAATAATGCTAAAAACACGAGTTATGAACCTAGCATTTACCGATCTATGAGCTAGTTTGATGAATACTTAATCTAAGGAGTGCAATTTTGGGAATAAAGACTCATTTATAAGATGTATTATGTTGCATGACATATGTCTAAGGTCTTCTGGAGGTAAGAGAAGGATTTATGGGCTTGGAAGTGAAGTTATATAAGACATTGTTGAGTTCCAATCCTATGAAATTGAGAAAGTGAGTGAAGTAGTAGGGTTTGACTTAATGTCCTTAAGTGCCACTTGGATTATAAGGTGTTATACGATGATTAATAAGCATCATAGAAGAGGGAAATATCATGGAATTATTTAGGAGAGAAAAGGAGAAGTTTCTCAATTAATCATCTTATTTTACTATAGCTTACTAATCTTTATATCTCTCTACTTAAGTGATATTTTGGAGTTGAGTAAATAAGTGTGAAATGAGCTTTTGATAGAGCTGATATGGTGAGAATAGAGTGGTGGAGTTGGTAGTTTGGAGATACATAACAAAAATTAATAAACCAAAGTGATGAATTGATATTCACATTCTTAAGGTAATGAGATGGAGTAAGTCGAGAGAGTAAGGGTTCAAGAAGGAGTTTGATTATAGTGAGGAAAATACATCTATTAGAAGGAAAACTTGGTAAGGGCATAATTATCCATTAATATTATAAGTACTAAATCTAGACCTACAAGCTAGTGAAGAAGGCGGAGAAAAGTAAGAAAAAGCTGGTATAAGATGTGTAGGATACATAATAGGAGAAGGTAATTTTTAGTGCTAGGAAATTTTAAAGGTGTTGGATAACTCAATAAGAAAAATTGAGGAGACATTACAGGATATTTGAGTCTAAGAAGACAAGTGGTGGAGAAAGTTGAAAGGACATACGAGGGAACAAGGTTCTAATGAGCTTGAATGCAAATATAACTGAGTATTGTGATGATAGTACAAGAACATGGTGGTCAATTTAGAGATAAATAGAAGGAAGGAAGCCTAAAATAACCAATATCAAGAAATATAAGGTGAGAGTTACATGGTCTAGAAATATAGAGACAAAGTGGTGATAAAAGGTGAAGAAAGACAACACGAGGAAAAATAGTAGATCAAGGAGTTAGGAAGACTTTATAATAGAGAAAATACCTTATTATACGATGATTCTTGGACTAAGAATCCTAAGAGAGAATTCCAATGAAGAAAAGTGGAACAAGATCTAGTACAAAGAGTCTTATCCCTACAAACCAAGATCAAAGTGAAATATTGTTTTACATGGTTAATCATATTATTGGGTTTTCAAGTTTTGTATGAGCAGGGTATGAAGTTAAGAATGTGGTAAGTCATCAAAACATGATGAAAGGGTTAGAAACATCATCCAAAGGTTTTCAAGTGGTTTTGTACTTAAGAAATTTCTTCTGAAACTTGTAATGTTTTACATGGTTTGGTTATAATTTGAGTTTAACTTATTATTGTCAAAGGGTATTGTATGATTGACTTATTACATGAGAATATATGAGGGTAGAGCCTGATTGTATGGATTGATATGACCATTGTGTGAACAAGCAGGTTGTGTATGCAAGAAAAATGAGTGAGACATAACTATGGATAGCCTAATTGGTCAAATTGAATAAGTGTGGGTTGGTGCAAGAGAGTGTTGTACGGTTTGTGTTATTACATAAATGAATTACTAAAATGGGTGTCTACATTTCCCCCTTTAAGTATGGAATTAAAATTTGTGCTCTTAAAGGAAAAGTCACTTAAGTGTGTAAACATGATTTATCTTTGCTCGAGTTCCTTGTGCTTGTGTTAGCACTTTGTTTTTATTTCAGTCATGTTTGTTTTTACGGGATGAGTACATGTAGAGAAAAGTGTAGTCAATGTCCATAGTATAGGAAATTGAACTTTAACATGAAAATATTGAACTTAGTGTGAAAATAGCAATATGTAAGTAGAAAAGCAAAATAAAGGAAAGAGTACACCTGATTGTTTTGCAAGAGAGGGGGAGAGTCTTCCCTCTCTTGTTTCCATGAATATTTTTGAACTTTTTTTTTGGAGTTGGTTGGAAGGACTTGGGGGTGATCAGCCCCCAAGTTGAATCTAAGAAGGCGAATATAAAGAAGTGTAAATTCACCCCGCATGGTGAAGAGAACTGTATAGGGAACATTCTAGTTACTCTGCATCCCTTCACTAAAATATGAGCAATGGGAAGTCAAGCCTACGAGGATAACAATCACCTCGATACTTCCCAAGACTCATGGATAAGTGCCACTTTATATGAACACAAACCCAATTGATTTACAAATGATGACACAATGTACTAGGGCAATGCTAGCTTACACGTACCATTGGTGCCACCATAACTGAAGTTTACCATGCATTATGTGACGAAAAATGAATGAAAGGCACATGTAAATTTCCTTGAAAATTTTACCAATTTAGAAAATTACTTGAATCTTCCCTCAGGACAAAAACATGTGGAATGTTCAATAACGTCTATATGCTATGTTAGTCAAAGCATATAAGCGTGTCCCACTTTTTGCACTTTTTATACCTTCAAGAAAATATGTCGATAACCAAAACATGAACAAATACAAATAAAATGACCAAAATGTATTTTTAAGAGCTTAAATATACAAAGGTCTTGGGAATCCAAAATTTACCTAATTTTTTTAAGTTTTTATACTATTTTTAAATACTTATTTACTACTCGTATTTTATAATATTTTTGGCCATCGTGGGGACCCACTTATAACATTTTTATCCCTATGTATTTTCTAACCCAATTTTCTTTTTTTTGCCATTTTTGTACCTCGATATGTTTGATTATGTACTTATTATCTTATTTCCTGATTTTGAGTTGTTGTGAGGGTGAAATATCACCCGATGGTTACCCCTTGTTTGGGGAGCATGTGATGGAACAATGTGAGTGTGACCCAAACAAGAGGACATGTAGTTGATGTGCACATGTGTTGTAGGATTCCTATAGGGGAAATAGGAGTGTACATGGTGTATACCATGACACATACATAGTAATATAATAGAAAAACTAACAAAGTGTTAGTAATAAGCAATATGAAAACAACGCAATAGATGTAAGCAAAAGCACACAACGACATGCAATTAGAACAACATGGAAAACAATATTTCATTTACATGAGACACCACTTAGGATGTTTCAAGACAATCGAGGCACTCAATTCCAACAAAAACAATCAAGTAACATAGGGAATTGCTCACAAATAAGTGAAATCAAAGAACAAGTATGTAAAACAATACACAAGTAATAGGATGAATATGAGCTCAGTTTAGAAGTGACTTACAAAAAAAATACTACACATGAAATACCCATTAACATGTTAGAGTAATAGATAATATCACATATTGTATATCTTGAGTGAATGAGCTATAAGAAAGTAAAATAATAAACATTGGAATAATAGCACCTATATGTGAGAAAATGTAGAAATGGATGCCCTTAGTAGTTGAAGAAGAATTGGTAAAGAGTAGTGTCAGCGTCCCACATCATGTAACAATATGTGTGTAGCTTACATTAAAATCAATATATCATGTGAATGCACATGTGTATAGCTGTTAGGCGCTCAAATTGGTCTCACCCCATCGACCTTTGAGATCCCTCGGTTCGGCCTCTGTTGTGTTTTTTACGCCGCCCCGGGCTCGGATGGTGGCTCTCCTGCATTTTACGATTTGACGGTGTAATTTCTCAATCAAAATTACTTATCGAATCGATTGAAAAGTGGCCCTTTACGGTTGGATGCGGCTTTGTGGGGCACTTTGAAAATTTTAAGACTCACATCAACACAAAACATGTCCACGTGGAGGCTTCAGAGCCTTCCTATACTTAGATTTTTCACGTAACTTTCTAAAGGGGCTGAGACACGTGGAGGTACTGCGCATGTTTGGGGAGGCCACCCTTGAGTTTTATCTTGAAGAAGTGTCGGGAGGACACTTGGAGACTCTGTCCGATTGAGACACGTGTTGGGCCTGCACTTGTTTGGGGTCTCTAATTTTTGGGACCATCTCAAAGTGCGCCATTGAGTTACGTAACAGAGGAGGGAAATAGAGAGACGAAGCTTTGGGGTCATTCAAGGTTTTTTTCCTTTTGTAAAAAAGGGATAAATTTGTAAGTTGAAGCGCAGGTCTGCTGGGACCCACATTGGGACACGTGTCAAGCTCATTTTCTGAGGCGGAGGGGCAGAGAAAATGTTAAACATTTTACTTTTTTCCAAAAAATTATAAAATGTCAAAAGGTGCCCCCAAACCCGTTTCCAATCGCATTTTACCATATGGAGGGCTCAGATTAAAAGTTGAAATGTAGGATCAACGGTAGCTGTGCATTTCATTTGATTTTTCCACCATTGAAGCTCCAAGATGTTTGGAGACGCATCTTTGCATCATTCTTCATCAAATTTTTGGCAAATATGTGTCATTTGGGTCTGCAAAGTTTAATTGAATCAATTTGGGAGCTCAATTCGTAGATTTGAAGTACTCTTAAAGTGGATTTTTGCTTGGGCTCATGCGAGAAAGCAAGATGCCAGATCCAGAAGTTACAGAGTAAAATTTCAGAGGGAAAAAGGATGAAATGATGAAAGTGTAGGCATGAAAGGTGAAAAAGGCATTGCCCCGAGAGCAAAAATGGATGACCTGTCAAGACCAGCTACGCGGAGGCTTTGAGAAATGATTAAAAAGGGGATTTCTCGCATGACGAATCATAATGATTAAAGGGACTCCCGAAAAGTTGTGGCATGGCATCCTAGTCAGTAGTTGAGGGCCCAAGAAATGTGATCTGTTCACAGTTGGTCCACCTGGCAGATTTCGGATCTGAATCTGTCAAATGTCTCTGTTTGAAACAAATTGGTAATAAGCAAAGGTACCTCAAATATTCTTCTCTTTTGAGGGGAAAAGGTGTTACATGCACTAAGGATGAAGAATATGCCTCCAGTTAGAAACAATGATGCAAATATTTGCAATGATTCACCTTTTTGAAAACACCTAACAACCTTTTTGTGAGTCTGTTGAATGTCACCTTCTACAAATCATGATCCGATATGTGCAACAAAGGTGCTTCGAATATTCCTCTTTTGGGTGGGAGGGAAATTGGATGTAAAGGGTGTATTATAAATGTAATGAGATGACTCTTGCAAAAGGGTCGAGTTCATTTTCACGAGAAAATTTTGAAAAAATCTCATCCTTTGAGAATTTTTTTTGAGAAACCAGGTTAACTTCCTCGTGTTATATTTTCATTCATGTTGAGTTGGTTACAAGTGTATAGCCATCAACAAGCTCTGAGATTATTTAAATAACTCTCCCTTGCTGATGAATCTGATAAATTTTGAGTTAATTTGTGTTAAATCTCTGACAAATTTTGTGTTTATTTCACTTTCAGAATGTCTGCAAGTAATTTTTCTTGTTCCTATTGCAATCTTGTATAAAAATATCTTTGAATCACACATACTTCAATCCTTGTGATAGTTCAGTGGCATCTGCAATTTCATTTTTCAGAAGAGCTTTCATCTTGGAATGAAATAAACGATTTAAAATCACTTTTCTTTCATCTGTTGATAGAGATTATTCACAAGCCTCTGGGTGTACCTCGGGTGTGTCTAATCTTATATTTTTATGTTTTATTGGGTCTTGTAACTCGGGCCTTTATGCTAGATTCTCAAATATTGTGCAAAAATTGCATGTTTGGGCCTCAGTTGATGCACACCTTCTGGTTGAAGGAATGTTTTAACTATTTTGAAGCTTTGTGTTATTGATTTCTCCATTTTTTGTGAATTTTCTCAAGGATCTGGCAAAGTCCAATCTATCTTGTTGATCTCCCACCAAAAAATTATTTCAACTAACCAATCCTACCTCGAACTACCCTGCCTCTTGCTTTGTATATCCACAAAAGAACAAAATCCATTTGCTAAAGTATGCGAGAACAAATCAGGATTCCAAATATCCCCATAATCTAGAAGTGACAACTCATGAGAGTCAAGTTTGGTGTGTTCATCATATTTTACCCAAGGTCTTCTCTATAAAATTTGTGCACAAGAAGGATTTACCAAAGATCCTTCAATAATCAGAGGTTAAAAAATAGGTTCTCTTACCTTGGTTTAAAGGCACAACCTAAAATAGTTAGAATAAGATCACATCCTTTTGAGGTGTTACCCACTCTTTCAAAGCTTTGAGTGCTAAAAATTTAGATAGATCACTTCCTCGCTACAAAATGACACACATAACCATCTATCTACCTTTGAGTGTCTTTTCGATCCATGATGCTACTTGGACTTTGAAAGAGATTAAATCCGGGTACTCACCTAGCCAAAAGGATATAACATATTGTTGGTGAAATAATTTGTCGGAGAGATAAATTAGTGGATTTTCACAAATGCTCGGGACTAGGTCCCTCCTCTTAGTAATGGGGAGGCTCCCATTTATTGAATGTAGAAAAATAAATTTCTACGTGGCCGTGAAGATGGGGATCACACAGACTACTCGAATAGACCTATGGAAAATTGCTTTCCCTTAGTGCAAGGAGGAAATTTTTTGGTGAGAGGAGGTAAAGGGGAGTAATAATTTAGGGAAAGAGGGTTAACTTTGTGAATAAACTCTAGCATAGTTTCACAACATTAACTAGAATTAATCCACACTCAATTAGAGGAATACAACCTTTCTAACAATGATAAGACTAACAAATCATAGACACAAAATTCTATTGATTCATTTATCAAAGGCACCAACACCTTCCTTGGTTTTACAAGATCATCATGTGTACAAAGTTGAACATGTAAGGAAATAGAGGAAACATAGAGAAAGAGGAAAATAGAAGAATGCAATCTCTTTCTTGTATCTTAGTAGTGCAAAGCTATCTACTTAGAAACTTACAATTGACAACCCCTTGGAATGAAGAGATCATCCAAATATATATCTTTATAAAGAGTCTTTTCATCTACCCCCAACATGACTTTTCACTTCCCCTTATCACTTGTGACCTTTCATATTCCTAGGAAACAAAAGTGAGCCTTTTTTCATTAATTAAAAAGAACTCATTACAATGTTAGACTATAGGTCACTTAAGTGAATAAGATGAAATAGTGAAAAGTACCTCCTTAATGAAGAATTAGAACATGAGAGAGAAGGAAAAAGAAGAAGAGAGGGGTGATCACTCTGATGGAGGAGAGGAAGCTTTTTGCCAACAAAGAACTAAATATAGATGAACCTTGTGGGAGTTCACTTGGAAATATTTATTCGCCTTTAAATTCCTTGTTAAAACAAGTCACCACAAAGTGCTACCTTTTACCTAAGGAATGTGAATGAAGCTTAAAACACAGTTCCATGTCTTGGAAGTATTATCAATGCTCTTGCACTGATTGAACCAAACTCGATGATCCTTTGTAGTGTTGGAAATTATACATTTGATTTCCGTGAGAGATTCCAAAGTTTCTTCATTGAACAAGAAGGGATCCCCTACTTCTTTCTTGACCAATTCCTCAAATGGTTTCAAAATCTCTTCTGATGGAATTTTACCGATTGGAGGAGATCCAAGCATCTACGCACTATTACTTATACTTTCCCAAAATTTGATGGAATATCTTCATAAGAATAGAGCTTGGAGATAGCCTCATTCAAAATTTTGTACTAGGCACTCAGCAGTGTGCGAGACCAAATAGGGGACAAGTTCTCAATTATGGAAGTGAATACATTTTTACCCATCAATATGAAAGAGTCAAGAGTACTCATCTCGACACCAATGGAAATACATTGTCCCAATTATCCTTTTCCTTCTCAATTTCCTCCTTAGTCATCTTTACTTTTGCAATGATGGCGAGAGAAAACTCAAATAATGAGAGGATTTTATGTAAAAAAATTTCCCTTTCTCCAGAATCTTCTCAACCCACCTATCAATAGCCCTTCCCTGCATTGTGTGACCTTGAGCCTTCTTGATTATCATGGGGTCAAACTTGCTAATAGGAGTAAAAACCTCAGCATGAAGAGATGGAATTGCACTAGGATCCACGAATGACTTTGCACATAAGTAGTGAGAGTTCTCACGTGCTCTTCCAACTACTCAATTACCTGTTTGTACTCCTTGTTCTTGGAAAGCATACGGGAAGCAAAATCCTTGAAAAAATGTGCATCACCCTCATGTGTTGCTTGACCCAAAGAGATTGTTTTCATTTCATAATCTACCTGAGTCATCTCCTCTATGGGTTTCACAACTTTCAGGCTAGACAACTTCTACATATTTATTACTAGAAACACCACTGAAAAAAGTGAGAAGTTACATGTGCTTTCTAATCTCATTTTGTCTTCGCGATCCTTAAGATAGCTTCACAATCTAGTATCGATGCATGTTGCACTATCTTTGGCTCATTCCCAATCAACTCTTGGATCCAAGGAAAAGTTTTAGTTGCTTTAGGGGATCAACATTAGGCATGATGGCACTTTCAGGTTCATGATGAGGAATCATATCTTATACTTGATGAGATGAATTGGTTGTTGAAGAGGAAACACTTGGGAATTGATGTAGAACTAGAGGTTATGAAGGATCAATCTCACCTTGCTCGAGATCTTCAATGGGGTCCTCAATGACTCTAGTTTTCTTATGGAGCCTCCTAGGGTGAGATCCTTCAATGTTTTCTTCTTCTATTGTTTTTCTCTTTGTGGGCTCCCTTGAGTGAGCAGAGCTTGTGGTTTTCTTATATACCTTTAAGGATGAGATGTGAGATTTTTCCTTGAGAGAGTTAGGAGGCCACCGGACTTGATGAGAGCAATCCTCTTTTTCCTAAACCACTCCCTTGATCTCTGAATCACTATTGTTCATCTCATTGATGTCACCTGATTCTCTTATGTTCCATGAGATAGGTGGAAGAGGTGTAGATTTTACCACTTGGTACTCTGTATTGAATAGATCGATCCATTATCTCCCACTCCTTCAATGAACCAATCAAAGCTAAAACTCCTCATTTGATCAATAGTCATTCACATATGGTCTATCTTCCTTAATTCAAAGTCATCTAGGTAATTGGTCCAATAGTCCTCAATTTGAGGACTATGGTGTAATCTAAGGAGAGTGAATGATTAAAGGTTTCTCTTGATGTCAAAATCAGGTTTGGATGTATAAGAATAGAGGTTGAGGGAAGTAAAGGAAGCTTCAATATTTGATGTATTTGCAACACTTTTGCATGAATATATTTTGAGGGATATGGGGAAGGATGCACCCTTATTTGTATTATGTCTGCACATGCTATGAACCTAACTAAATTGCGTACATAAATCAAACATTACCATTTTATCACTAGGATACCTGGGAAGTCTACGAGGAGTGAGATTGAAGCCTAAAACCTTGATGTAGTTGAAGGTTGCGAATTGAGTGAAGAAGCTCTTATATTTCTTAATTAGTGTAATAACTTGAGGGAATATTCTCACCTCTAGGTTGTCTTCATAAGTCTAATAAAAATATGGTGAACGTATCATTCACCATGAAAAAGTGATGATTAGTCTCCTTGTGCATGAGTTGGGGATAATTTTCGTAGGTTTGGTTATTTTTGAGAGACATTGAGGGAAACAATTAAGCCTTTAAAAGGTCTTGTGTAGGTGAGAGTGTATACCAGATATGAGGTCATAGTGAACTTTCCTAAGAAGGTAAATAGAGGAACTACTAATGATTATTGTCACTTATAATCTTCCCCAATCCACTACTTAGTTCCCTTCAGTGGAAATGAGGATGAATTGAGCCATCCAATCTTGAAACTCCTTTGTCATCTCTTTTCCCATTACCTTTCTTAGTAGGATGGTAACATTTGAGTAGCCTTCGTGGAACTCACTTCTTGACAAGATTTTAGGCACACAAGAAGGTTTCTTGCCTTGCCTAAGCCATGACTTGAGTGTGAGGCCTTACAGGTATGAGTCAGTTTTATCCCATTCTTGTGATGAAAATTCTTTAGTGATGATGACCATACTACCACTGGTTGGAATTTGCAAACACTAAGAGATACCCTTAAGAGTGAGGATTGTGAGAACTAAGTTGTCGTATACTCATACTATTATGGAGTTAGGTTCATAATGATGTGCACATGCTAGGACCATATTTTTACTATGAATGGATAATGAATGACCCCCAACTGCAAATAATCCACTTGAGAAGAGTTTATCTTCCATTGGCTCCCTAGGTCCTTTGAACATCCTATTTTTAGGTCTTTGAGATCTATGTGAGTGACATCACTGTCTCCCACACTTGGATACTCTGTGATTAGGGTTGAAATAGGCTTGATACCTAAGAATTCAAACTTCATTTTGCTAAAAGCACCGAGATGAACAAAACCAAAGTTTCCGAAACTTTCTACACTCAAATCTGGAACTTTCTATTTTTAGCAGGTAGGGTTAAGAAATGTTATTTTTAGTAAGTTATCACCATTTTTGTTTTCTCGATGTCTTTAACTCATTTGTATTATTGCATTTTTTGAAGGTTTACTATTTTTTTTTTAAATCTATTTTTAGATGCCCATTGTAGAACAAGTGCCATCAAACTCAGTGTTCCAAACTTCATTAGCAATGTTTGTTGGCCTTTCCTCCAGGATAGGTAGTTCTTCACTCCATTCAGAACGCATGAAGTAGTTCCTATTTCCTCTCTCTTCATATAGAAATTTCCTTGACTCCTTAAATGAATTATTTCACCTCTCTACTTTTAAAGAATATGTTAGCATTAGGGTCATTTGACTTCTACACGGTATACTTCATCTTAGGCTCAAGAAGGTGTTTCTTCATCTCACCCTCGACAGTACTAATGTAGAAGACCAGTCCATTTAGATTTCACCTCCCATCTCATGGAAAAAATTTCTACTTAGGAGCATTCCATATGTAGTTGGCATGTCAACTACTAAGATTTTTGCCTTCATCCATTTATCTAGATAAGCCACAAGGGCCATCACTTGCATCTTTGATCCTCCCAACAAGTGGCACCTCTTTGGTCTCCATTGAGTAGCAATGACCAAATACCGGAAAAAAACTCAAACCGAGGGCTTAAGCAACCTTGGCGGCATTACATTATTTGAGGCACTAGAATTGATGATAAAGTTACTCAAATGGTATCCACTTATCGAAAAAGAAACATATAAGGGTTCAATCTTACCGATGGAGGAAGGGGTAGAGGCTAAGAGGTTTTGCTCGAACTCACTCAAGAGTGGGAAGAACACCTTTATAAGTGAACGCCACTTTTAAGAGGATGACACTTTGGGATTGGAGCTTCCACCTTTGATGAACTCAACTAGTATCTCGAAGCTGTTTAGAGTGACTTTGTAAGTATTCGATTCTGAGAGATATGGGCCTTAGCCTTTTTACATGGTCGATGATATCAAAATTTGAAGAAGGGTTTTCAAGAGCATGGGAAACATTAGCTTGGTTTGAATTATATGAGGTACTTGCTAATTTCTCATCATTCTTATTACGTGTTAAAGTAGAAACATCATTTGTGGCGATTTGACTTACATTGGTTGGAAGATGTCTTGTGATGAGGCACAACTTCAAGATTCTTCTTGGTTGATTCTAAAGATGGGGGGAGTGGATATCCTCTCTTAGTTATGATATTTTCAGTAATTAGAGTCATTGGTTGAGGATCTTCTCTCTCCTTATATTTATGCTTGGATGACTTCTCCTTCTCAAGAGTCTTGATCAAGTGAAAACAACACGAGAGTGATTGTTCATATGAACCAAAGAGTTCTCATATTCATCATCCGAAAGATGATGCATACTCACAAAAACCTACCTCTGCGAGATCTAACCTCTTCAATCAGTATCTTAATTTCTTCTTCTTTGTTTTTAAAACCTACTTCATCTTCACTTGAGGGACTTTAAGGGAAAGCCTATGAGGCGGAGGACCAATTCTTTGTTTGTTTAAGAAGTTCTTTCTTGGAATGTCCTTATACATGGAAGTATGAAAAAGTTACTTTTAGAGAAAGAACATCATTAGCCAATTTTTGCACTGATGAGACCATGGCATCGGAACATGAACTTTGAGATTTTTCCTTACTTGGTCCCTTCTTGATTTTTCTAGATAATGGATCCCAAAATAGCACCTCGGGAGAACAATAACTAACCCGAATCTGTTGGCTTTGAGAGAGTTATGAATAATGAAAAGTTCTTTGTCGTTGATAGGCGAGGATTTTTCAACACTCCACTCAATGAGTCGGATCAAGGATGTGATTAGGAGGCACCTTCAAAAAGGGATGGATTTGCCATGTTACTTACTTAGCTCTGCGCTTGACCAAGGTGAGCAGACCTGAGTTGGGGATCTGGATAAAGGAAAAGGTCTTGTGGCTTGGTTTCCTCTATGGTTGTTGTAACCTAATTTGAAGTAAGTGTAGCCACACATACAATAATTCTCTCAAAATAGTTGTCACTTGATTTTTAGGAAATAAGGGATAAAATATGTAGAACAATCCCACATAGAATCGTAATAGTATAAACTAATATGCAGAAAGATATAATAGATCTGAAATAAAAGTGCATAAAATAAAAGAACAAAACACAGAGACAAGATTTAACGTGGTTCACCCAATTTGGGCTACATCCACTAAGAATAACTTGCTTAGATTTTATTACAAGCCACCTCTTCTCTCAATACAATACCCAAATCTTTTGCGAGTTATGCTTAACAAATTCTCCCAATTCACTCCTGAACTCTCACACATCTACAATGTACAATGCCCTACCATATACACCAAAAACACATCAACAGAAACTTCTTAAGTAGTTTTACAATATCATGGGTACCAAAACCATGGGCCAAAACCGCCACATAAACCTATGGGTGAAAAATCCCACCCATATGAGAAAAACACATTTCCCGATATATCGGCATATTTTTCAAGGCCACTAGTGAGAAAACTGTGGAGAGTGTACAATACTTTTAGTAGATAGTCTTTAACACTTCCACACATAAAATCAGGCTCCACAATATAACATTGATTTATTGTAAGCACTTGACATTCAAATAGAAATCCTATAAACAAATAATGAACAACTTCAGATATTGCATTTGCATAACATTATTGACCAAGGCTACTTTAAATGATATTGGATCACAGACTTGGTGGGATTCTTGGAAAATCTTACTGGTAAGGGATAACTTTTAAAGCTCACTTTACAAAATAAACATATGTATGGTTTGTAGGTATGATATGCTTAGTAGGTATGTAGATAATTGGATGTTTGTTATTTGAGATTTGGAGGGGCGGGGTAGTTGCTTTTATGACCTTAATATAATTAGTGTTCCTTGGAATGAATCCATCCTTAACTATGATGCTTGAAAAGAACAATCAATTTAACATGATCTGTGAAATAACATTTACATTCATTGATACTCAATTAGCATAAATTTTGTCTACAGTATTCCCAATCCTAACTACAAATCATGGAGTTAGAGTGAGACAAAACACTTGCTAGATTTGTCTTATACACCCGAGAATACTCTTAAGCGATAACAAGAACTCTTCAAAAGTGATGTTGCCTATAGGATTTTATAACTGAGTTGAGCTATTGCCTAATATACATTATTCTACAATAGTCTTATAGTGACCAAAAGAATACAACGACTAAGAAAGACCCTTGTGTACTTAAAAAGTAAATCCAATGCAAGATAAGTAATGAAACAATATTACATCTTTCATTCTTTTAAAACATAAGAAAGGGAAAGTATAGTTTGATCAATCACAAAGAGATATGTTCATGTAAGTTCTGGTTAGGGGACACAAACAAATGCCCTCAAAACCTACTAATGGCTATACAATGCAACCACCTTAGCTCTTCCTTACAGATTGGATACAAACAAATGTTTGAGAAAGGATAGAAATTGGAACGGAAAAATAAACTTAATCATAAAACTCTAAAACTACTCCCAATCTACCCCCTCACACCAAATGGTAGACTATTACAATATATAGAAGATGAGAGAGAGAGAGAGAAAAATCTGATTTCCCTCTTCACCCACCAACAAGATGCATTCAAAATCTAAAAAGAAGCATGGACATCCTACCAAATTCATTAATTCCTTCTGTCTTGTGTGTTTAGAGAAGACATAGAAACCATACTTCATTAAGACAGATGGTTGACCAACACTGGGGCTAAATCGGAATACTAAAGATGATTTATTATTTTTCTCCCAAAGCAATTGCCATCAATTTTTGAATATGGTGATGTTAAAGTGAAGGGCTTGAAGTGAAATTTCCAACGATATAAATTTTATAATATTTGGAGCTCGGATTGAAATATATGGCCCTCAAGTTTTGCATGTCGAAAGCACAAAATGTGACACATGGCAACCTTTGATTATTTCGGGATGCCTCCTACCAACGCATGCACCGCTTTTCCATTTTTAGTCGTTGGTTGGCTCATGGGATTTGGCTTTGATACTTTTCTTTCCTCTCCAAACATGTCTATTCCTTAATGAAATATAAGCCAATAAGAAATCTCCATGCTCTTTGCAATGTTAGTCCTTCTTTTATCTCTTCTAACAGAATGTGATGATAAGAACTTTGCATATAATAAATCAATAAATTGTAGAAGTTAACACAACACAAGATATATGGGTGGGCCAAGATGCCCAAATAATCAATATATGTAGAATAATACCCTTAAGGTAGGGCAACACCATACAATACTCCTTAATGAAGGAGTAACTCCACAATCTCCCAAGATGGGAATCCACTTTGAGGGGGAAACCTCCAATATACCTCTACCAAGTAGAAGACTCAAATAATACATCCATGACCCCCTCATAATGATACTCACATCTTTTAAATAGGATGGGTAACACCTAATCCCAATGTAGGCCAACTCATTACCCAATATAATTAATTCCTATGTGAGCCCATATAACTAAGGGGATGTGTGCCACATGTCGACATCTCCATCAACCCATATACATTATAATATTATATCCCATGTGAACCCATACATATAACTAAGGGGATGTGTGCCACATGTCGGCATCTCCATCAACCCATATATATTATATTATCATATCCCAAGGTCTGCAAAGCATTGCCTCCGTCTTTGACATGTTTCGTCCCGAAGCATAAGAAGAAGCCATATAATGAGTGTGCTTTAAATTATTTCACATTTGTCACCATGCTCGATCAAACAAACCACCCATATGAAATCCTAGTGGGTGATGTTGCTCCAAACCTGATTCCATATTCCATTGTGCTCATTTAATTCCATCATGTTCCATATGTGTTCCTCCTCGGCATCCATGTGTATCCATAATAATTATTCCTATGATTCCATTTCATATAATTGTTTCTCCATTGATTCTGTTTATAGCCTTGATAATTTCTCCTCCAATTCTTTGTATATCTATATAGATTTCGCCCTTATGTGCCCTAACATGATAAGAACTTGTATAGCCAAAATTATTACTCCTCCAATTCCCTGTATATCCATATAGATTTCTTCCCTTGTGTGTCCTAGCATGTCTCCATGATTTTTTCCTCTCATGATGATGTGGGTGTCTATATGGTGCAACCTTAGTATGTTCAACCCGATCAATTTTTTCCTCTTCCAACGTGTTTGCTATTTCTTTTTCTCTTGAGTAGAGAAACTATTTTTTACTTTTTCATCATGTTCTTCATCCTCTCCTTCTGAGTCATCCTTATTCCCTTCTTCACCAACTTCAAATTCATCTTCATGATCCTCATTTATATTATTTTTTTCTGCTAAGTGTGATATCTTGCAATGTAATTTTCTTTTTCTTGTACCACAATTTCATGAATTTCTTTTGCACATTAAGATTAATTGTTCCCAAGCTCTCTAACCAAGGATATCCAAGAAAAATATCCATACCATCCATATCTAAAGCATAAAAATCTGAATGTAAAACATATTTATCCATAGAGAGCTTTAAATCTTCAAAAACTTGAATATGCTTACCATCCACTTGAGCTTCCTTAATATGCTTTGCTTGCACATGTAGATTTTGAGCTACATCCATATTGATGAAGTTATATTTGCTGCTTAGGGTTTATGGAAAAAATTACCTTTTTTCTTTGAATACACCCTTCAAACTGAAATATTGAAGCTTCCTTCCTTGGAGATGCATTATTTGAACTTGTATCTTGATTTGTTGTCTCTCCTTCTAAATCCTGTGTAGCATTTTCAACCTTAACTTCTTCTTATTCTTCTTCTTCTTCTTCTTCTTTTGATATTTCCTCTTCCTCACTATTATCATTAAATTCTTCTACTTCCTCTTGCTTTTCTTCTTTTGTTTCCCATCTGTCCATGAAAACTTGTTCCAGTTCCTCTAAAGACCAATTAGATTTTTCCTTTTCTAACTCAGAAAACCAAATATGTGCAGGGCCACTAATCCACAACTTGAAGAACCAAATATCTGATGGTTTAGAGAATTTATCCCTAAATTTGTTCCACCATTCTCTAGCATCAATCATGTCATCTCCAAAAAAAGTTACCATCCCCATGATCCACAAACTAGGGTTTTAGGAATAGACCCTTTTAATCAAAACTTATTCTAAACTTTGCGTATAATACCACTTGATAAGAAATTTGCATATTATAAATCAATAAATTACATAAGATAACACAACACAAGATATATGGGTGGGTCAAGATGCCCAAATAATCAACATATGCAGAATAATACCCTTAAGGTAGGGCAACACCATACACTGCTCCTTAAGGAAGGAGTAACTCCACAATCTCCCAAGATGGGAATCCACTTTGAGGGGGACACCTCCAATATACCTCTACCAAGTATAAGACTCAAATAATACATCCATGACCCCCTCATAATGATACTCACATCCTTTAAATAGGATGGGTAATACCTAATCCCATTGTAGGCCGACTCATTACCCAATATAATTAATTCTTATGTGAGCCCATATAACTAACTAAGGGGATGTGTGCCACATGTCGACATCTCCATCAACCCATATACATTATAATATTATATCCCATGTGAACCCATACATATAACTAAGGGGATGTCTACCACATGTCAAAGATCTCCATCAACCCATATATATTATATTATCATATCCCAGTACATAGCATGTGAAGTATCAACCAATGAGGAAGCCCCACGCTTACTTCACATTTTCTTTTGACATATTTCGACTAATAACCGTGAAACATAATCTAATGAGAAAGCTCCATGTTCCTCAGGTTTGTCAGTCTTTCATACTTCATGCTTGCTTTTGATAGGTTCGGCCTTGGCGTCACCCTTTTCCTTTTGGGTATCTTAGAAACTTTTTGCTTCCTAAAAATGTTTCCACGTATCCTTAACTTTACACTCACTCTTCTACCACTTTTCACCTCCAAACTCTACCACGTTTGTTTGACCTTCACTAAATTTTCTTTCGTCACGATCCCGAAATGCTTTGAAATATGGTCCATTCCACATACTTGAATTCCACCGGAGCCCATCTGCTCAAAGATTGTCAGAATGATGACATGTGCCCTGTCTTTGATGCTTAATATCATGCCATGTGTTAGCCTTTGATTCTGCCATGTTTCCTTGACCTTCTCTGACCCAAACCTAGACTAAAAAGCTTCATGAATTATAGCTCATCCTAGGGCTTGACCTCGTCGAGCCCAAAAGCAATAAGAATCCCTGAATCCCACCACGTGTTTGTCTCTCATTGGATGCAACTTTTTAATGCCCATGATGATTCTTTATTATGTGGATTTTACTTGCTTCTGCGGGCTTAATTAAAAAACCCACCTAATTCTAATTGATGCTCCTTTGTTTTGCAGGTTAGGAGAACTCCCGAAACACTAAGATCTTATACTCTGCAATAACTCGAACAAGTCCCCCAACTTTTTGCTTAATCCTTTCATTTATCTTGTTAAGGCACAAGATCTACTACAAATCAACACTTCCTCTTTGACTTAGACTGATCTTTGAAGTATGGGGAGCAACATGAAGCACATAGAAACATTTGAATGCACATGGATTCTATGAAAAATACTAGCCCAATCCAAGGAACCGGATTGAGCACCAATAACGGCTCCTGCTCAGGGATGGGAACCCCCTATGGGCACCATAAGAACAAAGACCGATGCCTAATCTATTGGGAAATGAAGTCACGTGGACAAAACACATAAGGCTTCCATAATAGAAGCATAACGAGTTGGGGCCAAACATATAACTACAAAAACTCGGTCTCTGTAGACCAGGGCACAAAAAGGGAAATAACAACACAAACATAACAAACAACACAATGAAAATGCATATAGTACAACATTCATACTTGACCATCTAGATAAGACAATGCTAGGTAATCTGGTAATTCTTCAACAAATGGGCGTAAGCTAGTTTTCTTCTTTGTTAAATGCGATATCCTAGCTAGCCAGATATTTATGGGATTTTGAGAAGTATCCAAGTTGCATTCCTCAACATTCCTAGGCACATAGATAGGCTTGCTCACAACTTTGTTAGTATCATCAAAATTTGATTCCAAGCTACCAAGTCCTCTAGGAATTACATTAGTCTTCAACCATATTATATCTTCCCCAAATATGGTTTCTTTCTCATCACATAAGACAATCATAGGCTCAAGATAAATGAGTTGATAAGTGAATTCATCTTTATAGTTTAGAAACCTTTAAATCTAATCATCATCTTCAAAACCTTATTTGGAGAAGTTAGAAACACTTGTGTTCCATTTCCAACTTTGAAACATGCTTCATCAAAAGTCTCATTCCATGGGACATTGATATCTTCAAGGTGTGCACTAGGAAGTTCAAATGATTGAGCCATATCCATATCAACATTAGCTACAGGAGGAAGAGAGAATACCTGATTGATGCAGACCCAAAATTATTCTAGTAGTTTTGGCATTTAGAAGATCAGTAGAAGTAGCTCCTTGTGGTGAATCATTTGGGCTCTCCATCATACATGTATCATTAAAATCAGGTTCCTTATTACTATCACCATTTTCAACAAGTTGCTCACAAGGGGGTGTGGTAACAAACATTTATCACACCACTCAATGATTTGTTCTTCTTCTATTGTGGATACTCTTGTTGTCAATGGATCTAGGGCTGTCTTATTTCCATATTGTAAACTGAAAACATTCTTCATTTCTTCCCAGGAGTCAATTGATTTTGTAGGTAGCAAGTTATACCACTCCCTAACACCTTCTTCTAATGTATGTATGAATAACTTAACATAAACATCTTCATGCTCTATTCCATAGTTATCCATATCATCTTGAAAAAAATTGAGATGTTGATCTCCACTTATAGCATTATTCCCTTGAAATCTAGGCAACATCATTTTAATTTCATGTGGTACTTCATTAGGATAGCCCATCATTCCATGGAACCTTATTGGTCTATAAGTAGTAAACTTATGGAATGGAGCTCTTGGTGGAGATTGTGCTAGATTATTTGATAGAGATGTCTCAAAAGAAGGATTGAAACAAAGGGAAATCTGCGGAACTTTGAGGTAGAGAGGAGTATGATCTTCAAAATGGAAATCCTTTAAGGACTCCATTTCACAAAATAATTAATTCTCATGAGTCAACAAAGAAGGGAGATGAAGAATACCTTTATTAGTTGCATATGTTAAACCTTCTTGAAATAAATGAATACAAATGATCTAGAGGACTAATTGAATCAAAGTTGTTAAGTGTACTAGAGTAGTCTTGTTAGTGTAGAATCACAACACCCCTGAATGGCTTGGTGTGTGAGTGGGGAATTCGGTGTGATTCAACAACATGGGACCATCTCTCAAGTGTGTGGACTTGCAAACTTGAGATGGCCCTCCGGAAAAACTAGTTCTTGTCTCCTAATCTACCTGCCACAAGCTACTCCAAAGGTGCGAGATAGAGTCTAACTAATCCTAATCTAATTGTTCCAAGGGGACAACAAGAAAGAGAGAGGATGAAAGATCCTACACTAAGCGGTGATAAACCAGAAAGGGAAGTGCAAGATATTTTGTTGAGGGAGAATGAAATAGGGAAAAGGGAACTAGGGAGGTTAGACAAAAGTGACACAGACCCAAATCTAGATCTGCCATAGAAAACTCCATGAAGCACGACGTCTTGCACTGCAAATGTAAAATACATGCACAGGGAGCAAACATAAGATAGAGAGGCACAAAGAAACAACAGAACAATGCTAAGGGTTGAAAGACGCCATGAAACAAGGTTTTATTTCTCTGTAAGGTGCACAGACTATTACATGTGGTGCTCAGAGGCACAAATATGTTCTCCAGGCGTCGAGAAGGCCTACAACTCAAATGGAGTTGGGAAATGAATTTGACAGAGTTTCCCTACACCTAGAATGTCTCTTCCTCTCAAAATGAAAAGTATTACAATATAGAAAGAATAAGAGAGAGAAGAGGGAAAATCCAAATCCTACTTCAACCACCTTAAGATACACATTGAATCCTACTTTGAAAGCTCAACCACCATTAATCAATGCCCCTCTCAAATCCACCCACAATATGTCGATTCTAGTTCCCTACGTCTACTCGGTGTGTTGAAGAAGGAAGAACGGCGGATCAAATCAAATCAGATCTGGTAATTGAAGAAATTAGATTCTATATTAATGGCCTGGAAGATGTTTTCCCATTTTCCCCCACTAAATCCTATTAAGAATGTTTTTTTATGTTTCCACGGCACAGAGGGTATCGAGATGTTTCCAAAAGTCTTTTCCCTGCCCAAATTTGAGTTCTCAGTCAAAAGATATGGCCATTTGAATATTTGGGTCATGGACACACAATATTTTAAAGAGTCTACCATACCGGGTCCACGTGATGCCCCGCGCACCTTAGAGATTCGACCCCTACCTTTCAATTCAAAATAGAGCCTAAGCCGACACGTGGCGGCTTCGCGGGCCCCACAGGTGTTCCTTTGTTATTTTGTGCAAGTTTTTCATGTTTGGCGGGGCCATAAGTCTGACTCTAGACACGTGGTGGCTTGGTGCTCACTTGAAAACAGCCCCTAGGTTTTACCTTTTAAGTTGCGTAGTTGAGACACATGGAGGCATCTGCTTGCTTTTGGATTTTCAACGGTGACTACACCTCTTCAAACACTAGGATACGTGGCAAGTTGACGCTCGTTTGGAAACCCGCCCCAAATTTTACTTTTGAAAGAGCATCGTGTTGACACTTGGCTTTCTCCACCGGCCTATCTCTACTTTGACTATTCAACCCATGACTCTGTCCCCTTTTTGACCCAGGACACGCGGTGAGCCCGCGATCATTTGGAAACCCGCTCGGTTGTTTACCTTTGAAGGAGCTTTGTTGAGACACGTGGCACCTTCCACCTGCACTCTTATACTTAGTCATTTTTTGAGTCTCTCCGTACCATTTTTTTAACTTGGACTACGTGGCGAGCCCGCACTCATTTGGGTCTTCACTTTTGGATCTGCCTTTGGAGGTGCGCCGGATGACACGTGGCTACTTCCGCTAGCACTTTTATACTTAGTCTTTTTTTAGGCCTGCCATGTCCGCCTTTTTGACTTTTAGTTGTTGACTCTGCCCCTCTCTGGGCACAGAACACATGAGGGCATGATGTTTGTTCAAGTTTCCCCTTTTGGATTTAATCTTTGGAGGTGCGTCATTTGGACACTTGGTAACATCCACTATCTCCTCCATACTTAGTCATTTTTGGGGCTCATTCTGAACTATTTCGGGGCACGACGACTTGAGCCTTCGTCATTTCTTTTCCTTTGAGCCTCTGGTTTCTTTGACATTGTCTTCTCTTCCCCAACCCTTCTATTCCATTTTAGAGTCTTCCTGCAACTTGTTTACTAGATTTGAAGCATGTGTTCATTCAACAGAGTCATTTTCTTTAATTTCTTCCTGTGTAGGGTCAAATTTGACTCCTTTGGGCCTTTGATTTCATTTGTGTCGTTCAGCCTCATTTAGACCCTGCGTTCCTTGGATCAAGCTTGCTTGTCCCTTTATTTGTCGTTCTGGAATGTGAGCTCATGGGTGCAATCGTTCCCTTCATATTTCCTTTATGTGCGGGGCTTGTTTTGACCAAATTTATTAGGGCCGAATTTGGGATAACAAGTATTCCACCAAAGGCTGATCAATCTTAGTAGTTTGAACAAACTTTTCTTTTGACTTTTGATCACCCACTAGCTTCCAGATTTGCTTCTTTCTTGAATGTGCACTTTCCAATTATGGAAGTAATATTTTGATAGGATCAGACTTGAAAAAAGGACCTTCTCCTTCTAGTTTTGCAAAGGAGATATTTAATTAGCAAGTTGTAAAAATTTTGCACTGGTACATCCCAGATTTTCTTTGAAAGACGAAGCCACCACTAAGGCCTTGCACCCTAGATGTACAAATTAACTCAAAAAGCTCTTGAAATGATAGCTTTATAAACTGAAAGGCTGAGCTTTATAGATCTTTATGAATCTTCCCATATTTTTCCCAGTGGAGTCAAGTTTTATGGAAAGCATGTCAATACACCATGTAATGAAACTAGTCTATCCATGATTTTTATTTTAGGGATTTGCCACTATAATATCAAATTTTATAAATAGATGGAACTTTTAACCTATAGAATGTCTCTGAGATAGTCCCCAACAATGACATTAATTAAGTGTTGTTGACGAGATAGTATAACATATATCAATTAATAACCAGGAGAATTTAAAGAATTTCCTTGGCAACAGTGTCACTCGGGTGTTGTTGATGGGCTAGTAAAACATATATAAATCAATAACCAGGAGAATTTAAAGAATGTCCTTGACAATGGTGCCACTCGGGTGTTGGCCACAAAATAGCACCACTGGTAGAAGAGCAACTAACCCCAATTGGTTGGCTTTGAAAGAGTTATAAACAATGAAAAGTTCTTTGTCGTTGATAGTGGGATTTTAAAAAACTCCACTCAATGAATCAAATCAAGGATGTGATTAGGAGGCACCTTCATAAAGGGGGTGGCTTTACCTGCTACTACGGCTTTGTATTAAGTAAGGTGAGAGGACCTAATTAGGGGATCGAATAAAGAAAAACGTCTCATGACTTAGTTTCCTTTATGGTTGGTGTAACCTAATTTGAAGCAAGTGCAGCCACACATACAATAATTCTCTCAAAAGAGTTGTCACTTGATTTATTGTAAGAACTTAACGATCAAATACGAGATCCTATATACGACAATGAACAACTTTAGATATTGTATTTTCCTAATATTATTGACTAAGGTTGCTTTAAATTATATTGGATCATAGAATTAGTTGGATTCTTGGCAAAGCTTACGGTAAGGGATAAATTTTAAAGATCAAATTTGTAGAATAAGCATATGTATGGTTTGCAGGTATGATATGCTTAGTAGGTATGTAGATAATGGATGTTTTTTTATTTGAAATTTGGAGGGGGCAACTACTTTTATGACCTTAGTACAATTAGTATTCCCATGGAATGAATGCATTATTAATCGTGGTACTTGAAAAGAACAATCAATTTAACATGATCTATGAAATAATATTTGCATTCATTGATACTCAATTAGCACAAATGTTGTCTACAATCTTCCCAATCCTAACTACAAATCATGGAGTTAGAGATGAGATAAAACACTTGCTAGATTTGTCTTATACACCCAAAATACCCTTAAGGGATAACAAGAACTCTTCAAAAGTGATGTTGCCTATAGGATTTTACAACTAAGTTGAGCTATTGCCTAATATACATTATTCTGCAATAGTCTTACAAAGACTTAAGAATATATACGGCTAAGAAAGACCCTTATGTGCTTAACAAAGTAAAGCCAATACAAGATAATAATTGAAACAATATTGCATCTTTCATTCTTTTAAAGCATAATAAATGGAAAGTATAGCTTGATAAATCACAAAGAGATCTATTCATGTAAGTTATGTTTTGGGACACAAACAAATGCCCTCAAAACCTGCTAATGGTTATACAACGCAACCACCTTAGCTCTTCCTTACAAACTGGATACAAAAACTACTTACTAGAAGCTAGAAACTGGAACAGTAAAACTAAACTTAATAAAAAAACTCTACAACCACCCCCAATTCGCCCCCTCACACCAAATGACAAAGTGTTACAATATATAGAAGATGATAGAGAGAGAGAGAAAAAAAATCTTATTTCCCTCTTCACCCACCAACATGATGCATTAAAAATCTGAAAAGGAGCATGAACATTTTGCCAAAGTCATTCATTCCTTTTGTCTTGTGTGTTTAGATAAAAAACAAACACCATACTTCATTAAGACAAGTGGTTAACCAACACTAGGAATACAAGTTGAATGCTTTGAAGCCATTTTCTATTTTCTCCCACTAATGATATCAATTTATGAATCTTATAATGCCAAATTGAAGGGCTTGAAGAGACCTTTCCAACGATATAAGTTTTATAATATTTGGAACTTTGGATTAAAAGATACGGTCCTCTCAAGTTTTGCATGTTGGGAAGCACAAAAATGTGACATGTGACAACCTTTGATTAGTTTGGGATTGCCTCCTACCAATGTGTTCATTACTTTTCCATTTGTTATGTGTTGATCATTGGTTTGCTCGCGAGATCGAATTTTCTCTTTCTTTCCTCTCCGGGTAGGTCTATTCCTTAGTGAAATACAAGCCAATAAGAAATCTCCATGGTCTTCGTAATGTCGGTCCTTTTATCTCTTCTGACAGAGTGTGAAGTATCAACCAATGAGGAATCCTTATGCTTGCTTCATATTTTACTTTTAACATCTTCCCGACTTACAACCACAAAACATAAGCCAATGAGAAAGCTCCATGTTCCTCAGGTTTATCAATCTTTCTTGCTTCGTGCTCACTTTTGATTAGTTTGGCTTTCACGTCGCAACCTTTTCTTTTTGGGGAACTTAGAAATTATTCACTTCCTAAAAAGGTTGTCATGTATCCCTACTTTGACCTCACTCTTCTGCCACTTTTCTTTGACCTTCATTGACTTTGCTTTCATCGTGGACCAAAAATGATTTGAAACATGGTCCATTCTGCAGACTTGAAGTTTGTCGAGCCCATCTACTTGAATATTTTCTAAATGATGACACATGCCTTGTCTTTGATGTTATAGATTGTGTCATGTGTCGCATTTGATTCCACCATTTTTCCTTGACCTTCGCCGACCCAAACCTGGACCGAAAGCTTTATGAGTTACAACTCATCCCGGGGCTTGACATCCACCAGAGCCTAAAAGCAATAAGGAGCCCCAAATCCCACCACATTTTGGTCTCTCATTGGCTATGGGTTTTTAATGCCCCGTGACTATTCTTTTTATGCGGCTTTTACTTGCTTGTCGCAGTTTAATTAAAATCCTACCTAAGTCCAACTAACACTCATTTGTTTCACGGGTTAGGAGAATCATGGAACACTAAGATCTTGTACTCCATGGTAAACTCGAACCACTCCCCGAATTTTTTTCTTAATCCTTTCATTTATCTTGCATGAAGGCACAATATCTATTACAAATCGAAACCTCCTCTTTGACTCAGATGATCTTTAAAGCACATGGAGTAACCTTGAGGCACATAGAAATAGTTAAATGCACATGGAGTCTATGAAAAGACTAGATTAATCCAAGGAACTAGGTTGAGCATGAACACCGGACATTAGTAAATAATCTTTTGCATCAACTATAAGTGTCTGCGCCTCGTCTAAGGAGGCAAGTTCACTTCTTCTTAGCATAAAACCAACTTCCAAAATTGTGTATTGGTGAAGAAAATTAGTTAATTATCTTTCATGGGCCTAGTAAAGCATCCTATTATATTTTGCTACAATATCTCTCATATGTTCATAGGGATCATTTTTCAATTGAGACCACTAGTCAAGGAGAGCATGGGCATCTTTAGTTGGTTTAAACCTAGCTTCAAAATAAGATTTCCATACCTACCCAATTTGTCATTGATCACATTAGAAAGTGGTAGAACCAATCCACAATAACATACTATAGAGATTCCACAAACAGCAGATCAAACATTTTTGTACTCCACTCCCAACACCCCACAATATTTTATGAATACTTTGCGATATGATCGTTAGGATGTTGTTTTCCATCTTCTCGGAACTTCAAAAATTTCTTCCTAGATCCCTTTGGTACGTCATGTAATGGAGGGTTCAAGGCCAATGGTCATGTGTTATATCCCTAAGGGACAATCACAACCATTATCTATTCTTCTTCCTCTAATTATTCTTCTTCACCTCCTCCTTCTTCTTCGGAGGAATGAGTTTTAGAGGTTCAACTACTAGTTCTTCGATGTGACCTTCAAGAGGAAAATTAGGAACAAACTCAGGAAAATACTCTTGACCAGTTGGCCTTGCTAGGTGAGTCATGGGAAATCTGAAATTAGCTAGTTGTTGTTCTTCGAATTTCGGATAAGTTACACTACCATCTCAAACAGACCTTGTGTATCTTCTTTTTGCCAATTTATAGGATTGATATAAAGCTCAAAACAAAACAAAAAAATATGCCCTTTTTGTTGATTAATATATTGTCTTGCTCTTTGCAAAGCTTGTACATGTTTTTCTTTTGAAGCGAGAAATCTTAAATTTGTGTGATAGTGATTGAAACTTTCCCTATTATTCCCTATGTAATTCCTCAAATCCGATGTGAGATCTTCTTGAGTATCCTAAAAGAAAAGAAGATTAGGCTGCAAAATAGGAGCATTTCTAGGAATGGTCATTATGGGAAAAATGCAAAGTATACATCAAGGCTCTTAGGATTTAGAATTCTAATTTTTTAAAATTTTCAAATATATGATTTTTTTGGATTTTTTAGTTCTAAGAAGTGGTGTAGAGACAAAAAAATTTTCCCCATGATAGGCACCAAAAACTATTGGCGAAATAATTTGTCGCAAGGACCAATTGGTGGATTTTCACCAACATTTCATGACTAAGTCCCTCCTCTCGGAAATGGAGAGGCTCCCATTTATTGAATGTTAAAAACAAAAGATCACGTGGTTGTGAAGCCAAGAATTGTAGAAGAATACTCCACTACACATGTGGAAAATTGTTTGCACCTAGTGTATGAGAGGAACTTTCTTAGAGAAAGAGGAGGTAAAGGGGGGTAACAATGTGGGGAAAGGGGGTTAAGTTCATGGATAAACACTTACAAATTTCCACAACATTAACCAAAATATTTCTACACTGAATTAGAACAACTCAACTTCAAGAACAAGATAAGACAAACAAATCACAAATAAAGATTTCTATTGATTCATTGATCAAAGGCACTAACACCTTCCTTGGTTTTATACGATTATCCTATCTAAAAAGTTAATCATGCAAAGAAATGGAGGATACATAGAGCAATGGAAATAAAATAAATGTAATCTCTTACTTGTATCTTAGTAGTGCAATAGTTTTCTACTTAGAGACTCATAATTGATAACCCCTTAGAATGAAGAAGTCTTCCAAATATATAGCTTTACAAAGAGACATTTCATCTACCCCACACGAATTTTCACCTACCTTCTTCACTTGTGACCTTTCATATCCCTAGGAAATAAAAGTGAGTCCCTTTTCATTAATTAAAGAGAACTCATTACAATGTTGAACTATAGGTCACATTTAAGTGAATAAGAAAACAAAAAGTGAAAAGTACCTTCCCAACAAAGAATTAGAACATGAGAGAGAAAGGAAGGATGAGAGAAGAAGAGGGGGAGAGAATCATACTAATGGAGATGATGCATCCACCAATGAAGATCCACCGCCAATGAAATCTTATGTAATACACCCAGGAAAAATTCTTCATTTTTGAACTCCTTGCTGAAGTGTGTTGTTATAGGTGCCACTTTCTTTGCTTGAGGGATATGCATGAAGCTCGAGAGCCTTTATCCAAGTTTCAAAAGTAATGTTGATGTTTTTGCATTGTTTGAACCAAGTTTGATGATCCTTAACAATATTAGAAATTACACACCTGATTTTTACAAGATATTCCAAAGTGTCCTTGTTGAACAAGAAGGGATCTCCTACTTATTTCCTAACCAATTCCTCAAATGGCTTCAAAAGGTCTTCCATCAATGAATTCTCACTTACTAGAGGCACTTGAAGTTTCGAATCCATTGCTTATGTTTTCCAAATTTTGGGAAGTGAGCTCTTCGTAAGAGTAAAGTTCCTCGTGAGCATTGTTCATCATTTCATATCGAGGCAACCAATGTTTGAGACCAAATTGGGGACATATTCTCAATTATAGAATTGAACACATTTTTGCCCACCAACATGAAAGAGTCAAGGTTACCCATTTTTGTCACCAATGGAAACACTTGGTCCCAATGAGCCTTTTCCTTTTCAATTTCATCTTTACCTTCACAACAAAGAGTGTGAACAAAATCAAACAAAAAAGAATTTCAAGCAACATAGTTCTATCTTTCTCGAGAACCTTGTTAACCCATCAATCATTAGCTCTTCCTTACATGGAATGACCTTAAGTATTTTTATTCATGCGGGGTCAAAACTATTGATAGGAGTAACATCTTGATAGGGAGACATAGATGTATACTTGGATCCATGAATGACTAAACATAGGAAGTGAGAATTTTCACATGTTCTTCCAACTACTCAATTTTTTGTTTGTACTCTTCGTTCCTTGAAAGCAACGAAAAAGTGAGAAGTTACCTGTGCTTTTTTACCTCATTTGGCCTTCACAATCTTTGAGATGGCTTAAAAGTTTGGTACCACTATCTCATTGTATTTGTATTGTTCTCGGCTCACTTCCACTAAATCTTAGATCCATGAGAAGATCTTCATTCTTGCAGGTTCAATACTAGGCATGATTGCACTTTCGAGTTCATAATGAGGGACCACATCTTGCACTTAATGAGCTAGCTCAGAGCGAAAGAAGAGATACTTAGAGATTGGTGCGAGAACTAGGGGTTACGAAGGATCAATTTATCCTTGCTCAAGATCCTTGATGAGATCCTTTGTGAATTTTTCCTTCTTGTGAAGTCTCCTAGTAGTGAGATCCCTTCGTGTCCATTGTTTTCTTCTTTGCAGATTCCCCTGAATGAGTGGAGCTTATAGTTCTCTTAGATTCCTTCAAGGATGAGAGACGAGATACTTACCTCAAGAGGGTTAGAAGACCACCAAATTTTATGAAGGAAACCTTATTTATTTTGAACCATCAATTAGATCTACGAATCACTATTGCGGTTCTCTCGATATCACTTGATTCCAAAATGCTCCATGAGACAGTAAAGAGGTGAAGACTTTACCACTTGATATTTTGGATCGAAAAAATCAGATCTATCATCTTTCACACCTTTAACGAACCAATCAAAACTGAAGCTCCTCATTTGATCAATATTCATTCTCATATGATCTTTTTCCTACCTCAAGATCATCCAAGTAATTGACCCAATAATATTCAATCTGGGAATATGGTGCAATTCAAGGAGATTGAATGTTTCAGGATTGTTTCGATGTCAAAATCAGACTTAGAGGTATATGAGTAGAGGCTAAGGGAAGCAAAGGAGGATTTGAGGGTTGAGTTATCTGCAACACTTTTATACGAAAGAGATTCCAAGAAAAATGGGGAAAGACAAACCTTTTTTCATGTAGTTTTTGCTCTGTTATGGACTTGAGCAAGTTGCCTACACAACTCAAACATCACTATCTTATCATTGAGATACTCCGGTGAGTTTGTGAAGAGCAAGGTCGAAGCATGAAACCACGATGTAGGATAAAGTTGAAAACTGAGTGGATAAACATTTATACCTCTCGATTAATGTTGCATCTTAAGAGGATAACCTTAGCTCTGGGTTGCCTTCCAAAAGTCGTATCACAAACATGGTAAATACATCATTCACACTTGAAAAAATGGTGATTACTTTCCTTGAGAGTGAGCTGAGGATATATTTCAAAGGCCAATACTTTCTAAGAAACATTTGGAGTGATAGTTAGGCCTTTGAATTTCCTTGTGCTTGCAAGAGCATACACCAAATATGAGGTCATCGTGAACTTTCTTGTAACAGGTAACTAGAGAAATTGACGGTGAATGTTGTCACTTATGATTAGTCCCTAATCTACCACCCGGTCTCCTCGGGTGGTAGTGAGGATGAATTGGGCCATCCAGAAAACCCTTAGTCATCTCTTCACTCATTACCCTGCTTGATAAGATGATAACATTTAAGTAGGCATTTTGGAACTCACTTATTGGTAAGGTTTTTGGCATATGAGAGGGTTTCCTACCTTGTCTTAGCCATGATCTAAGTGTGAGGCCCTGGAGGTATGATTCAGTATTTTCCCATTCATGAGATGCAAACTCTTTGGAGATTATGACCATATTGTTATTGGTTGGAATCTGCATACACTGTGAGATGCCCTTGGGTGTAAGCACTACAAGAATGGAGTTGTCGTCCTCCTCACTATTATGTAGTCAGGTTCATAATGTTGAGCACATGCTAAGACCAATTCTATATTTTGCACTGATAGTTGATGGCCTCTTACTATAAACAATCCACTTGTGAAGATTTTCTCTTCCATAGGCTCTCTTGGTCCTCCGAGCATCCTATTTTTTAGGTCTTCTAGATCCATGTGAGTGACATCACTATCACCCACACCTAGATACTCAGTAAACAAGGTTTAAATAGGATTCATACCTAATAATTTAAACTTCATGTTTTCAAAAAGCAACAAGATGAGTGAAAATAAAGTTGCCAACAACTTTCTGCACCAAAATCTAAAACTTTCTATTTTTAGCAGGTGGGGTTAAAAAAGTATTTTGGAATTTGTGGAAAATTTACACAATCCTTGTTCTCTAAAGCTCCTAATCCACTTAGGCTATTTCCACTAATGAGGATTTTCTATTTTTAGAAAGTTTCTATTTTTAGACATTTGCTTTTTCCCAACATTTTATTTTTATAAAATTGCCTAATTGACCCTTCTTTGGTGTTCCTTGTTGTTTCATGGTATTATGAATGTTGATAATTTGTTATTTTGGGAAACTTGTTATTTTTAGAATGTCATTATTTAGAGCACATGTTATTTTTATTAAATGGAATTACGAGTGTCGGATTGTAATGAAACCACCATCATTGTGTTATGTTTTACACCAGGATCTCATGTTTTCAAATTTCACCCTTTTTTGTCTTCCGAATCTCTTGGAAATAAAAAAGCAAGTCCTAAGGTTTGGTTTTTCAATCGATGTATTAAAAAATCTAGGGAATTATATGATATGCAACTATAATCTTCCCAAAGGCTTTTGGGAAAAGAGAATTCCGACAAATTTTTATTAGAATCTGTTAGTGAGATATGAAGAAATCTTGTTTTTGGAGGCTATGGTTGTTATGAAAAAAGTTGCCAGTAGTTTTTGTAGAAAATGGTACTTTTCAAGGTTTTACAACAACAAAAATGGAGGGAGGTCAACTTGTGTAGAGAAAATAAGCCAAAACTATGTTTTAAAACACTTTCCAAACTATGTTTTAAAACACTTTTATACTTTCTTGCTAACCATAGATCAAACCCAAGTTAAGTGAGAGTTAATGTGAGGTTAGAAAATCAGGTTTAATGGTGTAATGGGGACACAGGGACAACATGGAATGTAGACATCTAAAATATTGACATGATTAATTACGATTAATCTATCCCATAAATATCCCAACATCATCCATATAATAATTAATCACAAGATTAATTATTATTATTTAATCCATTTTATCATATTTACCCTTTATCATTTATCATTTATCCTATCATTTCATCATTAATCCTTTAAATCCATTATTATATCCCATTTTATCATTAATCACTTTAATTTTGTATTATATCCTATTATCCCATTTTAATCCTTCATTAACATTTTATAGGAATTTAATATTCCTACATCTCACCAACTACCTACTCTACACATCCCTACACCTAGCCTTTCCATGTAAAGTTACCCCTAATCTTCTTTTATTTCTAATCCTGAAAATAATCACATCCGTACACATCTAAATCTAGAGGATTTTATTTCTAGAAGCCTCTCTAAACTTCCCTCCATTTAAAAATTCAAATAAACCTTCAACTCTCCATTGAATCTTCTCTCAAATTCTAGAAATATCCATTCTAGAATTCTCCATTCTTCTCATGCATTATCCACCCTTGATCCAAATCCAACATGGCTTCATCTTAGCCATTGAATCCTCCACCCACAAACTATAAATTGAGCTCTCCTCCTCCATGAGAGCTAGTGAGAAGGGCTGGAAAACCTTGTAATATCACAACACATCCATTTTTATATTCTTGATCACTCGGTCAATCCATCTTCAAGCCACACCAATCAATCCATCATCATCTTCATCAAGCAATCCAAAGCACAAATTAAGGGGAGGTGATCTCCAAGTGAATCCAAAATTCTGAAACAACAATCAACAATCAATCAAGATCAAATCCAACAAATAAAAGGAGGATTTTTGCAATTCTTGTAGGTAAGTGCGAGATATAATTTCTATCTCTTTTCCATCTATTGTTCTATCTCGAGGTTTTGTTGGAGAAGATTAGATTAAGAAAATAAACTTCCTTGTTTTCTTGTATTTTCATACTAATATTTTCTTGCATTACTTTTGCACCTACCCCGGGGCTTACCCCCTATTTTAATCATTTTACATCTTGTTTGAGTCCTTGAGCAGATGTCCTAACTTTCAAGAATTTTCATTGATGTTAATTTGAAATTTCAAACTCGATTTTGTTTCTAGTGCAAAACAATGCCTTTGCTCTATGTATTAGTCCTATGTTCATAGAATGGTGCATATGTACGTAAAATGGCACCTATGACCCGAATAAACTCCTATGTCCTACTTTAACACCTTTGTAGAAACGTCAACGCCTATGTTCGGCCTTCAAACTCGCTTTTCAATTGTTTTTGTACTATTTTTTACCCTATTTTCATCTTTTGTTCATAAAATGGAGCATATTTCCATAAAGTGGCACCATTTGTGATCTATATTGGTGCCTTTGCAGAAACATTAGTGCTTTTGTTTTAGCCTTGAAGCCATAAAATTGCGCTTATTTGCTGTTTTCACTTTTTTTGACCCTATTTTCGTCTTTTTCATAGAATGGTGCCTATTTTCACATAATAGTGCTTATGTTCATAAAGTGGCATGTATGATCTATATTGACACATTTTTGTATCTTTCAAAGTGCCTTTGTTTTAGCTTTAAAACCTTGTTTTTGCCAATTTTTGACCTGTTTAAGGCCTTTTCTCATACATTGGTGCCTTTGCACACATAATGACACCTATGTCCTAAAGTGGCACCTTTTTGTACTTTGGATCCTTTGTCATAATTTTGCGCCTATGTCATGTCAATTAGTGCCTTTGTAGAATCACGTTTTTGCTTACGACTAATGGTTTAATCTTGTTTTCAAGTGTTCTTGGTGGTTTTTACAGTCTAACATTTTGTTTTTGCAAGTTTATTACATCAACAAGGGGATATTCCATCCATTTTTATATTTATCTAACCTCTTTTGTGATTTTAGGATTGAAAACTACTAATCCTCTTGTTTTGTAGCTCGTTTAGTCCAAGATATTTAGAGTTAAAATCAAACTACTAACCCTTGTTTTGTAGGGCCTCCTCTTAAAGACCCAATCATTAAACTACTAATCTTTATCATTTCATTTTATCATCTTTTATCTTGGATTTATCATTTTACTTTGTGTTCTCCATTTTTGCTTGTTCATCTCGAAGGCAAAACTGTGTATGCTCTCCTCTCGCATCCTAGGATGATCTTAAGGATCAAAAGCGGTTAGCCTTCCTTTTTGCTTTTATAGGGGTAGTGTGACGTGGAAGTGATACAAACACACTTTCCATAGTCCTAAGGGTCTTGTGAAAATGGGATTCATCTCCATACACGTGGACACACCTCGTGTTCCAACGGGGTATACAAATTCTTGTATAATTGTTGTTATTGCCAAGCGTCGATTGCTTTAAGAGCGACATGAAGTGAGGGGCTTCCACATCCCAATACCTAGGCCTTAGACAACATCCTTAAAACACGGACTTGGGCCCCACGTACTACAAAGTATATCAAGGACTCCCTTAGTGAGCTCATACATCCTAGATTAGGTAACCTCTTGGTTGCATATTGAGTTATAGTGCAAGTAGGCCACACTTCCCAAGATCATGTTATCCCAAATTTCCTCCAGGAAAGTTTGGTCATAACAAGACTTAAACATAAAGAAAACATGAAGGGAAATAATTCAAACACATGAGCTCGAGTTCCAGAACCAAAAAAGTGGAAAATAAAGGCCCGAGAAAGTCAAATTCAACCCTGCACAAGAAGAAATAGAAGAAACGGTTCTTCTGGGCATTTCCATGTCTTAAATCTATTTAAAGGGTCGAGGGAGGACTCAACAATGGAATTGCAGGGTTAGAGAAGAAGGGGCAATGCTGCAAGAGAGGCTAGGAGCAAGAAAGGAAAAATGGCAAGGATCTAAGGTCTTCGGGCTCAAAATCATTTAGGAAAGAATCCAGAATCAACTAAGTATGGAAGAGCCAGTAGAGGGAACCACGTGTCTTAATGGCACTCCTCCAAAGGTGAATCCAAAAAGAGAAGCTCAAATAAGCACCGCATCTCCACGTGTCTCAAGATGAAATGAGGTAGAGGAAAAAGTCGGCGTTTGAACCCGAGTCAAACCAAAGCAGAGCAGCAGGGCTGAGGAGTTTTCTGGATTTTGTGATTCTCGTGGAAAAAGGGGAAAAGATAAATTTTGAACCCACAAACCCAATTTTGCCCTAATTTGGTTGTCATGTGTCCCACATTATCAAAAGGGGACTCATTTTTCAAGTTGTTTTCCCATCCATTTGTGCGGACCCGATACAAACTTCGAAGGGGCATATCTTTCGGCTCAGGGCTCGAAATATTTCGAATCTAATGTCGTTGGAAAGATCTCGGCCTCAAAAAACCAAATGGAGGAAACGTCTTTGGCATTCAATGCAAGATCTATCTCAACAACTATATTGGATTCGCTTATTTCCGTCATTTCCTCTTCCTTGAGGCACCAAACTAAGGATCGATGCAAGAAAGATAGATTTGAGGCGATTTTATCGAAGCATTAATAGTGGTGGTTAAGTTTCGACCTACTTTTCCCGCTTCTCTCTCTCTCTCTCTCTCTCTCTCTTCTCTTTGATCAAATCTATAAATACAGGGGCGGGATTCATTGTAAAAGTGGTTATTCATTCTCCTTCCCCGCCCCTTCTCTCTTTCTTCTCCGAGTCGAATGTGGAGTTTAAACCTTCCTCCCCGATTGGTAAATGGTGTTTTTCACCTCTTGCTCATGTATGATGCTTTGTGAAATTTTTGAAGTAATTAAACTCGTTTTTGTGATGCGTTTGTCCATCCTTCATTTGTTTTCATTGCATCTTCTTGCCTCTCATTGTTAGAGTATTCTGTGCATGTTTTTGGATGTTTCATTTGCGATTACTGGAGCAGCGTTCATTGGGTTAAAACGTTTCCTATGTGAAATCTGATCTTTGGTCTCAGCCGATCTTGCGCGTCCATCCTCTCCATTTCTCACCTCTATTCGTTTCATGGCGGTTTGGGTAGATGATCAACATTTCCCTTTTCTTGGTGCTATCACCTCTGTATTATAGGATTTATTTATTTTCATGCTCTCTCTCTCTCTTTCCTTGGTCCTTGGAATTGTTAGATTAGGAGTACATAGTCACATTTCCTTCCTTACAAGTAATTTAGCATTAGGATAAGGAAGAAGAAGTTGGCTTTAAACCCGAGGGCCATCTCAAGTCCACAAGTCCCATAGCTTGAGAGATGGTCCAATGTTATGCAAATCATGTCAAATGAGTCTACCTTAGAAAAGCGACTGTATAACTCATTTGGGGGTGTTGTGATTTCACGTTAACGACGAGATCACTCGCTAGCCAGCCCTACATTGACACATAGGTGGAGAGCCAATTGTGGCACCACCGTCGGTGTGTGGTATTGAAAGCGGGTTATAGCTTGATTGCAATCCCACTTGACTAGTTAGGGTGTGTGTTGCATGTTTGTTGTTTGTTTATGAACACCCTTAACCATCACATTAAAATTTTAATTAATCAAACATTATCATAATCATCCATCCTTAATCACACGATCCCAATCCTAATCCTATCACCATCCTTAATAAAACTAATACCCCATACATCTTATTAAACCATGGAATTTTATCCTCAATCCCCAAACCAACATCTAAACCCCTACCTATTTTCTAAATCCATCAACCAAATTATCTCATCATCCCCCACCCATAAAAGTCAACCATCTCACTTTGACCATGAAGTCCCACACACCATCCAACAAATTAACACACAAATATCAAACTTAACATCCTACCTCAACTAATCCCATCCTTGTCATCCAAATCAACCATCCCATGTTGATCCTAACATCCTAAAAATCATTCAACAACTTAATCAACAAATTTATGATCTTCAATCTTCAATCAATCAATCACCCCCTAAACTATAATCTCTCAACCAACCCCATCCACAATTTTCCCTTTCTAAGATCCCTACCCCTCACCCCAATAAACTCCTCCTTGAGCAAACCAAAACATCTCAATTCACACCATGACCTAATCAACATAAACCATTATCCCCACAAACCAATTACATCAACTTTTACCACCTCACTAACTTTGACCTAGACTAAGAGGACCTCCTTTGTGTCCTTTCTAGTCTAGCCACCAATCCCAAACACACACAACCCTCCCAAACCTCAACTACTAAAACTCCTATCAATCATTATGATTTACACCTTCAATCAAAACTCGTACAAATAATCCACCATCATCAAAAACGTCAATTCCTAAATCCAATCATCATAAAACCTATCATCAAGTCCCATTCACATATCCACAACAACCCCAACAAATTCATCCATAATTATTATCCCCCACATCTCGTCTTATTCCTCCATCCTCGTCATCTTCACCATCTCAATCCGATCCTATAAACTTTCTCCTAGATAGTCCTACATCCCCTAAGCTACCATCAAATTCATCCTCTAAGCATATTCCATCCCTATTGATCAAAGGATACTTGCTAAAGATCACGAGAAGGAGTCCGTGCGGGAGAGAAAGCCGAGATCAAGGGTATGGAGGGCAAGTTCAGCTTTTGGAACTTAGCTGATTTTGAGCATGACGACCTATTTTTAGAAGATGGCGTGCGGAACACACCAACGATGCAGAGACATGCGTGTCACGCATTGTCTATCTTTGGAGGATCAAATCGAAGCGTTTTGCATGGAGATGAGCTAGGAGTAGGATTGTCACTTCAGTTAACTATAAGAAGTCTATAGATAACACACTTACATGTGTGGCTATGCTGTAAATGGTGCATGGCTATTAATAACATGCTTGCTATTTACTGAAAAAATATAAACAAGTGAAGGGCAAATCCCACCCTATATATATGATATGATGTACGTAGTAAAAGACATACACAAAGAGAGAGATATATATACGATGGGACTACTGAATTAGATCCACATGTGCATTGGTATAAACTGACATTACTGTAAGGAGCTTCTCTGTTTATTAATAGATAGAAGATATTGGTTGAATCTAAGTGTCATTCTGTGTGTAATTGAGTGGTACATGTTATTGATTTAATCATGAGTACTATTTAAAGCTTGTTCTTCCATAAAATCTGAATATGGCATGCATTATCGAATGGTGGATTAGTTATGTATCTATATTTTTCTTCCTTCATTATGTTAACATCATGTTATAGGAACCCTAAAGAGGGACTGATACCTTTGCGTGCTTCGTGTGAGTGCTCGGTCTAGGTGAGTGATGTGCCAAAGCATGACTAGGGTGTTATCTAGTAAATTCTAGGTTGCGTCATTAGTTCCGTTGTTGAGACCTCTTTTCAATTGTTTTTAGGATGGTTTGCGATGAAGATGTACCGGTTAACTCTAGCAAGTATTGAGGAATGGATACATAATCTGGAGGAAGAATATGCATGGCGGTTTAGCAATTGATCCGAGTTTAACACACGCACTTGGGTAGAACGAGAATATGTATGATAGCCTATATGAGAGCCTTTTCACCATATTTCCGGTAGAATTATACGAGTGGCTTCTGGCTTATGCATCTCAGTGGAATTGGAGGTATCACGTACTTATCTCGGACATAGGAAGAATTTCGTGCCCTTTATGATGTTGATTTGATCTGGACTCGGGTTGTGGATATGTGGTTTCTTGGTGTACTAAACAGATTATATTCGGAATATTTAATTTTGATGTATTCTTGTCTGCGGAGGTAGCTAAATTCCAATTTTACGGTATCCGGAGGAACATATTTACAAGGTATTCCATTGGTGATTAAGATCTTGATGGTAACTTTGAACACGGAGATTAAACCGATGGCTAACTAAACTTCACCACGCGTGAGGGTAGGACAAGTTTGGTGAAGGATGACAGACTTAGCGACGAAAGGTAGAGAGAGGAAAGGCAGATTAAGCATAATGAGGTACGTGAGAGGGAGATAGAAAATCAATGTTCCGTTGCGAGAAGTATGGCATTGAGGAGAGAGATGGCTCGTGAAGGATTTACTGACTCACGTAGAAGACGTGGAGCTAGAGCATTAGGAACTCCCCATCTTAGAAAACATGACAAAGATCCCCCTTGGCCTCACACGTAAGTGCGCCAAAGCAGAGACTACCTAGGTCGTGGCGTGCATCTTAATCCACTTGGTGACCTATCCTCGCGCTTGGTTTTTCGATATCTAGTATGACAAATAACCAACAAACTAACTTGGGAAGTAGGAAAGCGGAGTAAGTCGAGAGCAAGTACATCTATGACAGGATAGATGACTTCAATGGTATTTGGAGGAACATTCTTAGCGCATCATCCACACAGCAACGTGAGCGCGCGAGAATGTTGGATTCTCCTCTGAAGTGGAACTACCTCACGAGATCGTAGGGGTTCGGTATAGTACTACTTTGTCGGAGCATAGGGAGTACATCTACGGTCCTATTCCAGCTACAGGTGGAGGATTAGGAGTATAAGTGGTTCTAATTCTGTAGATCCGGTGGTTCTAGAGGCGAGAGGGAACACAAAGGTTACGAATCGGGTGGTCAAGGTCTCACAACAACCACAAAACATTTATATGGAGATGTCTCTTCGTCTTCCAGGAGTATAGAGACATAGAGGATGTTCTTGAGCATTTGCACATGTGTGAGATCTTGTGGCGTGCTAAAGGGATCACAGATGCCAAGTGTAAGGTAAGCCGGTTTTCTTCTACTACCTTGCAGAGAGCAGCACACAATGGTACATGAAGTTTGATCCTGATCAAACTTGTGTGGATTATGAAGCGTTGAAGGATGCTTTCTTAAAAGAGTTCTTGTGTGCATGTATACTTTGCTTAATGCTAAATCAAATGAAGCAAGAACTACCACCTAAAATAGTTCTACAATTTAGCTAAAACGAAGCATAAACACCATCAAGATAGAGAACTAAGCAAGATCTAAATTAACATTATAACTTTGAAAACATGAGATCAAAACTATGCATGTTATTTTAACATCTCTACTCTCCTAAATTACCAAAAAGAATTAATGGACCTATTTAGCTCCAATGGCAATCAAAAATTGCTTTGTTTGATCCTTAAAGAATGCAAGAATAGGAAGCTTTAGCTCTTAACAATGGGACCTCTCCATAAAACAAAAGGCAAGCTCTTAGTCTCTTTGCTATATGCTTTGCATTTACTCTCTTAAGAAGTTTTAGGTGTACGTATAAAGGTAGAGGAGGGCTCCTTATATAACCAAATGGATAAAGGAAACACTTCATCCCTTTGCATGTGGGATAAAGGTAAAACATGATTAGGAATGGATAAGGTTGCTTTATTAAAGGTAACCTTACTTTAGAAGGGTCTAATTTATGCTTAGCAAGTCATGGGAGTTGGGGGGTGTTTTAATTAATCAAAGGTGATTAACTAATAGGTAGATGTAAGCTTATAGAAGATAATTAGAGGAATATTAGTACGATTTAGGCTATTAGAAGGGGATTAAATCAATTAAATATTGATTTATTGGTTAAATGGAAGGGAAAGCTAATTAATTAATAATAATTAATTAGTCTAGGTAGAAGGGGTGATTTATTAACGAAAGGTCATTAATTAGGGTATTTGTTGGATAGGAAACTTAATTAATTAGCTTAGTGTAATTAATTAATGATGATATGAGGGAAAATGAGTGCTTTTGACGATATATCATCGATTTGCGAGAAAGGGGATAATTAGCGCAATTTAAGTATTTAAATTGCTTGGGCATAATTATAGGTGTCTACATTTACCCCTCTTTGGGGTGGCGTAAGTGATGCCACTTCAAAGATAGTAGAAAGAAAAGATTTTGAAGGGATAGAAGAAAAATTAGTAGGAGGGAGAGATGCCCCCTCGAGTGTCGATGGGGTGATGGAAGAAGCCGATCAACGATCGAAAAAGGTGAGATATAGGCAGAAGAAGGGGGACGAGGTAGGATGCCTCGATGAGAGGGAGAATTAGGGGTGAAAGGGAAGTGGTGTAGAAGAAATATGGACGAGGGGGGAGAAGATATTAGCCTCTAGCCGCGTATTTGTTTGAAACAATTTGGATGTCATCATATTGCCATAGGAACTACGTCATCGGTCCTTATGAAAAATATAAGCATACGACAAAGGTAGAATGACATGAAAAGCCATAATACGAACAATTGTCCATTGCTGAAAATACCAACTCCATGCAACATACAAAAATGCAATGCAATACGAGAAGGAAACAAGCTCATCTAACAAGGAAAACAAGTACGAACACACATATCCAACCCAACAACGGTCAAGACAGTTGTACAAATGTTTTGTTATCAGTGTTGGAGAGATCCACAAGTTCATGATTGATGACAAGGGTTAAAAATGATGCCCCAAGCAAGGATACATGCGAGGAAATGAAAATGGACATGGGGTCCATGAAAAGCGTTTGTCAGGCGCAGCGAATCAAAGACACCGAGCAACCAAAAGTGCCCCAGTACAGTACGAAAGCAAGTAGCTAGCTTTTTTGAATGGTTATGAATCGGTGATCTGCGAGTCATATTAATCGGGAAGATATGAGACAAACCAACGGGATATGGAGAAAATACCATACGCAAGACACAAGTTTCAGCCGTAAGAAGCAAGTTACCATTTTGTAGGGTGTTTTACTTTTTAGGAATTTTTTGAAAATTTTTGCCATGTTTTTGGATTTTTTTGATATAGTAAATGTTTGTATTGTTTTGGCTTTCAACGTGATAAACAATAGAAGAAAGGAGAAGAAGAAAAGAATGATCTGAAACCAAATTTAACTAAGCAATTGCACACTCACCTTATTCTTGCTTTGTATTGATTTTCGATGTAAAATTTGAGCATTATATCCTTTTGTATTTTTAATAAAAGAATAAAAACTGCAAGTACTGTGCAAATATTGAAAGAAATGAAGAGGATTCACCAGCAATTTGATGCAAGAATTGATAATGGAGTTCGGCGCTTGAGGCCTACGTCTCCGGGTCCGGTTGAATGGGACCGATCTATTAAAATCTTGAAAATAATTCTTTACAAAGAATTCTACAAAATTTTGACCTTCTCACAGTCTTCCTCTGAAAATAACAGGGGTTGCTTTTTACATCTCCTCCAAATTCCACTCCTAGCTCAAGTTATGAGCATTACAATAATTTTACACAGTCCGAATACCATACAAATATAATATACCTCCTTTTATATTGTTTCCAAACAGCTGGCGCATTGGTTAGGTGCCTATACTTTTGGATGGGAGGTCAGTTGTTCCAATCCCCTCCACTTCTCCTCCTTCTCCTTAGGCGCATTTTAAGTGTTTTATCCCACATTGTGGGGGCGTTAAAAATGGTAAGCATTTATAAATGCATGGAGGGCGGTTTTGAATTGGCTTAAGAGCCACCTATATGCTTATGTGGAGGGCGCATTTCTTGGGATAGCGCATGGTTTGATTTTTAGTGCTAAAACTCAGCCAAGGATAATGCGTGGTTTAGTTGGATAATGAATATGCGTGGACAGTGGTATATGCAATGCGTGGAAATTAATAAAAAATGCGTGGAAATGGTAGTTAATAACAAATAGGCGTGGGAAATTTGCATAATTTAAATAATGCATGCCTAAATGTCCCACATGCATGGTGCAAAGGCAATTATAGGAGTTTATATACACAAGTTGGTTTAATGATTAAATGAGAAGGAGGCCAAGGCACCCCTCCATAATCGAGTGTGTCGAACTGGTGAGGGCCCCACCCAAGAGTAAATAAGCGGGTCCATTTGTCCGAGAATGAGTGTCCAAGACCGGCGTTCCAAAACCCATTTTTTTAGTACGTCACACAATTCGTCCACGTGTCGCAATATAATCGAAACACTTGGCGAGTGTGCACACGTCCAACCTACACAAAACTCCAAATTTTGCCAGTTGCCCAAAAATTTCAGCGGGCTATAACTTTTGCAAACGAGCTTCGTTTCCTGCAAACAAGATGTCGTCGGAATCATATAATTTTTCTCCACGCTTTAAAAATGACTGCAACTTATTCTGAGAAGATCTTAGATCGGTGTTTCTCTGTGAGGATCCTCTGGATCATTCCTCCCCACTGAGAAACTTTTGGACCCCAAAATTCAACCTAATTGGTGAATAGGTGAGGGTATTTCTCCCTCACCTTTCCGGTTTCCATCCATTTAGCCTTGTTCGGATGCATGCCTTTGAACCCAACACGAAGATACTCAATATCACCCCTTCACGAAGTTCTTACTTTCCTGTCCAAAATGATGTCTTCCTGCAACTCATCAAGATACTCAGGAGCAAAATCATCAATGGAAGGCATAATGTTAGAATCATCATGATCAACAATCATAGGCGGTTCATACAATCTTAAATTCTCAACATTTACAACTGAGTAGATTTGCATATATGGAGGTAAATCTAACTAGAAAGCGTTGTTACCAATTTTTTCCAATATTTGGAATGGACCATACCGTATAGGTTTCAATTTTTTACCTTCACCTGTCAGTCTTTCCTTGCTGATGTGAAGCCAAACTGAATCACCAACTTTGAACTTGTGATCAGTTCTATGTTTATCATGCCTAGCTTTGTACTTAGCTTGGCTTTTCTCTAATTGTTCATGGACATACTGATGAACCTGTTGTATTCTCTGCACAAATCTTTTAGCCTTGTCAGAATCACTTGTATCATTAACAACAGTTTCATGTCCATAATATATATCTAATACTGAGAATTAGGCGAGATATCCATAACAAGTCTCAAATGGAGACTTCAAAGTAGAAGAATGTAAGGCACGATTATAAGCATGTTGCACATAATAAATATGTTCATCCCACAATTTAGGATGTTTGTTACTATAGCCCCTAAGTAATTGTGTACACCGTGCGGTTTACAACCTCTATTTGACCATCGATCTGTGGATGAAAAGCGATTGCTCTTTTCAGTTTGTGTCCATTAACCCCACAATGTTGACCAAAATTCCCCAAGAAACCTAGAATCCCGATCAGATATGATTGAAGTAGGTAAACCAAAATGAACCCAAACAAACTAAAAAAATAAATGTGCAGTTCCCTCACCAATTATTTGTTTAGTACATGGAACCAACACACACATTTTGCTAAATCTATCCACTACCACATATAAGTAATCATGTTTCTTCCGTGTCATGGGCAAGCCTCCTACAAAGTCCATGGAAACACTTTCCCAAGGCCGTGTTGCGCGGGAAGAGGGGTGTAAAGTCCTAATTTCACATGTTACTGGCTTGTTTGTGGCACAAAGAACACATCCCTTAATATACCAATTTACATGTTCATGCATTCTAGGCCAATAGCAATATTTTTGTAAATGTGCAACTATCTTACTAACACCAAAATGCCTTGAAATAAGAGAAGTATGTGCTTCCCTAATCATATGCACACGCTCATTTTCTGGAATACAAAGTTTTCCAGAATGATATAACAATCCTTCATGCAAATGATAATCTTTTTCTCCTACTTGTTTCCCACTTACTAGATCCTCATACACTTCTCTAAAATCAACATCATTTACATATTGTTCCTTGTAACTAACATGAGCCAAAGAACTATGCTGCAAAAGGATAGATGCTACTACCACTGGTGGTCTGGATAACATGTCGGCAACCTTGTTTTGAATACCTTTTTTATACCTGATTACAAGATGAAATTGTTGCAAAAATCCCATCCACCTGAAATGTCTAGACTGCTGCAATTTGGTTTGTGTTTGTAAGTATTGAAGCGGTTGATGGTCAGTATGGATAATTGTTTCTTTTCCCATTAAATAATGCTTCCACTTTTTAACACTTTGAACCAAAGCATACAACTCTTTATCATAAGTTGGATAGTTTCTTACCGCACTTGTAAAGGTTTCTGAATGGTAACACACTGGTCATTTGTTCTGCATCAAAACTGCCCCCATTGCGTAGTCACTAGCATCCATCTCAATCTCAAATGAATGTTGTAAATCCGGAAGTGCCAAGATCGGAGCGGTACTTATCTTCTCTTTCAGTGTATCAAATGCTTTTTGTTGTTTTCCTCCCCACTGAAAGACCTGTTTAATACTTGTCAAAGCATGCAAAGGAGATGCAATATATGAGAAGTTAGCAATAAATTTCCTCCAGTACTGAACTGCACCTAGAAAACTTCTAACTTCCGTCACATTTGTGGGTCTAGGCCATTTCACAATAACCTCTATTTTTGCAGGATCAATTCTCAATTCTCCATTTCCTACAATATACCCCAAGTAAATTAAAGATGTTTTTCCAAATTCACATTTTGACATCTTCAAATACAATTTCTCTTTAAGACTTTACTCGATGTGTTTAACATGTTCATACCATGATTTACTGAAAATAAGAATATCATCTAAGTAGACAATAACGAAATTATCAATGAATGGTCTAAAAATTTCATTCATAACTCTCATGAATGTTTCCGGTGCATTGCACAAACCAAAAGGCATCACTAACCATTCAAACAATCCCTGTTTCATTTTAAAAGTAGTTTTCCAAACATCACCTTCTGCAATTCTTACTTGGTGATAACCACTTCTTAAGTCTAACTTAGTGAAATAAATTGCATTCCTTAATTGATCCAGTAAATCATCTATTCTAGGAAGAGGGTAATGATTCTTTATAGTAATCTTGTTTAAAGCACGGAAATCAACACACATTTTCCAAGTGCCATCCTTCTTAGGAACCAATATAATTGGTGAACCACATGGGGATGTACTTGGACGAATTATACCTTGAGCCAAAAGTTCCATTACCTGTCTCTTGATTTCCTCGTTCTCTACTACTGACAACCTGTACATTCCGATATTGGGAAGAGGTGCATCCTAAAGCAACTGTATCTCATGTTGAACCCCTCTTTTGGGAGGTAGACCCTGTGGATCCTGAAAAACATCATCAAAATGAGAAACTATTTTTACCAATTCATCCTTATGTTTTAGATCGCAAGTCTCAAAAGCCATCTCATTTTCTTTTTCCTTGGCTTTGACCACCTTGAGCACAAAACTTTTGCTTGAGTTTACAAGCCTTTTCATTTGACTTGCAGTTACCAAGGATAGATTATTCTTTTCACGGTGAGCTCTAATAATAAACTCAATTCCATCCTTTACAAGAAAATATTTATTTTCTTCCTATAGAAGATTGCTTTACGATCATACAAATAAGGACTTCCCAAAACCACCCCACAAATATCCAAAGGAACTACATCCAATTCAACCTCATCAATAAACTTGTTTGTAATGGCAAATCTAAAAGTACAAGTTTTAGTTACTTGTAGTTTTGCATCATCACAAACCTAGCCCAAAGGATAAGGCTTGGGATGTGGTTTAGTTTTGAGTCCTAGTTTCTTAACAACCTCCTCAAAAATTAGATTAGCTTGAGATCCACTATCAAAAAGAGTATCAATTTTTGTATGCTTTGAAATTACTCTAATGTGGAAAAGCTCATTTCTTTTCTTATCGTCAAGTATAGTTTGTTTACTAGAAGAAGATGCAACATCTGTAGTGTTATTGTTGGAAATTGAAAGAGTTGATTTACCTTGTAAACTCATAGCTGTGATTTTGGTTTCATCACCTGAATCAGAACCAAGATCATGCACTACGGTGTTTGTTTTCTTTTCTTTTCCTTTCTTAACCATCCATTTAGGCTTCTTTTCAGGATGTAATTTCCAACATTTAGACTCATCATGGTTTTTTTTACAATGATTACAAAATGGTTTTTCATCTTCCTTCTTAACAGTAGAGTTTGTTTTATGCTTACCCTTTCCTTTTCCTTGTTCTTTCGAACCTTTTCCTTCAGATTGCTTGTTCTTCTAATTAAAAGAAGAGAAAGAGGACTCCTTTGTCATTTTCCCTCGTGCTTCCAGATGGGTTGCTTGAACACATACTGCATCAAGATTAGTAGGACCTAAAACAAGTATCATATGCCTTAGATAACTATGCAATCCACCAATATATTTGAGCAGTGTTTCTTCTGTGTTTAGGGAAATTCCCAGAATTAGAGCCCTTTTCCTAAATTCTTGTGTGTATTCTTGAACACTTTTTCCCTTAGTTTGTCTTAATGTTTGCCAATCCATCATAGCTTGTTGCTTATAACCAAGAGGATAAAATTGTTGCCTAAGATTTGAAACAAATTCAGACCAAGAAGTGATTTCTATACCTTTGTTTTCTTCCACTTCCTGAAGCTTACTCTCCCACCAAATGAGTGTTGTGCCACCCATCCGAAGAGTTGCCAGATGAATCTTTGCTTCATCATCAACAATTCTCTGAAACCTGCAATATACTTCTATTTGCTTGACCTAGTTATCCAACTTCTCTACATTTAGCTCTCCAGTATACATAGGCAATTCAAACTTGATATCTAACTTTAATGAAAGAAAATCATATTTTAAAGAGTCTCTTTTTGGAATGTCAGAACTAGAGCTTTCTTCTTTCTTACCTTCTCTAGTTCCCTTTTCCCTTTGCCTATCTTAGTACATTTCTTCCACCATTTCCTTCATCTGTTGGAAGGATTGACGAAAGTTTTGTTCCACTTCCTCTCGATCCACCATTGTAGGACTTCGAGATCGTCTGGTACCAATTTTGGGATCTCCTTGCAACTAACTCTCCTTCACCCTTCTTAGATCGAGACCTTGTTAACATCTAACACACAACTTGCAATCCAAAACACGTTAAACTGAACCAAAAATCAGTCAAAACCAGCTCTGATACCAATGATCTGAAAACCAAATTTAACTAGCAATTGTGCACACACATTTTTCTTGCTTTGTATTGATTTTCGATGTAAAATTTGAGCATTATATCCTTTTGTATTTTTAATAAAAGAATAAAAACTACAAGTACTGTGCAAATATTGAAAGAAATGAAGAGGATTCACCAGCAATTTGACGCAAGAATTGATAACGGAGTTCGGCGCTTGAGGCCTACGTCTCCGGGTCCTGGTTGAATGGGACCGATCTATTAAAATCTTGAAAATAATTCTTTACAAAGAATTCTACAAAATTCTGACCTTCTCACAGTCTTCCTCTGTCAAAAATAACAGGGGTTGCTTTTTACATCTCCTCCAAATTCCACTCCTAGCTCAAGTTATGAGCATTACAATAATTTTACACAGTCCGAATACCATACAAATATAATATACCTCCTTTTATATTGTTTCCAAACAGCTGGCGCATTGGTTAGGTGCCTATACTTTTGGATGGGAGGTCAGCTGTTCCAATCCCCTCCACTTCTCCTCCTTCTCCTTAGGCGCATTTTAAGTGTTTTATCCCACATTGTGGGGGCATTAAAAATGGTAAGCATTTATAAATGCATGGAGGCGGTTTTGAATTGGCTTAAGAGCCACCTATATGCTTATGTGGAGGGTGCATTTCTTGGGATAGCGCATGGTTTGATTTTTAGTGCTAAAACTCAGCCAAGGATAATGCGTGGTTTAGTTGGATAATGAATATGCGTGGACAGTGGTATATGCAATGCGTGGAAATTAATAAAAATGCATGGAAATGGTAGTTAATAACAAATAGGCGTGGGAAATTTGCATAATTTAAATAATGCATGCCTAAATGTCCCACATGCATGGTGCAAAGGCAATTATAGGAGTTTATATACACAAGTTGGTTTAATGATTAAATGAGAAGGAGGCCAAGGCACCCCTCCATAATCGAGTGTGTCGAACCTGGCTGAGGGCCCCCAGCCAGTAAATAGCGGGGTCCATTTGTCCGAGAATGAGTGTCCAAGACCGGCGTTCCAAAACCCATTTTTTTAGTACGTCACACAATTCGTCCACGTGTCGCAATATAATCGAAACACTTGGCGAGTGTGCACACGTCCAACCTACACAAAACCCCAAATTTTGCCAGTTGCCCAAAAATTTCAGCGGGCTATAACTTTTGCAAACGAGCTTCGTTTCCTACAAACAAGATGTCGTCGGAATCGTATAATTTTTCTCCACGCTTTAAAAATGATTGCAACTTATTCTGAGAAGATCTTAGATCGGTGTTTCTCTGTGAGGATCCTTTGGATCAAAGAAGGGCCTAGGGGCAACAGAAAAGTGCCCTAGGTGGAAGAAAAGAGAAACAAACGACAAATAATGTCCTTATTTAGTGGAAAAATTAAGAAAAAATAATTATTTGAAAAATAATTATTTACGAGGATGTGAAGAAGAATAAAATTTACCAGGGAGCAATAAAATTGTCCAGGAGAAGAAAGGGGTATTGACAAAAATGCCCCAATAGGGTGAAAAATAAGAGAAATAATTATTTAATTAAAATAATTATTCCACAGCGAACAGAGGAGAAAACAGTGAGCTAAACGAGTGTCCCGACCATCCGATCGATGAAAAATAGGTTAATATACCCCCAAGGGGGTAAAACATCACAATCAGTTCATTTTAACCGCTCAGTTTAGAAAACTTACCATGAGGCTCTGACACTCAGGAGAGATGGTGATCGCACGTGATCGTTTGAGGCGTGTTGTAGATTGTAGATGATAGATTTGTAGACAATATCAAATGTTGTTTTCAAGTGTTATTTTGATGTATATGGACGGGATGATATGATGATATTGGTGTGGGGGGGATAGATTTTTTATTATGCGTAACCCCTCTTTCCCCCATTGATGATATGATATGTGATGATTAGCTTAGCATACATGCATGATGTAAAACTTAACATTTTTGTTTATATATGATGTATAGATGATGCTAGATGTGATGATAGTGATGGTAACGTGATGCGAATGATAACAAAACAGGCACATGTAAGAAACACACCAAATGCTACTGAAAGAACACCAAGAATTAATGCAATACACTATGAATCACCATGCCTTATTAACAAGTAACAAAACACAATCAAATGCATTAAGAAAGAAATAAAGAATTAACACACTAGCATGTCGAAACCCACTATAATATGCACAAGCAAGAATGAATCTATTATAAGCAAGAAAATATAAACTATGACAAAGTACACCCAAGCAATAAACAACTCAAAAGCAAGCACGCAAAACACTATACAAGCAACAAACAAAGCAAGAAAACAAGACAATGCAAGTAAATGTTTTTGTAAGATATGTTTTCATAAACCGATTTTCTATTGTTTAGGTTTTTGTGAAATAACTTAATATTGTTTTTGTATTTTGTGAAACAATTTTCTATTATTTTTGTGTTTTCTCAAAACAATGTTCTATTGTTTATGTGGTTTTAACAATTTTCCAAAGCTATGTGCAGGTAACCAAGAAAGCATGGATGCCCCAGCGTTAGGTGGGGAATATACAAGCTAAGCCACACGCTTATGGATAAGAAGGTGAAGTCGTTGAGTTGCCCCCAGCGTAAGATGGGAAATAACGACATACCACGTCCCTTATAGACAAATAGAAGAAGGCAAAGCCGGATCAAGGTTGGACAAGATGGTGTGCACAAGGAAACTCGAAGGTAGAACTAGGTCCAGGCCAAAGACAACTACCTTTCCAATAAAGATGCTTGTGAACAACGAATCCTCCCGAGGCGCCTTTTTCCGGTTTTCACCCAAGGACTTGTCTAAAGTGCCACAATTGCGTGGTTTTCACTAGTGGACGACTTGTTTTCTCTTTTTCTTTTTCTGATTTTTTTTTTGTGCCATGTTCAAGCATAGAACTTCTTAAGATGCATGGCGTTCATTGGCTCTTGGAGCTCATCACCATTGGGGTGAGCCAGTTTGTATGCCCCTTGTCTTTTGCTTGGCAACTATGACATAGGGTCCTAACCAGTGTGGTTTGAACTTCCCTTTCTTTTCTTGCTCTGCTCTAGTGTTGAACTGGTTCTCCTTCATAACTAAATCACCCACCTCAAACTGGTGAGGGATGATTCTCTTGTTGTAGTTACGGAGATTATGTGTTGATATACCCGAAGGTGATTAAGAGTGTGAATGCGCCTCTCATCCGGAAGCTCTAACTCAGCCAATCTTGCGACTCGATAATCTTCATCCTTATCCAAATAGTCCTGAAGAGAAATTCGCAGGGATGGGAGTTCGATCTCTAAAGGGATGATAGATTTTGTCCCGAACACTAAAGAATATGGCGTCGCACCCGTAGGAGTGCGAATGATGTTCGTACGCCCAAAGGGCTGGGTGGATTTGTAGAGTGTCGGTTTACCAACTTTTTCTAACCATCTTCTCCATTATCCTTACCAAAGTCTTGTTTGTTGCCTCAGCTTCTCCATTACCTTGAGGGTAATATGGTGTGGACCATTTCAATCTGATTTGGAACCGTTGGTAAAGACCTTTCATAGTTTTGTTCTTAAATGACTTCCCATTATCTGTGATAATGGCTACAGGGATACCATATCGGTAAATAATGTGATTCATGATGAATTTAGAAATCATGCTCTTGTGACATAGGTTAAAGGGACAGCCTCCACCCATTTTGTGAAGTATTATGTAGCCGTAATGATATGTGTATGACCATCAAATGAGGTAGGAGTAAGCTTCCCTATTAGATCAAGTCCTCACTTGGAGAATGGCCACGGGGTAATGATTGGTTGCGATATGGTTGCGATGGAGCATGGATGAAATTTCCATACTTTTGGTAAAGCACACATTTTCTAACATAATTACAACAATCGGTTTCCATGGTGGGCCAATAGTAACCTCTTCTTAACAGATTTCTTACCCAAGACCATTCCATTTGTATGTGCTCCGCATACTCCTTCATGTACTTCTTTAATTGCATGGATTGACTCCGTCATATTCAGACAACGTAATGATTCTGTCATAGCCACAATGATAAAGTGTACCTCCTAAAAGGGTGTAACAGGCTATCCGGTGAATCGAGGCTTTACTTTTCTTTTGAGAATGGGAGATATTGGGAGGGAAAGTATTGTCCTTAAGATAGGTGAAAATGGGTTCGTACCACGGGAATAAGGACCAACAACCGCACAAGCCGAGGCAAGATTCTCGCACGTCATACACGGGTGGTGTAGATTTTCTACGAAAAATGGCATATCATTGTTCCCTGGCAGAATACGAAGCATATATCCCATCGTTGCCATGGCATCTACCGATCAGTTCTACGCTCTTGGGATCTGCTCAAAGGTAATGCACACAAAATACTCCTTCAGAGTTTCCACCAACTTTTTGTAAGGTATGAGCTTGTCATCCTTAACTTTATACTCATCATTAACCTGTTTGATGATTAGCTATGAATCACCTATAACCTTAACTTGTTGAATATTCCACTTGATGGCGAGCTTCATCCCTGCAATGAGTGCTTCATATTCCGCAATGTTGTTCGTGCAAGGGAAGGCCAGGCGGAAAGCCTGCGGTATAGGATCACCCGAAGGAGTAATAAGGACCACTCCTACACCTGAACCATGAAACGTAAAAGATCCATCAAAATGTATCTGTCATACGATAGATTCTTCAATGTAGAGCAAAGATGCATCTGGCAGATCTAGACTCAAAGGTTCTATGCTTTGCAAAGGTGCTTCCACTAGCTGGTCGGCAAGTACTTGTCCTTTAATTGATTTTTGATGGACAAATTCTATATCAAACTCACTGAGTAGAATGATCCAATTAGCCATTCTACCTATGAGGGCGGGTTTGGACAACATATACTTGAGTGGGTCGACTTGGATATGAGCTTAGTTTTAGTATTTAGCAATGAATGGCGAAGTTTTGAAAGGTAAAAACAACGGCCAAGCAAGCCTTTTCAATCTGAGGATAATTAAGTTCATAGGTGATGAGGGTGCGACTCAGATAGTACATTGCTTTCTCTTTATGGCTAAGGTTGTATTGGGCAAGCAGTGCACCAATAGCATATTGCGTAGCGAAATATAGAGAAAAAGTGGTTCTCCGGGGTGGGAGGCATGAGGACGGTGGATTAGCAGTCTTGTTTAACAAAAGTAAAGGCTTGTTGTTGCTCGGGTCCCCAGATGAAAGTGACATCCTTCTTAAGCAAATGAGTGAATGAGTGACATTTATCTGCAAGCTGGGAGATAAAGCGGCGAATGGCTTGAATTTTCCCTTGCAAGCTACGTAGTTGCTTGATATTCTCAGGTGGAGGCATTTCTATGATGGCAGACACTTTAGCAGGGTCTACCTCAATACCTCATCTTGACACGATGAAGCCTAATAGTTTCCCAGATAGCACACCAAAGACACACTTCTTTGGATTTAGCCTGACTTTGTATTCACGTAGGCGTTCAAAGATACGCCGCAAAATGATAGGATGATCCTCTCTTGTTTTGGACTTTCCCAGGATGTCATCTACGTAGTCTTCCATGATGTCATGAATCATATCATGAAATATTACTCATGTCATGGCCATGATAAGTTGCTCCCACATTCTTAAGGCCAAATGGCATCACACGATAGCGAGAAGGTGCCCCGAGGAGTTGTGAAAGTTGTTTTGTGTTGGTCCTCCTCGGTGATTTTAATCGATTATAACCCGAAAAGCCATGCATGAGCGATAACATTTCATATCCTGTTGTTGAGTCAACAATCATATCAATGTTGGGTAAAAGACGAGTCATCTTTAGGGCAAGCCTTATTGATGTCTCTAAAATCCATACATGATTCGGATACTGAAAAATTTCTTTTGGGCGGGAAACAATGTTTGATATCCATTCGATAATAGTTAATTGGTCGGATGAATCTTGCTTGCAAAGCAACCTTTCCAACTCTTCCTTAACGAATAAGGCCACTCTTGGATGCATCTTTCGAGTTTTGTTTGATAGGCTTGGCATCTACGTGCACAACCAAAGTTAGATCTAAAAGTTGGGCATGTCTTGGTAAGACCATGCAAACACATCAATGAACTCTCGCAACAACATACTTGAACGTCTTTTGTTCTCTAGCTAAGAGTGATGCCCCCAATTTTACTATGTTGGGATCTTCTTCGATACCAATGTCGACATCAATGGTTTCTTCGACTACCAATTTTGATAAATCCTCCATACACATAGTATCGGGAGGTCGGTTGAGATCTTCATCCAGGATGTCTCTACGAGATTTTCATCCTTGGCGTGGTCACTTTGTTTGTCCTTTGATTTTCTTATTTGTTTATCGGCTTTAGTGCCTCAAAGAGGTTTTCACTCAGCTGTGTGACTTGGACTTTGATTTTTGCCAGGCTTTTCTTTAAAACTCTTGCCCTCACTTTTCTTTAAATTTTGTTGACTATGAAGTTCACCTCCTCGTCGAAGTAGGCGCAAGTGTCTAAGTGAACAAAGAAACCCTTCTTGTGATCTCCAATGGGAATTGTATCCCTTATGCCCATGAACTCTACAATAGCCTTGTCGTTCTTGAATAAATCTAGTGGCACGTGATGTTGTTGGTCCCATTCAACAAGGCAAGGGTACACAAGGTCAAGGGTCGGTTCGGTGAGGGTATGGTCGGGACAACATTGTTATGAAAAGGTTTGTGGAGGCCGATCCTCATATAGGCTACAATGGGAATCCGTATCGCTATCTAGTACTCGAGCTATCCTCATGCCTCGAACAAGTGGCATCTTGATCGTTGGGGTGTGCTCTATAAGGGAAAATCCCAATGCCATATCTTTCTGTTTTGAAATATGGAAGAGGGATTGGTTCTCTTTGTCCTTGTTCATTCCTCCCACATCCTAGGCCTTTGTAGCCCATGGAGTACATCATTCGCTAGATTTTTCATATTCCAGGGTTTGATAACAAGATGGTGAGTGTCCTCGGGGACCCAGTAGTAGGTGGATCAAGTAATTTTTCCTCGGCTAACAAGCCTCCGGTAGGAACGATCCATAGTGTGTTCCTCTCTAGGTCTCCTGAAGCGGTAGTTGGGTCGACCTCTAGTCTTGGCGACAGGAGAGGTCAAAACCAAGAGTGCTTGTTGTACATTATACTCCCCACAACCATATTCCAGAATTTTCATCTCCCACGAATCAAATGGAGATGTGGAAGTGGACGCCCCATGAGAGTAAGACCTAAGAGAATCTTAATCCAGTAGGGATTCCATAGCCTCGTATTGAAAAGGAATGACCATATCTGCGGAGGGACATGTGTATGTACCATTTCGTGTAAAGCTATTGAGAGCTCTGCAATGAGCAAAGGGCTCTAAGTCTCCTTATTGTAATGGTGTGTCCCTCATGCTTCAACTTGATGCATCGATGAAATGTTGATGGCATGATCTGCGTATGGCATGAATCCATGGTCGGCCTAAAAGCATATTATATGGAAGTTCCAAGTCTAGGATGTGAAACTTCGTTTGATGGCAAGAGGGGCCCACCTCCATGGGCATGTAATGGTGCTGCGACTCCCTTTCCGCGTTTTCGTATGCGGTGATAGTGATGATATGGGACTCAAGATCTGCCTCTGTATGTCCCAATTGTTTGACTAATTTAAGCGTGCAGATGTTCAATCCAGATCCATTATCCACAAGCACCCATTTGATTTTCCTGTGGGTGACAACCACCTCAATGTATAAGGGAAGATTATGTGTAGGATTCTTGGTAGGGACCTCCCTATGGTTGAAAGTGAGATGCTCACTTGGTGCAATATTTGCCACCACGGCTTGAAGGTACATAGGATTGACTTCTAAAGGCACTCTCGACCCCTGAAGAGTTTGATACAAAATTTCCTTATGCACATTGGATATCTTGAGAAGATCTAAGATCAATATCTTAGTAGGTGTCCTCTCAAGTTGTTCTAAAAGGTTATATTTACTAGTTTGCGGGGTCAACAAAGAGGGTTTCTGGAATCACGAGGCGGGCACGCCTTGTTACCGTAGTGCAGTCCTTTCCCTTGATCCAGATGGTATTGACACGGTCAGTAGGGGAGTGAATACATCCGATAAGCGAATCATAATGATTGTTATCTCTTTTGGTATACAAGTAATTCATGGCTTTATAGGTTTGGGATGAGTCTCCCGATCCGGCTTTGTCTTTTCTGACTTATCATGCTTAGGGAATGGTTCCTTATAAATCCCCATTTTCTCGTTAGGTGTTTGCATTTTGCTAAGGTTATCCACCTCTATCTCCCCATTATCAATGAGGTCCTGAATATAGTGGCGAAGCTGCAGACATTTATGTCATCTTATGACCTTTAACGTGATGCATTTCGTAGTATTCATGCTCCTTATACCATGAAGGTTCAGGAGCGTTGTCATCAAACGGTTGCATTGTAGGATAGGTCATCATGTGGGCCGCATCCAACTATTTTAGTATGATGGACAACGGTTCATTGAGGGAGGTGAATGTTCGTCGCTTTGGTGGTGGTTGAATTGGGCCCTTGGTCAGTTTAAAAGGTTGACTGGTTTGGACCATTTGAACACGTTTGGAATCAGTGATTCCGTCTCCCACCACGTTTTTGTTTTTGTTAAAGATCTTCGGCTTTTCAGTGGGTTTGACACTTTGGTTGTCTTTAGATTGGGTTTTGAGGGTGCCTTTGGAAATGAGAGCCTTTTGTATTTGAATCCCTTTCTCGATAACCTCCTCAAAGGTGAGGACACAATGCATTTGGAGGTGGAAAGCTATATCTAGGCGAGGATTAGGGACGAAAATACTGACCAGCTACTTCTCAGGGAAAGCACAAGGGAAGCGACTAGCTATCCCTCTCCATCGTTGGAGGAAGCTAGCGAAGGTCTCATTTGGGCGTTGTTTTGCGCCACACAAGTCTAGAATGGTGATGTCACTCTCTATGTTATATGAGAAATGACGCACTTGATCTTTCACGCCATTCTAGCCAAGTGAAAATTGATCCTCGTGGTAAGCGCGTAAACCATTCCAATGCTTGACCTCAGCGAGACTCTTAGAAAAAAGTCTAATGAGGTAATTATCACTATAAGACACCTCTTGACATGCCATGTAGAAATCTTTAACATGATCCCTTGGGTCTCCCTTTCCTTTGTATTTGTCAAACTTTCGCATATCAAATTTCTTTGGAAAGGGTTGAAGGGTCATTGTCTTGTTAAAAGGATAGGGGCATAGTTCTTCGTATCGATATTTCCTAATACTCCCTATATTGCTTTCTTGTATGCTTGCAAGCATTGCTTTCATAGATTGCACTTCTTGTGCGAGCAATTGTTCTCTAGTGGGAGAAGCGGGGATGTGTACACAATGATACCCCGTGTCTTCTTCTCCTTGGTTTTCTCGATGGAGTTCGTGGATCCTAAACTTAGGCCTTGACTTTTGAACGTTCTTGTTTGTGTCTTTCTATACCTGGAAAGTAAGCAAAGCTAGTTGTCGGCTTAGGTTACTGAGTTGTTGTTGGATTGTGACTTGGTTTGTGTCTTCTTCTTCTAAAGGTTCTTCCTCTTCGTATTATGGAGGTTCTTCCCTTGTCTCATGTTCTATCTTGTTTCTTTGTGGCACTTTGATAAGGGGTATTCTATGCCCTACCACTTTATCATTTTCTGCATAAGAAGTGGAAGCATGCCCGCCTTTTAAAATATCTTCCATATTGATAAGGGTGCATTCTTCCTTAGTAGTGTATTTTATAGGTAATATTGGTTCATTCTCAGTGGGCAATTTGGCCCCTAATTCCATGACCCCTGCCAAAAATCTATCTTTATTTCTAAGGAGAAACTCATCTAGTAGAGTGGGGTCAAAATCAAAGTCTGCGTGTGGTGGTTCTAATTCATTTCCACTATGATCGACCATCTCTTCGGTTTCCTTTTCTATAGAAAATAGTGGCCCTAAGTCGTGTCTAATGAAAGGGTTTGACCCTTATACATTAGATGTCTTCCAAGCATGCGCTTGTTGTTCTCATATGTTTGTTTCTTGACCCTAGACGTGTTTTGGGAGCCATGTTTTTGTGATAGTTTCACTAGGGTGAGTTGTAGATATGTGCAAAACTTAGTGACTACCCCTAAGTGAAATGCAAAATGAAATTGCTAAGAGTATGAATATGTCAACAATGTGAGAATACCAATATGATAGAGTGATAAATCACCCGTGATACAAGTGTTTGGTATTAAAAGTTGATCAAAGGAAGTACTTCCTAGACTACATTTCAAAAAGTAGTTTACGTTGCAAGATGATCAACAAGATGTTTTCACTTATGCCAAGTTCAAGGAAATGAACAAAATGTAAGTAAATACAAGAAGTCAATGCGATCTCCCAATCAAGATATACGATAAGTGAGCTCAAACTCGATTATGACCTATATTTCAAAAAGTGTCAATTACTGATTACGAATGACACAACAATATCACCAAGATATGTTAACCCACTTTCTTTAGAAAGTGAAGTATTGATATCGAGGTGTTATTGATATAACACGCACAAATGGTAACACCTAGCACTCTTTGAAATCAAGGTATTAATAGAACCGAACTAAAAATCTCAAAGTATAGCTAGGAATAGTTAAAATTGTGTGCAGCGTAACTATACAATATAGGTATTTATGTCGAGTTTACAAGAAACAAGACGTAAATATCGAAATTGTAATGATACGAGACAAACAAGCTAACTCCTCTATGGAATTCCGCGGTGATGAACCACGCCTAACTACAATGACGATCTTGACATGGGTATTAAGATCACAATGGCTACCAAATGACGTGAAAATGCTTCATGCTCACTTTAGATGTTTAACTAACCCAACCGCAAACATGGATGGGCGTAAATGACATAAAAGTGAGAGAAATACATCACATGGCAACACAAAGGTAATCACACCTCTTTTGATAAAAAAGTGTCAAAAGAATATGAAGGAAATAAATCAAGAAAAATGACGAAAAATGCTAGTCTCACTTCGGCGAGAGTTTCGCCTCGCCTTAAGGTAAGTAAAAACTAGGTGAAAGTAATACGTCACACATTTCTTAAAAAGAAGGTTCAAAACTCAACACTTTTTAAAATGGTCAAAGTGGGCTCTGGCCAAAGTATATTCTCTAGGTGGTTCTCTCGCCCTAGGTGTTATAAAGTTTCCACGGCGGCGCGATTTACCCAAAAAGTCACACTGACTAGTTTGGGAGTATCTCGGCTTTACTTTACCCCCTTCAAGAATAGTAGGCAACTAGTGTGTCTACGTGTACTATCACTGGGGTCGCCACAACGGACAACCTATAACGCTATCTCACAAAGGAATCACTAGTCAAGTAGGTAGTGCGAGCACTTCCCGTTTCGTCCACAAGGTTCCCTCTTGCGTGGACTACTTTGGGGTTCCTGGAACCACCCCCATTGTTGTAGCTTAAGGCATTATGCCAAAGGGGTTATGTTCCAGTTGAGCGGAGAGGGACGTACCCTTTTCCAAAACCTGCAATATAATGTTTTGAATGTGTTGTTCTTTTTATCTTGTTTAATTAGGTGTGGTTTTCTTGAACACCTTTTGACAACCTGTATAACAACTGTATTAGTAGTTTTTGATTTCGTTTTGATTCCTCCTTTCTTTGACAAGCATTTTAGGTCCTACACTCAAGCGTTAGTAGTTCTCCAAGAAAATCACATTATTTAAAAGAGGATTAAGAGTTGCTTTTGATTCTCGAGATCATCCAAGGATGCAAGAGAAGAGCATACACAACAAATAATCCAACTAAAAAGTAAAGAAAATCTTTTCAATCAATGAACCATAAAAGTTCTTGATAAATGTTCATTCCGCTAAACCAAAAGTGAAAGATGGAGTTTTCAATTTACCAAATGTCATAAAATGAAGACTAAAGTTGTTTTTGATTCTCAAGATCACCCTAAAGTGCAAGAAAAGAGCATACACAAACTTTATCCCAACTATATAGAAATGGAAAACTTCAAATCAAATGACTATTGAAAAATGCTTTGTAAAAGGTTCATTCCCTTAAACCAAAAGTGAAAGATGAAGTTTCCAATTTACCAAATATTATAAAATGAAGAATAAAGTTGTTTTTGATTCTCAAGATCACCCTAAGGTGCAAGAGAAGAGCATACACAAACTTTATCCCAACTATATAGAAATGGAAAACTTCAAATCAAAGGACCATTGAAAAATGCTTTGTAAAAGGTTCATTCCCTTAAGCAAAATGAATAATCAAATTTCTAAGTTTAATCCCAATGTTAAAAAGATATAAATCAAAGTTGTTTTGATTCTCAAGATCACCAAAAGGTGCAAGAGAAGAGCATACACACGCTTTGGTCTAAATCGAGGAAGCATGGAAATACAACATTCATCAAAACATTAGACATGTTAGAAAATGACCAGTTTTAAACTAACAAAAAAACTTGTAATTTCTATAAGTATAAATCCCAAATTTATGTTTTCATTGCATAGTTAACTTCAATACCTTTCCAACGCAAAAAAAAATGGAGTCATTTCGAGTTCGGGAGAAAAATTTATGGCCTTTGGAAGATGGGTTACGCATATGCTCTTATGCTCACGGGTATGCACTTGACATGCACTCAAAAATGTAAAAAAAAGTCTCTTAATCTACAAAATGGGTAAATTTTTCTAATAAAAATTAAATTTTGACAACAACCCATCACATCAATATATGAATAGAAGACTCAACGCTATCAAACATTAACATACATGCTCAAGAATTTAAAATTTTCAAGAAATTGACAAAACCGGCATATAGAATGATGAAAAAGTAAGCTCTAAAAATGAAAACATGATGAAATCTTGAAATTTTCTCACAAAGATTAAATTTTGACAGCAACCCACCACATTAATATGTAAATAGAAGACTCGGCACCATCAACACTAACCTACATGCTCAAGAGTTTAAAATTTTCAAGAAATTGACAAAACTAGCATGTAGAATGATAAAAAGTAAGCTCTAAAAATGAAAACATGATGAAATCTTAAAATTTTCTCACCAAGATTAAATTTTGATAGCAACCCACCACATTAATATGTAAATAGAAGACTCAACACTATCAAACACTAACCTACATGCTCAAGAGTTTGAAATTTTTAAGAAATTGACAAAACTAGCATGTTGAATGTTGAAAAAGAAAGCTCTAAAAATGAAAACATGGAGAAATCTTGAAATTTTTCCATCAATTCAAATTTTGATAGCACTTCACCTCCTTTATACCTCAAAGAAAACTCAACACATGCAAACTCAACAAAACAAGTTAAGAAAAACAAGTTAGATCAACATGTGTAAAAGAGGGTTAGTAACCAAAAATGAAACTTAACTACAAAAACTTGAAATTAAGTGCAAAGGACAATGGAGTAAGTCCCACCGGGCGTGCCAAATGTGTGCATGTATACTTTTCTTAATGCTAAATCAAATGAAGCAAGAACTACCACCTAAAATAGTTCTACAATTTAGCTAAAACAAAACATAAACACCATCAAAATAGAGAACTAAGCAAGATCTAAATTAACATTATAACTTTGAAAACATGAGATCAAAACTATGCATGTTATTTTAACATCTCTACTCTCCTAGATTACCAACAAGAATTAATGGACCTATTTATCTCCAATGGCAATCAAAAATTACTTTGTTTGATCCTTAAAGAATGCAAGAATAGGAAGCTTTAGCTCTTAACAATGGGACCTCTCCATAAAACAAAAGGCAAGCTCTTAGTCTCTTTCTATATGCTTTGCATTTACTCTCTTAAGAAGTTTTAGGTGTACGTATAAAGGTAGAGGAGGGCTCCTTATATAACCAAATGGATAAAGGAAACACTTCATCCCTTTACATGTGGGATAAAGGTAAAACATGATTAGGAATAGATAAGGTTGCTTTATTAAAGGTAACCTTACTTTAGAAGGGTCTAATTTATGCTTAGCAAGTCATGAGAGTTGGGGGTGTTTTAATTAATCAAAGGTGATTAACTAATAGGTAGATGTAATCTTATAGAAGATAATTAGATGAATATTAATACGATTTAGGCTATTAGAAGGAGATTAAATCAATTAAATATTGATTTATTGGTTAAATGGAAGGAAAGCTAATTAATTAATAACAATTAATTAGTCTAGGTAGAAGGGATGATTTATTAATGGAAGGTCGTTAATTAGGTATTTGTTGGATATGAAACTTAATTAATTAGCTTAGTGTAATTAATTAATGATGATATGAGGAAAATGAGTGCTTTTGACGATATATCATCGATTTGCGAGAAAGGGGATAATTAGTGCAATTTAAGTATTTAAATTGCTTGGGCATAATTATAGGTGTCTACGCTTCTATATCTTAGAATTTGAGCAAAAAAGTATTAGTATGATCAAAGATATCAAGCAGGGCACCATTGAGAGTGTACGCGAGTATGATGCCCACTTTAAGACACTTCTATCTAAGCTTTCTTATGATATTCATGCTAGCCAACATGCACAATGGTTTGTTGGAGGATTAATTACACCATTCAGAAGGGCGTTGTCACATAAGACATACACTGATCCATCCGCTGAAGCACTAGAAGCAGCTTTGTGTGTTGAGGAAGTTCGAGCATTGACACTAGCGTTAGTCCATTCTTAGAGGCACAGATTACAGCTATGACAAAATAGTTAGAGAAGCTATCAGTGCAAATTCAGCCCATGAAACACGCTTAGGAATTTGGTGTATAGATTGTGAAGTGGAAGGTCACACCAAGGATAGTTTTCCTCACATATTTGTACACTCATTATTGTTGGATTGTGAGATATGTCATTTGAATCATGATCTTTAGTCATTGTCTTTTTTATTACAACGCGATAAGGAAGAATGTATCCAGCTTTTGCAAAATTTGTAGGTCCACGACCCATGATACTGAGGATTGTCGATTGATTGGTCAAATCCAGGATGCTATAGACATCGTGGCAGTACGATAGACAAGTATAACAGAGATAATTCTAAGGGTAAGAATGAGCACCAGGATCGGGATCATAATCAAATGTGCTATGATAGGAATGAGGGGAGTTTTGAAGGAAGTCGTGGAAGGGGACATGGATGTCATGGTGGATATGGAGGATGAGGTCGTGGTGGAGGAAGATGTGAGTTCCCTCGTGGAACATGTCATACGTGTAGATCTCCCGACCACTATACGCTCGAATGTCCTCATAATATTACATGTTCTTTCTGTGGAAAGAACCATAGCTATGAAGAGTGCCCTGGACTTATATGAGCATCGAGTAAGTAGTATAAACAAGAAAAATAGGTGTCGGATGGTTAGAATCCGGCACGCGATAGAAGATCAATGGATGCCCAAGATAATAGAAGACCACGAGGCCTTAACTACAAAGATTATAACACGCGCTTTGCAAGCGGCATGCGCCAGAGAGGCATTGCATTAGAAGCTATGATTACCAAGGAGGACGTTTTGCAAGAAAGGTACCCCAATCGACTCATCGAAGGAAGTTTACCGTGATACTATGGAAGTGCTAAGGAATCTTCGGGGTGATATACGATACTTAAAGGAGTAGAAGAAAGCATCGAGACAATTCAAATGGATATTGATGATCGAGAAGTAGTGTGTAAAATGTTGCACTAAGAGAACATTATTCCACTATTGGGAAGTTGGTTAAAAGGGAACACTTTGCATGCAGTATCGAGATAGGATGATAGATCCTGCATGCAAATATTCCCTCTGATAGCATTGACTATGACAAGGAAATTACTCTGAATGTTGTTATAGATGTGTGGCTATTGAGCAACATATTGATTGATACAGGTGTGGAAGTAAATGTGCTTACATTAGATGCATGGGTACAAATAAGGAGGCCTCCATTGTAGCCATCATCTAATGTGTTGTTTATGACAAACCAAACTAAGGCCACTCCCATAGAAGTTTTGAAGGATGTATCTATAACCATACAAGGGCCAAGTTCACTTTGGGGATTTTGAGGTATTAGGACTTGCGAGAAGCGGAGACAATTTTCCACCTTGTTTAGATGCCCTTGGTGTTATGCGAATAATGTTGACTTAAGATTTAATAAGGGGTATATTATCTTTGAGAACAAGGAGGAAAGGGTTGTGATACCTTTGACAGATGGGAAGTCTACACCATATGTTGAGCCTCTAAGTGAGGAGGACTTAAACCAAATTTATGTATGTGTTATTCAGGACCCAGAGATCAATGAGCCATCAAAAGAAGGCATCCTACAGTGGGAGGATTCTCATTCTATTAGTGATACTATGAGTATTGCTTGTGACAATTGGGCTCATGGTACATATGAACTAGTAGGGTGCGAGGTGAAAAGCATGGTTGCACGCAAGAATGGACTTCATTCGGTTTGACGGATAGGTAGCACAATACCTTGGTATACATGGGCAGAAGATCTTCCTGTATTTTTTGAAAGCCATGGAAACACGGTGAACATGTGATCAAGTTAAGAGAATGGATATATTAGTATATACCTTATGTGGGACAGCAGTGCACCTTTGGTGGGTAGTCCATAGACATGATCTTATAGAATGGGAAGATATTGAGATCGCCCTATCTATTAGGTTTGTAAGGAACAATGCACCTACGCAGATTTGAACTTATCATGGTGATCAACCTATTCAACATCACATTCAGCAGTGTGAGAGACTCTGGACAACGGGACAGGAAGCATTACCACCTTCACTTTGGGTGCATAGACGTATTCTACTCTACAAGGATGCACACACGTTTGGTATGATACGAAGAACTACATTGAGAGACTGGAACTGGAAAAACTTAAGCTGTGGAAATGATCTAGACCTTTGACTACTTCTCGATTAAACCTCTAGTAGAAGAGGCATTAAAATTGGTTAAGCGCTTAACTATGGGAAATAGTGTAAAAGTAGAAGAGCATATTTAGGAATTATTTGGTGAGCGAGTCCTGGAGCGCATTTTGAAGAAGAAGGAGAAGACTAAATATTACTTGAACATGCTTTCCTTGAGAAAGAGAAAGGAAAGATGGTTTACATCATGGATGATGTGGAAGTTGAGAACTCGGATATTGAACATTCACAAGGGGTGTGTGAGGTCCCGGGGCGGTGCAAACAAGGATATGCACGGCTATCACGAACCTATGAAGACAAAGAAAGTGAATATAGGTTCGGAGGTGAGCCTAAGGAGGCCATGATTGGAGACTACTTTGGTCGACTCGGAAGTACCAAAGATCATTCGGTTACTCAAGGATTACCAGGGACTTATTCCCTCGAGGCATCATGAACTTAAAGGCGTGCATGAATCACTTGGGAAATGAAGATAAAACTTAAGGATGGTGCACACCCATTTAGAAAGAGGCCTTACAAAATGAATCCTAATTTTCGTGAAAAGGTAAAAGAAGAGATTGATAACATGTTGAAATCTAGAATTATCAAGCTCCTTGATGAGTCAAAATGGGTTAGTCCAATGGTGCTCGTATCGAAGGATGGACAAATTAGAATATGTGTGGACTATAGGGAGCTGAATGTTTGCATGTGTAATGATCCATTCCCTACACCATTTACGAGAAATACTAGAAGGTGTTGCAGGGCGCGAAATATACTCTTTCATAGATGGGTTTTCCGAGTATCATAAGGTTAGGATTTCTCAGGACGATCAAGAAAAGACAACATTTACTCTTGAATGGGGTAGCTTTGCCTATACAAAGTGATGCCTTTTGGATTGAAAACGCACTGCTGTATTCTCGTGGATAGTTGTTCAGGCATTCAAAGATTTTATTGACAACTTCTTGTAGGTTTATCTAGATGATTGGACAATATATGGGCTTATGAAAGATCACTGTGACAACCTATGCTTAATGTTTGAACAGTGCGAGCAATTGAGTATCTCTTTGAACATCAAGAAGTGCATATTTGCTACACCATTTAGAATATTGTTAGGACATGTAATCTGCAAAGAGGGGTTGTTGGTTGATCCAGCTAAGGTTGCAGTCATTCTCGTCCCGGGAGCGCTTACCGTCAAAGTGAGGTGCGTAGATTTTTGGGTCATATAGGTTACTATCGAAAGTTCATCAAAGGGTATACCAAAATTGTTGCACCCTTGGAAGAATTACTAAAAGGGAAAGGTACATTTTATTGGGGAGAACAAGAAGAACGCGTATTTAAGATATTAAAAGAGAGACTTACTACCGTGCCCATTATGTGTTTTCCCTCATGGGATAAACCATTTCATGTGCATGTGGATGCTTCGCATGGCCATTGCACTTTGTGTTAACTCAACCTGGTGAAGGTATTATAGATCATCTAATTTGTTTCTGCTAGTAGGAAGTGACTCTGCTTTGAAAGGAATTATACAATTATAGAGTGTGAAGCTTTGTCAATGATCTATGCATTGTACAAGTTCCGACAAGAGTACTCATTAAGAACACCATTTGTGTTTTATACATATCACATGTCATTGAAGTAATTAGTAAACAAGCTTGTCTTACGGGGCTCATATGTAGATGAGTACTCCTATTTCAAGAGTTTGATTTCATGGTTGTGGTGAAGCCAGGGAATAGTAATTCTGGACCAGACCACTTGTCTAGAATTCACTCGGAGAAGACACACAGACAATTGAAGAAACCATGTTAGATGCGCAGTTATATAGGTTACAAAGCATGCCCACGGAATTAGAAGAAATTGTTGTCTTTCTACGAACTAGTATGGCACTAGAAGGAATGAAGGCATTAGAAAAGAAACAACTTGCTAAACGTGCAACACCGTTCATGTTAATTAGTGGTGACCTCTGAAGTTAGGCGAACCAGAAGTATTACGCCATTGTGTATTAGAGCATGAGCACAAGGATATTATAGAAGAGGCCCATGGTGGTATTGTAGGAGGCCATTATGTAGGTGATGCGACTGCTCGGAAGATCCTACTCGCTGGATTATGGTGGGAGACACTGTATAAAGATTGTAAGGCATATTGCAAAGCGTGTGACCATTGTCGGTGCTAGGAAAACCAAGGCAAAGAGATGAAATGCCACCGAGACTTATTCTCGGTGAAAAACCATTTGAGAAATGGGCCATTTATTTTGTAGGACCTATTTCGCCAAATGCCTGTGCCAGGATCGGTCGTGCTATATCATTACTTGCATAGATTATATCACATGGTGGGCAAAAGCAACACCTACAAAAGACTATACAACAACTACAACAACCAAGTTTCTATGGGAAAATGTTCTTACAAGATATGGATGTCTTTTAAGCTTAACAAGTGATATGGGCACACACTTTTGAATGAGACAATCGGGATCCTATTAGACGAGTTTATGGTTGCACACCATAAAACCACACCCTACCATCCTCGGGAAAATGGAACATACTTGAGGCTTTCAACAAGATTTTGAGACAGACTTTGACAAAAAAATTGATGTTGGAATAAATGATTGGGATGACAAAGTGTCACTTTGTTCTTTGGGAATATAGAACAACTTATAAGAGATTGAACAAAACCACACCATTTCAATTGGTGTTTGGCATGGAAGTCGTTCTCCTTATAGAATTTATGTTACCTTCTTGTGCATTGTGCATGCTGGAGGCCTAGGCCGATGAGCGAGGCTTTAGAAGAGCATATTGAGAAGATGATTCAACCGGGTGAGCGATGAGCCATAACACGATGGAGTCAAAAGCGGAAAAAGCCGGGCGAAGGCATGTCATGATAGAAACATAAAGGATAAGAAGTTTGAGATTGGACAAATGGTACTTCTTTATGACTCTAAGTTCTTGCGCCATCCAGGCAAAGCTCAAAGTACATTGGTTGGGGTCGTATGTCATCACTCACATACTTGAAACATGTGCTTGTCAGTTAGAAGCACTTGATTGAGCACGGCTACCAGTTACTTTAATAGTACGCTGAAGCCCTACTATAAATAAGTCTTCTTGGTGTTTGTAATAAGGTAGTATTGCCATTTAGAATAGGTTTCCATTATGTATTTCCTTAATGTATTTCCTTCATTGTCGCTATACTTTGTCAATTTAGTTGTTGTTCTTGTGTAATAAGTGCACTTGCACAGGAAGCTAATTACTATGTGAAGAATGTTTATGCTCGAGACGATTGCACATACTTTTTGTGTGGGGTGGTTGTTTATATCTAGGTACAAGACAATAGGAATTGAAAGGTGAAAGGAATAAATTGCTACGGTTGTGCTTTAAAGTCAAAAGAAGATTGCTTCTCAAAAGTGACCAAGGATGGAGATGAATGAAAGGACAATATAACGTGAGGTAAGTGGAGGCCATGATAACTACTAGGAGAAGGTACAGTTACGAGGTACTCAGGCGCAAGGGCGCGTGCTGAAGAGAAGTCTGTGACCAGAGGGTAGGGAGGTGCACTAGAAGGTTATAGTTGGGCGTGAAGATGTACCGTGCGGAACGAACAAATTTGGTCAATGAATGAGAGGATATTTGGTAGGTGAAGGAGCAATAAATGCATCAAAATTTGAAAAATCTATATAAGGATGGGATGTGGATTCATTTTTACCATTACGACTAAGAGAATTTGAGGAAAGAGCTAAGTGCAAAGAGCCGAGTGATCAAGTTAAGGTGTGAAGGGTGTGAAACCAAGCGTGACAAACAAATCTGTGTGAAAAGAAGCTTGCGTCCCTGGTGGTGAAGGGTTTGAGTGAAGTAGGGAGACAGAGAGGAGTTAGGGCATGAAGTTTCCACCTAGGGCATGATTGAATCGAGCTAGGGTTTGATTCGTAAGTTGCAGAGTTAAAGAGGAGACGATTGCAAGGTAAAAATGGCACCCAAGAAGGGCATTGCGTAGCAGAAAAAAGGAAAGAAGAAGGTGGTCGTCGAGGAAGAAGAGATGGCACCCAAAAGCCATTTTTCAAAAATGCAATATCCAGAGTTGATCCTTCGACTAATATAGAGGATGTTGCCTCTTAAAACATTTTTTATTCATCTGCATTCTTTCCTATTCTTTCCATTCAATATTCTTTACTACAATTGTTGAAGATACCCATTGTTGAGACGAAAATGAGATTAGTGTGGGGTAATGTTGATCAGAGGATACTTGCTAGAGATCACACAAGGAGTCCGCATAAGAGAGAAAGCGAGGATCGAGGGTGCGGAGGGCAAGTTTGACTTTTGAGACTTAGCCGATTTTGAGCATGACGACCTATTTTTATAAGATGGCGTGTGAAACACACCAATGATGTAGAGATGTGCATGCCATGCATAATCTATCTTTGGAGGATCAGATTGAAGCATTTTGCATGGAGATGAGCTAGGAATAAGATTGCCACTTTAGTTAACTGTAAGAAGTCTATAGATATCACACTTGCATGTGTGGCTATGCTTGTAAATGGTGCATGGCTATTAATAGCATGTGGTCTGTTTCTGGAATAGATAAGCGGTGAAGGGCAAGTCCGCACCCTATATATGTGATATGAAGTACGTAGTAAAAGACATACAAATATATATATACACACACACACACACACACGATGGGAATATTGTATCGATCCACATGTGCATTGGTATAAATTGACATTAATGTAAGGAGATTTTATGTTTATTAATAGATGGAAGATATTGGTGAATCTAAGTGTCATTCTTGTGTGTAATTGAGTGGTACATGTTATTGATTTAATCATGATTACTCTTTAAAGCTTGTTCTTCCATAAAACTAAATATGGCATGCATTGTAGAATGGTGGATTAGTTATGGATCTATATGTTTCTTCCTTCATCACGCTAACATTCTACTTCAATAACCCTAAAGAGGGACTGGTACCTTTCGAGCTTTGGTGAGTGCTCGGTCTAGGCTAAGTGATGTGCTAGCGCGACTAGGGTGTTATCTCCCAGTAAATTCTAGGTTACATCAATCCCTCCATCACCTACGCCCAATCTTGTCAAAATATCTCATCCACCGTGACTCCTAAGTCACCCTTATCATCTTCTATCCCCAATCCTAAACTATCTAATGTCGCCCATATGCCACCCTCATCCTCTTCATCCACACATAATCATATCTTACCCCCTTCATCACCTAAACTCAACACTATCCTATCCTCTAATCCTATTTCAAATCCACCATTCCCCAATCCTAAAATATCTAACATGACTCCTAAGTCACCAAATTATACACCTAACAAATCCAATCCCAATCCTCTCCCCACCCCATCTCCTACCCAATATAATGAGGATATTGTGCTACCTTTATCTACTTCATCCCCAAAATTGACCAAATCTAATGAGATTCCTACACCACACCCATCTCCGAAATCCCCTCCAACCAATCCTAAATCACCTAAACCTAATGTTGACCCCGTATCACAACCATCCCCTTCACCTAAATCTACCTCATACCCTTCATCTACATTTACTAGTCCCAAACAATCTAATCCTAAGTCAAAACCACCCACCTTAAAATCACATACTCCAACCAATCCAAAATCCACCAAATCTACTTCGGCCTCTGAGCCCAAACCATCCACTTTGGCCCCTAGGACTAATCCATCCTATCATATTCTAAGCCACAAAAATATAATCCAAATCACAAATCCAAATCAACCAAAACATCTCATATTCCACCCAATCCTGCACCTTTACTTCCTACTCCCCCAAAACCATTTAACTTAAATCACTTCACTCCTTAAGAGAATCCTTGACCACCATCTTCCATCATCTTAAAACCGTCAACATGATTATCCATCCCCTAATAAAATCATGCAATCAAAACCTTCCCAAACCATATTGGTATTAGGAACACTACTATTGCGACTTTCATCGCACCCATCAACATTCGAGCAATTGTCACATGCAATTTAGGTCTTATGTCCAAAACCTCATTAACCAAGGGATTCATGTCCTTGTACCTCCTTATCCACCAAATTTCTGTCTGATTAAGCTAAATGTGAATAATATATGCCTAATTTGTTTATTATCGCAACAGAAATGAATATACAATTACGTACAAAAATTAACCCAAGAAAACAAAGTAAGAAAATATTAAACCTTGAGTGAAAAGAGAGAGTAAAAAGCCTTAGTTGATTCACAGTTAATCTAGGACTATACCAAGTGCTGACCGCAAGAACAAAGAGGGAGAAGTGTCACACAGAGCCTCATAAAAGTATCTGAGTTGATGATCTACTTGGACGAGGGTGCGTGGAGAGGGATATGGGCACATGTGGATGCCCTAGGCCTTATTTTGGGTGCCTATGTCATCGAAATGCTAAGAAAACCTCCTCTGAGTGGTCATGAGGCATTCAATGTTGTTCGCCTTTGGTCGTTATGTGGTCGCACAATGATTGACAAAGTCGTTGAAAACTTGCAATGAAGTATAGACCTGTAAAACCCTCAAATAGACATCCAAATCCTAAAAATGAAAGATGCATAATAAGGGTTCGATTATACTTAGTTGTCCATGGTGATCTTATGACTAAGTGTTACACTACATCTCACCCAATGTAGTTTGTGTGTGTGTGTGTGGAATCGTGCCCTAGGTGGCTCTTATGCATGTCACGCACTTGATAACAAACAAGTAAACTAGATGTAAAGAAATGTAATAGATGTGTGTATGGAATAGAATGAACTTCCCTCCTATGAAGTGTATGTAGAATAACCAACCCTTGTGTCCCTTGGGATGGTGTTAGATGGATGCAATGGAGCTCTTAGATGCTTGATGGATGCAACCTTAGGTGGTGATAGTTAATGCTTAGTGCTTGGTCCTTTATTATGATCACATAACTTTATATTTATATGATTCCCTTGCTTGAATTTCGTAATTAAACCCAAATTCGACTACCAAAAATATAAGATGCTCAAACAGCTAGAAAGGACCCAAAAGATGTGAACAAAGTATATTGACATCAGGGGCACCTAGAGGGGATGAAGGCGCCCGACACTAGTGTCCTGGCTAGGGAATTAGTGTCCAAGATGATAAATGTCGAAGTATAAAAATGAAGACTGAGAAAGTAAGGGTGTCAGAACCAAAAGTGGCTACAAAAAGAAAAGAAAGGTGGCCAAAGACATGGGTTAATTAGTACTTTTCTTACTTAGGAATCATATGAATAGTAATATGTAATCAAGACTAAATAGATACCAAAAGTGTGTGATTTTGTGTCTACACCATCCTAATTCTCTCCCTAGCCATCATCAACCATCCAAATCCCACTTGACATCCAAACATCATCAACCATCCAAATCCCATCGTACATCCAAACATCCCTCACCAACCAAAACCAATTACAATCTCACCCCCATCCTTTGTTAAGTCCGACCTCTTAGTGGATGATAAAATTACAACCCCCAGTCTCATGATGACCACATGAAATCATCTTCCCCATCCACTTCATATCCTATAGCCAAAAATATGTTCACTAATATGAAACATTGAGGCAAAGGATTAGGCATCTATGAACAAGGCATTCACAAACCCATCTCCCTTCATCAAAATACAAGTTGTTTAGGCTTAGGGTATAAACCTAACATTGACAACGACCCTCCCACTACTCCATCGCAAACCATTCATATCACTCCTCTTGTTGATCCTACTAACTAAACTACTCAACCCAATCACAAATCATTTCATACAAACACCAAACACCTAAAAATGGATTGAGCACATAATTCTTCACCTACGCATGGATGTTATTTCCTTCCCACCCATCCTCCTTCCATCCAACATCCAAATCCATTTGCATCTAATCCATTCTTATCATCACATTCATTCATATCCTCTTCTAATCCATTCATTTGAACAATTGATTAGCTTTCTCACACATGTTGTAAGTCAATAGTACCTACTACAATTGTGTGACCTTGGTCTATCATTACCTCCAACATTCTAAAGCACAATTGTCCTGCTAGAGATCCACACACTTTAACACACTTAATCAACTTGTTGTGAAAACCTTTGGGTGCATTTTTGACACTCTAACTAATGTCATCTCCACACTCATCTCCACCCCCATCAAGCCACTAGTAATTCTTAACCCTTGACAGCTTCTCAAGAGAGTGGATCCTCTTTATGCAAAAAAAAATCAAATATCAAAAAGTAAAAATCATATCAAAATTAAAAATATCAAATAAAATCCACCTCAAGACTCTCTCTAGGGGTGTTTCCAACATCTTTACCAAGGCTATGGATGCCTGGCTGGTAGTAGAGTAATGTTGTGATAAGAATCAAATGCATCTTCGTCCGGCTATGGATGCATGGTCGATGACAATGAGCAATACAAAACTTAGCCTTCCATTCACCATCCATGCACCTATTTGACTTAATCACTCCTTATACATTGGCTAGTTTGTCTTCACACACTACCCATCAAGTCTTCACTTCAAGTGGTAATTGACCATCAAAATTACACAAACTTTGATATCACAGAGACATAGGGCTCACGTGTTTCCAGGCATTGTTTAAACCTTGGTCACACTTTTGGTTTAGTCCAACTCTTGCCTTAAAATATGTGTCGTTAGGCTCATCTTTTGTTCATCACTGATGTTATTTTCCTTCCATCCATCACATCCACATCCTTTTCCCACTGGATCGAACATCTGTGGGTAGACGACGATCCTTCCTTTTCATCCAATCCTCCTCACAACCCTTTCGAATTGTCACATCATGACTAGGGGCAACCTTACTACCATTTTTAAGGGAATCATCCATTTTAGATACCCCTCACTTCCCATCCTACCCTACACCTTGGGGGAAAATTGAACCCATTCATCCATCCACATAGACCACCCTACTTTACACTTAGGGGCACACCACATCTATCCCTCAATCCATCTCCCCTATACTTGGGGCAAATATTATCATCTTCCATATCCCCTATCTTATCCTATACCACATCCCTCATCCTATCTATCTATCTCTCATCCCACATCCCATCTAATCCTAACCTATCAACCAATCCCTATCCTATCCAACCTATCCAATTTCCCTCAATCCTTCCCTTTCATCCTACCGCACATAATTTGGGACTTATAGGAGAAATTCACATCCCACCTTACATTCCTTCCCATCCCCCATCACCTATCCCATCCAAAATCTCAAAATCCAACATCCACGATAAAAAATCCTAAAATATAAACCTCCAAAACTCAAACATCCGCCATCAAATAATCTAAAATCTAAAAATATAAACATCCAAAATCCAAAATATAAAAATCAAAACATTGTGCAAAATCCACAAAAATCACAAATTAAAAAAATGCAATGTGTGTGTTTTTACTTGTGTGTGTTTGCTTGCTTGTCTATATTTACATTTTGGTTGATGATATGAGGTCGTTTTTGTTTCTTTTTTCTTGTGCATGGTGCAAGGATATGAGGAAAATATTTTCATATTAAGTTGTTCGATGATATGAATACACCGAAATTCAGCAATTTAAGCATCATGGTCTTTATACATTGTTGCACCTTGCTCTATGCCACATTACTCTAATTGATAATGATGATAATAAGTGGGCACTTTATGGTAGCACACCCCCTTTATCATCATCCACACCTAATACTCATCATCATCTAACTAACTATCTACCCTCATCATCCTTCTATCTAATCAATCCTTTCTCAATCAATCAATATCCACATCCAAGTCTTATCATCTTGCATCCCACATCTAAAATTATCACCCCGTGGATAAGGCATCTTCTAACATCTTCTCATCATTCAAATCTAATCATAAAACCCAATCCTTAGTCTTTAATCCACACATCCTCAAAGATTCAAATCCTAACCCCTTGATCGGGCATCTTATAATCCAAAATCCTCACATCCTTCCTCGTTGACTGGGGGATCTCAAAATCTAACCTCTTCAACTCCACTATCTTATAATCCAACATCCCAAATATTCACCCTTGTCACACATCGTTGATTGGGGTATCCTCTAATCCAAACTCCAAAATATCCTAATCATGTAATCTCCTAATCTTCTAATCTTCTAATCCTAATCCTCAAATCTTCTTATCCTCCAATTCTACTCTTCCGAATCCTCATCCACAAATATTTTTACCCTTTAATCCTCTCTCAACCACTAACTTGGGCCTCTCCTCTTTTTGAGTGGTTACCCGACTGCTTCCTTCCCACCTAACCACTTGAGGGGGCATCATATCACAATCCTACCATCTTTTCTTCTTTTTCTTGAACGGTTATGATCTCAAATAACCATTCAAAGAGGGGAAAAATGTAGACATGCTTAATCACGATTAATTTGTCTCATAAATATCCCAACATCATCCATATAATAATTAATCACAAGATTAATTATTATTATTAATCCATTTTATCATATTTACCCCTTTTATCATCATTTATCATTTATCCTATCATTCCATCATTAATCCTTTTAATCCATTATTATATCCCATTTTATCATTAATCACTTTAATTCCTTATTATATCCTATTATCCTATTTTAATCCTTCATTAACATTTTATAGGAATTTAATATTCCTACATCTCACCTACCACCTACTCTACATATCCCTACACCTAGCCTTTCCATGTAACCTCACCCCTAATCATCATTTATTAACCTAATCTAATCCTAATACTAATCACATCCTCACACCTCTAAATCTAGAGGCTTCTATTTCTATAAGCCTCTCTAAACTTCCCTCCATTTAAAAATTCAAATAAACCTTCAACTCTCCATTGAATCTTCTCTCAAATTATAGAAATCTCCATTCTAGAATTCTCCATTCTTCTCATGCATTCTCCACCCTTGATCCAAATCCAACATGGCTTCATCTTAGCCATTGAATCCTCCACCCACAAACTATAAATTGAGCTCTCATCCTCCACGCGAGCTATTGAGAAGGGTTGGAAAATATTGTAAGCTCACAACACATCCATTTTTATCTTCAATCAATCCATCATTCATCTCCAATCTAACATCATCAATCCTTCATCCTTCATCCTTCATCAAGAAATCATCAATCAATCAAGGGGAGGTGCTTTGCCCAAGTTTCTCCACCAAAATCTGAAGCAAACAACTACAATCCAACATCTTGAGCACATCAAACAAATCAAAGGGAGCTCTACTTTGGTAAGTGAAGGTATTGCATTTTATTCCCTTTCCATCTAGCTCAATTTGAGGTAGTGATAGAGAGTGTTAGATTAGGAATTGATCTAGTTTGGTTTCTAATTTGCATTTTGCACTAACATCTCTTTTTCATCTACATGGACAACAATGTGTGCCTTCGAGCAAGGTGTTGACATGTGCCATGGTGGAAATTTGGTTAAGTGTGGATTTGCAACTTCTCTCTCACTCACACCCACCTTAACTCAACTTAGACTTAACCCGAGTTAACTTAACCATATGTGGAGTGTTTGAGAGCTATACAAGGACATGGGGCACATTTTCTTGTCCCTCTTGTCCCCTAGACATAGGGGACAATGGGGACAACATGGACAATAGGGACAACATGAACAACAAGGAAAACGGGGACAACAGGGACATCATGTGCTACAAAGTGCGTCTATGGGATGAGTATGAGAGAAAATTTTTGTGTCCCTCATGTCCTTCATATCCCCAAGGGGAAAATAGGGATAATAGGAGCTCAAAAGTGAGCCTTGCCATTAATGGAAAGCTTGATTTTACACCACTGTCTATAAATAGCTTGAAAACTTACTTCTTTCACCCCATAAGCTTATGATAATAAGATTCAGGAGGATTGGAAGGCAAAATTTGCATTAGTTGTCATGCTTTGAACTTTACATTTTTGGGTCAACAATTTTACATGACAATAGGAGTATAGTTTTAGATCAACCAAAACCATAACATAATTTTTGGATCTCTCATACAATTGGGAAATAAGCATGCTTATTTTGATCCTCTATCCATGAGCTCTATGATCCTCACTCACTTTAGTATAATTCATTGCTAGTCACCGGAAAGTTATTCTACATCCTCTAAACCCTAATTTAACGTCAACATCTTGCAAAATAATAAAAAGATATTTAAATTCAATGTGTTGACACAAAATCACAAACTTTGGGTAATTATCTAGTCCCGATTACATACTATTATTCATGCGATTCCTAAGTAAGAAAGGTAATAATTAACCCATGTCTTTGGCCACCTTGCTTTACTTTATATTCCCGCTTTTAGTTTTACACCCTTACTTGCTCGATGCTTTTTTATTCTTCGACATTTTTCATCTTGGACACCAGCGTCAGCGCCCTCATCACCTCTAGGTGCCGTGTAGACACCTATAATTTAGCTCGAGCAATTTAAATACTTAAATTGCGCTAATTATATCCTTTCCCGCAAATTGACGACATATCGTCAATAAATGCTCATTTTCTCTTCTATCACCATTAATTAGTTACATTACGTTAATTAATTAACTCTTCTATCTAAAAAATATGCCAATTAACAACCTTCCATTAATTAATCCCCCTTTCTATCTAGACTAATTAATTATTATTAATTAATTAGCTTCCTCTTCCATTAAATCAATAAATCATCATTTATTAGATTAAATTCCTCCCATAGTCTAAATCATGCTAATTATTCCTCTAAAAAGCTTATATAAGCTTACACACCTATTAATTAATCACTTTGGTTAATTAATAAAACCCCATGAATCACTAAAGGATAAAATAAACTCTCCTAAGGTTGACTCAACCCTTTCTAAACCTCCCTTATCGACAACTAACCCAACCTCTCTATTATCCCACATGTAAAGGGATGTGGAGATTCTTTTATCCATTGGGCTATATAAAGAGCCCTCCTCCTACCTTTTTTTTTTACACCTACATTCCTAAATGATCATAGAGCATACACTATAGCCATTTATCATCTTTGAGCATTCTTCCATTAGAAGAGCTTGCCTTCTCCATTTCTTGTAGTCATCCACCCAAGTTTTGAAGTCATGTGGAGATGTATCAAATGGTCTTGCACCATGATTTGACAAGACTCCATTCTTAGAAACCTTGGGATTTCAAGCACATAATCAACTCTTTGATTGCTTTGAGATTTACATAGGTTCAATCTCATCTTATTTTAGCATTCAATAACGGATAGAAGTTAATTTATTTAGCATATTATCTTGAAATGTTCATTTAATGTTTAATGTAGAAATGTTGATAGGTTAGCTTTGCTTAAGCTCTTAGCATGATGATGCATAGGTTTTAACTTAGCATTGTATTGAAGCTACTAGGTGTTAGTTTCAACTTTACTTACATTGCTAACTATTTCATGCATCCATCGCCCTATCCCCTTTGTACTTTACTCACACTTTTTGGGTCCTTTCCGCCGTTTGAGCATCTTATCTTTTTGGTAGTCACCTTTTCGGGGTTTAATTATGAAATTCAATCAAAAGAATCATATAAATGTAAAGCTATATGATCATAATAAGGGACCAAACACTAAGCACTATCCATCACCACATAAGGTTGCATCCATTAAGGCATCTAAGAGCTCCATTGCATCCATCTATTTCTACACAAGGGACACAAGGGTGGTTTTCTCGCATCACATTTCATAGGAGGGAATTTCATTCTATTTCGTGCACACATTTACGACATTTTACATCTAACTACTTGCTCGCTATCTAAGTGCGACGCGCACAAGAGAAACCTAGGGCACAATTCTACACGCACAAAACTACATTGGGTATGAGATGTAGTGCATCACTCAATCAGTAAGTTCACCATTGTGATAGTTGAGGACAATCTGACCCCTCATTCTACATCTTTCATTTTTAGGATTTGATTTCTATTTGAGGGTTTTGTAGGTTCATTATTTACTGCAGGTTTGCAGCGACCTCGATGATCTTGGTGTGACCTCGGAGCGACCAAAAACAACAAAAGGCAAACACCTTGCGACACCTCAAAGGAGGTTTTCTAAGCATTTTTGTAGACCTATGCACTCGAAATAGGTCTAGGGCGCTCACGAGTGCCCCCGTCCGTCTCCAGTGCCCCGAGTCCTAGCCTATCTCCTCGGATCTGTATTTTTGTGCTCCAAAGGTGCGATAGTCGGTGCTTCACATTTTCCTATTCTCTAACTTTATACATCTTCCGATCTCTGCAAATCAACTAAGGCTTCTTACCCTCTCCTTACACCTAGGGTTTTCACTTTATTCCTTTGTTTCTTTGGGTGTAATTTTTTGTATTTCATTATATATTCATTTTACTGCAATCTTGCATTCAGATTAGGCTCATAAATTACATTTTTGCTTAATCACAATGACATACATCTCAATCATACGTTGTTTAAATAAGAATCCTTGAAATCAACACTTGATTCAAGCCCATAGAATCCACTATACATGAGTTCCCCACATTATTTCAAATGGATGTAATAAGTAGTAATACTAAAATGGTGTCTACATGTTTGAATTTTATTTTTTTCATGTGGATGCTCTTGAACTTGGATCTTACAAATTCAATGTCACTTTTTCAAAAACATTTTTGTATTGACTCATGATTCAAAATGCATTAATGCACTGTTGAATTCAAATTAGGACCCTATTAACACACACATAACACACAATAGGTGGAAAAAGCCACAAAAGCACAAAATCTAGGACACCCACAAACAAGGGTTAAAATGCTCTATAAAATCAAGAGCTAGATCTATACAAGTACAAATTTGATGGAATAGAACGTATAAATATGGTTTAAAAAAGTGTCAAAAACAACGTGGAACATAGGAGAGAGAATACCAATGAAGAGAGAAATAGGAGGAAAAAGAAGTGGGCATGAACAAAACATGGTAGAATAAAGAATTGACAAGAATAGAACATAATCAAAAGGAACAATACACAATTGAAAGTCACAAAAATGTAAAGGGACCAAGTCAAAATTCCAACAACATAAGGAACACACACCAAATCGAGCCTAACTTGGACTAATAATCAATATGACTACACTAGCACCATAATAATTCACTAGTCGCATACCAAAATTAGGTGTCTACAACTACATACTTCGACATAAAAATATTGCCACTAATATTGAAAATAATTTGTTTGAACTCAATTACTAACCATATGAATATACATAATATTTATCTTTTCAATAAAAATAAATATTTATGTAAAAACTTAGTAATTAAATTCCGTGGATTAAGATTAAAGAACCTATATTTTATGGCCCCTAATAAATATAAAAGTAATTTAGATTTCTTGTTTTTGTTCAATCATATCAAACAATTTAATAAAATGAATGAAATATGTAATATTTGCAATTCTTAAAAGAGATAAAATAATTAAAATGAGTTGAGATCTCGTATTTCCGAACAATTTAAGAAAATGAATGAAATATGTAATATTTGTGATTAGAGATAAAATACTTAAAATGAGTTGAGATCCAATATTTCCATGCATTTTTACAAGAATAATTACTCTAATAATTTGGATGAAGCAATAAACATGTGACATATAATTTTTGGAGAATAATTTTTTTAATAATTTAGATGAAGTAATAAATATATGTATTTGGAACCTCAACCTCGAATGCTTGAACCCATATTAAACATGAAAATAATGTCAACACAAAATATTAAAACTAATAATAATCATTTATTATTATTTTTATTTTTTTGAGAATTCAATAAACAATCATATAAATTTAACTTAATATTTATCTTTTTAAAACACATTAATTGAATTTTGGGAATAAAGAATAAAGAATTTAAAATTTGTTACTTCCACTAATAAACATAAATTGGCAAACAATTAAAAACAATGAATGATATATACAAACTACTTTTGATTTTGAAAAGAGAGAAAACATTTAATATTAGATGAAAAAAGGCACTCTAATACCTTACTATCTCGAATGTAAATCTTGTTAAACATAAAAATAATATCAAACTAGCAATGACATGTGTACGGTCAGTGATGTGAACGCCGAACGGTTTAAGTTATTTGATTTAGAGGGATAATTAATTACTTTTGTAGTTGATGTGGTTTGTAATTATTTGGGGTGAAATTATATTAGTGTTGCAATGTGTTTGAGATGGTGGTTGCATCGATATTTTGGTTGGTTTTTGTTGAAAAAACCTTAATTGTATCTTGTTGATAAGGGGTGTGATTGATAGTGGAAGAGTAGGAATATAGATGAAACATTACATTGAAAGGTTGTATCTGTACATTTCAAATTTGTTACAAATTCATACATATACATTTGCAAATCTTATATCATGAGTGGTAGCCTTTTGTGGACTATTTTATTTGCACTAAACATGAATAAATGAAGTCTTCCGTACATTTGCAAATTTTATATCATGAGTGGTAGGCTTTTGTGGACAATTTTATTTGCACTAAACATGAATACATATGGTACCCCTTGAATGACACTGCCACTTTGGATACAAGTAGTGTTGTGTAAAGTAGTAGTGGAGGTGCTATCAAAGTAGAGGCTAGTATTTACAATGGGTTGTTTTGGTTAAGTGAAATTAGTCTTGACTCCTCCTTTCTTCTTGCTCCAAGTGTAGATACGTGCGCCATTTTTGAGTACCTTTCGAATGAAAAAGGAGGGAAAATGCGCAGATTGTCAAGCGAAAAGAACTCGGAGAAAGATGTGAATGTCGACCTTGTCTTTCAAAGGTTTCCAATGTCGACAGCTTGCTCTCTGCAAAGTAAGTCCCTAAGACTTGTGGATAGTTAATCCCAAGCCATTTTAACTGCGGCATTGTCTTAGATTCCCTCTCGAAATAGGGGTATTGGAATATGTAAGGGGTTGGAGGGATCCCAACATGGGTCATCAGATCTATCAAATTTGACATAAGACCATTATTGGGATTAGGAGGCATAACCCTTTATTGCTCTCAGATTGAAGAATTTTGGTTTTCCCGATATGCCTTGAGGTACCTATGAGGATATGCATTAATAGTCTCACTATCATGAAAGTTAGGAGCACTAGTAGTCTTAACCTTTTTGACTGAAAAGGAAAGTTCATTAACCCATGACTTAGATAAGCTTGGTTTTATTGTCATACCATGAGATGACACGGTTTTACGCTCTTACTCCTATATTTCTCATTGATGCAGAAGGAACACAAGAAATTAGAGTGCATACAGAAAATAACCACGATGAGTTCACATCCACACACAATCTTTCTAAAGATGGAATAATTTAGAATTCTTATAAATTCTCATTTATCAATTAAACTCCATTGTTCTGCACCCTTGTACAATTATATCTCATCTTCTTAGATAGAAGAGTTTACTTGTGTTGTAAGCTTTCCTTAAGGACAAGTTGTTTTTCCTACGTTATATAAGATATCTTTTCTAAATCTAATTCTCTTCCTTTGTAAGCAAAATGTACTTTAAAGTTGCTTTTATCTATTTTCTCTAAGAAAAAGACAAATCTTCTACCTCCTATGCTCACGCATCATTCATTCATGGCATTAATAGTCCTAAAGATCTCAACTGTAAATGCACATTGTTTGCTCTCAACACGAAGAAATTTGGTATTTTTCACAACCCATGAGCTGAAAATTTTGCATATTCCCTAGATTTTTGGTATTACCACTAACATTATTAGCAATTGCAACATTCTACACTATAAGGGGAAGTTGATTGGCAATGACTTGAAGGAACACAATTCTTTTATCATTCCTTGTGCTCAAGAAAAACAAGTTTGTATTAGTAGTCCATGGAGAAATGGCCCAAGGTTCAAAAATAGGACAAAGCAGAGGGGGAATGAGCCAAAATGCATTTTCTAGCATAAAACATGTTAGAATAAGCTATAACGTAGGATCCATCAAGTTTCCCAAAATTATTTCAAACTAGTCAGCCCAATTAGGTCAATTACAAGGACTTGGAGTTGGTAACATTTTTGCCACCACTTCTCAAGAATTCGGAGAAGCTCCAACAAAGCAAAAAAATCAAATCGAATGTTCAAGAGATGGACAATCGATTGACATATTTTGTGCCCCTATTGGCATAATGGGAGTTGAGCAAGTAGTTCTAAATGTTATACAAAAATCATTTGGTGCTGACTTTTCAAGTCTAGGTGTTGGACAACCAGTATCTTCTTTTATTACTAGTATTAATAGCACATGGGGAGTTTGTTCCAGGGTAAAATTTGAAAACTGACCAGAAGACTTGTGAGATCTACTTTGTACCTTAACCAAGTCCACCATGAAGTCCAAACTTGAAGTAGCATTATGTAAGATTTAATGTTGACAATTCTCATAAAAGAAAGAGCATCTTTGAGTAGTTATGGAAATGCTTCATGCATTGTGACTCTGTGAATATGATGTTTTGTTGCCAAACAGAGATTAGGGATAAAAAAATCTAAAGCCAATACATAGTTTCTATATATATATATATATATATATATATAGTTGCAAGACAAGAGATAACATGCAATCTACAAAGAGTTCACATCATTCAAAGTTAGTAAATCTGCATTTGTGTGGTATGTTTGGAGGCTCTAACACCTTTTGAGGATCCCGTCGAGAGATGGGACATGGTATGGCAACATACAATATTTGTTAAACATATCTGCAATTGGAGCACCGTCTTTACGCCTACTTCTGTTTTTATGTGTGAAATTGAGGAGTGACCGATTGAATCGACGAGATTTCATGATGGAAATTGCTCAAACACTAACCCATGCTTATTAGGATGACCATAAGACAAGATTGTGTTTCCGAGTTTAGATATATTATTATCAAGTATTGGAGGGGTTATATAGAAGAAATACCTCATTCTTGTATGTGTCGAAATTGATTTTTCTAATGGTGAAATGCTTTCGGCATAATAAGACAAGATCACGTTTCGGGTTTACTTTAAAATTATCGCTTCCTTGAAGAAGTATAAGATAAACATGGCCTAATATCGGGATGTGCGCTAGATGTGTGAGATGGTCATCGATTTAAAGTATTTGTGGTGTTGGATGTTGTCGGATGGGGAGCTCTTTCTCATAGAGAAAATTTCTTTCAGCTGTAATAAGACAAGATCACGTTTCCAGTTTTACTTTAAAACTATCACTTCCTTAAAGAAGCGGAAGCTAGACCTTGTCTAATATGAGGATGTGTGCTTGATGTGTGAGATGGTCATCGATTGAAAGTATTTGCAACTTTGGATGTTGTCAGACAGGGGAGCTCTTTCTCATAGAGCAAACACCTTTCTGCGTAATAAGACAAGATCGTGTTTCTTAGTTTAGATATATTATTGCTATTACTGTAGAGGGTTATATAGAAAAAATACCTAAATTTTTTTTTTGCAGCATCGTAATCCACTCAGGCATCCCAATATTCCCCATTCTCAAGAGTTTCGTTAGCAGATGGATTGGTCCCATTTTTAGCTAGCGAAACAATCTTTTGAGGAATTATACCATTGACATTGATTCCCACGTGGTTGTCATCTAGGTCAAAATAGTTAGCATTATTGTATGTGTCGAACTCGATGATAACTATCTGATTCGAAATATTTTTGTTTGTATTTTTGTTGAAGAGGCTAGAGCCATTTGACCCCTAGTGTTTTTAGGTGGTTCAAAGTGGAAAGGGGGCATGAAGAATGTGATTCTATCCCTTAATAAACTGCAGCTTATCATTTTGCTAATATCGAAACATAAATGGGAGGAGAAATTTGCAATTTCTTGAGAAGAGTTGTCCCACATAGAACCGCTTTGTTATACGTGACCCAACCAAAGTTGGATTGGAGGTTACCCATGGTGTTATATTTGATTAGTTGTATTATAGGCCCAGTGGATAAAAGCATTTAGGATTTTTGTGACATTGTCTTCAAGAGGGAAGGCCATGTCCGGGCTTGTTACTTGTGCCGCAAAAATGAAGGATGAAACGATGCACAAAGAAAACAAGACGAAGATTTTTGCCATCGCGGTTCCACCGCATTGTCTTTGGTGGTGATAAAAGATAATTTAATGCAAAGTAGAGTTGACGAGGCAATGGGTTGTGACAAGAAACACAACAAATTCTAAAAACACAAAAAAAAAGGTCTAAATGCTCATCAAATTTAACCCCTCGACGTGAACGCACTGCAGGCTCTTTCTCACAAGGGCAAATGTTTTAGGGTGGTTCAAAGTGGAAAGGGGCCATAAAGAATATGATTCCATCTCCCGATAAACTATTGTTACCAATTTTACTAATGGTGAAACAAAAATGAGAGGAGAACTTTGCAATTTCTCGAGAAGAGTTGTCCCACACAGAACCACTTTGTTGTACGTGACCCAACCAAATATGGATTGGAGGTTGCACAGTGGTGCTATTTTTGGTTAGTTGTATTATAGGCCCAAGTTGGATAAAAACATATGGGATTTTCGTGATATTGTGTTCGGAGGGAAGGCCATGTCTAAGCTTGCTACTTGTCTTTGCAAAACAAAGGATGAAACAATGCACAAAGAAAACAAGACAAAGAGGTTTGCCATCTGCAGCTCCACCGCATTGTGTTGGTGGTGATCAAAGATAATTTAATGCAAAACAAAGTTGATGAGGCGATGGGGTGGCTAGTGGTAAATGCAACAAATTCTAAAAACACAAAAACATCTAAACGCTCATCAAATTTAACCCCTTGACGTGAACGACTGAGGCTCTTTCTCATAGGGGCAATGCCTTTAAGTGTAATTAAATACATCTTAAATATCCCTCCTCAAATTATAAATATAATCAAATTTTACATTAATAATAAAAAGTATTCCTTTTGAACACGTGAATGATTAAAAATATCACATAAAAGACCTCTTATCATATTTTGCATTGTTTTTGCATGTAAAGATTACAACTAATACTAATCATAATTCAAATAGAACTATTGAATTTAATTAATAATTATTTAAATTTAATTAAATATTAATCTTTTCCATAAAAACACTAATTATTTTTGTGGATTAAACGTAAATAACTTAAATTTTATGGCTCCAATAAACATAAAACAACTTAAACATCTTATTTTTCTCTAACCATATCAAAGAATAAATAAAACATACATAATTTAGAATTTTGAAAACAAATAAAACATCAAATATAATTCTTGCAAAAATTATTGCGCACATTTTAACATCTTACTTAAAAGTAAAGACCATATCAAAAATTAAAACCATTCAACTGAAATAAAATAAATGAGAATACAAATTTCACCCAAAAAAACACTCAAAATTACTATCCAAAATATTAACAAAATAATAAATAAATTTATTATTAAAAAAACAAACATATATATACGTAATCCAATTTACAAACAAAATAATAAATTTGTGTTTAATTAAATATATGAAACAACTATCTAAAATTTAATCTAGTATACTGATGAGGAAGTTCGCTTTATATTAGCCTATAACTCTGAGAATTGTTAGACCTCTCAAATAGCAATTCATTCTATTAATTCTAAACTTAAGTCCATGCACTTTTACCTGTGAAAACTAAAATAAATAGCGGGTCAAAGCCCGGAAAAGAAAATTCATGGCGTCCAACCTAGGGCTGACTATATAATATTACTGTTTTAACCGTGCGAATTAAGAATAACTCTCAGTTCCCAATTTTTTTTTGTGAAAGCTATGCCAAAAAGGGCAGAGCAAAATAAGGCAGGCCAAGGCATTCCATTCAGGAAAAAAAAACCTGAAGAGTCGGCCACCAAATCATCCTCCCTCTTTTAATTTAAAAAAGACAACAATTGTTCTGAATTACACGGCATATTCTCAAAATTGCAGAAAATATTCTTGACGGAGGTCGCAGGTTCGAAACCCCGGGAATAGCAAACGCCAGAATTTACAGTGAACTTTATTTTCCATGCGGAATGCTGGATCTTCGAATTGCGATGGGCAAACAGGAGCGGCAGTTTCAAAATGGGGAGCCTTGCTCTGAAACAACAGGGTTTCGAAATAAGGAAATTAGAAGTGCGGAGGTCGCAGGTTCGAAGCTTCCGAAGGTTAGCCGTTCGAAATTCGAGAGAGCGTGCAGGGATTATAAAGATGGGGTTGTCAAGCCTACAGAAAGAATGTTTAGGCTTGTGCGGTTGCGCCTGTGTTTGAAACGGAGAAAATGTACCGGGGACACCAAAAATTTGGCTGCAGAAGGTAAAAATACGGTAGGCGAGGGTAGAAGTCCGGTATCCGAGGGCAAAATTTCAGCAGGCGACGTAAAAAATTTTGCACGTGATGGTAAAAAGTTGGCTGATGGTTTAAGGAGATCTCTCAAAGGGGATGGAATAGGCCATACCGTTGAACAGAAAATTATAGAGCAGGTTCAAGAATTCGCTGCGGAGGCTTCGGATTTCGGTAAGAAAAAGAAGGCGAAGAGTGTTTCGCCTGCTATTTCTCAGAGTAAAGGACATTCTGGAGCGAAGGTTCAAGAAAAGATTGCAAAGGGAGAGGCTGAGAGAGAAATTGTAAAAGGTAGGCTGTTTCTTTTAGTTTTTGCTATAGATTTTATTTTCAATTAAAAAAATATGGCACTAGATGTTCTGGAAACTGGATGTGGCTTGCTACCATTTGGTTTGTTTTTTTGATTTCGAAAAAGAATAAGCATTAGTTTTGCATAAATTCATCAATGGATTTCGTGAGCCGCCAATTGATTCTTGTTATTAGTTTTTAAAATTGTTCTCAATTCACTGTTTGAGCTGCCATTTGATCCCTGGTGTTATGTTCTTTTTAGAATTATTCTTAATCACTATTTCAAACAGAGATATAGCATTCATAGATGTTACAGACAATGGATGGGGTGAGCTTCCATTTGATCATGTGCTCAATCCATCTCTTGCAGAGAGTAAGACGCCGGAGAAACGTAAAGCTCCAATTAAATCAAGTGATGAGGCAAAACATGTGGTGAAACGGCAGAGATTAGGGAAAGGAAATGCACAATGTGGGGAAGGGGTGGGATCAATTGAAAACAGGTGCGCAAATGGGGAAGATAGAGAACCTAAGAATAATCAGAGAAAGAGGCAGAGGAAGCAATTGTCAGGGAATGTGGACTTGGAAATGGTTGCAAGAAAAATAACAGGAGCCACAAATGGAGATGTCTCTACAACTATGAAGTTAGCTAATCCTGTCAACAAAGAGCATTTGACATCATCGAGAACATCAGAGGTGGAGGTATCGCGGAGGGGCCATTCTGGAAAGGAAGCAGCAAAGAAAACTAGAGCGAGGGCTCTGACAACGACTATTTCTGTAGAAGAACCTGAAGTAAGAAAAACCACACCCAAAGTTGTCAAGGAGAATGGTTTCTTGCCAAAGCACAGGACAGAAGAATTGAAAGGAATGGGTGCTACATCAAATGAGTCAAAGATCAGTGAATTCTACTTCAATTCGCAAGAGAGGAAAACTTCTGGTCATGCAGGCAACAGTAGGCCTTTGGGAGAGGATGTTGCTCTGACAGAGGTTCGGAAAGTTGCAGATGGTCTTGATGATCAAAAACAGGAAATTTTGACTCATGATAACATTAATGCTACTGACATCCCTATAATTGATGGGATAATTATCGATAAGAGTAGTCCGACAAGCGTGCTTACAGAAGCTGAAGGAAACAAAGACTCCAAGCGTCTTAGCACTGAGCCTGAAAAGCCCCCGAGTGCATGGGTTCAATGTGATAAGTGCACAAAATGGCGTCAGATTCCTGTTGAACTAGCTGAGTATATAGACATAACAAACCCTAGATGGTATGCAACTCTTTTCATTGCTGTTTTTTCTGAAAGGTGGAAATTCTTCCCAAGCTGGTGATTGTTACATGAAAGAAAAATGTTTAAGATTTGTGATTAATCCAACCGGCATTTCACCATTCATGACTTTTGGCTTTAGTATTCAGTACGTTTTGTGTTGCAAAGTTTTTCTTTCTGTGGGGATCAAATTTGATATATTTGGGTTGACTTGTTCTTGGGATCTTTGAATAATTCAGTAGTATATTTGTATGGACTTTCTAAATTAGTTTCTTTTGGAGGTCACTTCAATTCGAGAGGTAGAAGAATACCAAAAAATGGATAAAATCATGATTTTGGCATTACCTTGCTAAAGTACACGATTGGTAGCAAAACTAGTTTCTACAAACACGTGGTGTCTGCCTTGGTTTTTTGTCTAGCAATTCACCATGGGATTATCATGCATGTTTTTACATTGCAAGACTTTCAAAATATTCTTGATTTCTTTTCTAACCCGAGGGACAACAAAGTTACAGGATATTCCACAGGATCCCTGTTGTATCCATGTCCTTTGTATCTGGTACTAATCCTGGTAGAGATATTTCAGGGACATGTACTTGATATACAAAAAACTTGTCATATCTGGACATGTCTGGATAGACATGATCACATTTGGTCTAAGGTCATATCTTGGCCGTACATGATATGGTTATATTTCATGCTTGATAAAAGAGGTAAAAACAAAAAGCCCCAAATTGTGCAGTGATCTCGACTCCTAGAAAGTAAAATCTTGGCTTGTTATCAACTGAAAGTCATCAAGCATAAGACCAAAATATTGATTTTCACACATTAGTTGTATGCAGTACTGATTCTATTGACAACCTGGTTCAGCATATAAAACAGAGGTTTGGCAGTGATGCATTTTGGTACATATCTCGTCCTTTGTGCTCCTTTGGAAGAAGCAAGTACAAAGGCAGGGCCTTATGATTCTGCAATGATTGATGTGCAAGAATGCGTGCATATGCTCTACATGTTTGCTAAAATAGAGAGCTGTTTACAGAAGTTATCTTTTATTTTATTCCTGCTTATGGTTTTTGTCTAATGTATGACTTTGCTGGTTAAATCATTTTTTCCTGCATCCTTCTCCAATGTTTGTGGACTTCAAAAATGTTCAATGCCATGATGTTTGTTTGTCTTTCAATCAGCCTCTGATTTCATCATTACAATTCAAAAATTTCCTGTCTTTCAATCAGCCTCTATTACAAGATTATGATTTTAAATAGACATTTAAAAAAGACTTTTCCTTCTCATGGAAGCTGAATTTGAAGAAATGAGATTGGCCAAATACAATCACGTGGTAACTTATGAGGCTCCCAATACCTCATAGCAATTATTATCTTTATAGCATGAATTCATAAGAATGTGTAAGACCATCTATGCCTGCAAAAGCTGCAGGGGCATTGTTAATGAAACTCCACTGACATTTTGATCGTGGTTGAAGAATCGGTAGAACAAATGTGGAGGGGCTTATTGTTTTATTAGAGACTAGTGATTAAAATCTTTATATCTGTTAGGAACAAGAGCCTTCTCAGAAAAGTGAGCATGAAATACACATTTCATGTAGCATCAGAGTGTAACCTAAGCGATGGAGGTCCATCTAATTCATATTCTAGCATTCCTGGACTGTATGAGTATATCAATGATGTAGAGCTTCAGTATAGAGAATAATGGTGATCATCTCCAAGGAGATCAATGTGTTGTTGCTTATTAGATCTTAGATTGTACTCTGAATTTCTGAAGCTATTCAAATCAGCTATTTTTTGACTTTGAAAATTTTAGAGTTATCTGCTTTTAATGATTTTTTGTACAAAAATATGTTTATTGTAGATATATATACATGTACATATACACAGATGTAACCATGCCATATTGTATCCTAGTGTCCCTGAAAAACTGCCGGATTTCTATGTAAGTCCTGGAACCTATGGCAGACATTTATACTTATCAATTAATGTATATGCAAGCCCTGCTATCTATTCTGGCCCTGTATGATAAAAATGATTATGAGTTATACGCAGCCCTTTTCCTTCAACATCGTCTAAGCCTACTATGTAACTTGGGGAGTCTGCTTCTTTACGATGCAAGCTCAATGATATCTTTACTTGTATCCTCTTTGGAATCAAGTAAACTTATCCTTGAAGCACATGTAAACTTGATTCTCTGTTATGCAGTCAAGACATATCAACAGAAGTATAATGGTGAAATTAAGATCAAGCACATGTATTAATTGCTATCATTCAGAGAGATTACATAATACATATAATGCACAAAAGATAATGGCTATTGCATTGCAAAAGGTTGTGCAAATACAAAATCTCGTGAGCCATGCCAACCATGGGATAAATTCCATACATGGTGTACTCTGGGATGATGCTCTCACAATAACTCATAGGCCAGGAGTTGATAATGATCTACTACCCAACTACGACACCATTAGCGAGTTTATGCTCATGAATGATCATATAATCAATTAGTATACATGCACAAATCAAATATTTATGCTGATAGGCATTCTACAATGGCAGCAAAGGGTGGGATCTGTAAGTGGGACTGTATACTTTTAATTCTTTGCATTAAATTTGATGTCCATTTGACTGCCACGTAAATTTTTTTTTTCCTGGCTTTAAGAAGCCAATAAAAAAATAGTAATATCTTTATTATATGGCAGAGTTTGGTGACTTTTTTGAGAAATATAAAGAGAATGTAAAAAAATTATTAATCAATATGATATGCATAAAATCCAAGATAAGAACCTTGAGATTGATATCTATTGGCATTTTTCAAATAGATGTCTTTAAGTTATTTCTACTAGTATAGAAAGTGTCTCATTTCTATTGGACAACATCTACCATTCATTCATTGATATTTTTGATAACCGGACTGTAATCCTCACTAGGCTACCATTGCTTCTAGCTTCTTGTTGCCTGTGATCTCCGCCCACTTCCTTGACCAATTTTCTGGCCAATAATGGTCTCACCAATATTGTTTGGTTCTTGGTCTTATTTGTGTTCTCTTTTCATGCTAGCCTCATCTGCATATTTTTTCAGTTCTTGATCTCAGCCATACCTTTTATTAGCACAACAAGTCAACAACCGAACTTTTAACACAACCAGTAGGTCTTCATCATTTTGCTAGATTTATGTGTTTGGAGGTACCAATATATCTATAAGGAGGTGTTGGAGGTTGAAAATGTTTGCCTATGAAGTCTGTTTCACTTTCAACACAACATGGGATTGCTTCTCAAGTGTGGGACTTGCAACTTGAAGCAAACCTCCAGAGAGAGCTGGTTCTCATCTAATTCCTACTCATAATGCTATCACTACCTATTCTAATCTATTAACTACGAGGGAAAAGGGAGAAAGGAAACAAATAAAAAGGGGTTGGTGATGCACCAAGAGTGAATTAGGGATCTTCTCTTCTTGTGTTTGAGGATAACACAGTATATTGAATGAATGCAAGTATAGTCTACACACACAAAATCACAACACACAAGAGGTAAGGACTATCTGCAAGAGATCTAAAAGGACAAGAGGAAAGAGAAGGGTAGATATCAGCCACAACAACTTTATTATTGCTCAAGTATACATAGCTGCATTACATTGTAAAATGAGTCCCCAGATGCATTACATTCATTATTATAGAAGATGAGAATTCAAGTGAATCTCAAAGAAGACGAACCCGTTGAAAATAGAGCAAAATTTGCTCTTTATAAAAAAATAGAGGGAGAAAACTTGAGAAATAAGTCATTGATGCCATGAATGAAAAAGACATGTCTCTTTTTGCAGAGGATTCGGGACCCGAATCAACACAAAGATCTGATCTTGAAAGGAAATCGGATGTTCTGGCAATGAACAGTAGATTTGAGGGGACAAACAACTGTGTGAATTAGATGTCAACCCGCAGTATCTTATGTCATTAAAGCTTGCACTGTCATTCCACTTGCATCATATTAGATCAGGTATTAAACTCTACAATATTGAGTTGGAAGAAACATCTTCCATGACTTACGTGGAGCCTTTGAACCCTTGGGGGTGTTCAACGCATAAATGTGAGCTGATGAGAGTGGGTGCAAACAATTCATGGTGCCTAGGAACGATCTCACAAGTCAGGTGGCAATAGATAGTGTTATGTGGCATAGATCAGAGTATTGTAGCTTGAAATAGAGTATCGTGGCCTGAAATAGAGAATTACGACCTTTGGAGAGCTCTATGGCTATAAATAGTGTTCCGCGGCTCTGAATAGAACTACGTGGCTTGCTTTCCATGGAGTAGAAAGACTTTTGTGCCTGCAGTATTGCGTGGGAAGATGACATATCTTGCGGCATAAGATGAGTAGTGTGGCATGGTGGATGGTGCCACAGATACGAGGATGCATGGAGGCGGAAATGGCTAAGGCATGGAGAAGCTCACATTGTAGATAATGTGATGTGGTGGAGCAGAATGCTTTGAGGCATGAAACAATGTTTCATGGCTTAGTTGCGACATTGGAGTGATGCATGGAATATAGTAGTGCAACAATGATGAGTGTGACATGCGGAATGCTCTCACGACATACATAGAAATGGACCAAAATGCAGAGATGATAGGTGGCTACGACAAATGATTTGCGGTGTGTGGTACGAACGAAGTGCTGCAGATTCTACAAAATCAAAATGAGAAAAGTGCTTAAGAGTTTTAGGCTTTTTGGTTCAAAGTTAACAAAATGGGCAAGGGGCACATTTTATTTAATTAACAGGAGGATTTGAGGTTTGTTACCTGATAGCTAGAGCTTTTGGTCTATATGTATAAGTGGGAAGAAAGGATCTTTCATCCGTTTCTTTTGTATTTCTTTCATGCCCTATCTGGGGTTTAATGTGGGATTTGGATTAAACTTCAATTCAAATAACATACTATTCTAATAAGGCTGTTGTATAATATCTTTTAATTTGGATGGTAAGAAAACCTCTTCTCGCTAGTTTGAGATTAGGAAACATTTTCCTTTTACATATACCCTAACAACTTTAATGTGTATGTTACTATAATCCCTTAGATCTGTCCAGCTCAGCAACTACTAGTTATTGTTTTTTTTTCACTTTACTTGAAATTCTCGGTGATACCTCAACTTTAATTTGGAAATAGAGCCTTTATTAATAAGTGTTAATGCAATCTATCAGCAAATAATTAAAAAGAAATATGTGGTACTTAAATAGATTAGCTCCACTCCCCGAGACGTGTCTCCAGTACAAATTCATGCTTCCGGTATGGGAAATGTGTATAGGGATGTCTCCATGTCCCAGGAGACTTGGCCTAATGTCTGCTGCTGTCTCTTAGACACCTCCAACAGTTTAAGTCTCCTCATCTCCCACAGCAGATTCCCATTTGAAGATATAAAAAAATTTGAAAAAAGAAGCAAAAAGCAGAAATCTTTGTTAATCCTAAGGAGGCCCCACCTTTCCTATCACTATAAACCCCACAAACCATAAATATTTTTATGTTTTGGGTTTTATCATGATGATAGGCATTCTACAATGGGAGCCGGTGGTGGTGGCAGACTCTAATATCTGTGAGTTAAAAAATAATTCTCTCTTTTAAATTTGACATGCATTTGACCGTCACAAGAAAATTCAACTGTTGAATATATAATGAACCTGTACGGTTCTAATCAGTTAGGAGGTTGTAAATCAGTTGTAACTGAAGAAACTATAACTACTTCTCCTAATGATAAATACACCCTGCCTGAGTCATTCGAATCAGTGCAGTTTTGTGCATCTCTATCTTCTTGCTCTATTTTCCTTTATGCTTCTAGATCTAACATTGGTATCAGAGCATAGGCATCAATGAATGGAGGGGTCGACAATGTGGTTGACGCAAGTAGAAGATAAACACGTTTTTTCTGAGTGTCTGAAAAAAAACGTCCAGCGAAAAAGGAATACGTGACTGCTCAGGAGGCTCTGGCATACTTCACGTGGAGGCAGAGACATCTGATGTAAAACAAAAAACGTTAGTGTTTTGGTCGGTGCCCAGTTCGTGGCTAAACTCGTGGCTAAAAACGTCGGTGTTTGGTGCCCAATTCGTGGCTGAAAACGTGAAAATGGCTGAAAACGTGAAAACGTGCACAATTTGCTGTTGAATGTGCCCATCATTGCCCAGTGTGCTGTACCGAAAGGTGAAGTCGTGAGATAAAAATCTGAGAACAAATCGTGGATAAAAATGTGCCAGAGAGGGAAAGGTGAAGTCGCTGAGAACAAATCGTGGATAAAAACGTGCCAGGAAAGGAAAAGGTTTTAATCTGTATTTGCATATATTGCTGTTCTTTGTATTTGCATAAATTGCTGATATTTGTTCCCAGATCTGCCACGTATTTGCAAGCATTTGATTTAATCTGCCACATATTTGCATATATTGCTGTTCTTTCTACCACGTATTGGCATAAAGTGGTTTTGTTTTTATTTGGTGGGCAAAAGACTTTATTTCCATTTTTATTATTTTCATAATAAAATGGCAAATATTTCAAATCTTATTCTGCCTGACTCGCAAAAATTAACGGGCACTAATTTCAATGTTTGGAGTCATAAGATTTTAACGGTTGCGGAGTTTCGTGATTGTGATAAAATAATCAAGGGTGATGAAAGTCGACCAACGACGAACTTCGAGGATTATGACAAACGTCATAAGGAAGCGTTATTGCTTCTTAAGTTGTCGGTATCGGATGATATGATACCGGAAGTGCGGAATGCCACTATGGCAAGCACATTGTGGACTAGTCTGAAGGGTAAATATCAAACGTCAGAAAAGAGTCGGGTTTTATACCTGAAAAATATGCTCTTTTCCGTAAAATTACAAGGTGGATCGCTATTTGAGCACCTACTTCGGATGAAAGATCTCTCGAGACCAGTTGTCTTCCATAAATAAAAAGGTGGACGATGATGATATGGTGGCTTTGGTTCTAAATAGCTTGCCTTCTTCGTATGAGTCATTTGTGGAGGCACTTCATTTAATGGCGGAGAGTCAAACTCTTACGTTTGACAAGGTGAGTTCCTACCTTGTTGCAAAAGGAACGAAGACAGACACAGGTTCAAGAGTCCACTTCTGGACAATCTGAGAGCGCTTTTGCTGCTCAATCTAAAGGAAAGTATAAATGACAAGTTGAGACATCCTCTTCCTCTCCTAAATATCAAGTGAAATGTTACTATTGTCACAAACTTGGTCATGTGAAGAAAGACTGTCGAAAAGACTCAATGCCCTGAAGAAGCTGAAGGGGCAGGCACATGTGGCTATAGTTGAACACAAGTCAGAAGAAGAATATGCTCTCATGGCATCTTGCACGGATAATGGCAGCCCTACTCGATGTTGGTTCTTTGATTCCGGAGCATCACGACATTTCACATGTCAAAAAGACTGGTATGTCAATTTTAATTCTTGTTCTTCTGATTCAGTTACTTTAGGAGATGGAAGATCACATGTTGTAGAAGGTATTGGGGATGTTCGTATTATGCTAAATAATAATACCGATTGCTTGTAAAAAATGTTAGATATGTGCCTAACATGAATAAGAATTGTTATCTATCAGTCAACTAACTGATAATCCCAATATCTCTGTAAACTTTTCTGGTAAACAATGTATTGTGTTAGACATCAAGAAAAATAAGGTTGTTACCCTGGGTATTGGGCATGGTGGTCTATATAGACTTGTTGATCCTGCCACGGTCAACTTGCATGCCTTAATTGTGGAAGGCAATACCAGTGTTTTATGGCACGAAAGATATGGCCATCTCAACCTTTAGTATTTAGCCCGCCTTCATAGAGCCAACATGGTTGTTGGTTTGCCTCCTATTTAGGAGAAACAAGACATGTGTGTTGGTTGTTTTGCAGGAAAACAAAAGCGGAAGCCTTTTCCTCTGAAGGTGCTTGGCGTGCAAAGGGGCTCTTGGATCTTGTACATGCAGATCTATGTGAGCCATCGTGGAAGACTCCCACAGTCCTTGGTGCACGTTATTTTCTCTTGCTGGTGGATGATTATTCTCGGAAGATGTGGGTCTATCTTTTGAAGAAGAAGTTTGATTGCTTTGCTTCTTTTGTCAAGTTCAAGGCCTTGGTGGAGAATCAAACCAGCCGGCGGATCAAGACTTTGAGATCCGATAATGGGGGTGAGTTTACCTCTAAACAATTTGCAGATTTCTGCAGTAAAGAAGGGATTCAACGCTAGTTGACAACCCCTTATACCCCACAACAAAATGGGGTGGTAGAACGGAGGAACAAAACAATCATGGAGATGACTCGATGCATGATGCACAATCGAGGAGTGCCCTATAAATATTGGGGAGAAGTTGTTAACACAACTGTTTATATACTCAATCGGAGTCCTTGCAAAACTTTGCAAGACATCACACCGGAGGAAGCTTGGTCCACCATCAAACCAGAGGTATCAACATTTCGTGTTTTTGGTTCAGCTGCTTATACTTTGGTTCCTGAAAATAAGAGGAGTAAATTAGATTCCAAATGTTTTAGATTTTTTTTTGCTGGTTATAGTGATCAATCTAAAGCCTATAGGTTGATTGATACTTCCACTAATAAGATCATTATTAGTCGAGATGTTGATGTAAAAGAAACAAAGTCTTTCTTTGGTTATAATCAGCAAGGGGACCAACCAAGGGGCAGCGATCAACAAGGTGTCATAACAGAGTTTGGTACTCTTTCCTTGCTTGATCATAACTCCGTTCTTCTCATACTCCTCCACAGACTCCAGGACAGTCTGGTCAATCTTCCACTGAGATTGTTGAGTCACCAGGAAATCAACTTGTGTTGGTTTCTCCTCCGAACTTCCATTGGCTTCTCTTCCAGAAACACCACAACCAACCACCACATCTTCAATTCAACGGAGGCCTAAGTGGTTTTACTCCACTATTCAGGATTTGAGGAAGGAAGAATTGTCTCCTCTCTTAGATGGAAGGTCTCGACGAATTGGTAAGCAAATTGATTATTCTGAGCATGCTCAATTTGCTCTTGCTTCTGATCTTCTTCATATTCATGAGCCACGAAATACTCTGAAGCACGAGGCATACCGGAATGGGAAACTGCCATGCAACTAGAGTATGATGCCTTGATTAAGAATAATACCTGGAAGTTGGTGCCATTACCTCCAGGGGAACACACCATTGGTTGTAAATGGGTGTATAAAATCAAGTGCAAAGCAAATGGTACTTTGGATAAGTACAAGGCTCGACTTGTTGCGAAAGGTTTTTCGCAACAGGAGGGAATAGATTATGAAGAAACTTTTGCTCCTACTGTAAAGATGGTCACTTTTCGACTTCTTTCTTTTGCAGCTCAGTTTGGTTGGAAAGTATATCAGATGGATGTCAAAAGTGCTTTCCTGAATGGGGATTTGGAGGAAGAGGTGTATATGACACAGCCTGAGGGTTTTCGGGCTCGTGGTAGTGAGCATCTGGTATGCAGATTGATTAAGTCCTTGTATGGACTTAAGCAGGCTCCTCGAGCTTGGTATATAAAAATAGATAAACATCTCAGAGATTCAGGTTTCACACGAGTCATTCTGATCCGAATCTCTATGTCAAAAGCAATGATGATGACATTGTGATTCTTATTGTATATGTTGATGACCTTGCCATCACCGGCAGTGGAGATGTTGCAATTCATAAGGTAAAATCAGATTTATGTGCTGCTTTTGACATGACTGATTTAGGCCTCCTTCACTATTTTCTTGGTGTAGAATTCTGGCAACTTGATCACTTGATTTTCATATCTCAAGTTAAGTATGCCACTAACCTGCTACAAAAATTTCAAATGTATGATTGTAATTCTTCTTCTACACCTATGGAGGTAGGGTGAAACTCTCAGCTCATGATGATTCACCACCGGTCGATGAATCATTATACAGACAGTTGGTGGGTAGTTTGATCTATCTAACAACTACACGACCGGATCTATGTTTTGTTGTCAGTTATCTCTCTCGGTTTTTATCTAAACCGAAACTCATTCACTGGGAGTAGCAAAACGAGTTCTACGATATGTCAAAGGAACTCTTGACTTTGGCATTCTATATCAGAGAGTTGCAAATTTCAGGTTGATTGGCTATACTGACTCTGATTGGGGAGGATCTGTAGATACTCGACGATCTACCACAGGATATATCTTCTCTTTTGGTTCAAGAGTTGTTTCTTGGCAAAGTAAACTTCAGCCTATTGTTGCCATCTCTTCTACGGAAGCAGAATACAAGGCTGTTGTTAGTGCCAATTGCAAAGCAATATGGCTTCGTCGGATTCTGACTGACTTTCAGTTTCCCCAGGCTGCTGCAACACCTCTTTCACTCTTTTGTGATAATCAAGGTGTTCTAAAAATGGTGAAGAATCCTATCTATCATGCCCGCACTAAACATATTGAGATTCATCATCATTATATTCGCCAGTTGGTTGATTCTGGTGAAATCTCTCTGCATTTTTGTCCATCTGCAGATCAGCCTGCTGATGTAATGACTAAACCTCTTGGTCCTTTGTTGTTTGTCAAGTTTAGAGATAAACTTGGTGTTGTTTCGAGGTTTGTCATTAAGGGGGGGTGTTGAATATATATAATGAACTTATGGTTCTAATTAGTTAGGAGGTTGTAAATCAGTTGTAACTGAAGAAACTATAACTACTTCTCCTAATGATAAATACACCTTGCTTGAGTCATTCAAATCAGTGCAGTTTTGTGCATCTCTATCTTCTTGCTGTATTTTCTTTTATGCTTCTAGATCTACTTTTTCGTAAACCGGTATCTGTCTCCAATCCTTATCCCTATTTCTAGTTGTGAGAGAAAATATTATTTGTATAGAAGATGGAATTGCTGTTAGGTAGCTCATAAGGATGTTTGGTGGTGTCGGTGATAAGCATCCAATATGAAATATTATAGTCAACAATACATATAATCGACCTTTGGTATTTGCTAAAGCACAAACTAGCATTCACTGGGACTAGTCGCCGAGCATAATCGTCTTCTCATCTAACAAACCCCTTTCATTTTCTCGTTAGAACTATGAGAGATTTTAATTCCCTCGTAACCACCGAATCATTTCCTTTGTTTGGCTTCATCCCTTGTTTATCTAAGTTAGGTCCATCCATAGTTCGCATACTCGGGCTCGATGGACCAAAAGTTTTCGATTAGGCAAAAACTTGGCAAAACTCAACAAAATCGGCAACTTAAAACTCACTTAAAACTCGGTCGTATATCAAACTTGGCCTCAGTGCCGAAAACTCGACAAAAATCAGCAAAAACTTGGCAAACTCGGTAGGAACTCACAAAATTTTGTCTAGGCAAGATTTGTGAGTTAAAACTGTAAAAACTAGCTCGGCAAAAAAAATTTCAAGTGCTTGGCAAGTAATTGAACTATGGGACCCTCTTCTTTTTATATAGCTGACTCCAAATGCTTTGGTGATCAACATGACTACAATAACGTAGTGTATATGTACAATATGGATCACGAACACTATGTTAAGGGACTTGTTGGCACACTCCATCTTCCATCATCGATATATAGTGGGATCGGGGTTATTTTCTATTAGGAACTGTGAGAAACTCAGTACATTCCTCCGATCCACCGGATCATTTCTCTACTTGGCTTCTTTCGAGGACTCACTTTTATCAAAGTTAGGTCCATCCGTTTTCTTCTTTGAGCCGACTTCAAATGCATGTGATTGACATGACTACATTAACACAAAGTATGTATAGAAAATGAATTACTAACTTGTTTTAAGTCACACCGTATCTTCATCATTGATATATCACGAGATTAAGCTGGGCTCGCTATAACAACCATGTTGTTGTAATCATGAATAAAGCGCCCTTAAGCTTGTCTTAGGTCCCTTACTTCACTACTTTAACATCTCATGTTTACCCTCTAGAGATATTTCACTTAGCCTCCCTTAGTCATTCTTGAGTGTCCTGCAAATGTTGTGATTTGCTAACAATAAATTTCCAACCTTAAATTTGACGTCCATTTGACCATCATAAAGAAAGTTCATTCTTAAATTTGATATCCATTTGACCATAACTTAGAAGTTTTTTCTTTTTGCTTGGAAAAGTCGATAAAAATTGTAATATCTTGGCCATACAATAGTGCTTGAGACTGTTTTGTTCCCGAAAAGATTGTTTCCACCCCACATGGTGGTGTAACTAGATTGGCACCATTTTTCACCACTCAGTGGGAAATTCGTGGAGAAGGTAATGAAGTTATTAGTCCATGTGGTATTAGAGAAATCCAAGATAAGGGCCTTGAGATTGATATATCTTGATGTTTTTCAAATAGATGTATTTAAGATATTTGTACTAGTATTTTTAGTTTTATGAAATTTGTATTTATATTTAATCTTTTCTATTTTTGGTGTCCACAATAACCCCATACCCTGTGCTTTTTCCAAAACTGGTATCTCCATCTCCCATGCCCATCCCCATCGTTACTATGTGGATCGAGAAAATATGTTGAGCATCATGTACGTGTAGTTGTCATTGATGTCAAGTCACATTGATGTCAAAGGGAGTTTAGGTGGCATAGGTGTCTCCATGAGGTGTCAATCAAAGTAAAGGATGAAGGTTGATTGGTAGTAAAGTGTTCTTGTGTCATGAAGTGTTGAAGTAGTATGATATCCAGGTGTGTATGCATAGTTTAGGGCATGGTTCAAGAAAACAAGGTATTGTGTGGTCCTGAGTATGAGCTCCAAAGGTTGTTATGATGTCTTGCATGTCCAAGTAGATGTGTCTGCATGGTGAAGAACAGGTCTGGTCCAATGAAGCAGGTGTTGATACAAGCCTAACTAGGCCTAATCCTAGACGTAGAGTATGCAGGTGATGTGATAGCATGAAGTATGCAATAGGGCAAACTTGTTTGAGCATGAATAAGGTGTTGTGGCATTGCAAAGCATATGTAGGAGGTGAACAAAGTCATCATTCAGGTGTTTAGTGCATGATTAAGGTCCTTTTGGAGCAAGTCTACAAGACAAGGCAAGGAAAGCATGGGTAAGTCATGGTGCATGGAGAGTCAGAGCTGTGGACAAGCATGAATAAGTATTGGGATAGTCAAGGAGGTTGTTGTAGTGTTATGTGTCAAGTTTTAGGTCCAGTGTTGAAGATTTTGCAAGATATTGCACTTTTACCAAAACCGGGTTTCCAAAGGTGAGATTTTGAGCTAAAAGTTGACTTTCAGATGCTTGTTGGGGAGTGTGTGCTTTGCATGGGGACCCAAGCTCCTGGGTTAGTTGAGTAGGTCAATTATGAAGATTTTCCAAGAAGAATGAGGTTGTTTGATCGTCACATTTTTATGAACAATCGTTAAGAAGGTAAACTGTTTTTTAACCCTCTTGAAACCCTAGCTAAGTAGCGACTTGGAAGAAAATGAGTATAGTGACCCAAAATTGATTGTTTGAGCAAAAGTGATGATTGTATGTTGTAGAGTACTCCAACTTTCTCCAAGTGCGAGTTAGAGATTTTGGTTGTATGTGGGCCCCACCTAAAAAGGCAAGTTTCTGGAAAGTTTTAGTTTGTGCAAAAGTTCTCCATTGAACCTATTGACTAATTTATCATTTATGGAAGCATGGGAGTTGTACTTCATGTCCATGATGATTTTAGATCATGGTTGAGGCCCTAGGATGCAAAGTGTGCCCTATTTATGAGGACTAGGTTTAGGCAGTTTTGGGGCAGTTTGGAGTAGTCTAGGAACATAGCAGTTTTGGAGGTGCTACAGGTGGTTTCATGGATTGGTTTGAATTTCATGATGATCCTGACATCAAGAGCTTTCCATTGATATATCACACTTGAGTTTTGTTGAGTTTTGAGCAAGTTATGGCTTGATTATGAAGGCCAATTTTGAGGGTGCTTGGTTGTGCATGCTCTCGAGAGGCTTCATGGTGAGAGATGATTGTTGCTGAGTGTTCTATGGTTGTTGGAGGTTAATGAGGTCTTGACAACATGTCTAAGTGTATTCCATGCTTTGGTGAAGTTGGTTTTGGTCTCAACATCCCTTGTATGACGAGTTGCTTGTTTTGGGGTTTTAAGACTTCTTGTGTCCTAATGGAGGCCTAGATGGTTCTGGTGATAGTGGCGACCTACTTGGTCTTATGGATGATTTTTCTATGATGTTCTAATGATGATTTAAGTGTTTTTACTATATGAAGGCTGACCTACATGTTTTATGACCAAGAGAAGGGTATAAAAGCGATTAGAAAGTTCATTTGTGCTAGTCACGAGAGGAGAGAAAAAAGTGCGACTCTAGGAGGGTGATTGAGGAAGGTGATGAAGGTCCTTGTGACCTTGTTGAGAGGGCAATGAGTATGTGATGTTGTGCTGAGAAAGAGAAGGTGATGGCGAGCTAGCTAGACAAGTGTTGAAATCAATTTGAAGGAAGAGGTTTTGGGCAAGAAGGCTTGAGAGATGTTTTGAAGAAGATAGAGAGGAGAGTGAGCTTTATAGAGTCATCATCAGTTGTTGCAGCAACAAATCAGAGATGACATTCATTTCAGATGGCTTTAGTTGGTGCTGAGTCATCTAGGGGGTTGGTGCCTCCTTGTAGAGTTGGTGCTCTACTAAATTAGGGGTTGGTGCTCCTTGTAGGGTTGGTGCCCTACTAAACTAGGGGTTAGTGCTCCTTGTGGGGTTGGTGCCTCACTAAACAAATCTCTTGTGATGTGTAATATTCATGAGAGTCCTTTGTATTGAGTAATATATGCAGAGGTTCAGTGGGTTTTTTTCCCTTGAGGGTTTCCCACTTAAATCTTGTGTTCATGTGTTCTTGTGCTCTCATGGTGTATGCTCATGTGTTTGGTTAATCATTGCTTAATCTATAATGTTGAATGTTTGATGAATGTAGGCACATTGATTCGCCCCCCTTTTTAGTGTTTGTGCTTCCAACAAAATATACTGTATTGAAGATGAAATTGCAGTTTGGCATCTCATTAGGATGTTTGATGGTGTAAGCGATAAACATTCAATATGAAATATCACAGTCAACAACACATAGCCCTGACCTTGGGTATTTGCGAAAGCATAAACTATCTTATAAGGATCAACGAATCTTTCAAAACTTCATTGCACAAATCTGAGGGTGTAAATCAACATTGGCAGTTCTGTTTTCTTTGTTCAAAGATCCCCAACCTGAGGCCTTCCAAAGCAATAGAGCAAATATGAGATAAAGGTGTTGAAGCCTTTTGGAGTACATAACAATGAATAGAGAGTATATTGTATTGTCTATAAATTTCAAAGTCTTGGTTGGAAATTCTATTTTAGTAGTTGGCCTCTGCATCACCGCATCCTATTTTGCATGAATGATTTTTTTAATTAGATTCGTTGGTTCATCAGCATTGTTTGGATCAAGCCTCACATTGCATTCACTTGGAAAATAGGGTTTTTGTATGGAGTATTCGTCATTGCATTTGGCTTAGGTTGAGACTTAGCGGTAGAAAAATGTTGATAGAATTACATTGCATACATACTCGACCTCGGTTATGAGTTTGTTCGCAGTGTGATGTGCATTGATCTTCTTCTCGAATTTCCTTTGGATCACGTGCATTGTGGTGGTGGTTGTTTGATGTTGCATTGGTCATTGTTTACCACATCATGATTCTCCCTCAAGCTTCAAATGTCAACTTGCCTCCCTCAAACTCGCAATTGTCTCCACCGCATGCACCGGGTCTCCATCAAGATTATAGACTTTTGCCTTGGTATCCTCCCAGTGCGAATCTGCATTGGATTGCGGCCACACATCACTCGCCTGACACTACCTCTACTTACACAACTCACTTGCAATCACTCCTTTGATTAAGCAAAAGGTGTTCAATTTTAAAGTCAAATACCGATCTTTGCCTTTGAGTATTTGAAGTGAGACATAGCTTTGGTGTCGAATAAGATTTTGCTAAAATTGTCAAATCACCAAGGAGTCAAGGGATTGAGCCCCATCAATGTAAAGTGATGATATAAATTTCCCAAGTGGGAACTATCTTAAGTGGGCGATGAAATTTTTAGAAGGGGGAGTTGAATTGTTTTCGAAGTGGTTAAATTATTGTTGTGTAAAGTCATTAGTTGTAGTGTGATGTTCACAAGTTCATGTTTTGAGCATATAGTATTGAGTTGGTTTGCTCCAAAAGTGTTTGATTGTCATTTTAGTTTATGTGGAGTTAATAAGCTATTTAGTAGATCGGTGTTTGTCAAAAATGTCAAAAATAAAAACAAAAAATTGCCTTATTGTAAATGGATGCATTTTCGGGCGAACCCGACATCTAGTGTGCATGTCAAAATTAAAGGGGGGATATTTTCTCTTATAAAGGAAATGCAATTGATCTTCAATGCCCCATATGTTGAGTGAGCAACACTAAACTAGAGGATCGAGGCACATGAGGTTGGAGGTCGAACAACGTCCCTTGTCAGCCGCTAACGATGGGGTCGCATTCTGGTATAGTGGCATTTGTTTTCATTTTTAGTTTGTGCGTGGTTGAAAATAAGAACAAAAGTGCATACTTGTTCATGTGTGAAGTTCCTTGTTTTTCCCTAATGTAATGATGATGCGGAGATTCCGACCACGAGTACTAAAGCAAGAGATGTTCTTGACAAAGTAGATGGTTGATGTGTTCCCACTACTTTTGATTGGTTAGGTTGATGTTCCCAAAATTGGTCGATGAAGTTCCCTGTTCATGGTTGATGTTCCCATGGATTGGTCGATGAAGTTCCTAGTTCTAAGGTTGATGTGTTCCCACAATTAAGTGCAAGCACCAATTCAACATGTAAGAAGGTCAAGACCATGCATAAGCTCCGGGTGGCATCTGCTTAGTTAGAAGGTGGTGTTGTTCCCCATATTCGCACTAGGGGGAATGTTGAGAATATTGTGTTAGTACTCACATGAAAGTGAGTTAATTAGTAAAATAATTGTATGCGTGAAGAATATTGTAATGAGTTGTTAGTAACAACTCATAGTTAGAAATAATATGTGTGTTATATTAATAATGGACGTTATGAGAGTTGTAGTAACTCTCATAATGGTCTAGAGGTGAGAGTAATTGTAGCAGTTAACATTATAGAGATATGATCTTATAATTGGAACGTCTCGACGTTGGAATGTATATAGAAGAACAATATTATTATTATGTGTATTCAATCAGGTAGTCTAAGAATCATATGTCTAGCTTTTGAAAGCTCTTACCAAAGCTTCACATTCTTGAGACTCTAGGTCATTTTCGATGGAGATTGAATTCGGATGACTAGATCAACCATGGTAAAAATACCCTTAAGCTGTTTTTTCCTAAAGTAGGCCAACATATGTCGAAAATGTCATTTCTTGGAATTTAGGCCTTATAATTGACATGCATATATGGCGAATTGCCAAGATCATTTCTTAAATCAGAACACATCTCTTCCTTTTTGCTCGCATTTATTTCAGCTCTTCACCGTGGACACTTAATGGCAATTCAAAGACAAATGAACTTTACCAAAAGAACATTGTTTGCTAGCACAGGCTGGATTGAAGAATTGAGAAACCCTAGCGACATATGCGAGTCTTAGGTGTCCCTTAGGTATTCTGCTAGGTCTTTTGTATCCCTCTCAGTTCGCCTATGGCATCTCATCCCATGATTAAAGGGGGAAATCAATGTGCCTACAAGTCTTCCAGGTAAGTATCCCTTTTACGTATACTTTCATTTTGTTTATTTAATTATGCATGCTGGTCGGTTTATTGCTTTTATTTGCTAACCCCACATATTGCCTACTTACTGCTTAGCACTCACATATTATATATTGTCTACGTATTACCTACTTGAGTATATGCTTTAGAGAGGCCCCTTCCTTTACTAAGCTACAAAAGTTTACCTAGTAGGTCCCTCTTCCAAGTGTATACACATGGAAAGCTCAAAAACATGAAAGTTACATCCTTCTTCACTCTTAGTAGCTGCCGTTGGTTGTAATGCATCACATAGATGCATCTCCATAAGTGTTATTATTATTTCAATATTTTTCCCAAACTACATAGAGGTAGGGAGACTTGAGCAATGTGCCAAAATGGAATTTTGTATGTGTGTGTGGATATGTGTTAGTGTGGTGTATAAAGTTAACATAATAGGATTGCCCTTTCCTGATACCAACCTATTCACTATTATTGACTCGTTAATTGTTATGATTGAAATGAATTTCATGGTGATTGATTATGATGCCAGTTCTTCATTTGCTCTCGCCTCTGATGCATACTAGAGCTCTGTTCTACATCAGCCACCTTCTCTTGCCTTTACAAGTGGTTTTGTTTTTTACAGGGGCCTTTAGCAGCATTGTTTTTCTATTAATCATGTCTAAAGAGCAATGACCCAGATAAGATAAGATAGAATAGGGAGGGGGAGGAGGGGGCGCCCACCCACCCCATATATCTATATAGGGGATCGGGGGCCAACTAAACTATAACTATGTTGATCGAGTCCTTTCGTTGCCATATTATCTATAGGGTGCCCCATATATAGACAGGTCCCATATATAGATTAGATAGGCCTCCCGGATTCTATATGGGCGATGGTTTGTATCTGTTGCTTTGTCTAAGGTTTACCCCCTTATTATTATGTTCTTATATTTCCTTTATTTGGATCTAGATTTATTTTTAGGTATTCTAGTTTTGGTGGTTCGAGTCCTCTTAGTATTTGCAATTTGGTATTAGTAATTTTCCGTACTTTTGGGTCCCATATCTAGGAAGGATCAAAGTAGGTCAATGGGACTCAAAAGTACAAGTTACAATAAAAAGGACTGTTAAAAGAATTCCAAGTGATGAACTAGTAATTAACACTAAAAGAATGAAAATCATAACTAGAGGTGGTGAACCCAAAACTCAAAACGGCTAAACTGAAGACAAGTCAGAAAAGATAAAGGCATGTGATCCAAGTACAAATAACCACGCACAAGGAAAGTCTCTTGATGAACATGAAATGGGAACTGACGGACAAGGAAAATGCTACTCAGAAAATTTCCCCGATCTTTGCAATCATATTTTGTACTATACTGGTTATGTTTCTTTTATTTGGCTTGGACTTCAGTAATCATGAAGAAAAAAACAAGAAATAGACCTACGATGTGAGTTTACCATTTTCTCATGACTTGGATGCATCTTGTTAGAGCACATTTCAAGTGTTAGTTTCTAACAGTGCCGAATTTAATATTTACTAAATGCAATTTAGCTACCATTTTTTCCATTTTTCAGTTATAAGCTCTAGCATAAGAGGAAACTATCACTGCAAATTAAATGCCAACAAAGAAAATTTTCCGATGTTTTATTGGGTTCATAGTACATACTTTTTGCTATATCTATGAAGGTGTTGCTGTGACAACTTGGACAAAGCTTTTGCTGACTGTTCCATACCACAAGAAAAGTCCGATGCTGAAATTAATGCAGAACTCAATATTTCTGAAAGTTCCAACTGGAATGAAATCGACAACTCAGATGGCCAGGTAGATTCAAAGACTTTCCAGAAGAGCCACATTGAAGGTATGACAATATACAAATGCCTTTTGTAACAAAGCCTTATGGGCCATATGAATAATATTACTTGTTACTGCAATCCTGATGACAGTTCTATATCTTCAGTGACAATCAAATTGTTCTTTATTTCATGTAACTGTGCAGCAGCTCAGCAGTATGTATGGACATCAATTGAGCGCAACATTTATGTTAACAGGTGTCGAAAGACCCCAACAATTGATGAGGTAAGATGGTTGTCTCTCTATTTTCACATAAAAGCAATTGAACTATCTGCATAGTTTTATAAACTGTCTTTTTAATGTTAATAACTTTCCGACTCTTTATACACGCAAGTGGGATTTTCTTAGAATTCCTTGTAACCTCCATTGATAATTAATTTGCAGATATTTTCTTATCATCCACATTTGCCTTGCTTACCCTTCAATAAATTTGCCAAAGCAATCTGCATCGGACTTTCTTTCTCGGATTTTCTTTTTTCTGTATGATGTTTGGCTACAGTAATAATTGATAGTTGGGTAGTTACTGATTGTCTGGGGCACTTATAGATGGATCCTTACGATTAATAGCAAACCGTGTTTATTGAATGTTTTTTCATAGATAGAATTTATTTTCAGGAATAACATCTTTGATTTTTACTTATTTCCTAATAATCAGGGTATAGACATAAGAAATCTTTTTCTGGTCACAACAACTGGACATTTCTCCCATTTAATGTTGACCAATTTTGATCTTGATCGAAAATGCTTTGTTGACCGATATAGTTCGAGTGGACCCTGCTTTTTCATTTGAATGTTTAAACATACTCCTCGCTCATTGTATTACTGTTTTCTGAAATTTCTTTTGTTGCTTGTGCTGCCCTCAATAGATGGATGACTGTGGTAGATTTCTTGCATTTTTAATTTCATATGTTCGCTTGCCAAATCTGTAGTACTAATGAGCTGTTTATGGTACTTTGACTAGAGCTGGTGATAAATACAAACTATAGGAAACGGAACAATTATAAAATTTATTAATTGTATCTGTGCTTGCTTCCAGATAATGGTCTGTCATTGCAAATTTCCTGAAGATGGCAGCCCTGGGTGTTGTGGGGAGGATTGCTTGAACCGATCAATGAATATTGAATGTGTTCCTGGCACATGTCCTTGTGGAGACCTGTGTTCTAACCAGAGGGTATATGATTTCTTTTTGGTTTAAATTTCACATTTACTGCTATTTCTTGATTCCAAATCTCAATCAGAGGTATAGATCTTAGTAGAATCAGCTATATTAACATCTGTAGTTCCTTTGTTGCAGTTTCAAAAGAAACTATATGCAAAGGTTAAGGAAATGCGTTGTGGGAAGAAAGGTTATGGGTTGCGGACGTTGGAGGATGTGCCAAGACAACTTTTATCATAGAATATGTTGGAGAGGTATTTATTGTTATGGATTTATTATGTAGTCTCTCACCGAGTAACTAAAAGTGAACCTATGAGTTTGTATGGTAGAAGTTTTATTAAGAATTATTGCACACCTCGATTATTGATTTATAAAGACATTTTATATAGCTTGTTGATGGCTATTTTTCTTGATTTATATATTGTGATAGTTACAGTACAAAGCTAAAAACTATATTTATATCAGAAAAGGATTATAGCATAATATCAGTCTGCTTCAGCCTGGTATTCTTCTGGGTTCTGAATGCCATGAACACAAAAAGGAAAAAATATCCAGCCAGGTGGGCTGTAAAAGCCCCCCATCAAGACCTCAAGACCTTAGTGAAAACCCGTGGACAACATCTCAGTACTATTAAGCTTAGTACCATCAAGAACATTTGCAGGAAAACTACTAATGAACCACTTATCATTTAAACTAACTTGTTTTATCAGTATTTCTTCCTGGAGAGCTAAGGTAGAACTGAAATAAGGAGACAGCAAAAAGACACTCTCATCTGCACAGTTCTCCCAAAGTACTGCATAGGTAGCATACTATCATGTAATCAGCTTTACCGATGATTCCACCATATTTAAAAGTACCAGTCCAGCTGGCGGTTCTAGGTAAACTGCCCGGGCTTTCTGTGAGGCACATCAAAATTAATTCAGGGGCCTGCCGACTGCAAGAGTCATGTAGTTGGCAATCTTTTCCAAGTTCTTCTTGACTAACACGGTCAGGGCCCTGTATTTTAATTTGCATGATTACATCGAAGATAGCTAGGTAAGATTGCTTCGTCCATGTCTTCATCTCATTAACTTTAAGGGATAACAACCACATGGTCTTAGCTTTGTCCCTCTCTAAACTAATCACATGGTTTTCCAGTGCCTGATTGCTAGTATCTTCTTGGTTCATGTCTTCATCTCATTAATTTTAAGGGATAGCAAGCCCACGGCCGTAGCTTTGTCCCTTTCTAAACTAACAACGTGGTTTTCCAGAGCCCGATCGCTAGTATTTTTGGCTCTAAGATTATCTCCTCACTTCATGTTCATTTTTTCTTGGGCGGTCTTAGTTTCATGGAAGTCCTCAGTTAAAACAGTAAAAGGGTAGTTATTTCGTCCATTAATTTTATTTTATCCATCAGAACTCTAACAGAGAGCTTGTTTCCCCCATTGGATTTTTGAGTTTGATTCCACCCAACATTAATGGGGCAGCCAAATTTGCCAAATTCAGAAAAAGTGCAAACAATAGAAGTAAGAGCGCGAGGAGGGTTAGTAAAAGCAACTCATCTTTGGAAGATAATAGAGCAAGGGCTGGCCAAGCAGGGGAAAGCACTTGGCCATGTAGTAATTTCTTATGAAGCAGCTTGCTGACCATTCCTTGATCATCGTGGTCATGTCTTTTCCCTATTCATTCAAACTGTCCTTCGATTCTTGAAGGACATTCATGGTCACTATTGTAAGCCTCAATTTTCTCTCTTAGAAACTTGTTGGTGCCCATGGAGATAAAATCTGCAGTCTCATCAATAATTGTAGCTATGGTAAAAACATTATTCCTTGCTTAAGTGGTGCCACCATCAGACAGGTCCTCCCATTTCATGCTTTCAATTCAAGTTAACTTTTTGCATGGGGATAGTTAGGAAATATATCATCTGAAGGGATGGGAATAGGGAAACTATGTGAAGGGATGTGAGTAGGGAAGGGATAAATAAATTTAGTCGTTCTTCAATTGCTAGAGCTAAAATGTGCGAATTCCTTTAAAAACTGAGGAGCATGCACCATGTTGGAAGGAGGCCCTGGCCGTTATGACTCATAAATATGTTGCTATCCTTTAGCATTTTTCTCTAGGAGCAACCCCTCTAAGTGGATGTAGAATGCAGTGATAATGTATGCCAATTTTTCGTAATGATCTCCTCACCTATTGGTATGTTGGAAGCTCTCTTGGCTAAGTGAATTTAAACTTTGTTGCATTCATGTGGAATGGGGGAATACTTCAAAGGTTGGAAAAGCTCTACTGAGAGTGTATTTTCCTAACAAAACTGATTGTGCGAATTGTCTGGAGGCGATTGGAGATCTGGTTTTAACTTTTAGGTAGGAAGCAAGGAGCATGAAATTGGTTTCCCTCCGCACAGCCTGGAGATTTTAGCATTTTTTTAACTAAGACAATGGTGGATATCTATAGCTTTAGTGATATTATTGGATTCGTGCCCAACCCAATGAAATGCCATGATATCAACTGTCATGGGGAATTGCAAAAACACCGTCAGTCCCTGCCTGACCCAATTTGTGCTTGAAAGTCCCATCAAAATTCAATTTTACCCATCCCCACCAGGTGGGGGGCATTTACCCTCTATTGATCTTTTTCACAGCCCTCACGAATGTGGTGAAAGTTAAAGGATAAAATGGTCTTTGTTATTTCTTGGTACCATATTTGAGTTTGAATGCAACAAGCTACAAAAATTGACAATTGTGCTTTTGGTGATGCAGGTCTTAGGTCTGCATGAACATGGAGTACGGTTAAAGGAGTACGCACGTCAAGGCCACAAGCATTCCTACTTCATGAAGATAGAAAATGAGGTACAATTTATTGACTTGTTTGTTTATTCTTATGGGCAGTTAATATGTACATTGTCATTCAAACTCTTACTTCCAATCTGATTAAGTAAAAAAATTGACTGAAATTTCTTGAATAAGCACAGTATTATTTCTCTTATTATAGTTTGTATCAGTTATCGGTAGACGATATTATTAGTAAACTAAGATTATTAGGTTGTATTAGGCTGGACAAATCCCACGTAGCTAAGTGCATTTTTTTGTAGTTTATTCTGGTAAGTAATTGGAGATTCCACAGCAACTTTTAAAGAAGTATATATTTTTTAGATTTTGAACTGTGTATTTAGTCACTTCTTTTAAGACCAATTTCCATGAGTAATCATTTTTCTTACGACCTTTATCTCATGTACCTCAATAATAATCGCAAGGCAAGTCGACACACAAAGCATAAAACCTCCTCTAAGCGATTATCCCACATAGATAATATTTGTGAGACGAGAGGATTATAAAGCATTACATGTGCTAAAAGCTTTACCAATCTTGAATAAGATTTGGAGTGAGAGCCCCTAGGTTGATGCATTAGCAACTTAGCATCTTCCTTCTCTCTGGTAGTAACATCGCTGATGTATATATCATGATTATTCTCTCATGATTAGATTGGTGTTTGTTGCATTTATTATGTACTGATTCAGTTTGTCTATGTGAAAGTTGAGAACACGATATGGCATCAAACCATCTTATATTTTGGTTGGCTTAAATTGTATATTATTTGTCAATAAGACAACCTCGAAGACAATAACAGAACTCGTAGAATAAGAATATGTATTAATCAGCTACCATCATTCATTATATCATAAAATCCAGGGAAGAGGATATGTGCCATTCTCTGACATGTCAGAGGCATGCTGGTAAATGCATCTGCTGTAATATCATGTAGGATCCTTGATTATAATTTGTCCAAAGAGAGGATATGTGTCATTGTCTGACATGTCAGAGGCCCACTGATAAATGCATCTGCTGTAATATCATGTAGGATCCTTGATTGTAATTTGTCCAAAGAGAGTTATATATCATATATAAGATCAGTTTCTTTCATGAGACATTTGATGATGCATTACCGTAGATAGTCATATCCCATCTGCCAGTTATCTTTGAGAGCTGTAGTATGAACTTCACATCCATGGGCTTTCCATCCAAATTTACAATTGCGTGATCCTAAAATGCCATTGTAACAGGTTACTACTATGTAGTATGTTCGATAAACTCTACTGTATACATGCTGAAAACAGCATTCTATACAGAAAAACAACAGGGAGAAATTAAATCTCACTTTCTATTGGATTATCTCTATGTTAATAAGATCAAAACAGGATTGTAAAGGGATTTTTAAAGTACAATGCCCTACACTGAAACTATTTGGCTCTTCATGAATGGCAGTCTGCCATCACTAAATTCTGATCTCAGAGAGGTTCTGGCAAAATATAACAGCAGATCCTAAATAAAGAATATTGAGTGAGCTCTGCTTCCAAGCGGAAAATAATAGCAGATGCTAAAAACAGAAGATGGAGAGAGCCGTGCTGTTTCATATGATAGAAAGAATTGCATAACCACAACAATCTGTATATCAGCTTATGACATCCTAAGTTTTTTTGATTCCAACTAATAAACTTGTGGGCATAACAAACATGCGACCTTATCTGTACTTCTTGCAGCTAGTCTGAGTGCCTGTGGCCTCCCTCATGGCGTAGGTGGCCCTTTTCACAGCCTAACTTTAGTTTTAAAAGTTAGTTCTCCTTATGACAAACAAACCGTATTTCAGTAGAACACCATAGAGGTTACATGAGCATATATTATTGGCCTTTTGTGGACAAATACTTGGGCTGTAAAACTTTATCTGGGAAACAAACGTATATATGAAGAATCATTATCTTCAGTCTCCGATATTTCACTGCCCTTACTTATCAATCAAATAATAAACATTAGTGTTTTTGTTCCAGGCATATAGTCATCCCAGAATTTGGCAAGTTTAACTACAAATGCTTTTGTTGGTCCGGAAATGGCAAATTGCGTCCATGATCAAAGTGTAATTGTGCCATACTTTCCTTTGGGGATGATCAAATCCATCTTGGCGCCTCACCTTTTATGCTTTCAATATTGTTTCTTCCTTTTCTTTGCAAAATATTATGATAGAGGAGACGGTCTTCTCCGGAGGTTGTTTTGGATTGACTACACTGTTGATCCGGAAATGATAACTGCACCTCCGATCAAAGTGTATGATGGGAAGCTGTGTTTAATCTAGAGCAGCCTCTAGAGAAGGCTGTCTCTTCTATCCTAAAGTTACCTAACATTTTGAAGGGAAAAGGGAGAAAGAAATAATACTGAAAGCACAAAAGGAAATGTGCCGAGATGGATATGATCATCGCCAAAGGAAAGTATAGCATAAAACATACATTATTCTGTGGGTTCAATGCAAATAAGCACAATTAACTCTACGTAAGAGATAAGAAATCTAATGCCGAAAGTAAAACTTGTAGATTAAACCATTCACTTGAAACTTCAAGCCTAGGGCAAATGATTAGCCTCAAAACCTTAATTAAATGTTTCAAGAATTTACAGTTGCATACAACTTCAAAAGCGAAATAGTATCAAACTTGCAGAAAATACATGCTAAGGTCATGAAATATTCACGATGGAGAAAAACAACAGTTGGGAAAAACAGGAACCCCCATCACAAATAGATTTCCAATATTTATCCTAAAACTAAAGGTGGTGGAATAAGGTGCGCCACATGCACAAATCCATAAGTTCAAAACAAAATGAAACCTAACTTAAAACAGGTTGAATCCTCAGAGGAATCTTGGATGGACTGGCCTCATTTGATTTACGATCAACATCCTTTCCTTCATCTCCAATATAAACCACAAAATATGCTTTATGAATCCTTATTCAAAAATACTTTCTCCGTTTCCAAAATATCTCTGTTAAAATGACATTGGCCCTAAAAGGTTAATATTACATTTAGAGGCAGTGCCTTTTATACTTATTTTATAAGGAATATTCCCATTTTTGTTTTTAATAAGTCTTACCTCTTAATCTCTTTGTTCCCTGTGAAAAATATCCTCCATCTACTTTTTAATGAGGCCTTGCCTCTTTCTTTACTTTTTTCAAGCCCTTGCCTCTCTTCTCTCATGTTTCTTGCTTCCCTTTTGTATATATGAGGTACTTACATTTACAAAATTGGAATACAATGTACTTACATTTTCAAAACTGGAAAGCAAGGTATTATAAAATATAAAGGGTGGGACGCCATGATTCATATATGGCCTTTTATAATATTGAAATAAAAATCAAAGGCATTTACTTTTCATTTCAACATTCCTTTTTACATTAAAATTGTACTCCCCTCATTGGAAAATCTGAAGATGGCAATTCTTTGGGATTGGAGAAATCAAAAGATTAATTTCAAGGCAGTGAAATTTCACTTCAACTTCTTGTGCTTCTGCCCTTTGCAAGCATGTTTATGTGTGGCCATGTTTACAGTATGCCGATGTTGTACCTTTTGAGGATATTTGTCTACAATTTTTTAATTTTTTTCTCTCCCTGTTGGTGCTAATCACATTGACTTTCATTATCTTAATTTTAGTAGATATTCTTTGACATACACAGGCAAGGGGAATTTTATTTGCAGATTCTTTTATTTCTGCATTTTCCCAATTCATGTTTCTTTAGTTGTAAAGCTACGTTACATTGTATATCTAGTTTCAATTGCTTACTTGCTCTTGCAGATGTGGTCGAGTCCCTCAATACTTAACACTTTGGATTTGGGGCAGCTTCACACATTCTCTATAGCAGTTTGGCTAGAATGAAAACTCTACCCCCTGGGAATTTTTACTTCCCATGCTTCTTTTTGCCATGTGCTTGTTGCTGCCATCTAAATCACATGAAGGATCTTTAATCATTCATTGATTTGGCACAAATGGGATTGATGACCATTACTTTGGTTGTTAATGCACAATTATGAATGATTCATCTCAAGTCAGTGCTGTTAAATATTGAGAGTTCAGTACTCCACTTCACAATCGGATGTTTGAGGGCCCAACCTCCTTTATAGCATTCTAAAAAAATGAAAATTGAAAGTTTGCAGCCTTCCTCTTCCCTGAATAATCAATAACTCTAAGAAAATAAGAGCCAGCTGGACATGTGACAATAATATTGATGAGTTGTTGATGTCTAATATTGGTCCACCCATCTATGATGATAGAGCAGTCTACCCTTATATAAGTTTGCCTCATGTCCTCCATCACCACATTCACCTAAAAATGCTTTTTATTAAGGAGGCTAGTGCATAATTTATGTTCTCCAAGGGGGCAAATGAGGGACCAACAACAATTGCATCTTTGAACATTTGTTTGAAATAGGGAGAACATGCCACATGAAATGGTATGGCACGGGCAAAGAAAAATTTGGCAATAGACTCGACTACTTCTCGTGATTGCATATCAAACATCCTTGCAACACCAATAGCCTTTCTCAAATTTGGCAATAGACTCGACTACTTCTCGTGATTGCATATCAAACATCCTTGCAACACTAGTAGCCTTTCTCTTTCCTTGGTAGAACCCTTCCCCCTTTGACTCTCAACATCCACAATTTGGGTAGGGAATGGAAAACTAGGTTGCATGGTCTCCATTGTCATTCTCTTATTTCTTGAATCTAGTCATCTTAGGCTTCTTAGCTAAGGTTATTTTTCGACAACCTTTTACGCCTCTCGTCCGCTTATGTACAAAAAAGATGAGAGTAAACCCTTGTGTAGCTGCCCCTATAATCCTTGTTGCACAAATAATATAGCCATACTCAACACTTATTCCCACCCTCTAGTTTTTTTCTCGTCTTTTTATATGACTATCACAAATTGTAAAAGGGTTTTTAGAATTAAATAGGCCCTTTGCATAAATTTTGAGGAGTTTAGATAGGCATCCAAATGGGTTATTTGTAATGTCTCATTTTTCATATTAATGTCCAATTAGGACTTCTTGCCACTCTCTTCCCGTGGCCAAGAAGAATAAGTGAACAAGGGAAGTAATTGAACTTCATTTCAGTTTTCTTTTATTATTTTTAATGTTTTATTTGGTGTTTCACTCCTTAAGGCAGGTCGGCTGGGGTTATAAGACCCCAACAAGAGATTAGAAGATAAAGTGAAGCTTAAAGAGGTCGGTTCTCACCCAAGGGGTCTTGGTGCCAACCAAAGGATATAAAAGGAGGTCGCTTGGCCTCATTTGATCATCATCTTTGGTGCATATACACTTATACTTGGTTTTTGGGCTGATTGCTCAATACCTTTCCACTTGAGGATGAAAACCCTCTTGTGTGGCATCCAAGGAGGATGAAACCCTTCCTTGTGGCTTAGTGGAGAACGAAAACTCTCCATATTGGTGAATTGAAGACATCTATTGAAGACTCTCTTGCTGATTGGGATCTAGGGCATCAAGAAGAAGACCTACAAGAGCTTTGACATATTTTTGGAGCCCCTCTCCTAGGGAGTGACTAGGGTTTGAGTGTGATTTGGTGCCTTCTAGGGCACATAACTCATTTATTCTTTGATATTCTGATTTATCATATTTTATAAGGTTGAAATCTATAATTTGGTTATTTTTGGAGGAGTTTATCTATCGTTTTCAGCCCTTGTTTGTGGCTGCCCTGCTGCTGTCATAAATTTAATTACAGTTGGGTATCATCTCTTGTTTTCTCCATTTCTTTGATGCAAATTGGATGGATAATTGTTGCCGTACTTGAAATAATTATTTAGAAGTATTTTCAGCTGTTGTGCATGGTTATATGGTGAATTAAAGTCCCTATATAGTTTGCTGCTAGGGTTTCAAGGAATATTAAAGCTACTGTTATAAAAATCAGAATTTACTTCACTTGGGGTTTGTGTGATTTCCTTGATTTATAGTTTCAGCCCTAGAAAGGGACATTACATTATTTGAAGTTTTGAACCCACTATCCTTGCAACACACGCACTCTCAAAAGAATTCCCATAATTAACTCTACAACCTCTTTGTTAAATTTGAACGTCTTCATTGTCAATTGCAACCCTCATTGCTACACATTGTTTTTTTTTGTTGAAAACTCAAAACACGACTGCAAGTGCAAGCGTAAAACGAAAAACATACAATAAATCCTTCGTAAGTGTTTGAAACTAGGAAAAAAACAAAAAAATGCAAAAGAATTTGCGGAACTAAACAATGGATAGTAAACTTACCGCAAACAATGTAATTTGATGCCTTCTTGCCTTCTTTGCATTGTTCTCTTCTTTTCTCACTGCTGTTCTCCTTAGTTTTCTTCATAAAATGCAAAATGACAAAATAAGTTTTTGTTTGGTTTTAGTTGTTAGTGTGGCTGTTTTAGGTTTAAGGTTGGTGTAAAGGGGTGTGGGGGTCCTTGTGGGCCCCACATCCTTTTTTATTAAATTTTGAGTTTAAAATTTTATTTTATTTTTTGCTTGGGATGACTAGCCATCCCGGGATGGTTGAGGGACATATAGATGTCCCTTGGCCGTCCCAGGGAAGCTAGCAGTTCCCTTCTGTTTCCTGCCACTTTTCCTCGTGCCCCGGGTTGTTTCCTTCAAAAGCATAAGTTCGGGACGGATCCTTGCATCCATGAAATGTCTCTTAAAGGGCACGGGCCTAAAAATGCAAGGGAAACGTTCGCTGGGTCAATGGATGTAATGAATATGCTGATTTGTCTTTATTTTTGTGTATACATTGTAACATTTGCACCATGTACTTGTTCTAAGTTCGACAAATGAATATCATGATATTTGGCATTGAATTATCAATATGTTTTGTAGTTATTTTGCTTATTCTGTTTACCCTATGCATATTATATGGTGAATTTTATTTATTTGGCTATATTTTTTAATATTATAATATTATAGACACTTATTTTTAAGACCATACCAAGCCCTCCAAAAATCACCTTACCAGCCTATTGGGTCCCCGTATCTGTATTTGCATCCGTGTCTGTACAGGCTACCTAGCCTGAAATGAATTTTACATGTCATTTTTTTCTTGGTTGAACATATTTCATGATTGTTTACAAACATGGCTACTATTGTTCAAATATATCTCTTGGGTTCCAGTTGGAGTTTATGCAGAAGGAAGCTTATGTTAATTTTCTGTTTGAAACCAAATGAAAAATTGTTTTCTTAGCATAATATTCTGATTTTTGTGATGCTTAATAGGATAATGTACATTTGGGTTTTAAATGTTTAGGCTGTGATTGGGGTGCGATTATGCTCCCGAGTGATTTCTTTTGCTGTCTTTTCTATCATTCAACAAGTTCAGTTTTATGTTAGGAGTATTAGGCATAAGAGAACCCAAACAACTGCATTTCCAAATCTTGAATTGAAGTTTTGTATAGGATTCTGATTTGTATATATTAATTGTGAAACCGGCAATCAAAACTTATAGCTGGAATATTTTTAATCAAATTAAGAACTAAAGATATATAGCAGCAAATGTGCTCCTTGGATATTCATTCTTCTGAGTGATGTTTGGATTGTGATTTGTATGCAGTATATTGATGCACGTGTAAAGGGAAACCTTGCGCGGTTTATAAATCATAGCTGCGATCCAAATTGTTATATAGAGAAGGTTTCTTTTTCCTTTCCCTTTTCTTTTATTTGGCTTTATCAATAACTATCCATACATGCAAGATAATTTTTGGCTACATTGATTTTTTCTTGTAGGCTTTCACATGATGCGTTTATCTGATTAATTCATCAGGAAGATATGAACGTATTTGACCTTTTATTGTGTTGACTGTTCTTGCTGATATATGAGCTGGTTGCCTTTGGCAGTTTAATGTAAATGGCGAGGTGTGCATTGGCTTCTTTGCAAAGAGAGATCTCGTGAAGGTTATTTCGGTTTCCTCTCTTCTTATGAAATTCCCATGTTTGCTGATATTTCCTATTATCTTTTTCATGGTAAAGAGGGGAATGTGTGCATTGTCTTTTCATCAGACATCTCAATGATATTTTACTTGTAGCTGGGCACAATTTTTGGGGTTTCTTATTCCCTCTCAGAAACAATAGAGAATCATTTCAAGAAATATAGATAGAATGAAAATCAGACATGAGTAAGACTTCTTTATATGTTAGGCCAAAACAGTCCGTGTTAATACAAAATATCTTTGTTTAATTGCATTTCATGTTTTCTCCGAAGTTGGTAAGAAAAGGTTCTTTTAGTGGATTTCAGTTCACCCTTTGGTTTTCAACTTTGTTTAGAGTTCATTTTAGAGGTCTAGGGTATTAGAGACCCCGACATACCTTATTTGTGGATTGTTCTACAATCATATGAAATTCAAGCTAGATTCACATGATAGTGAGCTGGTAGCTTCTTCCCGATGTACCTTTTGGATATAGGTGTTCTAAACAATGTGGCACGTGGAATTGGGTTCTTCATGCCAAAAGCACTAGGAAAAACATAGTTTCATGTCTAAGCAAGTTTGATTTCTCGTAGATAAATATTCACTTTGGAGAATTGGGGAGGGGGAGTGCTTGCATGTTTTCTTGGGCTATGGGCGTTTGCTTGGGATATGGGTTTTTGCATTTTGAAAAGATTGATGCAAGTTGTGGAAGTTGTATGGTAATTTTGGTCAATGGTGAGCTCATTATAAGGAGATTGGTTTTGGGTTTCTTTGTGACGGTCCTGCTTTGCATGGCATTGAGATTTATTTTAGATTTGAGGTCCTTGTATGGTGAATATTGCATTTCCAAGAATTTGAAAAACCACTAGTATTGAATATTTTGAATGGGAATCAAATAGTCCATGCTGGCATGTGCACATGCAATGCTAAAATTGCTTTAGATTATCTTGTTTGGAAGATGAAGTTTGCATTGCAGTACCCTTTAGCTTGTGGAGCCTATTTTCATGTGAGAAAATGTTGAAGACTGTACACTAAGAGTACTGTACACTTTCCACAATTGTCTTGTCGGGGTTCGGGGGCGCAGCCCCGAGATTTTATTTTTGGCCTTAAAACATGCCCGATATACCGGGAAACGTGTTTTTCTCATATGGGCGGGATTTTGACCCATAGGTTTATGGGACGGTTTTGGCCCATGGTTTTGATACCCACGGTTTTGTAAAATTGCTTAAGCAATTGTCTACTTATATGGTTTTATGCATATGGTAGGATTATGTAACATTGTAGATGTGTTTTGAATTCGGGTGTGAATTCTATAGAGTTTGTTGAGCATAGCTCCAAACAGATCTGGTATTGTATTGAGAGAGCGGTGGCTTGTAATAAAATCGTAGCAAGTGATTCTTGGTGGACGTAGCCCAAATTGGATGAACCACGTTAAATACTGTCTCTGTGTTGTGTTATTTTATTCTGCACTTTTATTTGAGATCTGTAATATTTTTTGCATACTAGTTTCTACTGTTATTGCAATTCTCGTGAGGGATTATTCTCGCATATTTTACCCCTTATTTCCTAACAAGAAGGTGATGGTCAAAGAATAATTCCAGTGGTACTTGCATGACAACTCCTTTTTAATTTGTTGAAAGGAGGGATGTTTAGTGCACATGTGCTAATTGAATGCGAAGCTCATTATGACTTTAAAAAGAATGACAATTGATACTCATGTGGTCCAATTAATGTTTAAGATAGTCCATGATATCATGATTCTATCATGATAGCCAACAATAGAAGTCTAGTTCATATGACATGACTTGATATGATATTGTTATGTGGAAATAATAATTTCATGTCATAAGGGGGCTTTCTTGTAAACTCATTCTCGTAACAAAAGCACCATTAACTATTGGGATCAAGGCACTTGCTTTGTGATGCCAAACCCACTTATGATTGTGTTAATTGCTTGTTTCCCAAGGATAAGAAAAAGAAACAAATTATATTCATGTCCACAAATGATCAAAAGTAGGTCGGTGGGACCAAGGATACATCATTAGCAATAGAAAGTTGTTGGAAGAGAGAATCCTAGAAGCAAACCGACGCAAAAAGTACAAAGATAAAATATAGAAGCGTGTCACTAACACAGTGGCAAAGAAACTAATACAAATAGTAATGAGGAGAAAAACAAAAGTCCCAAGAGCAAGTGCCAATGAAGACTGGAGGCAAATCTCATCGAATGTCATTGTTTTTGCCTAAAGTGGAGAAACCATCAGAGCCATTATCAATCATTGTGAGAGATCTGATAATGTTGTCCGGTGAGTATATAGGGTTGGAGGAGCCAGGTTGGGGATCTAGGAGGAAGCAAGAAACTTCCTCTAGAATCTCTCCTAACATCCAAGGCCGGTGTAACTCCCAGTAGTAGAAAAGAAGCTTGTAATATCAGTTTGTCCTTGTGGTTTGGGGGTAGTTGGTAAGTAGTAGATCCATGTCACTTTGGAGAGGGGTAGAGCCATGCCGACGGGTGGAGCAGAGCCACGATGGCGAGAGATAGTTGGCTTGGAGATCTGAGTAGTCAAGTAAAGCAGTGATGCATTGAGAGAAGCACCGCCTAACTGATCTATCAACTTTGATGTGTGATGTACCGGTGTCTAAAGGACGCTTAGTGTTGCCAATCACCTGAATGGGTTGAAAGAAAGAGGTGATCAATATGGGAGTTCTAGAGCTCAGTAGAGATATACGTCGGAGGGTGACAACCTCGCGAAGATAAAGAGCCAAACACTGTTGGTCTGTATATTTAAAGAAAGTAGCTAGAGTGTTGTCTGAGTCTTTGTAGAGGTAGTGATATCTTCCCCGGATCTCATAATAAATGGGGCATCTAAAAATGAAGTGGTCCTCGGTCTCCACCTCCTGGAGGGGGCAAAGACGACAAATCCGGTCCTGCAGAGAATGTGATGGTCTGTTTCAACTCGTAACTGGTGGGAACAAACTCTCATTTGGCCAAGGGGAAACCTCAAGCCGTGAGACCAATGGTGCTAGAGATAGTGAGGGCAACGAATAATATTGTCCACCACTTGTAAGAAATGAGCGGCATAGAAAGCAAGCTTGGGACTGAGTGGCTCATAGGGGGAGATCCAGGTGGTCTGGATATATTGTCTGTAGATGTCCTCTCTTGCAACCCTATTGACGACGTCCTTAGTGGGAAGGATTCTGAGAGGGGTGTCTATGAAATACATGAAAGGGTGTAGCCTATGAATAGAGATGCCAATAGAAATAAGGAGCTGCCTAGTCTCAGAGTACCAACAATGTCAACATCTGATGAGGACTAGTGAAGCAATCCTCTCTGAAGAGCAAAGTGCTAAGTAGGGATACCTCTCATGACCAGAAGTTGAGTCCCCTAGGGATTTGAGTCTGTGGATGTAGAAAGTAAGCCTGAAGATAGTCTCAAGGCATAGTGAATGGCAACAAATTCAGCTTGGGTGATGCACTAAGGAACCGCTGTCGCTTGCAACGGAGCATGCATTGTAACATGAGAGTCTAGATCCTCTCAATACAAGCCCAATCAATGGCTCCTAGGGTAGGTGCCTAGTCAATGGCTCCCGTGTTAGGTGTCAAGACAACTGCTCCTAGGCTAGGTCCCCAAACCTTTGAACCATACAAAATTGTAGGTTTGATGATAGTATCAAACAAGCGTAACTTGGAAGGGATGTCTTAGAAGTGGATCTGGAAACACTGACGTTCCAAAATAGAAAGAGAGGCATACCCCTTGCAAAGGCGTGGTTGAGTGGCAAACTTCATGTTAAAGCATGGACCAGAAAATTGGACCCCCAAATAAGTGTAGGCTGATGTGATCTCAAGAAGTTCCCCTCAACGATCCAAATAGAGGAATATGTGCTTTGCGGTTTGTTTGGTGGTCTTCCTTGTAATTGTTATTTTGGGCAACTTGTTGATGTTGATAGCTCGTGTTCATTTGGCTTGAAAATAAAAACCTTAGATCTTTAGAGTCATAGCAAGGATTAAGAGGGAATGGTTGGAACTATCAGGTATGGTGTATATATCTACCCTTACTAGGGAGGCCTTAAGGTGTAAAGCAAAGCTGTCACGCACCCTCACTAAAAATGGAAGGCCATATCAGGACAAAATGAGCCTTTCTGTTGAGAGTGACAATGACCGTCAAACTCCATAGACCTTTGTGGGGTGTTTAGTAAGTAGTTGGCCATCCTCATACTTTTCCACTCTCTCTCTCTCGGGAGGACCTTTTTCCTCAAAGGACTTGGCCTTTGCTTTATTCTAGCTCTGGAGTAGGACTACCTCCCTAACTGGGGGTTATAAGCTCACATACAAACATGCATGTTTAACTTTGAACATGAGAAAATTCAAGGGTTGTGTAATCTGTTTGTCTCAATTGAGTATCCAAAAGAATAATTTTTTCCGAAGAAAGGAAGTTTGCCCTCCTACAATCATGGCAGATCGCTTGTTTGCACTTCCCATGATCTTGCTGTGAGATCCCAAATATTGTGCAATTATTTATCATTTTTCTTGCCATGACTTTCTTTTGGTGACAAGACATTATATTGTTCTTCTTCAACTCTGTATATATTTAATGTGTTATTTGGGTTACCATATTGATCTCAAGGTTAACACACCAACATGAAGGTTCACATTAGAATATGGACAGGTTTCAAGTTTCATGATTGTTTAAGTCTGAGTCTTGGTACAAACTTAGTGGTTCATACCAAATACTATGCATTAATTTTTGCGAAGAACAATAATGATATATGCCAATGATTAATGAAGAGTAATGATGCGCACCACTCCAAGTAATAACTAGCAAAGATCCATCTTAATATGGATCTAATCTCAAAGAGGTATCCAAAAGACTTGAGATGCCAAACCACTACATAAGTACAAGAACATTTGGATTGGCACTTCAAGTCTTTCGGATACCTCTCTAGACATATCAAAGTCATATTCAGATGGGTCTGTGGTATATATATATATATATATATATATATATATATATAAAATTACTATAATATACCCGCATGTAGCCGACTTTATAAATCAAACTTTTCAATGTGCTACCTCTTTGGAAAAGTTTTATTTCATATTATTAAGAGTTACATATCTATATAAACGTTGGCCATCACTGTTCCCTATGCATCTGTCCATGCACCCACCCACACTAGAAGTTTATGTTTACATGGAGTGTATAATGTGCCTCTCAGCACAAAACGTGGAGGAAAGCACAACTTGCCAATGAGACAATACCCTACCAATGCAAGCAATGCCTTACCATTGTAATTGGTGCACAACATCCCTCTGCCCCTTTGAAATGCTTTGACACAGCATTTGATGAAACCAAGTTGTAAGTTGTTCTCAAAGTTACGCTTAATTGTTGCCATACATGATTGGCTTAGCAGGCACAGATTATATATGGTAGTTTGAATTTGGATAATTTGTTGTTACGTAATGTCTTCCTTTTTGACTCCATGTATCTCCACATTTATGCCAATCTGTGAAAGCTCTTTCTGTATTTTCGATTGCAAATGACCTACCTTGGTCATTTGTGGTCATTAATGTAATTTATTCCGTTTTTTTTCCCTTTTTCTCTCTTGTTCTAAATTCTAATTATAACTTGTTCATTTGTGGTTTGCAATCAATGCCTTTCAGGGTGAAGAGATTACAGCTGATTACAATTTTCAACCAGCTTCTGGTGCAGCAGCTGAAAAATGTGCATGTGGTTCTGCAAATTGTAGAGGGTTTATTGGAGCCCACAAAAATCCAACGGATGTTGTTGAGAATGAGTTGGATGGGGAAGAACCTCTGCCAATTATGGTGAAAGAAGAAAGCGAGGATGTAGCTACAGTTGTTGATTGCCTCAAATCATCTCCAATTGAGAAAATGCAAGATTTGCATGGATCTAAGATTGAAGTATCCAATAAGGTTCAGTCAGGTTTGATAGTGAAAAGGCCCTCTGCTGTTTCTAGTGGCGATGGTAAGAAAGCCACTGTGAAGAAGCTGAAACGATCCAAAACAATTTCTGCATCAGAGAAATCTAGTACTTTGAACTCAAAGGGGTTGACACTTTGTACAAATAGATATTTTGATGGCGGAAATAACATGCCACTCATTCAAGTTCGCAAAGGTAAATAACATGCCACTCCTGCATGGTTATATAATTTGTGGTTCATTTTTAAAGTTCATTACTTATGTTGCTGATTATATATTTACAATTGATTTCAGTACAAGATATACTTAATGAAATGCTGGATGAAAGCGGCGGTATTGTAAAGCGAAGGGTAATGTTTTCCTAATCTCTAAAAATTTGATTACTATTGACATGTACTTGTGCCTGCCTAGCACTTCACAAAGGAGATTGAATCTATCTGTTATTATTACAATATGCATGATGCTGAAATTCCAAGTCTGTGGAAGGAATTTTTTTGGCATACCATTGATAATAGATGAACAATGGCATTGAATGATATTTTACTGGTTAACATGTAGATGCATCAACCTTGTGATACTGGCAGTGGGATTGTATTTCCTATCTTCTTTGCTGGAGGAGTTGGATTAATAGTAAATACAGTGTTAGATAACGTAATCTGAATTCAATTGTTTTCTATATGCTTTGCACCTTGTGGAAGCAGATGATTTTACAAATCATATCATTAGCACCTAGGCTGTTGGATTCTAATGCAGAATCATATAACAAGTTTAAAGGTAGTAATGAGAAATCAGATGTAGTTGTCAATGATTGACCTATAACTTACAAAACAGTGGATGTAAATTGCTTGTTTTCAGATTGTAAGAGAACTTGACTTTAATAAATTGAGTTCTTGAATCATTTTGTCAATAGTTGTTAGGAGTGTTGAATGCCATTATATATGTAATTTATGGTGTTCTTAATCGGACAGGATGTTGCAAAGCATTATTTAAAGCTTTTGGTTGTAACAGCTGCATCTGGTGATGCTAATGACGAGGCATCTGGCAGGTTATTTTTTTCCTATGTCTGTTTAAAAATTGCATATGTTTTACAGTGCAAGAAGTAGTCACTAATGATCCTGATAATCCTGTTTCTTTGTGTTTAGTACAAGAGATCTTTCAATGGTGTTGGATGCTTTACTCAAAACAAAGTCACGCTCTGTGTTGGTGGATATTGCAAATAAGAATGGTATTTCATCTGAATACTGCATCTTTAGCTCTGAATAACAAGGCTGACTGCTGAACTATGCCTTCTTTTCTGTACATGTGGTTGGTTTTGTAACATAACTTCATGTATATTTATAATTTCAAGGATATCAAACATGCAGGTTTTCAGCTGCTGCATAATATGATTAAGCAACACCAGAAGATTCCTGTTAAAATTCCTATCATTCGCAAACTTTTGAGGGTGAGTGGATGATGTGTTGTGGAAATATTTATTTCCCTTTTTTTCTAGTTGGATGATGCAAATGATGGAGTGAAATTAATCTCTTTTAAGTTACTGCTATTAATTTATGTCTTGATCTATGCTATTTGTCTGATAGTGTTGATTAGATGTTTAATTTGTACGTTTGTTATATACCTAATTAACTGTTGTGAGTTACATATGGTTGCCTCAGAGGCACATTACCTATCGTACACGTCCTTTGGATCTTATATATACTGTATCATATATTTGCCCTATTCATAACTTTACCATTCTATTTTTATCCTATGTTTTTTTCTTGTAAATTTTAATTCTTTACATATTTAAATATTTTCTCATATATATCAATTTCATAGACAAGAGAGCATCCTTCCAGCAACCTATTTCATGTGGTTTGTTGCTGGTCCGTAGCCATGATTTGTGACTGAAAAGTCTTTTTGTCCTGTGGTCGTTGATCATGTTAGACAAATCCTTCTTTATTAATCGATAATAAAATAAATAAAATTAAGGCCTGTGGTCTAATTCATGATAATGGGCGAGTTGAAATAACTGCTCAAGTCAATGGTGGATATTAAAAACTTCAGTGTTGTAGGAAGAAGTAGAGTTTTCAGAGATCATGAAGGGCTACCGCTTCTTGTCTATGCCCTATCTATTGGCTTTGATACTAATAATAGGCCAGAGGCATTGGTTCTTTTAAAAGGACCTCAAATTGCCAAATCTCAATGATGGAAGGACTTAATTAGTGGATGCTGATGCTTTGCTCAAGTGAGATTGTAAAGCCACGAGGCTGAACTCAATTGTGCAAAAGGTGCTTCTGATGGCTGATGGGTTTGAGAGTGTAAACTTCTATTATATAAAAAAAGGAAACCAGGTTGTAAATGTGGTGAAAAATCAAGGGTTGCCTTGCCTAATAAAGATAAGAGTGAATTATAAAGAGTATATTCTCCCTTATTTTAGAAATAGCCATGGCATCTTAATAAGGTTTTGCCTTGGGTAGAAAGGGCCATGTTGTGCATTTAACGTTAAGGGTGATCCCCTCTGCCACCTTTTCAACGAAGGGCAGTTTGATTGTGATAATTCCCATGCATGGGAAATGATTATTTGGTACGGAGCTATTATGTAATGGGATGGAGATGAGGATGCATACTTCATTCCTCAAATTTAGTCCTTCCAAGCCATCAACTAAGAATTTTTTTCCAGACAGAAGGAATGGTCTGGTTCATGCAGCGAAGGACCCAATCTTCAGGTTTTTGGCTCCTTCCATCTTGGGTAAGCTTATTTTCCCTCTTCTCTTTCCCTCTATTCTTTTTAGCTCCATTCATGTTGGTGGATGGGTGGGGAGTGAAGGAATTGAAATATGGTTTTTCAATTTTTTTGGGGTGCTATACGAGAGAGTATTCAGGAGGTTTGGAGTTGGCACAAGCCCATGCCAGGCCTTGGCATTTGCTTTGATCAGTTCTTTAGATTATTTTTTTGCCTAAGAATGATGGAGTGCATTATAAAGAGTATACTCTCCTTATAACAAAATGGCCATGACATCTTAGTAAAAGATTGCCTTGGATATAAAGGGCCATGTCGCACATTTAACATTAGAGGGTGATCCCCTTCACCACCGTTTCAATGAAGGCTAGTGTGATTGCGATAATTCCAATGCATGGGAAATGATTATTTGGTAAAGATCCTTTAGAAATGGGATGAAGATGAGGGTGCATCCTTCATTCCTCAATTTTAGTCCTTCTAGCCATTAAAATAAAAAAATCTTTCTAGACAGAAGGAATGATCTGGTTCATGCGGCGAAGGACCCATCTGCTCTTTTTAGCTCAATTCATGGTGGTGGATCGGTGGGGAGTGAAGGAATTGAAATGGAGGTTTTCAGTTTCTTTGGGGTGCCATATGAGAGAGTATTCAGGAGGGTTGAGGGTGGCACAAGCCCATGCCAGGCCTTGGCATTTGCTTTGATCTGTTCTTTTGATTATCTTTTAGGTTAAAGTTCGTATATGGGGGCTTCAGTGGCCCTTTTGGGCCTTTGAATGCTTAAAATAAGATTGCTGCTCTGCATGTGGGTGAATAACGGACAGAATTTCTTGTTTGGCCTAGTGGCCAAATTCTTAAATTTGTAGAATTGTTCTTTTTAGTTTGTGGATGTGCCAAAAGTGAGACTTGGCTAGAAATTTGTGTTCACGGCTTTTTTGGTCTTAAAAACATACTTGCTTATGAGGAGGTGGAAAAGTCTTTTTCCTTTTCATTAACAGGTTACTTCTTATGATGCAGTCATGTTTAGAGAGTCAAATGAACCACCTTGGACCATGCAGCCTTAAGTTACACACTCCCACAATTCTATGCAGTGAATGAAAACAATATAACTATATCTTTATTATCTTTAGTGAGAGCATTGCAACTATGCAGACACTACACTCAAATCTATTCCAGACTCTGAGTTATGCAGAAGTTGCAATCTTGTCTACAACTCAGACACGATTCTATCCTACAGACTTGCACATAGTTGCGCACAAGCTCCTAGCAAGTTAGTCCTTTAGAGCTACTCAAAATATCTTCCGGTAAAAACATATAAACTTCTTGCTGCGAGCTAATTCTCTAATCTCTTTTCGGCTCAGGCTTAGCTTACACCAACCCCTCCATTCTTGTTAGCTAACCTCGTGCGAAAGGAGATCATTTCCTTTATCAGTGCGCTCACTTAGGAAGCACGTTTGCAGAAAAACACCTGAGTTGAGGAATGGAAAATCCCCTTCAGGAATCTTCACCCAATACTCAGTTATGCTCAGGTAGTCATGGTTGTTACCATCCATTCTTCAAGTGATGCGCTGCATTTCATTGTTAACTTCTTAGCTTTGAGGAATGATTACTTGGCCGTTACACAAAATTCTACTGAAGCTTGCAGGATCTGGCAGATCCGTAGCTCTGAAGATGACAATTGCGCATAAGGAGGAGGAGCTTTGCAGAAATGGGAATCACAGGTTTCAGAGGTGTGTCACAGAGGTTTGCAGACAAAATGGATTGTCGTGCAACTTAAAGGAACCCACCAAACACCTGTAGTGCTTGCGATATTGCAAATGGATTGAAATTCCAGGATTTCACAAGCTTTTGTTGTTGCACTCACTTTGCAGGACTCGCAGGATATTGCAGACAACAAACACTACGACCACTTATTAATCCTACTCCTATTTGAATTTGGTTAATGCGGGCTTTCTTGTGAACCCGGATCCTCCTGCATCATATTACCAATTTATCACCCTTGGTAATGCACCAAATGTGATGATGTAATATCCCTTTTTAGGGCTGAAACTGAAAAACAAGGAAATAACACAAACCGACCAGCAAACTGAAATTTTAGATCAGTACAGTACAACAGTCTGATTTTTGAAACAACAGCTTGTAAACAACAAGATTTCACCCAAATATCACCCTAAAACTCATCCACAATATTTATAAACCTTTTAGAAACACTTTAGGACAATTTTCACCATGAAAACCAATCTCAAACACAACTGGCAATTAATTTATCAACAGCAAAAGTACAACTAAGAGAAATAATCAAAATGGAGGTCTCCAAACCCCAACAATGGCCAAATATGAAAGATTTCAGCCTTATAAATTATGCCAAATCTGAATATCAAATAATAATTGAGTTCCGTGCCCTAGAAGGCACTTAAATTGACTCCAACCCTAGTCGCTCCCTAGGAGAGGGGCTCCAAACCATGCAAAAGCTCTTGATAGGTCTTCTTCTTGATGCCCTAGATACAAACCAGCAAGAGGATCTTCAGTATTTTCCTTCACACCACCAAATTTGGAGAGTTTTTGTTCTCCAATATGCCACAAGGAAGGTTGCTGTCCTCCTTGGATGCCACACTATGGATTTTCGCCTTAGTGGAGTTGGAAATAGAGCAATCAGCCCTAGAGTCCAAATTGATAAGTATATATGCCAAAAAGTGATGTGCAAATGAGCCTATGAGACTCCTCTTATACCCTTTGGTTGGCACCAAGAGTCATAAGAGTGTAGACCGACCTCTTAAGCTTGCTTTATCTTCTATTTCCATGTTGGAAACTCTCCAACCTTGCCGACCTCTTAAGGAGCTTACTTTATCTTTTAATTTCATGTTGGGAGCACTATAACCCAGCCAACCTGCCTTGAAAGGCAAAACACAAAATAAAAACATAAATATGAATAAAGAAACTGAAATATAACTCAAGTTCTTCCCTTGTTCAACTTCTTCTTGCCCATGGAAAGGAAGATGAGCAAGAAGCCTTCAATTTATATTATTTTGAAAAAGGGGACATTACTGATGAATACACACACTATCCACTATTTCCATCTTCCAAAGATATAAATGTCACATGTAAGAACAATTGCCATGATTGGCTATAAAATGTGGTATTATTTGCATAAAATACTGAATTTTCCTTTGTTCCAACAGAATTATTCTTGAAAACTGTATAAAAACCTCAAATCCCTGAATCTAGGTAGTTGTGAGTCTTGATAGGGTTTTGACTTATTAATGTTTTGCAAACCAGTTACGTTTTCAAATATCCATTTTGCAAATAGGTCAAATCTACTTTTTATTTGTCAATTTTTTTCTGAAAAATACACAAAATGTCTAGGTTTGAGAAGTTTTTGTTAGAGGGAACCTCATAACTTTGTAAATAAATACTTAGATAAAATCTCAAGACAAGCAAAACAATGGTGAAGGCAAATATAGGAACTATGCAATGTGCTACTTTTATGGCAGTCTTCAACAGAAGTTATGATGCCTAAAACTTTTGAAGTTGACATCTTTACGATCTGGAGATGAAATTCCACAAACAAATATTTGTTGAGAGTAGTCGTTCAGGAACATACCATAGAAACAAAATTTTGAAAGAGTTGTCCATTTGCTTGCTGCAATCAAAATGTTTTTTTTGGCCACTTGAAATAAGCTTCCACTAGTTTCCATCATTCTGAAGACTTATCCTTTGCTGTGACCTTGCCTTTCATTCTCATGCCTCCATATTCATGAGCACCTCCATACACATGAACATATTCGTGCTATAGGTTCAGACCGTGTGCTCTGATACCATGAAAGAACTTACAAACATACCACTGTAAGGATAAAACAGAACCTCACACTAAAAACAGATAAAGTGCCAAGATTCGATAGGGTACCATGTACCCAATTAATTATTCTCTATAAAATAAAATTACTGTACTTAATTGGATGATATCAATTGACTCTTTTTAAATTTAAATGCACGCTAATTGCTAATAAAGCTTGGCTGGTATACGAAGACAACCTAGAGAAAACCTTGACTATATCATTCCCAAGGATGCTACAGGCTGAAAGCTCAAGGGACACCAAGTCAAAGTATATGCACACACTAACCATTTCGGCCTTGGATGGTAGGAGAGATAGTGTGATGTAGCATGCTTGAGCCTCACCTTCCTTTTGAGACTCCTTGACTCCTTACTTGTTTTTCCAGCTGGGTCTTTGATGCTTCCTTCTGCCACTTTTATCTCTTATTTCACCTGCTCCTGCACCTCTGGTCTTTTAGTTTCTTTCAGAAATCTGATGTAGAGTAGGGATTTCGTTTTTGGAGATGCATTTGTACTCATGCTTATTTCCCACAATCTGTGCCAATTTTGGGCCATTAATATGTACTGAATTTATGACTAGCAATGTAACATCTTCCCCATAGTGGGTTACCATAAAAACATGCCTAATTTGTTTTTTGACATACAATGATAAAATGAAATCTACAATCTCCCTTTCAAGTTAGGAAGGAAACATTACTCATGCTTTCCTATTTCTACTTAACGTTCATGCACATTGAGAGACATACAATGTCAATAATTAGCCTACATTTATTCAAAGTTCATTTCATCTTAAATAACAAGATAAGTATCTCACTAACTGGTATAGTTTGCCTCTACATGAAACATGTGAACTAAATATATAACCACTAAACGTTAATTTGCGTGAGTTCCCGTTCCATTATTCATCCATTAATACATAAAGCACTTCATTTAATTCAAGACAAGTGAATCGGTAATTCCAATTGAATACCACCATGCATATAAATCAACATAGTTTGATTGACTATTTTGTAAATCAAGATCACTTATTCATTTACCTTTCTATTTTCAATATGATGATTAATACAAATCCTTCACACAAATTTATCCACATGATAGCATTTCATAAATAGTGTTCTAATAAAATGGATTTATCATACATAACATATACACATTTTGTCAGATACAACTTACTTAGCCATTTATGACTAAGATCTAAGGTCTTCATTATTTTAACTCAAATTACTTAATAAAATCATGGTTTATATACACAATACCATCGTAGGATCTTTAATAGTTTATTCAATATAAACATTAACTTTCAAATTTACAAAGTTTACAACTCACTTTTGTTCATAAGTCACAACAAAAATACATTGATACATTTTTACCATTAAATACCATGATATAAGTTGTAGAGAACTGTTTTGTTGTCCAACTGTAGCGAGAGAAAGAGCATCATTAGAGCACTTTACCTCCAACCACGAGCCATACAGATCCCCGCACACCTCTCAAATCTTGAGAGTGGCCCTACCCTTCACGAGAAGGAAGATGTGGTAATCAATGAGGAAAGAGAGAGTCTCATGTGTAAGTAGTTACCCGATCAACTGGTAAACATCTACGAGGTAGGAATAATATACATCCTAAAATCATAACCCGATGATTTTGCTTTTGGCCAAAAGTCTACAAATATCAGTAGGTACCCACCTAGTCCCTGAAATCCATCACGATGCTAGAGCATGAATAATCAGAAGTGATAATTCAAGAGGGTAGCCTATGTGTCAATCCACTACCTACCCTGTGTCCCCTCTTAGCATTCGTCATATGTGATTCTACGTACTATCACCTATGTACTATCACCCCTATGTACTATCACCCCTAAGCTTAACACATCTCTCAATTGTACTCTTTTCTCAACCGACAATTATACAACAAACATCTTTATCCCTGAGCTAATTATTGGTCAATTTTTGTTAGAAATCAGACAACACCAATCCTTCCAAGTTTCCCATACCCCACCCGTTCATGTTAAAGATAGAAGGGGTTTACCCTAGTTTGTTTGCACTCCAAAACAACTAATGAACCACGATTAGGATGCGAGCAATCATAACCTCCTTAGGTGTCCCATACCACCTAAGGAGATCATCATTTCAAGCTTCCTAACCCTAGCTTGTTCCCACAAGCACAAGACTAAAACCCAATCCATAATAACTTCATAAAATCATGGTTTTAGTTATGCGTGTTAATTTTTGTTAACACTTGCATATGATATATATGATATATCCATATCCACCAATAATTAAACAATATAAAAAATTTCATCAACATTAGATATAACCAAGGATTGCATATTTATAAACTATAAAGTTGAAATATTCTCGACATAACCTATTTTTAACCTCATCCCATATTATGGTAAGATTATATTACCGGATAGAAGTCTTAGTGAATCGCATGTTGCGCTAAATAGGGAAAACCTAATTTGGATCTCATCGTTTGATTAAATAAGTATGGCCGTGAAAAATTCCGGCTTTCTGTTATAGCTTGCCTCCTAACGGTTATGCTTAGCTTATTATGGATAAGTTATGATTTACATATCAATTTTTCTGTTTAACTACTTGAATGGTGGTGATGATTTTGGGATAATATTTTACCTTAAAATTCCTTGCAGTCAATAGTTTCACTTACAATTACGTTTTTATGACTAAATGATACAATAATCTTGGTTTACCCAAGATGATTTTTTAGGCATACTACATTTATTTTTACTTATATCCTGACTATTATATTAGATTTGAAAACATAAGTTTTTGTCTAAGCTACTCGTTTATTTAAAATAAAAAAGTCATCCTTTTCATTCAAAGCAACACATCCTATACCAATTTACTGTCATATAATTATATACGAGTGTGGAATAGTCACTGAGCAACACATCCTATACCAATTTCTTTTTTTTTTTTTTTGTAAGTTTTGAGGCAGCTTTTTGGTAAGGGATATATATCTATATATATATATATATATAGAGAGAGAGAGAGAGAGAGAGAGAGAGAGAGAGAGAGGGGGTTGGGGTGGTCGTACTCAGAATTCAACTGTCTCAGTTCTCCTACCAGACCAAGGAGCCAAGCCTCACCCACAGATTCACTGAGAAATGTTTGAGATTAAATTCAGCTCGGCCCTGGGTTGATTTATTTAGTGAGCTACTACCTTTAGATTTTCCTGTAATTACGGTCTTTAGCTACTGGTAATGACCACAAATATCTAAGCCAGGTGCAATGTATTATCAATTTAATTCCTATTCCATAAGGTTGATCAAGTGTTGCTTAATGCATTAATAGGGAGAAACAAGAAGAATATCAATAAAATATATTAATAAGTAAAGCAACTTGAGAATGCTGACCCGAGTTTGCTTCTTCTTGGCCCTACATCCTTTGGGATCTTTGTGATCTCCCAATCCTGTGTGTCCACCTCGGTAAAGTCTATCCTTTACACACAGGCTTGTTTCTCGTAGAATCCTCTGTCCTTGTTGAAGCTGTGCATCTGTATCCTCCTAACACAGATCTCCCTCTTTCACTTTTACCTCTGCACGTCCCTTTTCTTCTCTTGCTACCGATTACCTTCTTCTCCCCCTGTTGATCACCCTCCCCCTCTTCCTTAAAATAATTAATAATAATTTATATCAGCTGTGTGTTTCCTTATATCCGTTGTGCATTTCCCATTTCTCCCTGCTTTCTCCTTCTGATCGCTCCTCTCTTTTCTAAAGGGAAGAAAAAATAAAAATCCATTTCCCCCTCTGTGTGTTTCCACACATTCTCTTTTCTAACCGCTCTCTCCCAGTCTTGGACTAACAACTCCTCAATTCCCACTCTTTTTGTCAGCTGATCAACCTGTTCATTCTACCATGCTGCATTCCAATTGTGGATCCCCCAAATTTCTTTAATCCCCCAAAGTAAACTCCAAGTTAAAAATATTCTGCCCTTTTTAATTACGAGTTGACTTAAGTTCACTCATTCATAGCTCATTCCTGGATTTTTAACCATCTATAATTTACCTTGAGCACACACACGTTTAATTTCATGCAAAATCTATTTCTTGAATTTAGTTGATTTATCTCCCTGACTGCCTGATTCTTCTCGCAGCACTTAGGCCATGTGGGCAATGTGTAAGACTCAAGGCAAACCAATTCAAGCACTTAAGCAAGCTCTCCTCCAATTAACATTTTATCACTAAAAGAGTTATTTTTAAACGTTGAGAAAAGAAAAAAGTAAAAACTAAAATGCGACTCACGTATTTAAATCTTAAACGAGCTACACATTATATTTAATACCACAATATCCCACGTTCATTGCGTGAATGACTTGAAATTTTTAATTTAATCTGCTTGGTAAGTACAAAAGTAATATTGAGATGCTTTTGCCACGATTTGTGTTTGACCACACACATGGGCAAGCTGATCCAACTTGAACTCTTAATAAAACACGTTTTCACTCATTGTAGAGCCCATCGAGCTCCAATACGCTTAAATATAAGTTGCTAGAAGTTTGCATTAGCCTCTCTTGTCCTTTGTTTAGGCGAGTTAATTATGGCCCGATCGAGAGCTCGGTGATAACTAATGTAGCTCAACATGACGGGAATCGAGTTAAGATTAACTTTGATCAATAATGTAGCTCGGTCTCTAGACCAATAATACCATTTGACCAAAAATAAAACAATAATGGTATTGTAATCATACTACTCACATAACCATGTTATACTGCTTCTCCAACTGAACAAGTGATGTTGTGCTCTTCGGAGAGTAACCAACCAATCCTATCGCTCAAAACGGCACATTACTAAACAAAACCATGCATGAGAGGGGGGGTTTAAGACCAGACTTACAGTTTAACTAGTTATTCAAACAATTTCATACACATACCATCTCTCTCTTCCAATACCCATTACCGCATCTTTTCTTCTCTCTCCGATGATACCCTTTCTCATTTCTCGAGAACTTGTGCACATGCACAAACAATAATACCAAGTGCATTACATGTCCAAAATAATAAATCAACTTTCTATTAATCAGAAATGACATGTTATTTTCAATAGTAATCCATAACTGTATTTCAGAATTTAATAATCATCAAACAATTGTTTAATTACTGAAAATAAATGCTTTCATCCAAACCATATCGAAATGCTAATTTAGCAAAATTAATCAAATAATATCAAGTTGTCTCTATGGCGGCTACCGCCATCTAGTTCTCGCTTATGTCAAAAATTATCTAACAATAGCTGATTGGTTTCGGGATGTGACAAGCAATCGCACTTGAAATGTGCAATGGAGATGCCGAAGGGGATAAGTTAAACTTGAGGGAGTGAAATATTGTAGGAGGAAGAGAGGTGATGAAGAAGGGATTAAAGGGAGGAGGCCCGTGCAAGGAACCAATGCGAAACTCTTCTTCCATACGACCATGTGCCATTTTTGTTAATCATTTGAAGGAGGAAGTTGGTTAAGTGTGTAGGTTTTAAAGGCAACATACGATGGAGATATCTCTGAACACAAGGAGTGGTTGATCAATACTACCAATTCAATAGTTGTTTCGTAATGACAGCCCTTGTGTTTTTTGTGTAGTTAGAACACATTAATGTAAGGGTAGTTTGCTTGCATGTCGCATGAGACTCTTTAGAGACAAGGATATGTAGTGTTTTTGGCATTCCACGGTGGTGATTTCATGCACATTGACAATTAGGGTTTCTCTCTATTTGTCATGGTAGCGATTAGGGTTTCCCCATCAACAACCCGATGATGTTGTCCATCAACAACCACCGCATAAAATGGGCTTAGTTATTTTTTTTTAATATTCTTTTATGACATCAAGGCTTTTGGTTGGACGACATTTAATTTGTTAGCTAAGATGAAGACGTGAATGGAAAGTTAGAAATAAAAAGGTGGGAATTAAATACCCACATGTCCCACACCTATTCCATAGCTCAGATTATTCCTACCCAAATAATATATGCTATATGTGCTCTACTTTATCGTCTCATCTCTCTCGGATTATTCACGTGAGTGTAATTTGTGCTTAAAGGGGCCAAAATAAAAAATGGGGAAAATCGGATAGGTTCCAAATTCTAAATCCAACCGTGGTGCTTTCTTCTTGTATCACTTTGTGGTGCCCTTTTTAAGTTCTAAGCTTGAGTAATTATAGTAAACATGTGTTGCACGAACAATCATCAAGAATTGAGCCCCTCTAGTGATTGTTCATCCGAGCAATGAGTAGATTTTATAAGATATTAAAGATTAAGTTAAAAACCTTTTTGTTTTCACACACTCAACAATATTATCTTATCCAATAAGAAAATATCATTCCATGGGGCCAAGATACCTTGCTTGTTTTTAAACTGACCGAAGAATTACAACTTCCTCGTACTGTGTTCATGTGTTTGATATGAAAGACGAACATAACTACATAATCACCAATGGCCAACTTGAGCAATTGCAAGAAAACAAGGGATGCGTGAACAACCATCAATAATTAAGCCCCTCTAGTAGTTGGTCATATGAGCTAAATAGGTAGATTATATCTACTAACTAAGCTTTGCTATTTTTTTATTTAATTTTTTATGGCGTCAAGGTTTTCGATTGGACGACGTTTAATTCTTTATATAAGACGAAGACATGAATGGAACATTGGAAATAAAAAGGCAGGAATGTGTTCCTACCCAAATAATATCTCTGCTATCTCGTGCTCCCCTTTACCATCTCAATCTCACTCGCATTATTCATGTCTTAAAGGAGCCAAAAAGAAAAAATGGGGAAAATCCAATAGGTTCTAGACTTGAAACCCAACCACACCGCTTACTTCATGTAGCACTTTGCAGAGCCCCCTTTTCTCTCTAAAGCTCAAGTAATTGTAGGAAAATAGGAGCACCTCCAATGGTGGTCATATAAGCGACATGTAGTTTATATCATCCAATTGAGCTTTGCTATTTCTCATTTTAAATTTTTTTATAGCATCAAGTTTTTCGATTGGATGACATTTAATTTGTTAGATAAGTTGAAGACATGAATGGAAATTTGGAAATAAAAATGTGGGAAATAAATACCCACATGTCCCACACCTTTCCATGGCCCAAATTGTTCCTACCCAAATAATATCTTCTATATGTGCTCCACTTTATCGTCTTGATCTCGCTCGCATTTTTCACGTGAGTGCAATTTGTGCTTAAAGAGGCCAAAATAAAAAATGGGGAAAATCTAATAGGTTTTGGGTTCAAAACCCAACCGAATGCTTACTTCTTGTAGCACTTTGTAGCCTCCCTTTCCAGTTGTAAGCTCAAGTAATTGTAGGAAAATAGGAAGTGCACGAATAATCATCGATAATTGAGCCCCTCAAGTGGTTGGTCATATGAGTAACAAGTAGATTTTATCTTGCCAATCAAGCTTTGCTAATTTTTTAGTTCATGACATCAAGATTTTCGAATGGATGACATTTAATTTGATAGATAAGATGAAGATATGAATGGGAAGATGGAAATAAAAAGGTGGGAATTAAATACCGCATGTCCCACACCTATTCAACGAATCAAATTGTTCCTACCCAAATAATATCTATTGTCTGTCTTTGACTTCATCGTCTTAATCTTGCTCACATTATTCATGTGAGTGTAATTTGAGCTTAAAGGGACCAAACTAAAAATGGTGAAAATCCAATAGGTTCCAAGTTCGAAACCCAACCACAATGCTTGCTTCTTGTAGCACTTTGTAGCCTCACTTTTTAGTTTTAAGCTCGAGTAATTACAAAAAATAGGCGATGCAGAACAATCATTGATAATTGAGCCCCTCCAATGGATGGTCATATGAGTGACATGTAGATTTTATCCGCCAATTGAGCTTTGCTATTTTTTACTTTAATTTTTTTACGATGTCAAGGTTTTTGATTGGATGACATTTAATTGTTTAGATAAGACAAAGACATGAATGGAAAGCTAGAAATAAAAAGGTAGGAATTAAAACGTTGCATGTCCCAGACCTATTCCACGGCTTAGATTATTCCTACCCAAATAATATCTGCTATTTGTGGTCCATTTAATCATCTTGATCTTTCTCACATTATTCACATAAGTGCAGTTTGCGCTTAAAGGAGCCAAATAAAAATTGGTTAAAAATCCCATAGGTTCTAGGTTTGAAACATAACCACAATGCTTGGTTCTTGTAGCACTTTATAACCCCCTTTCAGTTTTAAGCTCGAGTAATTGTAGGAAAATAGGCGATTCATGAAAAATCATCGATAATTGAGCTCTTCTAGTGGTTGGTCATATGAGTGATAGGTAGATTTTATTTGCCATTCAAAGTTTGCTATTTTTTTTTAACGGTGTGTAAGGTTTTCAATTGGATAGTGATTAATTTTTTTGATAAGATCATAAGACAGAGACATGAATATGAAGTTTGAAATAAAAATGTGGGAATTAAATACCTGCATGTAACACACCTATTCAATGGCTCAAATTGTTCCTACCCAAATAATATTTGTTATCTATGCTTCAATTTATCGTCTCGATCTCACTCACATTAATCTAATAAGTTCTAGGGTCGAAAGCCAACCACATTGCTTGTTTCATGTAGCACTTTGAACCCCCTTTTCAATATTAAGCTCGGTAATTGCAGGAGTAATTGTAGGAAAATAGGTGATGCGTGAACCATCATTAGTGCGGGAACAATCATTAATAATTGATCCCCTCTAGTGGATGCTCATATGAGCGCAAAGTATATTTTATCGGCCAATCGAGCTTTGTTATTTTTTATTTTAAATTTTTATGGCATCAAGGTTTTTGATTGGATGGCGTTTAATTTGTTAGATAAGTCAAAAACATGAATGACTCGAATTATTCCTACCCAAATAATATCTGCTATTTGTGCTTCACTCTATTGTCTTGGTTTCACTCGCATTATTCACATGAGTGTGATTTGCGCTTAGGAATCAAAATAACGAAGATCCAATAGGTTTTAAGTTCGAAACCCAACCATAATACTTGCTTCCTGTAGCATTTTGTAGCCTCCCATTTCAAATGTTAAGCCGAGAAATTGTGGGAAAACATGTGATGCGTGAACAATCATCGATAATTAAGCCCCTCTAGCACTTGGTCATCTAAGCGACATGTAGATTTTATCTCGCAATCAATCTTTGCTATTTTTTTAATGGCATCAAGATTTTTGATTGGACGATGTTTAATTTGTTAGATAAGAAGAAGACATGAATGGAAAGGTGGAAAAAAGGTGGGAATTAAATGCCAACATGTTTCACACCTATTCCTTATCTCGATTGTTCCTACCCAAATAATATTTGTTACCCGTGCTCCACTTCATCGTCCCGATCTCATTTGGATTATCACTTGACCGCAATATTAGCTTGAAGGGTCCAAATTAAAAAAATGGGGAAAATCCAATAGGTTCTAGGGTCGAAACACAATTGCATTACTTGCTTCATTCATATAGCACTTCGTAGCCCCCTTTCGGTTTTAAGCCCAAGAATTGCACGAGTAATTGTAGGAAAATGGGTGATGTGTGAACAATCATCGATAATTGAGCCCCTCTAGTAGTTGGTCATATGAGCGACACGTGGATTTATCTTCCAATCGAGCTTTGTTAATTATTTGCGTGAGTGCAATTTGCGCTTAAAGGGGCCAAAATAAAAAATGGGGAAGATCCAATAGGTTACAGTTTGAAACCCAACCACAATGGTTGCTTCTTGTAGCACTTTGTAGCCTCCCCTTTAGTCTTTAGCTCGAGCAATTGTAGTAAAATAGATGATGCTCGAACAATCATTGATAAATGAGCCCCTTTAGTGGTTGGTCATATGGTCATATTAGCAATCGTTAGATTTTATCTCACCAATTGAGCTTTGCTATTTTTTATAATTTTGTTTTTTACCATGTCAATGTTTTCAATTTGGAGGCGTTTAATTTCCTACATAAGATGAAGACATGAATGGAAAGTTGGAAATAAAAAGGCGGGAATCAAATACATGCTTCTTGTAGCATTTTGTAGTCCCCCTTTCATTTTAAGCTCGAGTAGTTGTGGGAAAACAAGCGATGCACAAAAAAATCATGAATAATTGAGCCCCTTCGGCGGTTGGTCATATAAGCGACATGTAGCCTTTATCTACCAATCAAGCTTTGCTATTTTTTTTTATGGCATCAAGGTTTTTGATTGGACGACATTTAATTTGTTAGATAAGATGAAGACATGAATGGAAAGTTGGAAATAAAAAGGTGGGAATTAAATACTTGCATGTCTTGCACCTATTCCATGGCTCAAATTGTTCCTACCCAAATAATATTTGTTATTTGTTCTCCACTTTATCATCTTGATCTCATTCGCATTATTCACGTGAGTGCAATATGAGCTTAAAGGGTTCAAAATAAAAATGGGGAAAATCCAATAGGTTCATGGGTCGAAACCCAATTGTATTACTTGCTTCATGTAGCACTTTGTACCCGCCTTCTCGCTTTTAAGCTTAGTAATTGCAGGAGTAATAGGTGATGTGTGAACAATCATTCAATAATTGAGTCCCTCCTGTAGTTGGTCATATGAGTGACACATGGATTTTATCTTCTAATCGAGCTTTGGTAATTATTCATGTGATTGCAGTTTGCGCTTAAAGGGGCCAAAATAAAAACGAGGAAACTCCAATAGGTTCCAGTTCGAAACCCAACCACAATGCTTGCTTTTGTAGCACTTTGTAGCTTCCTTTACAGCTTCAAAAATTGAGTAATTGTAGGCAAACAGGTGATGCTCAAACAACCATCGATAATTGAGCCCCTCCCGCGGTTGGTCATATTAACGACAAGTAGATTTTATCTACCAATCAAGCGTTGCTATTTTTTAATTTTTTATGGTGTCAAGGTTTTTGATTGGAAGGCAAAGACATGAATGGAAAGTTGGAAATAAAAAGGTGGGGATTAAATACCTGCATGTCCTACACCTATTCCATGGCTCAAATTGGTCCTACCCAAATAATATATGTTATTTTTCTCCACTTTATCAAGTTGATCTCGCTTGCATTATTAATGTGAGTGCAATTGAGCTCAAAGGGGTCAAAATAAAAATGGTGAAAATCCAATAGGTTTTGGGGTCGAAACCCAACCTTACATGCTTTCTTCATGTAGCACTTTGTAGCCCCCTTTTCAGTTTTAAGCTCAAGTAAATGTAGAAAAATAGGTGATGCATGAACAATTACTAATAATTGATCCCCTTCAACGATTAGTTATGTTAGTGGCATGTAGATTTTATCTATCAATTGAACTTTTCTATTTTTTATGCCATCACGGTTTTCGATTGGATGATGTTTGATTTGTTAGACAAGATAAAGACATCAATGGAAAGTTGGAAATAAAAAAGTGAAAATTAAATACCTGCATGTACCACACCTTTTCCATGGCTCAAATTGTAACACCCAAATAATATCCATTATCTGTGTTCCACTTTATCGTCTCGATCTTGCTCTCATTAATCTCGTGAGTACAATTTGCACTTATAGGGGCCAAAAATGGGGAAAATCCAATAGTTTGTAGGTTCGAAACCCAACCACAATGATTTCTTCATGGAGCACTTTGTAGGCCCCCTTTTCAATTTTAAGCTTGAGTAATTGCAGGAAAACAGGCGATGCAGGAACAATCATTGATAGTTGAGTCCCTCCAATTGTTGGTCACACATGTTTGCCAAATGAAAGTTTTAGACTACGAATCCATACATATGCTTATGTTATTGAGTGCAAACTACTCTCTGATTTACAAGGAGGGATTTTTAAAATTACCACTTGATATGTTTGAACACAATGCATGGGTTGTATGGTGTTTAGGGCCTAGGCACACACAGATGGAGCTGTCAGTGGTCACCCAAATCAAATGCATGTGCATCCAAAACAACAAACGAATCTTCAATTTACAAGGAAGGATTTTTACTAAGAAGACCGTCAAAGGTGTGTGTAATGTCCAGGTTTGAAAGAGATTCATATATATATTGAATAGTTTTGAACTTCAAGCATGCTGGATCTAAAAGTTCCCCCATGGAAAGGCAACCCAGAGTAAAACAGCAAGGACAAGGACTGCAGCAATGGCAGACAGAAAGGGAAACAAACACAGGATCACAGATTGAAAAAATAGAGAAATACGGCGAGGTGAAATCAGATAAACGGTCTTGATTAATCTGATCTATGAACATGTACTTGATCAACTAACAATCATTGATTTCCACTACATGTGTCAGATTCAGGAGGCTTTCTCTCACTTATACAAATACCTTCAGCGTAATGATTCTAAAGTAGTTCAGTTTGAGCTCTCCATGTGGTTCCAAGTTTAAGTACATGATCTGTGCACCCAAAATTCTTTACAACCAGAAAAAATACAGAAAAAAGAAAAACACAGGGCGAGTATTTACCTCCATATATTTGGCACATGGAAGGATGCATCCCACATCCGCTCCCATATTGATTGTGGTCTGGATAGACACCACCAAATAAAACACCCAACCGGACCTTGTGCAAGCAATTACAAGACATTTAAGAAGATTTGTTCTTTTTAGATGTGGATGTGGAGATGATATGATCACCTACCGAGGATGTTACTCACGAGTTCTCTGAAGTGAATGTGGTGCGGCCTTGTTTCTTGCAATTATACATCACTTATGACATAATGAAATATGCATAAAATGTGGCTGCCCATGCGATGGAGAGGGAAAACAATAAGGCAGTGCTAAAATAGTTGGCCCTGCTATTGTAGCTGTCAAATGATCCATTTTGTTGCACATTTTCAGAAATAAAGACAAAGCTAAATTCTTGGATGATGGCCTTGACTTCTTGGTTTGTTTGTTAGAGTTTAAGGAGAGAGGCACTCAGGGTGCTTGCGAAATGCAATCACACCTTTCATGTTAGCTATATTGATGTTTGGCCACAACCACATGCAAATTGCCCACTGTGCAGAATAAATGTAGTATTAAATCACAATCATAATCATAATGTTTGTGTTTCTCCATTTGTGCCTGCCATGGCAGATAGAATTCATCCCAATCTAGAGCATGACATTGCAGGGGTTGTATACGATAGCTTCAGATATGAAGAAGACAAGAATACAAAGCATTTTAAAGGGGAATTTACAGGGCTTCAATATGTTGATTTGGAAGCAGCTGCCATAATTTCTTTTTTCACACACATCAACAACCAAACAGTGTTGCAGATGCAGACAACCACACAGACGATTTTGATTCATTTGTGCTTCAATGACCAGAGCATGCAGAACTGTCCGATATCTGTGCTATGTCACGTTTTACAAGCTTCATTCTAATAGGGAAAACGTTTTCAGCATAATTAATAATATAAGTAAAGACACAAAATAAAATTTTCACATAGTTCGAAAATTTTGGACCAAGGCCCAACACCGAGAATTATAAGTTATATTTTGATTCACACGCGTGACCCCACATTTCATGCAGATGGAATGTAGTTTATTGCCAACATGGGTTAAATTTTACGGCTGGTTAGTCATTTTTAGTGATTTTAGCTGTAGAATACTTGCAAGCATTTGAAATAACCATCACATGCGACTTACGTATTTAAAATGTGACCGTCATTTCTAATATAGATTTATGTGTAAATTATAGTAATATATATTAAAAATGGTTAAATGAATATATTCTCTTATATATTTTATTAATTGTCTATAAATACCACTTTTTTATATTTTTGAAGGGCAATATTGCAAATTTTCTGCCACCTAAAAATTGTTTGACAGGTACCAGTGAGCGTAAATGTAACCCCGATTGATAAGACGGTGCCCGGATAACCAATAATTTGTCCAGTTAGGCAGTCAGTAAAAACTTGCTGAGGTACTGTTATCCTGCCAAGCATAAGGTCTGTTTTGCTAGAGAACTTCTGCCTTCATGCAGGAAGCATGTTTTGTCATATAAACACTCATTTAGTGAGTGCCAATATTGAAACGAGGGGATGAGAACAATATTACTGTGAACAATACAGATATGAGTGGGTACCGCATGGTTTATGTTAATCCACAAAAGGTGCGTGGTTTATGTTAATCCACAAAATGCGCTTCAGCCAGGATTCCATGCTAACCAGTTTAATAATGGAGAAAACTTGACTGTTGTGCATGGTCACATTTGGCAGACCCAACGGAATTCCATCCAATGGATTTGTACGAGGATGAAGGTGGGGTGATTTGGACCAAAGGGTGTGGGTGTTAAGGAAGGCCTGCATAACAAATGTGCTGGCCAAGCTTTTTGACTGCCCTCCCTGGAAACAGGGTTCCAGCCAGCAAGAAAACGCAATGCCAACATAGGTCACGTGTGAGAATAGTTTTCCTGAGAATATTTTTTCAATTATGTTGCAGATACGGACAACTGCGTGGATGGTTGTAATTTATCCGTTGCTTCAACAACCAAACAATGCAGAACCATCCAATATCTGTGCTGTGGCAGATTTTGCAAGCTGCACCCTGATAGGTAAAACGCCTTCCGCGTAATTAAATGTTTGACAGTTCATATTGATTTTGGTTTTTTTTTTTTTGAAATTTGCGTGTTTATCAGCCGTGCCCTACCCTCATACCTTGATTCCAAAAATGACATCCCTTTGCTTGTATTCATATCTGTATCCACATTTCTTGGTGACTTATGAAACCACAAAATTAAATGCAACACAACTACTGGAAAATGGGTGGGTATGTGTTTTCAAAATTTCAAATAGTTTTGTACATGTGCTATGTTTTGTAGAAAAAGCAAACCACTCATACATGTTTATATCGTTTCATAGGATCTGCTTTAATTTTAGTTGTACTTTTATATATATGCAGGCTTTCTGCCTTATGTATAGCATACCTTGATGTAGTAACGTGTTGATATTGATCTTTATGTTGCTCTTTGGAAGCAAGCATTTAGATACCAAAGTGTTCCAAAGCTTCTTTTTCCTAAAGAACTTTTTTGGTATAATTAAATCTTACTGTGGATGTGCTTCTATCTCAGCTTTTCTTACCATAACATTTTCTTCTCAAGATTTTGTGGAATGATCTACACCATTCTTATCATTTGAATTGTTATTTGGCTTGTGTTGTTTTGTTAGATATTGCATCTTTTTGCGATCAAGAAGATTTTCACATCCGAACAGATGAGCTCTATTCCCTCACGTGAAGGAGTTGAAAGGTTAGTTTATTTAAATTTCTATTTTTAGACTATGAAAGACATGAATTTAAGCTTAATGCCCACGAATGACAAAAAGGGTCAGTGAACCACATAGAAAGATACAAGTATAAATAGGGGTAGTGTGTAATGCATCCTCAATACAAATAGGGATCTTATTTTTTTGTTTTTCAAAAATTGAAAGAAGTGCAAATGTTTGGCCATGCACACATGATATTAAGAGAGATGTATCTTTCATCCCCTTTCCGTAACTTTTCATCTGAAAGTTCCAAACATATTGAGGAGTGTTCATCCAAATAATAGAAGCTTTGAATGTCAAGCATATTGTTAAAATATGCATCACTTAATCTTTGCAGACGATTTCTTTATGCCACAGTTTACATATACTCGGAAATGTATATGGCACTGCAATACAACATCACTAGTTTTTTCTGATCACGTCTTTGTTTTGCATTCCTACTACGAATTAATCCCAATAGCCTTACTTACAACTCAAAAAGAAGTCTAACGTGCTTTTACATCCTTCTAATTTTTACCTGTTCTTTTCCATTAGCCTCACTTTTTCTAGTGTTTTCCTATCGACATATTCCATAATATCATTGGAATGTCTTACATCTTATCACTCCAGTCAGGTAGAAGGCCATTTTCTTATTCAATTTGACTCAATTTTGGTTGCTATCTCTTCTTGCTATTGGACTACTGTCATGTTTATGATTTTGTGAGTATGACTATAGGTAAAGTTGGATTGGGGGCATTCTTGATCTGGTTGATCTGTCTTCTTAATGAATAATTATTATTCTTTGCATTCTTTTCATGTTCAAGGCTATAATTTTCGCATATGACTTGCTATCATGCAAATACTTCAGCGGAGGGATGTTCATAATTTTTCTCCCATGTAGAAGTCTAAATAGCACGCCTTCATTCCTTGCCTTCCAAATTGAATGCTCGACTGCTGGCTATATCATATTAAATGGGTTGATCTACCTTCATCATCTTCCCATAACTGGGTATTCCTCTCTCCAAAATGATTGGTTTAACATACAATGAGTAACTTTCATGTCTAACTTTTTAGTCAGGGCTATGTGCTTATAGTTTATAGAATAAACACTCCTTTGAATGAATGCTTCATATTAAAAAGTCTCGTTGATGACCTCAGTATCATCTCTCAGCGACAAATTTTGTCAGTCAATTTTTTTAAAATTTTCTTTTCTATCTGATTAGCAGGAAATTTATGTTAATTACTTGCAATCCCCATCAAGGCCGCAGGAGATGGATTTATTTGTTGGGTTATCTTTGCCAATCACCATCCAAAATGTCACCTATACATAATGTGTTTAATCAAAATATGTTCTTAAATTGCCATTCCCATTGGGAAGCACAACCCCAAAGGCTTTTGGGGAGAACCACAAAAAAATAGAAAATAAACAGAGAATAATATTACAGATACCCAATGGATAGAATATGTAAAATTACTTTATGAACGGGATCAGGATAAAGAGACACCACATAATCAACAAATCGATTGAGCTCTTCTCTCCAAGGGACATTAAACAAGGCATAAAGAAGCTAGCAAGAGCTACGGCACAAGACATATGGGGTTTGGAAGTTCTCACACCTCACATTAGAGGCATATTCAATGTTGTAATTCAGGAAGGCTTCCTGACAGATTGGATGATCAGTGTCTTTATTCCTCTACAAAAGCGGGGATGTCAATTATCCGTCAAACTACCGAAATATCATGATTGACCTACTTCTTGGAAAACTATTCGGGAGCATGGTAGGGCATAGAATCAGCATCTGGGAAGAAGAAGAGGGGAAAAGAGCCTGGCTTATAGTGACATCGGAATCAAATAAGATGACAACTTGAAAGCAGGAATCTGGCCGTTTTTTTTTTGAAGAGACTAGGCTTGAAAAAACAATATATTAATCAAGATTCATAGCAGATTATCCAACATGAAAAAATAATGGATATTTAGCAGGCTTAGTGTGACAGCCCATGTTTCAAGTGGCTGTCCTCGTACAGTGCTTTTCAGTTACTGCTTTTGGTCCCATAGACTGCTTGGTTGTGTGGACGTTATTAAAATCTTTCTTTCCTTCATTCATTAGGTGAAAGCACTCCCCAGATCTCTATAGAGAGGTGGGGAGCGCCCGTATCTAGCGAATCATATTTTTCTTTTCAATTTTGAGTGCCATCTTTGTTGGAGTCTATGTACTGCTTATGTTAGTTGATAGGGTGCCTCTAACCTTGTTCAGATATTTCCTTGTTTGCTCACTTTGTTGTTGATAAACACATAAGATTGAACTTTGAATTCCTTCTTTTATAACTTAAAAGTTAATTGAATAGTGCTGTGACTTTTCTTTGATTTCAGCTCCTTAGACAATCTCCAAAGACTGCAAATGTCACTTTTCTACATCATCATGCTGTAGGATATTGTACGCCAGCCTTGAGAATGCAACCTCAATAGCATTAATGAATGCATTCGACTTTAGATTCTGTTGCAAGTATTTCATTCTCTCAATACTTTTAATATCCTCCTCTAGGTGCCTAAAAACTTCTTGTTTGATCGCTCACTGCCATCTTGAACTTATGTCAATGGAAGGACAATTATAAGAACTATTGCAAGTGACTCCAATATGAAACAAAGGTAGTTTCCATTAGACACATTTAAATTTTAGAAATGCAATTTGTAATATTAATGTCTATCAATGGAGTCTACAATCACGGGCAAACTTCAAAGGTTACTTGGTTTTAAGTAAAATATTTGGAGATGTTTTTGGCATCGCTCTCTCTTGTGCTGAGCCACATCAAGTGCCTACCAATCAATAAATCATCTCTCATCCATGATTTAGTTGGATTGCCCGCTCCTTCACATTATGTTCATTCTTAAATCAATTTTGAAATAATTCCTTTATTAGGCATGATCAATTCTACCATCTTGCTTGTTCACCAACAAAAAGGTTGTACATCCAGTATTTTTACCTTGTAAAAGTTTTTGAATGCCGCCAGTGTTGTCAGCAATTATTTTTCGAATCCCACTGCTTTTTCCAAGATAAGTATATTGACAAGAACTTTGTTAGCGGACTTTGTTTTCCCATTTGCCTTCTATAGCAAGGAATTAAGAGAGGATACTTAATCTTAAACTTGTCTACTGGAAATTGTTTCATTTGAAAGACGGCCTTCATGATTAATCATTAACCATAGAGGACATCCAAATGTTGGAGAAATTCATCAATACGTGAATCATATGAAATGGATTATATGAAAAATTCAAAAAGTGGTAAAAGGTGTCAAAAGGGGACAAAGATAGTAGAGTTGATCTAGGTGACATTTCAACACAGAGACAACTTTGGCTCATGCCAACCCAACCAACATATCCTTCTTTTTCCCCTGTTCACCTTTCAGGGTCAAGGGGAAGCATCGAATTCAAAATTTTTAAAGGGGAATATTGATTGGATTGCTAAGCATAGCTGTATAAATGATCTATGATCCAAAGAAAGTATGCTCAGATTGCTGCTCCGTAATCTGATCAATTAAATAATCCTTCTTTTTTGTGGCCTAAAGAAGCTGAGTAGAGTTTCCAAAAATCAAAACAATTGGTGAACTGAACAATAAAATGGATAGAAAAAATACAGACCATCAATGTTTTAATCTTGCACTAAAAGCATAATCTTGCAGTAGATGTCTTATCTCATAGGATTGAATAAAGGTTAACTTGTCCAATTTTAGCAATTATTCCAGAATGGATTAAAGATGGGCAAGATGATTATGTTAACTCTAATGGATGCCAAAAGTCATATAAAAATGGTCGAGGATCTTAAATTTGTTTGGAAAAGTTATATTTGATGGATTAAAAACTTGCACTAAATTTAACCTGGGATAAACTTGAAGGAATTTTTTTAAGGTAGATGATCTAAGAAAAGTCAAAGGAACATCAAGAAATTGAGTTCTCGTAAAATGAATTGAAATATTGAAATCATGAAATTGAGAAGTTAAGCAGTCAAAACTAGAAATTGTTGTTGCAAGTTAATAATTTGCAAAATTTTGATAAACATCTATCAGAAAAAGTGAAAGAAATTTCTACTTGTACAAAATCATAATGAATCTCTTCTCAGTCAAATGTGAGAACTCAGAAAAGAAGAGTTTGTAGAAACATCGTTTGAATCTAGTTGATAACAAAACCTTGACTGACGCTCATTCTTGTTTCATTAGATAAGACCTTTCAAACTGATTAATCTCTATCACACAATGATATTCAAGCTGATGTTCAGTGTCTCTTCCAAAAGTAATTCAAACAGAAGAAAAACTATTCAACTATATGATACTCTTTAACTTGTGTTGAGTGACCATGGTCTATAATAGGTAATAACATGAGGGCCATATTATTAAAATATGTTTTGAGGGCAGTATCATCAAAAGAGAGTCGAAGATAACGTGAATCTTCTCTGAGCCATTATATAAACGAAAAAAGTATTGCTCTCATACATTTACATGCCATCCCAACTCTTAGTATACGTGCTTCGTACTCTTGTTTGGTCATGCATTGTTATAAAGTTGGAAGGGCAGATTTTCTTCAGTTTTACCCAGAGGCTGTAGAATCTCGACATTTCTTTTATGTACATTGTATGATTGGTTCTTGGTGGGTTTTGCAGCTTTGAAGAGTCCATGTGGAAACTCACACGTCATGAGAACCCAGAGGTAACACTTGTGTTCCATTAGCAACCTATGGATGCTTTAATTTTTTTCAATGATCAATTCTAGATATTCTTTCTAATTAGCAACATACTTTTCAGTGCATTGCATCAAACTCCAGGAATCTTCTTTCGGTTCAATTTTTGATGAGATGCCTTATAACTTGTTCATAAGACAAGTTGTGGGATTTGCTTTTGAGGCCAGATCGGTACTAGGCTCGAGTTTGGCAGTTCATGTAGACATGCAAACTAACTGTGTATGTGCTTGTGTGTTTCAGGTACAAAAACTTGCTCGTCAAATTATAGAGACATGGGGTATCTTACCTATTCGAAAGTCATTTGAGGTAAAGCAATCACCCCGTGGATCTTCACTTCTTAAAGGCAACAATCAGACCTGGAGAAAGGACAAGTTTCCTTTGAATCCTAAGGCGTCTATTTCAAACAGATCCAACATTCCAGGAAAACATGAAGATGGTACTATTGCAGATTGTGGGAAACTCATGGACGAGAGAGAAACTACCAAGATAACAGAAGAGAAAGCAGAGGGAAAAATAACTGAGCCTGTTAATGAATGGAATTCAAATGACCAGATCTACTCTGGAAAGGGTGAAAAGAAAATTAATTTGGGTGATTCAAGAGAGTCCCTTGTATCTGAGAATCAATGCTCAGTTTCATTGCCCAAAGATCATTCGCCTGGAGATCATCCTTGTGTTCAGGAACAAAAGAGCTTTCCTCCTGTTAGTGTTTCAGAGGAAAGGCAGTGGCCGCAAGGTCCAAGGAGAAACTTCCGCAATAAGAATGAGAGATGGCCTCCTAGGTATCCTTCATCACATAGGAATGCATTTTGCCATGAAACAGTGCCTCATGAGAGTAGACCAAGCCTTGCAGCTGGCACACATGCATTAGACAGGAAAAATGAACTGCAACATGGAGTTCAAGCGCAATTAGGCACAGTAACAACAGCAAATTCCAACCAAAATATGATCATGCAGCCAGCATCATCCCCAGTGGGAGGTATTCCATTTGTACCACAAGAAAGTGGAGTTGGAAATGGATTAGCACAGATGGTTTCTCCACATATGCCAGTTGCATATGGTATACCTTTAGAACTCTTTCAAAAGCTTCATGGCATTCCTATCCCTATTTCAGTTGATAGCTCAGCTAGTCGAGGTATGCAACCAAGAGAATTTGGGGGTATGGCGAGTGCCACTCCTTGCCGTGTTCCATGTGAGCATTTCTCAATGCAACAAACAACAAATGTAATTCAACCATTTCATGGTTCTGGATGTTTGGTTTCTCTTCCTGGATTTCCTCCTGATCCACATGCATCAGCAAGACCAATAGGCACTCCAACTGGTGTGCATCCGGCACCTGGGCCATTTCCATTCCACCTTGTATCTCAGGTGCCGGGTAATCAAATAACTCGGCAGGGATTTATATGTGACTCCAAGAAGAGTGAATCAGTTGTTTTGGACCAAGATACACTTGAACCTGAGCCCCCTGTACCAGGCCTTTCACCACCACGTTTGGCAGAAAAATCTTGCTCTGCTCGTATTTTGTCCCCTTTTGTTTCAGTTCAAGAAAGAAAGAAAACTTCAGATTTGTTCAGTGGAAAAAGGGATTTTTGCATAAAACGGATAGACAAGCAATAGCAAACAGAAGCGAAAAAGATTTCCACAATCTGACAGTGCAAGACTCTGCTAATAAGAATATTTCAAGGTATGACAGTGGACAGGCAGCTAAAGCATGCTCTAGCCAAGTGTTATGCCCAGTTGATGGTGACATGGTCAGTCATACATCTCTGCAACGTGATTGCCATTCTAGTCCACCAATCACACAAAGAGTTTGTTTCTCTTCAAATGAAATTTATTCTCCAGAAGCTGTAACTTCTTCTCCAGGCTCTTGCTGTCTGGGAGGACCTAAGAAAAATAGGTTTTCTTCAAATTGTGATATTAAAATTGAAGAATGTGGAACAGCCAACAGTGCACAGAGCCTGGTTCATAATGGACAACATAGAGAAGATAGAGAAGTTCCAAAGGAACTGGTTGACGTTCTTAAGAGTAATGCAGACTCGAGTTCTAGTCATTATGGAGGCATGTCTACGAGTTCAAATGTAGCTGAAATTCAACCCGAATCCCATGCTAATGAGGTGCTTGGGCACGCCAATAATGGTGGCTCTCAAGTTGCTGAACATAAAAACTTAAAAGATTTCAATGCAGTCTGGGAAGAATATGCATCTTCCGTGGGAGGAAGTTATGTTACAGGTGCTGGAAAATTGTCATGATTCAAATTTCTTCTTCTGCAGCTAATTATTGAAACTTGGTGCGTATTGTTACATGATTTCTTCTTTGTTCATCTGAAGTTATAGATTTAGTTGCTTTTCTTCTTTCTAAAATTTGGAGTTAGAAAAATATGTTTCCCCTGCTCCTCCCCCACTTCCGAGGGGGATATGGAACAGAGAGGGAGGGGGATATGGCTGGGCAGTGCTGAATAGGAGGGAGGCCATAATATTAGATGAACTGCAGTATGTTGTGTTGCATTCTAATTTTTCTAGTGATACTTGATGAGAGATCTTTTATAGGAGTAATAAAAAGAAAATTTGTAATACCTTAATCATTTAAATAAGCCCTTATAAATCACTGCACGTAGTATTGATATCTAGGTCCTTACATTGATAAACTAGGTCCTTATAAGTCACTCCTGTACCATTCTAATATAGGAGAAAATTTAGCTATGGGGGCGATGCACTGTTGTGGCTCACTACAAGCATCAGCAAATGCTTCTAGGAAACTATTTGAAGAAACGTGATTCTTTGCTACGTGTATTACATTTTTGTCATCATTTATGTAGCGTATCATCCTGGTCTATATGAACATTGTATCCATGTCTAATTAGTAATTACTGTGTCCTGCTACATTTGTCTGTTCTTTATTTATCATCTTTCATTGAAAAAACACATTTTTCTTAGTGAATTAATATTTTTGTTCAGACATGTAATTCACCGAAGAAACAAATACAGTATTGACATGAAGTAATTAGGCTTCAAGTTTATTCAAACACGTTATTACTCAACCTTCTTGTGGCAGCTGTCTTGATTATGTTCCTGTTTTGGAAAGCATTGGAGTATTCTAATACTGTTCCTCTTTTATGGACCAGAGCAGGTTTTCTCTCAAGTTGCTTTGGTAAACTACAACAATCATTCTTTGAAGTAAAACTCAGTTCTGTAGCTGGGTACTTCCATTATTGTAATTTATATACACACAAATGTACCAAGTCATTATCATGAAATAATATAGTTGATCATGGAATATACGAATACATTTCAAATATGGATCAAATGTTCATGATTATTAATTGAAAGGCCTCATTTTTTCAGGGTACATAATTGTACTTATTTGTTTCATCATTATTTCTCTCACTGATCACAATCCCCGAATCCTCCTAATTAGGGCAGGTTGACTTTATCCATGTTCTGTAAATATTGCTTCACCGCATGAGCTTTGATAAGAAAGTTAAAATCATATATCGAGTATATTATTTCTTTTAGAACTTAGTCCATATTATTTGCAAAATCTTCTCAGTAGGAATGCTATAGTAAGATTTTGTCATTCAGATTAAGGACAGATTGAATCTTATTAATTTTTTCTAACAAGAATCTATTATGTTGAGAGAGAGTATGTTTCCATTTCATGTTTGATATTTTCTATAGCCTTGTAAGCTACGTTGCTTTACAATGAGGGGGTTTTGTGAGTCACAGAAAAATTATTTCAATATCTGAAGGGGTTTGTGGTTTCCAAAATGTATGATGTTGCATTAAGTTTCCCAAATTTAGGCATCTCTATGTCCATCATTATCTTAGGCATAAATGCATGCATGTTATATTAAAGTTTAAATTCGAAACCATTGCATGTTTGAAGTTTTTTTATAGCCTTGTAAGTTGTGTTGCTTTCCAGTGAGGGGGTCTAGTCTGTTCAAAGAAAAGTTACTTCAATACAAGAAGGGTTCGCAGTCTCCAAAACTCATGATGTTCCAGAAAATGCCAACATCATTATCTTAGACACAAACGCATGCATGCTATATGTAGAGTTTAAAACCATTGAAATTATATATATATACAATTACATACATATAGTTCGTGTCTTCCTCTTCTAAGAAGCAGTTTGTTTAAATTTTTTGCAGTAAATGAGTGTTCACACCTAATACATTCAATGGGAAGAATTGAATGAACGTGCTATACAGAATTAGAATGTGCTAGATAAAGTTTCATTGTTGATGGGATCAAACTCCACTTCTACACTAAACTATCAATAGAAGGTTTCCATTGGTAGTTGATCAACTCCATTTCTACTCTGCCATCAATACAAGGTGAAAGTATTTGGTGCAATTCTCATTTGGGGAGAATAGAGTGAACATGCTATACAAAAGTAGAATGTACTAGATAAAGTTCCCTTGTTGATGGGATCAAACTCTACTTCTATGCTAAGCCATCAATACAAGCTCACCATTGGTGGTAGATCAACTCCACTTCTACTTTGCCAACAACACAAGGTGAATGATGTTAATGTTAAATTCAATAAGCGATAAGTTATTACTGTTATTTTACTATTAAATCAAATAAGTAATGAATCTCCACTGGGCACCAATCTCAAAGCACTAATAACACATCATACAACGAGCTCATAAAGAGCACCATAGAACAAAACAGCTACCACAGTCAAGTTTAAAAGCTGGAGGGCAAGTCTTACGATCTATTCAACTATGAGACAAAAAAAAGAAGTAATAGAGAGCACTCAACAAGAGAAACAGTGACAACATATCAGCCACTGCTGGTGCCATCCAGGGCACCACCAATATCATCCAAGGCAGGTCCTTTATTATTAGAATCAGGCCGCTTTGCACCCTTAGTCTCTCCCTGCCTAGCATCAATCGTGTCAACTAATTTCTGAATGGGCTGATTTAATTTCTTTAGATGTCTATAAGGTTCTCTACCTGCTTTGGAAGCACACCCCCATAACCAGATTCAGGCAACGGACAATCAACCAAAGAAGACTCGGGGATATGGTGCAGTAAAAATTGGACCACTTTTGTCACTGACCACTCCATTAAAATCTGAGATCTGATTCTCAAGTCTCTTTTGAGCTTCCTTTTGCTTCATTTCCATTCTGACAGCAATATCAATTAGGGCAAACAACACATGATCCACTTGCCTTCTATTACCAGCCTGTCCATGCTTTGCATCCATCTATTCAAAACACTGTCACTCTCCACAGGAACAACTTCATTAATATTGATCTCAGGGACAATACCAACTTTAGGAAAACCACTAATGTCAGTCAATTGTTTAGTTGATATCTTCATGTGGCCATTACTCAAGGTTTTCTGAGTGTGGCTTCAGGGATCTTCAGGTGAATGTTGACCTGCGCAATGTACAAGAGGATGCCTTCATTGTTGAAATTGTTAAGCAACCCAACCTTTCTTTGAAAAACATGTTTGTTTCAATCTTTACACAATAAACATAAAAATTCAATGGACGTGAGAAACAAGAGCTTTCTATAAAAATGGGAATATGATTGTCAGGAGAGATGATACCAAACAAAACGTCAAACCAAGAAACCTCTTTACTAACACATGGGTCAAACATATTGACATTTTCTTTTGATACGTAAACAATGGTTAGAAGGCTCCTCACCCTTTCATTTAACTTTAAAAAAGTGAAATATGGTCGGAAGGGGGACATCATCCTGGAACAGCCAACACAACAAAAATATAAGGCAACCAAACCAGTCCTGCTGCAGCTTAGAGACATGACTCCATTTCAATGTCCATTGCAACTGCGATTGAGGAAGAAGCACCACGCCTTGGAAAACTCGAGTTTAATCATTGCACCAACTCTAGTAACCTGAATTTGAATGCATGTGGCCCTCAAGAGCTTCGAGTAACATTATCCCGAAGTTCAACAATCTTTTTCTCCATATGATGATGAGTGAGTGAAATTGGAGGCATCATCAAAACCATGTCCATTGTCGGATCAATGTCCCTCGAAGCAACATGACCATAGTAGATGAAGGTTTGTAGAGTATAAGCCACCTCCCACCTCCACCAATTACAAGTCTCTAGTTCTTGGAAAGATGTCATAGACACCAACCCTCAATATTCAATACTTGAAATTGGGAGATTTCATGGGATGATGATGTTTGTTATCTCTAAAGCCGCCTCTAATCCACCTTTGTGCACAACTTTTAGAAAATGCTTGGTCACCCCTTGAACAATAGATCTGAGTCCGAATCAATGCAAGTAGATTTGTAACACACATTGACATTATCTTTGTATCAACCTTGTTCCTCATTTCCATCACATAATCTATTTTGAGAATGTAATATCCCCTTCCGAGTCAAAGACCCTTAGCCTATTATGTCTCCCTGACGGTTAAGAAATTTTTTAAAGGGAGACTTAAGTTCTATTATTTTATTATAAGGTGCAAAAACATTATAAAAACACTTATAATAATATAATGGACTTATAATAAAAATAAAAATAGAAAAGTGAATCAAATGATAAAAGCACTTAGCTAAAATTGTTTATTTCTAGAAAAGTGCGACTTGCACTAAGGAGGCAAAAGAGCATAGAAAAAGGCAAAAGGTTAATGGGCCAAAAGTTATTCCTTCTAAGAAAATGCAACTTGCATTAGGAAGGCAATTTGGAGGGAAAAAGACATTTAATATGAGAAAAATATTAAATGAAAGCAAGAGAAAATATTAAATAAAGTAAGTGGAAAACATTAAATGAAGCAAGTGGGTGAAAACATTTAATGGAGGAGAAAGGTGATTGGTTTCATGTGTGGCCACTTTGGGTCACTTCCTTCCTTAAAAGGACAAGTCGACTTGTATTGGAGACATTCTATGATCATTTGATAATTTTTGAATTTGTGTCTAAAGCTTGGAGCTTTTGCATAAATATTCTAAGGACGAAAACCCTTGGAATTTACCTTGAAGATTAAAACCTTTTTAGAGCTTTGGAGGAATTTTTACACAGATTTTCATAGAGTCTTCACATATTTTTACTATTTTTAGCAGTGTTATTTTGAAGAAATATAACAATGTTATTCTATTTATCTCTAGCGGTGCGACCCACTTTTAGTCAAATTTGATTTGCATGATAATTTATTGGAATTTTGTCTACAAGTTGCATTTAGTGTTTGGGATTGCCTAAAATCGTTTAGGGGTAAAAATATGTCCATTGGGGACATTATAGTGGTATCGAGCCGACTTTCTTCCAACCCGTTGGGTAGCGAAAAAGTCGAATATGGTAGATTGGAAAGATCTCAATGTGGGTTTTATAAAGAAAATGTTCATCAACATGGTGAAACGACACGAAGCCACTAACCTTTATTTGAGTCGGGCCACTCAAAATTTGAGTCAAAGTAGATCTCGGGACAATAAGGAAAAATGTGAGAACAATGATAAAGGGCAACCCATAGAGGTGATTGATGAGGATTCTTGTTGGAGGAGATACCAATATTTGAGTAATATGCCATTCCCAGTTATTGCATGATGAAGATTGGTAGCAAGCCCAAACGAGATCATCATATGCCGGTACATGAATTACAAAAGAACTCATTTGAAGAAAAAAAAGCTTTTAGAGAGGAAGGTATGATTTTCATTGAGCAAAATAATTGCATTAGTGAAACTTTGCTTATTAGAGATATTATTTCAGCTCGGAGAAAATTTTGTATATGCAAGCAAGGTGGATGCAATGGAAACTCTAAAGAAGTGTGAGCAATGGAATAGAAGAGCTAAGGCTGCTAGATTGATAGCCACTCAAGCGAAACAACACTTACAAGAGTTTAAGGCAAAGAACTCTTCATTATTGGCAAGGAAAAAGGAAATCATGGCACATGAGTTTCAAGGTAAAAGTTCATTGGTACTTATTGATATTCCTTTGGTTTCTAATGATTGTATGTGGCAAAGTGAAGGAAATTCAAATTTGCATAAAGACAAATCAGATTCACACCATAGTGAAGAAGTCAAAGGAGACTTTATGGAGCAACTTGCACATGAGGAAGAGCCTCCCATGGACACTTATGTGAAATTGCAACCTACTGCAATTTCCAAACCAATAGCTCATGATAAGTTGATTGAAGGAGTTCACACCATGGAAGGAAGCTACGAAGAGTTTCCAAGTATGTGCCCACAAGATTGGGTGATTGAGGCTCACTTACCGAACAAAGATAACTACTTTCAGCTTGCTGGTCTACACCAAATTGCAGCCCATATGAAGCATAAAGATTTGGCAGTGAGATTGAGATGCATGAGGAGCAAATTGCACATTTATTGCAATAGTTGATTGGTGAATAATTTCAGCCCTTTGTGAACCATGGTGACCTCATAAGGTATGATACAAACAAGATAGTTTCATATATGCAACATTTTCATATTTTTGTTGAAAAAAGTGATGATCTAGATGATGAAATCTGCAATTTGCATTATGAAATGCCTTGGGTACAACCATGTATATATGAGTAACTTTTTGATGATATGTGGTGGCAAGTTTTAGCTCATCTAATAGGTACGAAAGCAAGACTTTTAGATCACGACAACATGTTTTGTCTATTGTGCATGGCACTTGGACAAAACAAGTTTAGAATTGCTTGAGGGCAAACAATTTTGGGAAGGGAGGATTGTAATATCCCCTTCCCAATCAAAGACCCTTAGCCTATTATGTCTTTTTGACGACTAAGGAGAATTTTAAAGGGAGACTTAAGTTCTATCATTTTATTATAAAGTGTAAAAAAATATATAAAATATTATAAAAAAACACTTAAAATAAAGTAATGGACTTAATAATAAAAAAATAAAAAATAGAAAAATGAACCAAATGATAAAAACACTTAGTTAAAATTGTGTATTTCTAGAAAAGTGTGACTTGCATTAAGGAGGCAAAAGAGTATAGAAAAAGACAAAAGGTTAATGGGCCAAAAGTTATTCTTTCTAGGAAAATACGACTTGCATTAAGAAGGTAATTTGGAGGGAAAACGACATTTAATATGAGAAAAATATTAAATGAAAGCAAGAGAAAATATTAAATAAAGTAAGTGGAAAACATTAAATGAAGCAAGTGGGTGAAAACATTTAAGTGGGTGATTGGTTTCATGTGTGGCCCCTTTGGGTCACTTCCTTAAAAAGGACAAGTTGACTTGTATTGGAGACATTCTATGATCATTTGATAATTTCTGAATTTGTGTCTAAAGCTTGGAGCTTTTGCATAAATATTCTAAGATCGAAAACCCTTGGAATTTACCTCTAGGCAGCGAAAACCCTCTTAGAGCTTTGGAGGAATTTCTACACAGGATTTTTCATCGAGTCTTCATAGATTTTTATTATTTCTAGTAGTGTCATTTTGAAGAAATATTGCAACAATGTTAGGGGTAAAAATATGTCCATTGGGGACATTACGAGAATGGATTCGATGGCATATAAGACTTCCCCCATCCGGATGAGGACTATGTTTAGACGTTCATCCGAATGGAGCAAAAATTCATTTCTATTTGTCCATAAAGAAAAAAATAGAGAGCGAAAAGCTTAGTGGCAGAGCACATAAACCTAATGTGTTTGAGAGAAGAAAGATGACCAAGATGACGTCTAAATAACACTTGCACAATAGTATACCCTCAACGACACAAGTGAAGGCATTATGGCTTGAAATGATCTCACATGGAGGAGAAAGTATGATCATTATGATACGACATAACCATATGCAAAAATGATTTGATTGCACAAGAGTAGAATGAAGAGACGATCTAAATGAAGTTATATATATATTAAAGATCTTAGAAGGGTTAAGGTGGTTGGGCGGGATGTGTGTTCCAGGAAGAAAATCCTTCCAAAATATATGAAGTTTGGTTGAGGATATTCCCAATTCCCAACTTTGAGAACTATGATTTCAAAGTTCATTGATAATTTTCATTGAATCATCTTCAATGATGAGATTGTTGATGTCACATTCTTTTACCATTTGAAATGCAAGGAGCAATGCTTGAGCTATGTTGTCATTATTCATTCTATCGCAAAGCTTTTGAGATGTAATTGGAATCAAAGAACCTAGGTAGTTCTTGATGACACAACGTGCCAGATCCTGGATTTCCTCTTCTTTGCACCATAAAAGCTTAGTTTGAAGAAACCCGAGTTTGGAGTTATCCATTTTGAATTTAGAGTCTTGATATTCTTGTGACACTCAACGAAAGATACCCTTGCCCCATTAATCGAGGAGTGTGTGTGGATATCCGAGGTGGACAACTTGTATTTGCAACAATAGAAATAACCACCTAGATTTCATTAATTATCAAATCAACTAAGGATTCTCTCCATGGAAAATTTGTCTATTGCTTATGATCCAATTATTCCAAATGAGAATGGAAGGGTTGATTCTTCATTTTGAGAGAAGCCATCCTTTCGATTGGTAGGCCATAATTGAAAAACTTGAATAAGAGTGGGAGGGGTTTCCGTTCCTAATCAAGCTTCCCAGTAGCCGATTCCAACACCTTCCCAAAAAAGACAATTGCATAGTAGGTGGGTTTGCATTTCCTTCTTCATGAAAACACAAACAACACCTACATGGGCCCATTATTCATAGTTTTCATAGCCTATCATGAGTGAGGATCCTCATTGGGATTGCAAGTCGCAAAGGCCACAACTTTTAGTAAGCGTTGCTTATTCCAATTTCTCCAAGGCCCAAAGTGTTGTAGGGGCCAAAGACGCAATCAATTTGTAGGCCAAATTCTATCTCCTTCAATGCTAAGGTGATTCTTTTCTTTCAAGCAACTCTTTTAGCTTTCTTTGTTGGTCTTGAGAATCACTACTAGAGCTTAGATCCTTCCATTAAACATGCTCAAATTGAGTGCGCAGTGGTCATTTACTTCTCTCTCCCAACAAATGGAAAGATCAATTTTAGCTTCAATTAGGTTTGCATCATTTGCAAGTGGAGGGTGTCCTTTCCACAAGTCCTCCCAAAAGTTAGCTTGCTCACGTTGTAACATCACTTTTCCCCAATGTATGGGATCCACATTTAAGTTAATAATATTCATTGTGCGGTCTCTAACATGGTATTTTCTTCAAAGCATTTGTTGAGTGTGGAGCTTAATTGCTTCACATGGAGCTTAATTGCTTCACAATAAGCTTGCTTTTACATGTTGCTGGTTTTGATAATGGCTGACAATGGTTAGGAGGAAATCGACATGGGTCGAAGGTAACCGACATCGATTAATAAGTGATCGACATCGGTTAGGTAGGAACCAACATCGGTCACACCGTGTGACCGTGCTTTGTTCTTTAAACAAGAATTAGAATAAATATCTTGTTTTAAAGACAATTTATTGATTGTAAAAGTACAATTAGTTGCTCGAATAGATATATATATATATATATATATATATATATATATATATATATGTATGTATGTATGTATGTATGTATGTATGTATGTATGTATGTATGTATGTATGTGTTGTATGAGGGGTATGAGAGAAGACAATAATAATTGTTTTGCATGTTAGTTTTCTTGGTGAACAAGAAAGAGTAGCTAAGTGAGGGAAAAACATTGAACATCCTGTGAGGTGTTGGAAAACAATCGATCTTCATTTTATTTCCTCTGTAAAGCACTGAATAATAATATTGGCCGTTTCTTGGTGGATGTAGCCCACACTGGGTGAACCACATTAAATCAGTGTTATCTTTCTCTTGTTTTATTTCATCTTTTGGTTATTTCCACATTCATTGCTTGTATGTTTTATTTCATTATAGATTTGTGCAACATTGTTATATGGTTTAACCCCAACAACATTAATGTGAGGAATTAATATTTTTGAATTTGTAAGTTGGAGAGCAAAGGGACTTGGTAGCGACTAAGGTTTTAACTATTCACGTGTTTTAATCCCACATGTATTAGAGTTTGTGCTTATAAATACTTTATATAGCTAAAAACTTATATTGTCTTGTGGAGAGAGATATATATATATAGATGGCTTGATGGAATCTTCACATAGTTAATGTCGAGGAGACATTTCTCATCACGAAAACCAAGGTGAGTTGGCAAACCTCTCTAGCATATCCACATGAAATGTATCATGTTATTGGTATGACGGCTATAAAGTATAAGATGCTTCTACATGGCACAAAATCTTATGCTCGTTCATTGTGAAATTAATAGGAAATGGTCTTGTGCTTTTTGTTGATTGTGAAATTAATTGGAAATGGAACACCTACAAAGTTAGGTGATTAGTTGTCGGACGAACCAAAGTGAGCTCAAGTCGTGGAGTCAACTCACGAGAACGATACAATCCGAATGTTGACACTTTTTAGTGTTTCATAAACCTAAGCTTTGACGGGGAGGAATGGAATAAAGACTAGAAATCACACGTGAGGTGTGCAATGTCAACGTCGAAAGTGAACTATTGGTGAGTGGAGAAGGAAATTGAAAAAGACAACAAAGGATTATGATATTGCAAGCAGGAAAATGAAGAACTACGAAGTGGTGAAAATTGGAGTAGTAGAAAAAGAAAAAGTGGAGTAGTTTGAAAGGGAAGGGTCCCCAGGGATTCATAGGGGAGTGTTGAGGAAAAAGAATGAAGTCGGGATTTCTCTTATATGCGTGATTGCGGAAGAGGTCTTTGGGACATTTTTGCATAGCGGGTGAATGAAAAAGGGGGTGAAATCTGAAGAGCGGATAAGGAGAGAACTCTCCCTCTAGAAATGGGTGGAATTGGAACACGGGAAGGGTTGTTGGCATCCCATTGGGCCCCGTGTATCGATCAAATTTGACATCGACATATAAAGGCAAACTAGGCGGACATAACAAATTGTCGTAAACAATGTCAACGATAGAGCTTGTAGCACCATTTACAAGACATGTTTCAACCTATGAATTTGCAGAAAAACATGACTTGTCGTTGATGTAATAACAACATTGACGACTCTATATTTAACATTTAAACTTTATAAGACACACATTGACTTTGACTCAATGACAAAAGTGAGAAACTTATCTAATATAGCTACAAGCTATTATTAAATAATAGTTTTGACACACACATATATTTTACACTAAGAAGATGATAAAATATCAATAAAACTAAGATCACCTATTTGAGTTTATCAAGCTATAAAAATAAGACTAAAAGTAAACTCTACTTCGACCACCAATTTACATGAAACTAAAACCTATTAAAAATCACAAATAATGTTTCGACCAAGATTTAGAATGAAAATGAGTCATAGTGAATGGACTTGTATATTACAATTGTGACCTCTTAAATGGGTTGATTACTTGATATCATGATGAATACATATAATGCAAGTGTGTAGAAATTGAAGATTCAAGAATGGTAACAAAAAAATATGCCTCCAACTCATGAGAGCTTTCATGTAGGCATCAACCTGATATGAAAAATAATAGTCCTTAATCAAGATTCAAGTGAGACGTGTTAGCGAGTACATGAATTGATTATACACAGGATTCGAGGTGATAGGTAAGGAAACCAATGATAACTTGGATGCGTCCATATAATCAAAACGTAGACACCGATGCTGGTCTAATGCATATATTTGTCGCAAGACCATATGAAGAGTTTAATGCTTGTATGCTTGGCGATGATGCGAGCAAGAAAAGAAGAGGCATCATCATTGTTGGTTGCGCTTGAAGAGAACTCATCGTTCAACAAGCTTAATGCGCAAGCTTCTAAGTTCGTTCCCAGTGCAATTGTCGGACACGTTCAAATGAATACACCCGCCTAGAGGCCAATGTTTATGGGCTTCACACCACCGCCATCGTTAGTGTCAGTGTCGCCACAGTTAGTTGAGCAACAATAAGACACATAACCCATGGTGGCCTCCACATCTGAGCCAAAACCCTTGACCGATGACTTCGAGCAAAAATTCTCAATCGGAAAATGGAAAAAAATGTTTTTTTTTTTTCTTATTTCGAGAAGATTTAACTGTCAAACCATTGCTTGACATGTTTAGGAAAAATGTGAGTCTGTGATTCGTTGACTGATTCATCTCACGTGTTCATGTCCTGTCAGTTGTGAGAAAGGGTGGAGCATCCTCGCTAGTGCAAACACCTTTCGACATAATGAAATTTTAGGATTTGCAAGTTATAGATATTTTAGATTTATCCTATTTATTTACGCCATTATCAATATTTTCTTACTAGGACAATTTTAATGTGAAAAATTTAGGGTTTACTGACTCAGAAAATTCGTAACCAAATCAACTTCAACTTCACATGATCTTTGGTGGGAGAGTGCCTTTTGCTATGTGCCTTGGGATATGATATTATAATATATATGGGTTGATGGAGATGTCAACATGTGGCACACATCCCCTTAGTTATATGTATGGGCTCACATGGGATATAATATTATAATATATATGGGTTGATGGAGATGCCGACATGTGGCACACATCCCCTTAGTTAGTTATATGGGCTCACATAGGAATTAGTTATATTGGGTAATGAGTCGGCCTACATTGGGATTAGGTGTTACCCATCCTATTTAAAGGATGTGAGTATCATTATGAGGAGGTCATGGATGTATGATTTGATTCTTCTACTTGGTAGAGGTATATTGGAGGTGTCCCCTCGAAGTGGATTCTCATCTTGGGAGATTGTGGAGTTACTCCTTCCTTAAGGAGCATTGTATGGTGTTGCCCTACCTTAAGGGTATTATTCTACATATATTGATTATTTGGGCATCTTGGCCCCCATATCTCTTGTGTTGTGTTATATTATGTAAATTATTCATTTATTTTATGCAAAGATCTTATCAAGTGGTATCAGAGCATTGATTTTGACAAAAAAATTGGGTTCAAACCCTAATTTTAGTGATTCGGCTATATTTTGGAAATGGATGTGAATATTTTCTCAAATTTTTTACCACAATTGCGAAAATGGTTTCATAAAGCTACAGTCCAAATTTCAGACAATTTTGAGGTGTTTTGTGGAAGTTATTACATTTTTAGGGTTTCGCCTAAATTTGCTTCACACGCTGTAATTTGTGGAATTAATTTTCTAATTCCCTTTAGAAATCTATGGTAAAAATTTCAGAATTTTTGGATCTATTTTGTCAGAGTTATTGCAGTTTTATTGTTTTTCACTATTTTGCTCCATAGGCCGCAATTTGAGGAATTTTCCTGAATTTCTTACATTTTCGGAAACCTCTCAAAAATTAAATTGGGGTTTGTGTTATGTGATTTCTGATTTTTGGCTGAAATTTATCCGAAAGGGTTAGAATAAGTTTTGATCAAAAGTGTCTATTCCTAAAACCCTAGTTTGGTGGATCATGGGGATGGTAACTTTTTTTGGAGATGGCAGGATTGATGCTAGAGAATGGTGGAAAAAATTTAGGGATAAATTCTCTCAACCATTAGATATTTGTTTCTTCAAGTTGTGGATTAGTGGCCCTGCACATATTTGGTTTTCTGAGTTAGAAAAGGAAAAGTCTAATTGGTCTTTGGAGGAACTGGAACAAGTTTTCATGGACAGATGGGAAGAAGAAGAAGAAGAAGAAGAAGAAGCAAAAACAACATCGACAAAAGAAGAAGAAGAAGAATAATAATAATAATAAAATGTTGATGATAAATCTACTACACAGGATAATGCATCTCCAAGGAAGGAAGCTTCAATATTTCAGTTTGAAGGGTGCATTCAAAGAAAAAAGGTAATTGTTTCCATAAACCCTAGCAGCAAATATAACTTCATCAATATGGATGTAGCTCACAATCTACATGTGCAAACAAATCATATCAAGGAATCTCAAATGGATGGTAAGCAGATTCAAGTTTTTGAAGATTTAAAGCTTTCTATGGATAAATATGTTTTACATTTAGATTTTTATGCTTTAGATATGGATGGTATGGATATTGTTCTCGGATATCCTTTATTAGAGACATTGGAAACAATTAATATTAATGTGCAAAAGAAATTCATGAAATTATGGTACAAGAGAAAGAAAATTACATTACAAGATATCACACTTAGCAAGGAAAAAAGTAATGTAAAATTGGATCATGAAGATGAATTTGAAGATGGTGAAGAAGGGAATAAGGATGAATCAGAAGGAGAGGATGATGAAAAAGTAAAAAATAATTTCTCTACTCAAGAGAAAAAAGAAATAACAAACAAGTTCGAAGAGGAAAAGAAAGTAGAGGAAAAGATTGATAAGGTTGAGCATACTAAGGTTGCACCATATAGACACCCACATCATCATGAGAGGAAAAAATCATGGAGACATGCTAGGACACATGAGGTCAGCAATCTATATGGATATACAGAATTGGATGAGTAATAATTTTCGCTATACATGGAATCAATGGAACAATAATTATATGACATAAAATCACATGAATAATAATTATGGATATGCATGGATGTCGAGGAGGAACACATATGGACCAGGATGGAATCATATGAGCACAATGGAATATGGAATCATGTTTGGAGCAGCATCACCCCCTAGTATTTCATATGGGTGGTTGGGTGATCGAGCATGGTGACAAATGTGCAATAATTTAAAGCACACTCATTATATGGCTTCATCTTATGTTTCGGAGACAAAACATGTCAAAGAGGGAGGCAATGCTATGTACCTTGGGATATGATAATATAATGTATATGGGTTGATGGAGATGCCGACATGTGGCACACATCCCCTTAGTTAGTTATATGGGGTCACATAGGAATTAGTTATATTGGGTAATGAGTCGGCCTACATTGGGATTAGGTATTACCCATCTATTAAGAGTAATGTATGTCTATATAAGGGATGTGAGTATCAAGGTCATGGAGGTATGAGTTGAGTCTTCTACTTGGTAGAGGTATATTGGAGGTGTCCCCCTCGAAGTGGATTCCCATCTTGGGAGATTGTGGAGTTACTCCTTCCTTAAGGAGCATTGTATGGTGTTGCCCTACCTTAAGGGTATTATTCTACATATATTGATTATTTGGGCATCTTGGCCCTCCATATCTCTTGTGTTATGTTATATTCTACAAATTATTCATTTATTTTATGCAAAGATCTTATCACTTTTCACATATCAAATCAAAATGCCGTGTAGGGACTAAGTTGGATCAATTCCATTCACAAAGCAGAGGCGACCATACAGAGCAGGGACGACCATACAGAGTAGGGGCTACCATACATTTTCTGAATTTGAACATGTCTCGTTCTTGTCCTTCATGATGGCGATGGAAGAGAGGTAACATGTACATTGCTCTAATGCACATTTTATATCTATTGCCCGCCACATGAACACCCGGATAACCGTATGTACTTCGTTGACCAATTCATCCTCAGCGTTGATTTGTCTGACAATTGTCAAAAAGGGGGAGCGTTCCGTGCAAAAAGCCTTTCAACGACATTTGTTTACATCTTACATTTTTGGAGGAATTAAATTTATGGATGGGTATCAATAAAGCAAGGGGACAATAATAAATGGATGATATCACATTTTGAATGCTAAAGCCATGGCCATAAAAGAAAGAACTTTGCGAAAGATGGGAAAAAAGTTTTTCTATTACTTCCTCTCGTCCATCCGTAGGTAAGTATTTTTAAGTGGACATGGTTTCTTCAATAGGAAGATGGTAAGGTCATGGTCATGGCACACCTTTCGTTGTCACATAATACAAAGACCGTAGCGACATGAACCCCTTATATGTTTTCCGTGGAAAACGTTTGCAACTCTGTACACAATCGCTCACAAAAACTCACTATGGTGAAAAATTAAAAAACTAATCACATAAATCCATCACGATGCACGACCCCCAAAATTTACATTTACAGAACAAATAGAGGGCCAATGGGCATGTCCTTAGAAAAAAACCCGAGAAAGTAAAATGTGCACACGTTACTAACTCTACCAGTTTTTTAATCGACAAACTACTGACAATAAAAACGTAGGTAATAGCCTTCAGTTTTCAACGCATGTTCAAAAATATTAATCTTTGTCGTCCACACGCTAAAAGGTGTCTCAATCATCGACCAACCTTGGTTCTAATGGGGAACGCCTTGGCGTAATCCTAATATTCAGGTTGTAAAGGCGTCACCGACAATAACAATTTTTTTGGAAAGGACATCGACAATGAAGATGCATCTATGCGGCAACGATGTACGTTAAATTTGTAGCCGTCGATTGCTCTGACGCACATTAGTGGTAAGAGGTGTTAATCCCTTTATGAAAATGCCTTTTGACGTAAAGATATTTTAAAAGCAAATGTAAAATTTAACAATCAAATATACCTATCAAATAAATTATAAGTGATAATAGTTTTCCAATACTACACTTCAAAAACATAAAATAATATTATTCATACAATGTTAATAAAATATATTTTAAAAACAGTTTAATATTTATTTTATTATTTTATATATACATATATAGATAACACTATAAAAAGAAAAACATATTTTAAATGCACAAATTGGGCGCGATGATTATACAAAGAGTTTGTAAGTTTTTATAAATAAAATCATAAAAACTTATAAACATATATATTTTGTAATCAACTACCCATCAAAACTCAGGAAAACTAGCCAGCCATCAATTTGTGATTTTATAGTGTTTGATAACTTGTTTACAATTAATTATTACTAATTTATATGAATGAAATGAAATATTTTAATGACGTCCACGAGACTGAAGAGTCTATGGGACCACAAAATTGAGATTTTTAATCTAATTTTAGACTCCTTTCAATATCAGCTCTCTTCGGTTGTGAATCTTGAGAATGAAACCTGCGGTCGCTTGAAGCTTTGTTCCTTCGAAGAGTTCCTCTAGTCCGTCCACCTTCAAGTTGTTTTCATACTGGATACAAATATCATCATATGCCGAACACTCCATGACGAAATGTCATTCTGTCTCAACGACCCCTTTGCTGCAGAAAAGACAAATTCTCCTTTCCCAATCTTCCTTTGGAATAGTCCATCTACTAGTTTCGCATCGAAGATGGTGTGATCCGGTCCTTAACTGTGCCACTAGAATCCTTGCTTTACCCTTGATAGCTGCCCCTAGATAAGCTTTTTCATCATGCTCCCCAATGGGATTGAATTCTCTGATATAATGTGCTTTCTTTCGACCAATTTGTCCCGTCCACATGGCAGTCCTGAACTTTTCTATCACATAATTTTTTATTTCCCTGTTGTTGTTAGGACACTCTTGCAAGTTGATGTCCCATTTGTTCATCCATTTATTATTCTGTTTCATCCAAGTTTTCTTTCTACGCTCCAGAGTATCGTCCACAACTATTTTGGGCCAATGAAGATTGTCCATGCTTTCAACTTTTTTCAAATAGCTTATCATCCGAGATATTGCCGAAGCTTCCAATGAGGAAGTACCCGCTTCAGCCAACAGGATCTCATAAGGAATAGTTGATTTGACTTTGAGAGTGCTTGTGATTAGATGTTTCTGGATTCTTTCTATCTGTCTCCACCCGTGATTTGACATGCTACTTCCCCAAACCTCGCAGCCATAGAGAACAACCAGAGTGACCAACAAACCAAAAAGGGTTTTCTTAGTTTTCCAGTCCCAAAGTTCAACTTTCCTACACCTGTTTTGAAGTAGGTAAGATGCTTTCCAACCTCCCTGAATCCTTTTTGCTTTACAAGTCTCCCAACTAAGCTTGTGGTGAAAGTCAATCCCAAGATATTTGTATTCAGTGACTATTTCCAAAGGGCTCCCCTAAAAAAGAAAGTTAATTTGTCTCTCTTTCCTTTTCAAGGAGAAAATCATGATTTTTGTTTTGCTAGTGTTCACTTGCATCCCGACTTCTTAGCGAGAGAAGAGCTCTAGTGCTTTTAGTTGTTCCTCAATCCTTGGGTTGTTTTTGAAATTAGGATAAGATTGTCAGCATATAGGAGTAAGTTCACCATGTAACTTGCTAACTATATACCTCCTCCCTCAGTTTTATTTAACCATTCCTCAAGCTTGTCAATGTATAGACCAAATAAGGTGGGGAAAGAGGGCAACCTTGCTTGACACCAATGTCACTGCCGAAACATTCGGACATACCTTCTCTGGTTCTGATTTTAGCTCTGACCTGCTCATACAGCCTATGAACTGCTGCTCTAAACTCATCTGGAATCCCAAGTTCCTCCATCTTGTTCCAAAGTTTGTTTCTGGGTACTGTGTCGAAAGCTTTCCTGAAATCAACAAAACAACAAAAGCTTCTTCTCCTTGGGTGTCCCAAACCTTTTCAATCAAATGCCTAAGAGTGATGCAATGGTCAATTGTTGAGTGTTTAGGTCGGAATCCTGCTTGCCCTTTTGCTCTTTTACCCTCTCTTTCGGCCCAACTGCTGATTCTCCGTTCTATCATGCCTCCAAAAAGTTTACCAAGAAGAGGATTGATCATAATGGTGCGATAATTAGATGGATTATTAATGTCACCACTTTTAAATAAAGGAATAACAACGCTAGTCGTCCACTCATCGGAAAGCCATTCTGATTGACATTATTGAATATTTTTCTGATGTGTGGTGTGAGGACCTCAACCCCCCATTTTAGAAATTCAGCCTGTAGACCATCGATGTCTTGTGCTTTACCACTTGCTAGATTCTTTATGCCTGCTTGATGTCTTCTGTCGAAAAAAGCTCAATCGAAGTCTCGATTATGGGAGGAATATCTTTTTGTTGGGAACGCTCATATAGGGTCCTTGCATATTCTAACCAATGAGCACCTGTGATATTATTTTCTATGTATTTTTTCTTTTGTTGTAACTCCCTCCAAAAACCTTTGGGGTTGTGTTTTCCAAGAGAAATTAATTATGTCCTTCTCTTGCTCACATAGCTTTCTTTTTTGTGTTGTACCAATCTCTCATAAGTCTTTTTATTTTCTTTGTTCATCCCACTTTTCTTCAAAGCTCTCTTGGCAGCTTTACACTCTTCATCATACCACGGGTTTTCCGAAAAGTATTTGCCGCTCCCTTTCTAGGCTTAGATCTTTCACAAGCACTTAGAGCCTTTTGGATTAAAGATATCAGCAGATTACTACGTACATAACCACTCATTCCCTTAGGTGTCGTGTTCTCTATATCCTTCCTCATTATCTGAAATTGTTGTTTAAGGGCTGCAACAAAGATTTCCTGATTTTCTTTATTTAGAATGATTTTTCCTTGTTTTTGAGATGCCTTTTGCATGTGATGAACCTGATTTCTTTGTTGCTGATTTAAGACTGTCCCGAGCTTTACCAAGAGAGGACTATGATCCGATTTTAGTTCGATAGGACAATCTCCAATTTCAAATTCAAGCAGCCTGGAGATAGAACTTTGAGAACATATTACATAGTCTACTACACTTTGACCATTGTATGTTTTACAAGTGATATTCCCTGATCTAGGCCAAGCCCTCATGCCATTACAAATGACCATGTTGTATAAGCTACATAGGCCTAGAAGCTCAACCCCAAAGTGAGTCACCCCTCCATTACCGTCTTGAGATAATCTTTCCCAAAGCTTGTTCTCTTCTTCCTTAAGCCATAATGGATTGTCTTCACCTCCTTCTAAGCTGATCAACTGAAGAGATTGATTATTTGCAGTCCTCGCATTGAAATCACCCAATAAAATTATTTCTCCAGATGTACTGAAAACAGAAATGTCTTTTTTTATTGAAGCGTATGGATCTTCGCTATCTAGTTTTCTTCTCTTATATGTCTTTGAACCTTTCGGTGCAAAGTAGCAGGCAACCAATCTGATTGTTGTCTTGCCATCTGTTATTTTTAGCCATATGTATTGCTTATTTGGATCTTCCTTTTCAACTTTGACAATTTCAAGCCATATTTCCTTGATTAGCACTTGTGATTCCGCCGTGACCTTTCCTGTTTCATTCCCTTCGTTCCAAACTGAAATTTTCTTGTAGCCTTCAAACTCTGGAACCTTGCAGCCTTCGTGCTCATGAGTTTCCGTAAGAATAATAATATCTTTCCCCTCTACTATGGGCCCCAAACCCGGTCCTCTTCTCCATGGATATCCTCTGCAATTCCAACTTACTATGTGCATGAATTCCCGTGGGGCCCCTAATTCCTATTTCTTGTTTGATAAATGATCGCTGATTTGGGCTTTCCCATTTCTCATCTGTGCCCATTTTCCTGCTTCCCTTGCTTTTCTCACTTTCTCCCATTCTTTCCTTGAACTTCTTGTTGAGCGAATGTCAAATCCTCGTCTAGATATATGTGTGTGCCTCTAAGAAGTCCCCTGTTTTTTAGAATAGTATGTTTGTCTTCTATTTTTCTCATGACAACTCGCACGTGGTGGTCCTTTCCTCCCTCTGTTCTCCTGCCAATCCTGTTTGCTTGTTGTATGTAGCCTGTCCACTTCAATTTGTCTTTAAGAAAGTCTCTTGCCAATATGTCAGTTCTCTCTTTTTCACCAAAGTCTTTTAGACCCTTGATAATAAAATTTACTAGCTCTGTCTTGTTGATCTTTCTCTTCTTTTATCTGTGTTTTGATGTGTTTCTCAATGACTTGCCTTTGTTCATTTGATGATCCACTTACTAATTGTGACCAAGTTTTGGCTTCTTCTATCCGATCCTTTAGTTGATTTTCTTTTATTTCCATGTCTTTAATTGTTGATTGGATCTCATTTATCTGTATTGTTTCCTTCCCTTTTACCATTTCAGGGCTTTTTTCTCCTCCTATTTTCATGTCCTAGATCTTGTTTTAGCATGGTTAACTCTTGCTGTCCTCTTTCCATGAGGTTTTGGAGATTTAGTACCTGTTCTTTGAGAATTTTATTTTCTCTTTCCAACCTGTATCTAACTTCTGTAAGTTCTTTCCTCTCACTTTGTTTTCTTGCAATCTCTGATTTTCTAAAATTCCAAGCCTTTCTTTCATGTTCATGAGCTCATTCACATACAATTCTGAAGACCACAATAGAGGGGTTGAAGTAGGACTGTATAGGTATTTAGGATCCTGGACTGCGTCCTCTCGTTCTTCTTTGTATGTTGCAGTTCTGTCTGTTTTGTTCGGCTTTGACTCCTTTTTACTATCCTTCTGACTTGATTGTTTTCCTTCCATTTTATATTCTCTGAAAAGAAGTTCTCTTTGTTGTTTGTTGTCTTCGGTAAAATCAAAGTGAGGTTTTTCTTCTAGGTTCTTCTTAGTTTTTGGCTTGCCTACGTCATAGGATCCCCTTGTACTTGTTTTGCATTCACAAAAACCAACTTTTTAGCTGTACCCGCTGTATGATTTTGAGAGATTTCTACATTTCCCAAAATTTTGTTTTCTATTGCTGTATGTGTTTCCGAAAAAGTAGATCTCTGTAGTGCCATATTTGGGTTGTCTTTGAAACCCTCATGTTTAAGCATGGTTTGCATGCCTTGTTGAAACCAGATTTGACAAATAAATATAAAGAATGGTGTAGAGAATGAGGGGGTTTGGTGGGTCTACCTGAGAAACTGCTGTATTGTTCTTTCCCCTGGTGTCAGATCTTGTCTGCCCTAGTGAACTAAACGCTGAAGACCATCCTCTAAGAATATTAAAATAAATTTGGTGGGTCTACCTGGCTTGTCGGGCTGTGCCCTAGCTCCTAAGCAAAAATGCTGAAGCGGGGGCCCACATTTCTGATTGTTTATCGAGTGTTTGCTTGTCAGTTTTTGATCCGTTGGGCTCCACTCGCTCAGTCCTCCGCTACAGTGCCAGTCCTCCTGCGTTCCCTTTCCCGTTGCTGTCCTCCTGTTTCTGCGTTCCTGTCACTATCCTCCTGCATTCCCGTCACTGTCCTCCTGCGTTGCTGTCTTCCTGTTGCGTTGCTGATTTGATTGACTTAGGAAGCAATATTTGTCCTCCTCCCTTCCAAAAAGTAGGGCCTCTCAAATGGAATCAGGTGCCCCAAAAGGTAAGCAACAATGCCTCAAAAGCGATGATTTTTTAATAAGATATACATATAAAACATTCCAAAAATGTTTTCAAACACAGCATAGTGACCACAGATGAACCGAGCTAAAAAAAAAGCTACCTCTTCATTTATGTAAACATGATATTGTGAGACGTATTTAACAAAAATATAAAACAGAAAAAACAAACAAGGATTCCATACCTATTTATATACTGGACAAAATGGATTGTTGGGCATTACCAGCAGCTGGGATGACAGAAATGAGTATCCACGGCAGAACCCGTTATAGAAACAGAAACTAAAAGGAGCACAAACAGAAAGGAACACGTTACACATGTTCCGTTCGATATTATAAATGTGGTGTTTATTTAAGTAAAATATGGTTCAGAAATAGAAAGGAACACGTCACATATGTCTGAACCTGAGCTACTAATGCATGCTAAAAAACAACTTTGTTTAAACAATAAACCAGGTGATGATCCTAATGATAATCGTAATTTAGGTAAGGATTGAAGGAACACTGAACTGATTGAAATTTGAAGGAATACGCATTTTTTCCTGTCACAGCAAATCCCAATGATGATCATAATATCTCAACACGCTTTCCAGCAAGATCCATCTTGGCTAAGTAAATTGCATACTCGCATTACGCATGTGGCATAATACTTTGATTTGGGAGGAAAGATTTGGAATAAATAAAAAGTTATGAAATCAATAACAAATCTACGGCCGCAGATTTGCAACTTATCAATTTAATTCTGGCATGCAATTGGGGTAGTCATAGTATGACATAATGCCGAGATTTGGTTTAACTGGGTTCCATAGCTTAGGGAATGCGAGATGTCCGAAGTGACTAGTGGATCAATAAGATTCAAATGTGCATCTTAAAAACGCTGATGCTTATATATATGTGGCTGGGACTAGACGTGTGGATTAATGAGAGAAAATTGTGCATTTTACCCATGTTGGCTTTTATCCAATTAATATTAATGATTATTGATAGATTCATGTAGTATGCTTATTTTTTATAACATATATCTATGACTTGTGTTCAACGTTTAAAACTATAGAAAATACAATCAACTTAAATACACAATTGTATTAATATAGAGATCGTTTGAATTATAGAGATCAAATTATGGTTTATTTTGAGATAGCAACCAAAGCGTAAAATCAAACATATTGTTTTCAATTATTGTTTTTATTCATATATATGTAACAAAGTCATAATCTAGATTTTATAACATAAATAACAAAGGCATAATCAATTAAACACATGTCATATTACATAAATTTAATTATTGTTTACGAAAGAGTAGAATGCATATATTTTGCTCTTAATTAGTAATAGCTCATCTATCTCTTGTGCGTACGGGATCTAACATCTTGAGCTATGATTGCTTATCGGTGGAGGAATAAATTATTTTATTTAATTTATACCTTTTCCTAGTTAAGAACCATCTAGGATTATACTTTTGTACCTTGGTTGGGACTCAATCTGTCCGGCTTTATTCTCCACAAGCCACCCACCGCCTTTCACCTTTTCACATAGATATATCTATTAATTAATGTCTCCCAAAAGATGATCTTCGTTATACCAATCATTGTTCAACCTTTTGTAGGTCATCCAGGGAATTGACAACCAACACACCCGTTCATAATGAATTACTAAATAATTCATTGTACTCTCGTTAATTGAGTCTATTAAATATTTCACTCCCTTTTAACAAAAGTCATTAAATTGCACTCCTTAATAAATGTCAAAACATATTACTTCCTTTTAATAAGGATCAATATTATCACATTTCCTTTTAACAAGGGTCTTTAATCATTTAATTTCTCCCAAATAATTACATGGGGATTTTGTCACATAACATTTCTCCCCGATTGAGTAAGTAGTTGTCCTTAGTAGAACAAGTTCATCTAAAATACACTTCACAAGCAACAATGCTTAGTTCAATAAACATGGATAATGAATATGAGTAGATAAGTTATTTAATTATATACATCATTATTAAAAAAATCCGTTTATACATTCCTTTTATCACCTTGGTTTATTTATCTATTAATTTCAATTCAACATTTAAAACATAGTAAAAAAACACAACATATTTAGGAGACAATAAGTAATTGGCACACTAGCAAACTTGAGAATGGAATACCATATATGTGAGAGATCATATTAGATCCTAGAGATAATTTTAGCACCTACTAATTCCTTAAGTGATTTTTTAGACAATTCTTCACACCACTTAATAACCCATCAATTTGAAATACAAAATACTCATTCCTTTAATTGTGGGTTTATTGAATTGATGATAATTACCATACTCTCTATTAATAAATAATAACACAAGAACATCAAAAAGTATTATAACTCCATATGATTACTTGATCCATTAAAAAGTTTTCAAAGAAACAATAATGTCCATACTGACCCTTAATTCATGCTTGGTAAGAAGGTGGTCCATTGATTTATCAATTAAAACATTGATAAAGTTTTTGGTTCATAACACTAATGATAAATGTTAGTAGATTCCTATTTCTAATATAATATCAACAAGAGTTGGGAAGTTTTTAAATTATGAATCCATCACGTCGGATGCACAAACATCAATGAGTGTGTGTGCGCGCGCGCTGCGCGTGTGCGTTAGATCTTGAGTAAGGTATGTGCGTGCGCGCGCGTGCGTTAGATGCTGAGTAAGGTATGTGCACGCGCGCATGCATGTGCATTAGATGCCGAGTAAGGTATGTGCGTGCGCGCGCGTGTTAGATGCGAGTAAGGTATCTATTTTTATCAAATATCTTATGGTATTTTCATACAATATTTTAAGAGAATAATATCCCTTTGGGTATTTTCAGTCACTCTATGAAACTATAAATGATATTTAATCTTATGGGATCAAATATAATTCTTACTTTGATTAATCATATTACACATACACATATATTATTTAGTTTTGATTTAAGATCAATTTGATGTTGAGTCATGGACCTTCCTTAATCTATATTAAATTAATTACTAATACAAAAGATGAATTGAATGTGGTTCCTTATTGACATCTCCATTATTGACAAGATGGACATCCTCATCTGTCACACGATGTGTATTCAATATTTCCTTATGAGTTAGTTAAACATTACAAGAGAAATACCGAGTAACATCCTTGATTAAACTTTGTTTAATATAACCGAGCGTGTAATAATAATTATGATTAAGTCTAATTATTCAAGAATCTACAAAATCTATTGATTTGGATTATATTACACAAAATGATAGCCTAAATGGGTTTGTTTCTCCTATAGTAAGAACATGAATCATGTAAAAACATAATAGAATTGTGAATCTAGATTTTTTATTCTTTGAGCAAATCATGAAATTCTGAACTATCTCACAAAGCTCCATACACGTTATCTTTGATTGACATCATTACATATCTTTTTGTAACAATTTTATTTCTTAGGCATACTTACCACACTAGGATTATCCAATGATATTTAAACTATAATAAGAATAGTATCCCAGGTGACAACTATGGAGATTATCACCATGCAATCTTTTCCTTTTAAAATTCTCTAATCAAAATATTTTAAAGTACCTTATCAATTACTTTCAACAAAGTCATCTAAAGATGACCCTTGTCAAATTGTTATTAACCATTTGACATTCTCAACAATAATCATAGTGTAAGGGAATCCGAATTATTTTTTTGTACAAAAATATAAATATTTATTATTTCTATATATAATGTTGATAACCAAAAGGTCAATTTGATAGGTTATTTCTTGCCTAAAAGATCCATGTTAATTACTTATGGGAAAATTGGCTGCTTCTACTAGCATTATTCTTTTCTAACTCGAGTATTAATAAGGTATATACTAAATTTTGATACTTTATTCGATGGATTTTATCGACACGCTTTGTTTCCATTGTATTGTTGTAAATTGAGGATTAATTCAACATATAGTTCAACTATCTTTAAAAAATTCACTAAGATCACTATGTGACTATACTTGGAAATAATACTTATAAATACATCAACGTATCTTGCCATCAATTTAGCACAACATTATTTAGTTGATGTGTGGCGATTTGGGTCTCACCCTTAATATTAATTCTATGTAGTTTGAAACATTTTTCTAAAGTATATAGCCATTGTTTTTCTTCTTTCTTAGTTCCAAACTCACCTACATATTTTGGTACTTTCCTTTTTCTAACATTAGAGTTAATGTTAAAATTATTAAATTACTTCATATAGAAAGTGTCAATATTGTAAGGGTTTTTCTTTTCTTAAAATTCTTCTAATCATATCTTGCTTCATCCATGTTTTTATTCTTAAGTATATCTACTAATTACTTTTTAATCTTTTCAATTTCATGGAAACAATTTACAAATTCCCTTTCGAGGTATTAGTTTCTCTTTAAAAATTAGGTGTATTCCATATCATTTTGAGACTCCATTTCCATCGTATGTTGTAAGGTTTGTCTCTTCACACCAAGAAAGACATATACGAGTTGTATTTCACTTTTTATCCCCATAACTCTTTACATGGCTTTATTACTATGGTATTGTTTAAAACATGGTTGTTGGTAACTATTTAATAGATTTCAGGATACTCTTCATTCAACGAATCTAATTTCTACTCATATGTTTAGGAAGTAGGCTATGATACCAAATTGTAATGTCATTTTTTCCTGAAGTATGGGATCCACAATTAAGTTAATTACGCTGAAAGGCGTGTTCTCTAAATAGGACGCATCCTCTCATTTGACACCAACATATGAACTAAGGGTTGTGATCATTTGGTTGACGAAGTACGGTTGTACATCAACCTTACACATGGTTTGCCACTGAAAGATAGACTGAGGGCTGTTTGTGTATCAACCTTACACATGGCGGTGAAAAAGGAAGGAATGTCGGTTAGGGCTCATTATAGCACAGCCCCCTACGTCATCGCTAACGTGGGTTCCAACATGGTAAACACCTCTGTTAATATATACATAGTGGTAAACACCTTAGGATTTGAAATAAATTGTTTGTATTATTGTGTAAGGAAAATGAAAGGTCTGAAATACTATTTAGGATGTGTCTCTCTCCATGTTTTGCTCTGATTTTAACAATGCTTGAACGGGTTGGTGGGTTTGTTTGACATGGGTTTATTTTCCCATTCAACTTTTATTTTGTTGTTAAATACATGGAGAAACAAATAATAGATATGATACTTTTGAAGCTATACGATTCATATCCTATCTTTTTAACCTCAAATTAGAGATGATATTTGACGCCCATTTTGGACGTTTTTGCCGATTTAACCATATTTTACACTTTATAAAATTGTCAACCCGTCCCTATTTGATGTGAAAGAATTTGGTAAAACCGTCATTATCACTATAAACACATTCAATATAAATATAAGTGTAACATTATATATATATATAAATAACATATTTGGTTAAAAATGTGTTTATATCAAACATATAATCCCTAAAACTTTTCTGAAACTTGTAAATACAACAACAAACAATGTATTTTTTAAATTATTAAATAAAGAAAAGAAATTTAACAAATATCGACATACTATTTGAAACCTCTTAACATCATAGATTTTTGGTTTGACGGTAGGGTCAACCGTCAAATCTCATCCCCGACCGCATGATGTTATCAATCTAAGGTATATCTATATCGAATGCCCTTAAAACAAATCTAAAATGTGTCCTGATTCTCTAAACCCCGATTTTCCTACATTAAACTTGTTCTATTAAGAAAATATTGATAATGGCGTACAACATGAGGATAAATCTAAAAGATATATAACTTGGAAATCCTAAAATTTCATTATGCCGAAAGGCGTTTACACATATGTAACACTCCATTCCTTTTGTCAACTAATGGGACATATACGCGAGAGATGAATCATTCGACGAAGAAAAGACTCACATATGCCCTTCACGTGGCGGCCAATGGGTCGACAGTTAAATATTTCCCAGAATAAGAAATAAATCATTTTTCCACATGTGCATACTTGAGAATTTTTTTCCCGACTTCATCGGTGGGGTTTTGAAGAAGATGTGGAGGCCATCGTGGGCTCTACATCTTGCTGCTGCTCAAGTATATTTTGTGATGGTGAGAGTAATGGTGGCGATGGCGTGGAGTCCACAAACACAACCCTTTGTGCGAGTGTATTTGTTTGAACTAGTCCTGACGATTGCACTTTGAGAACAAACTCGGAGCTTGCACATTAAGCTAGCTTGAATGACGAGTTATTTTCAAGAGAAACTAAGGATGATGATGCCTCTACTAGGTTAGGATTTAAGTTTTTGAATATTTTCGTTAGGGCATTGTCTTCCTCATTTAGGGTTTTGTCTGAAAAAAATTCTCCATGGATTTCCTCAGGGGCAATGAGTACATCACCTAATTGTATTGTGAATGCATTGATGGTTTGCATGGACGCTTTGACCTTCCCCTCGGACCCCATGCACAAAAATATCACACTTTTTCAAATGGAGGAAGGGGCAATGAACTTGCAAAAAAAGATTAATTTAGGGAAAGAGAATGAAGAGTGAGCAACAAAGAAAATTACCTAAGCACTGTCGCATCCAAGGCCTGTTTAATGGTGAGCTCTAGGCGTTTGATTTCTGAACATCCCAAATACTCCTTGAACCTGAGCAAGCACATTTTGTGGAAAGAGAAGAAAAGAACAAGATGTTCGAGGTGGAGCAACGAGGCGGATCGAGAGGCGTTGGAAAGCGGTGGAAGTAGTGTATCGTTAATGGAGTGTTGGAGGGTGTGAATGATGTGGGTCTTAGCGACACGAGAGTGCAACATGAAGCTTATGCTCTTTATGGTGCGCTCCCACTTTGGCCCCGTATGTTTTTGAAGTTATCGCCCGTGAAGCATATGGAATACGGATTTGTAATACATGCCTTTTGGGTGGTTGCTAAACATGGTTTTCAGAATGTACTCATATTTTTGGGATCCATGGTGACCACAAAGAACAAGTTTTCCATCCATGGAGGCCTAAATTATAGCGTGCGATGCAAAAAAGAGGGCGAGAAAAAGGAGGATAAGAAGCGTTAGAGTGATGCAAAGAAGAAAAACAAACCAGAAAAAAGAAATTGAGTATTTTCCTAACAACTATGAGTATTTATAACAATTCATGATGAGATGGTCAACCGAATCTTCTATTGTTGAAAGCCCTTTATTCTCCCATTGCGGATCGATTTCTGGAAAACCGGGCATAGTAACTCGGGGTAGGATAATTATGGATCACTTGCAATACATGGTTTTTATCTACGTCAACCTCAAATTCATGCTTTACGCAAATTTGTGGGTAGAAACATGTCTTGTAAATGGTGCTACTAGATCTATCGTCGGCATTGTTTACGAAAATTCATTCTTTCGCTTGGTTTGCCTTTATTTTTCATTGTCAAATTCGATTGATACACGATGCCTTGTTTTCTATTTCAATTTCCTTTCCTACTCACCAATATTTCACTTTCGGCATTAACATCGCACACCTCGGGTGTGATTGCTAGTAATAATCACCGCATGGGTCTCTAATAGGGTATGTGCTTCAAATAATTAATGAGAGGAATTAGTATTTGGGAATAATTTAATTTATAAGTTGGAGAGCAAAGGGGATTGACAACAACTAAGGTTTTAACTATTGATAACTTTTAATCCCACATGTATTAGAGTTTGTACTTATACATGTATATAGTGAAATGCTTATGTAGTATTGTGGAGAAAGAGATATTGATGGATCGATGGAATGTTTGCATAGTTAATTTTGAGGGACACATCACTCATCGTGAAAACCGAAGTGAGTTGGTCAGCCTCTCTCACATCTCCACATGGCATGATATCATGGTATCATATTGACAACTAGGGAGTATAAGATGCTTCCATGTGGCCCAATGACATGCATTCGGGTTATGTGGATTTTGTAAAGTCTTGTGCTCGTGTTGATTGAGATATTAATTGAAAATGGAATGCTTGTCAAAAATTTGGGTTTTTTTCTTGTGAAGCAAAGTGAGATCGGTTCATGGATTCAACTTCCAAAAATGAAACATTTCAAATTGTTGAAATGTGTTAGCATTTCAAAAACCTAAGTTGTCGATGAAGAGAAATGGAATAGAGACAAATGACAATGGCTATATTCACTCGGGCGTAGTCAAAATATTGGAGATTTCAGTAATATGGTTTCCTTAGTAGTCATAAGTTCAAATCCTATAGGGGTAGGGTATCCACACCTTGTTTGTAACACAATTAGGTACCTCCCGCATATTGGGAGTACGAGGTAGTCCCATATGCTATAAGATGCCCGTAGACCCAAAATCAAGCCACCGACATCACATACTCTAAAACAATTATTATTATTATTATTAATTATTATTATTATTATTATTACATGAAAACATGTGTTTCGCCATTAGGCATAATCCTTGAGGCTCATATTAACTTGGTTTTATAGATTACAAAATGTGAGACATTCAAGTGACAAGTGGATTAATAAGACTCAAATTTGCATCTTATATATATGTGTGGAGCTAGACACATGGATCAACGAGAGAATATTGTGAATTTTTGGTTTGAGAACATAAAACACCCACACTAGATTTTATATAGTCAATATTAATTATTATTGATCGATTCATGCGGTATGTCTATTCTTTATAACATAAATCTATGACTTGTGTTCAATGTTAAAACAACAAATTATAATAACATCAAGTTAAATATATGATTGTATTAATATAAAAGATCGTTTGAATTAAAAAGATCAAATTATGGTTTCTTTTTTATATAACAACCAAAGTGTACAATCAAACATAGTGTTTTCAATTATTCTTTTTATTCATATATATGTAACATAGTCATAATTTAGAGTTTTAAACACAAATAATAAAGCTAGATAATTAATTAAACACATATCATTATAAAAATCCTATTATTGTTTACAAAAGAGTATAAAAATATATTTTCTCTGATCAATCAAACTTCATCTATTTCTTGTGTGTATGGAATCATACACCTTGAGCTATGACAACTTATCGGTGGAGGAATAAAATGTTTAATAAATTCATACCTTGCCTGTCCAGGGAACCAACCATGTATACTTTTGTATCCCGATTAGGACACACTTTGTCTTCCTCCTTCACCATAAGTCCACCACCCACCTTTCACCTTTCCACACAAAGATAATCTATAAACTAATACCTTCTAAAGGGTGATCGTCATCCTACCAATCATCGTTCATACTTTTATATGTTACTTAGGTAGTTGAAAACCAACACACCTCATCACCCCCTTTCATCACACTCTTTTAATAGGGGTAAAAGACATTACTCCCTTTTAATAAGGGCAAAATTTATCACACTTCATATTAACAAGGGTCTTTAATCATATAACTTCTCGAAATTATTACATGGGGATTTTTTCATATAAAACACATGTTATTATTTCTCAACAGTGATTTTGAATGGCATACCTTTATCTCAACATGAAATTTCAAAGATGGTAACCTATAGGGATCGGACATGCTTACAATCCTTTCCTCATTAGGGAAATCCAAAATACTTGCATAGAAAAAGGAGGTAAAATTTAGATTTTGGTTGGGTGTACATTCACCAAATATGCTTAGCCCCCATAGCTATGTTTTTCTCTTCCATGTTTTTAATGCTCACTCCACCTGCACTTTAGATGAACCAAATTTATCCCAATGAAGTATAGAGATTTGTCATCCTCTTTTGTTTGTTATAGGAAAGACCGACATGAATTTGTGAACCCATGTAATTAATCTCACTAGATATTTTAATATAAACATCATGTAGATTGTGAGAACAATTAAAACATATTTTATTAGTGTAATTCAACCAACTAAAGAAATCTAATTAACTTTTTAAGAATTCAATCTAACTTAAAATGAAACCAATTTACTCTAATGTCTTGCTTTCCTAGTGTTTTGATGCGAAATGTATAACATGAAAAATTTGAATTTTTTTCCATGACAACTAAGTCCACACTTGAAAATTTCCTTTCCTAGTCACTATGAACCCTTCCTCTAGCCACCTATCCTCGCTTTTACCCTCATTCGGATCATAGGAACATGCTAACAAGATTTTAAAGTGTGTTTAATTTGCAGGATATATGCCTAAGGTGATTGATGTAGTCACTAATATTCAAGGAAGAACAATTGCCCCGGAGGTGTAGAAAGGGCCATTTTGGCCATATTGCAACTAAGTAAACACCCTATAGAAGCTTACAAGGTAGATTCAAATCATATGAGAGTTGTATAGGATAAATTTGAAGTCATCGAGAGATATTTTAGATAAAATTTGTGAAAGAAATTGATTTTGGGAATCAAGCAAGCTAAAGGATCCAATGGCGAAAGCCAACTTGTTTGGATGATTATAGGAGAATGGAAATTTCCTAGAACCCTCTACATGATGGATACATCACTTTTATTCCAAGATCTAAAAATATTATGTGATAATCCAGCAAAATATACTACCCCTTCGAGTCAAGAATGGAATAGGCACTATAAAATATTGAAGGCATGATTAGATCTTTATAGAATGATCAAAAAGTGATTTGGATTCAAAATCATATAAGTTTTGACCCCAAAACACCCTTACATGCTCCTAGGGAAGAAAAAACATTCCCGATGTCTTAATTTGGACTTGACATGTGACATCAACATCCTAAAACAACATGAGAAAGATTTTGAGCATGGTTTTGACCCTTGGATTGTCACCGAGGTGTAAATGGGACAAAGGGGACACCAAAGTGTGCTCCCCTATTAATTATAAAGTTTCTTCACTTAAAAAATTGACTTGGGGTGTTAGGTAGGGTGTGTGAGTGAGTTAAGTTAACACAACCACTTTCTCTTGGCACAGTTTTGAGCACGATTTTTCCCCTTGTATTGTACCCAAGTTGGAAAATGGAAAAGGGTGACACAAATGTGCACTCCCCCATCTTGGACAACTTCTCACAAACTGAAGCTCACCATTTTCACACCTAGGTTTCACAAACTTGCATTCTTCCTTGTCTCCCTTTCATGTACTTGGACCCATGGCACACTTTTTCATCCTTTTTGTACCATTGGATTTCACCAGGTGCTAAGGGACAAGGGGGACACAAAAGTGCACCCCCATCTAACCACTCATCCATGTTCATAGAAGAAACTAAATTTTAGCCCCGTAGCCACTTTTCAGCCCCTACATCTTATCCAAAAGGAACCATAAGTTGTCACTTGTCACCATCTAGTGAAAAGCACAATTTTGTTTCCCTTGTGTCCCCTCTTGCACCTATTTCACCAATACAACTCCACTTCAACCATCCACCAACCATAGTTAAGTTGTCGGGTAAGTGAGTTAAAAGTTTGCAAGCAAAATGACTAACTCTCCTCACCTCACATACTTATTCATTTTTATCATTCAACGTGATTTTTTCCCCTCGTGAACCTCTATTTTCACCAAACATGCTGTTGAAATTTTACCAGACATCCACACTCCAAAACTAAAAATGCACATAACTCTCTAACCATACACCCAATTTTTACCAAATTTTACCTGTGAAATCCTCCCAAAAATGCCTTTAATCTAAATGTAAGAGCATTTCCATTGATGGTCTGTATAATTTACAATATCCATCTAAAATTTGTAGGCCTAGAAGTTACCTTTTCAGATCTACAGAGTTGTGCGGATGAAAAACCTCAAAAATTGGAGCAGAAGGTCTTGAAGTAAAACCTAAAATTTTGAGACCATTTTTATTGCAATCTGACATCCAAAAGACCTCCATCTAAAAATAGTAAGTGTGCAAGCATTCACATGTCAAAATATAGTAAGTTTCCAAAAAAATCTCAACACTTGTGATACTCCAAACAAGCAAAAACCATCAAAAGGTGAAAATTGTGAAAACTTACTAAAAATAGTTGTCCTAGATAGGACCTACTAAAAATAGAAAGTCTTGCAATTGAGCTCAAGTCACTTGTGTCAACTCACATTCCACCTATCTCACTAATTTTTGACACCATGAAGTTCAAGTATTCATTTTTGAAGCCAATTTCCACTCTGATCACTGAATATGCTAGTGTGGGAGATAGTGATGTTACCCACATAGACCTAAAATACTTGAAAAATAGAATGCTTGGAAGACCTCATGAACTAGGGGAGGAGAAAAGATTCTCAAGTGGACTATTCGGAACATGTGGTCACCCGTTATTTATTTGAAGTACTAAATTAGTCCTAATATGTGCACAACACTATTTGACGAGATTCCCTGTTCTTGTTTCAACTTAATGGAAATGATACAAGAAATCAAGAAAATTGGAAACTTTGGGAGGGTTGAAGGATACCTCATAATGGAGGTGATGATAATGATGAAGATAAGGGTACACAAGATCCTCCTCATGGAGAGATTGATGTCTTGCACAACAAAGAGAAACTAAACAAGAAAATGATTAATAGATAAGACAAAAGAGGTTTCCTAACTAAGTCGAGTCCCAGAAGTGATAACTTCCTAGGATAGATGTCAACCCATTTTGGTATAAAATGATATGATAACTAATAATGGATAATATGGATGCAATAGATAAAAAAATAAAGCAAATATTTAATATGCTAAAGATATTAAAGCAAAGGTGTGATAATGTAAATGTTGATAAACAAAATAAAACCTACTTGGGTCAACAATGACCTCGATACCTTGATTAGTACGGTTTACGGTGATCTGCTATAAAGATGATAAAAAGATTAGCATGAAATATATTTGGAAATTACTATGAGATGTTAAGTATGATATTAGGATGGTGCGGAATAGAGAGGATGCAAAAAAGATGACTGATGGAGATACGAGATCATGTCGATGGTGAATGGACTGGTCAATGACGACGGGGTAGGATTTGGGATCTTGATGAGATGGATGGATGGGAAAATAGATATGGAGAGGATCAAAGAAAGGTTGATGAAATGACAAAGCTCTAAGAAAACCTGCAAACCTACAAGAAAGAGGCGATGAAGAAAAGAAGGACTCCAAATGAACTTCAAATATTCAAATCTCCATGGATAGTATGCAAGGATTCTATGAAAACTACAAGTTGATGGTTCTAGCTCCTGAGAAGAGAAATAACACAATAATCTCGCAAGATAGTAGAAACACCCAATATTTTTAGCCTTTTGAGAGGAGGGGTAGAGATATATTAATAGGGTCGATGATAACCCGCATGGGTCACCGATGACTATGGAAATCCATCCACTTGGGTGGTAGAGATGGTGTTTTTATTCATGGAAAGGGGCTAAAAGGACTAAGATTTGGGGGTTAACTATTTTTACGAGATAATGGTGAATGTGGGGAATAAATGGTAGTGGGAGGATAAGGGATATTAAATGGGTGTAAGTGGAATCCTAGGGACCATAAATGGGGGTATTTATGGGTGGAATCCTAGGAAAATGGATAGATTAATGGGTAATTAAATGGGATTAGGGATGGATTAAGGGGATAAATAATGATAGGATTAAAATGGGATTAGGGTAGGGAAAATGGGAATTAGAGAAAATAAATGGGATGTTAGGAGGAAAATATAAATTTAAATGGGAAGGGAGGTATGAATGTGTAAGGTGATAACGAAGGGGAGAGAATGTAGGATGGGGGACAAGGGTACCAAAAATGGTGTCTACATTTTCCCCATTTTGTCAAATGGTTTGTGTTAAGAAAATCGCGAGACAAAAACTAGAAGTGATGAATAATGATGGTGAGGTGCTCCCCCTCAAACTAGGGATTGATGACACGAAGGGGAATAAATTGTGAGTTTGAAAGAAATAGATGGGAAAAGAGATGGAAAGATTCCTTGAGTGAAGGGGATGACCATTGATAGGATAAAAATAAAAGTAAAACAAAAATACGGTGGTGACATTGGAAAAACATCCGTAGGGATATAACACGGTCTAGGATGGAGGAAATGTTAATGTCCTACGGACCACGTGGGTCGAAAAAGATAACTACGAGATGGAGGGAATCCAATGGGAATATACTTGGATGGATGTGTAAGCCGTGGGACCAATGGGTCAAAGGCATACATACAAAATATGTGCAAATAAATGTGACGATGGTCAAGACAATGTTCTAACAAGATGTGGGGGCAAAGACAGATGTGATATCGTTTATACATGATGTATTGAAAGTATGCATCCGGGTGGGAGGAAGATAAAATATGGCCATAATGGTTGGATTAAGATAATAGATGGTACCCCAAGAGGGAGCACACAAAGATTGCCACGAGGGGTAGGATCTTGGATGTGATGAAAGATACATGATGAGATAGATAGATAAGCCAAAAGATAGCCCACTTTGAGTCGATTGGGGCAAATAAAGGTGTGTTATTAGTGACATGAAACCTTGAAGTGGACAAAAGATAACTTAGGTGAAGAAATTGGGTGAGATGAGCTAAATGATGGAAAATAGGGTTGGGTCGACAATGACTAGGTAGGGTGGACGACAACTTGGGTTGGGTCGGTGGCGACTTGACGATTGGGTCGATACACCTATATAAGTTTAAATGTTGGATGACTAAGCTCATTTGAATGCCAAAAATTTGATGATTGAGAGATCTCGAGAGGTAAAAAGGTTTGATATTTGAGTGCAATGGAGGTGGGCAGAGGAGGAAGGAAATGCCCAAGGTCGCGGAGAATGATGAATTCGAAAACCAATCTTAGTTTTTTGGTTTTTGGTTTTTTTTTTTTTTCCGGTGCCAGGGCCAATTGATGGTGATTAGGTATGGTTACCGTCGACTGAGGTCAAGTCGGAGTTGACCGAAGGGGTTTCATCGAATGGCCAGTAGGATTTAGGTAAGGTTGATAATTATAGATGAAAATGGTATTTTTGATAATATGTATGCCGATGGGTGCTTGTTTGGGTGGCTTTTGCACGCCATAAACAGACTATACTTGATGGATAGATTACTTCGACCTATTGGGGTTGATGAGGGAAGATGTGATTGATGTAGAGTGTGGCCATTTGGAAGTAGTGGGATTGGGTAGATTTTTCCATTACCAGAGGGTGCCCAGGATACATGGCTTATTATTGCTTTGATTGACAGATGGGATCCTAGGACCAACACTTTCTCGGTTCGGGATAGGGAGATGACGATCACGTTAGAGGACATGTATCATTTTTGAGAGTACTAATTTAGGGGGCACCGTAGTTCTGTCACAACAGAGGGCGGATGATGATATTGCAGTGACTATTTGGAGTGGATGCCCCTTAGATTGAATTTTTTTCAGGGTATTTTCACATCGAGGCACGATATCAACCAATGACACCGAGAAGTTAGATGATATGTTTGATTATTATGGAGATTTCATGTTATGCATTGTCATACTCAGGTGGAACTTGGTTTCCATGGGCATTAGCAGGGGTAGTGGAAGATATAGTCGAGTATAGGAAAATGTTTCCTTTTGGCTCAACGCTCCTAACACATGTTTATTATGAGTTGTGGATGTATTGGGGAGGTGATTGGGCATGGATGTGGTCTTCTTACTACTATATTATGCCTATGAGCACATAGCCATGGTGAGGCCGCTAGTGCTTCCTTGGGTCACATGAGACCACATTGAGATTTCAATTGGGTTTTGAGGTGGGAAGCCGACCGGGTTCATAGAGACAAGGGTGAGATGGGTAAGGACTGTACGAGGAGAGGTTGGGTAGCCTAGAGGTTGATGATGTGAGATGGAGGCCATATAGAGGCTTCCTTGCATGTCCCGGGAAAGATATACAACTAGCAAGGATGCGGAGGGTCAAATAAATACGGGGAAAGAGGCCCGAGATGGTGGAGGTAGTACATTTTATACGTGTGATGTGTTAGTTTAGAGTAGTGTAGATGGCGATGGGGAACCTATTATATATAGATGAGACGAGGTAGAGAGGGACTTACCCAACCCCGTGATGGTAGACCCATTGATGGAGGAGGGGGAGCTATGGTATACTGATGATGATGATGTGGGAGTAGGGTAGGGGTACGTGGATTAGTGGACATAACGGTGGGTAGTGAAGGCTGCTGAGGAGATAGTGAATATTGGAGGAGAGGTAGCGGTTCTGTGGGGAGGAGAGATAGCAATACATATTAGTAGAGAAGGTGGAGATGGAGGAGGGGCTGCAGAGATAAATAGATTGTAGGTTGAGTTAGATGCAACTCATTAGGAGCGAGATAGGATGCACCAGAGATGGACCTAGCGATACAATAACAAGAAAGGTCTACTGGTGATAGTGAGAGGCCTAAAGCCAAGTATGGATATCTATGTACTATATTTGAGGTGACAAGTGGTGAGGTATAGTGAGTCTCACAGGGAGCCATACGAGATGGCTCCTCCTAGCACATTGTCACCGGAGTAGTACTAGGCACCGGGTGAGGAGGCATGTTATTATGAGTACATTGTTATGGTGAGGTTACTTGATGTATTGCATTATGTGGCATACTTAGGGGAGGGAGGAGATCAAAGTGATCAACGTGCCATGGTACATCGGGGAGCATAGCTAGCGTATTGTAGCCAAGGTGAGATCACAGGTCTAGATGATGGATCTGAGGGTGGAAAGAGAGGGGGAAGGCCCTTGTACTAGGATCACGGGTTCAAGACTTAGAATGTTTGATCTCGAGTTCACCACCTAGTGGGTGAACATTGTATATATATTTTGACATTTATTTTCATGTATAAATTTTGAGATAGGACCCAGTCGAGGCCTATCACGATGTACAAATAATTTTGATGGTATATATATATATATATATATATATATATATATATGATGATTTTGTTGTGATTTCCATGTGTTGATTAGATGTATGATGATGATTTATGATGATGTGATGTTTTGACTAGATTTTAGATGTGGAATAATTAGATATGGATATGGATATGTGATGTGATGTATGGATTAATTGATTTGATGTGATGATATGATAGATGTTGATGTTAGATGTTAGGAAAATGATGTGATAGATGTATATTAGATGTGATATGATAGATATGAGATGGTATGACTTGGATTAGAATAGATGTGATGGATTTAAATGGGAAGTGTATATATTAGACTAGATGTAGATGTTAGATATGATGATAGGAATTATGTGATGGATTTAGATATGATTAGATATAGATGATGATGTGGATATTGATTTTATGGATATTGATGTGATGATCTTAGATGTTAGGCATGATGATGGTTTATGAATTTGAATAATTAGGAATATATGATGGATTTATATTAGATGATGTGATAAATTTAGATATTATGTGATTAGAATTATATTAGGTGTGATATGATGGATTGGATATAGATATTAGACATATGATTAGACATAGGTGTGATGATGATGAGATTAGCTAGAGTAGATATGGAAGAGGTAGTGCAAGAGTTAGGATAATGTAATTTAGACCTTCATCATGGTTCCAATGGGTAGATACAAAGGTGATGGATGTAATGAGTGTGGGTTTCCCACCAAAAAGGAGGAAATTATCCATGAGGGATATGCTATGAACAGAGTTGTGGTGATCATATTCAAGGTCATAGATATGATAGTGAATGAAGGCCACATGATTCCAAAATTACAATGTGAGATGAAAACGCTGACGATGGGAATGAGATCCTAGAATGGGATTAAGATCACATTGGTAGATGCATTAATATTAGAAAGGATGCAAGTGAAAGGTGTTGAGAGGTTCCATTTCCATTTTACCTGCAAGTGAGGCTAAATGATAGGCTTTGAACCCATATTTATTCTTGATAATATATGGTACAATCCAGTTGGGAGAAAAATTTCCACATTGGCTCCTTTCTAGAGTAGTGACTTTATGATTCTCTTTGAGGAAAAGGTCATCGATATTAAATTCATGATCTTTAAGATGTTTATTATAAACACATTTGATGCACTCTCTGATAGAGATGATGATGTTGGAGAGTGATTAAGTGATGCTCGTCTAGCAATTCAAGTTGGGCTAGAAACTCCAGAAGATAGTCCTCATCGGAGATGAAGTCATGGAGGGAAATACACAAATATGAGATTTAAACTTCGAGAGGAAGAACGAATTCAGATCCATAGACCATAGAGAAGGGATTAGTGCCCGTAGAGTATGGATCCTAGTCTAATAAGCCCAAAGAGTGAAGGGGATGTGAATATGCTAATTTTGACTTGCTTTATCAATAGTTTTGGCAAGGATATTATGAAGAGTCTTGTTAGTGGCTTCGGCTTGGCGTTTGAGGATAATAAGGAGATGAGAAGATAAGATTGATATTAAAAGAGTCACAAAGATTCTTAAGATCTTTGTTTTTGAAGGAATTTTCCGTGATGATTTTATGAGGAACACCGAAATGGCAGATGGTGTTCTAATAGAAGAAATCAATGATTTTGTTAGCTTTGGTGGATGCGAGTAAAATGGATTCCACCCATTTGGTGAAGTATTCGATAGAGGTGATGATGGAATGATGACATTGAGAAGAATGTGGATTGATGATACCAATGAGGTTAAGGCCCCACTGTGAGAAAGGCCAAATATCTTGAGTCATATGTAAGTCTTGACTCGGGATGCGAGATAAGATTAGAATGTCACTTTGGAATTTGACACATTTTAACATACTCACAATAGTTTGGATTAAGGGTGGGCCAATAATAGCCTAGGTGAAGAATGTGCTTGGTGACAACCAAACAACTAAATGTCCACCACAGATGCCATTGTGGAATTCCTAGATAGTGCAAATGGATTCATGGGATTTCGGGCATTAAAGGATAGTGTAAAGGATGCTTTGCCAAGGATAACATAGTGGTTAGCACATTGAAAGAATGAAATCCTACCATTTTGGATAGGTAGGATGGAATTTTAGATTAGGATAGATAGTCAAAAATATGAGTGTACCAAATATCATATTGATTAGTGTAACAAGATTGACATGAGGAATTTCGTTGGTATGTGATAGTTGATCAATGTGATGAATAACAAAAGAGAGTTTGGATTTTCGGTTGTCCAAGGGATGAGATATGTGAAAGATGTCATAGTGTATGCAAAACGATTGGATGAATGGGGGATAGATTGGATGGTATATTGATCAAAGGATTCAAGAAGAAATTCGATGATGTTTTTATATTTCTGAAGGACCTCATTTTTACATTGATATATTCCTTGATTTGATTGATGATAAGATGATAATCACCATAGATATTGAGGATTTGGAAACTGAGCATGATAAAAATTTGGATACCTATGATGAGTGCTTCATACTTAGCCATGTTCATAGTACACTCAAAGTTAAGCTTGTAGGAGACAAGAATAGGAGTTTCCCAAGGAGGAATGATGATAATGCTAGCACCTCCCCTTGCCAACACTTAGATCCGTCAAAGAAAAGTGTCATTTTAAGGGGAAAGAATTTGTGATCGACGGTATGGATAGATTCGTCAGGGAATTTCTCATGAGGAAGATGATTATTTGGAAGAGGGTCTTAAAAAATGTAACAGGTGATAGCTTGGACCTTGATTAATTTCTGAGAGATGAAATCTAGGTAAAACTCGGTCATGAGAATGAGCCATCGAGTGATGTGATCATTATGATAAGGCTTGGAATACATGATTTTGAGAAGATTGAAGCTAGTGATGACATAGGTTTTGTGATTAAGAAGATAGTGGCAAAGTTTGGAAGTGGTGAAGAAAAGAGCACAACACAACTGTTTAGCTTCAGATGTAGCAGGTTTTGTAATCGTGAAGGGTATGAATGATGTAAAGATAGCTTGTTCCCTACCTTGCTCATCGTGGTGTGCCAACATGGAACCTAGAGTATGATCGAGAGGTAGAGATGTAGAGATAGAAAGGCTCCCCCTCACGTGGAGGTGTGAGCATAGGTGGTGATAAAAGATATTGCTTAATTTCATCAAAGTATTTTTGGAAATTGACATCCTAGTTGAAATGGGTGTTTTTGCGAAGGAGATGATGAAAAGGTTTGCGGTGGTCAAAAATATGTGAGATGAAGTGATGTACTAATTGAAGTTGGCCTTGAAGACTAAGCAGTTAATTTAGATTAGAAGGGGAGGCATCTCAAGGATGGCCTTAATTTTAGTAAGGTCGGATTCAATACCCGTAATAGAAATGATGAAGCCAAAGAGTTTACCGATTAGAACTCCAAACACACACTTAGCAGGATTGATACGAAGGTGAAGAATATGTCAAAAATTTATAGAGAGATCAAAGAATGAGACTTATACGAATAAACTTCAATATTTCCAAACAAAACCACCATATAAATTGGAACATAACCATCCTAAAATATAGAATGTGGCTATAAAAATGTAAACCTCCTACGTGAGTTTTTTGAATCTCACATCCCCAAATATATAATATTGTTATTGTTGTATATAACGACTAATAACAATTTACTTAACAACCACCATAGTATTTACCAATGTAATTATTATTTATATGTGGAGAACTAATATATGAATTCCTAACATTCCGCCTTTGTGCGAACTTGGGAAAAACCTATCTTTGTACTTGAACCTGCTTTCATGAATAGGTGATTTTCATATTATAATCACAAACCCGATGGATTGTTTTACATATAATTGACCATGAACCGAGAATGGTGGTTTTACAAAATGGAGTACCACAAACCAAAAGGTGATAATTTTGCATATGGTTTACCAACAAAAAAAAATGGTGGTTTACTACACAAAAAATGAAGGTTTTCAGGTGGTTTACCTACGACCACATCATGATGTGCCAAGTATTATTATCATCCCTCATAAATATCTCACTGCAGGGAATAACATAGGAAATTATGTTGAATTATGTTGTTCATACACACATAGAAAAATATGACATAAAGGAAATGGAACATTGGATCATGTTCCCCCACTCAATGTGAAATTTGCACTTATTTAAACCACACAGAACAACAAGATCACTGAAATAGGAACTCTAAAAACACAACGGAAAGCACACTGCAAAAACTGAAAGTAAATACTCACACCACAAAAATGCCACCATAATTGATATGCGGCCCCATCGTTGGAAAATAATGTGAGGTCGTTGATTGACCTCCAATCTCCTATTGCATACTACTAAATCAGCTTGATTTATCTTTGAGGCTCATGATGCAAATATTGTTGATGATGAAGCTCTAAATCTGAAAAAATCCACTTGATGATTTGATGATAACTTAAGAACTAGAGCTCCGTTTTGCAAACCGTAAAATGCGTTGGAAATATAGTTTCAAGATATTTCTAGTGGTGTTAAGAATTGTTAGAGATTCATCTGGAATCATAGGAGATTTAGAAAAAATGTTGGAAATTTTCCTAATTGCTGGTGATTGCATTTCAGGATCATAACCGTTGGTGATTGGAACAAAATCGTTAATGCTTATAAAAATCATTAGTGATCAACTTTGTAAAGATTCAACATATCATTTCATATCTACATTTTTACACGTGTTTGTAGTTGGTTAAATTTTTATTGCAAAGAATTGAGTAAGCATCCAAGGTTACTACACAAGATGACTAAAACACATAACTATTAATCTAAGGAATTGATGAGGGCATAGATACACATGGTGTAGGATGAATATTTTCCATTCGCAATAAACACTTTGGTTGTAACTTCATATACAAATGCTGGTGAAAATTATTTATCAGACCAAACTGAAAGCACTAGCTCCTTCACACTTTCTCTACAATAGCAACATAAAAACAAAACAACAATGGAGATACAATTGATATTAGAAATGCCTCTCTTCTAAAAAAATCATATTCTCTAAAAATCTCCTATCAGTTTGGGGAAATAAACAACAGGGTGCGTTTCCCTCAACTCATATTAAAACTCCATTATCTCTTGAAAATCTTGCTTTGATACCGGATGAAGAATATGCAACAGATTTACAGAGAGAGAGATCGAGAAATGAGACTTCTATGAATAGTCTTCAATATTTCCAATGTAATTCAAAATGCAAAACCGCCATATAAATAGGAACATAGCCATTCTATAACATAGGATGTGGCTATACCGATGTAAACCTCCTACGTGAGTTTGTTGAAACTTACATCCCTAAATACATAATCTTTATTGTTATATATAACAAATAATAACAATCTACTTAACAATCACCATAATATTTACCAATGTAATTATTATTTACATGTGGAGCACTAATATATGAATTCCTAACGAAAGAAGAATTGGAGAATATGTGCAAAGAGGATTTCAAGGACAAAAATATAGTCCTGCCGATGTTTGGATTTACCTAAGAGGTCATTGACAAATTCCTCTACTATTTGATGGATAAGATCGTGGAAGATGAAGGTCATATTGCATTAATAGGTGGCCCTGCGTGTTTTAAACCAAATCACATAACATGGTAGCAGAAGGTTCCCAAGGGGTGATGAAAGACATATTATGTTGGTCTTCTAGTGCGATGAGAATCTGATTATAACTAGAGAAACAATCCATAGGAGAAAGCATTTCATGGCCGGATGTTAAGTTGACTAGCTGATCAATGTTAGGAAGGGGAATGTCATCTTTAGGGAAATTGAGATTTAAATCTTGAAATCTTGTAAAATGTGGATATTTCTGAAGATTTGGAAATGGGTACAAGGATAGCTATGCGAGGGTGAATGCAACAAAGTTTTTCCTTGACCGGTTTGGCATTGCGGATGGTGATCTTTGTTATGGACAACGATGTTAAGGTTGAGGCCTAACATGTAAGTGTACGACCATGTGAAGGCATGGTTGTGTTTAGATAGGAAAGAGGTAAATTCCTCGAGATCTTGTGGATCAAGATATTGGACAACTTTGAGGATGTGGGGTTCTTACAAAGTCTTGAAATTGATGTCGATGGTGGATTTGTTGAGAAGGGTGGATGTGTCAGGAGGTAAGGCCTTATGAAGATGAGAATCTTATGCCCCATGTAGGAAATAATGGAGTCATCATCACTACATTGGAGAATGTCAATGGTAGGGGAATCCTCCTCTATCATCTCGGGAATATGAGAGGAAGGTACCTAGTTTCACCTTTAGTATGATAAGTGATTGGTCCCAAAGTGATGGTGGAGACTAAAAAAGTCAAAAGAAAGGGATACAATGTCATCCATTTCCATGGAATCATCGGATGGAGAAAGAGTGGATGATGAATCAATGTGCATGGGAGATGTAGAAGAAGGATACACTATAGGGATTTGATGGGTTGTTCTTTGAAATATAGTATGAACTTCTCACGAGGCTTATGGGATTGGTCAATGATAAGATTGTACATGTATTATTCATAACATCCAAGACCAAATCCATTCCATGTGCAATGGTGAAGGTACATGTAGGAAAAGGACTTGTTATAGAGGAAGTCGAAGCCATTGGTGTATGGCTTGGTATGGGGTTGATTGTTGATGTGAGAGGAAGGGTGATCATTGACACCACATATAAGATTGGTTTTGAGATGGGATGGGCTTAAGGAAATGGCATCCCGATGTTTTATTGATACATATGAGCTTTATCGGGCCTGCCAATTCGATTGAGTGAGGGAAAAGAATTGAGAGCAAGGAGTTAATACTCCCCTAGAGAGAGACACTACATCACATTATTGAGAGATTCATCATTAGGTAATTTGGATGCATGTACGGAAGAACTAGTGGATGCTTCGAAGGATGGGTCTTGCTTAGGGATGAGCACATCATTTGGTTGATAGGTCATATGATATGCCTTGAATGGAGGAAGTTCGAAGGGAGGAGCATATGAATTTTCCCTTCGTGTTTATATTTGATACAACAATGGAGAGTGGATGGGACATAATGCATGGCATGAATCCATGGGCATCCAAGCAAGATGTTATATTGAAACTCCCCCTCAATAATGTATAAGAGCTCATGGAGAAGTTTTTCATCGACATAGATGGGGAGGATAATTGTGCCCAAAGCGGGAAACACCATCATTGAAGGTGAAAATAATCACAAGTGATTGAGAAACAATGGATTTGGGAAGTTTGAGCTGGTCGAAGGTATGAGATGAGATGATATTGATGCTAACACCATTTTCGATCATAGAGCAGCGAATAAATGTGTCATTGATGCCAGAAAGTGATGAAAAGAGGAAGGTCATGGTCTTTAGGTAAGATGTTTAGAATTTCATAATTGTCAAAGGAGATGGTGGTAGAAGTGGTAAGAGCTCCTTCAAGGTCTATAAAGGGCAAGGATTCATCACTAGTGATGGGGATACACTACAAGGATTTGATGAGGGCTTGTTGATGGTTAGGTGAGATTTGGATAAGCTCATAGAGGGACATCTTGATAGGGGCTTGGTGTAGTTGTTTTACGATGCTTTGTTTGATGGTGGCAGGATTTTGGGTCTGTGGTGCAGCTAGGATGGACACCTTGGCCTTGGATGAAGAAGGGGATGGAGTGGGCTCATTGGAAGGAGTGACAATGAAAACCTTTGATTTGGATTGGGTAGATGGTTGGGACTTGTGAGGGTGAAAGTGAGTGGTGATATGAAAAAAATCTATATAAAGTAGAGGACCATCCTTAGAAGAGGTAGAAGTCGGTGGTGGGATGACAAAAAGATGTGGATGAGGAAGTAGATTTAGAGGTTTTAGAGGTTATAGAATTGATTAGAGGATTGGGCTTAGATGTGGATGGGATGATAGATGGGAGAGGGTGTCTTCTTTCGATGAGAAGATCATCCTCTTTGATGAGATTATCGATGAGTGTTTGGAGTGCCCTACAATGCTTGGTGTCATGTCTAAGGATGTGATGGTAGATACATATGGTAATGGAATAACACCTTGTAGGTTTCAGCCCATGTGGGTCAAATGGATTGATAGGGGAAGGGTGATTTCATATGATTGGGTAAGATGTGTTGGAAGCACAATAGATTGAGAGAGGGTGAATTAGTCCTTTGAATATTTAATTAATTCAAATTATGTTGCATAAAACATAAACCATTCAACCATTAATATTTACACATATAAATTTTTTCAAATAACCATAAGAGAGAGAACACCATAACAAAAAATATAAGAGGAAACCATCAAGAGGATGAAAAAACACTAAAACTTATGATTATATTACACAAATCAAAAGTATTTAGTGAAGCACCAACTTCACAAGGAGCACCAACCCCTAGTTTAGTGAAGCATCAACTCCACAAGGAAGTAACAACCCCATAATATGATAAAGCACTACTCAACCACCTTTGAATGAATATATCTTATGTATTGTTTCTACAACAAATGATGGAGATCACTGATTCAACTCAAACACCTTCAAACCCTTGTTCAAACCCTCTCTTCTTCAACTCATTATATCTCACACTTTCATGACTTGTCTTAGATTCAAACCATTACCAAAATAATCTATAAATATCCTAAATTTATCACAAACTTACTCAGGTATGAAATTATTCCTTCATTCTGTTTGAAACACACATTTGAGTCACACTTTTTCCTCTCACTTACTTAGTTCAAATTTGAACTCAAACACTCACTTTATACCCTTATCAACTCAAAATCATAAGTTAGGTTGGTCCTTCATCATTATTTTGACTAAAAAAACTCAAAAACATAACAATACACTTATTAAAATTCATATCATGGACCCATATAGGTCGGCCATGCTCAAATGCACTAGACAAGCTAAAAAATAGCTCAAAACCCCATCACATGGATCATCAAAGACCGCTAACATCATCACCATGATTATTAAAGTTTCAAAATTTCTCACACATTTCAAATATGACATAAAATAACATCCATATTCATACATTATCTTTCAAAAATTAAATTAATCATAACTCACTCAAGAAGGCTCATATCCTTCTCAAACAGTTATTTCCAGGAACCTGTATTCACCTATGGGCCTAAAGAACATACCAAAACACTGTAACTATGGAATGTAACAAATCATTTGAAATTCCATAACCTATAAATCACATATATTATTGCTATATCTTATGAAATAACCATATATGCAAACCACACTAACTTTCCTCTTCACCAAACTGAGTTGCCTAAAAACAATTTTAGAAACTCAACTAGTTTGCATCATTTATATCACTTTCAAGACCTAAAAATTCCTTTAATATGAACAAAATTAATCCATCTTCACTATCCAATATATATCAAACATCAAATAATCCATCTCATACATATTCTACCTCCATCTTCTAGCCAGATAAATTTTGTCCTAAGAAACAAACAACCTTCTTCTTCACAAACTAAGTTGTTTGACATATAAAATATCCTCATCAAGACACAAAAATTATACCATTAGAAATACCTCTGAATCCTCTTTCTATAACATCTTACATTTTCTTCCAACTCTAAGTGGAAGGCCTTCAACCAAGTCCATCTCTGAAACTGCTCCAAAACTGCCCCAAAATTGCCTTAAGACTAGTCTTCATAAATAGGGCAGACTTTTCCCTCTATAAGCTCAGAAATGATCTAAAACCATAATGTACATAAATTAAAGATGATATGATAAAAAAATTCAATTTTTTCACAACTTCTTTGGACAACTTTGTCCCAAACTGAACTTTTTCATAAACTTTCATGTTTGAGTGGGGTCAAGTCATTACCACATGATCTATCATACCTTTATGGAAATATGGAGGATTCATATACAACATAAAATCATAATACTAGCACAATAAATAAATTTTTGGCACCTACAATGAAATCTCTCCTACCACTTTTGAGCTAGGGTTTCAAACACACAAAATGTTGTTTACCTTATTAACATTTGTTCATAAAAATGTGAAGAGGAAATTACCTCATTATTTTTTTGAAACCTTCTTAGTTAAATTTAAAATCATCATTGAAATCCAAAAGGTACAATTCAAAGTACATAATTCACGGTGAATATCGGAAGTTGCAATTCGAGTTGGAAAATGGCTTCTTCTCAACCTGTTTCACCAAAAACCTCATAACTTGCAAAATATTATTCATGTCAACCTAAAATTTATCACACATCTTTATGAAACACCATAATAACATCTCAAATCATCATCATGCCACACATAGGTCTGTATATTCATATGCTATCTCATTTACATTACTAGCCCTTGGGGCTTTACATGGTTTAGGCTAGGACTAATTGAACTAACACCATAGCTATGCTTCCCAACACTCCAAAATGACCTTAAAACATTTATACATCATTTCTCACTCACCTACATTCCTCCATGGTCTTACATGAGTCTATACCTCCTCATTTGGTCTCTAGGCACCTAGATTAGGTCCAGATGAGCACCTACAACTCGGCTCTTCAACATGCACCTGCACTCGAAACTCATGTGAGTGACTAAGCACTCTAAAAGAATTCTCTTTATTCTAGTACCATGCTTTTCAATTCACCTTATGGCTCCACTCACCATGCTCCATCACCTATGCTAGCTAGGTCACTGGAAGGCTTGCTAAACCAATCCAATCTCACTAAATCCACTCTTACCATCATGCCAACACTTGAATATCCATGTCACCAGCATAGTGAGAATAATTTGATGCTTTTTCATCATCCTCTTTGCCATTAATGATATTTTACATCAATGACAACACCTAGAAATCAACATGCCATCAATCTCCCCCTTTGTCATTGATGGAAAACCACCTATTCTTCTCCCCATTTTTATAATAATGAAAAAGTTCATACCGAGCAACATGATATTCATCCTCTTTAACACATTTTTATCCCTCCTTTAATGAAAACAACAATCAAATCCATCATCCTAGTATGCAAGTGTATCTTACCTTCTTTAGGCTCTGCTTTGACCTCTTTCAAAGCATTTGATGAATGTACTCCCCCTGGGTAAGAGTATACACAACGCCCATACACGCCAAAAATCATGAACGTGAGCTTACTGCACCATGCTCACCTATTTCTTGGTCCATCTCAACCAATATTATTTACTAACTTGCTTGTTTTTACCATACCTTGGTTACACAACTCCTTTAGAGTTGAGATCCCTAAACAATTCCTTTAGTGAAAATTTGAAGAACTTTTCAAAGCTATAGAGACACACATACATCATGGAGAAACTATTTATGACTCCCCATAGGATTATTGCATCCATCTCTAATTGAATAAGAAATAATTTGAGTACTTACCTTGCTTAGGTGCCTTGATAATGTCTTATCCATATCATCACCGACCTCAAGCGACATTTCGTTATTTTCAACCTTTAAAACATGCTTTCATACTAGATTGAATAAAAAACATTGCTTGCCTTTGAATTATACTAGCACTTTATTATTCACTTTTCCTTTCACACCTTATAACTATTTGAAACATATAATAGAGAAGAAAAACAAGCTCCCTGTCCCCATGGATCCTACAAAATGTAGTACCATTATTATACCCCTCTGACATTCAGTAACATCCCATTTTATAGTCCTACTATACATTTAAAAACTAATTTCTCTGTCATGAAAAGCTCCATACCAATCAATAACACACCTTCTTGACTCTTTAGTTCACCTAGTTGAGAGACACAACAGAGTCCCCTTGCCTTGTTAGACTTTCTTAGACATGTAGCTCATCATTTCTTCATTCTATAGTCTTGACAAGATCACTTAACTTGAAAAACTTACCTTGTTTACTTGACAACTCATTGAATTTATCTATGGATATTCATATTCTTTAGATCTTATACAATCATGTTTTAAGAAATCAAGCCCATCAATGATAATGTTAGCTCACATTTCATACCTGTAACAACTCATTTCAAGACTCTGACACAAATTGTACTTTATCAAAGATCATTCATGCCTTTGTAGTAGGTATTAAGTATTCATTTCATGTCAAGAGGACCTTGCAATCTATCATATCACCACACCCTTGACTAATGAAACAATATAGGCTTCCAAGTAACCATACACAAGTGAGCTTACTTGATACATCCCATCACAATCTTTACATTGTTGTTTTTGCACAAACTTGATGAAACCTTATCTTTCTAAGACTGTCATCCTTTATTTTGATCTTCAAATATGATTTTATATTCATGGGCATACCCTTACTCTGCTCTTACTCACTTTGTCCATGTATACACATCTAAATTTAGTTGATACACCATCTTAGGCTCAAGAAACCCATACATAGAATTAAACACATTCATTGTTAACTAAGAGACTTCCTTTTGCACTTCACGAGAATTGATAGAAATTTGAAATTCTTCAAACACCTTCTACAAGCATAATAACCCTTTGATACTTCTTGATCATCATTCAAGAGTCAAAAATCACTTGTGGGTCCACACAACTCATGATCATATCCGAAGCACTTTGTTTTCATATACACATAGCACACACAACTAAGGATAGTTTTCTGCACAATACCTAAACACCTTAACCTTCTTGATTGTCAAAAATGTGTATATACTTGACTACTTCTAAACTCCTTGCATCAAGGAAATATACTGGCATGCCCTTCATACATTTATGCAACGTCATATGACACTCATCATTTCACATTGTACTTGATGGTATGATCAAGTAATCATATTTGATGACTCATTCCTTCTTCATTTCTCCTCCTTGAAGTATGAACATTCTTAGAACTTTATGAGGATGTCTCAGTGACACTTAGCCTAGTATACAATAATTATCCAACTCTTGACTAAGGATTAACTCTTCTTGAGTCTTATACAATCCTAGAAACTTTTCATACAATATTCTTGAAGTACATACACTTGATATGCTTGGACCAATGGACAATAATAACGACAAACTTGTCTTGATGCATGAAAACATAGATCAAACCCTTTACACATTACTCCATTCTCTTGACATGACACAACAACTTGAATCCATATCATGACAACATTTCCTTAATACTATACCATGATAAACTCAAAATGGACCTTTGACAAATTCACAAAACTTCATATTCGGACTACGATCATGACATGACATATTTTGACCAATGACACCTATAAAAGACTCTATATATTCAAACTTAATACACTCACCATATATGGATTACACAAAATCAGATCATAACCATACTTTGAAGGATCAACCCAAAATAGACTTCAATAGTTGAAACACAAACTTTAATACTTGACTACACAAACTTAGATACCTTTGACTATAGCCACACATTTTATGACTGGAACAAGAAAAATAAGCTACCAATATACCTTGACAACTTTGTGACACACCTTGACCTTCCTTGACATCATGCAAAGACTCCCCAACAACACATATCTCCCCCTCTTTCCATTGCTTCATTTGGATCAATACACCTCTAAGAATCCTAGTAAAGGCATATATCATCATGATGGATCTAGAAGAAAGACTTGAAGAGGTCATAAGCCTTATTAGACACCTAAAAATCACTTCCATCCACTTGTTTCTAATATGATCTCTGAGACATGCTTTAATTTATATCATCATCTGCTCTTGATGAGACTCCATCATTCCTTCTAGTCTCCCATAACCTATTTTCCCTTCTAGCATGAATATTAGGACCTTGAAAGTCCTTTTCTTGTCTTGTAGGCCCATAACAATCCTTAGCAACATGTCCATACTTATTGCAACTGAAACATACTACCTTACTTCTTCCCTTATAGCCTTCATTACCCCAACTCTGACTTGAAGGCTCATGTAGAAAATATCTAGCAATATGTCCTTTCTCATGACAATTATAGCATACTACATTCTTAGCTTTCTCACTCCTACTATCCCTCTAAGGGTGATCATTACTAGAAAAATCCTACACTCCTTTGATCTATGCCCAAAACCATTACATGTAAAACAATAACCATTGAAATATCTTTCATACCTTGAGGTATTAGGCTACCTAATTAGATTTGTATTCTCATTGTCTTTGGTGGATTTTTCCTTCTTTCCTTCCTTGATTCTTGGTCCTTCACCATCCTTGCTAGGAAATCCATGATATTTCTTCATCTCTTTACCTTTGAATTCCTCTTTGTAACCCAAACAAGCTCTATCACCTATTGATTTCAAACTGTTAAGAAGACCATCAATATCCTTGGTGTTTTTCTCAAATATATAAAATGATCTTTGCTTGCTGACTACATCAGAAAAATATCTTAATAAGAGTCACTTCTTCTTTTATAGATTGAAAAGTTAGAGTCATGGATCCCATCTACATCTCTATCTTTCTCATTGTCTCATCAAAATTCTATGTAACAACCCAATGTTTATCCTCTAGGTATTGAATATTTACCTCATATTCATTAACTTGAGATCTCAGTTTATTATTATTATTCTCAACATGCTTCAATTCATATTGGACACATACCAATTCAGTTTCAATATCATCTTCTTCTTCCTCATAATCTTTGCAAGAACCTGATATGAAATCACCTAATAATGTAGAACCACCACTAATAGATCTCATGGCATATTTAGTCATGAACAACACCTCATCTCCAACATCTCCATGCTCTGATTCAGATTCAGAATCTGAAACATCACTCTCACTACTTAGAAGAATAAGCCTCTTCCTTTGTATAAAAACTCTTCTTTCCCTTCTTCTTGTGGTCAAACTTCTTGAATTACTTTTTGTCTTTACTATACTTATGATTTTTCTTTCCATGACTACCCTCATGATCATCATCACCTTATTTTTCATGCATATGAGAACACTTAGCAGCAAAGTGACCTACTTTACCAAAATTGAAACACTTAAAAGGAAGTTTACCTTTGTACTTACCAGAGCCAACATTCAATCTTCTAGCAACCATTACAAATAACTCATCATCAACCTTTGTCTTCTTCTTAGCCTTGAAAGCTATATCCTTCTTGACAGGTTTGTCATTTTGAATTCTCATCTCATATGCAGTTAGGGTTCCATGCAAATCATCCATCTTCAAAAGATTTAAATCCTTGGCTTATTTAATGGTAGACACTTTGGAATCAAACTTAGGTTTTAGAGATCTCAAAACCTTTTGAAATATAACTTCTTCCTTCACATCTTCACCTAAAAATTTCATGGTGTTGATAAGCTTGTAAACCTTAAGTAAATATGCAACAATAGGCTCATCATCACTCATCTTAAGTACTTCAAAATAATTTATGAAAGTTTGAAATTTAGTAATTATTACCTTGAGTATCGCCCATAAAGGACCTGATGTTTTCCCACATAGATTTAGCATATTTCCAATGCACGACCTTCACAATTTCAGGTTCATCCAACCTACACATGATGGCATTCATAGCCTTGGAGTTGTCACTACAAGTATTCTTGTCTACAGTAATAGTTGGAGTAGTTGTAGGAGTAGTATAATCATACTCCACAGATTTCCAAATGTCAAACCCTATTGACATGATATGAGTCCTCATCCTCAAAATCCAAAAAACATAGTTCACACCATCAAAAAATGGTGCCTTGTTGGAAGAAGATCCACTCTGTTGACTCGTTATTTTTGCTTCTAAGGATCTCATTTCAAGTGATAAAACTTATCCAAAAGGACCTTGTATTATACCAATTGTTGGAAGAATAATGGACTCGAGAGAGGGAGATGAATCGGTCCTTGAAATATTTTATCAATTCAAATTATCTTTCTTAAAACATAAACCATTCAACCATTAATGTGTGCACATACAACATTCATTCAAATAACCATAACCATGAGAGAGAGAACACCATAACACAAGATATAAGTGGGAAACCATCAAGGGAAGAAAACCTAATAAAACTTCTAATTATATTACACAAATGAAAAGTATTAAGTGAATCACAACCTTCATAAGGAACACGACCCTACAAGAAGCACTAACCCCTAGTTTAGTGAAACACCAACTCCAAAAGGAGGATACAATCCCATAAGATGATAAAGCACCCATTTAACCATCTTTGAATGAATATAACTTATGTATTGCTGCTGTAAAAAATGATGGAGATCACTAATTCAGCTCAAACACCTTCAAACCCTCTCTTCTTCAAATCATTATATCTCACACTTTGATGAATTTTATTGGCTTAAAAACCTTACACAATGCTCTATAAATCTCATAAACATGTCACACACTTCCTCAAATATGAAATGATGTCTTCATTCCTATTTCAAACACACACTTTGGTCACACTTTTTCCCTCTTACTTAGATAGTTCAAAATTGAACTCAAACACTCACTTTATACCCTTCTCAACTCAAAAATGTAAGATATATCATTCTTAAATTATTATTTTGACCAAAAAAACTAAAAAAATAACAATACATTTATTCAAATTCATATCATGGACCCATGTAGGTCGGCCACGCTCAAATGCACTAGACAAGCTCAAAATTAGCTTAAATCCTCATCACCTGGATAATAAAATACCTAAAACATCATCACCATGATTATCCATACTCCCAAATTTCTCAAAAATGTAAAATATGACATAAAAATACAATCCATGGTCATACATTATCTTTCACCAATCAAATTCTTCATAACTCACTCAAGAAGGCTCATATCCTTCTCAAAACAATTGTTTCTAGGTTCTTGTCTCCACCTATGGACTCAAACATACTAAAACACCTCAAATATGGAATGAAATAACTCATTATAAATCCATTGACCTATAGATCACATATCTTCTTTATATAGCTCATGAAATAACCATACATGAAAACCACACTCACTTTCCTCTTCACCAAACCGAGATTCCTAGAAAGCAATTTTAGAAACTCATTGGTTTGCATCCTTTTTGTCGCTTTAAATACCTAAAAATTCCTTCAATAGGAAAAAATTCATCCCTTATCACTCTCCAATATATATAAAGTATCAAATAATCCATCTCATGCATCTTCTACCTCCATTTTCTAGCGAGCAATTCTATCCGAGAAACAAACAACATTATTATTCGAAACTGAGTTGGTTAACCTATCAAATATCCTCATAAAGACATTAAACTTATACCATTGGAAATAATTCTAAATCCTCTTTACATAACATCTTACTTTTCCTTCCAAATCTAAGTGGAAGGACTTTAACCAAGTTCATCTCTAAACTGCTCCCGGAAGCCCCCAAACTACCTTAGACCAATATTCATAAATAGGGAATACTTTTACATCTAGAATATAAAGCATGATATAAAACCATCTTGTGCATAAATTTAAAATTTTCATGATAAAAAAATTTCAATTTATTTCACAACTTCTTTGGACAACGTTTTCCCAAACTAAACTTCTTTAGAAACCTACATGTTTAAGTGGGGTCCAATCATCGCCACATGCTTTATAACACATTTCTATAAATATGGAGGAGTCATATAAAATATCAAATCATCGTTAGAGCACAAGCAATCAATTTTGGGCACCTACTGATGAAGATTTCTCCTACCACTTTTGAGCTAGGGTTTCAAACACACAATTTTTTTTTACCTTCTTAACATTTGTTCATAAAAATTTAACGAGGAAAGGACCTCATTATTTTTGAAACATTCTTAGTTTAATGGAAAATAATATATAAAATCCACAAGGTTCCATGAAAATTACATGATTCATGGTGAGCATAAGAAGTTGCAATTCGACTTGGAAAATGGCTTCTTTTTAACCATGTTTCACCAAAAACCTCATAACTTGTAAAATATTCTTCATGGAAACCTAAAATTTGGCCCACATATTTGTGACACACCCGATAACATCTATAATAATATTCATGTCACAAATAGGTCTGCATCTTCATATCCTATCTCGTTTACATGACTAGCCATTGGGTTTTTACATGGTTTAGGCTAGGACCAACTAAACTAACACCATAGCTCTGCTTCTCAACACTCCAAAAGGACCTAAAAAACTTTATACATCATTTATCACTCATCTACATGCCTCCATGAGCTCACATTGCTCTATAACTCTTCATTTGGTCTCTAGGAACCTAGACTAGGTCTAGACGAGCACACTGCATCTAGGTCTTCAACCTACACCTACAGATCTAAAACTCATGTGAGTGACTAATAACTCTCAAAATTTATCTCCATCCTTATACCATACTCCTCAAGTCACCTTATAGCTCCACTCACCATGTTCTATCAACTAGGATAACTAGGTCACCTAACATGACTTATTAAACCAAACCAATCTCACTTGAATCCACTCTTACCATCATGTCAACAACTGAATATCCATGTTACCATCATAAAGAACATCCTATAAAAATTATTCATCATCCTATTTGTCATTGATGAGATTTTACATCAATGATAACTCCTAGAACTCAACATGCCAATAAGACAACTTTGAAGTATTTAAGTATAAGATCGTGATGGTTTGTGAAGATGCATTCTTATGGACTTGGAGTGGATTTGGCTTGGGGAAAGATGATGAAAGAAATGTATGTTCCTTACTATTATGGGTTTTGATAGGGATTTTGGATTTTGATTTAGACTTGGATGGTTTTTATTTGGAAGGCGGGATAAATGGTTTCAATCTAGATTTGGAAATGATGGGGATTTGGATGAAGGTCCTAGTCCCAAGATAGATGGGTGGGGTCCTATATGGAGGATGGTATGTTGGGATATTTAGGTTTATGGGGTTCCAAAGGGGGAATCTCTAAATTCTTATGCGAGATGGGTGAGATACTTTTGAGTAAGGACGTCAGGTTTTAGAATTTTGCTTTGCGAGGTTTTACCTTGTGAGGGGATCATGATAATTTCAACCAAGGGACCCTTAGAGGTGAAACTAGGTGATGTGGATGTATGTTTTATTGAAGATGTGGGGATTAAAGATGGGATTGGTTTTGGATGATATGTTTGATGAGATTGGAAGGAGTTGCAGATTGCGTGGATTTTGAAGGTGTTGGTATAGAAATGGTGGTAGTTATTAGAGATGGAGATGGGGTTGGGGAATATATTGTGGTTACATCAAGTGAGTATGTCTACTTAGTATTTATTCAAAGAGATTATGAGTATATGAGATTAAATTCGACGCTTATGTAGACGTGGATACAATTAGAGGTGTGGGCGTAGGAGTTGTAGGCATGGGTGTAGAAGCATATGTTAAGATAGATGTGGGGATGGGCATGGATGTGACATATGTGGGTGTAAAATATGTATATGTAATGGGTGTACACATAACAGATGTAGATATAAGAGATGTGGGTGTAGTAGATACGGATGTGGTGGATGTAGGAATGATAAAGGTAGACATGGGGAAGATCTTTGGTATAGTTGTAGATGTAGATATAGATGTTGAAGTAATAGATGTGAGTATGGTGGATGAAGGGATGATGGGAGTGGGTGATGATGTTGAATCCTGACTTAAAGTATTGATCATATGAGCATTAGGTGCTTGAGATGTAGAAGGATCAACTTGTTTATTTGGTGAATGATTAGGGAAGGGTTGTTTGAAGATGTCTAATGGTTGGTTAAGAGGGTGTTAGGATTATCCAATTAAAGGTCCCCACAATCGATAAGGCATTGGACGAGGTATTTGAAGGTATGAAATTTTTAATATTGTGAATGTAGACTTGATGGTGTTTACAATAGTGGTCTTCATAATACCACATGGGTTTAATACACGTGTCATAGGCGAGGAAGATAGGAAGAAGTTGGATAAAACACGCAACCATGTGTTTATCAAAGATCGAACTATATGATTCTCTAAGGGGAGTATAGTTGGGAGTAGGTCATGGATCCTTTTGTGGAGGCTCGATATGAGAGGTGGATGCAAAAGAAGATTTAACGACGATGACATTGGTTGCATTTTAAGATTTTTCATTATGGGTAGAAGACTTAGTGATTGGTTTTGGTTTTTTAGATCAAATTTTGACATGGCCTTGCTAAAGTACACAAAGTTATAGTTTGTGATCCATGGTGAATTCCTCCTCAAAACTTTGAAAATATTGGATTTGAAGAGTTGATGAGATATGCTTCACACATGATCGAGAGAAAATATCGATGAGCTCGGTTTGAGGAAGGGAGAAGGATAACTAATTAATGATGCCACACCACCTAGCAACAAAATCATGATGGATTCTTCATTAATTTTTTTGATGGCATAGAGGTTGGTGATGGTGATTTTACACGCAATATTAATGGAGAAATTCTCTAAGAATAATTGTGTGAGTTGGGTGAATGAAAAGAGGGAGTGTTGAGGAAAGCTATTGTACAGTCAAAGCGAGTTCAACCAATGACATGGGGAAAGTGCAAAGTATGAGATATTGATCATGGGAAATGAGATAGAATGCATGCCTAAAGGCAAAAAGGTGTTGTTGAGAGTCCTCTGTGTTCTTGAATTTAGAAACTTAGGGAGTTCCCAATGCGAAGGATAAGGTTTGACAGGGACTGATGGATTGATGGGATCATTGCAAATTTGTTCATAAGTGAATGATCTTTTAGGACCTAAAGTAGCAGCTTCCAAGTTTTCCAACCTACTTAGAAAAGCTTTCATGGGTTCATTGGATGTGTGAGGGTGAGGGATGATTGATGAGGTTACATATGGTAAGAAGTAGATTGGTTATATTGCGGATGGGGTTGATACTATTGAGGGTACGTAGGAGTTTGTAGGGAAGGTTAATAATGAGGGAGATAATTAAAGGATGTGATTGAATAGGTTGGGAGCCGGGATGATGGGAAGGGATGTATATGAGAGGGTACATTGAGGTGGTTATTGTTGGGTGATAGGGGGATTAGATTCGGGATGTGTTGGATGAGGTGGTTGAGATGTTTAGATGGTGCGATTAGGAAACATGTGTTGGAAGTTGCTTGAGTGGAGGTTCATTGGTTGGGGTTGACTCTGAAGGGTGGGGTTGCGAGATGAAGACTTTGTCATGGATTTGAGATATAGATAGGGTCATTGAGCTTAGAAGATGTTACTCGGGTGGTAGAGGGAGTACATTATATTCCTAAAGATTTTGAATGGGGACATTGGTGATAACATTAGATGAGGATGGGATGGGGAGAGAAGATGTAGGGATGGTGTTAATGCGAGGTAGATTGGGTGGAATAGGAACCACAAATTGGGTGGATTGATGAGTTTAGGGGATCATTGTAGAAGAATCATAAGAGCCATGTTCATGTTGGGCTATGGAAAGCTTGTTCATGGATCTAGGGAAGAATACAATGAGTTGAGAAGTGAGGACTTGGGTGGATTCGGGTTGAGAGTGATAAGCATACAACTATTAGAGGGAGGTCCATTGATGGGAAGATTGGTGGATTTATGGATAATATAGTTGTGAAGGGCAATGGGATTGGTGTCCAAGAGTTCTTGAAACTCCAAAAATCTGTGAGGGATAATGGGAGGCCCAAAGGTCTCCAAGGAAGTGACAGATGGGGGTGTAGTTAGTCTAGAGGGGATAAAATGATGGTAGAGGAAAGGGTTGGTTTCAACATGGGAATGAGTTTGGACCGAAGGGGGTCACTAGAAGGAGTCACGAAATGATAGCTTGGGGAAGTGAAGAGGAAGTGATCAAAGGAGCGAAGCGGCAATGGAAAGAGTGGATGTTTCTTAGGAAATAATGTTAGAGGTGGGGATGGTTGATGAGGTAGCTTATTCCATTTTTCTAATTTGAGATCGAGTAAGAATGGGCATGAAACAAACAAATAAGAATGGATGCTGGTTATTAATATGAAAAGCAAATCATGCATCAAATTTTTAATTATCTTGTTTATTAGAAAAGTGTGGGGAAGAAAAGGAAAGGCTCAAAGGGAACCTAAGAAATGAAAGTCTAAGGATGGTTTCAGGTTGTTTAGGTTTGCATCCTCGATATACCCAAAGGTACATGAGGCCCGAATTTGTGATGTCTACTAGTATGTGTCTTGATATATGGCCTACCCCCACACTTCATGTACCGCAACAATAAGGGCGTCAGGCGCTTAGCCAATATACCGATAGTCAAAAAAATTTATAACATGACCAGAACACCGTGACATATTTCATATTGGGTGATGAAATCCCAATAGTTCCACCTGGTAGAAGATGTTTAAGATGTGTAAATTTATTTGTGAGTTTGGATGTGTGTGAAAGAAGTGGATGAAACGGATTACCTCCTACTTATACTAGGTGATCAAGCAAACATGAAGGTGTTATTTTTAAATCCAAAACAAAGTGTTATATTTGATGAGTGGAAGTAGACAAATAAGGGAGAGAAGATGCAAAAATAGAAAATAAGGAAAAATGAGGAATAAATTAATAACGATACTTTCATTTTTTGCAATTTTTAATTTAAGCGATGCATTGTTGATTCAAGCAAACAATCCACCACATATACAAGCAAGAAAATATCCCACCCGTGGTGTTATTGGAAAGAAATAAGTGGAATATTAAATTAAATGAAGAAAAAAATAACTCACCAAAGAGAAAGGGGTATCCCACCAAGAATTCCAAAATGTTTGACAAGATTTCCCACTCATGTTTCAAGTTAATGGAAAGGATACAAGAAATCAAGAAAATTAGAAACTATGGGAGGTTTTAAGGCTACCTCTGATGGGGGTGATGATAATGATGAAGATACAAGCATAAAGGATCCTCCTTGTGGTGATCTCGATGTCCTAACACAACAAAGAGAAACTAAACAAGAAAATGATTAGTAGATAAGATGGTGGGTTTCCTGACTAGGTCAGTCCTAAGAAGTGATAACTTCCTAGGATGGATGTCAACCCACTTAAGTATAAAATGATATGATAACTAATAATGGATAAGACAGATGCAAAAAATAATAGAATAAAGCATAGATCTATAATATGCTAAATATATTGAAGAAAATGTGTGATAATGTAAATGATGATAAAAAAAATCAAACCTGCTCAAGTTAAAGGTGACCTGAGACTGAATGGTATGGTCTAGAACATGCTCTGGGGGTACTAAGTCTAATGTTGGGATGGTGAGGAACAAAGAGGATGTAAAAAAGGTAGATTTGATGGATATACTAATCAGGTCGGTGACGATTGGGTGGGTCGATGGTGATCGATGCGGGATTTGGGATTTTGATGAGTTTGGATGGATGAGAAAAGAGATATGGACGGGGATCAAAGAAAGGTTGATGAGACGAGAAGATCTCTAAGAAAACCTACGAGACCTCTGATAAAGAGGTGAAAAAGAAAAAGGACTCTAAGAAAACTTCAAATCTTCAAACCTCCATGGATAGTATGCAAATATTCTAATAAAACTCCAAGTTGATGGTTATAGATCTTGAGAAGAGAAAGAACAAATCAATTTCCCAAGATAGTAGAAACACCTAATATTTTTCATCCTTTTGAGAGGAGGGGTAGATGTATATTAATAGATTCACAGGTGACTACGGTAGACCATCCACTTGGGTGGTGGAGATGGTATTTTTCTCGATGGAAAGGGGATAAAAAGGGATAAGATTTGGGGGTTAGCTATTTTGACATGATAGTGGTACATGGGGGAATAAATGGTAGTGGGAGGATAATGAGATATTAAATGGGTGTAAGTGGAATCCTAGGGACCATAAATGGGGCATTTATTTGTAGAATCTTGGGAAAATGGATAAATTAATGGGTAATTAAATGAGATTAGGGATGTATTAAGTGGGATAAATAATGATAGGATTAAAATGGGATTAGGGTAGGGAAAATGGAAATTAGAGAAAATAAATGGGATGTTAGGAGGAAAATAGAAATTTGAATAGGAAGGAGGTATGAATGTGTAAGGTGATAATGAAGGGGAGCAAACACGATATGGGTGATAAAGGTACCAAAATTGGTGTCTACACACTACAAGGATGATTTTAGAATAATTCAAGAAAATGATGACTCACTCCTTGTAGTTCTAACACCGAAGGGAATTTCTCAGTGCCTGTAAATTCCCACCGGTAGAAAAATGGTCATCGATTCAAGGAATTCTCTTCCCTGGAGTGGGAAAAGACTGATTCATATCTTCAAGGCCTAGCACTTAGTTCGTGGATCAGACAAGGAAGAAATCCTTCCCGTATTCCCAAGAAACTATTAAGGAATGAATTTAATTAGGCTTATTTTGATGCCATTATTATATCAAGAAGAGTGGCGGGGAAGAAAAAATAAAATATTTCAAAGATTGGATGACTCGGTTCATCCTGGTGGCTACCAAAGGAAATCATATGGTGGATTAGGGGTAAATCATTAGTGACAACATCTATGGGTAGTTGTTGCAGTTTCCCAACACTAAGAAGTTCACCATGAATTCTTACCTAGTGTATTCCCTTGCCTTCACAAGACCATTTAAATTATTTTCCACATCTCCCCATGTGCCTCAAAAATCACCTACATATGAGAAGTATCTCGCAACTGACTCATAAGGAGAGAAATTCCCATTATGCCATGGTGAATGATGCATTCACCATGTTCATTATCAAGCTCCTTGAGGGAAATCTAGAACAGAGGATCTCTTCTCAAGCGGTTGCATTGATTGAAAAGTATGGGAGCCACTTCATCTAGTTCCCTACCTTCACCTACATCAGAATCTCTAGGCTATGATCTTGCTCCTCACAGGATACACAGGTACCTAAGTGACAAAATCATAATGTTTGAATTGTGCAGGCAATTGGCTCATGTTCATGTCAAGTGTAAGAATAACAAGAGGAAAGGTATTTCATTTCCCATCTCTTTGGTAATATATTCATGAAATAATGACACATATGCGGTTAACATAGAAGCATCCTTCGTCAACCTTAATCTTTACTCTTACACAACTAGGTCGACTTTAATATCAGGAGAAACCTAGAAACCTTCACCTTTCAAGGTTGCATCATATGCTCTAAATTGAAGACTACTAAACTTGAGGTACAAAAAGGGACTATATGTGAATGATGGTGGACCAAATGAGGAATATCAAATTTGATTGATTCATTAAGGGTATACAATATGATGGGTCGAGACTTGTTTCATCCTCGATTACCAATCGGTACAATATTCACCCCTCCCTCCAATTCCATTAAATGTCAAAGAATCATGTGATATTAAGGAGAAGATTGTAGTATTAATCCAAATATCAAGGGAATGGTTTGAAATAAATTTAATTTCTTTCATCAAGTTGATGGTCTCTTGACTCTATCCAAACATGTGTCTCATACTTCCTCTCTAAAGGCATCCGAAAAATCCATGAGCCCCACTCACTCGAAAGAATATTCAAAGATAATTATTGTGGAGGGAGAACACACTGAATATTCCTATCATATGAGGTTCCATAGGAAGGATAAGATCATTGAATATCCCATTGGTCCTTTCGAACAAGGTGAAATTGATCCTTAATAGTCTCCTTTTCACCAACAAAATCCAAGTGTATCTTCCTTGACAATGGATTCATCCCACCATGAGCAAGTTTTGATCCCCATAGAGTACCTAAAAGTTCCCCCATGCCTGATGTTGTGTCTACGATGGTGGAAAATTTGTCGTGAATTCATGAGTTGCTTTGGAATGATTCAAATATGGTGTAGCAAGAAGCAACACCTAATTTTGAAGCCATCTCAAAATTAATGAAAACCAAGAGGATAAAAAAACACAAGTAACCTCTCATTTCTTTAGTGGTGCATTTAGAGCCCGGTATGTGGAGATTTCTAGCCAAAGTTGCAAAACATGTGGAAGAGATGACTCAAGATGATTATGAGTGACCTGAATCTCCTTGGGGAAAACCACGCATGAAGGAGATGTACACATGTTCAAGGAGTGTGTGGCCCACTTTATTGCTAGGAATGAAGAGTATAAACAAACAATGGAGAAAATGGAGGTGCGTGTGATAAATCTCACTACTTATGTATCCTTCTTGGAACCTAATTCAGTGTCACCTCCTCCTATGGAAGTCATCTCTCCCATTAGTAGTTTTGACCCTCAGATGATCAAGAGAGCATGATGATGCACGATGCAAGTGAGAGATAATGATAAGTGGGTTGAAAGGATTCTCAAGAAAGGAAAGGAAATATTGTTAGAGGTTCTCTCATTGTTTGAATTTTCCCTCACCACTGCTTCCAAAGTGAAAGTGACCAAGGAGGAGATTGAGAAAGAAAAATCCCACTAGGACAAGTGTGTTTCCATTGGTATCCAAAATGAGCAATCTTGATTCTCACTCCTAGTGAGAAAAATTGTATTCAATTTCATCTCTGATAACTTGTCTCCTATATGGTCTTGCACAATGAGTGTTAGGTATGACATGATAAATGATGCTATCTTTGAGCTTAATTCTTATGGAGAGCATGCATCCCAAATCTTGGAAGGTATCAACAATAGTGTACAGAAGCTTAGGTCACCTCCACTCAATGAACATTCATTTATGGAAGAGCTCCTTAAGTCCTTCCAAGATTTGGTCAAGAAAGAGGCAGGAGATCCCTTTTCATTCAATGAGGATACTTTGGAATCTTTCACGAAATTAGAGGTTCAATCTCTAATATTACAAGAGATCATCAAGTCTGGTTCAACCAATGCAAGACCCTTGGTAGTGTTCTTGAAACTTGGATCAATGCTTTTGGTTTTGTTTGTATTCCATAGGTAGACAAGGTGGCACCTGTGGTGGCCTATTTCAGTAAAGAGTTCAAAGGTGAGGAAATCATTCCATGAGTATTTCCTTAATGCTCTTGATAATCGGATATTCATCGACAAAAGCTTCATCTTTGTATTTAGAATGATCATGCTCTCCCTCTCATTCCGTCTCTCTTCATGTTATAATTCTTTTTGATGGGTGTAGTTTTTCACTATTTTGTTTTATTTAATTAAGTGACCTTTAATTATACATTATAAGAGTTATTTTCATTAATAATAAAAAGGATCACTTTCTTTCCCTAAGAATAGGAAAGGTCATAAGTGATAAGAAGGTGAAAGGTCGTGTGGGGAGACAAAAATTCATATTATAAATCTATAAATTAGAATGGATTTTCTATTCCAAGGGGTTGTCAATTGTGAGTTGATAGTGGATAGATTTTTCTCTACTAGATACAAGAAAAATATTACTTTATTCTATTCCCTCTTGTCTATGTTTCCTCTACTTCATGCATCCTCAACTTTGTAAACATGGTGAGCTAAGAAAAAAAAGAAAGGTATTTGTACCTTTGATGAATGAATCAATATAACTTTGTGTCTTTGGTTTGTTAGTCTCATTGTTGTTTACACGGTTGAATTCTTCTAATTGAGTGTGGATCTACTCTAGTTAATGTTGTGAAATTTGCAAGTTCCTATTCACAAAATTAACCTTCCCTTCACTATATTATTACTCCCCTCTACCTCCTTTTCTAATCAAATTCTTCCCTTATACTAAGTACAAGAAATTTTCCATAGGTTTAGTGGAGTATTCTTGTGTGATCCTCGGCTTTATGACCACTTGTTGAATTTTTTTCTACATTCAATAAATTGGAGCCTCCCCATTACCAATAGGAAGGACTTAGTCCCAGAGCATTGGTGAAAATTCACTAATTTGATCTTGTGATAAAAAAATTCCAACACCTAGCCTGAAAAAATATAGGAATACCTAGATATTCTCCTTGTAAAGAGCCCACTCTCAAACCTAGAATTTTAGTACTTCCAATTTGTATGGCCCAGGAAGTTTTAAAGATGAAAATATTAGATTTGTGCTCATTTATGCACTACCCCAAAGTAAAGCCAATGATTCCAAAATTTATTTGAAGGCTCTTTCTTCTCTTTTCCTTGGTACACCAAAGAGAATAGTGTCATCAAAAATTTCTTGATGAGTAAGATCCATCAACAAGTTGTTGATGAGTAGGATCCATCAACTCTATGACTTTGATCCCCAAATCTTGAGATAGGTGTTCTATGCATATATGGATCTTAATAGATATTTAGTCATGAGAATGAATAGGTAGGGAGAAATATAATATCCTTGTCTCAAACCACTTGTAGATTCAAAAATATAGATGGTCTACCATTTACCGAGCTAGGATATGTAGGACCAAAATACAACTGACGATCTATTCACACTAGTCCTTGAAAAATATATAAATTTTCAAACAACTTCATGAGAAGTCAACAACTGACCCTATAATAATATTTTTTATGTCCAATATGATGAACATACCCTTCTCGAGAGTGTGATTCAAGAAATGAATTATTTCACTAGCTATCATAATTCCATCCTAAATCATCTTTCCATGGATAAAAACAACCTTATTTGGTGGAGATTAGAAAAGGCAACAAGAAAATTAAATCAATTTATTAAGATACTATTTTATAGATCATGTTGTAAAAGAACCATGATGTTGCCAAAGGAGGAGGGCTAGAGTAATTTTGGAATTAGGGAGATGAAAGTCGATTAAAGTCATCCAAGATCCTTCTTGAACTCCTTGATTCTTCAAAACCAAGGATACATCTTTCTCTACAATGTGTTGATACGTCTTTCTCTACAATGTGCTAAAATGCTTGAAAGAAATTTATTACACGACCACTTGGGCCTTTTTACACTAAAAAAGAGCGCTCGATCCATTAACAAGTATTCTTGATGATGTTTAATAAAGAAAGGAATGTTCCCGAGAGAGAAGATTTGGACCCCAAATTTTATGCTTCATAACTAACGCAGGAGATCTTGAAAAAACCAACTAATTCCTTGATTTATGAATATTTTATAAGATGGAAAACCTTGGATTTAATCATAGATGTGTGGTTCACACTACTTTTGGTTTTGATGATTATGAAGGAAACAAGTGATCTTTTATTCTTTTGTCCATGTTTCCCTTGATTATGTTTCCAGTAAAAATATGCATAGGATTGAATTTATTATAACTCAAAAATGAGGTGTTTCTCTTTAAGGTAACAATATCTATTCACACATACTTTGAATACTTCTTCATCAATTAACTCAATTCGGTTTCCATATTCGCTTTCTCAAAGATGTTTAAAGTGGTCGATATTCCAATCCTTAAGGAAATTATTGACATGAAATAGGTTTTACAAATATTAACATATTAGAGCCATTGAAATTTTGGGTAGAATTCCACCAACATTCCATTTCTTTAGGAAATGTGTCCCTAAGCCACATCAACACAAATTTAAATGGACATTTGAGAGGGAAAAATCTGAGCCAATTGAAAGATAAATTAGAAATTTGATGAATATGAAACCTAAAGTACTTTCTCTCAAGAACCTAATCATTATCAAGCCATGGTGAATTGATTATAACCCTATCCAACCTCATCTAAATTTCCAAAACCCAACATTCTATTAGTCCATGTGAACCAACCAAACTTGGGTTCATTATCAATATGTTCGTTACTCTCATGAATGAAATGAAATGAATTGTTTCTAATTATGTCCATTAGATTGAATGGTCTATGGGACCACTTGAAAACTCTAACTACTTAAATGCTTTTAGGATTATTGATATCTTTTGGAAGGATGCTACTTTTTCTAATTTGAGTTAGCATCTCCCTAAACCTTTTATTTTTATTTCCTCAAATAGCTTGTCATAGAACCAACTCTTTAAATTCCCTCATACTTACCTCTAATGTTATGTACTTTATGAGACCAATGTATGAGTGAGGAACCCTTTGGGTTCCTCCCCATTTTTCCTTTCTCAAAAAGATTGCATTGAAATATTTGTATATGACCAAAAAAATTACCTTATGAATGACTTTAAGGGAGCTCCATCCTTAACCTTTCACATTTTCTTGAGTGCACTTGATATTTAAGGAAGAAGTGCAAAATTTCTTTACATGACCAAATTAATGGCACTATAAGCATATTTATTGGAGGTTTTCTTAGTATCCAATTTTTGGAGCCAAAATCCTTCCAATTTTTTCATATGTTTCAATAAATATAATGAGATGCATATACTCACATAATATGTCAAGGATCATTCCACAATATTTTTTCAATTTGCAAGGATTACCCAAACAACCAAAAATTTCCTCAAGAAGTTTTTCTCTTTGAAACTCAATGGAAAAACACTAATTCTAATTAGGTTGACGTGAAAAGTGTTGGTGCTCAAATTAGTCTCACCTGTTTGTCATTGAAATTCCTCAGTTTGCGGCCTCTGTCATGTTTTCTATCTCCCGAGTTGGTGCTTGAAGAATCTGTCCTCCATTTGGTTGCCATGATCAATCCCTTCCTTGGTCAAAGATCACTTAAAGGTCCAAAATTTGTTTTTCATTTCTCTATCCATCTGAAGAGTCTGTAACTTGGGCATAAAACTCGGGTTTTCCTTTCCTTCCATTTTCCATAGTCACGTTTTGTTGTCCTGTCATTTTTGTCCCAAATACCTATGGAAACGTGATTGGATGTAGCTCGAGAGGATCATATTTGAGCCTTATAACATTTCCAAATTTTTGACCTTGAAGAAAGATTCATTTCTAGGCTCAAATGGTGATTTTCTTGCATTTTACGATTTGATGGGTGTATTTTTCCCGGTCAAATTTACTTCTCAACATCAATGGAAACATGGCCCTTTTTGGTTAGATGCAGCTCGGCGGGGCACTTTAAAAACTCTAAGGCTCACTTCAACCCAAAATTTTCCATGTGGAGGTTCCATGCATGTTTGGGGACCGGCCCCTAAGTTTTATTTTGAAGAAGCACCAAGAGGACACTTAGAGGCTTCCACTCACTCTGCCCTTTGCTTGAACTTTTCAACGGCCTAAGGAAACTATCTTGGACCCTAGACACATGGTGCCTTCCACTGAACCTTCAACTTTTTTAACAGACTCTATCAGACTGAGACACGTATTGATCCCATGCTTGTTTGGGGTCTCTACTTTTGGGGACCATCTCAAAATGTGCCATTAAGACACATGGAGGATTCCACTGGCTCCTTTTTACACTGAGACTTTTCAAAGACCAAAAGGTTTTTATTGGGCCCATGGTACGTGGAAGGCCCGTGCTTGTTTGGGACTTGCCTCTGTGCTTCTCTTTTGCAGTTGCGCTAAGGAAACATGTGGATGGCTATAATATAAAGTGGAAAAGGGAGAATCAACGGTTGTTGTGCATTTCACCTATTTTTTTGCCATTTTTGCTCCAAGACTCCAGAGACGCGAATACACACTATTTTTCATCATTATTTGATGAAATTCCTTGTCATCTCTGTCATCTGTAGGTGCCATTGAATGGATTTGAAACTTAAATTATGAGTCCAAGGATTGTTAAGGTCACTATTTTGAAGTGGGAATTGCTCAGGCACTCGCAAAGATGAGAATTACCAGAGGAAATAGATGTGAGGCGAATTGCAGAGGAAAGAGAGGGAAAAGGGATGAAATGATAAGGTTGCGGCAGTGCGAGGTGTTGCCTCGAGAATGAAAAAGATTACCTATCAGATCCAGCTATGTAGAGCCTCCAAAAAATGATTAAAGGGGGATTTCTTGCATGACATAATCAGAATGATTAAAAGGAGTGTCAAAATGGTTGTGGCATGGCATCCTAGTCATTAGTCGAGGGTCTGAGAAATGTGATCAATTCATGATTTGTCCACCTGGCAGATGCGGGTGTGAATTTGTTAAACGTCACTTTCTGTAACAAATTAGTAGCAAGCAAAGGTCCCTCGAATATTCTTCTTTTTGGGGACAAAATTTGGGGTGAATGAAATGTATAAATGCAATGAGAATACTCTTGCAAATGGTCGAGTTTGAATTCCTAAGAGAAAATTTGAGAAAGCCTTATTCTAAGAAGCCCGTCTGAGATACCTGGTTAATTTCCTTTGTGTTATATTTTCTATCATGTCAATTTGGTTACTGGATGTATAGCCATTGACGAGCACTGAGATTTCTCTGGAAGGTTTCCCTATTTGAGTAATTTAAGTAATTTTGAAATTAATTTGTGTCCAATCTCTAGTAATTTGTGTCTGCTTTGTTTTAGAATGTCTGTAAATAGTTTCTTTCATTCCTATTGCAATCTTACATTGAAATATTTTTGAAATCACACAGGATCTCATCCATGTGACAGTTTAATGGTATTTTCAATTTCATTTCAAGAAGAGCCTTCATCTTGGATGAGATAAACAAATTTAAAATCAATTCACTATCATTTGTTGATAAAGATTATCTGTAAGTCTTTGGGTGTACCTTAGGCATGATTGATAAGAGACTTTGGTGTTTAATTGAGTCTTTCAATTCGAGCCTTCGTGTTAGAGTCTTAAAGATTATGTGAAAACATGTTGATCTTGTTATGTTTGTGGAGACTGTTTTCATGTTATAGTGTGGTACACCTTCATGTGTTACACTCGGGTATTTTTTTCGTAAGCAATCCCCTTGCACGGTGAGTGGGTCAAGGGGATTTGGGGCGAAGCCCCAAACAAATTTTCATGGGTGGTTTATTAACCCATGGGTAATGGGTAACCGTTATGGGCTGTTTTTGGGCCCATGGTTTTTCGTACCCATTATTTTAATACCCACGGTTTTTGCCCATTATTTTGATACCCACGGTTTTGTATCAAATGCTTAAGCAATTGTCTATTTATATGGTCTTATGCATATGATAAATAGACAGGAAAATGTATTGTAGATGTGCTTTGAATTCGGGTGTGAATTATGTAGATTTTGTTGAGCATAGCTCCAAATGGATCTGGGTATTGTATTGAGAGAGTGGAGGCTTGTAATAAAATCTGAGCAAGTGATTCTTGGTGGACATAGCCCAAATTGGGTGAACCACGTTAAATCTTGTCTCTCTGTGTTGTGTTATTTATTTTGCACTTTTATTTGAGATCTGTAATATTTTTGCATATTAGTTTCTCTTTTGCGATTACAAGGGATTATTCCGCATATTTTATCTCTTATTTCCTCACAATTGGTATCATAGCTTTGGTTTGGTTTCTTTGAAGTGTTGAATCGCGGGAAAGTTTTTAGCTTGAGTGGGAGCTATGGCAGATGATGGAAGATCTAGGGTTGATAAATTCAACGGGAAGAATTTCAGTCTTTGGAAGATGCAGATGGAAGATTACCTTTATCAGAAGGATCTTTATACTCCGTTGTTTGAGAAGGTGAACAAACCCTTCAGTATGATAGATGCGGAATGAGATTTGTTGGATTGGAGGGCACTTGGAATGATCCGGCTATGTCTTGCATCTTCGATATTATTTAATGTTTCAAAGGAAAAGACTACAAAAGAATTGATGGATACATAAGGGAAGTTGTATGAAAAACCCTTTGCCTCTAATAGGATATTTTTAATGAAAAAGTTGTTTAATATGAAGATGTCTAAGCATGGTTCAGTAGCAAATCATCTAAATGATTTTAATATGGTTCTAAATATGCTAGCTTTGGTTATAATAGAATTTGATGAAGAAGTTAGGGCTTTATTAGTTCTGTGCTCTTTACCTGAGAGTTGGAATATCCTGTAATGGCGGTAAGCAACTCGGTTCTGCTAACTCAAAGTTGAAGTTTGAGGATGTTGTAGGGGTGATTCTAAGCAAGGAAATGTGAAGAAAAATCTCTGGTGAATCTTCTACTTGGGAATGCTTTGACAGTGGAAACTAGAGGGAGACAGAAGAATAGAGGAAACCGTGGAAAATCAAAGGATCGGGCAAGGTCAAAATCCAAAAGTAAGATAATATCTTGCACTATGGAAAGTCTGGGCATGCAAAGAAGGATGTTGGGAGCTTTGGGACAAGAATAAACGATAGGAAGAAAACAAGGAGGCAAATGTGGCATCGAGTAATGTATGTCGGGATGCTTTGATTCTTTCTTTGCATAATATTACTTGAATATTAGGTTTTAGATTCGGGGCTTCTTTTCATGCTACTCCACATAGGCATTATTTTGTTGATTATGTTCAAGGGATTTTAGGCATTTTTTCTTGGTGATGATGAGCCTTGCGGTATAGTTGGAAAAGGTTATGTTCGGTTAAGATGTAGAATGGGAATACATGGCTATTGAAGGATATCAAACACGTGCCTACATTAAGGAGAAATTTGATATTGGCGGGGAAATTGGGAAGTGATGGTTGTCTTGTGATATTTACAACCCGACTCTTGGAAGGTTACAGGGTGCTCTTGTGGTGGCAAGAGGTAAGAAGGTTGAAACCTTGTATTTAACCACTAATAGTACTATGATTGTAATCTTGTGGCTTGGATGCGAGATACAACATTATGGCACTATAGGCTTGGTCATATGAGCCATAAGGGCATGAACATCATAAAGAATAATTTTCCTGGATATACAAAAACAAGTTTGGATTTCTGTGAGAACTGCATATATAGGAGATAGAAGCGAGTAAGTTTCTCAAGGTTGGACCTATGAAGAAAGAGAGTAAGAGCTAGTACATTCGATGTGTGGGGGCGGCTCGGGTATCATCTCTTGGGGATCAAGTTATTATGTTACTTTTATTGATGATGCAACAAGGAAAGTTTGGTTTATTATATTAGAAACAAATCTGATGTATTTGATACTTTTGTTAAATGGAAAGCCTTGGTAGAGAATGAAACAGGTCTTAAGTTAAAATGTCTCAGATTAGATAATGGAGGGGAGTATTGCAACAAATAATTTGATGATTATTGTTCTAAGAATGGAATCCGTGCAAAATAGTTCCAGGGACCCCCACAAGTAGAATGGGGTGTCAGAAAGGATGAACAAAACAATAATGGAACGTGCTTAGGAGTATGAGGATACATGCGGGATCGCCTCTTTATTTTTGGGCGAAGCGGTGAGCACAATCAGTATACTTGATAAATAGAGGACCCTCAAGTGCCTTGGATGGAGGCATACCTGAGGAGGCTTGGTACGGTAAGAAAGTCAATTACTCATTTCTTAGAGTCTTTGGATGTGAGGTGTTTGTTCATATTGACAAGGATGATAGGACCAAGCTAGAGGCTAAATCAGAAAAATGCACTTTTATTGGTTATGGTGGTGATGAATTTGGATTTAAATGTTGGAGAAGGACAAGAAAATAATTCGGTCTAGGGATGTGGTATTTAATGAGAAAGTCATGTATAAGCAACAGTTGCAGGAAAACAGGGAAGAATCTAAGAAATAATATGTAGTGGTAGAGGATCTTCCGGATGGGACAGTGACCCATGAATCAATTCAGGAACCTACTCAACAGGAACCCCAAACTCCTACAGTGAGGAGGTCTTCTAGGGTAAGAAAAGAACCTGAACGTTTTTCTCCTTCTCTTTATTATTTATTACTCGGTGATAGTGGAGAGCCGAAAGCTTTGATGAAGCAATGCGGGTAGATGCCAGTAAGAAGTGGGAGCAAGCCATGGATGAGGACCATAAGTCTCTCATGGAGAACCAGACTTGGGATTTGGTGAAGCTACCGGAAGGCAAAAGAGCATTGCAGAACAAGTGGGTGTATAGAGTTAAAGATGAAGAAGGAGGAAAGAAAAGATATAAGGTCCGGTTAGTGGTTAAGGGGTTTGCACAGAAACAAGGTATATATTTTGATGAGATTTTTTCTCCTGTAGTAAAAATGTCTTCTATCAGAATTGTTCTTGGAATAGTGGCAGCAAAGACTTGCACTTAGAACAGTTAGATGTAAAGACTGCATTTCTCCATGGTGATTTAGAGGAGGAGCTATATATGCAGCAGCCAGAAGGATATGAAGTCAAAGGTAAAGAGGAGATGGTGTGCAAACTGAAGAAGAGCTTGTATGGCCTAAAACAAGCTCCACGTCAATGGTATAAGAATTTTGATAGCTTCATGATGGAGTAAGGTTATATTAGATGTCATTCTGACCATTGTGTGTATACAAAGAAATTTGAGGATGGAAGTTATATTATCATGTGTTTGTATGTTGATGACATGTTGGTTGCAAGTAAAAACATGCAGGAAATAAAAGTACTCAAGAAACAACTAAGTGAATCCTTTGATATGAAGGATTTGGGGGTAGCCAGACAAATCCTTGGTATGAGGATAACTCGGGATAGGAAGGAACGGAAGTTGACTTTATCTTAGGAAGAGTACATTAAGAAGGTATTGGATATGTTTAACATGCAGGATGCTAAACCGGTTGGGACTCCTTTAGCAGGCCATTTTAAGTTATCAAAGGAGAAGTGTCCCAAGACAGAGCAAGAAAGAAACCAGATGTCCAAGGTACCTTACTCATCAACGGTTGGTAGTTTGATGTATGCTATGGTGTGCACTAGGCTTGATATTTCCCATGCAGTGGGAGCTGTGAGTAGATTTATGAGTGATCCAGGTAAAGAGCATTGACAAGCAGTAAAGTGGATCCTTTGGTATTTGAGAGGGACCATGGAAATAGTTTTTGATATGGTGGATCGACACCACTTTACGTGGTTATGTAGATTCAGACATGGCTGGAGATGTTGACAACAGGAGGAGCACGACATGTTATATTTACACTATAGGTGGGACAGCAGTGAGCTGGATTTCATGACTACAGTAGCTGGTGGCTTTATCAACCACGGAGGTTGAGTATGTTGCTGCCACAAAGGCAAGCAAAGAGATGATTTGGTTACAACAATTGCTTGAGGAGTTGGGGCATAATCGAAGGAATGTAAGCTACATAGTGATATTTAGAGTGCTATACACCTAGTTAAGAACTCTACTTTCCACTCCAAGACGAAGCATATACAATTGAGATATCACTTCATCAGGACAGACTTTGGAAGAAGATAAGTTGAAGTTGGAGAAGATTCATACCAATCGAGAATCCTGCGCAAACATGATGACCAAGGCGGTCACAAGGGATAAAATAAAGCTATGTTCAACTTTGGTTGGCCTTTGTGGATGACAGTGAAGGGTGAGAAGCTTACTCAATGGAAATTAGTCTCCAAGTGGGAGATTGTTATGTTTGTGGAGCTTGTTTTCATGTAAAGTGTGGTACACCTTCTATGTATTACACTTGGGTATTTTTTTGGCGGTCCCGTTTCTTGGTGGCTGGTCAGAGGGTTCGGGGCGAAGCCCCAAGAAGCAAAATTTTCATGGGTGGTTTATTAACCCATGGGTAATGGGTAACCGTTATGGGCTGTTTTTGGGCCCATGGTTTTTCGGTACCCATTGTTTTAATACCCACGCTTTTTTCCCATTGTTTTGATACCCACGGGTTTGTATCAAACTCGCTTAAGCAATTGTCTATTTATATGGTGTTATGCATATGATAGATAGAAAAGCAAATGTATTGCGAGATCTACTTTGAATTCGGGTGTGAATTCTCAGTATAGTTTGTTGAGCATAGCTCCAAATGGATCTGGGTATTGTATTGAGAGAGTGGAGGCTTGTAATAAAATCTAAGCAAGTGATTCTTGGTGGACGTAGCCCAAATTGGGTGAACCATGTTAAATCTTGTCTCTCTGTGTTGTGTTATTTATTACGCACTTTTATTTGAGGTCCAGTAATATTTTTGCATATTAGTTTCTATTGTTACGATTACTGTAAGGGATTATTCCACATATTTTATCTCTTATTTCCTAACAGATCTGGGCCTCCACTGAAGCACACCTTCTGGTTGAAGGAATGTCTTAACTATTCTGAAGTATTCTGTTGTTGAGTTGTTCATTATTGTGAAGTCCCTTCAAAGATCTGGTATAATCAACTTTATCCTACTTCATCTCCCACCAAAATCATTCAAAGACCATGAATCCTCCCTGAACCACCCCTGTTTGCCTGTATCAACAAAGGAACAAAATCTACTTGTAAAAATATGCAGAACAATCAGGATTCCATAATGTCTTTAGTAACCTTAGCCTTGTGTTGAAAATATCTCCATCTTCTGGAAGTGACAACTCGTGAGAGTCAGATTTGGTGTGTTGATCATATTTTCCCAAGGTTTTCTTTATAAAATTTGTGCAAAAGAAAGGTATCTGCATCTCCTTTAATAACAGAGGTTACAAAATAGGTTCTCTTACCTTGGTTAAAAGGCACAACCTAAAATAGTTAGGATAAGATCAAATCCTTTTAAGTTGCTACCCACTTCTTCAAGGCCTGAGTGCTAAAAAGTCAGATAAATTGCTTCCCACTACAAAACAACATACATAATCATTTATCTCGCTTTTGAGTTTCTGTCAAATCCATGATCTTTTGCTCGGTTTGTGAAGAAGAGTAAACCAGGGTACCAACAAAAAGGATTTAAATTTGGTTTTCAAGGTTAAAAAAGAGACCACCTCCTTTAAAAACCTCTAAATTCTACTCTTCATAGGGGAAAATTGTAGTGAAAATACTATAGGAAGAAATATTTAGGCAATATTTCCTCCCAGGTTTGATTTCACCCATTTCTCCATACGTGTTATAGCTGACCATTAACATTTTGCAATCATAACCCTAGCCTTAAAGATCTCAAATTCCTTATCTAGATTGTTACCCACAAAATCTAAATCTAAATTTGTCTTAGTATGATCATGAAGATATGAAAGACCATAAAGATTTGATTTAGGTTTTGAGCCTCTTTGCATCCACTTTACAAAATCTTGTATCACTTTTATTGTTTTAAATATATTGATTTTAAAAATGGATGGTCAATTTTTGTTTAAAATGTTATGCACAATCATTTTTGATAAATTACATGCACCCTATACGAGGTTTTGGTCCAACTAGTGTTGGAGATAAAATGAGTAATTATCTATATTGTATCAAATTGTTCAACTAAATCAAGTTAATAGAAACATATTAAAATATGTAACTTTTAGCTTTAAAACCTCATTGGAGAAATAATTTTTCGTAGTGTGAATTGTTGGTTTCTACCAACGGTCACAGACTAAGCCCCTCCTTTGATATGGGGAGGATCCTATTATTGAATGTAAACTACCTAAATATGTGGGGTGGCTATTAGACTAGGGATCACATGGGAATACTCTACTAAAACTATGGCAAAGTGCATACAAGGTACAAGGGAGGAATTTATAGCGGAGATAGGTAAAGGGGAATTGGGGAAATAAGGAGAGAGAGGGTTACTATTGTGATTAGGCTTACATAGTTCACATACAATAACCATAGTAGGTCCACATTCAATTAGAAGAAAAAACAATGCTAAAAATGATAAGAATAACAAATCATAGACACAAAATTCCATTGATTCATTTATCAAAGAAACTTTCTTGGTTTTACAAGATTATCATGTATACAAAGTTGGAAAGTAGAGAGAGAGTAGAGGAACATAAGCAAAGGAATAGAATAATTACATCTTTTATTGCTTGATGTAGTAGTGGTAAATATCAATAGCATATATTCAATCAATAATTTTCAACCCCTTAGAATGGAGGAGCCATTCCAATTTATAGCATACAAAAATGTCTTTTCATCTACCCCCACATGACTTTTCACCTATCTTCATCACTTGTGACCTTTCACATTCCTAAGAGGTGAGTCTTTTTCTTATTAGTGAAAAAGACTCTTACAATGTTAATATTGAGGGTCACTTAAGTGAATAAGACGAAATAACAAAAAGTACATTCTTAATGGAAAATTAGAATATGGAGAGAGAGGGAGGAGAGAGAGAAAAAAAAGGGTTGACTTATATAATAGAGGTGAAGCTTTGTTAATGGACCTTTTTGGAAATGCTTCATGAATGAGAATCTTGACCTCGGATTTCCCATTGAACGATCGACGGTGAGATTGTATATGCTTCCTCCTATTGTGAGATGCGAGAACACTCCAAAGTGTTGAATAAGTGTTTAGAAACACTATTGTGAGGCATTGCAAAGTGAACCTAGGATGACCACTAGCATCACCCATGATGATCCTCTCCTATAAGGCATCTCATGACTATTGCCAAGTAATGATCGGAATATTGATGTTTCAACACCCCCATAGGATTCATAATGTTATTGATTTCACATGTTTCTTGAATGACCATCTATGGAATCATAATATCGTGGTTGTAAATTAATATTATGATGAGATGTAGAAACGGTCCAAGACATTGAAGTAGTGTTGAAGAACACTGTTATGATATTTTCAATGTGGAAAAAACATGGTGGTTTCTCCAATAGGAGTTAGGACATAAGGATCGTTTTCTCATTTATCTAAACCTTCAAAATTCACTTTTGTGACCAAGATCTAACTCCATGGTGCTAAAACCTTTTGGTGATTTTATTTCTTTTACGATATGGGTCTTCATCATGTAGGTGAAAGGATTACTCCTGAGTGAAAGTCTTGTTAGGTGGCCACCTTTTGGGATGAAATGGGGTGATGGAAATGTCCTTCCTTCTTAAGGCATGATCGCACTATAAGGTTTTAGGTGAGTTTTTAAGAACACTACCAAGTGGAAAAAAGTAGATGAAACAAAGATGATTTACCATTCTTGTAAATGTGATGCTTCAAATGACGATCATAACCTCCTTGTCTTTCATGTCTCTCGTAATATTCTTTGAATGGAATCATACTTAGAATGCTCGTGCACTTTCTTGCTCGATGCTTCTTATTCAAAGGTTATGTCACCGAGAAGAAATAATTGGATTCCAATAAAGAGAAGGGGGCTGCATGGATCCATTTTACATGGATCAAGAGGCTTCATAGTATTTTTTATGATTCTCACCTTCTTATGAAGTTTCCTAGAACAAGGAACCTCTATGTGCCTTATTTTCCTCATATTTCTTTTTGAAGGTTCTTATTCAAAGTGGTCCTTGGTGACACTAAAGTGATATTTTGATTGCAATGTATCTTCCTTTGAGGAGTGACCACACTACCAAATATTTGAATGAGTGTTTAAAAACACTATTATGTGAATGGTATCAAGTAAAACCGAGATAATTTCTCATTCTTGCATACATGATGATTCACATGAAGGATACCCATTTACCTTTCTTAACTCCATAGTACTTCTTAAATGAAATTAGATTTGGGGATGCTTACATACCTTATTACTCATATGCCTCCCATGGGGAAAATATGATTTCTTGATCCTTCACATATGATGGATTTGAGTACCTCGATAGCTTGATTAACTCACTTTGACTTCTTTCTCAAAGAAATGGTGGCGGATTTAGGACATGATGATCCTCAACTTATTGCATGAGCTTCACATTTAACTCTTGAACAAGATGACACCCTTTTTCACTTCACAACTCACTTCCTCAACCGAGATGCTACTTGAGTGAAAACATGCCTACAACATCTGAACACCCTTTTGATCAATTTATTCCTTGTGGAAATGGGATTTGAAGACGAATAACTTACCTCGACCTATAAATTACACTCGATATCATCACCAAACAATGATTAAGTATTTAGGAATGCTATCAAAGGGTATGCATTTTTGTGAGCTCAATATGATTTCTAGTATTGTTCGCGATGATCTCATCTCATCATTAAGCTTCTTGCATTAAGTTGTGCTTCATGCGGGGATCACTTCAAAAATGGTGCTTTGAGATTTTAAGGATGGGTTTATTTTCTTTTTATGTGAAGAAACAACTTCTTGACCTTACGGTGATGGAAAAAAGCAACAAGGTGAGTGAAAATAGAGCTACCAACAACTTTTTTGCATCGAAAATAGAAAATTTCTATTTTTAGTGGGTGGGGTCGAAAAGTGCTTTTTCGAAATTTTGCAAAATCATTTTTCTCTATAGATCCTAATAAAATTAGGCTATTTTTAGACATTTGTTATTTCATGACCTGTTATTTTGGAATTTTTCCCAATTGACCCTTTTTGGTGTTTCTTATTATTCCATGATGTTCTAAACACCGAAAGTTTTTCACTTTTGGAAACTCATTATTTTTAAAGTATCATTGTTCATAGGAAATTATATTTTTAGGAACCGAGACTTACCAAAGTTATACTGCATGAAACCACCATCACTATGTTTTGTTTTGAACCAAGATCTCCCCGCTCCAATTTTCACAGCTTTTTCCATTTATTGAATCGCTTGAAATCAAAAAGAAAAGTTTTGGGGTTTGGAATCTCAATTTATTGATGCTAAAAAAATAGGGCATCTATGAGTTTACATCACAATCATCCCAAAGGAATTATAGAGATAAAACTACTAGAAAAATTTCAACCTATTCGGATGCACGATTTGAAAAATACGAGAAAATATTGATTTCGGAGGTTATGGATGTCTCGAGGAAATTTTGGCAACATCTATGGTTAAAATTATGGTTTTTGAAGGTGTGAAAACAAAAAAATTGAGGATAGAAACATGTGTAAGATAAATCGAGTTGAAACTATGTTTAATTAAGCTTTTATATCACCATGTTGACAATGGTTCAAATCGAGTTAAATGGAGCTTGTCGAGGTTAAAATATGGTTTTAATGGTGTAATGGGGATAAAAAGGAAAATATGGGATCCAAAGTGAATCTTGGAGTAGGATTGAGATAAATGACAAAGACACGATCAAGTGTGAGTGAGATAGAGGGCTAGGAAAACCACCTCTAGAGCCGGAGAGAGTCACATGGAGGCCTGTGGGTTTGAGCATGGGAATGGGAACATTTTACTGTCCCCTCTATCCCCATGGATAATGGGGACACAAACATGTGCCCATGGTGAAGGTTGGATGAAATTTTAAGCAAGGGGGCTAGTGTGAATGAGAGAAGGGAGATGAAAAATAGACTTGTATAGCACAAAGAGGTCACATGAAAGTCCAGGGGGTTGGATTGAGAAAGGAGCAAAATTTCTTGTACGATTTCTCCCCTTTGGCACATTGGGGGCATCACGAAACACATTTTCACCCATGGTGATGGAGTGAGGGCACACTTTTGTGTCCCTCATGTCCCCTATGTCCTAAGGGACATACATGACACACGGGACACCGTGTGCTCTAAAGTGCACCTATGGGAGGAGAATGGGGGCACAATTTTATATCCCTCATGTCCCCCATGTCCCCAAGGGGAAATAGGGACAAGATTAGGTCAAAAGTGGCCTTGTCATCAATGGAAAGCTTGATTTTACACTTTGGCTGACCAAAAATAGCCCGAAAACTTACTTCTTTCACCCTGAAGGCTTAGGATGATATTTTGGGATCAAATATTATATGATTTTTACTAAAAAAAATCATTATAATATCAATGTAATTTTTTTAAGACATTTAATCCACCTTAAAATAAAACATTTGGCCCCTTTTTATTCGTAATCGCGAGGGCAAATGCATTGTTTGGGTTGTCTCAAGAAACTTTCAAGCCTTGGAGAAAAATGTATGTTACTAAATTGTACAAAATTATCATACATTTCAAATTCGTATTTTTTTCCTCTTGAATCCTTATGGAGCTTTCAAAATAATCCAAAGAATTTGAGATTCATTACTAGAGTGCTCATTCCTTGTACTTGAAAACCTATTGTTGAGAAAAACTTTCCGAATGACCAAAACTTTCCTAAATATTCATAATTTTTTTCCAACACCTTAAAGACTCCCCAATATCACCTCCTGGATACTTAAGAGCTACCAACAACTTTCTACACCGAAAACTGAAACTTTCTATTTTTAGTAGGTGGGGTCGGAAACTACTTTTTTAGAAATTTTGCACAATCCTTGTTCTTTGAATATCCTAATCAACTTAGGATATTTCCACTTATGAGGATTTTCTATTTTTAGAAAGTTTTTATTTTTATACATCTACTTTTTCCTAACCTGTTATTTTTGGAATTTTTCCCAATTGACCCTTTTTGGTGTTTCTTATTGTTCCATGATGTTCTAAATATTGAAAGTTTGCTACTTTGGGAAACTCATTAGTGGTGCAAATCAACTTTTAGCAATTAATATATTGTACATTGGATTACATTCATTTAGTTGTAAGACCAGTGGAGCATGACTTGAAATATTTTTGGTGTTGTATGCACATTATCATTGATCTAAGAGGTTAGAAAGGAAATAACTATCACATAAAAATGTTGAAAGTAAAATAAAACTCAAACTTGAAAATGGACTATTACTAAATGTTATTACTTGAAACAAAGTTACAAATTCAGAGAGAAGATTGTTTCTAAGGAAATATGCATGAAATGAAACAATGGAGGGGATTTAGCAGACCTCAAGTGGGCCCTGACTTGGGTGTTAATCCCTTCCTAACTCTGTAACTAAAAACTAAATGACAAAACTCATATTTATTTATTGATTTGTATAAAACATTACATCTAGGAACAAAAGATCAAAGTAATCTCTTTTTCTAATTCCAAATCGACTTATTACTTACTTGATTTTCTTACAAGGCACCAACCCTTTCATTTACATTCTATCATTTATAAAACATGAGAAGAATAAGAATACAATAAGGAGTCTTCAATAGAACAAGTGATAGATTTAGCATGTGTTTTAAATACACAAGTGTTCAACTAACAACCAGTCCATGTTCAAATAACAATCAGTTCTTCACTAGTTATTAATCAATGACCAAATAAAAGAATGATTTTTTTCTCAAATTTCCATGTTTGTGTTGTAACTACTTATCTAATGGCACGTGAGGATTTAAGTGTCATCACTTCATGTTTCAAAATATCTTCATAAGTGTGGGTTCTTTGTTGTGAATGATTTCCTTATGTTGTGGACAAGTTCTTTTGCACGAGATAGGTTCCTTTGCTGCATATGACAAATTGCTTACAACCAAAAGTGGCATAAACACATCTAATCATCCAAATAATTTATTGGAATAACAATAATAAATGCATACATAATATCACAAATTAAAGACAATTAGATATAACTATATCAATTAGTCATTATGCCAAAAGTTTATGGCTATAATAGTGATGTTCAACAATGTACTTAGGAAATACATAGACATGGCTACAATGGTCTAATCAAAATACAAAATATGATTTGTTATGAAAGAAATTAATACATATCATCACCACCCATAGGATTAAATGATTGAATTTCCTCATTCAAGATTTTTATATCTTATCTATTGGAAGATGCATTCTTTTCTCAAATCTATGGATGTTCTTGTTCCTTCCTCTTCTGAGAAGATATATCCATAATTCCTTCTTAATCTATCCTAAACCCTATCTTACATCCTCTCGATTGATAGATATATTTCCTATCCAAGGTGTAATTGGGAAATGAAATATGGGAGGATGATAAGCTATAGGAAACCAATCATCCTCACATTTATTTTCTATTTCAATATATTTGTTCACCTTGTGTAACGTTGGAAGTAGATTTATATGTGAGTGCATTTCTTTCCTTTGGAGTGCAAGTGATAACTCTATCCATCTGGCTCTGCATGCCATCATAACCTGAAATGCATTTTCTTTGATCATGTTCTTGACTTTTGTGTGGGCTTCCATCCTCATTCTCAACACTTTGTTTCTGATTTCATCCACTTCCATATACTTGTCATATTCTTCTACAATTTCATCTGATGTTGTTGCCTCAGCTTTGATATATAGTGGTGTAACCTTCTCCAAATGTCTATATGCCTCCATTTTCTTAGCTCTTTCCATTTCATTTGAAAGATAAGAACATAATGCCTTAACATGTACATCCCCAATATACATAATTGGGATCCAATCTCTGTCATATGGAAGGGCATAATTATGCAAATATAGCTCACATAATAAATTATGCAGTTCATGTGTACTATGTTGATATAGAGTAAATAATTTCTTGGCTGATCTAATGTCATATATCATATCAGAATTTATGCAAGTAAACTTGTGGTATAACATATTTTCTTTTAGGTATATGGCATAGACATTTGATGGGGGTCTAGCAACTCAACATGTCAAATGTTACCTTCATTATTTCCTCTTATTTTTGTTTCAGCCTTCTAATATCCTTGTCTTTGTCTTCCATTTCCTCCTTATGTTTAGAGATAAGGTCTTCCTTCTCCTTTTCCCATTTCTTCTTGATCCTGTTAATGTAAGTGTCCCTTTGTAGCAACATATTTTCAATATTGGGCCCCATAGTTTGTGTTCCCATCTCACTGCAAGATGGTTTTTCAAGTTCCTTTATGATTTCATGAATAATATTTGGGGGTTGCATTGGTTCTACATTTTCTTCTTGCAAACTATAATTTTGTGATTGTTCAATAACTTTCTCAATGAATTGTTCATTGACATCATCTATAGTCATTTTCTCTTGTTCATTTCCTCCTTCCACTCCTCTTCTACTTGTCTCACTTCATGACTCTCTACTTCATGAATTGTTCCCTCATTTTGATTTAGTTCTTCTTGTCCTTCCATTGGTTGTTCATGGTATTCTTGGCTCTTAATTTATTTTGGTAGCATGATATTTATACTCTTTTTCCAATGGTTCAAGCTCAAAATTTTCTTCTATGGCTTCCAAATCACTATCTAATGAGATGGGTTGAGATTTTCTTGAACTAGAGGTTTTTGTCCTCTTTTTCCTAAGCCTATAGGAGTGCCTAGTTTGTTTTGGAGTAGAATGAGTAGATTTCCTTTTGGTTTTGGAAGTGGAGGTTTCAAGGGAGGAAAATTCCAATAAAGTTTCAAAAATAAAGATTCTCTCGGTGAAATAGGTTTTCTTGAGACCAAAATATGTCTCATTATATCACCAAATAACACTCTTATTCTCTCTCTTAAAATAAAGCTTTCAAGTTTTCATTTAGATGTATTTTTAATAATGAGATATCATATTTAAGGTGAATAGAGGATTTATCTTATAATCTCTTTAGAAATCTATTTATAATCTAATTGTTGTTATTCCTAATATTTCTTCTAAAGTTGGAATGCAATAGTGTCTAGAAAATAGATCATAAGCAACTCTACTCCAAGTTCATAGATTTAGCTACCGAAAGTCTTCACGTAGCTGTATTTAATGCCCACCTACAAGTAAATTCTTCACACAACTACGAAACACCCATCTAGTGAAAGTATTTTGGTTTGTTCCAAAATAATGTAAAGGAGCACCGAACTATTCATCCCACTCTTTACTTCCACGTCATCAACCAAGAATATTGATCCAAACATGTGGCAATCCAAATTCATGCATGCATGTGGCATTCCAAGAAGAATTAAAAGTCATAGGACTTAAGACTCCTCCATTTTCTCTTCATGTTTCAAGGATGAGTAAATAGTTGAATAATATTAGGAATGTTGAATAAGTACTCTCCCACTTTGTGTTCCTAGATTAAAGGGATGAATTGTAGAAATATTCTCCATGATAAGTGGGTTGTTATAGTTAAGTTTTTTTAGTATTTATTGCTTTAATAAATCTGCCAAGAATAGAAATGTAGTTAGTTCTTGGAGTGTGGACCAAGTAAACTAGGAGTAATGTCTATAAATGCCTCTTCCATATATTTGGAAAGGGGACATATTTTGTAAATTAGTTTTTAATCAATACAAGTGTAGTTTTAAAATTTAATTGTCAATTTGCTCCAAATCTAAAGGGAAGAGAATGGCCAAAACTTCTCTTCCCCCAAGGAGGAGTATATTTTTGTTATTTCTTAGCATAGTCTATTTACTACTGATTTATTTGATGAGTTTAGTTGTGTGTTTCTTTTTACATGCATGTTTAATTTTAGTATGTTTTCTTAGGAAGAAGTACTATTGAATAAGATTTATTTCTCCTTTTGCATATAGCTTTAGACACCGCTTGGTTATAATGACACCAACTTGTTTATGAGTTGGTTAAATGAACTCTTACAACGACCCATCAATAGGTGTAGGGTTTCTTCTCTGGAAGGTAAAATTTTAGAATTTATTATTTCCTTACAATGATTGGATGTCATACTCGAGGTGGGGAAGAGGGTGGTGTGAATTCTGTAATATGTGAAGTAAAACTTTCAATGTTGTTTCTCCTTTTTCTCCTCTTTCCCAACAAGGTTTCAATATTTTTCACTCTCACAAAATCATCCCATGATATTTGAGGGTGCTCTCTCTACAAAGTGTTTTTGACCACTAGGGTTATTATACATTGATGTGACAGGGATGCCCTACCCCTTTGAACCTCTTTGCTCATTTTCTTAAGCATCTCATGAAATAAATTTGGAACATTCACTCTATGATTTTTTTCAAACGATTTAACAATTTGAAATGCATTGTACTTAACCTTGAATATATCCATTCACAAGTAAAATATTGAATGAAAATATTGGTAACTTTTGCCCATAAAGGTTTTAGAGATGTTCTAATAAACCTTGGTGGTCTGAGATGAAATCCTCATCATTGTCTACAAATTCTCTTCTTGTTGCTTCAGGTCAACTTTTTGTGGAAATGGCTCTCCCTGAGCTAGTAAACTAGTGACCTCTGCTAAAATCTCATCACTTACCCTGATTGTTAACCCTTTTACCTTTTCCTCTCCATTATTCAGGGTATTTACAAACTCTTCCACAACTACCTCATCAAAGCCTTGAAATTTTTAATGTATTGCATCCACCATGATTCTCAAAGTACTGCACAATCTCACATTGGGATGATTCAAAAATTACAAATGCACTTTTCAGTTCATATCTGATCAGGTCACCTCCCATGGTAGATACACAACTTCTCCTAGGTTCAATACATAACCAGATAATTTTTCCTTGAAATTACTTTGTAAAAATGAATTGTGTTGATGGATTTTCATTTCTTTGAACTTTATTACCAAGGGGAAAAGCAATACGTTTAGGGGTGATTAATCATTAAGTGGATGTGACAACATTGAGTACATGAAGCAAAATGATGTGACATGTTGGCTTATGTGGAGGGCTTAAGTGGACACATCATAACTGAAAGGTGGTAGTCTTTTAATGTGTCACATGCTTCATGACTTGGCATAACTCATAATTAAATACAATTAATCTAATCATGCTTTATTAAAGTAATAAATGTATGCACTTATCTCATTGTGGATTGCAATGATTGATGTGCATGCTTTATTGAACTGAAGTATTGGCTAAATGCAAGTCATACTGCGATGTTGTGGAAGTTTTTAACTTCGTTGACTTTGAGCCTTACTACAAACAAATGCTTCTCGGAGAGGGAACTCCATCCGGTTGGGGTGCCAATCATTCTTTGTATATCATCCACATGTGCATGCTTACTTGATGTCCTTTATGTAACCATGAGTTCTACCAGATGCTACAAACAAAAAGATATTATTTCTTGTGGCTACAAGTTGAACCCTTGGTCATTGCACTCTCTTTTTGTGATGGAGATCATGCACTTCTGCAATCACTTGTCAATAAAACCTATAAAAAAAAGTTAGCAAATGTTGAAGATCACCTAAAAGGTAAATGCATCTCAACACTTTTATTTAACCTTGAAGTATTCAACAAGTTGAATGCTCCAAGGCTACTTAAATATCATCAATTATATGAAATCCCGTAGAAGGTGAGCCAACAAACTTAACCTCTGAGGTTAATTTTGATGTTTCTTTCTCCATTCTTCTCTAATCTCCTCTGAACAATTCCATAAATGAGCCTTTATCAACTGAATTTTTATATAATCTTAACATGTGGCCATTCACTAACAACTTGAATCTCACATGATCAATAGTAGTAAGCTTCACAACTCCATTAGGGAAGATCTTCTCAATTTCATAGGGCCTAGCCACCTTGTTATGAGCTTCCCTATGTGATCCTTGTATTTTGAGTCAAAAAAAGTGCCTAATCACCTTCCTAGAACTATCTTGTTTTAATATATTGGTCATGCCATTTGATTCTTTATTTTAATATATTGGTCTGCCATTTATGAATCTTTGTTTCTCAATTCATCAACTCATTTGAGTTTTGTTTTTGATTATCTATCTCTCTTATGAATTACTTGCTTTCTCATAAGTCTATTCCCAACTCATTGAGTGTGAAGAATTCTCAATCTCTTTTTGATAATTCTCAAATTCTATTGGATTCTATTGGAAAAACAACAGTCTTTCCATATAATAGTTCAAATGGTGTGAAGTCCAGTTGTGGTCTTCCATGTTGTATTGAATTCCCAGACTACTTCTGGAATCTTGTCTACCTAGTATCTTTTATGGAGTGCCATATATTTTTGTCAATATGGCCTCTATCTCTCTATTTATAACCTCCACTTGGCCATTAGACTAGGGATGGTATGGTGTAGACTTTCTATGCCTGATTTCATATTCATTGACCAAATCAACAATCACATCAATAGTAAAATGTGTACCCTGGTCTGATCACAATCTCCCTTAGGACTCCATATTTGGTAAAGATGTTCTCATACATGAATTTAGCCACCTTCTCACTTTGGTCTGGTTTGGAAATGATTTTACCTTTGTCCACTTGGTTAGGTAATCTATACAAACTAGGATATACTCTTTTTGTTGAGATGGAGGGTCTATAGGGCCAACAAAATCTAAGCCCCACTTATCAAAAGGTTGCAAAACCAATTGAGGTTACAATGGAATCTCATCAAACTTAGTGGGATTTCCCATTCTCTAGCATTTTCACATCTCTTAGTGTATAGTGTTGCATCCTTATGTAAATTTGGCCAATAGTAGTTAATAGTCAACACCTTCTATGTTTGTTCTCTTTGCAGAAAAATTCCCTCCACAAGGTTCATTGTGGTAGGCTCTGAGGACATCAAATATCTCCTCATCATCTATACACCTTCTCATTACTTGATCTTGACATGTATAAAAGAGAAGTCCAACTATCCAAGAAAAGGGTAAACTCTTTTCAACTAAATACCTTTTCTCAAAGGATGAAAAATGTGGAGGTGTTTTACCTGAGACCAAGTAGTTGGCTATGTCTACATACCAGGTGTTCTTGTAGAAATAGAAAATAGTGTTCATCTAGAAATGAATCATCAACTACTTGTTCTTCACTGTTGGTCTCCATCCTTGAGAGGAAATCTTCCACCACATTATCTTTTCCAGGCTTTTCCACTATGGTGACATCAAATTCTTGCAAGAGGAGACAACCACCTTATGATTTTATTTTCTTACTATTGGTTTGTTTACCAAATACTTGATTATAGCATGATCAGTGTGAATAAACACTAGGTATCATGTGATATAATGTCTAAATTTGTTTATGGAATATACTACTACTAGGAACTCTTTTTCTTACTATATAGTTCAATTTTGCATGTTGTAAATTCTTGCTGACATAGTATATTACATAATTCATACTACCATATTTTTGACCTAGGACAACTCTAATAACATGATCTGATGCATCTGTGTGGATGTGAAAAGGTAGGTTCTAGTCAGTCCTCTCAACACAGGAGCAATAGTTAGCATCTCTTTTAAAGTTTGAAAATCACTTTCATGCATTCAGTCCATACAAAATCAACATCCTTTCCCAAAATGAATGAAAAAAGTGGCACTACAATTTTGTTGAAGTCTTGTATAAACCTTCTATAATATCCAACATGGCCTAAAAATATTCTAACATCTTTTTTTTTCTTGGTGTGGGAAGGTTGACTATGACAGACACTTTTTTTGATCTACTTGAATTCTTATTGAGGAAAGGTAGTGCCCCAACACTATACCCTCTGACATCATCATATAACACTTCTCATTGCTTAGGGAAAAATTTTGATCCTTGCATATTCTTAAGACCTTATCTATATTTTTCATAGCCTCCTCAAAAGTACTACCATGAATAGTGAATTCATCCATATAGACTTCCATGTAGTCATTTTTCAAATCAAAGAAGATACTCAGGACTACCCTCTGAATGTGGTAGGTGCATTACACAGGCCAAATGGGAGAACTGAATAGGAAAATGTCCCCCATGGACATGTGAATGTAGTATTATCTTGGTCCTCTAGTGCAATCTGGATCTGATTGTAACCATTGTATCCATCAAGAAAGGAGAAGTACTTTTTACCAACTAGGGTATCAAGCACTTGATCAATGAAGGGAAATGGGAAGTGGTCTTTCTTTGTGGCTGAATTCAGTTCTCTATAATCCACATAGATTCTCCATTTCCCATTCTTCTTTGGTACAATTACTAGAGGTGATACCCATTGGTTGTCTGATATGGGGTATATGAATCCAACATCTAACAACTTTTGTAGTTCACCCTTCACAATTTCTCTTACTATTGGGTTCATGCACCTTTGTGGCTATTTGATTGGTTTACATTCTTCTTTAATATAAATTTGTGAGTACAAATCCTAGGATGAATCCCATGCATATCACTATAATCCCAAGAAAATGTTGTATTATGTTCTTGAAGAAGAGAAATCAACAATTTCTCTGTTGTATATTCAACATCTTGCTTACATTTAGTGGCCTCCCTATTGTTATTTCTACTTTCTTGGAGAGGTCCAACATTGAACACATGTTGCTACTAACATAATTTAATATGCATTCATGAGGAAGAAGTTGGTGAAAAATACAATTTTTACTTGAATACTCATGGTGCTCTGTTGTGGTAAGACTTGGTTCAAAGGACAACTCAAGCACCTCAATCTGTCATCAATTTCTTCATTTCTTCCATATTTGTTCTAAAATATTAGAGAGAACAACATCTTCCTCTTGATCTTCAATAGTGCAAAATTTTCCAACATCATCAATTGTTGGACAGCATTGATCAATTTTGGTTCTTCAACCCAAACTGTTTGATCCTCATCATTCAATGGTTGGGCAGGAGGATAGAGTATAAGTTTCTTAGTACCATTTCCATTTGAGATGATCATGTTTCCAGACCTACACCCTATAAATGCATCAGCAAGTGGCCAGCCATGGCCTTCCTAGTATAAGAGGGTAACCTCCTAGACTTTCCTTTGGTTGTAGGACAATGAAATCAATAGGGTATTCCCAAGAGTCTACCACCACAACAATGTCCTCAAGGACTCCTTTAGGCCTTACTATTGATCTATCTCGCTAGTTGCAATATTGTAGTTATTGGCCTCATTCCTTCCAACTTCAGGTCATCCATGATTTTCTTGGTCATGACATTGATTTCTTCCCCTAAGTCAATCAGGGTATTTTTATTGTAGTTCCATTGATAGTAACATTCACCAAAGGACTTCTAGATCTATGTACTTAGGTAGCACAAAGTTTCCAAGCATGATGTCAACCAACTGTCCAATGACTTATATAATGGATGGATCTTTTATTTTTCTTCCTGGATTCTTTATACATAGATCCTTGATCATCTTGTTGTAAATAGGCACATCCTTGATGGCTTGAATGAGTGGAATTTTTACACAAATGTCCTTCAACTGATTGAAAAAATCAGAATCAAAATATGATTTAGGGTCATATTTTCTCTCTTGCAATATTTCTAGAAATGGGGTCCATTGACTTGCATCTTACTTTTGTTGGAATTTTGTTCATGTTGTTGTGGATCAGCTTACAACATCTTCTAGATTTTCTTGTGGATCAACTTACAACAATTGTGGTTCATTTGGTATCTCCATGATTATAGGTTTACTTGGTGGCACAAGTGCTCTTCTTGAATGGAGATGGATATTATTGACATCAACTAAATAAGTAGAGTATTGGGTTGATTCAGTGTTATAGGTTGGATGAGAAACTTTATTATTGGGGTTAGTTGTTGGTTGAGCTGAGAAATTGAGTAGTTTTTTTGGTTGAGAGCTAGATTGGGGGTTTGGCATCAAAGCTTGTTGTTGTGGGTAGGGAGGTTGTTGGTAGGTTTTTGGTAGTTAGGAGGTTGATTGCTCCATTGTTCCCTCCTCTCCAAGGTTTTTCCATGAATAAGGGGGTGTTGCCACTTGTTGGCTTGAGAACTAAGGTTGTCATGGTTGTTGGTATTGGCTAGGGTAAGGAGCCCATCCTTGTTGAGTATTAGCCCAAGGTGGGGGTTGCATATTGTTATATGAACTACTAGCCCAATTTTGAAAATATGGCATGGGATCTTGTGACATACCTCCTTGTCTTGGTGGCCATGGATTCCTTTGGGAAACATAGAAAAATTTCCCATCCTCCATTTCTATCATTTTGAACTCTAGTGTAACCTCCTTTCCTTTTATAATGTTGGTCAGTCCCCTACATGTGCAATCAACTTTCTTTCTTCTACAAGAATGGAAGAACTTTGCAAGTGTTTCCTCTACATCCTCTCTCTCTTCTTCTTTGCATGTAGAGCATCAAGCTGGGTGGCCATGTCATTAACTATTTCTTGTTTCATGTTCTTAAACATGTTTGCAATTTTTGATTTAGATATTTCCCCAATTCCTTTGGCAGTTTCTCCACCCTTTGATCTAGTACTTCTTATTATTTTCATGGTTTCTCTAGAATAGTTCTGCATGCTTGAAAATATCCTCAAAAGTGGCTTTGGAGATGTCTCCAGCTCCTATTAAGTCCAAAGCATCCATATCTTCCTCACTGAGTCCTTTTAAGAAAAGTAACTTGAGAGACTCAAGAGGAACCTTGTATGTCTTGAATTTTGAACACAAAATAGGAATCTCTCCAGTAATCTTCTAGTGGCTCATCTTCCTTCTATGTCATCTTGAAGAGTTCATCTCCTCCTCTACTACTTGGCCTACAGTAGTCTTGGTACTTGGTCAAAACTTGTCTTTCATCCCCTTCCAATGTAGGTAGTAACAACATCTCTTCCTAGGCCCATAAACCATCTCAAGGTTGCATCCTTGAGTGTAGTAGGGAACAAATTCAGCTTGTGTGCATCATTTTGTGTAGTCATAACTCCTACATAAGACATCAAACTCAAACAAGAAAGTGTTGGGTCTTCAGTCATAGATCCATGAAAATTAGGAAGAGCTGATGGAGAGATGTTCTTCATTTGAGCAGGTTGATTGTTATTAGAGATAGGAAACTCAAATGTGCTTGGTTCCCTTGCCTCTTCTTCCATGTTTTGATTCACCTCCTCTATCCATGTTAGATTGTTCAGAACAACCTCAAAAATATCACTTGGGAGGGAGTGTTCTATCAACAAACCTTGTATAGAAGAGGATGTTTCTTCTTCAAAATTAGAAGTAATTTATGCTATTTGAGGATTGGGTAGGAATCTACCATAGGCATCTCTACGATGGTGCATACATCAACTGACTCAACTCAATCAACATTCATTAGTGGGGGTTTTGAAGGTGGAATTTCTACAACCTAATATGTTCTAAGAAATTTAGAAATGCAAAACCTCACAAAATCCTATAACTTTGGCAATATCCCCAAAAATGATGCCAAAAATGGTGGTGTAAATCAACTTGTAACAATTAATATGTTGTACATTGGGTTACATTCATTTAGTTATCAAGACCAGGAGCGTAGAATTGAAATATTTTCGTGTTGTATGCACATTTATAGTTGATCTAAGAGGTTGAAAGGAAATAATTGTCACATAACAATGTTGAAAGTAAAATAAAACTCAGACTTGAAAATGGACTATTGTTAAATGTTATTACTAAAACAAAGTTACAGATTCAGAGAGAAAGATTGTTCTAAGGAAATATGCATGAAATGAAACAATGGAGGGGATTTAGTAGACCTCAAGTGGGCCCTAACTTGGGTGTTAATCCCTTCCTAACTCTATAACTAAAAACTAAATGACAGAACTCATATTTCTTTATTGATTTTCATAAAACATTACATCTAGGAACAAAAGATCAAAGTAATCTCTTTTCTAATTCCAAATCACTCTTTTCTCTAATTCTTATTTTTTTTTACAAGGCACCAACCCTTTCCTTTATATCTTATCATTTATAACATGTGAGAAGAAGAAGAATACAACAAGGATTCTTCAACATAAACAAGTGAGAGATTCAACACATGTTTGAAACACACAACAAGTGTTCAACTAACAATCAGTTCTTCACTAGTTCTTAATCAATGACCAAATCAAAGATTGATTTGTTTCTCAATTTTCCACATTTTTGTTGTAACTACTTCTCCAATGGCATGTAAGGACTTAAGTTCCATCACTTCATGTTTCAAAATATCTTCATAAATGTGGGTTCTTTTTGTGAATGATTTCCTTATGAATTTGTTGCACATGTTCTTTTTGCTGCATATGAATGATTGCTTGTCAACCATAGGTTCCTTTCACATGCATATGATAAAAATTTACTTACAACCAAGAGTGGATATAACACATATAATCATCCAAATAATTTATTGGAATAACAAGAATAAATGCACACATAATATCACAAAATAAATACAATTAGATATAACTATATCAATTAGTCATTATGCCAAAAGTTCATGGTTGTAATAGTGATGTTCAACAATGTACTTGGACTTTAGGAAATACATAGACATGGCTATCAATGGTCTTATCAAATAATACAATTAATTAAGCTTTTATATCACCTCGTTGACCATGGTTCAAATATGAGTTAAATGGGAGCCTGTGGGAGGTTAAAATATATTTGTAATGGTGTAATTGGGACACAAGGGATAGTAAGGGATAAAAATTTCACCTTCACTCAAGACAAAGACAAGTGGTAGCACAAGAGCAAGTGTGAGTGAGATGGAGGGGCTGGGAAAACCACCTGTAGAGTCGGGAGAGGTCACATGGAGGTCCAAGGGCTGTAGCATGGGCATGGTAACATTTATTATCTCATCTATCCCCATGGGAAATGGGGACACAAAATTTCACCCTTGGTGAAGATTTTATGCAAGTGGAAGTAAAGGGCCTAGTGTGAATGAGAGAAGGGAGCTGAAAAATAGGCTTGCAGAGAACAAAGAGGTCACATGGAAGTCTAAGGGGTTATATATAGAAAATAGCATACTTTCTTATACTCTCTATCCCATTTGGGATATAAGGGACATCAGGGACAAAAAATTATGCCCATGGTGAGGGAGTGAGGGTGCACATTTTTGTCCCTCATGTCCCCCATGTGGCAGGGACAAACATGACATATGGGACACCTAGACATCAGTGCTCCAAAGTGTGCCTATGGGAGGAGGATGATTCAACAATTTTATATCCATCATATCCCTCATGTGCCCAAGGAAAACTAGGGACAATAGTAGGTAAAAATTGTGTCGTTCCATTAAAGGAAACCTTGATTTTACACTAGCTGATCAAAAATAGCCTGAAAACTTATTTCTTTCACCCCGAGAGGCTTAGGATGATGTTTTGGGGTCAAATATTATATGATTTTGACTAAAAACACATTAAAAGATAAATGGAATATGTTTTAGACCTTTAATCCACATGAAACTAAAAAAATTGGCCCCTTTTTTTTGGAACTATGAGGGCAATCGGTGACCTTTTTTGACTGTCTCAAGAAACCTTTAAGCCTTGGATAAAAATGTATGTTACTAAATTATATAGAATTATAATAAATTTATAATTCATATTTTTTTTCCTCTTGAATTCTTACAAATCTCCCAGAATCATCTAGATAAGTTGAGATTCATTACTAGAGTGCTCATTCCTTGCACTGAGAAAACCCGTTGTTGAGAAAATTGTCCTTGAATGACAAAAATTTCCTAAATATTCATAAATTTCTTCCAAAACCTTCAATACTACCCAATACCACCTCTAGATACTTAATACCTTTTCATAACTCTCCCGGGGGTGCACACAAGCTCCGAAATGATCAAAATTGGCCTCTCTAAGCTTTTAACAAGACTAGTCTTCCTCCAAACTTCATTGAATCATCTGATGAGATTTATTGCACTTCTTTACACACTAAGACATGTTTGAAAATTTCATTAGGACCATCTTTAGGGCTAGGATCAAGGTGTCACATAAAACATGTTGGTCAAGGGAGATATTTAGGAGGGTTAGAAGGCAAAAATTTTACATTATGGCTTAGTTTTCATGGTTTGAATTTCACATTTTTTTGATAATCACTTCACATGAAAACAAATGGTTATATCTCGGGGACGTTTGATCTGAAAATTGACCGAATTATTTTCCTCAATCACGGACCCCTATAGGAATTAGATTCTTTTCCAAATTTACCCCATTAAAATCAACTTAAAGCAATGTAATAATTAAAGTACATAGCACACAAATTTATAACAAAGTATGGCGAAATTCTATGTCTCCGGGTTCTTCAATAGAACCGATATATTATCTACTTAAAGACTGCAACAAATAATACAATCTAAGCATGATAATATCTGAATACATAATGGAACATGAACCTGAACACCAAGTAGCTACCCGGTTGATAATAAATTTGATCCAGTATTCTCCTTTAGTCACAAATTCCTTTGGTATACCGATTGGTCTTCCGGATGGCACCCTAGTCAATTTTCCAGATCTGCATTCTGAAGTGTGGCTCAAATGTGGCCTATTGGGTAGTTTGAATAACTCCCAATAACAATGTTTCACCTATTAAAATAATAGGTCTTATCTTCACTTTTCGATAATAAATAATATCGGTCCTTAATGAAGACGATGCCTATATGATATAGGTCTTAGTATCTCTCCATAATGCCTATATTAAAATAGGTCTTCCACCTCCATAACTTTTCCACGATTACCATCGAACTTCTAATCATCCTTCTCACTCAAGCTTGGAGTATGTCTTCTCGGAGAGAATTCGGAGCTTCAAAATAATATTTTCCTATTAAAAATAATAGGACTTAAAAACAATAATAATACCTATAATAATAGGATTTACATATTTACATGCCTATAATAATAGGCCTTAGCTCCGAGAATGTGCCTATATAAAAATATAGGTTTGAAAAATAATAATGCCTATAATATATAGCTTACAATATTTTTCCTCCATAATTTTGCTACCAAAAATGCCTTTAAACCTCATCTTATCTCGCCTTAGCTCGAGCTTGTAGTACTTCAGGGAGACCTTTGGAGCTTCATCGCCTATAAGTCTTATCCAACGCCTATAAATAGGCCTCTAATTATTTTCCCCAATAATTCCTATTAAATAATATAATAGGACTTATAAAAATTAATGCCTATTTTAAATATAATAGGACTTATAATATTTTATTTCTCCTTCAAAATGTCCATATCTCTCCTTGGGTTTGGGCATGGGAGAAATGGCTCAGGAGAAGATTTTATAAAGCTCAAATGAGATTGTGTAATGGGGAGGGGTCGGTTCTCTTTTATAATAGAAAAGGACCCGAAATTCTTGTTTAAATCCCTTATCATGCCATCCATATCCCAACCAACTCCCTAGGTCAAGTTGGTTGGGCCGCTCCACATGCAAAGGGGAGGTCGTGGGTTCAAATACCACTCCCTAAAATCCTTCAACCATTGTGCTTAGTCAGTTTTCCTACTCCCTATGCCATGTCCATGTCACCTTCACACTTCCCATGTTGGCTTTGACCTCTCCCATTGTTGCCTCGTCTTCCACACCGTGCCATGTGTCCACACCAACCTCTGTTGATGCCAAGTCATCCTCTGGGGGTCTCGTTCGGTCATTTTTCTATGGGCTAGGGATAATATTTTATCCCACATTGAGTGAGTGGTAATAAGGCTTTGAATAGCCTTTATCCCACTAAAAACAATGGCTTAGGCCACGTAGTCATGTTTTTGCCAACAAGAGTAATAAGGCAACTAGCTGAGTTATTAAGATACCTAAATCACCCAATAGAAAGCAATGTGATAGCTCTCCCATGACTTGATGCATAACCATAACTCGGACTCACCAATGTAAATAGCTTGGTCCCTTAGTGCTAGGAACTCGACCTTTAACTCGGTCCAATGCACAACTCGATCGTTGGCTCTTCATGGTAACTCGCCAATACAACTTGAACTCAGTCCATGGTTTGATGAGTTATTTTATCAACTCACCCGAGTTGACTTGGGGAAAAGTGGTGGCAGGCCACGTGGTAGCCTGAGGACCCACCACGTGGCAAATATTTTTCTCAATTGTTGAAGAAGATGACTGATATCACGTCTCGAAGACCGAAGGCCCAAAACACCATCTTGTTACTTTGCACGATCATATTTGCCACATTCGTGACTCTCCCGGTTGACTGGTCTCGCCCTTACATTGACCTCAACTTTGACCAACCACAGTTTGCACATACAAACTTTGTTTTCAACATTCAAATAGTGGGCGAAAATATCTCAAATTCATCTCCCGCACTATACCAATCACAGGGAAGTTTAGGGAGCATCTATCCTTCGTAGTGTACTCTGGATCAACGTTGGACCATAAAGGGAAAAGACATTTCTCATGGTTTAAAGATAACTAATGTTTCTCACACCTAGAGATTAATTTGTCCAAATTATTTATTTCCTCTTGGAATGTTTCTCCATAAACTATAAAATCATCCATATAAATCTCCACAAAATCATGAGTGAGATCAACAAAAATTACTAACATGGCTCTCTAAAAAGTGGCAGGAGCATTGCATAAGCCAAAGGGTAAGATGTTGTTAGCAAATTTCCCCCATGGGTAGGTGAATGTAGTCTTGTCTTGGTCTTTCGGTGCCACCATGAATTTATGTACCCACTAAAACCATCTAGGGATGAAAAATACCTTTTTCTGGATAAATTATCCAAAACCTTGTCAATAAAAGGTAAAGGAAAATAGTCTCGATGTGTTACCTTGTTCAAATCCTTATAATCCACACATATTCTCCATTTACCATTATTCTTAGGAACTAAAACTAATGGGGAGACCTGTCTGAAATTGGATAGATAAATCCTACCCGAAGAATTTTTCAATCTCAATCTTTACATTATCTCTTAAGGCAAGGTTTATCCTCCTTTGTGACTTCCTGACTTGGTCTAGAATTAGTTGTATAAATGTGATGTGTATAAATATTAGGATGAATACCCTTCATGTCACTATATTCCCAAGAAAAATCTTGAGGATGAGAGCATAAAAGATTGAATAGGGTATTCTCCTCTTGACTAGTCAACCAGCTATTAACTACCAATGTTTTTCTTGGGAAAATAGGTAGTTGTTTTGTGTCTAGGTGGAGAGAATTTACCACTAGGTATTATCTCAATAATGAATTCAAGGGGCACTTATGGGAAGCAATTTTTGGATTTTAGTGATGTTGTAGAAGATACACTCGATTAAATCTATGTTCCGTGAGCCGAGAATCTCATTGCTTCGTAACCGATTACATTGGAGGGTATTAGATTTTATAGAAATAAATTTGACAAATGTGTTGAGGAAAATAAATTTGTTGAAGGAACGAAAACCCTTGCTTTTTCAAATTCGGTCTGGTTTTTTCCTCCATCTCAGCCCCATATGATGAGGTTTCTTGCATGATGGTTTGTTATGTTGCTTTGGAGGTCCGTTACATCACTCTTCCCCGCATTATTTAGTTCTTCTAAATAAATTTCACGAGGGGCCTAGGGTGAGCATTCCTACTATATTTAACAATCTTTAGAAAAAACTATTCAAGAGTGCATAACCACCAACGTGGCCTCCTCTACATCAATGTATCATTCTTTTGTTTCATCGCATATTGTTATAATCACTTAGAAAATATGTCTACTCATTCTATCCCATCTTCGAACCCCTGTTCATCTTGAGGTGAAAAAAAGAATAATAAATCCCCGCCCCTTCTCCTCCTCTCTGTCTAAGTGCATTATATGTAGCAGTGACAAGGGGAAGGAATTAGATATTTCCGAGATTCTCTTATCCATTGGCCATTGTACTCATGATTCTGATATACCCTCTATACTTAAGGCACAGATCATGTAGCATGATGATTGGATCAAAGATCTAAGGAAGAAATTTTCTCAATTATATAAGAAAGGTCCCAAGGGAAAAAAGACTCTTGACTATCTTCCTCTTGAGGAAAAATTTGAGGAAATTTCTAAGAATTTGGCTTCCTTAAAGGAGTCTATTGGGCACATTAGGACTAATAAAATTGATCATTTGGCTATGCATAGGGCCTTCTTGGATTTCAACATAACTTCAAGTCAAGCATGTGTGTAACCTCAACAATATTCATCTGAAATATGGAAAGGTGGAAAATATAAGATCCTTGCTACTTCCACCATTAATATGAATGACCCCTCACAAACCATAGCTCTCAATCTCTTTAATGCTCTAGAGGAGGTCAAAAATGTTTTAACAAGGTGCTCAAGTTAAGATCTTTGTTTCTCCCATATTTTCTATTTTTATTGGTTTTATACGATTATGGAGTCGAGTGGTGTTGCAGTGTTTTTGTTTTCATGCTTCCTTACGTAGGGTACTCCATGCTTTTGTTCTTAACTGTTATATTTGGATTTTAGGCCCTTTTTCTCTAGGGTGTGGTCCCCATATGTAAAAGAACCATTGGCGTTTCTTTGTAAATATGGTTTTTGAACCTTCTTGTTGTTAGGGTATGGTCCCTCCCAAAAAACCATTTACCAATAAAAAAACTACCAACACCTTGTATGAAGGTTTCCTTGGTCAAAGACAATTAAAATTTACTAAAAAATATACAAAAAAAAATTGTTATAGAATCAAATAAAGGTAAGTACTTGTCCACATAATTATGGGAATTACTTGGGTATAAGCCCTAAAAATCATTATGAGGAGTACCATAGGAACCCGAAAGTAGCTGGCACATTAAGAGGAACTAATAGCAAAAAGGGTAACACCCAACCCGATTGAGCAATTTTACCCGTGAGGAAAACCAAACATTGTTTGTGATAACATCCCCATTTTGATTGATTGAGGGGTAAAGTATATAACTAGAATTTTTTTTTGTGTGTACTCATTCAGATAACATTGGTGAGATAAGGTCCCAAATCCCGAAGAATCCTTACAAACCAGGGCCAAAAAATTTCATATTATTCAAATCGATAGATTAAAATAGTTTTTGTTCCACATATTATACCAATCAAATTCAACCTAATCCAAAAAATCAAAGCTAAAAATCCTATCCCTTCGATACTCACATCCTAATCTAGTCAAAATCAAAAATTTCCCAAATCCAATCAAAGTTTGTTCTAATCAAAATCATCTTATCAACATCAAAAATCTAATCCAAATCAAAGTCTTATATTTTAGATACCCATATCCAAGTATAAGCATATCCAATCCAAATCAAAAGTCTTAAATTTCGGATACATACATCCAAATCTAAGCAAATAAATCAATCAAATCTGAATTTAAATCAATACAAATCACATTAGATTTATCCAAAATCTCAAACCACCTTTCACTTTAGGTTCTTACCCTTTTAGTGCAAAATGGTGGAAACTCAAAACAAAAGCTATAACATCTTTGACAATTTTGACAAAAATCCTTTTGACAAAGATAGTTCTGATGAAGAGGAAGGAGCTAGACAACCTAAGATCACAGAAGAGGAAACAAAGAAAATAGATGAACTTATAAGAAAAAACAAACATCAATTTATTCTTCATCTCCTAGAAATGGGAGCTAAATTACCTTCAAATTTTGGTGATGAGAACTTGAAACATCTCTTAGATAAACCCGAATCTAGCAAAAATAAACAAAAATCTAGTGATTCAACGAATACATCAAATGAAGCCTTACTAGTCAAAATATAGGAGATGACTAGTGAAGTTTCTAAGGTTGCCAAAAAATAAAGAAAAGTTCCAACCCAATCATTAAATAGGAACAACAATGGACATCCCTCTCACAAACTCCCCATTTGTATAAGAATGGAAGAGCATGAAGGAAACGATATTGGGAATGCAAAAACAAATAAAACAATTAAATTTTTAAGAAATTTGCCCGTATCCATTTGACAAAGAAATGTTATGTATACCATTTCCCCAGTCCTTTGAAACCCCTAAATTTGGCGAGTACAAAGTAAAAAATGACCTAAGATAACATGTTAAAGAATTCTTCATGACACTAAGAGGTAGCCTACAACAACATTTATCTCTTACGTCTCTTTCCAACAAGTTTAGGATGACAAGTATGAGATTGGTTTTTACAACTTCCAAAAGGCTCAATCAAAACTTTCGTTGACTTATCATAGAAGTTTGTTGAACACTTCTTCTTCAACCTAGATTTAGAATTCACTATGATGGACATTTGTAACACCAAGAAAAGGAATAATGAAACATTCACATCATTTCTTCAATGATGGAGAGGAATCACAAGTTGATTTCCTTGTTTCATACAAGAAAAATAGTTGAGAATTTTCATTCCAAATGCACGGTGCATTGCCTAAAAATTTCGAGGAAGTAATTGAAAAAGGATCACAAATCAAAAGGGCTCTCATTGCTAAGGGCCTAATCAAAACTCCTTCAAAAGATCAATCCAATAAGAACAATCACCAAAATCATAATAAACCAAATGTTTTCAATTGAAATCGACAAGTTGTTAATGATGGGTTCATTGATACTCGTTGTAAAATGTACAAAATCAACAATCAAAACCAAATAAATCAAAAAATCAACCAATCATAATCTCTAGTAAAGAAAATACTCCACATGAAGTCAAATGAAGACAATTCACACCTCTCGGAGAAAGTATTTCTAGTGTCATTTGCCAATTAGCAAGTGCTAATATGGTAACCTATCCAATCGCAAGACCCTTCAAAGAAGGGAAACCAAAACCCATGTGGTATAAAGAATCAAAATATTGTGAATACCACCGCATCAATAGCCATTCTACAGATCATTTTTCAAATCTCCGCCATTACATCCAAGATTTACTTGAAAATGGAGACATTACAGTTGAAAACACGTATAGTAGCACAATGTCAAATGCAAAATTGGAAGTATTCTAAGACCCTTTTCTAACTCATGATACCAATGAAAAATCTAAAGATAAGGGCCAATCATCAAACAAGGTTGAGCTTAATTCTATCATGTCATTGTTAGATCCTATGCTTAGCACCATGGCTACCATCAAACCAACACCCCTAGACTTGCTGTAAAAACACTACAAAAAGGGTTTGGAGACCGCCCATGACACCTCAAACATCCAATCCTAAGTCTACAACTATTTCACAACAGTCATCCAATGCAAAGTCTTTATTTGTTTCTCATGACATTATCAAACAATCAAATAAGGCATCTACATAAATCCCTCTCATGGATATGACCAAAACAACACCTATGTTTCAAGACATCCTTACACATGCACTCCATGATGTGTGTGTTCCTAAGGGTATCAATACACAACCATTTCAAGATTTAATCGTGAATCTTTCATCAAATAATTCAATATTATCATTTGGTCCTCATGACCTTTTAAAATCTAACATCATAAAAAAAAATTCCTTATGTATTGAAACATTCATCACTAATCATAAAATAAAAAATGTTATTATAAACAATAGAGAAACATTGGATATTTGTTCTACAAAATCATTAAGATGCCTTAAAGGCCCATCTATAGATCAATCCTTCACTCCCCACGTCATTCCATTCACGGATGAGGATAACATTGATGTTGATATTCTTTTCAAACCCCAACCATCTATATCTTCTACTCCACCTACATTGGATATTATGAAGTCCAAAATGCAAATTACACATTATATTTATCCACACATGGCCTCTTCAATGATCTAGCTGATACAAACCTACTCATCGAAAACCTTTCCATCCACACTATTGACTTGGACCTTGTCCGCCCAAGTCTCATAAATTAGGACCAATCAAATCACATAACCATTGACTTGTACCTCATCCGCCCAAGTCTCGTAAGTCAAGACCAATCAAATCACATAATCATTGACCTCATCCACTTGAATCTCATAAGTCATAACCAATCAAAAGTAAAAACATGGACCTCTTCTATAATGATGAGTCCATTACAAACCCTAATCCGTGAAAAATAAAAAATAAAAAGAAAAAAAGAAAAATGAGAGAAAAAAGATCTAGTATATCAAACCCCTCATCACAACGCTATTTGAAAATTAAAACCGAAAAAGAAAATTTTCTTATTCACGGGTACTCTCCACATTGGGGGAGGCCACTTGTACAAACAATTTTAATTGTTTCATCCATTAACATATATCTTTATCATTTCATTATCATATCTTTACACTCTTCACCTATAAGACACAAGTTAATCTTATTCATGTGGGGTATTTTGTATCTCATCCTTGTTTTAGATTCTTCCATTCCAAATGTTTTTACGTATAGTCTTGTCTAGAATTTTACTAATGGAAAATCATCCTTTTGAATAATATCTCTCATTAACAAGAAAGCACTAAACTTATTTACCGGATCTTTTTCTTCCCATCTCAGTCTAAGGTGATGAGCCCTTACATCCTACTAGTCATGTGGGCCTGAAATTTTGGGGAAATTTGTCTTTTCAAAACAAGCAAAATTCACAAACAAGGAAAAATCAATCAAAAATACAAAAAAATGTTACACATTTTTCCCTTCACATTATTTGGTGTTAATGCCACACTTCTTACCGGTAGCATGAGACTGGGAAAAGATAAAGCTACCCTTACTCGCCTACATCTTGTCTTCGGTGTTGAACCATTACCTCTTCTGGTAGTATGGGGAAAATGTAGGGTTCATTTCAAAAAAATCAAGCAATAGAAATCCTTCAAAAATTGAATCAAAAGTGTTTAATCATACAAAATCAAAATAATCAATTTAGTTTCTCATGTTAAGAGAGAAAACCATTCCTTACACCAGATCTTGCCAATAGTAGGCCACCTACGGGTCTAAGTCTAGTCATAACCTATAAAGTGAAATCATCTTGGAATCGGTCGATAATATTAATTGGAGATGAGTCACATTTTCCCAAATGGACCATTGTTAACCTTGTGTCTTTACATCCATCATCTTCATTTGCACATCACTATCTCATTTGTCTTATGTCCTTCTTGGCTCTTGGTGTTGAGCCCTCACATCTTACTAGTTGTGTGGAGTCAAGGGTGGAGTCAGACATCCTATCACTATATCATCTACATTCTTGCCAATGGAATGAAATGTTTATAATTGTTTGAACATAGGTTCAGATAGTGCACCCTTTACCGAGTAAATAATATAAAAAATCATATATTGCAAAATTCTTAAAAACCCAAATACTCAAAAATCCAAAAAATAACAAATAGTTTTGTCCCAAAATCAAAAATCATCTATAATTAGTTAACAATCAAAAAATCAAACAAATATGTCCACAAAATTCAAATCGGTTACATAATTATCAAACATTGAGGTGTTCTTCCAAACAATACCAACAACAACAACAAACCAACAATCATCTTAGAATCAATTTTTAACTCCTATCCTACCGATCATTCCAACTATCCTACAACAAATAAAAACCCTAGTCTGCATCCTCGCTTAGGCTAATCTTGTCTCTCATTCTTGTTGAGAAAAGAAAATGGCTAAGTACTAGCCATGTACAAAGGTTGAAGACCACACGCAGGAGGGTGCATATGAACTAAGAGGAAACAAATAAGGCAAGAGTAACACATGAAAGCACATGTGCAAGCGAGAGAATGCCTACATAGGTAATTCAATGTGCGAAAGGTATGAATGCGATGAAAAGGAGATCAACACACAAAGGGCCGTCCATGCACAAATGTTCTAGGAGTTAGCCAAATATCTCGAGTGGAGGCTAAAAATAAGAAAAGAATAGTTTGCGTAGCATACAAGGCACATCTAGAATAGGAAATGAATGGATAAATAACTAACCTCAAATAAATCACATACAAAGGAGGACATCTAATTATAGGATTAAAGCATGTATAAGGTTGAGGTATTTATAGCTTGATATAGAGTTAAAACAAAGTTTTAAAGGGCATGCAACATATATTTAGGATGCCTATTCTTAGAAGTAAAGCATGTAAGCAGTGAATGTCAAGTTCCCGCCCTATATAAGTGTGTATCGCACTCCTTTGTAAATATATACATCATGGAAGAGATGTTAGGAGATAGATGGTATATATGTTCCTAGTGAATTTTTTACACATAGATGTAATCAGTTGTGAGTACATGTAATGGATAGATTGTGTGATGGATAACTTATTACAGGTTTTGTTATTTGTTGAATGTGCTCATGAATGATTGATTAAGTTATATTCTTACATGTTATATTTTTTATTTTTATTGCAATGTTATCTAAATGAAGTGTCATCGCACCCAACTAAGTATTGGTGAATAAAAGACTACATTTTGGTTCCATTTCTAGGACCTCATTTCATTCTTCTCATCAAGATGTGGCATGTATATGGTGTTCTGACTATCACTAGAAAACATTGAGCATTGAGTACACAACGGCACTGATGAATTTTCTCAGAGATATAGCACTGGGCGAGATTTTAATGTGCACAAATGGGTAGAAGATAAAATATATAATTTGTTGTATGAGATGTTCTTCAGTTTCTTCCTAATCGAGTTATATTAATGGTACCAAGCACTCTTTGATTTGGATGAACCACGAGACTCCAGTTTTAGATCACTGGTGGGAAGGTATGCTACATAATTATACATCAAAGTATGTAATTTCAACATATTTGTGCATGGAAGAAGCAGATTTCTAGTTTTTGCGTGAGGTATATGTAGAGAATTTAGGCTAGGCTTGTCTCCCCCATCTCCCATGCGGTTTTTGCTCTTCCCACCGATCCACTTCAATTTCTAGGATGTAGTATCGGTATGACTTACTTACTAAACTAGAGTTCGGAATGGGAGAGAACATGTCATATATTGATATAATAGATAGTCGGTGACTAGGGTGGGCTATACTCTACTCTATATATCCCACAGGCTAGATCATTTGGGAGTGCCCATATAATCTATCGATCTATGGGGAAGGATAAGAGGTATAATGGGTTGTGCCCCTACCCCAAGGTATTATACTTGTGTGTTATACTTTTAACAATGAAGGTCTTGACGATTAAGTTGGGGTTGGAGAAATTACCTATGTCAAGTTAAAACCGCACTTTGCACATATGGACAAGAATAAGGTTTGGGAAGGATGGTGTTGGACTAAGAAGAAGATAGAGATAGAGAAGATAGACTACATAGATATAATGATGTGTGAGAGAGGGAAGTTGAATAAGCACTAAGAATGAGAGGAATGGGGCAAAGAAAAAGTGATGAGAACCTAGCAAAGGTGAGGGACAAAAGGATCATGTCCCTCATATATTGGGAAGAGTAAAAAAATAACCCCTTTGACATCGATGAAAGTGAGTCTAAGAAAAGGATGAGAACCATTGGCGTGCATCTGACTTATCCTAGACACTAGCCTTTGCATTTTTGTTTGGGATTCGAAGTTGTTGTAGAAGATGATCATAGTGACGACGAGTAAGAAGGTAACCAAGAATTGCCACATTGAGTTAGAGATACATGTAGGCACATTTTAGTATCGGCACAGAGGTGCATCGATAAAGGAAGTGCATATGACAGTATGAACATGCTCTGTATTTGTGAAGAATTTATTTGGAAGTAATCTAGCGAGTGTGACTTCAGAAAAATATTGGTGCACTACCCAATGGAAGTACTCATACATGTGGACTACTGGGACAAATGATTAATGTACAATTCGAGAACTATTATGAGGACGTAAGTTAGTACTTCTATAGGTCCTCGGGTTGTGTTAGGAGACTTGGGAGGCTCGGGTCCTCCACCATGTGAAGTAAATTTTAATGGAGGCTCTAGATCGAGAATCCGGCCCCACTCCGGACAAGGACCACAACAACCTCAACAATCACCACAACAACCAAAATCTACTATGAGATGTCACTCCATCTACCAGAGTATAAGGGTTGAACATGTCACGAAACATGTGCATAAGTGTGAATTTTTGTGGAGAGCCAAGGGAATAAAAACATCATATTGGAAAGCTAGTCAATTTGTTATAACACTTTAGGGCCGCACACATAATTAGTATATGAAGTATGATCCACACCGAGAAAAAATGGAGTATGATGTTTTACATGTTGCTTTTTTGGCTTAATTCCACTTACCTAAATTTAAGCGGCATAGTATTAGCACACCGAAAGACATAAAATAGGGTTTCTTGAGAGTGTTAAAGATTATGATGCACGTTTCAAGACCTTTTTGTCAAAGATTTCCTATTAAATTCATTAGATTCAACATGTGCAATGGTTTATAAGAGGCTTACTGACACCTTTCAGAAGAGCGTTATCCCATAATATGTTCACCAAACCACTTGAGCCTTTGGAAGTATCCATGTGTGCAGCGAAGCGGCGGGGAGCATAGACACTAGAACAAGTCCATTTCTTGAGGCCCAAATTGCAAAAATGGCCACTTAGTTGGAAAATTTATCTACCAATTCAGCTCATGAGAGGCGTAATGGACTTTGGTGCACCAATTTTGAAGTAGAAGGGAATTCAAAGGATAATTATCTCGCATAAGAATGTGTGTGTTCTACTAATAGCTTCGATGTCTACAATTGTTCAATTTTATAGTGTGTTATACGTAAGAACGTGTCCTTGTATTGTAAAATTTGTCTTTGTGCATACTCATGACATAGCTAATTGTCATTAAATTGATCAGATTCATGAGCCTTGTGAAACGGGGTTGAGACCGGTGTAGAGATTAGTTCGCGAGCACAAGAGGGAAAAAATAATAAGGGTGCAACAAAGGTATGAGGCTTTAGAGGCGGATACAAAGGAAGGGGCCGGGGGGTTTCCAAGGATGGTTCACATGGGGAATATGTTACACTTGTGGGTCACTTGATCACTATCAGTGTGAGTGCTCAAAGAATCATACATGCACATATTATGGCAAGGCACATAAGGTCGAAGATTATCGATTTATATGCCCACATGTGTAAAAATAACAATAAGGATGAGGGTGAAATTGTGATTCGGGTTAAACACGCCAAGTAGGGTCAATGGATGCCTAAGAAATTGGTTGTAATAGAACCTCATGCATTATTGGTCACTATGGGCATAGAGGAAGCACATGCGAGAGAGAAAAGGAGATCAAAACCACTCATCATAAGATAGGATGTTAATCATATGAAGTATCTAGATGTAGGTCAACCAAAATAAATATATCAAGATACTATGGGCATCATTAGGGAACTCCAAGGGGAGATCTAGTACCTGAAAGAGCAAACAAGAGATAGGGAATGTGTGAAGAACACTAAATTGGCTTAGAAGGATGTTGATGATGTTAGAGAGGTATGTAGAATGTTTAGGTAAGAGAATATTGTACCTCTATTGAGATAATGGTTACGAAATAAAATGTCACTCGCATGTGTAGAAAGGGAGCGTCAGATTCTCCATGTTAACTTACCATCTCAAGATCATGAGTACAACAAGGAAATCACATTAGATGTAGTGATTAATGGATGAATGGTAAGAAATATCCTCATTGATACGGGTGCGGAAGTAAATGTCCTCACACTTGATGCTTGGAACTAGATCGAAGGTTGCCATTACCACCATCTTAAAATATGTAGTACATGGAAAACAAGACAAGGGCTATGCCCATTGGGGTCCTAACAGATTCTTTTATCACCATTCAAGGAGCTAAGTTCAAGGGTGATGAGGCCATAAATTGGCCATAAATTACCATTATTTTGTCCTTCCAAGTTACCTTTGAAAGTGGATTTAAATGTAATCTAGGAATTTATAGTTTTCTTAAGATAGAATATAGGATATATATCTTGTTCATTATTTATAAATCTTTTGTTATCTATTTTTTTGACTAATCCTATTGATTATTTGGGAAAATATGCAAAGTCTTGTGTATACAAGCCATAAAGGAAAGATAATGCTAGTATTGGGAAAAGTGAAATTGATCATGAACAGTACATTTAAAATTAGATCTGATTTCATATTCAGATTCCTCTCAAAAAATTATGCAAGTTCAAAAATAATAATCTCAATCCGAGGTCGCATGCAAAAGTTATAGTTGTTTTAAGTTAGCTGTGGAACTCGCAGAGTTAGTTCCGAAACTTGTAGGTTTAGTTCCGAACTCATAGATTTAGTTCCAAAACTTGTATCAATTGAATGATAGTTAGTTCTGAAACTTTCAATTCATGGACAAATCAAATTTAGTTCCAGAACTTGTAGATTTAGTTCGGAACTTTCATAAGAGGAATGACAACTTTAGTTCTCCGGAACTTGCATCAACAGAATGACAGTTTTTGAGGGATTGTGAAAACTTAGAGATTCAATGGGAAATCTGAGAGGTTTTTGTTCATAGAATTTTTTTAACAAAAATCTCATTCAAATTTGCTACAGGTTTTACCAATGAAGAGAGATCTAACTTTTAGTGTCAAAATTCGATCAGAAAAGTGTATCGACGAGCACTAAAAGTTCCATAAAAAAAATAGAAAAGTCAAATGGAAAATCTGAGAGAGGTTTTTATTCATAGAAATGTGTTTAACAAAAACTTCATTCATATTTGTTACAGATTTTACCAATGAAGAGAGATCTAACTTTTAGTAAGTTGCAGTCCGAGGAAAAGTGTATCAAACGAGCACTAAAAGTTCCATAAACATAAATATAAAAGTCAAATGGAAAATATGAGAGAGGTTTTTTTCATAGCAATGTGTTTAAAAAAATCATTCATATTTGTTACAGTTTTATCAATAAAGAGAAATCTAAATTTTAGTGAACTGATCGAGGAAAAAGCGTATTTGACGAGCATCAAAAGTTCCACAATCAAAAACAGCAAAGTCAAATAAAAATCCGAGAAAGGTATTTGGTCAAAATCATATTTTGAGGAAAATATTTCTTCCAATAATGTAGAGGAATAAAATCATTATGACTCTTGTTACCGAAAAGCAAGGAGAAGATTTGGGAGCAAATCTTCCTAAAATAAGTGAGATAAGATTTGACTTCAATAATATATCTCTCTCCATATTTGGTGGAGATGAAGATCTTAGTTGTTATGATTGGAATAAACATAAGATCAAATTGTATTTCCTAAAATAAGGATTTGTTTGGATGCATAAATTATAAATGCAACCTTCTACACTTAGATATGTAATGTTTTTCTCCAAAGAAATAAAGATCTATTCTTTCCTCTCAAATATTCTGTAGTTTTAAGATCTCAGAAGTATGATTTAAATCATCTTCTAAGGAATGAGTTGACCACTCAATCCAAGGAAGATGAATCTGTGTATTATGTTTATGTTTATTCATTTGTCTTTAATTCATTCTGTTGTATTGTTTTTATCTTTGTATTGTGAAAATTCAGTCTGTTGTAAACCTGCAGGTGTTTCATTCAATTGTGTTTATTTTTAATTCAACAATTTCATTTATGCAAGTGTGCCTTTTAATTCATGCAAGTGTGTTTCTTTCATGTAAATTTCATTTATGTAAGTGTGCCTTTTAATTCATGCAAGTGTGTTTCTTTCATGTAAACTTTATTTCTGCAAGTGTGCCTTTCAATTTCCACAAGTGTGATTTATTTTATGCAAGTTTGGTTTGTGTTTAAAGGAGTTACTTTCCAAGATTTTCTTCTCTTAATGCATACAACCTTTGGAAACCAACCCAGATTGACATTATTAATGGTGAGGATTGACGACCCTCATCAAAGGGTGATTTTGATTTCTTGGAGCTAGTTGAAGTGACAAATTTCCCATGCTACTAAGTCATCCTTGGTGTTATTCCAACAATGAAGACTTATGATTTAACAAGTGTTATGTGAGTTTTGAGAATAAATAGGAGAGCATGGTCATATTGATGGATGTCATGAAGGTTGTAACTTACATAGATCTCATCGGTGAAGAAGATATTAACTAAATTTACGTGCATAAGGTATGTGATCTGGAGAATGTGGAGCCGTCGAAGGATGGCATGCTTCGGTGGGAAGGCGCATTGTCCATAAGTGACACTACTAGTGTGTATTGTGATAATTAGGCTCATGGTACTTATGAAATGGTTGGTTGTGAAGTCCAGGAAGAGTAACAAGGATGATTACACCATAACCGATTAGATGAATGGGGAAGGTTAGCTTGTTGAAGTACTTTGAGACGAAAATCCTAAATCGTTCTTACATGTGATGGAGGAATAGTGGCATAATGAGGGGGTGAAATAAATATGTTGGTGTACTCGTTGATAGGGTTAACACGTTGGTGGGATATGCATAGAGACAACTTACTTGGGTGGCGCAAGATAAGATTGGCTTTCTTGACAAGGTTTTTCTGGAATAATCTCCCTTCAGACACAAAATCACGCACTTGGGTACATTGTTAGGTCCTAAAATCATACTTGCATTCATATTATTCCTAAGTGAGAATACTAGTAATTGATAACTATCTTTGGTCTCTTTTCTTTGTTTCTTGTCTTCCTTACGGTTTTTCACACTCTACAACCCAGTTAGTAATTTAATTGATTATCTTTTATGACTTCGGGCACCAATTCCCATCTGGGACACTAGCACCCAGACACCCTTTACCTCTTTCCACCTTACTCGATCTTTATGGGCTTCTTTTATCTTTTGGGCATCGTATTTTATTTTAGGTCAGCCTTCCAGTTGTCAATTACAAAATTCAACCAAGCGAATCCTATAAATACAAAGCTATGCACCAAAATAAGGGACCAAACTCTAAGCATCTATTATCATCACCTAAGGTTGCATCCAAAGGCATCTAAGAGCATCAATTACATACATCTAACATCTATTCAAGGGACAAGGGACTGCATTTTTTGAATAAACTACATAATAAGGGAAGTTCATTATTCCATCCACATATCTATTTACAATGGTACATCTAGCTATTGTCCATTATCAAGTGCACTTGCACAAAGGCTTCCTAGGGCACGATTCTATCACACATGCACAAGAACTACATGGAATCAGATATGTAGTGCAAACCTTAGTTGTAATATCACTTTTTTGGGTGACCTCCGGGGTCGATCGACTCCCCATACTGCATCTTTATTTTTTTATTTGATGTGGTTTTGGGGGTTTGACAAGTGAATCTTTTTCTTGTAGGATATAGGTGATTCGACGATCAAGGTGAGACATACAAGTGATAAAAAGGGAACAATATTTAATACCTTCTAACCCTAAAAATTTTAGAACTTGAGCACTTTTCTGGACATTAGAGCCCAAATCCAGTCACTAGCACTTGGGCACTCTTTTCCTTCCATGGGCATTTGTGTCCTACCCCGTTTTTGAGTTCTAGAATTTATACTGAGCATTTGCAACACTGTTCACTTCATGTTCAATAATTTTCCTAGCTCAAAACATCTTAGGATCAAGCATAAATCGAGTTAATTCCTTTTCTCTCTCTCTTGTGCTTAGGGTTTCATGTTTATTTGCTTATTGCTTGTGTCATAGTGTATCTAGCAGTTATATATCATAGTTTATATCCAGTTACTATGCAATTAGGGTTTAGCATAAATCTATTTTTGTTAAATCATTTGGTGAACCCACATTCAAATACTCTTAGATCCTCATTTTTCTTCTCTCATGGATCCTAAGGTTTCTCAAGTCTCCTTGCATCAATTGCTTCAAATGCACCCACATTGCAAATATGCTCTCCACAAAACCTATACACTATTTATCTCCTTAAAATACGGCCTTCATAAAGTCGGTGTCATATTCAATAATCTCTAATGACTCTAGGAGTCCTAATGTCAATCAATCCATTTGAAATTCTATCCAACTTTACATTTTTATTTCAAGATAAAATCCAAGGTATACAATCCGTGATTACATCTCTCACTTCTTCAATCCAACATCTTAAGGTTTCTTCTCAATCCAATGTTAGTTCTTCTTCTACATCTCCTCCTGCTTCTATGTCTTCTACATGTTCTCATATCGGTAAACCCCAAGTCTTGCCACTACCCACACACCTCTGAAATTTGATTCCAATGCTAAGCAAAAAGATATTCTTCCTTAGCTCCTCACTCATCAATTAATAAAATTATCATCTACCCATTACTATCCTCCTTATTGACTTGCATAATATCAAGGTCATCCATATTGCAATTATCATCAAATTAATGGGCATAATGACAATGATTTCTATGCTCTAAAATGAAAAATTGGTCACCTTAAGCATTATGGTCTCATTTCATTTGCTACACAAAATGCTACATGTTCATCTCCAATTACTACATCTCACTTTGGGTTCCTAAATCTGATTCATCTATGTCTAATGAGCATCATGTCATCACTTCTAATGTTCCTTCTTTGGTCACTCAAGTGTCACCTATGCAACCCACTCCAACTAAGAAATCACCTCTCAAGTTTTATCCTCCATCACCTCCTCCTACTAAGTCTTCTACAGCATTACAAACTCCAACTAAGCAAACTCCTCTCAAAATCAGTACCACTCCTCCTCTTCTCAAGTCTTTTATGGCATTACCAATCCCAATTAAATAACCACTCACTAAGTAAGACCAAAAAAACTCTAGATGGCCTCTTTCAACATAAAATTTGGCCCTGATTCTACTATTTCTCCTACCTACCATTGTGATGATAGTATGCTTTCTTACGATACATTTAAAATCCGTCACCCTCGCAATATCTTTCTTACATCATAACATAGCTCTCCATCATTGAAACACTCGGGGCATCATGCTCACTCTTCCCCCCCCTCTAGCATCATTAGGTGTCTATCATTTCTATTATTACGCTTTGTGATTCATATCTAAATCTTTCTAAGTCATCTTACACAACTTGATACACATCTTGTATCATCATTACCTTGTGACGCACTCTAGTGTTAAGGTTCACACTTGACTATTGCGGGCATTCTACATCCATGAACCTCACACACTCCACACTTCACAATTTGCACTTCACGATACACATTTATAACTTTCAATTCTCACACATCATGGTACACTATGACTCACTCTAGTCCCATGGTTCATACTCGAATCCGAGGGTCTAAATCTGAATCGAACCTCACACTTTACGCCTTGTGCTTCATGATCTATCTTTCTAGCATCTCTTTCAAGGCATTTCCCGATGGCGCACTCTTGTTTTATAGTTCATTCTTGATTGTTGAGGGGTATTTTATAAATTAACCTCATCTCATACATATCCCATACACATTCATTGGGGGTACACTGCTCCTATCACATTCACATTGCATACCATTTCATCCCATTCACACTCATATCACATTTCATATCTTGGTTGTAATTACTCTTTCTTTCTTATACCCACATGTTACACTTTTCTTACTATGTTAGTCAGATACTCAGTATGTCATTATATTTTCTATATACACATACAAGTTCACTTGGTCTTTAGTTGTGAATGCGTACTTCCTATAGATATTTACATGCAATAATGATGTTTGGCACTGTACCTCTTACCAGTCCCATCAAGGCTCCTGTGGGCATCTACATTTACTAAAATTCCATATTACAGGTGTTATTATTTCATTATTTACTACTTATAATTCCTATCACACTATTTTCTATTGGTGCATACAAGTTTTGACATACTTCTTATCTTTTTAACATGTTAATGGGTGCTTCAAGTGCAACATTTTCCTTGCGGGAGCTATTCTCCACCATGGTTGTGCATTACACTTTACTTGACATTGTTTTCCATTGTATGTTATTATTTGTAGGCTATTCCCTTTGTCTTGTATGCACATTGTATGCTTTTGGCCGCTTTGGCCTTGATTGTATTGTGACATTGTGAGTGATGTCCCATGTGAAACTTGATTTTCATGGTCTCTATTTTGTATGCACATTTGCTTGTTACACTACTTTTCTATGACATGTTTGCTTATTTTTCTACTAACACATGTTACTAGCCATATTTTTTCATGTGCCTTGGTTTTCACCATGCACATTCCCTCCCCATAGGGTGTACACTTCATATCATTTTCAGGTCCTCTTCTTTGGATTGTATGCTCTGTCGGCGTCACATGCACCCCCAAATGAGGGGGGCATACATTGGGTGAATGAGTTACCCCATACAGCAGCTCAAATCCATAGTTTAGATATGCACAATATAAAATTAGTATAGGCTATAGTTTCATAAACGGCCCGAAATCTAACTTGGGTCCTCGGTTCAACGTAGACTCCAACGCCAAAATATAGACATTAGTGCACAGGCGCTCTGACCTTTCCCAGCACCTATATCCTAGGGGAATATATAACTACTTTCTCATATCAATACATTTTTTAGAAATTCACGTATCATTTTTCACAATACAGGCACAATCCTCTAGCAAGTAGAATGCATTCTTTCTCCATTTCAACTTGGTACAAATACGGAACTAATACGGTACATGATGCAGGAGCATCAACTCTCAACTTGTACACAGGGATGGTATTATGAAATTTTGGCTTTCTTAGTAGGTTGACATGTGTTAGAAGTCAGTAGGGGTTACTTAGAGTTGTGTGTGTGTTAAGTCCTTCTAAAATTAAATTAGGTCATTTCCCTCCAAAAGTACAAATTTAAAATTTGAAGGCATTTTGGTTTGTATTGGTGTTTGAAAATGATATGGAACAATCAAGCTTGTGTGAGGTGGTGAGAGGTCCTATTAAGGTCTAGAGAACAAGTCAAGTTGCAATTTTATCTTAGTTCTTAGGTTACAAGCTCTTAGACCAAAGATGAGGATATTAATGATGTAATAAATTCCAAATACGTAATTTGAAGGCTCTAGGAGCCAAGAGTCGCTTATAAAAACATATAGAATTTTATATATATATATATATATATATATAGTTTTGTAACCACCCTCGACCATCATTCAAATGGTCTAGTGAAGAGAAGAATTGAATCTTCAAGAAAATTTAAAGAAAAAGAAATTTTTGTACACAATATCAATGTATTGATATTTCAAGATTTTGGGTTATTGTAGTGATGATATAATCTGCCATAGTGTGTGAATTTGTGATTGATAGAGATGAGAACCTTAAGATCGGGGTTGGGTAACTAAGGAGAAAGAGTTGGTAAATAAAGAAGTATATACAAGGTAAATGTAAGATACTTGAATGGGTGTGATAATGTGATCAAGCTCAAAATAATCTTAAGAACATGTGATAGAAGGTTTGAGATCATCTAAGGGTAAATAGGTAGTATTTATGCAAGGATATCCTATAAAGATTGAAAAACAAGGCAAGAATTTTTTTGGTAATTTTCATAAGCCATTGCATGTTAGGAGTAATCTATAGGAGAGTAAAAAAGTGATCTCTTAGTGCACTATGTCAAGGTGAAGAACTCTCGGTTCAAGAGGAGGCAAAGTAGTGAATAAATAAAGTATATTTGTTTAAATTGTGGTAGTTGGAGTCCTACCGGTAAGTGGAAAATGATGAATATGTGGTAACAAGCCTATAGGACAAGTGTCGAGCCTTAAATATAAGGAATTTTTCATTGATAGTGAAGTATCATCTCCTCGGTCTGAGTTAAAAACTCTCATTAGGGTTTACTGAGATAAATGATTATTTCTTGACTTCTACATGTAATCAAGAGTTCAACCTTGGAAGAAATCATTAAGATGGAAATATTAAGGAGCGCTCAAGTTATTAAGCTCTACAAGTATTTACATTACAAGGAAACCGTATCATTCCCATTAGAAAACATGTAGATGCATAGTAGTGGGTCAAAACAAAACGTGTTGCATCAAGAGGAATAGAAGACTTCCATTGAAGACAAGCCACGCACTAGTAAGAACACTTGATAAAATTACTCTCATACCATCTTTAAACTTTGAAACCCTCCAAGATTGTGTTTTTACAACACTTTGTGTATAAGGCAAATCAATTGTAGCACATAGTTTTGTTAGAAAAAATAGAGAACTTTGTAAGATTGAAGGAGTTTAAGGAAGGACTAAGTGTAGAAATTATGAACTTAGCATCTAAAAAGGTAGAGGAAGGATATAAAAAATTAGTTGTAAGGTCATCCTATTCTCAAAAATTATAATAGTCCACCTTTGAATGAGCTTGCATAGTTAGTAAGACCTAACTTGAGGTCATTCATAGAAGGTAGAAAATAATGTTTCAAAGCAAGTGATACTAAAACTCCTCACATAGCTAAATTTTCCAAATGGGTGCCTAGATCAATAATTAATATTTGAATCTTTCTTTCAAAATTTATGGCAAGATAAGTACTTAACAAGGGCTATTGGAAGCGAACAATAAAAGGAGAGGTGTTATCAAAAGAGACACTTAACAAAGTTTTAGAGATCCAAGTTTTACATGCACCTGAAAAACCCTAAAGCGTCTTGAAAAGTAGTTTTATTTTGTGTGGGATATGTATGTATGTCTCTAACCCTGAGCCTACGGAAGAAAATTACTCAAGAAGGAAAAAAGAAAAGTTTTGTCATCAGGTAGGTCCATTGATTCTTTTGATTATTTTGCTTCATGTCAATGGTTGGAGCCGAGAGAACATGTGGAGGTGGTTGTATTAGTGGGATTAGTTGAATAATAAAAAATTCATGTTGAAAGTAGTTGGTTAACTTTGAGGAAGAAGCTAATTTGAAGGCCTTCAAGGAAAAATTTGAACCTTTGGTTATCTTAAAATTTGAATTTGTGAGTTTTTGGTCATTTCTCTACATCAATACAACTTGAAACTAAAAAGGATCACACAATTTACAAAGTGGTGTATAATCGGGAAAAAGTCATGGAAGGAGAGTAACACTAGACCTCTCTCCCCAAAACTCTTCTTTTATGGCATGAGATCACCAAAAAAACTCACTCTTGGCATGAGATTACCCAAAAACTTGATCTTCTACAATATTTTTAGGACATCTTTCTATCCTTTTTACACTCATGATCATTAGGTGCACACTTTCCTTTTACTACTTTTACACATATTTACATACTTTTACAAAGTTTTCATAATACATGACTTTGATTACTCTTTTTCTCTTCTTTTTAGTTCTTTCTTTAATACGCAACAAAGAAGCAACACTACATCGAGCACAAAAATAGGTACAACACGGTACAAACACAATACACTTCACCCCTAGGGTCACTTCCTCTTTCTTATCTTCCACGCTTCATTTTTATCACTTCATGCTTTCACTTGTCTCCTTGGCACGTTATCGCCATCACATTCTACATGGTTATCAGGTACACATCTCTTATCTAGTTTATGTTATCAATTATTCACTCAAAAACATAAATTGGGGGAAAATGTAGACATAAAATCACGCACTTGGGTACATTTTTAGGTCCTAAAAGCATACTTACATTCATATGATTCCTAAGCAAGAAAACTAGTAATTGACAACTATATTTGGCATCTTTGCTTTGTTTCTTGTCTTCTTTCTGGTCTTTCACACTCTACAACCTATTCGGTACTTTAATTGATTATATTTTATGACTTCAGATGTCGGTGCCCGGCTAAGACATCATCACCAAGGAGCTCTCGTCCTCTCTGGGCATCCCTAACCTCTTTCCACCTTACTCGCTTTTTTTTTGGGATTCTTTTATCTTTTAGGCATCTTATTTTCTTATAGGTCAGCCTTACGGTTTCCAATTACAAAATTCAAACAAGGGAATCATATAAATACAAAGATATGTGACCAAAATAAAGGACCAAGCTCTAAGCATCTATTATCATCACCTAAGGTTGCATCCAAAGGCATCTAAGAGCATTAAAGGAATCCATCTAGAATCCATACAAGGGACAAGGGACTACATTTTCTGCATACACTTTGCATATGAAGGGAAGTTCATTATTTCATCGACACATCTATTTACGGTGGTACATCTAGCTATCACTCACTACCAATTACACTTGCACAAGGGATTCTCGGGTATGATTCTATCACACACGCATAAGAACTACATGGAGGCCGTGATGTAGTGCAATGCTCGATTGTAAGCTCACTTTGTTGGGTGATCGTTTGGGTCGGTTTGACTACCCATATTTTATCTTTAATTTTTAAGATTTGATGTGGTTTTGGGGTTTTACAGGTGAATATTTGTCTTGCAGGTTATAGGTGCTTCAGCAATCAAGGTGTGACATACAAATGATCAAATGGGAACAACGGTGAAGACCTTTCGACCCTAAAAAATTTAGAATCTAAGCACTGTCTCGAACACTAGAGCTCAAATTTGTTTACTAGTGCCTAAGCACTCTGTCCTTTCATGGGAAATTGTGTCCCGCCCGTTTTCAGTTCTAGAATTTATATTGATCATTTGCACCACTATTTACTTCATGTTCAATAGTTTTCCCAAGTTTAGAACATCTTAGGATCAGGCGTAAATCAACTAAGTCCTTTTCTCTCTTTTTATGCTTAGGGTTTCATGTTTATTTACTTATTACTTCTATCTCAAAGGTATCTATCATTTTTATATCATAGTTTACATTCGATTACTATGTAATTAGGATTTAGCATAAATCCTATTTTTGCTAAATCACCTTCATTAATACAAGATTATGATGGGAATACTTCTCCCATGGTACATGTTCACAATTGTGAGAGGAATTAGATGAAGGGGCAAGATGCTCTACCACCATCCCTATGGGTGCATAAGTTATATTCTACTTTTTGTGGGTATGCACATTCCTGGTATATACACATTGAGTGAAGCAAGAAAAAAATGAATCAAAAGCGACTTTGACTATAGGTATTATTCATACTTTTTTAAAATTTCTACTAAACCACCGGTTTATGAAGCTCTGCATATCATGAAGCGCATTATATTGGGGATAGCGTGAAGGCTAAAGAACTTGTGACTCAATTATTTGGTGAAGTTTATATTGAAGCACACAATGACCTAGTGGAATTAGAGGAGACCCTATTAGAACGCACATAAAAGGAAAAGGTGAAATTAAATCTTGTCTATTTGATAAATGATGAAGAAGTCGAGGATCTAGATATTAATCACACGGAAAGGTTTGTGTGAGGTATTGGACTCCGCAGATGAAAAAGTGTGAGCTTACCATGTACCATTAAAGATGAAGAAAGTTAACATCGGGCCGATAATGCGCCAAAGGAGGCAATTATTAGTTTGAACCGAAGGTAAAAAAATCATTGAGTGACTACATGTGCAACTTTTAGGATATTTTTCCTAGAGGATACCACGATTTAAAGGGTATACATCAATCATTAGGTGAAATTAAAATCAAACTCGGGGATGGAACCCGACCGGTTTGGAAGAGGCCTTCTGGATGAATCCTAATTTGTGTATCAAGGTGAAGGATGAAATTGAAAAAATTCTCAAGGAAGGAATTATTGAGCCTATTGAGGAGTCAAAATGGATAAGCTCGATGGTTATCAACATTAAAAAGGATGTCAAGATAAAAAATTTGTGTTGATTACGAGTTATGAATGCCTCATGTGTAATGATCCTTTTCCCACACCATTTACTGAAGAGATCCTAGAAGGTGTTATAGGGTGTGAGATCTATTCTTTTATAGATGGATTTTCAAGCTATCATCAAGTAAGGATCATGCGTGAAGACCAGGAAAAGAAAAAAATTGCAACTAAATGGGGATTATTTTCTTACATGGTTATGCCCTTTGGCTTGAAGAATGCACCAACAATGTTCTCGTGCATTATTGTTCAAGCATTTCAAGACTTCATTCACAAGTTTCTTCAGTATATTTGGATGATTGGACTGGTTAAGGACCATTGTGACTACTTGAGGTTTATGTTTGAAAGATGCAGGCATCTTAGTATCTCCTTGAACATTAAGAATTATATCTCTGCAAAACCATTTGGTAATTTCCTTGGACACATTATATGTAAGGAAGGATTTCTAGTAGACCCAACCAAAATTACAGTCATTTTGGGATTAAAGGATCCAACCAATTAAAGTGAGGTGTGTGGACTCCTTAGATATATTAGGTATTACCATAAGTTTATTAAGGGGTATGCAAAGATTGACATGCCACTCAAGGAGTTGATAAAAACAAGGGAATATTCTATCGAGGTGATGTGCACTAATTAGTGTTTGAGACTTTAAAGGAAAAGTTAACCACCATGCATATTTTACGTTTCCTTTTTATAATAAATTGTTCCATATTCATGTAGATGCCTCTGTACATCCATTAGAGAATTTTTAGTGCAGCAAGGGGAGGGAAATATAGACCATCTTATTTGTTTTGTAAGAAGGAAGATGACATTGGGTGAACAAAATTATACAACCACGGATCATGGGGCATTATCAATGGTGTACATGCTTCACAAGTTTAGACAGATATGTTAAGCAATGCCATTTATATTATACACTAGTCGCATGACACTTATATATCTAGTTAACAAGTCAATTTTGTAAGGGCGCATTTTTTGTTGGATCCTTTTGTTCCAAGAGTTTGAGTTTTTCAGCTATGGTAAAGCCTGAAAAAAGTAATTTGGGACCAAATCATTTTTTGAGAATTAACTCTGAGAATTAACTCTAGTGAGGACTAGCAAAGCATAAAAGACACTCTGTCAAGTGCTCAGTTGTTCAAACCACATCGCATGCATGTGACTTAGAATACATTGCAGTATTCTTGCACACAAGAGTTACGCGTGAAGGTATGAAGACCTTAGAGAAGAATCGACTTTACATTCACGTGGTGCCCTACCGCAGTTAATTGGAGGAGACTTATACAATATGGGAAGAGATGAATTCTTACACATGTGTGTCTTGGACCATGAGTGTGAAGCTATATTAGAAGAGTTAATTAGTGGGATTGGAGGAGGACACTATGCGGTTGAAGAAACGACATGTAAGATATTACTTGTTGGCTTATGGTGGGAGACACTCTATAAGGATACCAAGGCATTTATCAAATCCTATGATCATTTTCAAAGGATAGAAAGCTAATAAACTGGGATGGAATGTTTTTGCAACCTATAATAAGCGGAAAACCTTTTGAGAAGTGGGAAATTAACTTTTTGGCCCAATTGTACTAGTTGTGTGGAGGACAGACGCACATTACATTATCACATGCACAGATTATTTGACAAGGTGGGCAAAGGTTGCGCTTACAAAGGATTGTCACCGTAGCTACTACCGCAATATTTTTATGAGAAAACATCATTAGTAGGTATAGATGCCCATTGAGCCTTACCAGTGATAGGGGAACTCATTTCTTAAATGAGATAATTTGAATACTATTGGTAGAGTTTATGGTAGCCCATCATAAAACTACCCCTATCACCCACAAGCCAATGACACTGTAGAGGCTTTCAATAAGATCTTGAGATAAAGATCTACGATGTAGGAAGAAAGGATTATAATGATAAAGTCTCAACTGTGTTATGGGCATATAGGACTATGTATAAGAGGTTGAATAAGGTCATACCTTTTCAATTGGTGTTTTGCGTGGAATCGGTTCTACTGTGGAGTTCATGTTAACCTCCCTGCGTATTGCACACACAGACAGACTTGCTGATGAGAAGGCATTAGAGAAGCGCATTGATAAAATGATGTAATTGGATGAGTAGAGTGTAATTGTGCGATGGATTCAAAAGATAGAGAAAGATAGACAAAAGGCTTGGCATGATAGGCATATTAAGAATAATTCTTTTATTATGGGGAAAATGGTGCTTTTGTATGACTCCAAGTTTGCGCGCCATCCTGGGAAGCTCAAGGTGCATTGGTTGGGACCATTTTAAGTAACCAAGATATTGGAATCAGGCACATGTTAGTTACATGAATTAGATGACACAATGTTTTTGGGTTACTTCAATGGGAGTAAGTTGAATCCCTACTACCATATAATTAATCTTATTGTGTGTTTATAATGAGATGGTATTGCCACTTAGACTAGATTTCCCTTTTTATTTTGTTTTTCTTTGTTTTTTGTAAAAGTGTATCCATGCATAAGACCGTGCATGATTACTTTGTTTTAGGTTGATGCACGAGAGGACCGTGCATGATTGCTTTGTTTTAGGTTGATGCACGAGAGGACCATGCATGATTTTAGTATGGGGTGAAGCAGGTAAAATGGAGGATAAAAGTGGTGGGAGGCTAGTGAACAAGCGCGCGATGGGGTGAGATAATGGTGCATGAAAAAAGTGTCATGAGTGGTTAGATAAGGTGCGAAGGTGCTTAAATATGGAAGGTGTGAATGAACTTAAAGTTAATAGAATTGCTCACATAAGAAAACCACGTAAATGAAGAGCCCACGAGTGTAACGTGAAGGAGGCGATGAAAATGTAGACTACTTGATAAGTGACACGAAGAAAATGTGTGTGGTGTAGGAAGATGCGTGTAAGAGGATCAACAACCTAGGAAATATTAGCACACCATAAAGTTACTGATAACCATGCATAAGAGGTACTCTTTGAGATAGAAAATGCAAGAAAAAGTGTGAGAAAAGTAGAAAAGTGCTTTAACGTTGGGAAACGGTAATAATGACTTTGTTTGTGCCCCTTTATATTTTTTTCAATTTCTCAATCACAAAATGTGAAGCATGAAGAGAAAACCCGAGAGCTACGACAAGGAATAAACTAGAGATGATTGAAGTAAAGAGAAAACATGAATAAGACCTAGACAGAGAGAGATCATTGTGAGAATTGGAAGTTAGGTGAAGGTTTTGAAGGCAATAAACTAAGCTAGGTTTTGCAAGTGAAGACGTAGAGCTAGGGAAAAAGGGTATCACAGTTGAAATAGGGAAAAAGTATTATAGATTGAGCTAGGGTGCGGAGTTGAAAAAAACAATTGCAAGGATTGAGCAAGGGTTTGGGAGTTCGACACGCATGGATAAGTTAAACAAGTGGTTGATTTATAACACCTAGGGTATGTAATTTACAAGATTAAAGGAAGGAATAGTCATAGGAAGTGAGAAAAATAAAATGGCACCAAAGAGAGTACCAAAGAACAAGAATCCTATGGAAGAGTCACTTAAAGATTGGTTCTCTAAGATGCAACATCCATCGAAGGTAGTGTAGTGGTAGGAAAACCATGGGCATCAAAACTTCAAAAATGCAAGAGTAGTGAGTATAATCATTGTGCAAAAGCGCATGAGGCAGAATCAATAAGGATTTCTTACGAGAGTTGAATACAATTACTATAAAAGGGAAAATAGTCCTCAATGATACAGTACGCAAAACTTTGGAGGGAGTAGGGGTACTTTATTTGTATGAGATACCTTTTTTTGGGAATCCCACGCACCTTTTTAATGGCTAATGTCGCGTGTGCGTTAAGACTAATTTTGCTTTGCGGAAGAAGGGTGCGCTTAATCATGAGGTTAATTCACGTGTTACACAACACCGAGGAAGATATAGATCTTGACTGCACAATGAGAGATAGATAGAGGAAACAACCACCAAGTTACAATATCACATGAGAATCCAATTCTTCAACATTAATAAGATTGTTGTCCCCTGGAGAAATAGTAGATGCATGTTTGGTTAGCTGCAAGGTAGGAGCCTCTAAGAGGTGGATAGAGGTACATAATAAATTCCAATATATAGCGCATAAGATGGCACACAAAACTAAGTACAACATTGCACTATACATAGCCGAGGGAATTATAGAGGAGGCAAAGGCTCAAAAAAATAAAAGAGACAAGATTACTCGGGGTTTTATTCTCCTATTGATAGCATTTTCGGATATAGGGGTGTTGAATGGCTCGAAAGACAATATGTGGGAACACCCCATCGAGGACAAGTCTCCAAAAAAAGATTTGCCAAGTACACTTGTGATGTATGAATCCTTACAAATCATGCCTTGAAAAGTGTTATTGAAGAATGTGCGAGGTATTCAAAAATGAATGGCACATGCCTAGAGAGCTACCATAATTATTAAATAGATGGCAGAGTTTGCAGTGATGCATCACTTCAACCTTGAAAGATTCTTGTTAAATAATGGGGCCATGGTGTAAATTGTCATTTTCATTCACAGACAAAGTGCTTCAAGCGTGCGATGAATAAAATCAAGGATGCCCATCACTTGAAGTTTAATGCAGAGAATTTTGATGCGAGAATATTGTATGCTATGTAAGAAATATGGGTATGCATCAAAGGAAACATATGTGGAGACTATGGAAATTGACAACATGGACCTTAGTCTGATTATGACCCTAGCGAGTTGGAAAAGAGGCTTGAAGAGTTTATGTCTACCTAAGGCCAAAGATGAAGGGCAGGAAGGAGGTCGATGCGTGTGACATCAACATCATGACACTAAAGAAACATATGGTGAATATTCCCAATGGCAATACAAGTTGACTCAGAGGAAGAAGAGGAAGACATAACTAAGGGGAAGTTAGACCATAACAGAAGGAAGAAGATGAGAGGAGAGCACCAAGAAGTAAGCACCTCGTGTGCATATAAAGAACCTCCAACCGAATAAGAGTGTAATTCGAGCCCAACACGGAGGGTAACTCCCACATTGTTCATAATTTGGATGAGGAAGATGAGGAGCAATCGATATAGAAGGAACCGCATGTGGAGCATGAACAAGAAGAAAAAGAAGAATTAGTGTCCAAGGAAGAGCTTGTGTAAGGAGAGATGAAGGCCACGAGTAGGAAATATATACGTGAAATGTGTGAGAAGGAGAACACAAGGGAGATGAAGAGGAAGAGAAGCATAAGGAGGAAGATGGGGATGACAAAGAATAATGGCTTGGGGAAGGCTAAGGTCTTTGGAGGGGAGAAAAGTCGGAGAATTTCAATATAACATAAAAGACCCCGCAAAATCCACGTACATAAGGAAGGAAGTGACGGTAACCTCCAAAGCATCCCGGTGTACTACCTTAATGACCCTTCAAAGGTGTTAAGGGATAGATTCTGAATTTCAACACTAGCGAGAAGACCTATTCTGTTCAAAATGTTTGACAAGTTTGAGGTCCTTTCACGCACGAGAAATATGCAAACCCATATGCAGGAGCTCGAATTCAAAGTAAGGATTTATTTTTAGAGATGAAGCTAAAGAAGGATCCAAGAATGGTGTTCCCTATTATAGATTCTGAATTTCAACACTAGCAGAAGACCTATTCTGTTCAAAAATGTTTGACAAGTTTGAGGTCCTTTCACGCACGAGAAATATGCGAGACCCATATGCGGGAGCTCGAATTCAAAGTAAGGATTTATTTTTAGAGATGAAGCTAAAGAAGGATCCAAGAATGGTGTTCCCTATTATTGAATCCACAAAGCTCTCAGATGAACAAGCATGCAATATGCTTAAAAATGGTTGTTGAAGTTAGGAGAAGGAATATCGATAAAGGGGTCATAGTAAAGAGGATGCGGCAGATACATAATGCAAAGGGTTAAGGAACCAACAACTTGTAGAAGAATGAAGTTATGAGAAGAAGAGAACGGTCGATGCATATAATAAGGCTACGAGATATTGTAAGCAATATCATGCACACGTGCCTTAATGGTAGCACAATCCAAACTAGAATATGATATAGAAATGGAGTATTTACAGGATCTAGTTCAAATGTTTCCAATCAAGGTGAAAAGAGTTGAAAAAGGAAAATAAAGAGAAGGTGGAAAAATATATTGAAGATTATGTTACTCTTAGTGCAGGGGTAAAATAGGTCGTTTAGAAGGAAGAGAAATTTTTTGATAACTACCAAGAATTTTTGGCAATTTTGAATGAAAATTGCAGGCCACAATGAAGATAAATAAGGATGAACATGAGAAGATAATGTAATAATTTTATGAAAAATGTGAGATGATGAAGGCCAAGCACAATGCAATTAAGGAAAGACTCAAAGAAATATAGCCTATGGTAATGCATAGGATGGACACTCTAGAGGGTATTGCCTCAAACTTGAATGTAGTGGTTAAGGAGCTACGGGGAGAAGGTTGGTGAGATAACTTCGAGAGAAGATGTGTTGTCGAGATATCATGGAAACAATTCCAAACAAGGTCGTGAAGGAGTTCGAGGGATGGAAGTAGCTAGAAAGAATAATAAAAACATAATTCCTAGTTGTCTTACTATCACCACAGGCCTAAATTTTGGATGCATGTGGGGAAATATAGATTCTTCATTATTGATTCATTAGGGTAATTTCCCTATTCTTTATTCTTCGAATATTATTTCATTATGTGAGGAACTATTCTTTGATTCAAATTATTTTAAAGGACGGACAATACTCCTAGTGAGGGGTAATGTTGAGAAAATAAAATGAATAAGTACTAGTTATGTGTGGAGTTTGAAGACCATGTGTAGGAGGGTGCACATGAACTAAGAGAAAAAATAAAGCTAGAGTAACATGCGAAAGCACGCACACAAGCAAAAGAATTCCTACAAAGATAATTCAATGTGTGAAAGGTATGTGTGTGAGGAAAATGGAGATCAACGTGCAAAGGTTTGTGCATGCACACGGGTTCCAGGAGACAATCGAATATCTCGGTGAAGGCTAAAAATAGGAAAAGAAGAGTTGGCATAGCATGCAAGGCACGTCTAGAAATAGGAAAGGAAAGGATAAAGCACCAACCTCGATAAAGCACATACAAAAAAATAGGAAAAGAAGAGTTGGGATAGCATGCAAGGCACATATATAAATAGGAAAGGAAAGGATAAATCGCCAACCTCGGATAAAGCACATACAAAGGAGGACATCTAATTATAGGATCAAATCATGGATAAGGATGAGATATTTATATCTTGATCTAGAGTTATAACAAGGGTTTAAATGGCATGCAACATATATTTAGGATGACTATTCTTATAATTAAAGCATGTAAGTGGTGAAGGACAAGTTCCCACCCTATATAAGTAGGTGTCACACTCCTTTGTAAAGATATACATAGTGGAAGAGATGTTAGGGGATAGATGGTATATAATTTCCCAATGAATGTTGTGTGTATGGATGTAATCAACTCGTGTGTGCATGTAATGGATTAATTATGTGATGGATAACTTATTACAAAAAAATTTATTGGTTAAATGTGCTCACGAATGATTGATTAAGTTATATTCTTGCATGTTATCTTTGTTATTATTACTACAATGTTATCTTTTCACATGAGATGAATGATTAAATATATAACACACATATTGATAAGTAACTAAAGAGGAACCTGGTGGTTATGCATGCTTCGGGTGAGCATTTAGACCTTTATCTAAATGAATGTTAGTTCTCCCAACTAGGTATTGGTGAATAAAAGATTATAATTCTCTCCCTTGCATGTATCCTTGCTTGGAGGCAATGAACCCATCAATCAAATCAATCTTCAATGTGGATCCAACAAGAGTGTCACTTGACCCCACTCTTCAATCTAATCCAATCTTACCCCTTGCATGTATCCTTGCTTGGGGGCAACTCAATCAAATCAATTTTCCATCTAGATCCAACAAGAGTGTCACTCGACCCCACTCTTCAGTCTGATCTTACCCCTTGCATGTATCCTTGCTCATGGGGGAAAATTAATTCAATCAATCATCAAATTAATTCAATCAATAATCATTGTGGAACATGTCAATGACATGGTTAATTATATTTATTTCTAGTTATTTTACATTGATAATTACTATAAACCAAGTACAAGTATTTATATCCTTAGTGTATGAATTTACTATGTATATTGGGTTTGTTTTTACTTCATTGTTTGTTTTATGTGTGTGTGTGTGTTTGTTTATGCACATAATGGGTTGATCATCATGGTTCTTCAATAATCATGGTGTTAACTCTATTATGTAATAACAAAGCAAGTTTCTCCAAAATACAAAATTTGAATGGAAGCTCAAGCTATGAACAATGTTAGTCATATCATCATTACATTCATTCATGCATCTCATTCAAAAAATCATATCAACAAAATTATATTTATCACATATAATCTACCATCATCAAAACTATAGTAGCAAAAATGACCAATGATTTTTTCTCCCACCCAACCCTCTATTCAAGTCTGAAATCCTAATTTTGGCCTCTCTCTCTCTCTCTCTCTCTCTCTCTCTCTCTCTCTCTAAAGTTGATGTCCACCACTTTGTTGAGTAACCCACCCACTTTAGGGAGAATTACCTTAGCATAATCCATACATGTTGGGGCATCCAAATGCTTCACTGGGTAAATCAAGTAGTTCTTCACACTTCTTTATCATTTGTTCACCGGTATGCATGCGTCTACTATCTTTGAAACATTATTACTTCATATTAACACTTTAAAGAGGGGAAAATATAGACACTCTAAAATATCACATTACGCATTCTAAATCTCTCGAAATCATCCCATAATTACTTCATAGTACATTACGACCATTTTCGACCACTTTTGATATATTCTGTTATTTTACAACCTTTAACAACATTGTCTTGAATAAACTTCTATCATCCTTATCACTCACAAATGGTCTCAAATTATTAAATTTTTGTGTCATGAACCCTAATTCACTCATATCCCATTCATAGGATTAATTAATTAATCCTATCACTCATATTATTTATCCCTATCCCATTAGCTGATTTTATTAGCTAATTGAAATATCAACTTAATTAAATAAATCTTACGTATATCCATTTCCACCTCTCCTCTTATCCACTTTTGCTTCACTAATTAACATCTCAAGTTAACTAGAGGAAAAAAAAATCAATTAAATATTAAATCATTAAATATATGCAAGAGAACAAGTTTAGATTAAATCAAATCATGCATTTAAGTTAACTAAACATATCCCATAAAGCATGGCATTCCAAAATTAAAGAAAATCTCCCCAAAGCTAAAACTCACATCACTTTTTGGGTGAATAAAACAAAAGATGTAGAATTAATATTTAATTTTAAGTTTTAAATATTCAAAAGCATGTGCAACCTTTGCCAACTCAATGATGGCTCATCTATGCAAACTCAAAACAACAGTTCAACTCCTCAATCAAGTTGGAAACTCAACTAAACAATCCAATCATGCTTTAATTAGCTTCATATCGACAAATCAAGGATTTGGGATTCTCTTCCCTCATCTATAAATAAGAACTCATTCCTCTCCATTTTTCATCTTTGGAAGCTTTGAAATTTGCATTGTTATTGTGTTGAATTGCCATTCAATTCTACACGATGTTACGTTGTCCAATTGATCATGAATCTATCATCAAAATCAGCCATCAATCATGTTACTCGTAGTTTGAATCCACTTCCATTCATAAAGTTCTTGGATTATCTACATATAATTTTATCAAGAGATTCAACAAGTTCGGTGCTTCGTTCCAAGCTTGATAGTCTCATCCAAGGTTAAAAGGAGATACGATGAAGGATCAGATTTACATGTTTATGTTATTTTGTTTCTATTTTATAGTATTTATTTATATACAATTAGATTAAACATGGTTATCCTATTTGGAGGGAAACCAAGACTTAGATAACCTAGCTCCTACGCCTCACAAACCTTGGGAAAGAGTTTAAGGGAGAGTGGATATTATTCTTGCATGTATGAGATTAAATTATGAAAACAACCTAGGTTCATAATTCATAAGTTAATAAAACTACAAGAATGATTGTAGTGACATATGTCCAATTCAACCAAATAAACTAAATATGATTACTTTAGCTAAAGATCACAAAATAACATACAATTTATACAAAGCTAGACAAAATAATTATGCACATATAATGAATCACACATGAATTGGTGATAAAATTCCTTCTTAAGCTACAAAAATAGTGTATGCTCAATCTACATTCATTAATTGAAAACGAGTTTACAACGCTTTACTTATTCAATTGAAACCAAATCATGATAGTAGTATGAAACTATAGGATAAGAGAAGATACAAAGTTACACAAGTGAACACAATGAATCTCATTTCTTACTTTTGCAAAATCAAAACTTATCAAATAGTAAAAGAGGTCTCACACGCTATTTATAGAAAACACTATGGTAGGACACCCCTCTCATCGAGCCTATCAATAACTAAATACAAACTACGGGATTATTTACTAATCCTAGACCATCCCCAAAGAATCAATTTCATCCCAAAGAAATACATGATATTAGAGCTTGTGAGAAACACTCATTACATGTGCATAATCTCTAGTTTGTGCCAATTTTGATTTTATTATGTGCTTAAACTCATATTTCAATTGATAAACTCAAATTTAATGGTCTCCAACTATATTTTAAATTTCCCTCTTTAATGCACAAGGTAAATTACATTAGGCTCAATGAAGTCCTATTTTGGAGTCTAACACTTACACAAGAATGGTACACATTACCCCTTGGCCATGTTGCACAAATCCTTCACCAAAATTTAGTAGATGGACATCAACTCTGACATTTAAGAATGACAACCACAAATATGCATGATTTTTCTCCAATTAAGGTTCAAAATTCTCTCTCTTTTGTTTTTCCTTTTCTATGATAGTGGAGTGTAATTAGAGAATTCGCACACTCCTTCGGACTCAATTAAGACTCAAAATGTGTGTTTGATCCTTATTTTTCACTAACTCAAGCTCATAATGGAGACTTCATTAAACAATGGCTCCCTAAAGCTTCAAATGTGTATTTCTCCTCACACACGCCTTGAAACCCCTTGGGAATCATACTAACTAAAAGTGCTCTCTAAGAGCTTTACTAATGGAACTACACCTATATTAATAAAAATAACAGAGAGTTGCATTAGCAAGGGCAGCCAAAGAACTCACGGTCCCACAAAAATGCCATGCGAGTGAAAAAAAACCCCGGAGGAAAACAGAAAGCATGAGAACTACAAAAAAGTAGGGAGCACTATGCACATGCCTCCTCTCCAAGAGGAGGATGATCATCCCGAGGAGGGATAAACAATCCACTTGATGGCTCAACCAAAAGAGGATCCACCTGTTATTAACCATCCGGATCAGGCATCTGCATCTGTAAAGGAACAATAATCCCCAAACCAGGGGGTAGAGAGGCAACAAGTTTATAAAATCCAGGTGGAGGAGAGGCCCAATGTGGAGATCCAACCACGTTATTCCCCTCGAATAAGGGATCCATCCCGGTCCGAGAGGAGGACGGAGATGAAAGGAGACCTCGAGGAGAGGTGGAATGGTGGCTACGAGAGCGTCTTCTATAACATGGTCCTAGTGGAGGCATCTGCGCAAGGCAAAGATGGATGAGGTGGTGGTGGAAAAAGGTCAAGAGGGACCTAACTCATCATGCATGGTGCACTCCCCCAGTGTGCGAGTAACTCCTACAAATGAGAAAATTTCTTTGCTTGAGCTTGAATCTATATGCACACAGTAGAAAAAAAAACTAGTTTTTCATTAGTGGAAAATAAAGTAAGAGATTTTGAGCTTTCCAAATATGAAATAGAATTACCACAAATTTGTACTATAATTAGGTCATGGGCTGAAATCACTAAACAAAGCTAGAAGTAAGTGAAATAATTTAAGGTGGTAGGTTTGAAAGAACAAATGAGTCCAATACCAGATGGCCTAAACATGCGGTAGGACCAAAACAAATGCTTAAAATATTCAGGTTTAGAACATAAAGGGCATTTAGGATTAGGGATGCCAATTTGACTTAAACGTTCTTGATGGGAAGGCCCTTATAAATAAGGCACCAAAGAAAATGGTTAACTTTAGGCTCAATAAGGGAGTTCCAAGAATGAGACAACCTACAAAGCTAGGTGGATTACGCGAATACAAGCCCTAGCAGGCATTGAGTTTGGAAATGGTAGGCGAGATGGGTCTCAATAGTTGGTAAATGGTGTTAGAATTATAACGAGAAAAGTAAATATCATGATTCCATCACCAATCATGACACCATGCATCTAGGGTTTAATCCCAAGTTTTTGGAGCATAACGTTTGGCATCGATTCTTAAAATCATCATGGGAGGTCCGAATTGGAGAGATTAAATTTCATCTTAAGCTTGGGCTAGGAATGAGACCAAATCCGAGATGTTATGTATTCCTTTTGTGAGAAATATGGAGAGCTTTGATTCCCATATTTTCAGCAAGCGGAAGACTATCACCAAAGTGATGATGGGATACCACCATATATTCTAAGAATTGAAAGAGATCCCGGTGTGAAAGCCATTACCAATCCAACGCAGTAGGGGTTTCACCGATTCAAAGGCTTTCCATATTCTTTTGGCAATAAAGGTTCCGAAATCTTAACAGGGACCCTAGTGATAATTAAAGTGTTCAACTTGATATTTTTCCAACATTTTTGCCATAAGGAGCACCAGAAGCAATGCAATGTCAAAGCAGAATTTTCCAAGCTTGATTGCCTACAATACAACTCACTACCCATTTAGAACATAAAGCCACGCTTTTCCTATAAATATCAATAATTCCCATTCCACCTTGATTGGGAGGAAGGCAACAGACTTCCCATGCCACTCGATGAAAGTCTGTTGAACTAGAACTTTTACACCAAAAGTAGTCTCAAAATGGCTTGGCAAGTTTGGCAAAGGAAGAAAGGGAGCAGCACCAACACACAAAATAAAAAACATGGGTGGCTGTAAGAATCTTGGTATACACCTCAACTTTACTAGCTAAGGAAAGGGGTTTAGAAGACCACCAAGAAACTTTATGTTCAACTCTATCAATCACATACTATCATAGAGTGGTGGAATCACTATCAAAGGCAAAAGGAATGCCCAAGAATTTAAATTGTTTTCCTCTTCCAATTCACTTCCGGGGTAAGATTTCAACCGATCGGCATAGGCCGATAAGCTTTCTGATAGCCCGACGTCTTAGCCATTTGAATGGTGGATCTTGAAGCAAGACATAAAGTATCAAGGAAATAAAAATATTATCCACATTCTTCTCAGACTCAACAAGGGTAAGAAAAGAGTCATAAAAAAATGACCATTAATAAGTTATGTCACATGAGCCGGAAAGGAAAATCCCTTGAATGTGACCTTGAGCAGCACGGCAAGCAATAAGATAGCCTAAGGTGTCGGTGGTTAAAACAAACAGGGAAGGAACTAGAGGGTACCCTTGTCTGATAGAGTGGAAGAGACCAATTACAACAAACTTATGTCCATTGATGGTTAGGCAAGTAAACGCATTAAATAAAAAATTTCGGACCATTGAGGTGAAAAATTCTCCAAATCCTAAGGTTGTGAGCATAGCCAAAATAAATGGCCATTTGATACGATCATAAGCCTTTTCAAAGTCAATTTTGAGAAACAACGGACATTGCAGAGATAGTTGGGCCCATTCCATTCCTTCCCAAACTACTATAATATTATCTAGAATGTATTGGCCTTTGAAAAAAATGGTATGCTCACAAAATGAACAATTTTCGGTAAAAGATCGATGTGCGAAGAACCAAAGCCTTAACAAGAATTTTGTATGAGACATTTAACAGGGTGATAGGCCTTCAACTAGTAATCTTCTCTGGATCACCAACCTTAGGAATGAATTGGATGTTTCCTTGATTGATGAAACTCCCAAGAGAATTGGATTGGAGAGCTTCATTGTATACCCAAAGCAAATCTAGGCCAACAAATGACCATGTCACTTTGTAAAATTCATAAGGAAAGCCATCCAATTCATGATATTTATCATCTGAAAGGCATAGTAGAGCGACATAGATCTCATCCATAGAAAGAGGATAATTACAACGATCACACTTTTTGAGAGAAATCTTGACCAGCACCACCTCAATACATTGCTACAAGGCGACATCTCACTCATTTGTAGAGTCTTGGGCTTAGAATACTAACCGATAATGTTGAACAAAGGCATTAGAGATCTCATAAACTCTATGAGTTATTGATGTGAATCTTGGATAGATTTTATCTATTGATGAGCATGTTTGGCTCGAGAGGATTTGAAGAAGTCTTTTGATGCTTTGTCTCCCACCTAAAGCCGAGTGTACCCTTGACCAGAATATGTGCACCACGGGCGAATGAGATTTGATGAGCTTGAGATTGTTTCAAGTATCAACACCTTGTATCGAAGAGGTATGTCGAAAGGATAGGACTCAAGCATAATCAATATCTTTCTAAATTCTTTGTGCGAGTTGAGCCTACCCATTTACAAAATTGAGCAACCTTCTTATCGAAATGGTGGAGGAAATGGGTGGTGCATTGAATCATCACTTCTCACCACTTGTTTTAGCTAGCTGAAAAGGAAGACATGGCACTATTAGTGTATATGACTTGTTTCGTCATCATTCGACGACTTGTCCACCATAGATGGTTAGTCATCTCACTTAGTGAGAATAGGTCATAATGGAATAGGTCAATATGGTTAGTTAGGGTTGTGTACATGTGTCATGCACAAGAGTTACACAAAACTCCTATATGTACCTCTCTTTTTATCTATGAGCATGTCTAGACACATTGTTTTCTTTTTGTACTTGATTCTCATTTTGATTCGATCTCTTGTTTACTATGTGAAGCATTCATGACTCCATTGAAGTGCAACCTTGTTCGATGTGCACGGGGTTTCGAGTTGATTCTCGTAGAACAATCCAATATGGTATCAAAGCAATTGTTTGGTAAATGTGCACTTGATTAATCTGGTTGTTATTACTTCATTTCTAGTTTTCATGCTTCTCGTGTAAGTTTTTGTAATTTTGGAATCTTGTTAAATCTAGAGGTTGGTTCTTCATTTCTAGTTTCTTAATCAATATTTTTTTAAATTGGAAGTGCTTTTTTAGAATATCTAGTTTTTGCTTTTTCTGTTGGTTTGCAAGTGATTTTTTTGTAAATGGTTTGTTAAACCTATTCTCACCTCCCTTGCTACTCATGCCCTCACCTTTTCCCCTAGTGAGCTCCCCAGTTGGTTCTTGTGTATGTAGGTCTGTTTTTTACATTACCTATTGGCTTGTTTGATCCATGGGTTTTGTTTTCATTAGTTGCGTTTTACATGTTGAAACGAGCCATCTTTATTTTCTTTTTCTTTAAACCAAATTCCCTTTGCTTTGAGTTATATTCAAACCTCGTTTTGCATTATTCCTTCTTACACTCATGTTGTTTATTGCTTTGCATGTTGGGTTATTTTGGTGTTGCTTCATGTTACTCGTTTACGCCATGGCGAGTCAATTTTTTTTTTGCATTACTATTTGTTGTGGTTTTAAGCTTAGCATGCTCACTGGATCTGTTTTGAACCCCCATCTTCCTATGATCTATCTTTGGCTTGGCATCTTCTGGTTTTGCATTGAGTTGTTTCTTCCCTGTTGTTGCTCTACCTTTGGCCTGCGTGTCATTTTTTTTGTGTCTTTTTTTCTCTCCTTGGCGTCTTCCAGGGTCAATTGTGCTTGGGTCATATCTTGTTGCTTTTCCTTCTATTGGATATTATTTTTTCTTTCATCCCTACGTATGAAACCTTTCTCTCTAGCCTAACTCGGCCCTACTCAGGCCATTTTCAGCCACCTCCTCTACATGTCATTGTCTCGATCGCCATAGTTATCCCTTGCATTGTAAATTTCTTACATCTTCTACATTTCCTTGGCTAGCGTGAGGCATCGTCCATGCTCACTGCAGACCCTGCAAACCCATTCTAAGTCGTTATCTCTCCACTTCTTTGGCCTCATAATCGCTAACTTCTCACTAGTCTGTGTCATCCTTAAGCTCCAGAGGTCTCATCCTCCATGTAATTGGGCTCCTCGAGCCCCTCTCCACACCTCCTTCTCGAACCCGAGCCAATTCATTCGGTTTTCAAAACTTCAATTGCGACTTTTTAATTTTTAACATTGTTTAGTTTTTTTATTATTATTAGTGGTGTTTTTTCGGTGGGTTTTATTTAAGTAAGTGGGTGCTCTTATTGTGAGGGGGGTGTTTTAAGTTGGTCGGTACTTCAATTTTATTTAAAGTGGGGTGGTAAGTGTTCAAAGGTGGGCTAGTATTAAATTGGGTGTTCGTTTTAGGAGTAAGCTATTTTAAAATAAAGTGGGTTTTTAATATATGTTAGGTCTTAAATCAAATTTTAGGATCTAAACTTTTAAAAGTAGATTAATTTAGTTAATCTCTTTTTTAGGAGTTTAATTAATTTAGAGTCTTAAATATTTAATTATTGTCCCTTAATTGTTAAAGCTCCTTTTTAAAATTAGTTTAGTAGTATTAATTTGTCATAAATTAACGTTATTGTCCTTTTTAAACCCTTTTAAATCCTCATTTAGGATTATTGGCCTTTTTAAGTGTAAATTTTTAGCGTTACTTGACGTTTTTTACTACTAATTGTTTGTTGAGTGTGTAGTGTCCCTCTTAACTTTATTTCATCTTAAGGAGGAGCTTTTTTTGCGTCTTGAAGCCTTTTGGACTCTTTTTTGAGCCCATTTTCTACGCTTGTAATTGCTCTTCTTCACTTGTGGGTTAGTGAGCTTCCTTCCCTTCTTGCTTACTTTTATGTTTGTTCACTTGTTTCGTTGCACACGATTGAGCATATTGTGGTCTCCACACTTGTGCGATATTTTGTTAATTACAAGTTGAGTGACCAATCGTCTCACGTCGCACGAACACTTGGGTGTAATCAACACACTACTTATAAAGTGCCGCATTCGGGGTGTTCATTTTGTGTGGTTCATTTATTTTTGTTATTTTATTTGCTATGGATCATAATTTTGTTCCTTTGCTTACCCCATTTAACTATCATGAATGGAAAGATGTCATGTCTCTCACTTTGAGAAAACAAAAACTTTACCAGATAACTATGGGATTACAAGTTAAACCAATAAAAGATGCAGAGAAAGAAAAGTGGTTTGAAAAATGTGATGAATATTTTGGGATTTTTGTCTTTTTGTATCATCGAATTGTAATTTCATATTAACACAACCAAATCACCCAAGGAAGTATGGGATGCCTTAAATAAACTTTTGGGAAACAAGATGAAATGAAAGGGCATGAACTGGAAAATGAGTTGATTAGTCTCAGCCCTAGTAGTTTTGACACTCTCCAAGAATTTTTCACTAAACTCAAATCTCTTATATTACAACTGAAAAATTATGGAATTGACATCCACAAAATCTCATGCTCTCATTGTTGGTCATGAAAAACCTAGGGTTTCAAAAGAGAAGAAGCATAACAATAAGGATCATGAGAATAAAAAGGACCAATCCACCACAAAATCAAACTTTTCCACTTCCTCTTCTAGTTCTAAATATCCTAAAGAATGGATCAAATGTGGGTACTATAGTGGTAGACATGAAGAAGAAAAATGTTTGAAGAAGAAGATTGACCTCCTCACAAGTCTTCTAGAGAAGAACAACATAGGAGTTCCTGATTCTCTCAATCCATCTTCATCATCAACTCATGAAAGTTCTAAGGAAAAATACAATGGAAAGGGGAAAGCAAAAGAAAAATAAAAAGAATCAATTAAGGAGAAAAAAAAGCAAGAGTTTTAGTTACATTTGTGTCACCTACTCCTACGTGGGTGATTGATGCAAGTGTATCTCATCATATGGCTTCATCGACATTGATTTTACTTCATTAGATCCATATGAGATGTCTTCTATCTTGCTTGGTGATGATACTTCTATAATAGTTTTGGGAGTGGATCTCATTGAAGTTAATGGTGGAACTTTCAACAATGTGTTTAATGTTCCTTCACTTTCAACTAATCTTCTTTGATGTATCGATCAACCACTTTTGTTGAACCACAGTAATTGATGGTGTCATTGATGTTAAGTGGCATTGATGGCAAAGCAGTGAGTGGTGAAGTGTAGCTCAGTTAGAGGCATGGAGTTTGATTGGTAGTGCCTTCTCATTGGTTTGGTGTGCATTCATGATGGGTTCGGTATGTTGTAGGATTGGTTTGTGAGGCAGGAGTATAGTGGAAGCATGGAAAATATTTGCATGCTTGTCTCAGAGGTTCTATATGTCAAATATTATGGTATCAACATGTTCAATAGCTTTCACAGTAATTTTTAGGTTAGTTCTTTGAGTCACATATGTAATCTGGCTCATTTAGGCTTGTTTCTAGAGCCTGATGAGGTGTAGAACCTTGATACAGGTTATAAAAAGATGATGTGATCATGGGATCAACATAGGAATGTTGTCTAGGGCATGTTTGAGCAATAACAAAGTTTAGTTTGGCTCCTAGAGGAAAAATTCAAAAGCTAGCCAAAGTTGACTTTGAGAATTGACATTGTTTGCTAAGGTAAATGACATGTGTCGAGCTTCACATGAAGACATATGGATAATCAACATATGGAATTTGTATAGGGGTTTCTTGTAGTGCTTCATGCCAAATTTCATCAAATTTTGAAATGGTGATTTAAAGTTATTCAAAAATTGGTTCTGTGAGAAGTGTAAAATTAGAAGTTTGACTTCTTAGCACCCAAGAAATTTTTTTGAGCCTTATTCAGATAAATCATATAAGTAATTTTTGAATAGAACTATGAGCATGAGCTTTTGTAAAAGTTATAGGAATATTTGTTGAGAAACAAGAAAGTTATGAATGTTTTTCTAAAAAGCTTTTTCTGTCTCTGGTCTTCTTGATGAAGCGATAAGCACAAAGAGGGTTGTTTTCACTCCAAACACTTGTGCAATATGATATAACTCCTCAAAGGTGATTATTAATTATTCTAAACCCAAAATGGTAAGTGTGTGTTTCTCATATGGACTAAACCATATTATTGTCTTAAAGGAATAACTTAGTCTATGTAGGGCGCGTCATGAAGAACTATGCCCTCGAGTATGAAAAGAGGTCTTTTATCTTCTTCACATCCAATAATGAATTGATTGATTATGTTTAACATCTCATCGTGAAGTGTATTTATGTGTGGGTAAAGGTGAGTGTGCTAAAAGAATACTACAAACTCTTGTGTATGTTGTTGTGTTTCAAGAACAAGTTGTGCCTTTATTTTGGAAAAGTCATGTTTCCTTTAGTGTATCCCTTGATGTAATAGTTTTTTTAGTATGACATCTTGAACAAGGATTGAAGGCTTCACAAAATGTTCCTTAGAGACTTTGGGCTAAGTATTTTATCATGATAAACATCAAGTTCTTGAAAACAAGGTTTTAAGCTTATATGACAGTCAAGCCAAATTATGACCCTACTCAAATTAAGAAGCTTTTTTCATCATCAAGACACATGGAAGTGTGAGTTATCATTAATTATATCCTTTTAAGTGATACCTCCAGCTGGCTAGTCATAATTTATGGAGGTACTTGAGGTTCCCGTTGGCATGTGGGTCCAGAAGTTTGTACAAATGTGATCTTCAAGTAAAGGAATTGAAAATGATGTGTTCACAGAAGAAAATAAAGGTCAATCGATGGAGGAAAAATTTTTGAAGGATGTGTGTACTCTGTTATAATCCTTTTGTGTGTGATTATGCATGAAAAATAATCTTACAGTGAAGCTTAAGAGTTTGACCATAGCCTCCGTGCACCTTTGAAAAATGAGTTGTTGGTGTTGTTTATCAAGTTGGCTAGGTGAAATAAAGGATGAAAATGTGTAAGAAGCATCTACAATGCTCTAGGAAGGAAATTGTTGAGATTCATTTTAAAAAAATTCAATATATTCAATTTCATAGCCCCTCGGGCTTGCATGAGGATCAAAACCCTCTCCTAGGGTTTGAGGAAGAACAAATTCTTGAATCACGAAGTTTACCCATTGAAAACTCTTAAAAATTGGAACAAATGTCTGTGAGGATGTAACGTTCAAGATGTTCCAAGTTGTAAACTATTTCATCAAAGAATGAGAGAGAATTTGTTGACAATATCTTTGAGGACATCCTCTATTTCAATCAGCAAAGGAGAATCAAGTTTGTAATGAAGATTATTCATTGTGAAAATGCTATAGCTCCATGTAAAATCTCAAAACATCTTGAAAGATGTCCACTAACATGAGAATTGTCATTTTTGGTTTGAAAGTGAATAAAACATGTGACAGTGATGAAACATAAACATAGTTGTCAAGTTCCACTTTAGTCAAGTGTGATTTCCTCATTAGTAGAACTCTAGACATCTTGTAATACATCCAAATGTTAGTAATGGATAAATCAAGTCTATGGGAGCTTGAAATTTGTTTGAAAACTTTGTCCATGCTTGAGAATGATGAATTTGATGAACAATAATGCAGCTCATTGTCGAGCTTGACAGTATGAATGATGTCTACCTACAAGTTGGAATTTCATAGTTTGTGGAGGCCCTATGGACATCACATGAAGATTAATCTTCATGTTTTGATATGCACTAACAAATGAAATAACATAAACACAACATTTTAGTTTCAAAATAGAGGTGTTAGTTGAAATCCTCACTGATGGTCTCAAGGTGAAACCTAAAAGTCTTGCTCAAAGTGCATAAGCTTTTAGAGAAGTCAAAAGGCTCTAGGAAGTTAAAAATTCATGCATTACTTCCTCCAAGTTCGAGCAAGAATTTGAAGAGACAAACATGAAACAACAAACAAGCCAAAGAGGAGGAGATGAAAACAAAAAGTCAATAGGGAAGTTGAAGAGGTTGTATTCTTACAAGATGAGCTTGAGCATGTAAAGGAAAGTATATATGTATATGTTGCTGATATTTTTATGATTGGTGAGAAACCCTCGTTATCTTCTATTGAAGAAAAATTTGTGGCAAAGCAAAAACTCTTGGGCATAGCCCAAACCCCTAGAAATCTCTTCTAGGTCAGTAGCTGGTTGGAGTTTCATGAGGAGGATGTGAGTGAAGAAAAATGGTGAAGTCTCTGTTGGTTGTGATATGATTTGAAGATTTGTAATCTGATTTGAATATCAATAAAGAAGGTTTCTGAGTATATCTTGTGTTCTTGATATGTATGCATTTCTTGATGAACTTTATCTAATTGTGATCAAGTATCAATGTATGTGGTTCATGAGGGTGTATGTTTGTTGTTTGAAGTAGAAAAGAGAAATTTTTCTTAGGGATTGATTAACCCCCTCTCAATCTTTTGTCATTTCTAACAACCTTAGCCAAGGCATGTGGGTTGAGTTTACTCTGGATTCAGTTTATGTTAGAGAGCTTCACAGTGACAGTATTATTGTAGTTGGTGTTGAGCAGACATAATATCATTCTAAGGAATATACACACAAAATATGCACGTGTGGAACAAGGTGCATTTGGAGGTGCGGAAGGATAGGAGAGGAAATACGTGTCGAAACAGTTTGGTTCAGGACTTAGTCATTTTTTTATATGGGCTATTTTTGGGAGTTAGCATGCGGAGCACACATCGGGATGGAGACTTTCCTGACACACAAATGGTATTTTGGGAATGAGCGGTTGATAAGTACTACGCATGATTTAGACTAATAATAGGATTTCTTCTACCAGTTAACTATAAGACATCTATTATTAGCGCACTTGTATGTGTGCATGCTATTGTAAAGGCACATGGCTATTATTAGCATGCGGCCTATTTTGAGAAGTGTGTAGGTGTTGAAGGGCAAGTCCCCACCTCTATAAATATGTATTGAACTATGTAGTGTAGGTGGTGTGTGTGTGTGTAGAGGATTGAGTTATTGTAGAGTTATGTTGTTGGATCTGATATGCGGATGATCCATGGTGATACTTTATAATGTAAGAAGCTTCTGTGTTTTACAATGTTTAATGCAATGGAGTATATTGGCTGGATAATGGTGTTAAACATAACTGAAACCGGTTCATGTATGGTTAATCTTAATATAGTTATTGTTTGATTCATGACTCTCTAATATCTAGATCTGGATTATGCACATGGAATGTTTCGTTTAATTATGGATCTGAATATGTTTTATCATCATCACACTAACATCCTGCACAAGTAACTCTAAAGAGGGGCTTGGTACCTTTGTGCGCTTTAGGTGAGTGCTTAGCTCAAGCTGGGTGATGTGTAAGCGCACCTAGGTTATTTATAGTGGATTCTAGGCTGCATCATTGGTTCCATTATCGGGACCTATTTTTCAGTTGTTTTCAGGATGTTTCATGATGAAGATGTACCGGTTGACCCTAGCAAGTGTTGAGGAGTGGATAAAAGATCTAGAAGAAGAGTACGCTTGGAGGTTCAACATTGGATCTGAGTTTGAAGCACATGTGTGGGTGAAGCAAAAACCTATATGACTCGCTTATATGAGATTTTCTTTGCTATGTTTCTAATAGAGTTGTACGAGTGGATGGTTTCTTATGCATCTAAAAGGAATTGGAGGTATCACATGCTTATGTCGGATGTAGGAATAATTTCAGGCCTCTATGATGCTGATTTGATTTGGACGTGGGTTATGGATACTTGGTTCCGTGGTGTTCTGAATAGTTATATTTTGGAGTACTCAATTTCCACTTACTCTTTCCCGAAGGTAGCTAAGTTCTAGTTTTTATGTTATCCCAAGGGAACCTATTTGCAAGGCATTCCACTGGTGATCAAAATTTTGATGGTAACCCTGAATTTGGAAGAAAATCTGATGACTACCTAAACCCTACCACACACAGGATCAACAACAAGGTTAGTGAAGGATGGTAGACCTAGTGGCGAGAGAGGCAAAGTAGAAAGGTGGCTTAAGTATAATGAGGCGTGTGAGAGGGAGATGGAGAAGCAGCATGATATTGTAGAACAGATGCATTGAGGAGAGAGATGGCTTGTGAAGGATTTGGAGCTCACGCAAAAGGTGTGGAGCCAAAGCATCTAAAACTCCCCCATTTGGGCAATCACCCTCCTCGGCCTCATCTGGGAGCATGCCAGTAGAGACGACATGGACCACAGGTGCACATCTGAATGTACCTGGCTACCTAGCCCTTGCGCTTAGTTTCCAAAGTACCTAAGTACAACCATGAATCAACAAGCTATTAGAAGAACGAGAGTAAATCAAATAACAAGTAAATCTATGGTTGGGCAAACATCTTACGTGTTACTTGGAGGTAACTTTTCGGGTACATCATCAGCACATAACTCAAGCACGTAGAATTTTGGACTCACTTCATCGGGAGTAATACCACCTCACGAGGTTGTAGGAGTTTAGTTTAGTACCACTATTGGGACACATGGAAGCACATCTACTAGTCCGCTTCTGCTACATTTGGAGGATCGGGGGGCATAGTTATCTCTAGTTCTAGTGGATCTTGTGGTTTTGGAGGAAGAGGTAACACAGGAGGTTCTAGATCAAGTGGGCATGGTAAGTCACTACGTCTTCCAGAGTTTACATGGAGATGTTACTACATCTTCTAGAGTATATGGGAATAGAAGATGTTGCTAAGCACGTGCACATGTGTGAGATATTGTGGCGTGTAAAAGGAATTACAGACTTCTAAGTGCAAGGCAAGTCATTTTATAACTACATTGTAGGGATGCGCACACAATTGGTACAAGAATTTTGACCCTGATCATACTTACATAGATTATGCAGCATTAAAGGATGCTTTCCTTAAGGAGTTTTATATCCCTGAGTTCGAGCAGAAGAGTATAAGCACGCTCAAGGATATTAAGCAGGGAACTATTGAGAGCGTTAGGGAATATGATGCTCATTTCAAAACACTATTGTCTAAACTTTCTTATGAAATTCATGCAATCCAAGCATGCATAGTGGTTTTTTGGGGGCTTGATCACACCTTTTAAAAGGGCACTATCACATAAGACATCCAAGGATCCATGTGAAGCACTTGAAGTAGCTTTGTGCGCTGAGGCGATCAGTATAGACATTGGAGTGAGCCCATTCAGAAGCATAGATTGTAGCTATGGAAAATTTGTTAGAGAAACTATCGGCCAATTCAATCCATAAGATGTGCACTAGGGTTTGGTGTACATATTATGAAGTGGAAGGACACATTAAGGATAGTTGTCCCCACAGGATAATATGCTCATTATTGCTAGATTGCGAGCTATGTCATTTGGACCATGATGTAAGTCATTGCCCATTATTACAACGTGCGATAAGAAATAATGTATCTTACTTTTGTAAGATTTTCCGGTCCACAACTCATGATACAGAAGATTGTAGGTTGATTGGTCAGATCCATGATGCTATAGATATTGGTGTATGACGACAACAAGAGTATTGAATAAATCTAAAGATAAAAGTGAGCACCATGATCGCAATCACCCTCGGGTGCTACAATCGAATGAAGGGAACTTTGAAGGAAGTCATGGCGAGGGTTGCAAGTACCGTGGTGGATTTGGGGGCTAAGGCCGTGGTGGTGGACGAGGAGAGTTTCCTTTTGGAACGTTCTTTACATGTGGATCTCCTGACCACTACAGGCACGAGTTTCCTCAGAATATTACTTATTCCTTTTGTGGTAAGAATCATAGTTATGAGTAATGCCTGGACTTATATGAGCATCTTAGCAAAGTAGCACAAATAGGAAAATAAGGGCGCAAGGATGGTTAAAATACAACGCGCCATGGAAAATCGGAGTGGATGCCAAAGTTGGCATCGGAGCTTGAGTAATGCTTGTGAAGATTACTACATGCATGGAAGCTACACATGTCAAAGAGACGTTGCAATGCAGAAGCCTACCATTACTAAGGAGGAGGTTGTACATGCAAGATACTGGATCCTACACATTAGTAAGAGTTTATCGGAAACCATGGAGGTTCTCAAAAATCTTCGGGTGAAATACAATGTTTAAAGGAGAATTAATGGAAGTTAGAACAAAATAAGGTAGCAGATATACGATCCAATCGGATATTGATGATTTGAAAGAGGTATGAAAGATGTTGTGCCAGGAGAATATTATTCCATTACTAGGGAATTGGTTAAAGGGAAACACTCTGCCCGCAGTATTAAGAATGGACGACATATCATGCATGCTAATATTCCCCCTCATAGCTTGGACTATGACAAGGGGATCAATTTGAATGTTGTTTTGGATGGGTGGCTTTTGAGCAATATATTGATTGACACATGTGCGTAGAAGTGAATGTGCTTACTTTAGATGCATGGGTACATATGGGAAGACCTCCATTACATCCATCCTCTAATGTATTGTTTATGGCTAATTGGACTAAGGCCACTCCAATCGAGTTTTAAAGGATGCATCCATTACTATATAAGGGTCCAAGTTCACTGGGAATTTTAGGTTTTAGCACTTGCAGAGGCAGAAAACTTCCCAACTCTGCTTGGGCACCCTTGGTGTTATGCAAATAATGTTGATCTACGATTCAAAAAGGGGTATATAAGTTTTGAGAACAAGGAAGAAAGAGTTATTATCCCTTTGACATATGGGAAATTTGCACATTATGTTGATCCTTTGAGTGAGAAATACCTCGAATGCAATTTATGTGCGTGCCATTAGAGATCTGGAAGTACTTGAGCCATCTAAGGAAGGAGTCCTCCAGTAGGAAGATGCACAGTCTATTAGTGATACTACAAGTATTTATTGTGATAATTTGGCTCATGGCACCTATGAGATGGTTGAGCACGAAGTAAGGAGTGCATTTGTGCAGAGAAGTAAACCTTGTTATATTAGGAGGATAGGTAACAACTTTATACCCTGATATCTTGGAGATGGAGATCCTACAAGTATTCTTGTGCACCATGGAATAGTAGTGGACAAATCAAGTAGAAAGAAGAAATATGCTAGTGTATACCTTGCGTGGGATGGCAAAGGTGCACCGTGGATGGTTCACAAGGATAATCTCATAGAGTGGAATGAAGTCGAAATTTCTCTAACAACTTGGTTTCTCGGGAGCAATGTGCCTACTCGAGATCTGCATATATCATGGTAATCAGCATGTTCAACACCACGTTCAAGCAAAGGTGTGAGAGACTCGGACATAGGGGTAGCAAGATTTACCACCTTCACTTTTGGTGAACAAACTTTATTCCACTTTGCAAGGTTACGCACGCGCTTGGTATGTTTATGTGGAACTACATCGAGAGATTGGAAATCGGCGGGACTTGATTGTAGGAATAACCCGGACTTTTTACTACTTCTCTACTAAACCTCTGGTGGAAGAGGTATTAAGGTTTATAAAACTCTTTACTATTGGAGACAGTCTGAAAGGTTAAAGAACTCATGCATGAGTTATTTGGTGAGGAAGAACAAGGAGCACATTTTGATTAAACGGATGAAACATATGCCAAACTATATAAGTGCGCTTGCCTTGAGAAAGAAAAAGGGAAGATGGTCTACATAATGGATGATGAAGTAGAAAATTTGGACATAAATCATTCAAATAGGTACACACGAGGTTTTAGATAGTGTGGATAACAACACATGCACATAACATAAACCTATGAAGACCAAGAAAGTAAATATTGACACGGATGTTGAACCTAAGGAGGAAATAATTGGAGATTATTGGTATGATTTTGAAGTAGCAAAGATAATTGTGTTGTTATGGGATTTCCAAGACTTATTTCCTAGGGGTTACCATGAGTTAAAGGGGGTGCATGATTCATTAGGAGAGATGAAGATTAAGCTACTAAAGGAAGGTGCGTGCCTAGTCGAAAAAGAGACCTTACAAGATGAACCCTAACCTACATGTAAAAGTTAAAGAAGAAATTGACAAAATGTTGAAATTTGGCATCATTAATCCCCTAGAAGAGTTAGAGTGGGTTAACCCCATGGTAATTAGATAAAGAAAGATGGACATATTAAGATTTGTGTGGACTACAAGGAGCTGAATGTTGCATGTGTTGATCCTTTTCCTACACCATTCACCGAGAAAATATTAGAAGGCGTTACGAGTGCGGAATTTACTCTTTTACGATGGGTTCTCTGGTGTCATCAGGTTAGAATTACACAGAGGATCAAGAAAAAATGACTTTCACCTCTAAATGGGGAAGCTTCACATATGCGGTGATGCCCTTTGGTTTGAAGAACGTGCACGATGTATTTTCTCCATAGTTGTTCAAGCATTCTAGGATTTTATTCACAAATTCTTGCAGGTTTATTTGGATGATTGGACGGTATATGGACTTGTTAAGGATCATTATGAAAACTTGTGCCTAATGTTTGAAAGATGCAGACAACTACACATCTCTTTAAACATCAAGAAGTGTTATTTGTTACACCTTTTAGAACTCTTCTAGGGCATATCATTTTCTAGGAAGGATTGTTAGTAGATCCAACTAAGGTTGCAGTTATCATAGGCCTAGAGGATCCTACCAGTTAGAGTGAGGTGCATGGATTCTTGGGCCACACAAGGTATTATAGAAAATTTATCAAAGGATATGCTAAGATTATCGCATCCTTAGAGGAGTTACTAAAGGGAAAAGGGACATTCTATTTGGGAGAACCATAGTAGCGTGCATTTGAGACATTGAAGGATAAACTTACTACTGCACCTATTTTGTGTTTTCCTTAATGGAACCAACCTTTTCACATACATGTGGATGCCTCTAAGACAGCAATTGATGTAATATTAGCTCGGTATGGAGAAGGCATTAGATCATCCCATCTATTTTGCTAGTAGAAAGTTGACTCTGTGAGAATGTAATTATACGACTATAAATTGCATGGCCTTGTCGATGTTCTACACATTGCATAAGTTCGAGACAATAATTGCTACCAACACCTTTTGTATTTAATACGAATCACATGGCATTAAAATACTTGGTAAATAAGCCCAATTTATAGGGGCACATATGTCGATGGGTGCTCTTATTTCAAGCATTTGACTTTACAGTTGTAGTAAAACCAAGTAAAAGTAATTACGCCCGCACCACTTATCAAGGATTGATCGGGAGGACGCGCAGAGACAATTGAAGATACAATTCTGATGCATAGTTATACAGGTTTATATCACACACCTTCGAATTGGAGGATATTGTTGTCTATTTACACACAAAAAGGCGCCGAGAAGGAATGAAATCCTTAAAGAAGAAACAACTTGCAATTCACACCACACCCTTCATGTTGATCAGTGGTGACTTATACAAACTAGGACGAGATGAAGTATTGCGTCAATATGTACTGGAATATGAGCACATAGATATCATGGAAGAGACTCATGGTGGTATTACAGGTGGGCACTATATAGAGGAAACCACCGTGCGCAAGATTCTACTCATTGGATTATAGTGGGAGACCCTGTATAAGGATTGTAAAGAGTATTGTAAGGTGTGTGATCACTGTCAGCACCTTGGAAAACCTAGGAAAATATATGAAATGCCTTTGAGGCCTATTCTAGTGCATAGCCATTTGAAAAATGGGCTATATACTTTGTGGGTCCTATTTCACCATTGCGCGTAGAACCGGGTCACATTACATCATCACTTGTATAGATTACCTTATAAGGTGGGCGTAAGCACCTACAAAGGATTTTACAGTAGCTATCACCACAAGGTTCTTATGGGAAAATATTCTTACTAGGTATGGATGTCCATTGAGTTTGACAAGTGATAGGGGCACACACTTCTTGAATGAGACAATCAGGATATTGTTGGATGAATTTATGGTCACGCACCACAAGACTACACCTTATCACCCTCAAGTAAATGGGACTCATTGAAGCCTTCAACAAAATATTGAGCCAGACCTTGACAAAAAATTGTGATGTTGGAAGGAAATATTGGGATAATAAAGTTTTGTTATACTTTGGGCGTATAGGACAACCTAAAAAAGGTTGAGTAAGGCCACACCCTTTCAATTGGTGTTTGGCACAGACAGCTTCTTCCCTTGGAATTCATGTTACCATCTTTGTGTATTGCATGCATGGGAGGTATAGCAGATGAGCAAGCATTAGAAGAAAGAATTGATAAGTTAATCTAGCTGGATGAGAGGTGCGCCATAGCACGTTGGAGTTTGAAGTAGGAAAAGGCTAGGCAGAAGGCATGGCATGACAAACACATCAGGGAAAAGAAGCTTGAGGTTGGAAATATGATACTTCTTTATGATTCAAAGTTTTGCGTCATCCAAGAAAACTTAAAGTGCATTGGTTGGGACCATATGTTGTCACTCAAATACATGAATTAGGTGCGTGTTAGTTAGAGACGCTTGATTGAATACTGCTACCCGATTACTTCAATGGAAGTAGGTCAAGACCTATATAAATAAGTCTTCTTGGTGTTTGTAATAAGGAAATATTGCCATTTAGTATAGATTTCCCTTTCTGTATTTCCTTTAATGTATTTCCTTCTTTGTCGCTATGCTTTATCAATTTAGTTTGGTGTTTTGTGTAATAAGCGTGCTTGTGCGCTTGAAGCTAATTACAATCTGAGGTATTTTTATGCACAGAGGACCACACATACCATTGGTGTGGGGCAGTTGGTAACATATTGTATGCATGAGAACAAACTATTATAGGTGTTATTCAAAGATGAAAAGGATCTGCTAGAAAGAAAATTGTTCCTAAAGAAGACCATGGCTAGAAATCAATGAATGAACAAGATAACGCAATGTAAGGTCTAGCCGTGAAAACTATTAGGGAAGGCATAGTGGTGAGATAATTCAACATATGGATGCTAGCGGAGGGAGGTCTATAGCAAGAAGGTAGGAAGATGCACTATAAGGTTATAGTTGGGGTGTAAAGGTGTACAAGCGGAAGTTGGGAAAATGGTCAATTAATGAGAAGATTGGTAGTAGGTGGAGCAATAAATGTACTAATTTTTCACAAATCTATATAAGGATGTGATGCGGAGTTCATTTTTACCTTTGCAATCATAAGTATTCAAGCGAGATAAGTGTGGCCGAGCTAAATGACATATGTTGAGGTGTGGAGAGTTATGAAACCAAATGTGGAGAGAAGATTTGTACACGGGAATTAGCTTGTGTCCCCATTGGTGAAGGGTTTGAGTGAAGCAAACACATTGAGAAAGAGTTAGGGCTCATGGTTTCGTGCTAGGGCATGAGGTTTTGAGCTATGGCATGAAGGCTTACTCGAAAAGAAGAAAAGGTGAGATTTTTCTAAGGATGGCACCAAAGAAATCACTGCAGGCAGGAACGAAGGGAAAGAAGAAGGTAGAAGTCAACGTTGAAGATGCTCCCGAGAGTAGTTTTTAGAGATGCAATATCCGGGAGTGATCATCGAGATAGGATTGGGATTCCCATATCCACAAATGTAAATTGAGTGACCACAACCACCACACCACAAATAACAAAGGGGAGTTGGATGCTTTGCTAAATAAGGAGACCAACAAGTACACAGTGGAATACATGCCTATATATGACGATGTTGGGGAGAAGTTGTTTAAGAAGGTAGGAGTGTATTAGTTGTATGAACTCCCATATTTCGGAAAACTAAAACATTTATACAAATGGCTTATGAGTAGAGTCCATGAGGACTTCTTCTATTTTGTTGGACGGAGGGTAAGGATCACAACGGCCCTAATTGCTACATTGACAGGATTGAAGGGTACATGGACAAATATTATTAGTGATCTTACTAATAAGGAAAATTTTATAGCCGCCGTTAAGGAGTTGGGGTATACCAAGGGTCCACGCGGAATGAACATCTACAAATTAAGGAAGTACCATGTGGTGCAGAAATCACGCATCTTCTCACCAAGTTGAATGATCAAGAGAGATGGTCACAGGTAAACACCAGGTGGTTTACATATCGTGAAAAAGATGTCACAAGAAGAAGTCTACAACTTGGCAAGCTACATAGCAAAAACAATTATCGAGGAAGCGTGCTCGGTGAAAAGATAAGTTTTGGTGTTATCCTCTTATCTCTTGTGTTTGTATAAATTAGAGTGCCCAATGGGCCAAAGAACAGAATTTGGGAATACCCCACGAGAATAAATCCCTCACAAAGAGGTTCAAGAAGTACATGTGTGAAGGGATAATGAGTGGCCCATTCAAACAAAGGGCGAGATCTATAGTATGATCGACTTCGCACCACATTTGAAGAGGAATGACGCATTCCAAAGGATTTACCATCAGTAATAGGAAAGGTAGTACAGTTCATGGTGTACCAACATTTTTGCATCATGCGGTTTGCAATGAAGGATGGGACATGGATTCCATGGTGTAAACTATCATACGCCTTCACAAATGCGCTATTTCCAAGTAATAGTACACAGGTTTATTAATGTGTGCCATGTAAACTTTAATGCGAGACAAGGTAGATTGTGACTATCATACATTGAGGAAGACATATGTTTACCTGTAAATCTACCTACATTGAGAGGCTCATTTCAGATGTTATAAATATGAATCCGGTAAACTTGGTTATTGGGGACAATGGTGCTACGTTGATCTATCTTCGAGATCAAGCCTAATATGGAGTAGGAAAGCATGTGGAGGATGATTTTATGCTACCATGGTCACCCAAGGGCAAACATACGATTGAAAATGTGGAAGCTCTAAATCTGTATCGACAATAAAAGGAGACAAGGAAGAAAAAAATGAGGATAGTGGGGGCTTGGTCCACATGAATAGGAGGTAGCCCACGACAAGGTAGAGAGTGAGCACACGAGATACTCCCCATAAAGAACAAGGCAGAGAGGAAGACTTGGATGTGGGAACATTCCAAGAGGAGTGCCAATTTAAGAAGGCATTCAAAAGAATCGGGACCCAAGGCGCGGGAACATCATAGCCTTTACGGAAGTCACCGCGACTCTCCTCATAAAGAATTTCCTAAGAAGAAGGAAATAAGAAAGATGAAACTTAACGAGGAGGTGAAGGAGACCAAAAAGAGCGTGCCTAGTATTCTAGTTCAACTTTGAGGATGCGGAGGAGCCCGGGATGAAGAAATGAAAGATGAAGACGAAGGGGGTGAAAGAAGTAGAAGAAACTATGCGGAGAAAAACCGGCACACTCATCATGTTGTTATCCATATTTTGCCCCCAAGGAAAAATATTGGATTAACCACGATCCTGCATAGGAGGAAACAGAGTCAAAAGGCGGATAGAAAAGGATTCAAAATTAGCTAAGTATAAAGGTGTAAGCGGAGAATGCCAAGTGTCAGTATGGCGCTGATTCAAGGGGTAAATGTTGCAAAATGGCCCGCAACTCTGCCCAAGGAAAAAGTCAACATTCGGGCTGAGTCAAAGCCAAGCGGGAATCGGAGGAAAGGGAAAAAGATAAATTGTGGACCCGTAGGCCCAATTTTTGTTCCAATCTGGCTATTATGTGTCCCATATCAAAAGGGGACCCATTTTTCAATTTGTTTTCCCGCCCTCCTATATGGACCCGATACAAACTCCGAAGGGGCATATCTTTCAACTTAGGGCTCGAGATATTGCGAATCTGATGTCGTTGGAAAGATCTCGGCCTCACCCATGTCATGGAGGTCTAAAACTTTAATTTTGAGGAGGTTAGGTGAAGAAAAATGGAGGAAACGTCTTCGGGATTTTAATGCAGGATCTTCTTGCCTCAACAACCAGATCATATTTTATCTGTTTCGTTGTTTCCTCTTCCTTCAAGGCGCCGAACCAAGGATTGATGCAAAAAAGACGGATTTGGGGAGAGATTTCATCAGAGGCATTAACAGCGGTGGTTGAACTTCGACCTTCTTTTCTTGCTTCTCTCTCTCTCTTCTTCTTTTAAGTTGAATCTATAAATACGGGGGTAGGGTTCATTGTAAAGGGTTGGACATTCTTTGTTTTGCAAGATCCCTTCTCCTCTTAGCAAAAGGATTTTGGGGTTTAGGCCTTCCATCATAAAATTTCAATACATTTCTACCTCTTTGCTACTTTGTAATGGATTGTATCAATCTACAGAGCAATAAAACACATCTGTGATCAATTTTAGATCCTCTCTTATCTCTTTTTATTTTCATCTGGTCTCTCATTACATATCTAGCTATTTGTGCTTGTTTATTGTATGTATTTTTTTGGTTTGTTCCTATTAGCAAAATAAGTGTTCATCATTTCTTTGGTGCATCACCTCGTAGTTTAGCTTTGTTTTAATTTTTGTATTCCTTCTATCCCTGTCTCCTTGGTAAATTTTAGATTAGGATTAAGAATGGATCCTTTGCAAGTTTCTACGTATGCACTTAAACAGAGGAATAAGGAACCAACCTTCAATCTAGAGAGCTTTCCCATTTTGTAAGGTCCCACACCTTGGGGAAAGTTCAATGTTACGTAATCACACCAAATGACTCTACCTTAGAAAAGTAGACCTGTAGAACTCATTTGGGGGTGTTGTGATTTCACATTAACATTTTTGGCATGCCTGGTGGGACTAAGAAGTCTCCATCTTATTATAGTAGGGATTGATGTACACTTGCTATGATTCTGGCTTTTAAGAAGCCTTAAAATTATACATCTAGTGACTCCAAAAGAAACAAATCTATTGGTTTCAGCAGCCCAAGCTTGGGAGATTCATGAGAAAAACCCGATCTAGAGCAAGGAAAGAAGGTATATTTGAATACTTGCATCTATCCCTAGGTAGAGAAAGGAGAGGAAGAAGAATTCAGAGGTCTCCATCTCCACCAAGCAGAACCTTGTCAACACCTCCACCTGCAAGGCCTTTCTTTCAGTCTGTAAGGATTCTTAGGCCAATCAGAATGGCACAACCAAATCCATATGTCAACTTCACTAGTAGTAGTCCACTCGCCTTGAATGGACAAAACCTAGTTTCGACTACAACATTAAAGAGCATCCCACGTTTCACTGGGGAAAATCAAACTTCTCTTAGTGACTATGTCCAAGATATTGCAAATGTCTCAGACAATCCACAAGATCCATGAGATGGACATTGCAATCAAGCTGCTCACCTCTCATTCAAAGGGAAAGCTTCACAATGGTTCAGAGTCTTGAAGTAGGCTCTATCCAAAACTGGAACCAGCTGTGCACGGCCCTTCACAATCAGTTTGGGGAAAAAGGTGATAACTTGTCTTTGTTGGAGCAACTAACAAAAATCAAGAGATCCCCAAACGAGTAGCTGACAGACTTCAACCTTAGATTCCAATGACCTAGGATAGGATTCCAACAGCAGTAAAGCCCACTAATGAAGGTGCCTTCTTATACTTTCTTAGGGCTTTAAATTCTGATATTTCTCTAATGATTCAATCAATGGGGGCACTACATTACCTATAGCCTATAACCTCTCCATAGGGGCTAAGAACCATTTGATTCAAGCTGGAAAAATCACTCCTAAGCCATCCATGCCTATGTACCATAAGTTAGGAGGTCCAGATACTAGCCAAGCACCTACATTAGCTCCTATACCCACCCCTAGGAGTCAAAGCTCAGCTGAAGCTTCCACTTCATCATCTAATACCTCTAAAGAGTTTTAAGAAGTGGTGATGAAGCAACTTTAGAACTTTGGGAATGAGCTAGTGACCATCAAAAGACAACAAGCTTAGAGTTCTAGGCCATACCAGCCCCAGGATCAATATCAAGCTAGACCCCAGTATCAGCAGAATAGGCCACCACCTCAGACCGTAAACTAGAGCTAGAACCAAGGACAACCCCAAGCTACTAGACCTTTCAAGCCGTATGATCCTAACACAACTTCAATGTCAAGAGCATTAGTCCCAACATACAAACAATATGGCACATGAATATGATTGGTGTTTTCCATGCAATCAGCCACACAACCAATCAACGTGCTTTAATGGTGCTCTAAATCAGGCCTTGATGGTGCAAACCAATATGGTGCCACAAGAACCTGCCAAGAGGAAGATCAACAATAAGGATCTCAACAAGGTGGCCCCCCAAATGAGACTATGCTTGTCAACTAGCAGGTCGAAGACTTCGTGGATGAATCAGGTTCCCTCTCAAAGTGTAGCTACCAATACATGGTCCAAAAAGAGAAGTATTGGAGAGGGTCGACCACTAATTCGGTGACCCTCAATCTTCCATCACTCCACAAGGTCCTGGTGTTCCAAGTGCAACTCCAAACATACATAACCAATCCAAGCCACCTCCCAAACCCAGTCAAGCACCGGTTGTAATAACCCATGTGCAAGAAAGAAATGTGTCTGGGAAGGGGCAAAAAAAGGACAACACATTCAATATTATTGAGCAGATGAAAAGGACAAGTGTGAACATTTCACTATGGGAGTCACTGGCCATTCCAGGGCAGAGGGATTTGTTGCAGACCACCATGCAAAATTGGTCAAGTTCAAATCAACCCCTAACCAGCAAGAAAGAGTGCTTACCAATGCAGTTCAACTTGGGAGGAACCATGGAGAACAACAAGGTAAAAACTTGAGACCTCCTCCCTTCTATGTCTCATTGATTATTGGGACAAATTAGTGCATAATTATATGATTGATTTTGGGGCCAGTAGTTCTGTGATGCCCAAACAAATAGCTGATCAGTTGGGTCTCCAATATGAGGTCATCTCTAGAGGAGTAGTCCAATTAGATGGGACAATAGTAACCACTGTGGGAATTATCAAGGATCTGAGTCTCACTCTACACACTTGCCCTAATGTGACTGTTTTGCAAAACATGTCAATCATAGACTTGCCACCACATTTTGCTTTGTGTCTGTCCAGAGACTTCACTGCCAAAATTGGAGGCTACCTATCTGCTAATTGGTCACATATGCTCTTTAGACAAGGTATGGGGTGAAGGCCACAATCATATCTAGAACCTATTGTTGATTATCATATTGAATCCTATGTGCCTAGCCCAATCAATGCCAACTACTCATCTTTTGATCAAGAAGACCTCCTAAACACTAATGAAATAGATACCAAGGTGGGATGTATCCCAGACTTGACCCTAGATGAGTGGGCCAACAAAAAACATGCTTTTGACCCCTATAAGGAGATGGAGGAATCTGAACTGGGTGTCTACTACCTACATGAAGAGAATCACCTCTTCCTGACCTAATCAAGCCAGAATACAAGGATGACAATGAGGTATGGCAATTGTTCTTTGATGGCTCAAGGAGTAGACAAGGAGCTGGAGGAGGAGCCATGATTGTGTCCCCCAGAGGTATGAGATATTATTCAACCTTCGATTCCAGTTCACTTGCTCAAATAACACTATTGAATATGAGGCTTTAGTCCAAGGTCTTCATTGGGAAAGGAAGCTAGGAATCAAGAACTTGCAAGTATTCGATGACAATGAACTGGTTGCCAATCAAGTCAGAGGACTTAATGCTGTCAAAAATGACCTCTCTTAAGAACTACAAGAGTAGGGTATGGATCTCATGGAGGATTTTGAGGCCTTCAGTATTGTGTCCATACCTAGGAAGGAGAATGAAGTTGTTGATAGACTTGCAGCAGTTGGAGCAATGTTTGATGTGGTTGACAACATCAAGAGGGATAGAGAACAACCACATATCCATGTGGTTGTGAGGCCAGCAGTGCTAGATAATAATACATGCTGGCAGGTGTTTGAGAATGATCAATAGATCATTAACTTTCTACAAGAAGAAGCTGAATTCTCATCTATAAACCAAATCAGACTAGAGCAACAAAGATGGGAATCAGATAGTATAACTACATACAAACAAGCTTCCCAAAGGCTTAGTGACACTGAATCTATTTTCAATCCTAATGATCAATTCAAAAGAGAAGGCTAACATGCAGATCAAAGGAGAAGATTTAGAGTCAATCCCAGTTGGAGAAGACAAAACACTTCAAATTGGTAAAGTGGCCACCAAACAAGAAAGGTATGAATTCATACAACTTTGCCAAGAATTCCTTGATGTGTTTGCTTGGAGTTATGAAGACCTAAGGGGGTTCAATCCAAAGCTAGCACAACACACAATAGAACTAGATCCAACTACTCAGCCCATCATAAAAAGCAAAGACCATTCAACCCACATATTGAGCCTCTGATGAAGAAGGAGTTGAACAAGCTGATAGAGGCAAGCATCATATTTCCAATTAAACACTCAAGTTGGGTTATAAATCTGGTCCCAGTCAGAAGAAAATGGAGAAATCAAGTTGTGTGTTGACTTCAGTGGATTTGAACAGAGCCTCCCTCAAAGATTACTACCCACTCCCTTCAATGGAGTAGATCTTGCAAGTAGTGTCTGGGTCAAAAAGGTTCTCCTCCTAGATGGCTACTCGTGGTACAACAAGATCATGGTGAAAAGAAGATGATCAATTCAAATAGCTTTCACCACCAAATGGGGCACCTATGCCTACAGAAAATTCCATTTGGATTATCCAACGCTGAGCCACTTTTCAAAGGGAAATGGATATGGCATTCAAGGGGATGATCAACAAAATAGTGTTGATCTATCTGGATGACATTACAATGTTTTCCAAAATGCAAACAGATCATCTCTTCCACCTAAGGCAGGTGTTCCAACAATGCAAGAGTTTTGGGGTGTCACTGAACCCCAAAAAATGCATATTCTTGGCCCATGAAGGTAAGCTTCTAGGCCATATCGTATCAAAGGAAGGATTGGCAATTGACCCGGAAAGAGTTCAAGCAATAAGAGCATTGCCATTGCCAAGTCACAAGAAGGCTCTTCAAAGCTTCTTGGGAAAAATCAATTTTTCCGCAAGTTTGTTCCAAACTTTGCTGCCCTTGTTAAGCCAATAACGTTGATGTGAAGAAGAGCTTAACATTCAGGTGGACAACTGAAGGAAAATAAAGTTTTGAGGCTATCAAAGAATCCATATCACAAGCCCCAACTCTTGTGAACCCAAATTTTTCCAAAGATTTCATATTGTATGCCTTTGGTGGCAATGACACAATTTCTGCAATCTTGGTGCAACAGAACAAAGAAAGTAAGTAAACAACCAATTGCTTTCTTCAACCAGAGTCTGGAAGATTATGAGGTGAGGTACTCCTTCATTGAGAAGCAGGTCCTAGTGGTAATCAAAGGATTGAAGAAGTTTAAGCATTTGGTTTCAAACAACAAAATCCAACTATTGGTCTCCCATGTGGAGTTAAAGAATTCCTTCTCAAGCAAGGACCTAAATGAGAAGCATGTAGGATGGATCACCCGTGTCATGGAATATGACATTGAGATCAAGGTCACCAAGCTGGTCCATGGGAAGGGGTTATGTGAACAACTAGCCTCAGGTCAACAAGATGAAGCAAACAAAGGAAAAGGAGGTTGTTTTTGTTCTACAAAATGATCAAGAAGAAGGGAGAGATGATGTACCTACTCCTTGTTGGACCCAAGATATGGTGCACTTCCTTCGAATAGGCTTGTGTCCTCATGGGATGAGTAAAGAAAAAAGAAGGCATTTCAGGCTACAGGCCATCCCATATGTTCTTATTGATGGTGTCTTGTTTAAGAGGGACATCAATGGCATTCTCACGAGATGCATGCATTAGGGAAAATCAGTAGAGAGAGTGCTACAAGAATTCCATGTCAAGCAAGTGAGGCCATTTTTCTCCAAGAGTGACAACACTCAAAATCATGAAAGTAGGATATTATTGGCCCAGAGTGTTTAGTGATTGCTACACATGGATCAAAAGGTGCAAGAATTGTGCATTCTTCAAAGGCAAGGAAAGGCTAGCAGCACTTCCATTGCACCCAATCTCAATCGACCAACCTTTCATGCAATGGGGATTGGACTTCATTGGAGTCATCAATCCAAACTCAAGCCAAGGTCACAAATGGATCCTAACAACAATAGATTATTTCACCAAATGGACCGAGGCAATGGCACTCAAGGAAGCAAATGAGTCTAATATCCTAGATTTCTATGAAGGGATAGTGACCAGATTTGGAGTGCCAACCACCATCATATCAAAAAATGCATTAGCATTCATAGGTTCCAAGATCACAGGATGGGTTGTTAAGAATGGGACTTATTTGAGTACTTCATCAAACTATTACCCTCAAGGTAATGGCTAGGCTGAGTCCACAAACAAGAACATGCTAAAGATCATCAGAAGAACTCTTGATGAGAATCGAGACCTGCACACAAAGCTCAAAACGGCCTTATGGGCTGATAGAATAACGCCCAAGAGATCTACAAGAAGCTCTCCATTCAAGCTCATCTATGGGAAAGAGGCAGTGTTGCCTATATCACTTGAGTTACCAACATTGGAGCTCGTGAAGCAACTAGAGATGTCTAAATTTGGACCAATGGAGGCCAAGTATGCGGAGCTGATAGAATTAGAAGAAACCAGAGAGCATGCTCTCCAAGCAATAGAGAAGAATCAGGCTTCAATCAAGAAATGCTTTGACAAGAAGGAAAAGCAAGGACCTTCTAGGAAGGAGACCTGGTTTTGAAATGGGATGTAGATCGAGCAAAAATAGAAGGCATTCCAAATTTGACGCCATCTGGAGTGGCCCCTATATGATCACAAGATGTAAAAGTAGCAATGCTTTCCAATTGTCTACATTGAGGGTGAAGAGTTGTAGATTCCAATAAATGGGATCTATCTTAAGCACTGCTACTAAAAGGGGAGTTCTCACCATGTACATATTAGTTTAGTTTTCTCTTTCCTCTAAGTTCTTATGCACATTGTCTTGTTGTAGTGTAGATTGCTTTTCTCCTAAGTGCTTTGCACGCTCTGCATGTTCCATTTGGAGCATGTATGATTTCAAATTTTGTATATAGTGTGGTGTTTTTTTTGCTCTCATGCAAGTGTTTGACTCGCATTTGGTCAAGATCAATTTCGGTTCTAATGAGTTTCCAAGTGGCCCAAGGGTCAATTTTCAAAGTTCGGATCGATCAGCAGGCTATCACTCATGACTCCATGCCCAATGGATATGACAAGGCAATTGGTATTTTCATCTAGCAGGCAGATACCCCTATGAGTCACCAAATTGTTATCCATATTTCACCCCGGGAAAAATATTGGGTTAACCATGATCTCGCATAAGGAGGAAACATAGTCAAAAGGAAAACAAAAAGGGATTCAAAATTGGCTAATTATAAAGGTTTAAGCGGCGAAATGCCAAGTGTCATTATAAGGATTCAAAGGGTAAAAGTTACAAAATGGCCCGCAACTCTGCCCAAGGAAAAAGTCAAGCATTCGGCCCGAGTCAAAGCCAAGCAGGAATCGAGAAAGGGAAAAAGATAAATTATAGACCCGTAGGCCTGATTTTTGTTCCAATCTAGCTCACGTGTCCCATATCAAAAGGGGACCCATTTTTCAAGCTATTTTCCCACCCTCCTATACGGACCCGATACAAACTCTGAAGGGGCATATCTTTTCGACTCAGGGCTCAAGATATTGTGAATATGATGTCGTTAGAAATATCTCGGCCTCACCCATGTCATGGAGGTCTAAAAATTTAATTTTGAGGAGGTTAGGTGAAGAAAAATGGAGGAAACATCTTTGGGCTTTTAATGCAAGATCTTCTTGCCTCAACAACCAAATCAGATTTGATCTGTTTCATCATTTCCTCTTCCTTCAAAGGTACCAACCAAGGATTGATGTAAAAAGATGGATTTGGGGAGAGATTTCATCAAAGGCATTAACAATGGTGGTTGAACTTCAACCTGCTTTTCCCACTTCTCTCTCTCTTCTTCTTTCAGGATTGAATCTATAAATACGGGGCAGGATTCATTGTAAAGGGTTGGAAATTATTTGTTTTGTAGGCTCCCTTCTCCTCTTAGAAAAAGGATTTGTGGGGTTCAGGCCTTCCATCAAAAATTTGCAATATGTTTCTGCCTCTTGGCTACTTTTTTATAATGGACTGTATCAATCTATAGAGCAATAAAACACATCTGTGATCGATTTTAGATCCTCTCTTGTCTCTTTTTGCTTTTCATCTGGTCTCTCATTACATATCTGGCTATCTGTGCTTGTTTATTGTATGCATTTTGTTGGTTTGTGCCTATTAGAAAAATAAGTGTTCATCATTTCTTTGGTGCATCACCTCGTAGTTTAGCTTTGTTTTAATTTTTGTATTCCTTCTATCCTTGCCTCCTTGTTAAAGTTTAGATTAGGATTAAGAACGGATCCTCTGTAAGTTTCTACGTATGCACTTAAATAGAGGAATAAGGAACTAACCTTCAATCTGGAGAGCTTTCCCATTTTGCAAGGTCCCACACCTTGGGGAAAGTTCAATGTTACGCAATCACACCAAATGACTCTACCTTAGAAAATCAGACTTGTAGAACTCATTTGGGGTGCTTGTGATTTCACGTTAACAACCGCCGGGATGAGGAAGGGCTAACTCCAAGCCTTGGCACCTGTGTTCCTAAGGGGCCAAGGACAAAGAGAAGTGAAGAATATGTTGTGCCTAATATAGGCTATGTTGAGGACAAAAGAAAAATCATCCGCACTTTGGTTTCAAAGCACTGTGGATCTTAAGGAGTTGTGTGGATGGGAATTGATGGATCTTGACATGGCCACCGCATGCACAAGGCAATTATCCTGGTCTATGCACCCATATGGACAAGCTAGATTTTGATGTGTGTGAGGATTCTTATGTCTCGCGAAGAGTAAAGAAGGCACGCCAAAGAAGGCACATGACCATAAAACCTACTCTAATGTATGATGAGAAGGTAAGCAATGCCTTGGTTAAGGTATCTGTAGAGGTGGTGTAGAGGAATATTGATAAGGCCGCCACCATTAGAGTGCTAATTGAAGATAACAAGGAAAAAACTGTAGAGATAGCACATTTAAAAGGAGAGAAGTACCTAGAATGGAAAAAGAATAAGGCCTTCATTAGCATGGAAGAGGAAATTGGTGATTATATTTTGAAAGCAAGGCCTCATCTTGAGCCTAAGGTACTCTGGAAAGTTTCCTTCTGCTATGCATTATGTGCGCACCTTGGTCAATTTGGTGTTAGAGGATGGACCAATTCAAATTCCAATGCCAAAGGATATTGAACAAGAAGCAAAAAGAACAAGGGCCTCCATCATTAAGAAAATTTCAACTTACGAGGCGTTGCTCCAAACTTTAAAGGATGAGCTCAAGAAAACATACCAAAATCTTAATATTTGTGCGGCACCATAAGTAATGATAAGAACCATAACTCTAGTTGAAGATAATGAAGTTCTAAAAGTGATGAAAGATGAGACACTAGGATGCATTGAAATATTGACACTAGTGAAGCAAAAGCGCGAAGCCCTCGTAGCAGCTTAGGACCCTCATAAAGAGAGTATTGATGAGATTGGGAAGCTTATCACGTAGAAGATGGATCTAATGGAAGGAATGATGACAGATATGGCTAGTATTGTCTAGTCTTTGCGAATGAGAAAGAAAAGGTTACACAGGATGAACTAGATGTCATAGCCACAAAAATTCCTGAGAAGACAAGGACAGTGCTAGATGAATGGTAGACATTGGAGGCGAGATCAAGAATGAATATCCAGAGCTAATCCTTCTAGTTGAATAAAATGGAGCTACGAGTAAAGATCCATTCTTTTGTCTGATATTCTTTGATTCTTTCAAATTCTTATTCTTTATTATTGGGAACATCAGAAAGAATTCCCATTGTTGGGACAACAATGTACTTTAGTGTGGGATAATGTTGATTAGACATAATATCATTCTAAGGAGTATACACACAAAATATGTGCACGCAAGAACAAGGAGCATTTAGAGGCGCGGAGAAGGATAGGAGAGGAAACGCACGCCATAATAGTTTGGTTCAAGTCTTAGCCATTTTTTTGGATACAAACTATTTTTGGGAGTTAGCGTTCGGAGCACACATCAGGATGGAGACTTACGCAACACATAAATGGTATTTTGGGAAGGAGCGGCTAATAAGCACTACGCATGGTTTAGACTAATAATAGGATTTCTTCTACCACCAACTATAGGACATATATTATTAGCGCACTTGCATGTGTGTATGCTATTGTAAAGGTGTGTGGCTATTATCGGCATGCGACTTATTTTGAGAAGTGTGAAAGTGGTGAAGGGAAAATCCCCACCTCTATAAATATGTATTGAGTTGTGTAGTTTAGGTGTGTGTGTGTAGAGGATTGAGTTATTGTATAGTTATGTTGTTAAACTGATACGTGCATGATCCATGGTGATACTTTATAATGTAAGAAGCTTCTATGTTTCTGACAATGTTTAATGTAAGGGAGTATATTGGCTAGATAATGGTGTTAAACATAACTAAAACTGGTTCATGTATGGTTAATCTTAATATAGTTATTGTTTAATTCGTGAATCTCTAAGATCTAGATCTAGATTATGCATTGTGGATTATTTATGTTTAATTATGGATCTAAATATGTTTATCATCATCACACTAACATCATGCACAAGAAACTCTAAAGAGGGACCAGTACCTTTACACGCTTTCGGGTGAGCGCTTAGGTTAGGTTGGGTGATGTGTCGGTGCTTTGGGTTATTTATAGTGGATTCTAGGTTGCATCGGTTGATACAATGATCATCACTCTCGATTTTATTATTTTTCTCACTTTTTTCCTCCTTCAGATTCTTCATCGATTCACCTGGACTTGATGATATTTCTGAGCTCACTTCTAATGATGATGACTTCTCTTCTATCTTGGTTGATTTCCATAGTGATGGGGACCCACCTCCACCATCCACTTATCATCTACAATATCTTGAGGAGTTATTTCTTGATCCACCTACTTCTAGTCCTTTACAAACTTTTCAGGAGTTGGTACTTTGATTCAAGACTCATCAGACATCGGGCACTCTTTTATATACTTACAGGATATTCCACCTTCCTTCTTCTCCACTTTGCTTTGGATTCACCATCCCATCGTGAAGTATTTGGCACTTCCACCTCACATATGGAGCATCATTCCTTGGATAGGAACCACTCTTTGTCACTTGTGGATCTTCTTCTTCACTTGATACAAGGTGGTCTTCAACACGTTTTTGTCTTGGGAGGATGGATAGTGTTCTTCATCTCTTCTCTTCTTCTAGAAAGATTACAATTTATACATGAGTACCTTATTAGGCCTTTAGTTTTCAGAACTCATTTAACACATCTTTCTTAGGTTAGTTATGGGTGTCTTTTATCTCTTGTAAGTGGATGTTTTCCCTTAGGGTTTTTCCTCCATTACTTGAGATCTTTATTTTACATGGGTACCTCATCAAGCCTAGTTTTCGAGACCCATTTCCTTTTCCTCTTCTTCTTTTCTAGAAATATTTTTGTTTTTACATGGGCACCTTATCAAGCTTAGTAGTTGGGACTGATCCAGAGAACAATTCTAAGGATGGAAGTTCCCAAGACCTCCCGGGATCACCACAAAGGTGTAGAAGTTGACTCCCGATCTTTCGATGACTATAAGAATGCAAAAACAAATCCATATGAAAATGTTGTGGCTGGTCAAATTTAGGTCAAACTAGACGAGATAGGGTCAATGAACAATTGGACATCGACATGTAAAAATCGAGCAAAGGTGAAAAATTGAGATCAAGTTTTAGACCTCCGGTCTTCAAAACTTGTGTTCGAGATAGGAAATCATCATCATCATCTTAGCAATAAAAATATTACCAACGAGGTGGGACCTCGAGGCCACCACGTGGCCTGCGCCACCACTTATATACATTTCAATTGAGTTGACGAAGCAAGCGAGTTACTCTCTTGGGTTGGGAATGAATTGCATTGGCATGGCAATCTAGATGATTTGTTAGCACCGAGTTGCATTGATGGACTGATTTCACAAGTGAGCTAACACCGTTAACTCGGAAAACCGAGTTATGGGAAAGTCAAGGTGGCGAGTCAAGCTAGCACATGGGGTGAGTTGCTCCCACAACTTAGTGAGCTAAAACATACTATTTCGAGAAAAATGGGTGAAGATGTGGCTGAAGACATGATTACCTTATCTGCTTCTGGGCTATATTAATCTCATATATCCTTCTTTCCCCAAAAATGTGGGATAATCCATGTCAATGTGGATAAGTTGTGGCAAAGGACTCGAAACCTAGTGACAAGTGGGAGGATTCGGGATAACTCGGCATGGACAGGACATGACTTGGTCGATGAATGCATGGCGTAAGATGTGGAGTGGTTGTGTGCACGTGGCGTAGAGGCATAGGCATGCATTTGGTGAACACACCTGAAGCGGTCAACAAAACAACGACGCATGAGATGGGAGTGAGATGGGAACCCGTGACCTCCTGTTAGCATTGATGTGGCCCAACCAACTCGGCCTGAGTTGGTTGGTATATGGATTGCGTGATAATCCCTATAACCACAAAAAAATGGACCGCTTTAGGGTATATAAAGGTTTTCCTCTCTCATATTCAACACAATAATCTCTTAAGTGCAACCAAGGAAAGGAAAGGAATTGATAGAATTGTGAGGCCTATTTTATAGGTAGATATTAGTGAGAGTAATTCCTATTTTATTATAGGAGTTATTTTGTAAATTTTATGGTTTATTATTATAGCTCGCCATATATTGTAAAGGAATTATAGAGCCTTCTATCTACTCACAGAGCTCCTGGACTTCGATTGTGAAGCCATATGGCGAGTTTTACTTGGAGAAGATATTCTAAGTTCTGATCTTCGTTAATGGGTATTAAGAACGAGTTTTGTTCTTGGCATTCGTGAAGAAGGTGAACTACGAGATGACACTTTGACTTTATTCTGGAGGTGTAAATTTCTGGAAATCTATGTGAAAGCACTGATTTTTCCTAGTCCGATCTGGGATCATAGATTCGACTGGAACATCTAATTATAGAGGTACCGACACGTTCATTGTAAGTATTGGAAAGGTTATTGTACTTACAGCTAGATTGTTACAATGAATCAGTTCATCTATTGAACCCAGATATGTAGGCAACTAAGCCAAACTCCATTATCAACCTTTTTGTAGTGTCTTCTCTATTTTTTTCATTGCATTTTATTTAAATTTGATAATATTGTGGAGTGAAATAGGGAAAAATAATAACTTGCCTATAGGGGTTCATAGTTGGTACAAAAATTTCAACATGGTTTATGGATTAGGGCCCCATTGACACATCTTTCTTATTTTTCTAGGAAAGTTTTATTTGTTCTAACTTTCAATGACCTCTACCTCAGTTTCGATGAAGGGGGGTGTTGGTGTATTTGACTTGTTTCATCGTCATTCGACAACTTTTCCACCGTAGATGGTTAGTCATGTCACTTAGTGAGAATATGTCATAATTAAATAGGCCAATAGGGTTAGTTAGGGTTGTGTACATGTGTCATGAATATGAGTTACACAACACTCCTATATGTAACTATATTTTTTATCTATTAACATGTCAGACACACCATTGTCTTTCTATACTTGGTTTGATCTCTTTCTTACTACATGAAGTGCTCATGACTCCATTAAAGTGTAACCTTGCTTGATGTACATGGGGTTACGAGTTGATTTTCATAGATCAACTGATAGGCACCATGTTCCAAACCTTAGCAATAAGTGAGACCACCCCCAAATGACTTTCCGATCCATTCCTTAGTTGGTGGTAGGAATTTAAGGCTTAATATTCGAGATATCGTGTACTTCTATGATTGTGGTTAGATCATTTAATATCTTTAATCTCTAAGATCTTTGCGGGAGCGTGGTCTCACATTATTATGAGGTTATTCGTGAAAGTTATGGCCTTCTAAAATTTCCACAATCATATAATAGTTTTCACTCTCATTTGGTCATCTAATTTAACTTAATACACCTTGGGATGTGTCGACTATTTTGGGCCTTCGTATATATATGAACTTTGACTATTCTGACCTCCACTTCTCTATGCATCGATAATTGAGAATTCTTCATTGGTTTGTGTGGGCCAATATAATGTCTCCTCTCTATGTGACATGATTAGGCTACCTTTATTTTGCCTTCTTGTAACATTTGTAGGACTTCAAAACTTTTCTCAAACCTTTCAAATTTGCCTTCTAGTAACTCGTCGGCTTGTGATTGGTTCATAAATTCTCATCTGTGGTTGGGTCACGTGGGTGTTGTTATGGGATGCCACATTTTGAACCTTATTTTCTTTCTTCGTTTGATTTTTCCAACCTTTGTTGATGCCCGGTTTGAGACTCTCTCTCGCATGTCCTTGCCTTAGTTGTATACCAAAAACATAAAAACTGCAAAATTCACTTTTTATATTAAATAAAACCCAAAAATAAAATCAAACTAAGCTCAAATGAGCCAAGTGTCATCATTATGTGATCTCAAGATCACAAATATTTGACTAAGTTAAAACATAAAAGAAATGTTGACTGAGATGACAAACATGTGATTGGCTTATATTTTTGGTTGGGTTTTTCTCACTCTTTAAGTGTATAAGGGTTTTTTTAAACCTAAGGTAAACTAAGATTTTTGGTGGTGTTTAAAATATGTTTGAGACCTTAATTAATAGCAAAGAATTTTTTTACAAGTGTTTAAGAAAAGTCTTTTTCTTGTGTTCTCATTTCAATTTCTTAAGAGGGTCACCATTTTCACAAAGACAAAATAGAGGTGTGTTGCACACAACAGTGAAGGGTTCACTGAGAAAAATGTGGGGAGACTCCTCTACATGTTGATAATCTAATATTTATGCCAAAAATAACCCAAGGCTTGAGAGACCACTTTTGGGACCTATAACTCTTTTGTAAAGAGGTAGGGATGTATGGTAAGATTAACAAAAATAAGATATTGGTTTTCTCCTAAATGGAAAAAGAAAAATTTCAAAATCTTCCATATTGAAAGGGACCTACTTGAAGTGGCACTAGAATACACATATCTTGGTCTATACTTTCACAACAAAATCAGTTGGAACATATGTAGAATGAAAAGAATACATGATAGATATAAATTACTATACACAAACTACTAAACACATGTATGAGTGTAGAGTTTCTAAATTATAAGGCCACCATGTCTTATTTAGGTTACTTTTTATCCTTGTGGTGGTGTATGGGTGAGAGTTATCTGCTAATAACACTTTGGGTTTTAAATGGAGGAAATAGAAAGGATATAAAAGCTCTCAAGTATAACTAATTTAAAATCAAGAATTTAGTCCCTTACAAATATTCCTTGCGAGAATTGGGCACTTTTCCATTACATATAGTTATTGTGATTAGGTTATTATGTTACTTGAAAAATAGAAAGCATAGAGATTCACAGGTGGCGTGAGGTAACAAGAGAAGAATAATTACATAGGAGAAAGATAACATAGCTACAAATATATGAGTTGAGTTGTTATTAGCTTAAATGAATGCCCAAACTTTAACAAAGTAAAAAAATTATGTTGATGAAAAATTTAGAATAGTCATGCGAGATAAAGAAAGTAGGAAAGGAACAATAACATTGTCTTACATAATTCAACCTAACCTATTAGCATCATGAAAAATGCATGTACACATGAATTGAAATTAAAAGGAGGAAAAATGATCATAACTTAAATAACAACTAGTTCCCACATACTCGGATGTGAGAAATGTAAATGGCGACCCCTAAAGAAGAATAATATGAGAGGATATATGTTTTTACACCATAATAGAAAAGGAAACAAAGAAACATTTCATCCCGGAGTACCCAACCAACAAGAGCATTCAAGTTAAGGATATAATTTTTTGAGTGTAGACTTCATATCAGATCTATTTAAAAGGTGTTTTGAATAAAAATACGTGGAGTTATAGAAGCAATTCCAGACACATTAAATAGGCAAGGGTATCAATACATGTATTTAGAGGCATTTGAATGATATTTTTATGGGGATTATGAAGCCATTGAGGAGGAGGGGGAGGAGAATAAAAAAACATACTCATCCTTCAAAACATCAACCATTAGATTACTAAGAGGACCACTTTCATCGTCACATCATGTCATTGGTATAGGTTAATGGTATATTGGGTTTATATGTTGCAAATTGAGGATTTAGAGCTATAAGCAATACCAATATAGGGAAGGCTAAGAAAACAACCATATACATCTCAAAACAAATCAACCAAAATTAGGATTTGAGAGTCATCAAAGCAATTCCAATATGCATGGTAGAGAAACCATGTTGGAGGAGAGGGAGAAGTTTGAGAAAAAAACATGCTCATATTATAACCATTGGCATAAGGACTAACACATATATCTTAAATACATCTATTTAAAAGACGCTAAGAGATATCAATCCAAAACCCTTATCTTGGACTTTCCACATACTATATTGATTAATAATTCTATTACCACCTCCATAAATTTCCCAAATCCGTGACAAATGGTGTTAATCTAACTACACCATCTTGTTGGGCTTGGAAAGCATTGTTCTATGGGGAAAATATGGCTTCAAATTCCACCATATGAATAAGGTATTGTAGTTTTTCGATTGACTTATCAAAGGAAAAAAAAATTATTAGTGACAGTCAAATGGACAATAAAATTTAAATTTGAAATTACCATTTGAAGCTAGATACATCTAATAAAAAATGCCAAGAGACATTAATTTCAAGCCCCTTATCTCATACCTTTTTCACATACCATAATTATTAATAACTTCATTTCCTTGTAATGATTTCAATCTACCTACAACATTGTTTCATGATAGAATAAATCTTTCTAAAAAAAGACTCCAAACTCTATTGTATGGCCAAAATATTACGATTTTTCGATTGACTTCCCTAAGATAATTATTTTATCAATGATCATATTGAAAGTCGAATTAATTTTTAACAACTAGTGGAAATTACAACAAGCGCACCACCATCACCATCACCCCTAACTACAATTATAGAATGCATATTAGCATAATTATGTTAAAGGCATTGTATAAAATGGATTGAGGTTCATACCGTCGACACATGCCATTAAAACATCGGGCAACAATTGATGTAGTACACGATCATCAATGAAAATAATTTGGGTCATAATTTTAGTTCAAGATAAATAATCGTGCAAGTGATAGAAATGTTTTGGCATCCAAGGTTTTTAATTCTTCTCCTCCACGTTATGCGGGATTATTGGAGCACATTTTTGGCAAATAGTAATAAGTCTTTGACCTCTATCGGGTACTCTACTCAAATTAAAATTAATGAACATATAACAGATTATGTGTTACGATATAAGAAAAAATTAGCTAAGATTTCTAATGTACTAGAGGATTCAAAACTTCAATATCTATTTGTATAGAGTCTCTTATCTCCTCTACAAGAGAGTTTCATCTTCAAGACATCTCCTTCATTTGATCATTTATGTCATACTCTCAAGTTATGAGAAGGAAAAATTATTTCAATGGGAAAGGTTAAATACCATGAGCAATCATCATCTTCCAATCACTTTCAAAGAAAATATACTTTCAAGCCATCTAATAAGATCGTTGAATACAAAAAAACTATTAACATTGTCGTTACTCCTGAAAAGCTTCAATGGCAACCTCTAAAGCGTACATTCATGAAATTTCCTTATGATCCACATATTTTATTGCCACAACTTGTTGAGAGCAATCTTATTACACTTCCACCACCACTTGATCTTGATCCATCTCGACCTAAAGGGCACAATTATAATGAAAATTTTAGATGTGATTATCATTAATGTGTCAAGAATTCCACCGATTAGTGTTTCAAACTACAACATCTTATTCAATATCTCATTGACAATAATGGAATCAAGCTTTCGAACCTTTAGCATATACATCGGTAAATGAAAATAAAAAGCTCAAAATATTTAATGATCCTCTCCCTAAGCATGAAAAGAAAGTAGTTGATTCTTCAGCTAATCATACATATTGTGTTGTGCCTCCTCCTTCATCAAGGGCCCTTGATTTTCTAGTTGCACATATTGAGGCATCTCTACCATTCATCACATTCTCTGATCATGATTTTCATGCTACGTTTTCTTCTGATACATTACATATCAATGCTTCTATCGGATCTTATGTTATCAACAATACTATGATCAGCTCATCATCTCCTCTTTGTGTGTGTTCTATTGCACTCCTCGTTGTTATCAATTATCCACTCTCATAAATTTCATATCCAATTCCCAAATTCTATGGTTATGTCAAGCTTCCAATCACAGTTGGGCCTCTCACCATGCTTGTGTCATTCACTTTGCACGTTCAATCAAAGGATATGACCTACTCTTAGGTCTCCCTTAGCTTCATGTTACTAAGGCTATCTTTTCCATGACTCATTTGTGTCTTAAGTTCATTCATGATAAGAAAGTTTTCTCTATCCAAGGTGTTCCATCATCCACTCTATTGCCTCACCTCCTCTTGAGGTTTCTATTGCACTCACTAGAGCATCTAGGTCCCTTGGACCTCTCAAATCTAAAGCACAATATGCTCCTAGCTCTCCTATTTGTACATGACCTACTCGGTCTCATCGGTCCACTAATCCATCTCATTAGTTTAGGCCCACTACTCGCACAAATCCTTCACATATCCTTCGCGGTCTTCTTCACATAGGTTCACATCACCTCCTTGGTCTCCTTCACATAGGTGCACATCACCTCCTCATTCACCTTTACATAGGTGTTCATCACCTTCGGGTCTCATACACATAGGTCTCATTCACTGATACATCATTTATCTCATACATCACCAATCTCATAGCATGGTCACACGCCTTTATCTCCACAAACATCGGGTGGAGGACCCTTTCCCTTCACTTTTATCAAATAGCTTATTCATAATCATACACTTGGGGGGAATCATGCTTATTTTCCCCCTTCTAGCATTTTCAAGTGTCTCACATTTTTATTACACTATATGCTTCGCATCTAGTCTTCATCATGCATTATACACATTGTGATACACTTGTATCATCACCACCCTATAACAAACTCTTGTGCTAAGGTTCACACTTGACTGTTGAGGGAATACTACATACATGAGCATCACTTCACTCACAATCTTTATAGTTTATGCTTCATGATCTATCTTTCTAAGCACACACAATTCAAACCATTTCCTAATGACACACTCTTATTCTATGGTTCGTTTTTGATCATTGAGGGTATTCTATAAATGAAACTCATCTCAGGCTCATTCGCATCCGCTTGGCAGGGGAATGATGCTCATATCATTCACATTGCATACCATTCCATCTCGCTCATTCACATCATACTGCATATCTTGGTTGCATTTACTCTTACTTATACTCACATGTAACAATTCACTTATTATGTTAGTCAAATACATTATATGTCATTATCTTTATCATATACACATGCACGTTCACTTGTTCTCTAGTTATAAATGCATACTTTCTAGAACTATTTACACACAACACAGATGTTTAGAAATTTACCTCTTACTTGTCCCAAGGCGGCATCTGGGGGCATCTACTTTTGTACACACTACATGTGTTATTGTTTTATTTATAGTACTTCCTATTATTTCTAGCACACTACTCTATCAATATATACACGTCTTGACATACTTTTTATCTTTCTAACATGCTAACGAGTGCTTCATGTGCACCATTTGTCTTGCATGATCTATTTTCCACCACAGGTTATGCATTGTCTCACTTTACTTGCTACTATTTACCATTGTTTGCCTTTGTATGTCATTATTTGTGGGATATGCCCTTTGTCTTGTGTGCACATTGTATGCTTTTGGCCACTTCGGCCCGATTATCTTACGACATTGTGAGCGATGTCCCATGTTTGAAACCTTCTTTTCATGGCCTACATTGTCTTCTTGCTTGCTAGCTTACATTGTCTCCTATATGTGTATTTATCTTGTTTACACTAACACATGTCCTGTAGACACTAAATCACACACTTTGGGTACATTTCTAGGTCCTAATCACATACTACTATTCATATGATTCCTAAGTGAGAAAACTAGCAATTAACAATTGTCTTTGGCCTTTTTTTCTTTGTTCATGTCTTCTTCTTGGCCTCTTACACCCTATAGCCCAATCGATGCTTCATTGTTTCATCTTTTATCACTTTAGACACCAACGCCCATCTAGGATGCCAATGCCCAAGCATCCTCATCCTTCTGGTGCCCCTAACCTCTTTGTATCTTACTCACCCCTTTTAGGCCTCTTTTATCTTTTGGGCATCTTGTTTTCTTATGGGTCGGCCTTTTAGTTGTTAATTGTGAAATTCAACCAAGGGAATCATATAAATATAAAGCTATGTGACCAAAATAAAATATTAAGCTCTAAACATCTACTAGCACCACCTAAGGTTGTATTCAAAGGCATTCTAAGAGCGTCAAAGCATCCATCTAGCACTCACTCAAGGGACAAGGGATCACTTTTCTGCATACGCACATAGGAGGAATTTCATTTTGGAATACACACATCTATCTACATTTCTACATCTAGCTACTTTATCGCTATCAAGTGAGTTTGGCACAAGAGCCACCTAGGGCACGATTCTTCACACACACACATATAACTACATGGATTCTGAGATGTAATGCTACACTCGGTCATAAGTTCACTCTATCGAGTGGTACCTGTCGGGTCGATATGACTCCACATTTGCATCTTTTTCTTGTTAAGATTTCATGTGTTTTGAGATTTTACAGGAGGTATTTTATTTGCAGGTTACATGTGAACTCAGTGATCTTCCAGCGACCTACAAGTGATCAACATCGAGGATTAGCAACATTGGTGTGACACAAGAAAAATAATTTTCTACTTTTTTCGTAGTCATGGGCGCTCAACAGAGTTCTACAGTGCCCAAATGCCCATCACCTGATCTACGCACCCCAGTCCCAACATTTCTGACAATTACTGTGATTTTCTAGGATTGGTTGTGACATTCTACCCTCCTATTTCATCGGTCTTCCAGTTCAGTACATCTTCGGGATTATTGTGAAATTAGCTAAGTCTCTTATTTCATCTCTTGCACTTAGGGTTTCGTTTTTATCTTTTTATTTCTTAGGTTAGATCATACTCTATTGTTTATTTACTATGTTGTGACTTTGAAATATTCTAAGGTTTCTCCAAAAAAATATTTTTGTCAAATCATTTGGTGAGCTTGTATCATTCGAACTCTCTTGGATCCTCATTTTTTTATCTCATGGATTATTCGGTTTCTCAAGTCTCCTTGATTTAATTGCTTCAATGCACCCATCTTGTAAATATGCTCTCCACAAAACCCTAGACATTATGTATCTTCCTATCAACATGTTACCTACTCAAGTAAGTGTTATCTTCAATCATCTTTTTAATGACTCTCTTGGTCCTAATCCCACTCAATCTATTTGTAAATCCATTCAAGCTCTACATTCTTTATTTCAAGATAAATTTCAGGCTATGGAATCCACGATTACATCTCTAAAATCTGAAATCCAACATCTTAAGGATGCTTCTTAGGCTCATGCTAGTTCTTCTTCTCATCTTCATTTTATGTCTTCTACATGTGCTCATATTAGTGAACCCCAAGTCTTACCATTACCGAAACCTCTCAAGTTTTATCTCAATACTAAGAAACAAGATATTCTTTTACAACTCATAACTCATCAATTAATCATCTTGTCATCTACTCATTGTTATCCTCCTTATCGGCTTGCAAAATATCAAGGTCTTCCATATTGCAACTATCATTGAATCAATGGACATAATGACAATGATTGTTATGCTTTACAATGAAGTATCAAATGCCTTAATCATCAGGGTTTTATCTCATTCACTACACAACATTCTAATACATGCCCATCTCCAAATGCTAAATCTCATTGGGTTCCTAAATATGATTCATCTATGTCTAATGAGCATCATGCCATCATTTCTAAGGTTCCTTCTACGGAATGTCAAGCGTTTCCTAAGAAACCACCTCTCAAAATTAATATAATGCCTCCTCCTCTCAAGTCATCTACGACATTTTCAATTCAAAGTATGCAACTGCCTCTCAAAATCAGTCCACCCTCTTATCCTATCAAGTCTTTTACTGCGTCATCAATCCCACATAAGATTAAACCAATCACTTTTGTTAAAGTAATTGCTCCTTCTATGATGGCTAGGATACACTTCAAACTTCACCACCATCACATGGTCCTCATGTTGTTTCTTTATACCATTGTGTTGACTCTCTCTCTTATAACGATATATACAATGCTCTCCCAAAATGGCAAGGTATCTCTCTCGTCGCTACATAGATCTCTATCATTGGCACACTTGGGGGCATCATGCTTACTTCCCCCATCTTAGCATTATCAGGTGTCTCACATTTCAACTATTGCACTCTATGCTTCATGTTTCATCTCTTTAAGCATCATTACACACATTGATACAAACAATTTATATCGTCATTACCCTATGACGTACTCATGTGTTACGGTTCACACTTGATTGTTGAGGGCATACTATAAACATGAACCTCCCACACTACACACTTCACATTTAGTGCATTCATCACATCTCTTTCTAGCGGTTCCTATCATGCACCATACACACTATTCACTCTACACATTCACGACACATATCTCTAGCATCACATTCTTAACACATCACAACACCCTATGACGCACTCTAGTTCCATGGTTCATACTCGACTAATGAGGGTATAAATATGAAATGAAACTCACCTCACTCGCACTCCTACGCTCTACGCTTCAATATCACATCTTTCTATCGCACAATTCAAACAATTTCCCAATGACGCACTCTTGTTTTATGGTTCATTCTTGACTGTCAAGGGGTATTTTATAAATGAACCTCATCTTATGCATACACATCCACTCGGGGGGCACACTACTCCTATCACACTCATATTGCATTCCATTCCATACACATTCACAACATGTTACATATCTTGGTTGTAATTATTCTTGTTTTCTTATACTCACATGTTACACTTTGCTTACTATGTTAGTCAGATACCTAGTATGTCATTATCTTTATCATATACACATGTGTCCACTTGTCTTCTAGTTGTGAATGTAGCTTTCTACAAATCATTACACGCATGACAAATTTTTAGCACTATACCTCTTACCAGTCCCACCGAGGTTCCTAGGGGCATCCAATTTCGTACACATTACAGGTGTTATTGTTTCATTTTCTAGTATTTCATATCTGTATTAACATACTACACTCTTGATATATACACATATTGACATACTTTCTATTTTTCTAACATGCTAACAGGTGCTTCATGTGCAACATTTGTCTTGTAGGTCTATTTTTTGACATGGTTGTTTGATACTTTACTTGTTATTATTTGCCATTTCTTGTCATTGTATGTCATCGTTTGCGAGCTTTGCCCTATGTCTTGCTTGTTCATTTTTTATATACTTTTGGTCACTTTGGCCCTGATTGTCTTGCGACATTATGAGCGATGTCCCATGTTAGAAACCTGCTTTTCATGATCTACTTGTCTTCTTGTGTTCTAGCTTACACATTCTCTTCTCTATGTGTATTTGTCTTGTTTGCACTAACACATGTTTCTAGCCATTATGTTTGTGTGTGCTTTGGTTTTTACCATGCACATTCCCTCCCCCAAGAGAGCTTTAGTTTCAGATCAACATCGGGCACTCCTTTTTGGCCACATTATTCTAGCGATATTGCATACACCCCAAATGAGGGGGCATATATTGGGTGAATCAGACACCCCATTCAAAAGTACACAATCACAGTTCACACCTACACAATACATGATCATCATAGTTTATAGTTTTAGAAACGACCCAAAATATGACTTGGGTCTTTAGTTTGCATAAACACTAGCACCCAACACCAAACAATAGTGTATGAGCACTCCTAACCTTTCTTGGGCGCCTATGACCAGGGGGTTGACATTATAATATTTCTCTCAGATTGGCACAATTTTCATCATTTTACATAACATTTTTCATTGAATATGCACATTCCTCTAGTAATCAACATGCATGTTATCTCTTTTTTATATTTTTACAAAGTGGATCAAACTAGATTGAACTTGAACAAAGCAGATCATATTATCTACGGTGGTGTATAAATCTTCGGGAAGTATTCAAGGTGGAGAATAACACTAGACCTTTCTCCCCAACACTTCTTCTATCATGGCGTGAGATCACCCGAAAAACTTGCACTTGCCGTGAGATCACCCGAAAATTTTGTTCTTAGTGTGAGATCTCCCAAAAAACTCGTCCTTCCACAACATTTTCAGGATCATTTCTACACTCTTCTTCACTGTCATGGATCATGTGCACATGTTCCTTTTTGCATTTTTACACACTTTTACATGCTTGGATCGATTTTTTCATATACACATATTTGACTATTCTTTTGCTCTTCTCTTTTGTAAGTCCGTCCTTATGGCAAACAACACTCACAACATCAAGCATCAAACGACATCAACAATAGGTACAACACGACACAACACATACATTTTCACCCCTAGGGTCACTTCCTCTTCTCTAGCTTCCACGCTTCATTTTTATCACTCCACGCTTTTTCTTGTCTCCTCGACATGTTTTTCTCCATCGATCTACATGGATTCAGTACGCATCACTTATCTTATTTATGTTATCAAGTATTCACTCAACAACATAAAGTGGGGAAAATATAGACACTAAATCATGCACTTTGGGTACATTTTTAGCTCCTAATCACATACTAATGTTCATATGATTCCTAAGCGAGATTACTAGCAATTAATAGTTATCTTTGGCCTTTTTTATCTTTGTTCATGTCTTCTTCTTTACCTCTTACACCCTACTGACCAGTTGATGCTTCACTTTTTTCATATTTTATGACTCTGACACTAGTGCCCATCCAGGACATCGCCTGTGCCCCCATCCTTCGGGTGCCCTCGACCTCTTTGTATCTTACTCACCCATTTTGGGCCTCTTTTAACTTTTGGGCATCTTGTTTTCTCATGGACCAACCTTTTAGTTTTTAATTGTGAAATTCAACTAAGGGAATCATATAAATATAAAGTTATGTGACTAAAATAAAGGACCAAGCTCTAAGCATCTACTATCACCACCTAAGGTTACATCCAAAGGCATTCTAAGAGCATCAAAGCATCCATCTAGCACTCACTTAAGGGATAAGGGACTACAATTTTCTGCATACATGCATAGGAGGGGAAGTTCATTTTGGCATCCATACATCTATCTACATTTCTACATCTAGCTAATTTCTCATTATCAAGTGAGTTTGGCACAAGAGCCACCTAGGGAAGGATTCTTCACACACACACGCATAACTACATATATTTTGAGATGTAGTGTTGCACTCGGTCATAAGTTCACTCTGTCGGGTGACCACCGGGTCAATCTAACTCCCTATTTGCATCTTTTTATTTTTAGGATTTGATGTGTTTTGGGGTTTTACAAGAGGTGTTTTGTTTTGAGGTTATAGGAGAACTCAACGATATTCCAGTGACCTACATGTGATCAACAAAGAGGGTTAGTGATATTGGTGTGACACAAGAAAAATCATTTTCTGAGGTTTTTCGTAGTCATGGGAACCCAACAGAGGTCCGCAATGCCCAAGTGCCCTCGACTGATCCAAGCACCCCAATACCAAGCATTTATAATAGTTCTATAATTTTCTAGGCTTGGTTGCAACATTCTTCCTTCATGTTTCATTGGTCTTCTAGCTCTACATCTTTGGGATTATTAAGAAATCAACTAAGTATCTTATTCCATCTCTTGCACTTAGGGTTTCATTTTTATCTTGTTTATTGCTTAGGTCGGATCTTTAATCTATTCTTTATTTATTTGCGTTGTGAATATGAAATATTCTAAGGTTTCCACATAAAGTTTATTTTTATTAAATCAATGTCCTACACACTTTGTTTACATGTGCCTTTGTTTACACCATGCAAATTCCTTCCCCACTGTGGGGTATCAATTTCGATCGGTGCTTGGTCCTCCTTTGAGTCACGTTCTCCTAACGACATCACATGCTCCCCAAACAAGGGGGCGTAAATTGGGTAAATCAGTCACCCCATTCAACAATACAAATTCATAGTTCAGACCTACACAATACATGAACAACATAGTATACGATTCTGAAATGGCCCCGAGAATCTAACTTGGGTCATCAATTCAAAGACAGACGCGGTGCCTAGATACATACATGAGCGTTTGGGTGCCCCTAACCCTTCTTGGATGACTATGACCAGGGGCGATTACAATCAATTTCTCATATTGGCACAATTTTCAGCCATTTACACAACGGTTTACACAGATAAAGACAATCCTCTAAAGAACCATAATGCATTCTATCTCCTTTTTCTATTTGTGTTCAATCGAATCGAACAAAGCGGATCATACCATTTGCAAAGTGGTATATAAATCATTGAGAAGTATTCATGGATGGACAATAGAACTAGACATTTCTCCCTAACACTTTGTTTTCGTGGCTTGAGATCACCCGAAAAACTAGCACTTGGCTCGAGAGCACCCAATTCTTCCTCTTGTCCTTTAATCGAGACATTAATGCGAAGTATCACTCCTAAGGATAGCTTAGGCATGTCATGACAAAAAAATTTGGTTTGTTAGGTGGTTTAGGGGTCTTTAGAAGTCATAGGAGTCATTTTAGTTGTTTAGTTGGGCTCGAGAGGTCAAAAACTCAAACTTGGCATTTTCCCTCCATTTCCGGTATTTTAAAATTTTGTTGGAGCCAATTTTAGCTTGTTTGTATGGTGTAGGTGTCCTAGGAGGCTTCAATAGATTTATTAGGAGTTTTAGAAACATAATGATGTCTTTAGATGGTCTTCATGGTACTTAGTGGTCATCTAGCTCTTTAAAACCTTGTTTAAGTTCCTTTCTTTAAAAGTGTAATCTCCATATGCCCTTAGTCTTGAGACCATAGTGGATAGTGAGAAGGAAAGCTCAAGAAAATGGGTATAAAAACATGATTGTAACTATTTTCTAGGGGTGTTCATTTGAATGAAAGGAGCTCCAAGTTTTGATGAAGAAAGGGAATTCTTGTTTGCAAACAGGGTGACTTTTATCAATATTTGATTTTGTGCATTGGCCAAATTTACAAACTACAATATTCACTTAGATGGTGAATAATTCATGACTGGTAATAAGTATTTTTACATGTATTTATTGGTTTTTAGTGATATTACATTGATTTGTGTTTGGAGTTAGATTAGAGGAAATCTCGAAATTTGTAGCAACTCTGTAAAGATGCAAATTGACTCAAGATAGTTGATGTAGCGAGGAAATTGATTCAAAAGGAGTTGAATATTGTGGTTGGTAAGGTTGAATGTTATTTTAAAGGATTATAAAATTCTTAGAGACCCTAATAAACCAAGGTGGGCTATCAGTTTAGTTAAAAAAACTTTAAAAGACCATGAAACCCCTGTTTTCTAAGGACATAGCAAGGTAATTCTAAACCATTTTCCATATATTAATAACAAATGTATCTTATTGTCAAAGTCCAAAGTTCCAAAAATTTTCAACATAAATTTTGGAGTGATAAGAGGCTTTGAAGTCATATATAATTAATTTGGTGTGAAAAGATCCATTCTCAAGCCTTTGTATAAAAGCCTCCTAGGGTTTGGTGGGAAAACAAGGTTTGAAGTACTTAAACTCAAAACTAAGGTTTGAAATTTTCAAGATAGTATCTTAATACCCGAAGCTCATATAATTTCAACATTTCATGATTTGTAACCACCTAGAGAAGCCAAAATTTATAACAATTAGAGTCCAGGTCTATAAGCATACCTTGAAGACCTAATATGAAGGTTTAAACAAATAATGTAATTGGAGGAGATTTTATGAAGAAAGTTCTAATGAAATTTTTATAGAGTTAAAAATCATAAATGGGTATTTATAACTATGATTTTTGTGCAATTACTCTCATTATCAAAATTTATGTCGAAAAAATCTTTAGACAAGGCTATTAGAGGGAAGAATTGGGCCTCTGAAAGAGAGAGAGAGAGAGAGAGAGAGAGAGAGAGAGAGAGAAGGGTCTTACATTGAGAGTTGAACAAATAAATTCAACCCACACCTAAAGAAGCATAATGGGTGCTCAAAATTGGGTTTATATTGTTTTGAGAGTTTTTATATTGCTATATCCACCAAATCACCTCAAGTATTGCTCTTAGGAAGCTAAAGGGCAATTTTTGCAAAATCAAGTCAAATTAACCATTTCTTATGATTTAAACTAATATGATGATGGTTTTGGCATGATGCAAGGCTAATAAAACTTTCTCAAGAATTGAATAATCTAAATTGGGTGTTTGGGGTCAAATTTGCATGATTGAAGGTATACTTTAGACTTGAGAAAAGTTTCATTTTACAAGCATAAAAGGAGTGATTTGAATTGTTTTATGCAATCTAACTTGTGTGAATGGTTTTGTGAATGACAAGCTCTGCATCAAACATCCTTCTATGTGTTCCTCTCTTCGATTTCCTGCATGCTCTCTTCTCTCCTTTTCACCACTTCAATTCGCAACCCCACACATCTTCTATGTACCCATGGTCTACAACGACCATCTCCTCTTTAACAGATTCTCTCCTCTGGCACAATAATCTTGCACACTATTTCCCACTCCTAGGTGACTTCTCTCTTCACCCTCTACTCATCATGTGAGCTCTCTCCATGCACTTTGTCTCGTGCATCCTCTGGTGGTACTCCCGCACATGCTTCCTTTCTAATATGATGCTCTACTTGCACAATATGTGGTTGTGCATCTACACACACCTTCTCTTCTCTTGGCATGCCTCTAGTGATTTCTTTACACAATATTATTTGTGCTCTATAATCCTTATTAATTCTTTCATCTCTTTCCTTTGGTTTCTCTACACAAAATTCCCCATCTCCTTCGGTGGTCTTTCTCTGCATCTTCCAGTATGGTCTTAACACCATTAAGCTCCTTCATTACTTTCTTGAACATCTCCACGAATGCTACATCTGAATAGTCTCTTTTTCTTGGTGACTTATTACCATATTGCACAAGATCATTAACTCCTTCGATTATTATTCTCTAGGATCTCTCCTTACGTACTCTACTCACCTTTCCTTTACGATGGAGAACATAATTTTTTTCTAACTTCCTCATGTTCGACGATTTTCTAGCTATTTTGTTCCCTTATTTTCCCATAAGAAACAACTAGCTCTAATACCACTTGATGGCGATAGAGTCCTCTCTCTGAGTACTCGTCGAGCCTTCGTTTCTCAAAGTATCACACAACGATGGAAAAATATTTATGTTTTCATTGTATTTATTTTAATGGCCATATGACATCTACATGTAGTTTCTCTCAATGGAGATTACAATCTTCCACGGTGTTCTCTAAGACCTAACCTATGACCGTATTGTGTGCTTACAAACACATTCAACAACCTTGTCTCCCAATATCCCTACTTCTCTTCCCTAATCACGCTAACACCAAAATGACGAGCTTGTCATCCTTTTATAGTTGTGTTCCTGTTATTTTCCTGCTTCTCTCTCATCGTTTGAATTTGCCTTTAGGCAAGCTAACTCCTTCTAGATGCTTCCATATTCTCCCGCTCAAATTCAAATTTGAATTGAGCTTCTTTAATGATCCAACCTATCGTACCTCTACTTGTGCCATGTTGATATGGCCATTGGATCTTCCGACCCTTATCTATCCTTTTCAACATCCATGTCGACAAATTCTAACACATTGTTTCATTCTTTCCAACTCCATCTTTCCGCACACTTCTTTTCTCTCACTTCTTGTCATGTCATCGTATTTTTTTATTGTGCATCCTTTTATCCGAGTTCAACCTTCATCATTATTTTTGCAACATTCTTGTGTTTCTGGTCCTTCTTCAAATATCTACACACCCTTTATCTTCTTGGTCGAGTCAAAATCTCTTTTCTGCTATACCAAAATCCTATGCGCATCCTCACTCCTTATTATTCTTTTGCCGATCCTTCACTATTATCCTCGTGCATTCCTTCTCAAAACTCCTGTGCATGCCTTTTCTATTTTCTATTCTTCTTTGGGCTCACTCTTCCACACACTTTCTATCCTTTCATGTGTTGTGATGTCCTCCTCACTCCTTGTGCCTCCATTCTTGCACACACCCATACTTAGGAAAAATTATGCAAGATTGCCTTTGGACCTTGAATGCTCCTACATCAAATAGGTATCACCAACTCAAAGCTCTACATTGTGTGGTAGAGGCCTATTGAGGTTGCCCAAATGATAAACAATAATCGATTTATGATTTGGATAATTGTAGATTAGTTCCTTTACATACAAATAACTCTACACTTTCATCTCCCTTTTGTCGACTTTCATAATCTCCCATTTCACAAATCCTCACAAAATGTTGCCCATTCTATGTTTATTGATATTATAGGATAAATGTTCTTCTATAATTAACTATAATAACTAAGATTATTTTTGGGGCCATGTTTAGATCCAACATGCTTGAAGTTCAATTTGTATTTCTTTATATATGGTTACTCCTTTTCATCACAAAATCCATGTTGAGAATTGGCAAGAAATCAACTACTTCAACTTAGAAAGTACACAATATCTTAAATTAAGAAAACTAGGAATATTTTTAGACGGTGACATTACATTGTACAATTTGACGCTATAAAGGCAATGCCCAACATGAATACCTTTCCCACATTTAGCTTTTTGTCTTTTCCATCTTATATCCTAATATGTGGAAATTATTTCCTTTTTGTGTTGTGTGGATATATCATGAACCACCTCATTATTAACTTTCTAAAATAACACCAATATTGTGTTGTGCAAGTTCAAACATCATCTCTCAACCCCAAGATATTATTGATGAATAGTCACATTATAGTATATTATTGTTGATGTTGACCTACACACACAAAAAGCCTTTGAAAAATAAAAATAAAAATTCCTTGCTTTGGGCATTCTTGTTTGATTAAGAAAATGATTATTTATAATGTCTTAGGCTTACTCAACAAACGATTTCATGCCGAGAAAACATGTTATGCTATTTATAGGTGATGGCAAAGGAAACTCTACATTGTGACAAGTTTTCTTGCCTTTCCACACTGATCTGATAGTAGGGTGCCACTTAAAGATCAATTTTTTCTGTATTTTTGACTAGGCCAACATGATAATCGATATAAGAGAAGAACCATGCCACATGTTCGGACCTTAGCAATAACATTGCTACCAATGGTGAATTTTACAAAAGAGTGAGAGTTGTTAAAACCTTGCCTGATATAGATACACATGACAATGCTTCAAATTTAATGAGTGTTAAGAACCTATAATGTTGAGGATATAGTGTTAACTAAAAATCCACAAGGAAAACTCTTGCAGCTAATATTTTTGTTTCTAGGAAAACACGAGAGAATGGCCTAAGATAATAGTCTATAGATATGACACAAAATCACCAGGATCAACCATGTTTTATTGTTATCAAATTCAACCACCACATTGACTTGACTTGGGATGCCGAGTCCACTATGTATATCCCTATCTATAAATGGGTTGGCCTACCATCTCAAAGCATTATCAAAGCTCCCCAACCATATTCATAAACTCTTTTTGGGTTATCTAATTTCGAATACCCATTTTCTATAACTCATTCTCCTCATCAAACCCTTGTAAAATGAATACCTTTTTCTCCCTTGCATTTCTCTTGGCTTTATGCTCACATCAAACATTATACTTTCATTGAGCTCAACTTGATCCCTCAACTTTGATTTATATTGGATTTGTATTTGGTTTTGGGAACAACAAGAATCAATCTTTGCATTGAGGGTCCTTTGAGATCGACATTGTATTGCATCATAGATCTTGTATTGAGTATTGTGATTCAAACTTACTCGTACACTAGAAGCTACTCACACTACTAATGGTATCACCCAAGTTTTCATCTTCCCTTGACTTTCCCTTAGTTTCACTTTACATGCAGTGGATAAACATTGCATTGGTCGACTCTCCAAATGGCTAGATAATGCATACTACACGGTCCTCATGCATCAACATACGAGTTGAAATCTCTTCCAACTTTCCTTAACCGACATCCATACATTTATAAGATTCCATGTATTTATATTTTTGGCTCATCAATAGATTATAACCTTTAAATAGATCAACTAAATTATAATCTTCAAACTAATCAACCAAATTATAATCTTCAAACTGAAATGTCCCTATTTATAACCTTAGATGAGCTAGAGAATCGAAGGAGGGTCGAAACATGCACACACAAAATTTTTTTTTGCCAATTCCTTAAACATTAATTACATTGATAGGTGTTTCCAAATGAGAGTCTTGGTGTCTATACGTGACACATGTAAGAGAAATATAAGGTTGATGTTTTGTATTGGTGGTTATTAAAAGATGACTTCATTAGAATTTTTGATGAGGGAAACCCTATTCCCTACGTTAATCACTAAAGAGAAACCCTAATCGTAAATGTGCATGAAATCAATGACATAAGGAACCCTAAACATAGAGTTTGCGTATCTAACATATGTATATTTTAAGATTCAAACATATGCAAGTTTCCAATTCTATAGGTGGTGGCAAAGGAGACTATGTGCTACTGACCAGCTAGGCCGACTCTCAATGCAATACATTTGTGGGTGCAACTTGAATACTACTTAGCTTTATCCTCTATTTGTCAATCTGGTGGGGAAATCACTATAAGAGCAATTTTGGGTACATGTTCAAACCTTAATGATAAAATTGCTAGCAATGATAGAGTGGCAGTCCTAAAAACGTTTTTGATATAGATACATGTAACAATACTTAAAATTTAATGAGTGTTAAGAACCTAGAATGTTGAAAATCTAATGTCAATTATAAATCCATAAAGAAAACTCTTGCACTTGATATTTGTTGTTTCTTGGGAAAGTATGGAGAATGGCCTCTAAAGATGGTGTGAAACCACCTGACGCACCATGTTTTGTAGTTATCATATTTAATGATTGCATCAAATCAACTAGAGATGAGCCACTAAGTCCACTCCATATATCCCTATCTCTAAAGTGTCATGTAACACCTCAACCAAATATCACTTACATTGTAGTTTTTTCTAACTACCCACAAAATGCAAGGGCTAACATTATAAAGAACTGCTATTCACATTGTAAGTATTAATCGACCACGTTTTGTTCTCTAAGATATCTTGAAAGTACATTGCCTTTACGACTTGCACAACACACACCCCATTCTCCTCCAAATGATTGGCAAAGATAACAAGTGGTTCATATGTGTTTGGTCATAAGAAAGAAGAGTTTCACATTGGTTCTATGTAACATTTTCTCCACCCTGAATTCTCCTCCCTTAAACCCCTTATTCATCGCCCCTCTTCCCCCTCCAATGTTCCGCTCTTTGAAGTTTAACTTCCTCAATGCATTCCCTTTGGTATTTCCATCACTCTATTTTCGTGTGAATTCTAGTTAGTAATAAATTAAATATACTAGAGTTTATAAATTTTAGTTGACCAAACCTACCAACACCCCCTCTATAGAGACGGGTCATATGTACTAGTAATTGCCTTTGGAAAATGCAATAGATACACCGAAGGAAGGATTGAATTTTTTTAATATGTAGAAAACTAGAAATGGATGCGAATACTTGAAGGAAGGATCAATTGAAGACATGCATGAAGGGGGTGATGGTTGAAGCTCCCGATTTCCCCCACTACCTCTTCCCACATAAACATAAGCGAAATACCACCTCACAAGAAATGAAATGAAATAAAAGACTTTTAATGACGTTCATGAGACCAAGAAGTCTAAGGGACCAAGAACTATAACATTTTTAAGTTTATTTTGATGTGGGATCTTCTACTACGAATCTTAATGTAATTCCCAAACATCAATAGAACAAAACACAACACGAATGAACTAGGATATATATTTTTAAATTTTTCATTTACTTTATGCAGCTTTAACGACACCACATAGACTCACAAGAATGCCTCAACATCACATGAGATGTTTACACACACATGAACCCATATATATAACATGAAAAGGAAAGGATAAACACCACAAATATAGACGACATACCTTTCCAAACTTACCTATGAGACTTATAAGGGGAGAGGTCATCATTACAACTACCCCTTATCACTCCAAGAAGGAATCATGGCTAGCCTTTAGTTCCTCCAAGGCATACACACCACATCAAATTCGATAGGCCTTATCCCTCCATTATAATGATTAAACTAAAATATATTATATTTTTAGTGTAGCCTATTATTATAGGAGCTATAAAATAATTGAATAAATGAAGTAATAAAATACTAAAATAATACTCAAGAAGCCTAAGCAATGAAATATGAAACCCTAATATGCAAAGAGGGTTAAGAAGGCCTTAGTTAATTCGATGATGTCACGGGATTGTGTCGCAGTGGAGACCGGATGAATAGGAAGAGGAAACCTTTGCACAAGATCCTAAAAAGTATAGATCCAGGACTGTCTCGATAGACTAGTGTGCTTAGAGAGGGATAGGGGTGCCCGTGGGAGCCCTAGTCTGAGATTTGGGCACCACAGCCTACGAGAGATGGCAAGAAAACCTCCTTTGAGGTGTCATTGAGTGTTCGCACTGTGTTCACTTCATGTCATCAATGTCACCGTACTTCACCAAATGTCGTCATAAACCTGTAATGAAGAATCACCTATAAAACCCCAAGCAAAGCATCAAACCCTAAAAGAAAGATGCATATGAAGGGTTCGGACTGTCCTTAGTTGCCAAATTAATGGAATTATCACTGAGTGTTGTACTACATCTCAGACCCAATGTAGTTCTAGGTGTGTGTGTGGAATTATGCCCTAGGTGCTCTTGTTCCAGTCACACTTTGTGAGTAGCGAGAAAATAACTAGGATGTAGAATGTAATAAATGTGTGCATGGAAACAATAGACTCCCATCCTATGAAGTGTGATGTAGATGAACCAACCTTGTGTGCCTTGTGATGGAGCTAGATGGATGCAAATGTAGCTATAGATGCCTTTGATGGATGCAACCTTAGGTGGAGATAGCTAGTGCTTAGTGCTTGGTCCCTCATTATGGTCACATAACTTTATATTTATATGGTTCTCTTGCTTTAATTTTGTAATTAACCTCAAAAAGTCTGACCACCAAAAATATAAGAAGCTCAAATGGCTAGAAAGTGCCCAAAAAGTGAGAGGAAAGTGTAAAGAGGATCGGGCGCCCCGAGGGGACCAGGGCCCCAATAAAAATAGGTAAAACACCATATGAAAATACAGATTGGGCAAGTACATGTGTAAGATAAAAATATTGACAAAAAGAAATGCAAAATCACCAAAGACATGGGTTGATTATTACTCTTTTCACTTAAGAACCATATGAATAGTAGTATGAGATCGAGACTAAATAATGAATCAAAGTGTGTGATTTTGTGTCTACATTTTCCCCCACTTTATGTTGGTGAGTGAAAAGATTAGTAACATAAAGTAGATAGAGATGCATACTTGATATCCATGTAGAGTGATGTAGAATGTGTGTTGAAGGACTAGATAAAGCATGGAGTGATAAAAACATGGAGCATGGAGACTAAAGATGAAAAAGTGAAAAAAGTGATGAGAGTGAACCTAGGGCGAAAACGTGTGTGTAGATACCAATGTGTGTGGTGTACCTGCATGGTTAGTATCATGTGTGTGATGTACCCACCATGTGTTTGTTGTTGACTTGCTTGATTCCCATACGGATGGACCTGTAAAAGAGAAGATGATCAAGTAGTCAAATATGCATGTATATGTGTAATGTGTAAAAACACATGTATATATATAAAAAGCATGTAAATAAAAGTATAAAAAGGAAAAAGGAACATGCACACTGATCCGTGATGAGAAAAAGGGTGTATAAAGGATCTTGTTGATGTTGTGTGATATTTTTAGGTGATTCATGACCCCATCGGCCAAAGAGTGTAGGGAATAAAGTCTTATTTATCCTCCAACCTAAAACCACTTCCTAAGAGTGAAGAGATATTTGTATTGTCTAGTTTTTTGGGTGATCGACACCACTGGCTGAAGTAGTGTAGAGAAAGGTTTGGTTTATCCTCTCCTTGTAACTACTCCCTAGAATGCTAAGGATAATCTACCTTGTAAAATTCATTGTGTATGGAGTTTGTAGATTAGTCTGAACCCACTCACTATGTAACCCATGTGTCATGGACAAAAACTAAAAATTGAACTGTACCAATACTATGTGTAAACCCAAATGATGCCCCCTCTTTGGGGGTGCATGCGATGTCATGGATAGGAGAATGCGGCCCAAAAGAGGACCGACCATGTAGCATATTGAAACCATGCCCTACAAGGGGGAGGGGATGTGTTTGGTAGAAACCAAGGCACAAACAAACAAGGTAGATAGAAAACAAGTGTTAGTACGAACATGCATGTAAAAAACAAGTGTAAGCCAAATAGATAATGTGTAAGCTAAAACATAAGAAAATAATGTAAACACCTAAAAAGACAATATAGGCCACACAAAGCGGGTTGCAAACATGGGACACCACTCATGGTGTCGTAAGACACTCAAGGTTGTAGTGGCTGCAAACAAACAAGTGTGCACACAAGACAAAGTTAAAATCCTGCAAACAAAAACAAGCAATAGCAGACAATGTAACAAACAAGTATGGAAGCAAATATTCCTACATAAAAAATGTTGCACATGAAACACCCATTAGCATGTTAGAAATATAAAATATATGTAAAAATGTGTATAAACCAAAGTAGTGTGTTATGAACAAGAATGAAACAATAACACATGTAGCGTATAAATGTGGATGCCCCCAAGAGCTGTTGTGGGACTGGTAGTCAAGCATCCATGCTACGTGTAGTATCCATGTATAGTCTGTGATCACAACTAGAAAGAAAGTGAATGTGTATGTTTGTATGAAATGATAATGACATATAAGATATCTATCTAGCATGTGTGATAAAGCAATATGTAAAAGCAAGTGCAAACAAGAGTAAGTGCAACGATAAAATGTATTATGTTGTGGATGGATGGAATGGAATGTCGAATGAATGATGGGAGCCATGTGTCCCCCATGTGAATGAAATTGTATGTAGTGAGGTTCATTTAGTATGCCCCCTCAATAGTCAAGAATGAACCAAAAACAAGAGTGCATCATCGGGAAATGGTCGAACTATGTGTTGTGTGTGAACACATTGTGACAAGTGTGCGATGATGATTTGTGACATAGATGAGTTGTGCGTGACATTGTAGCTTAAGCATATATCATGTCAATATGAATAGAAAAGTAGTGGTGATGTAGCCTAAAGCGTATACCACTAAATGATACAAGTGAGAGTGATGATGTAGCCTATCACGAGATTATGTGAGAATAAGTGACCCTGTAGCCTAAAGCGTATATCACTTAATCTAGGTATGTCACATAAGAAAAGATTGAATGAGGAATGTGTAAGGGTGATGATGTCCATTTTTGGTGTATACCCTCAACGCAGTCAAGTATGGACCATGAGACATGTGTGCGTCATCGGGTAGTGAGTGTAACACGTAAAAGTAGATGTGTAAAATTTGTATTGTGTGTAGTAGGGTGTATGGTGTGTAAGAGAAGATGAGTAGATGACTTAAGATGTGTAGATGCATAGGAAATGCAAGACACAAGATGTAATATGTAAGGTGTGGGATATAAACTGTAAGATAACATGAATGAGGTGTGAAAATGTGCAATATGTAGTGGCGATGGTGTAACATGTGAGACATGAGTAGAATGTGTATGATGTATGTAGGACAAGATGTAAGATGCAAAGTGTAGAAGGTATGAATATGTATGGTGTCTATAATGCATTGTGTGGGGTTCATGTGTATAGAATGCCCTCAATAGTCAAGTGTGAACTGAAGCACAAGAGTGTTTCATCAAGTAATGATGATGTTTAGAGTGTAGATGACGATGCCTATGTGAGGAGTTTGATGTATGATAATGCGAATACGAGAGATGTGCGTATGTTAGGGGAGTGTGAGTACCATGCCCCCAAGTATGTAAGTGATGGAGATTTAGTAAAAGGCACTAAGTGGATCAATGTAAGGAGTAGTTTATTTGAAAAAAGTGATTTTACGCTAAAGCGAGGATTGGATAGGGTTCTTAAATTGCGAGAGTTGAAAGATGTTAGCTAGAGCGTGTTTGTCTTGTGTAACGAGTGGTTGTTTGTTGACCACAAATGACTTGAGAGGTGGAGGAGTTACAGTGATCTTTAGAGGGGGTTGCTTAGTTTGGCTTAGTAATGTTGTAGGTGACTTAGTACCTGAGGAAGTATTGGACTAATTTGGAGAGGTGGTTGCTTGACTGGAGCAGATTGCATAGGTGGCACTTGAGTGATGGAGGAAGGAACACTAGAAGTGATGGCGTGATGTTCATTAGACATAGAAGAATCAGATTTAGGAACCCATTGAGATGTAGCATTTATAGATGGGAATGCAACAAAATGTTTTACAATGAATGATATAAAGCCTTGATGCTCAAGATGTTTGATTCTTCATTATAACACATAGTAATCATTGTCATTATGTCCATTGATTTGATGATAATGACAATATGGATGACCCTTGATATTTTGCTAGCGATAAGGAGGATAGTAATGAGTAGGTGGTAAAGTGATCAATTGACAACTAAGGAGATCAAAAGAAGAATGTCATGTTGTTTAGTATTGTAATCAAAGGTGAGAGGCTCACGGTAATGGTATGACTTGAGGCTCACTGATATGAGCACATGTAGTAGACATAGAATGAAGATGAGATGTAAAAGGAGAACAAACATGAGCCTGAGAAGCGTCCTTAAGATGTTAGATTTCATATTTGAGAGATGTAATCATGGATTCCATAGCCTTAAATTTGTCTTGAAATAAAGAATACAAAGCTTGAATTGACTCCAACATGGGTTGATTAGATGGAGGATCATGAGGACTAGGGTCATCAAATAAACGATCGAAGATAGGACTTATTTCATGTGGCGGCGTATCTTTAGGAAGATACATGGTGTCTAAGGTTTTTACAGAATAACCTAGCAATTGGGATGCATCTTAAGTAAATCGACAAAAAAATTGAGGAATTTTACAAGCCATGATAGAGGAAAAATGAGGATCCTAAGTGTGAAAGTGTTTGGGTTCACCAAAATGATTAAACTAAAATAGATTATATTTTAGTGTAATCTAATGCTATAGGAGTAGTAAAACAACTAATAAATGAAGTAATAAAATACTAAAATAATACCCAAGAAATCTAAGTAATGAAATATGAAACCCTAATGTGCAAAGAGGGTTAAGAAGGCCTTAGTTGATTCGATGATATCGTAGAGACTTGTCAGTTGTAGTGGAGACCGGATGAACAGAAGAGGAAACCTTCACACAAAAGCTTGAAAAAGTGTAGATCTTGACTGTTTGGCTAGACTAAGGCACCTAGAAAGGGATACGGGCACCCGTGGGTACCACTGATGCGAGATTAGGGTGTCATAGTTTGCGAGATGACCAAAAACCTCCTTTGAGGTGTCGGTGATTTTTCACTGTGTTCACTTCCTATCGCGTGAATGTCACTTTACTTCAACAAATGTTGTCATAAACATGCAATGAAGAATCACATGCAAAACCCCAAGCAAATCATCAAAACCCTAAAAAAGAAAGATGCATATGAAGGGTTCGGACTATCCTCAACTGCCAAATGGATGGACTTATCACTGAGCATTGCACTACATCTCAGACCCAATGTAGTTCTGTGTGTGTGTGTGTGTGTGTGTGGAATTGTGCCCTAGGTTCTCTTGTGTCAGTCACACTTTGTGAGTAGCGAGCAAATAACTAGATGTAGAATGTAATAAATGTGTGCATGGAAACAATAGATTCCCCTTTTATGAAGTGTGATGCAGATGAACCAGCCTTGTGTGTCTTGTGATGGAGCTAGATGGATGTAAATGTAGCTATAGATGGCTTTGATGGATGCAATCTTAGGTGGAGATAACTAGTGCTTAGTGTTTGGTCCCTCATTATGGTCACATAACTTTATATTTATATGGTTCTCTTGCTTTAATTTTGTAATTAACCCCAAAAAAGGTCAACCACCAAAAATATAAGAAGCTCAAATGACTAGAAAGTGCCCAAAAAGTGAGAGGAAAGTGTAAAGAGGATCAGGAAGGGTGCCTAGGGCGCCCTAGTTAGAAATAGGAAAAACACTATATGAAAATACAAACTGGGAAAGTATAGGTGTAATATCAATAATAACAAAAGAAAGCAATGCAAAATGGCCAAAGACATGGGTTAATTATTACTATTTTCACTTAAGAACCATATGAATAGTAGTATGAGACCGAGACTAAATAATGACTCAAAGTCCATGATTTTGTGTCTACATATAACACGTGCTTATCCCTCCACTAAGACTAGCCACAAATTCCCCCGATCCCTCCAAAACAAAACACACACATTTCCCTTTATTACTCCCTTCACTAGATACACCTTATTTCTCTAATAATCAATGATGAAACCTCACCCCAACAAGAAGGAAACATACCACATGATAACACAAGATGCACATCAAGCCACATTTTCCAAATGAAAAAAATACAAAATAACAATCCAACCATAATACAAACATACGAGATAGGCACTTTCCACAACACCACACTTTCATGGCTACATATATATTCAATCCTTTTCATTATTTGACCTTAAATATTTGAAGAACACTTAACACGTAAACCTACATTCTCCTTTTATCTAGACTCCATTTTCTTTATTTCATTTAACATTTCACCTATAATGGTTCCATTTGATTTTTCTCATTTCTCTTATGGCATTTAATTTATATAGCCTGATTGTTAATAGGAACATTTTAACCCACATGCATATACTAGTACTTGTCCTAAGGATTCGTTTCTAAGGAACATGTTTACTTGGTTTTGTATTTTACCTTCACCGTAAAAAGGGAGATTCACATAAATTAAAAAGAAAGACTATTAGGTGAAGGGTGGAAAAATTCCCATGTTTATTTGTTTTATTTACAACGCTTAAACATTAAGAAAACACTCTATTCACTTTCAAGTTATTAAAATCAACTACATAATTTATCTATTTAGTTTTTATCGCTCGTGATGTGATTCACAATCCACTTGCCCCAATTAGGATTCCTTGTTTTCACAAGTCATGTTACACATGGGACGATACATTTCACTGTTAACGTTATAGGGGTTTGCATTGAGTTAAAGGGATAAGTCTCAAATTTCCTTTTACTCCTAATCTATCATCTTAAGAAATTCAATATCGATAGCTATGAGTTATAAAATATAGGTTTTGGCCACAATTAAACCCCTTAATTGGTCCTAGGTTTGATTTATTTCCATTGACGCCCAAGGGTTCTACCCCACCCCTACTAATTCAAAGATAGAATATTCGGTTATCCTTATCTCACAAGGCCCTCGTAAGAGTCCAAGGTATTCTATTACTACCTATCAAGGTAACAACTTTGTCCTTAAGTCTTAGAAAATTTGCTACGGGGCTCCTTCACGATGTGAGTTTGGCACCATTAACAAGTCTCTAGTTCATTACTTATGAAGGCAAAAAATTGGCCCACGAGGGTAGAGAAGGAGCATTCTCATGGACCATGCATGAAGGATGGACAAGGTACAAAGTTTACCTACCCCAAGATGGTCATGAAGGAACATGTGAGACCCATTTTCTCGGCATACGGTAGAACCTAATATCGATATAGCAATGGAATGACATAGTTAAAAGTTGACCAAGTTCGGTTCCACTATGGAAATAAGGCACGAGGTAAGCTCAAGGGGACCATTCCATACAACAAGGGTTATTATTTCATGCTATAATTTTGATTGTCACTTTCCACCCAAATGAAAACATACGCAACTACAAGTTGTTATCTTTCTTAGGAGACTAAGTGAGTTCCCTAGGTCAACACATCACTAAAAAATAGATAAAATAAACCATTCTCAATTTGTTACCATCAAATTTATCCGTACAATCAACATCCAAAATTACCATGACATAATTAATTTTAAATAACAAGATTTCAAAATTCACTCTCCTATAATGATTCAAAACTATCTATGAGATTCTTTTTACATTAGTTTCCATAGCAACATGATTCGATCGACTTATTTTACCTAACTGACATACCAAAGTACGATTGAGAATGAAATTAGTCAACATATAAAAGTGCAACTAATTAAGAAAATAACACACTTTACCAACATGCTAACAATCTCGATTCCTCACGAAAAACAATAAATGACAATTCTATTTATAACAATAATGTTGATATATCATATATAATTACATTGTTTTCAAGATCACATGTTATTATGTAAACACCAAAGAATGCTTCATTTTGTCCTTATCCCGTTATCTCGTAACCACCACATGGACAACATAAACTGTTGGCATGACATCTACCCAAAATCTATCATAATTCATGATTTCATAGTTTTCATTCACATGATTATAATACTTATCACGCAACAAGAGAGAGTTAAAGATACATTCATTTCATTTCATTTCCTAAATAGAGGGAGAAAGAGAGAGATATAGAGAGAGAGAAACACCATTTTCCTGACAATCAAATTTCTCAAAACAAGCAACAAAAGAGAGTTCCATACAATCATATATAAGTGTCTACAAGTTTTCTCATCGGTTATTTGACTTGAAGAGGGTCCCACGACATTCTTTCACATTTTCCTACAAGTTTGTGAAAATAACCAAATTTAACTCGAGGGCTAAGAAGTTGCGTTCAAAAACTAATCTCTAATGGTCAAATGCACCATGAGACAAATCCTATACGCTCTCATATATACAGGGAGTTCATTGGAGTTGATGAAACTCATAAGCGATGAATATGGTATGAATAATGCCTACCTTTTTGGAGCCACCGGTCCGTAATTTGACTAGTTTGACTTGGTCACCCAACGACCAGAGGCCTACAAAACCCCTTGTGAAATTAGTTTGCAATGTGATTTTATCATAACGATGGTTGATAGCAATTTTCATTGATAAATAATAGAGGTATACGAAGGTGATATCCATTTCTTCGACCAAGGCCAAAACTAAACCCAACTTTTAACTATCAACACCTTCCCAAAACTACAAAAAGGGTTAACAAGGCTCTTAGAGGGGTGACGAAAAATACACAAACAGGCATTTGAGGTCATTCTAAGGTTTAATACAACACCCCACATGATAATGAACATAGTCACAATTTGACTTTCCTATTTTAGGGTTTCAAAAGGTGTTTTGCAAATCACGTAAAATCATGTTTTAATAGCTTTTGTAAGGTAACCAAAAAGGTAGTTTTAATCTAGAAAACAAGTTTGACCCGTCTTTTTGGTGATTTTTCGTTATCCAAGAATGTTATTGAAACATCTAAGGACGTAAATAAGAATTGTGTTTCACTCAAAAATATTTCTTCTAGTTGCATAGAAAAGAAAAATTTTAAATTGTCGGTGTTGCATTTCATTAAAATTTAGTAAGGCATACTCATCATTGATTTTATTTCTCAATAATCATAAGAAAAGGAAAACTAAAAACATTGAAGTCATGCAAGATATAGGAGACAACCATTCCTATTTGAGAGTGACGTTGGGTAATTATAGCTCCAGGTGATTTGCATGCTCTTCAACATTCTCCGAATCATTTGGACCTCCTCTATCCCGACCATTTTGCATTACATTCCAACTTGCCATTTTATCAAATTTATCTCGAGGGTTAAGAAGATGCGTTCAAAACTAATCTCTCGATGGTCAAACGCACCATGAGACAAATCCTATACGCTCTCTTATATACATGGAGTCCTTTGGAGTTGATGAAACTCATAATCGACGAATATGGTATGAATAATGCCTACCTTTTTGGAGCCACCGGTCGTAATTTGACTAGTTTGACTTGGTCACCCAACAACCGAGAGGCCTACAAAACCCCTTGTAAAATTAGTTTGCAATGTGATTTTATCATAACCGATGGTTGATAGCAATTTTCATAGATAAATACAAGAGGTATACGAAGGTGATATCCATTTCTTCGACCAAGGCCAAAACTAAACCCAACTTTTAACTATCAACACCTTCCCAAAACTACAAAAGGGTTGATAGGGCTCTTAGAGGGGTGACGAAAAATGCACAAACAGGCATTCGAGGTCATTCTAAGGTTTAATACAACACCCCACATGATAATGAACATAGTCACAATTTGACTTTCCTATTTTAGGGTTTCAAAAGGTGTTTTGCAAATCACGTAAAATCATGTTTTAATAGCTTTTGTAAGGTAACCAAAAAGGTAGTTTTAATCTAGAAAACAAGTTTGACCCGTCTTTTTGGTGATTTTTCGTTATCCAGTAATGTTATTGAAACATCTAAGGACGTAAATAAGAATTGTGTTTGCACTCAAAAATATTTCTTCTAGTTGCATAGAAAAAGAAAAATTTTAAATTGTCAGTGTTGCATTTCATTAAAATTTAGTAAGGCATACTCATCATTGATTTTATTTCTCAATAATCATAAGAAAAGGAAAACTAAAAAACATTGAAGTCATGCAAGATATAGGGAGACAACCATTCCTATTTGAGAGTGACGTTGGGTAATTATAGCTCCAGGTGATTTGCATGCTCTTCAACATTCTCCGAATCATTTGGACCTCCTCTATCCTGACCATTTTTGCATTACATTCCAACTTGCCATTTTATCAAATTTATCTCGAGGGTTAAGAAGATGCGTTCAAAAACTAATCTCTGATGGTCAAACGCACCATGAGACAAATCCTATACGCTCTCTTATATACATGGAGTCCTTTGGAGTTGATGAAACTCATAACCCACGAATATGGTATGAATAATGCCTACCTTTTTGGAGCCACCGGTGGCGTAATTTGACTAGTTTGACTTGGTCACCCAACAACCGAGGCCTACAAAACCCCTTGTAAAATTAGTTTGCAATGTGATTTTATCATAACCGATGGTTGATAGCAATTTTCATAGATAAATACAAGAGGTATACGAAGGCTGATATCCATTTCTTCGACCAAGGCCAAAACTAAACCCAACTTTTAACTATCAACACCTTCCCAAAACTACAAAAGGGTTGATAGGGCTCTTAGAGGGGTGACGAAAAATGCACAAACAGGCATTCGAGGTCATTCTAAGGTTTAATACAACACCCCACATGATAATGAACATAGTCACAATTTGACTTTCCTATTTTAGGGTTTCAAAAGGTGTTTTGCAAATCCCGTAAAATCATGTTTTAATAGCTTTTGTAAGGTAACCAAAAGGTAGTTTTAATCTAGAAAACAAGTTTGACCCGTCTTTTTGGTGATTTTTCGTTATCCAAAGAATGTTATTGAAACATCTAAGGAGGTAAATAAGAATTGTGTTTGCACTCAAAAATATTCCTTCTAGTTGCATAGAAAAAGAAAAATTTTAAATTGTCGGTGTTGCATCTCATTAAAATTTACTAAGGCATACTCATCATTGATTTTATTTCTCAATAATCATAAGAAAAGGAAAACTAAAAACATTGAAGTCATGCAAGATATAGGAGACAACCATTCCTATTTGAGAGTGACGTTGGGTAATTATAGCTCCAGTGATTTGCATGCTCTTCACATTCTCCGAATCATTTGGACCTCCTCTATCCCGACCATTTTTGCATTACATTCCAACTTGCCATTTTATCAAATTTATCTCGAGGGTTAAGAAGATGCGTTCAAAACTAATCTCACGATGGTCAAACGCACCATGAGACAAATCCTATACGCTCTCTTATATACATGGAGTCCTTTGGAGTTGATGAAACTCATAACCCATTTAATATGGTATGAATAATGCCTACCTTTTTGGAGCCACCTGGTCGTAATTTGACTAGTTTGACTTGGTCACCCAACAACCAGAGGCCTACAAAACCCCTTGTAAAATTAGTTTGCAATGTGATTTTATCATAACCGATGGTTGATAGCAATTTTCATAGATAAATACAAGAGGTATACGAAGGTGATATCCATTTCTTCGACCAAGGCCAAAACTAAACCCAACTTTTAACTATCAACACCTTCCCAAAACTACAAAAGGGTTGATAGGGCTCTTAGAGGGGTGACGAAAAATGCACAAACAGGCATTCGAGGTCATTCTAAGGTTTAATACAACACCCCACATGATAATGAACATAGTCACAATTTGACTTTCCTATTTTAGGGTTTCAAAAGGTGTTTTGCAAATCACGTAAAATCATGTTTTAATAGCTTTTGTAAGGTAACCAAAAAGGTAGTTTTAATCTAGAAAACAAGTTTGACCCGTCTTTTTGGTGATTTTTCGTTATCCAAAGTAATGTTATTGAAACATCTAAGGACGTAAATAAGAATTGTGTTTGCACTCAAAAATATTTCTTCTAGTTGCATAGAAAAAGAAAAATTTTAAATTGTCGATGTTGCATTTCATTAAAATTTAGTAAGGCATACTCATCATTGATTTTATTTCTCAATAATCATAAGAAAAGGAAAACTAAAAACATTGAAGTCATGCAAGATATAGGAGACAACCATTCCTATTTGAGAGTGACGTTGGGTAATTATAGCTCCGGGTGATTTGCATGCTCTTCAACATTCTCCGAATCATTTGGACCTCCTCTATCCTGACCATTTTTGCATTACATTCCAACTTGCCATTTTATCAAATTTATCTCGAGGGTTAAGAAGATGCGTTCAAAACTAATCTCTGATGATCAAACGCACCATGAGACAAATCCTATACGCTCTCTTATATACATGGAGTCCTTTGGAGTTGATGAAACTCATAACCGACGAATATGGTATGAATAATGCCTACCTTTTTGGAGCCACCGGTCGTAATTTGACTAGTTTGACTTGGTCACCCAACAACCAGAGGCCTACAAAACCCCTTGTAAAATTAGTTTGCAATGTGATTTTATCATAACCGATGGTTGATAGCAATTTTCATAGATAAATACAAGAGGTATACGAAGGTGATATCCATTTCTTCGACCAAGGCCAAAACTAAACCCAACTTTTAACTATCAACACCTTCCCAAAACTACAAAAGGGTTGATAGGGCTCTTAGAGGGGTGACGAAAAATGCACAAACAGGCATTCGAGGTCATTCTAAGGTTTAATACAACACCCCACATGATAATGAACATAGTCACAATTTGACTTTCCTATTTTAGGGTTTCAAAAGGTGTTTTGCAAATCACGTAAAATCATGTTTTAATAGCTTTTGTAAGGTAACCAAAAAGGTAGTTTTAATCTAGAAAACAAGTTTGACCCGTCTTTTTGGTGATTTTTCGTTATCCAATAATGTTATTGAAACATCTAAGGACGTAAATAAGAATTGTGTTTGCACTCAAAAATATTTCTTCTAGTTGCATAGAAAAAGAAAAATTTTAAATTGTCAGTGTTGCATTTCATTAAAATTTAGTAAGGCATACTCATCATTGATTTTATTTCTCAATAATCATAAGAAAAGGAAAACTAAAAACATTGAAGTCATGCGAGATATAGGAGACAACCATTCCTATTTGAGAGTGACGTTGGGTAATTATAGCTCCAGTGTGATTTGCATGCTCTTGAACATTCTCCGAATCATTTGGACCTCCTCTATCCCGACCATTTTTGCATTACATTCCAACTTGCCATTTTATCAAATTTATCTCGAGGGTTAAGAAGATGCGTTCAAAACTAATCTCCGATGGTCAAACGCACCATGAGACAAATCCTATACGCTCTCTTATATACATGGAGTCCTTTGGAGTTGATGAAACTCATAACCCATTAATATGGTATGAATAATGCCTACCTTTTTGGAGCCACCGGTCGTAATTTGACTAGTTTGACTTGGTCACCCAACAACCAGAGGCCTACAAAACCCCTTGTAAAATTAGTTTGCAATGTGATTTTATCATAACCGATGGTTGATAGCAATTTTCATAGATAAATACAAGAGAGTATACGAAGGTGATATCCATTTCTTCGACCAAGGCCAAAACTAAACCCAACTTTTAACTATCAACACCTTCCCAAAACTACAAAAGGGTTGATAGGGCTCTTAGAGGGGTGACGAAAAATGCACAAACAGGCATTCGAGGTCATTCTAAGGTTTAATACAACACCCCACATGATAATGAACATAGTCACAATTTGACTTTCCTATTTTAGGGTTTCAAAAGGTGTTTTGCAAATCACGTAAAATCATGTTTTAATAGCTTTTGTAAGGTAACCAAAAAGGTAGTTTTAATCTAGAAAACAAGTTTGACCGTCTTTTTGGTGATTTTTCGTTATCCAAGAATGTTATTGAAACATCTAAGGACGTAAATAAGAATTGTGTTTCGCACTCAAAAATATTTCTTCTAGTTGCGTAGAAAAAGAAAAATTTTAAATTGTCGGTGTTGCATTTCATTAAAATTTAGTAAGGCATACTCATCATTGATTTTATTTCTCAATAATCATAAGAAAAGGAAAACTAAAAACATTGAAGTCATGCAAGATATAGGAGACAACCATTCCTATTTGAGAGTGACGTTGGGTAATTATAGCTCCGGTGATTTGCATGCTCTTCAACATTCTCCGAATCATTTGGACCTCCTCTATCCCGACCATTTTTGCATTACATTCCAACTTGCCATTTTATCAAATTTATCTCGAGGGTTAAGAAGATGCGTTCAAAAACTAATCTCTGATGGTCAAACGCACCATGAGACAAATCCTATACGCTCTCTTATATACATGGAGTCCTTTGGAGTTGATGAAACTCATAACTGACGAATATGGTATGAATAATGCCTACCTTTTTGGAGCCACCGGTCGTAATTTGACTAGTTTGACTTGGTCACCCAACAACCAGAGGCCTACAAAACCCCCTTGTAAAATTAGTTTGCAATGTGATTTTATCATAACTGATGGTTGATAGCAATTTTCATAGATAAATACAAGAGGTATACGAAGGCTGATATCCATTTCTTCGACCAAGGCCAAAACTAAACCCAACTTTTAACTATCAACACCTTCCCAAAACTACAAAAGGGTTGATAGGGCTCTTAGAGGGGTGACGAAAAATGCACAAACAGGCATTCGAGGTCATTCTAAGGTTTAATACAACACCCCACATGATAATGAACATAGTCACAATTTGACTTTCCTATTTTAGGGTTTCAAAGGTGTTTTGCAAATCCCGTAAAATCATGTTTTAATAGCTTTTGTAAGGTAACCAAAAAGGTAGTTTTAATCTAGAAAACAAGTTTGACCCGTCTTTTTGGTGATTTTTCGTTATCCAAGAAATGTTATTGAAACATCTAAGGACGTAAATAAGAATTGTGTTTGCACTCAAAAATATTTCTTCTAGTTGCATAGAAAAGAAAAATTTTAAATTATCGATGTTGCATTTCATTAAAATTTAGTAAGGCATACTCATCATTGATTTTATTTCTCAATAATCATAAGAAAAGGAAAACTAAAAACATTGAAGTCATGCAAGATATAGGAGACAACCATTCCTATTTGAGAGTGACGTTGGGTAATTATAGCTCCAGTGATTTGCATGCTCTTGAACATTCTCCGAATCATTTGGACCTCCTCTATCCCGACCATTTTTGCATTACATTCCAACTTGCCATTTTATCAAATTTATCTCGAGGGTTAAGAAGATGCGTTCAAAAACTAATCTCTCGATGGTCAAACGCACCATGAGACAAATCCTATACGCTCTCTTATATACATGGAGTCCTTTGGAGTTGATGAAACTCATAAGCCGACGAATATGGTATGAATAATGCCTACCTTTTTGGAGCCACCGGTCGTAATTTGACTAGTTTGACTTGGTCACCCAACAACCAGAGGCCTACAAAACCCCTTGTAAAATTAGTTTGCAATGTGATTTTATCATAACCGATGGTTGATAGCAATTTTCATAGATAAATACAAGAGGTATACGAAGGTGATATCCATTTCTTCGACCAAGGCCAAAACTAAACCCAACTTTTAACTATCAACACCTTCCCAAAACTACAAAAGGGTTGATAGGGCTCTTAGAGGGGTGACGAAAAATGCACAAACAGGCATTCGAGGTCATTCTAAGGTTTAATACAACACCCCACATGATAATGAACATAGTCACAATTTGACTTTCCTATTTTAGGGTTTCAAAAGGTGTTTTGCAAATCACGTAAAATCATGTTTTAATAGCTTTTGTAAGGTAACCAAAAAGGTAGTTTTAATCTAGAAAACAAGTTTGACCCGTCTTTTTGGTGATTTTTCGTTATATCGATAAATGTTATTGAAACATCTAAGGACGTAAATAAGAATTGTGTTTGCACTCAAAAATATTTCTTCTAGTTGCATGAAAAAGAAAAATTTTAAATTGTCGGTGTTGCATTTCATTAAAATTTAGTAAGGCATACTCATCATTGATTTTATTTCTCAATAATCATAAGAAAAGGAAAACTAAAAACATTGAAGTCATGCAAGATATAGGGAGACAACCATTCCTATTTGAGAGTGACGTTGGGTAATTATAGCTCCAGGGTGATTTGCATGCTCTTCAACATTCTCCGAATCATTTGGACCTCCTCTATCCCGACCATTTTTGCATTACATTCCAACTTGCCATTTTATCAAATTTATCTCGAGGGTTAAGAAGATGCGTTCAAAAACTAATCTCTCGATGATCAAACGCACCATGAGACAAATCCTATACGCTCTCCTATATACATGGAGTCCTTTGGAGTTGATGAAACTCATAATCGACGAATATGGTATGAATAATGCCTACCTTTTTGGAGCCACCAGTCGTAATTTGACTAGTTTGACTTGGTCACCCAACAACCAGAGGCCTACAAAACCCCCTTGTAAAATTAGTTTGCAATGTGATTTTATCATAACTGATGGTTGATAGCAATTTTCATAGATAAATACAAGAGGTATACGAAGGCTGATATCCATTTCTTCGACCAAGGCCAAAACTAAACCCAACTTTTAACTATCAACACCTTCCCAAAACTACAAAAGGGTTGATAGGGCTCTTAGAGGGTGACGAAAAATGCACAAACAGGCATTCGAGGTCATTCTAAGGTTTAATACAACACCCCACATGATAATGAACATAGTCACAATTTGACTTTCCTATTTTAGGGTTTCAAAAGGTGTTTTGCAAATCACGTAAAATCATGTTTTAATAGCTTTTGTAAGGTAACCAAAAAGGTAGTTTTAATCTAGAAAACAAGTTTGACCCGTCTTTTTGGTGATTTTTCGTTATCCAAGAATGTTATTGAAACATCTAAGGACGTAAATAAGAATTGTGTTTCAGCACTCAAAAATATTTCTTCTAGTTGCATAGAAAAAGAAAAATTTTAAATTGTCGGTGTTGCATTTCATTAAAATTTAGTAAGGCATACTCATCATTGATTTTATTTCTCAATAATCATAAGAAAAGGAAAACTAAAAACATTGAAGTCATGCAAGATATAGGAGACAACCATTCCTATTTGAGAGTGACGTTGGGTAATTATAGCTCCAGTGATTTGCATGCTCTTCAACATTCTCCGAATCATTTGGACCTCCTCTATCCCGACCATTTTGCATTACATTCCAACTTGCCATTTTATCAAATTTATCTCGAGGGTTAAGAAGATGCGTTCAAAACTAATCTCTCGATGGTCAAACGCACCATGAGACAAATCCTATACGCTCTCTTATATACATGGAGTCCTTTGGAGTTGATGAAACTCATAACCGATTAATATGGTATGAATAATGCCTACCTTTTTGGAGCCACCGGTCGTAATTTGACTAGTTTGACTTGGTCACCCAACAACCAGAGGCCTACAAAACCCCTTGTAAAATTAGTTTGCAATGTGATTTTATCATAACCGATGGTTGATAGCAATTTTCATAGATAAATACAAGAGGTATACGAAGGTGATATCCATTTCTTCGACCAAGGCCAAAACTAAACCCAACTTTTAACTATCAACACCTTCCCAAAACTACAAAAGGGTTGATAGGGCTCTTAGAGGGGTGACGAAAAATGCACAAACAGCATTCGAGGTCATTCTAAGGTTTAATACAACACCCCACATGATAATGAACATAGTCACAATTTGACTTTCCTATTTTAGGGTTTCAAAAGGTGTTTTGCAAATCACGTAAAATCATGTTTTAATAGCTTTTGTAAGGTAACCAAAAAGGTAGTTTTAATCTAGAAAACAAGTTTGACCCGTCTTTTTGGTGATTTTTCGTTATCCAAGAATGTTATTGAAACATCTAAGGACGTAAATAAGAATTGTGTTTGCACTCAAAAATATTTCTTCTAGTTGCATAGAAAAAAAAAATTTTAAATTGTCGAGTGTTGCATTTCATTAAAATTTAGTAAGGCATACTCATCATTGATTTTATTTCTCAATAATCATAAGAAAAGGAAAACTAAAAACATTGAAGTCATGCAAGATATAGGAGACAACCATTCCTATTTGAGAGTGACGTTGGGTAATTATAGCTCCAGGTGATTTGCATGCTCTTCAACATTCTCCGAATCATTTGGACCTCCTCTATCCCGACCATTTTTGCATTACATTCCAACTTGCCATTTTATCAAATTTATCTCGAGGGTTAAGAAGATGCGTTCAAAACTAATCTCTACGATGGTCAAACGCACCATGAGACAAATTCTATACGCTCTCTTATATACATGGAGTCCTTTGGAGTTGATGAAACTCATAACCGACGAATATGGTATGAATAATGCCTACCTTTTTGGAGCCACCATTAAGTAATTTGACTAGTTTGACTTGGTCACCCAACAACTGAGAGGCCTACAAAACCCCTTATAAAATTAGTTTGCAATGTGATTTTATCATAACTCGATGGTTGATAGCAATTTTCATGGATAAATACTAGAGGTATACGAAGGTCGATATCCATTTCTTCGACCAAGGGCTTAAATGGAAAGCCAAAACCAAACCCAACTTTTAACTTTCAACAACTTCCCAAAACTACAAAAAGGGTTGATAGGGCTCTTAGAGGGGTGACGAAAAATGCACAAACAGCATTCGAGGTCATTCTAAGGTTTAATACAACACCCCACATGATAATGAACATAGTCACAATTTGACTTTCCTATTTTAGGGTTTCAAAAGGTGTTTTGCAAATCACGTAAAATCATGTTTTAATAGCTTTTGTAAGGTAACCAAAAAGGTAGTTTTAATCTAGAAAACAAGTTTGACCCGTCTTTTTGGTGATTTTTCGTTATCCAATAATGTTATTGAAACATCTAAGGACGTAAATAAGAATTGTGTTTGCAGACTCAAAAATATTTCTTCTAGTTGCAAGATAGAAAAAGAAAAATTTTAAATTGTCAAGTGTTGCATTTCATTAAAATTTAGTAAGGCATACTCATCATTGATTTTATTTCTCAATAATCATAAGAAAAGGAAAACTAAAAACATTGAAGTCATGCAAGATATAGGGAGACAACCATTCCTATTTGAGAGTGACGTTGGGTAATTATAGCTCCAGTGATTTGCATGCTCTTCAACATTCTCCGAATCATTTGGACCTCCTCTATCCTGACCATTTTTGCATTACATTCCAACTTGCCATTTTACAAGTAGATTATCAAGCTAGCATGACCAATTTAAGGATCGAGTTAGGACCGATCCCATTGTCGAGTTAGGATTCAAGTTATGGATCAGCGGGTGAGTTGTACATGGTGAACATACACATATTACAAGTTCGTATGGCGGCCAATTACTCATGGAGAATTCACCACATGTCATGTTCACCGAGCACATGGAGTTGTCAAAAAACAACCTCGACCAAAATTATGTCACAAGTGCTAACTAAAAAAGTGCCACATCCCATTGATATTCATCTTACCAAAAGCAATTACAAGCGGTCCTTAGGCATAAAAACAAAACCCATTTTATGCATATCTACAATCATGGCATTCCATGTTTTGTGTACCTATCGACCAGAGCGTCAACAACTACAATGTTTGACAAAATTCCCTCATATTTTATGCTTTAATGGATGCTCATGACTGTTCAATGTTGTTTGTAAGGTGCAGGTTGGGATGAAGTGAGAAAATATTTTGGACTCTTGGCTTTAAAATTACCAATGACATTTACTTAAATGCCTCTTAAGGAATTCTCAACAAACTCATTTTGTTCATTTAGGTAACAATGACAATCCAAGGGATGACATCCGGATGAGTCATTTGTTTGAAATGCCTTAAAGACTAGCCAAAAACACCTAAGTTACCATGTAATCATCACATTCCATGAGACCAAATCTCTTCAATAATTTTTTTCAAATAGTCCATGTTCCTTTTGTATGCATCCACATTTTGGATACATGTCTACTGCAGGGCACTTGCAACTACAAATTATGAAAATCTAATTTCCACTACACTTTGATGGATAACCATACTTGTTCTAAAGCTCTCATATTGGAAAGAATGGGAGAAAGAAATGTTGCTTTATGAAATGGGGGAAGGAAATCTACACCTACCAAAATCATTTTCCTAAACGCTTCTACAACCTTTTCAACAAAATCATTTTTTGTAGGTATGCAATCATTGGATTCCTATGAGGTCACACCTCTCTTTACCACCTATAGTACAACAATCCCATGCCATCCATTTCCAATCTCAAACTCATAAAGCAGGAAGAGCGGCCAACAAGTATTAAAACCATAAAGAGGCTTCCATTTTGGCACAGGTAAGGAGCTCACTGGAAAAGGTGAACTGATCAAATTGAAAGCATGTTTAAATCATTTGGGAAAATAGAGTAAATGCTCACGATGGGTGCCTATGCCCCGCCATAACTTAGCACACTCCACCACCCCATACTGCCATTACAACCCACCTACTCACCAAACAAATTTGCCCAAACCCCCTTTTCATTTATTAAATCTTGTTTTATTTATTTATTTTATTATTCTTTTGTAAGTTTTGTCTTATTACTTATTATTTTAATTTTATCATTATTATTATTACAATTTCTATTTTATTTTATTTAATAAAATATATTATTATAACTATATCACGCTTTTGATTTAAAGCAATGGTGGTTGATTAACTTACGTACAATTACCCAAATAAAGTGCTCGCAAGGTGCTTCCCAACCCGGAAATACGTATTCATCATTAACGGAAAGAAAAGTGCATTTACTTGAAATTGAAATACCACTATCTCGAAAATATTTTGATCACGAGTTGATTGAATAAAAAGGGTAATCCTCTACAAACTAGGAATCACGACAAGTCCCATTGAGATTTTAAGTGGCTAACTTGTGCGAAATACCTACAATCAAACTTTACAAAATTGACGATCTTTACATGGCTTACCAACCCGATGTAACAAGGCGGGGCATTACATCTCCCTCCCCTTATAATAGCACTGTCATCAATGCGACACAACAACAAGGTTGGAAGGGATAAGTAAGCAAAGAAAGCCAATAATAACACATGTTGTTTAGCAAAACAACTTGTCACAAGACAACACGACCTCCTAAAGACAATCAAAATTTATAAGTTTCTTTAACTATTTATGTTCTATGAAGATTGACATTTCTCTTTTCCTTTATACAATTTCTTTGATTCAATACATTGCCCATGATTCAATTTCATTGTTTTCACATGGTACCAGTGCAAACATAACATCATATTAGGCCCCTAACCATAACACAACATACTTAACACATCTTCACGATCGCACTCAAAACAAGACCACCAACTCAACCTTGGGAAGAAAATTATAGTCCAAAATCATATCACCCAATATACATATCCTTGGTTTAGAAAATATACATAACACATAACTAACATAACAAGGAATTACAACAATACATATGCAATAGGTTTTCACATAACTCAAAAAAACCACAACAGTAACTACACAATGTCAAAATGGGATCAAATATCATATCATCAATGAGGAGCATCAAGCCTCAATAACATAAAATATAACCAGACTCACATGAGTACTTATGAATCATAAATATCAACTCCATATACCTCCCAATCTCCATAAGCCTCCCAAAATAACTCCATAAGCCTCCCAAACAACTCTATAAACCTCCTAAAACATAGAGGAGAACCATAATATCAAAACTAGACTAGGTCACTCTATGAACATGAACACATAGAGCCCACACTGAAAACCAAAGGCCTAGTGACATGTATCCCCGCATAATATAGTCCTATTGTAATATCCCCTTCATAGTCGAAGACCCTTAGCCTATTTTGTCTTCTCGATGGCTAAGAAATGTTAAAGGGGAGACTTAAGTTCTAAATATTTTATTATAAATTGCAAAAATAAATAAAATATTATAAAGCACTTATAATAAATTATTATGAACTTAATAAAAATTGAAAAAATGAACAAAAAGATAAAAACACTTATTAAAAATATAATATCCATGGAAAAGTGCAACTAGCACTAGGAAACAAAAGTAAAATAGGAAAAGGCAAAAAGCAAATGGGTCAAAGGTTATTCCTTCTAGAAAATGTGACTTTCATTGGGAGGGAAAAGTGGTTGTGGAAACATTTAATGAAGGGAAAGGTGATTGGTTCTCATGTGTGGCTACCTTGGGTCACTTCCTTCTTTAAAAGGACAAGTCGACTTGTGTTGGAGACACATTTGATCATCTTCTAATTTTTATTTTTAATTGAAGCTTTTAGCTTTGTCTGAATTATTTCTAAGGACGGAAACCCTTAGGAGTACTCTCTTGCGGACGAAAACCCCAAGAGTATGTGAGGGATCTCTACATAGGGATTCCATTGTACTTGCAACGATATTTTAGTTTATTCCAGCAATGAATAAAGGAGTTTTTGCAAATTTTTGGATCAAGGGTTTGAAGCAAATTTGCAGTTGTGTTTTCGGCCTTCTATCATATTGTACGACCCACTTCTAGGATACTTCTTGAGGTATTTAAAGGGGTTTTGATCTGATCTAGATTTTTGTTAATAAATCATGTTTTTATGAATTTTTCAACCCAAAACCCTAAGGGTGAATTGGTATTTTGGCTGTTTAGGGCACTTGTGGTGGTCATTTGCATGAATGGGTAACATCATTGCATTCTCCCTATTTTTCTGAATCCGTGCATAGTCTATTTGTGTGGATTGGAGCATTTTTTAGCGAGTTATGAATTTTTGAAGTTATCATAATTTTCTATAGACTAGGGTTTGAAAATAAATTAATTTTTACCTTTGTGTGCATCAAAATATGTATGTCCTTTCATATTTTGGATTTATAAAATTGGTAGATCAGATTTGAGTGGAGAAGTTATATTTTATTGGTTGATTTGTTTGGGTTTCCCACTTTACCCTAGATCACATTTTTTAGATTAAATTCAAATCTGCATGTTAATAATTTTTTGCATCTTCTATAAATTGTATTTGGGGGTTTGAGATTGGCCTTAAATCCATTTGGGGGCAAATATGTCCATTTGGGGACATTCCAATGGTATCAGAGCGATGATCCTCCTAACCTGTGTATGAAAGAAGAAAAAAAGTAGATCTGAAGATAAAGAAAGTAATCATGGAAGAAGTTAAGAGGAGCTACATAAATGAAGTATTCAATAGAGGCAACAAAGAATTGCAGATTTGTTGGATGAATGCTTAGAGAGATATAAGAGACTCCATTATAGGAGCCTTTGCTGAAGTGAGTAGATCTATAAAGGGGATGAATACTATGAGCACATCATCCAAGCCTTCGCAGATTTTCAGAGCCAAGGAACAACCAGCTGAGGAAGATGACATGGAAACATGGGGTAAAGAGTATGCAACACTCAATCCCAAGGTAAGAGCTATGCTGACCTTCACTGATTTTTGTGAGTTAAAAGATAGTAAAAATGACATGCAAAAATTGGAGAGAAATCAACCCATTGTGTATTCCACCATGCAAGGGAAAGAAGAAGCTTCAAGAGGTATGATTTCCATTGAGCAAAATAATTGTGTTAGTGAGGAAAGAACATTGCTTGCTAGAGAAATTAATATTAGACAGAGAAGAAATTCATATATGCAAGCAAGGAGGATGTAATGGAAACTCAAAGAAAGTGTGAGGAATGGCAAAGAAGAGCTAAGGCTGCTAGATTGATAGCGCTCAAGGAAAACAACACTTACAAGAGTTTAAGGCAAATATCTCTTCATCATTGACAAGAAAAAGGGGAGCAATCATGGAGCATGAGTCCCAAGGTAAAGGTTCATTAGTGTTTAATGATATTCCCTTGGTTTCTAATGATTGTAAGTGGCAAAGTGTTGAAGGAAACTCATATTTGCATAAGGATGAGGTTGGTAACTCAAGCTCAAGCCATGAGGATGATACATACATGTGTGCACAAAGTGTGGATGATTGCATGACAACCAAGAGTGGGATTGGAGTTGTCCAAGAAGGGCAAATTTCACAAGAGGTGTTTGATGAAGGAACACAAAATTGCAGCAATTGATTTATGAAGAAATTCAACCTTTTATGGACCATGGTGACTTCATAAGGTATTCTACAAGTAAGATAATTTCATATAAGCTGCATATTCAATTTTTGTTGAAAAAAGTGATGATCTAGATGATGAAATCTGCAAATTGCATTATGTAATGCCTTGGGTACAACCATGTGTATATGAGCAACTTGTTAATGAAATATGGTGGCAAGTTTTAGCTCATCTAATAGGCATAGGTGCAAGGATTTTGGATCACTTCAGCATGTTTTGTCTCTTGTGCATGGCACTTGGACAAAAAAAATTTGGAATTGCTTGAGGGCAAACAATTTTGGGAAGGGAGGATTGTAATATCCTCTTTCTAGTCGAAGACCCTTAGCATATCCTCTTCCCGACGGCTAAGGAAATGTTAAAGGGGAGATTTAATTTCTAAATATTTTATTATAAAGTGCAAAAATAAATAAAATATTATAAAGCACTTATAATAAATTATTATAAACTTAATAAAAATAGAAAAAATGAACAAAAAGATAAAAGCACTTATTAAAAATATAATATCCATGGAAAAGTGCGACTTGCATTAGGAGGCAAAAGTAAAATAGAAAAAGGCAAAAAGCAAATGGGCCAAAAGTTATTCCTTCTAGAAAATGTGACTTGCATTGGGAGGGAAAAGTGGTTGGTGGAAACATTTAATGAAGGGAAAGGTGATCGGCTCTCATGTGTGGCTACCCTGGGTCACTTCCTTCTTTAAAAGGACAAGTTGACTTGTGTTGGAGACATTTTTTATCATCTTCTAATTTCTGATTTTTAATTGAAGCTTTTAGCTTTGTCTGAATTATTTCTAAGGACAGAAACCCTTAAGAGTACTCTCTTGCGGATGAAAACCCCAAGAGTACGTGAGGGATCTCTACACAGGGGATTCCATTGTACTTGCAGTAGTATTTCATTTATTCTAGCTATGAATAAAGGAGTTTTTGCATATTTTTGGATCAAGGGTTTGAAGCAAATTTGCAGTTGTGTTTTCCAGCCTTCTATCATATTGTACGACCCACTTCTAGGATACTTCTTGAGGTATTTAAAGGGGTTTTGATCTGATCTGGATTGTTGTTAATAAATCATGTTTTTAATAAAAAAATTCAACCCAAAACCTTAAGGGCAAATTAGTATTTTGGTTATTTAGAGCACTTGTGGTGGTCATTTGCATGAATGGGTAACATCATTACATTCTCCCTATTTTTCTGAATCCATGCATAGTTTATTTGTGTGGATTAGAGCATTTTTGAGTGAGTTATGAATTTTTGAAGTTGCCATAATTTTCTACATCTTGGGGTTTCAAAATAAATTAATTTCAAACTTCATGTGCATCAAAATATGTATGTTCTTTTATATTTTGGCTTTATAAAATTGTCGATTGAATTGGAATGGAGAAGTTATATTTTATTGGTTGATTTTTTTGGGTTTCTCACTTTACCCTAGTCGCACTTTTCGATTAAATTCAAATCGCATGTTAATAAACTACTACATCTTCTATAAATTGTATTTGGGGGTTTGAGATTGGCCTTAAATCCATTTGGGGTCAAAATGTCCATTTGGGGACATTACACCTACGACTTGTAGTAAAACAATCCCATGTCATCCATTTCCAATCTCAAACTCACAACAAGGCAAGAGTGACCAACAAGTATTAAAACCATAAATAGGCTTCCATTTTGACCTGGGCAAGGAGCTTACTTGTGAAAGGTGAACTGATTAGAGTAAAAGCGAGTTTGAAGCATTTGGTGAAATAGAGTAAATGCTTTGATGAGTGCCTATGCCTGCCATAACCTCGGCACACTCCACCGCCCCATACCGCCATTACAACTCCACCTACTCTACGAAACACATTTGCCCAAACCCCCTTTTCATTTATTAAATCTTGTTTTATTTATTTATTTCATTTTATTATTACTTTTTAACTTTTGTCTTATTACTTATTATTTTAATTTGATCATTATTATTATCATTATTTCTATTTTATTTTTAATAAAATATTTTATTATAACTATATCACACTTTTGATATAAAACAATGATGGTTGATTAACTTACGTCAATTACCCAAATAAAGTGCTCACAAGGTGCTTCCCAAATCGACAAATACGTACTCATGATTAACGGAAAGAAAATTACATTTACTTGAAATTGAAATACAACTATCTAAAAGATTTTGATCGTAGGTCGATTGAATAAAAAGGGTAATCCTCTACAAACTAGGTTTCACGACAAGTTCAATTGAGAATTTAAGTGGCTAACTTGTGCGAAATACCTACAATCAAACTTTACGAAATTGACGGTCTTTAGATGGCTTCCCGGCCCAGATGTAACAAGGCGAGGCATTACATCTCCCTCCCCTTATAATAACATCATCATCAATGCGGCACAACAACAAAGGTTGGAAGGGATAAGCAAGCAAGGAAAATCAATAATGACACATATTGCTTAGCAAAACAACTCGGTATAACCTAACCACCCAAAGACAATTAAAATTTATAAATTTTTTCAACTATTTATGTTCTGTGAAGATTGACATTTCTCTTTTCCTTTATACAATTTCTTTGATTCAATACTTGTTCCATGATTCAATTTCATTGTTTCCACATGGTACCAGTGCAAAATATAACATCATACTAGGCCCCAACCATAACACATCCTACTTAACACATCTTCACGACTACACTCAAAACAAGACCACCAACTCAACCCCGGGAAGAAAAATATAGTCCAACATCATAGCACTTAATACACATATCCTCCATCTAGAAAATATACATAACATGTATGACTAACATAACGACAAGGCATTACAACAATACGTATGCAATAGGTTTTCACATAACTCAAAAAACCACAACTTCAACTATATAGTGTCAAAATGAGATCAAATATCATATCATCAATGAGGAGTATCAAGCTTGTAATGTCCCCAATGGACATATTTTAGCCCCTGACGGATCTTAGGAAATCCCAACTTTAAATGTAACTTGTAGACAAAATACCAAACAAGTATCACATAAATCTGAATTAAATAAGGAAATGCGACTTGGGTTAAGTGGAAAATCCACACCAATCAACCTCTAAATTTATATATTTCCACTCAAATCTAGTACCACTAATTTATAAAGCCCAAATATGTATAAAATTATAGATTTCAGATGTAAACAAGGTTGCAATAATAAAGTATTTAAAAACCTTGTTTGCAACATAACTTCAAAATTCATATATTTTGCTAAAGAAGTCCAAATGAGCTGAAACTTTGGATCTTAGGCCACAAAAATATGAAGAATAATATTCCAAAATTAGTTTTCACACAACAAACACAAAACCTAATTTTACCCCGAAAAGTAGGTCACTCGGCACATTTAGGGCATCAAATCAGCTCCAAAAATTAAGAAAACAAGCTACTTTGATTCCCAAACAAATCAATCCTGAATCAACTCCAATAATGAAAAATATGGTGGATCTTGTAGATTTCGATGTAAACAAGGCTCGCAATAAAGTATTTAAAAACCACCGTCTCGTAACATAACTTCAAAATTCATATATTTTGCTAGAAGTCCAAATGAGCTGAAACTTTGGATCTTCGGCCACAAAATATGAAGAATAATATTCTAAAATTAGTTTTCACACAACAAACACAAAACCCTAATTTTCCCTAAAAATTAGGTCACTCAAAGACATTTAGGGCATCAAATCACTCAAAATTAAGAAAACAAGCTACTTTGATTCCCAAACAAATCAGCCCTAAATCAACTCTAATAATGACAAACTAGGCTGGATCTTTTACCACTGAAGAGTGTCCTACTAGCTAGGAATGGATCTCTCAGCACCGATGTTAGGGTCCCTGTGTGGATCTTACTCCACGAGCTAAAGAAAATCCAAGCGTGTATGCAAAATCTACAAGCTTAAGACACGAATCGAAAAAATATCAAACGGTTATGCAATATCTTCCCCTCAAGTTGACTTCTCCTTATAAAGGAAGAAGAGACCCAAAACAACCTCTACAATATCCAATTAGTTCCCAAGGATTTTCCCTATGCAAGCATTTAATATTTTCCCATATTAAATGCTTTTCCCAACAACGTTTTCCCTCCTAATGCAAGTCGCATTTTTCTAGGGGAAATACATAGTAAAATGGGCATTTATCCTTTCTATGTTCTCATTCCTCTTTCTAAGTCAAGTCACCTTTTCACCTATGATGGATAACAATTTATATTTGAGCCTTTTCCATCCTAGATTTAATAATTATTAATTCATATAAATTATTATAAGTGCTCTATATATTTTTCTTTTATTAATGACACTTTATAATAATTAAATATAACTTAAGTCACCCTTATATTTTTCCTTTGGCCATCGGGTTGACAAAATAGGCCAAAGGTCTTCGAATGGGAAGGGGATATTACAATCCTCCCTTCCCAAAATTGCTTGCCCTCAAGCAATTGCATCTTTGTTTTGTCCAAGAGCCATGCACAAGAGACAAAACATGCTGAAGTGTTCTACCATCCGAGCCCCTGTACCTGTTAAGTGAGCTAAAACTTGCCACCATATATCATCCACAAGATGCTCATATACACATAGTTGGAGCAATGGTTCAACAAACTCCATAATGAAGACTTCATCATCTACCATACCATGTATCTCATGATGGAAATAAATTGGAATAGGAAACAATAAATAAGACACATTATTATGCTCTTCATACCTTTCAATGCCATCAATGTCCTCTGTGTGTTCAAGATAGACATATGTTGAGTTGCCCCCAACATTGTTGCCTGAGTGCCCGTTGAAAGTATCTGAAAGCTGATCAAAAGTTGTTGGTTTGGAAATTACAGCAGCTGCAATTTCACACAAGTGTCCATGTGAGGCTCCTCCTCATGTGCAAGTTGCTCTATAAAGACTTTTTTCGTGGGTGTAGACTTCCTTGCATCATTTGCCCACATATTTTCCTTGAACTCTTGTAAGTGTTGTCTTGCTTGAGCGGCTATCAATCTAGCAACTCTAGCTCTGCTATTCCATTCCTCACACCTTTTAAAGTTTCCATTACATCCTCCTTACTTGCATATACGAATTTCTTCTCCTGAGTTGGGATAATTTCTCTAACAAGCAAAGTTTCACTAATGCAATTATTTTTCTCAATGGAAATCATACCTTTTTTCTAGAAGCTTCTTCTTCAAATGAGTTCTTTTGTAATTTAGGTACCGACATATGATGACCTCGCTTGGGCTTGTTACCAATCTTCATCATGCAATAATCTGAAAATGGCATATTATCTTTGAAACCCTTACTCAAAGATTGGTATTTCCTCCAACAAGAATCCTCATCAATCACCTCTATTGGGTGCCTTTTATTATTGTTCTCACCTTTTTCCTTATTGTCCCAAGATTTTCTTTGATTCAAATTCTGAGTGAGTTGGCTCAAATAAAGGTTAGTGGCTTCCTGTTGTTTCACCATGTTGGTGAACATTTCCTTCATAAAACCCACATTGAGATCTTTCCAAACTACCATATTTAACCCACATAGGATGGAGGAGCAACCTCACTGATACCATTTGTAATGTCCCCAATGGACATATTTTAGCCCCTAGACAGATTTTAGGCAATCCCAACTTTAAATGCAACTTGTAGACAAAATACCAAACAAGTATCACATAGATCTGAATTAAATAAGGAAATGTGACTTGGGTTAAGTGGAAAACCCACACCAATCAGCCTCTAAATTTATATCTTTCCACTCAAATCTAGTACCACTAATTTATAAAGCCCAAATATGTATAAAATTGCAGATTCCAGATGTAAACAAGGTTGGAATAAATTATTTAAAAACCCTGTCTACAACATAACTTCAAAAATTCATATCTTTTGCTAGAGAAGTCCAAATGAGCTGAAACTTTGGATCTCCAACCACAAAAATATGAAGAATAATATTCCAAAATTAGTTTTCACACAACAAACACAAAACCCTAATTTTCCCTAAAAAGTAGGTCACCCAACACATTTAGGGCATCAAATCAGCTCCAAAAATTAAGAAAACAAGCTACTTTGATTCCCAAACAAATCAACCCTAAATCAACTCCAATAATGACAAACTAGGGTGGATCTTTCACCACCAAAGAGTGCCCTACTAGCTAGGAATGGATCTCTTACCACCAAAGTTAGGGTCCTTGTGGGATCTTACTCCATAAGCTAAAGAAAATCCAAGTGTGTATGCAAAAGCTACAAGCTTAAGACACAAATTAGAAAATATCAAATGTTTATGCAATATCTTCCCTCAAGTCGACTTCTCCTTATAAAGGAAAAAAAGATCCAAAACAACCCCTACAATATCCAATTAGTTCCTATTTTCCCAATCAATTAGTATTTTCCCATAAAGTGCTTTTCCCAATTTTTCCCTCTAATGCAAGCATTTAGTATTTTCCCATATTAAGTGCTTTTCCCAACAATTTTTTCCCTCCTAATGCAAGTCACATTTTCTAGGGGAAATACATAGTAAAATGGGCATTTATCCTTTCTATGTTCTCATTCCCCTTTCTAAGGCAAGTCACCTTTTCACCTAGGATGGATAACAATTTATATTTGAGCCTTTTCCATCCTAGATTTAATAATTATTAAGTCATATAAATTATTATAAGTGCTCTATATATATTTTTCTTTTATTAATGGCACTTTATAATAATTAAATATAACTTAAGTCACCCTTATATTTTTCCTTTGGTACCGGGTTGACAAAATAGGCCAAAGGTCTTTGAATGGGAAGGGAATATTATAAAGCCTCAACAACAAAAAAATATAACCGGACTCACATGAGTACTCATGAATCATAAATACCAACTCCATATACCTCCTAATCTCCATAAGCCTCTCAAAACAACTCCATAAGCCTCCCAAACAACTCTATAAACCTCCTAAAACATAGAAGAGAACCATAATATCAAAACCAGACTGGGCCACTCTATGGACATGAACACATAGAGCCTCGTCACCTAAAAAACGAAAGGCATAATGACATGTAGCCCCTGGACAATACAAATCCTACGACTTTTAGGCATACCCCGCACTCCGCACATGGACCATATCATGTTAATGGCAACATATAAGAACATACAACATGGTGGAACTAGCTCATTCAAACATTTAAGAAGGTCCCCACTAGACAACAAATAACTAAGTCACATCGAAATCATGAAACTTGGAGACTCTTGATCTATTTTGTGATATTTATTTTATTATTTGAATACAATTACTTAGCCATTTTTCTTGATTTATCACCACATTAAACTAAAATGGGAATACCTTTGTACCATATATTACACAATGGTGTAATTTTTAAATACATGCCCCTTTTACATGTGCAAAATTAGGGTGCTCATATCGTGAGACATCTCCCTATTGAGATTTTGATTACAAGTTTTAATTGAAGCTCTCTTTTTTTTACGCAAACAAATTACTTAAAAGGTTGAAGATTATTGAGATTTTGGTTACAAGTTTTAATTGTAGATTTTTTTTCATTATTTGTGTAGAAGTGAAGTTTTGGCGTAATAGTTGGAGAGAGTACCTTGATTCACTTGGCTTAATCGGAAGCTTAGGGTTAGATTTGTCCATGATAGTGATGCCCATAGAGTAAATCTCTTTGAAAATAGTGTCAATCTTAAGGAACTTAAAGAAGCAATAGCCCACACGCCCGACCCGGAAGAGCCACTTCAATCCTTTGACATCTCAACTAGTGATTTGGTCGTTTATTCCCTTAATCGATAAGCCTTTCAAAGCAACACCGGTCTAGTTGCAGCAGAAAAACCCGAAACCGAAAAATGATAACAAAAATGAGTTGAGTGGCCCAAAGGTTGAAATCCTTATAAATTCTCCAACCGTGAGAGAATAGTGCTCTTTTGTGGCCATGAGGAGGGATTTTAGTGACTTAGTTTCAAACTCTCAACAACCCGCAACAAATGCCATGGATTTTAAAAAGGAACAGGGGCATCGCTACCTAGGGCATTGTCCCATGAGGGATACAACTCCTATTTTCTGTTTGAGAGGTCCCGTGATTATTTTTGCAACCAGCTACAAAAGAAAAATAAAATCTAAACCTGAAAAATAGGAGCTCCACATTTTTTTCCCCTTAAACTTAAGAGGTCGCTGGAGAGGGGGCTTTGACAATTTCCCCCTACAGTTTAGGTTGTTCTGTTTCCATCTAGCAACAAACATGCATTCCTGCCACTATTTTTAGGTCAATTTGGGGAAAATAATCATTATATACCTGTAAATTGTCATTATTTCTCAATAGGAATTGTTGAGGAAAATAATCAAATTCATGGGACCCTAAAATAGCTAAAATGCTCCTAAATTCTCTCAAAGATTATTGGGATTTTGTTACAAGTTTTAATTGAAGATTTTTTTTTCATTATTTGCGTAGAAGTGAAGTTTTGGCGTAACGGTTGGAGAGAGTACCTAGATTCATTTGGTTTAGTCGGAAGCTCGAGTTAGATCTATCCATGACAATGATGCCCACAAAGTAAATCTATCTCAAAATAACATCAATCTCGAGGAACTTAAAGAAACAATAGCCCACAAGACCTAGAAGAGCCACTTCAATCCTTTGACATAACAACTAGTGATTTGGTCTTTTATTCCATTAATTGACAAGCCTTTCAAAGCAACACCACCCAATCAATTGCAGTAGAAATCCCAGAAACCAGAAAAACCATAACAAAAAATGAATTGAGTGGCCTAAAGGTTGAAATCCTTATAAATCCTCCAACCCTGAGAGAATAGTGCTCTTCTACGATCATGAGGAGGGATTCTAGCGACTCGGTTTCAAACTCTTAGCAGAATAAGTGCAAAAATCGCCATGGATTCTAAAAAGGAACATGGCATCGCTACCTAGGGCATGGTCCTATGGAGGGGCTACAACTCCTATTTTCTGTTATAGGTCATCCCATAATTATTTTTGCAACCAACTACAAGAAAAAATAAAATCCTAGCTTGAAAAATAGGAGCTCCACATTTTTTGCCCCTAAGTTGCTTTGTTTCCATCTAGCAACAAACATGCATTCACGCCATTTTTTTTAGGTTAATTTGGGGGAAAAATAATCATTATATACCTGCAAATTGTCGTTATTTCTATGGTCGTATTGTTGAGGGAAATAATCAAATTCATGGAACTCTAAAACAACTAAAATGCTCCTAAATTCTCTCAATACTCGCTGAGATATTTATGGAACCCCCACTGCATAAGATGATGCCCTTGGTCTCTTGCGTTTGGAGAGGCTCCTTTGTTACCACATGCAGTAAGTGACATTCACGTTTGTTCGAATCCCTCACGCTTTTGGTTCTGCCCCTGCTCGCATATTTGCATTGAAATCCATTTACCAAGAGAATCAACGGCGAAAATTGATCTATATCCAACTAACAAATCACTGCAGAAAATTGCATTCCAACTGACGGCTGAGATTAACTCGATGGTCGTCCACTTACTTAGCGGGAATGCCAACCGATTGATTGGCACTGTCGCAGGAAAGGCCCCGCAGTAAAGAACGCCTTCGGCGTAATTAGCTTCCTCATATGGTAATGGAGACTCTCTGATTGGCATGGGCACTACAATATGTCTTTTTAAGGCTATAAACTGCCAAATTAGTAAAATTAACCTACACAGAATAGCTGAATGGTAAATATAAGCTCAGTTTACTGAAGCTCGAGGAGGAGAATACAACACAACCAGTAATGGCAATGGAGGCAGAAGCATCGGCAAATAATGGCAATGGAGTCGGAAGCGGCAAATAATTTCAAGACGTGCAAGCGGTGCAGAAGCAATACGATCCCTTTTCCAATTCATGCTACAGCTATCGCGTTCATCCATCCTTCTTCGTTTCTCGCCGCCACGACCATCAGAAAAGGTACAAATCCCGCCTCTCCAATTCCACACATTTATGTGACACATCTATTTAAAAAATCGCTGTTCAGAAAGTAATTGCTTTGTTGCATTACATTTAGGACATTTGGTTGAGGCATTTCAGTACAAGAGAATTTAAAAATGAAATTTCGCATCATTAAATTTTGGACATGTAGCCATCCTTGGCAACTTTTCATAATCCGCTTTTACCGTGAAAGAACAAATTAGCCTTAGCAAGAACAAATTAGCCTTAGCAGATCCTCTTTCCGAGTGTACTCAAATTTCTAAAGGTACAAATATTTTTTTGCAGAGGTCTTCTTTTTCGTTTTTTCCTCTTTTTGATTTCAGTTAGGGTAATGGTAACTTCTGGCTGTTTTTACTTTTTTATTTTTTGTGGTAAATTCTTGTTTTTGGACAACCTTAGTCTTAGTTGCCACGACCAAGGTGTATCTCTTCTGTCAAATTCATGTAGTACTTTTTTTGCTTTTTTTGAAATTTGTTTGGCCAATTCTCCCTCTTTGGGCAACTTTCAAGCCAGTTTTCGCTATCGAAGAGTATTTCTACCATCAAATTTAGCCAAACACTTATGCCCTCCCTGTTCAGTTGGGTATGCTGCATCCAAATTGTCCAAATTCAACACCTTATTATGTGTCCTTGGATTTTAACCTGCCCCCCAATGGGGAACGCCCTCATACTTTGCCATTTGAGCTCATCTTATTCCATCCAACAAGGGTAACAATTGCTGTTAAAAAATTGAAAAACCAATTAAATCAGTTATTATTCTTGTCGAATATTCCATATTGTTAGTACTCACATTAGTTTTGGAAAAGGGTAAAAGTAAAGCGTTAGAAAAGGTAAAACTAAATCCTTGTACAAAAGGCCCTCAAGGCTAGATAATCATAAAACAATAAAGCATTACAGAAAGGAAGCCACCTGCAGCAAAAGAAAAAGGCCATAAAGGCACAAGAGAAGAACAAGAAGCGAGAAATAAAAACGGAAAGGCTGCAGCACCCACTGCCACAGCTGCAACCAGTTTACACAGTAGAATCTTGTACGTGGTATCGTAGCTTCATTTTAGTGAGAGAATAAGCAGTCTTTTTCTTTTAATGACTGTCCAATCGTCACTCCTATTAGGATCTGTATTTTCATTTGCGTGAGTTGGAAGCCAAATCTCAGAGGAAGCCAAAATTCCATCATTGGGTTCCTCAGTCTTGAAACTGGTTTTAGAGCAATCAGTAGCAGCCCCTGGAGGAAGCGTCAGCACCTAGTCCACCAAATCAGCCCGAACAACCTTCACCGGAGGGGGAAAAAGTGGTCGGTGATTGGGTCTTCTTATCGTCTAAATCCTTTTCTTCGCTAATCTTTTCTCGAGTCATCCGTAGAGGAATCAGGTTCATCTTCAATAAACAAAAGGTTTTGGTGAGAATCCTTCCACCAAGAGACCTTTTCTTTTTTAATTTTTGCTTTACAGTCTGGCAATCTGAAGCAAGATGCCCTAGGGCAAAACATTTTCTGCATCTGAAGGGCAAGCCTTCATAGTCAAGAGGTTGTGACCAAACTCTATCTAGGACTTTGAGGTCAATAGAAGCAGGTAGATCAAGTGAGGTATCCAGATCCACCAATATCCGAGCGAAAGTAGTGTGAGTGTAGAGCTCCGTTTTGGAATCAATGGATAAAAACTTGCCCAAAGCATTGCCAATAGCAGTCAAACTTTCCTCCCCCAAAATTGCAGCGGAGATGAGGTAAACGAATCCAAACCGGTTTAACATTGAAAGTGGCGGTGAGTGGATTGAAAGTTGGAAACCACGGTTTCATCAACAGGTGATGCTATTCTGCGTAGTTCCCAAAACTTGGAGAGGATAGTATCCCTATCTTCACCGGAGCAAAAAGCCACAATAAAAAAACCCCTTGCATAGGGGTAAATGTCAATCCTACCTAAACAAGAGGATGCCAGTTCGTAGAGATCCACGAATGAAGGAGCGGAAGACTAGGCCAGAGGCCATTAAAGCGATAGATCAAGCCCAGGGAGGAGAAAAAATCTTCAGCCTCTAACACCGAATCCCCAAGGAGACCACAGAACGGATTTAGCGGCGAGAGAGGGGTTTGCAGAAGGAAGAAACCGAAGCTGCAACATAAGAACGCTTCTCGGCTGAGACGAGAACAGTCCCCTCGCAGCCAACAACACCGCTAGGGAGAAGAGGAGCGAAAGGGGCTTGAGGAGCACCATTAGCAGCGTCGCTGGAAGCAGCTACGACAGGGGAGAGACTGCCGCCGCAAATACAGATTTTTAATCAATCAAAAACAGCAAATACAGATTTCTGTGTATTTTACATCACTTTACTAGTGCAGATCTGGAAAGTGCGACTAGGGTTAAAGCAAAATGTCAATGTAAAACACGCCCAATAAAACTATTCTCTGATTTCTAATGACTGCCCAGATTTTTAGGGCTGAATTACACAGAAAACTGAACTTATCACAAACTGGAATAGCCCAGAAAATCAGATCTGAGATCTGTTAAAATTCAGACTAAAGAAGACCTTCAAATGTACTTCAGAAATGATAAAATGTACAGCAATTAGTCTACAGTCTGATGACAAACATTTGACAAATATCTTGGATAAAAATACCTCTGAACATGCTGCCAAAACTGCTTACAATGGACTGATCCAACTGCTGGTTGCAAATCACTGGAAAACACCTTCAAATCCTTTTACACACACGGCTGAACTGACCCTGCAAGTCTGATGAAGAACACTAGGAATTTCTGAGTGAAATCCCCTCTCAATCTCCTGGGGTTTTCGTCCGCAAGAGATAAATTCACAAGGGTTTTCGTCCTTGGAATTTCTGGTAAAAGCTCAGAGCTCTTAGCAATGCAAAGATGATAATAAAAATCTGGATAGCATCATGTAATGTAGTAGGCCTAAGGGCCTTGACCAACCCTCTTAACCTGTCATGCAGGCCCTCAATGAAAAGCATTACCACACGTCTCTCGGGCATCTCGGGAACCATTACTGCAATCTGCTGAAATTCGTTGATGTAAGAATCAACATGCCCACTCTGTCGTAGCTGTGCCAAATCCCTGTAATATAGCTCCACATCTTTGCGGTCAAATCTGGCAATCAACTTCTCACTAAACTCCCTGTATGACCGTAGTAAGTCATGTCTCTGTGTGATAAGCCCATGGTGCCACCAATCATATGCCACCCCTTCTAAGTGAAGAGTAGCAAATTGAATAGCCTCCTGTTCCTGCATGGGTTTGAGAGTGAGGTATGTATCAAGCTTGTGAATCCATGCCCTGGCACTAATCTTCCCACTGCCATCGAAGGTGGAAAGAGTCACCTTATTGGTAACCTGCTTCAATTCTCTATTTTGCTGGGTCCTAGGCCTCTGTGCTTGCCTAGCTTTCAAGCTTTCCCTTTTCTGCATACAATACTGGTGGAGGGGAAAGGCGTTCCGTACCTCTTCTGGTAGTGATCTCCACTCATCATGAGCTACCATTACATTATCTTGAAAGGCTATGTCTTCAAGTGGGTCCTCAACTAATGGTAGCTCCTCCTCGTAGGAATCGGGCTGCATAGGTCGATCTACACCCTCGTGGGTCTTCTTTCCTCTATATATCTCCTATCTCGTGGAGGGGAACCTCTTACGCTGCCCACTTCTGTAGGAACCCTGCCGTGCCTTCTGTGGCTGCTAGCTATGGATGCAGATCTTTCCCTTCTATCATGCCGATTTCTTGCCCTATCCATAGTTAAATTCTCCATCAGCTGCCTCATGGTCCAATCATTTCCTGATGGGAATCGATCATTCCGCTGAAAAGTGCATCCGGATCGTGCCGCTCATGTCGTGGAGGAGTGTGTGCTCCTTCTCCTCTATCCATGATACCTTCAATATTCAGACGTGCTCGACTCCTAGTATAATATCGGTATCGATCAAGATGTCATTATGGGCATTATGAGTTCTTGGTGATGCCATTTGGTCTCACTAATGCACCTGCCACTTTTCACTCATGCATGAACCATCTCTTCAACAAGCAGTTGAGAAAGTTCGTGCTGGTTTTCTTTGATGACATCTTGATCTACAGCAGGTCATGGGAGGATCATTTGAGGCATTTAGATGAGGTACTTGGCATTATGGAGATTCAGTCTCTATTTGCTAAGATGTCCAAATGTGAGTTTGGACTTACTGAGATCTTAGATCTGGGACATGTCATTGGGGCCAATGGGGTCAAGGTCCATCAGGAGAAGATACAAAGCATGCAGATTGGCCTCCACCCAGGAACATATCAGAGTTGCGGGGATTCCTAGGGTTATGCGGATATTATCGGAGATTTGTGAGGGGTTATTCAGATATTGCTGCACCATTGACAGATCTCACAAAGAAAGGCGCATTTAGATGGACAGAGGAGGCACAGAGAGTATTTGATGAGCTCAAGATGGTGATGAGCACATGTCCAGTCCTTGCTCTTCCAGACTTCTCCAAACCATTCATCTTAGAGTGTGATGCTTCGGGCTCAGGTATTGGTGCAGTCTTGATGCAGGACCGTCATCCCATTGCCTATGAGAGTAGAAAATTGAGGGAGAACGAGAGATTGTATTCCACCTATGACAAAGAGATGCTCGCCATCATGCATGCATTGGCGAAGTTCAGAAAGATTTTGGTGGGAGGAAAGTTTGTAGTAAGGACCGACCATAACAGCTTGAGGTACTTCTTGGAGCAGAAGGAACTCAATGAGAGGCAGCAGAAATGGGTCAGCAGGATTCAGGCCTATGATTTTGACATTGAGTATGTCAAAGGAAAAAGGAATGTTGTGGCGGATGCACTATCGAGGAGACCCCATGTTGCTGTCCTATATTCTATGAGTGAGATTTCTGCAGATTGGAAGTCTCAATTGCTGGTTGAGTATTCAAAGAACACCTTAGCATGTGAGATCATGGACGACAAAATTCAGGATGGGCGCTACCAGGTAATTTCTGATTTGATTTATTATAAGGGTAGGATTTATTTGGTACCTGAATCTAAGCTCAAGGGGAAGATTCTACATGCACTCCATGATGCACCATTAGCAGGACATCCAGGGTATTTCAAGACATATAGGCAAGTTAGAGAGAGATTCTCTTGGAAGGGTCTCAAGGAGGATGTTCTACAGTATATTCGAGAGTGTGTGACTTGTCAGCAAAACAAGTCCGAGCATACTTTCCCTGCAGGCTTATTACAGCCCTTACCTATTCCAGAGCAGAGGTGGGAGAGTATATCTATGGATTTCATTACAGGACTACCAGTTGTGCAGGGCTATGATCGCATTTATGCGATAGTTGACAGGTTGACTAAGTATGGACACTTCTTTGCCATCCCCACGAGTTTTAAGGCACCACAGGTGGCTGATTTATTCTTTAGGGAGGTATTCAGGTTACATGGGCTTCCGAAGAATATTGTTAGCGATAGGGACAGTAGGTTTATGAGCACATTTTGGCAAGAACTCTTCAGGTTGGCAGGCACTGAGTTGACTCCGAGCACTAGCTATCATCCGCAGACAGATGGGCAGACGGAGATTGTGAATAAGTGGATTGAGGGGTACCTGCGCAACTATGTTTCAGGGCAGCAGAGAGCATGGGTCAAGCAACTTTATTTGTGCGAGTATTGTTACAATACTACGTACCACATGTCCATTGGGATGACCCCTTTTCGAGCTTTGTACGGTTATGACGCGAGATCCTTCGTGGATATGGCGTTTGGAGATAGCAGAGCTCCTAAGGCTCGAGAGTGTTTACAGGACAGCCAGGATATCCTTAAAACCCTTAAGGACAATATTCAGCATGCCCAAAATCAGCAAAAAGATGTATACGAGGATTTGGGCACAAACTACACAGAGTGGGCATGTTGATTCTTACATCAACGAATTTCAGCAGATTGCAGTAATGGTTCCCGAGATGCCCGAGAGACGTGTGGTAATGCTTTTCATTGAGGGCCTGCATGACAGGTTAAGAGGGTTGGTCAAGGCCCTTAGGCCTACTACATTACATGATGCTATCCAGACAGCATTAGATTTGGAGACCACTCCCACTTCTTACCAGTCTAGTAAGAAGCCCTTCACAAGCTCCAAGCCGGGTCAGCGTCCCACTACTCAGCAAAGGAGTGTTCCCCCTCCTAGGATGGATCAGGAGACTCGGAATGAGTTGAGAAGAAAGAAACTTTGTTTCCATTGCAAAGATCACTGGGAGCCTGGACACAACTGCCTTGGGAAAGGCAAGGTGCATCTTATTGAGGTTATCTCGGATACAGAGGCAGATTCTTCAGCAGATACAGATACAGAGGACAGTGGTCAGGGTGCACATGAGGAGCAGCCCCAGGTAGAGTTAGGAGATGGAGATGCATCAGGCTCAGGTACTATTGCTTCACTTTCTGGAGTCCCTAGGTATCATCCATTTCGTGTGAAAGGAGTACTTAAGGGCCAACGAGTTGTTTGCTTGATTGATAGTGGTGCTACACGCACAATTTCCTTGATGAGGGATTTGTGATGAAGCGGGGATTACAGGTGGAAGAATTTGAGGGGTTTAGTGTACGAGTGGCAGATGGCTTTGCTCTAAGCTGCACTAGACGAATTCCACAGCTTAGTATCCAGCTAGGAGACTACACATTGACAGATGATTTTTACATAGTTGGACTTGGAGAGATAGACGCAGTTTTGGGGATTCAATGGCTTCACTCTCTGGGGAGATATGTGCAGGATTTTAAGCGAATGGAGATAGAGTTTATGTCGAGGGGAAGAAGATCAGGCTACGAGCTCTTTCGGATGGTGGGCCTAGAGTTGTTTCAAAGACATAGGATGGAATCTATTATCGGTCATGGAGAGGTCAGCATGGGCAGCCCAATGTTTCATTTCATCCAAATCATCTTCGATGGTGGACAGCAATTGCATGCGAGATATTCAAACCATAATAGATAGGCACGGGCAGGTTTTTGGTGATATTCCTCCAAGGAGACCGCTGACATGAGGGTTTGAGCATGTCATAGAGTTGGAGGAGGGTGCCAAGCCTCGTGATCACTACACCCTACCGTCATCCTAAGAAATTCAAGGATGAGATAGAGAGGACCATCGAGAGCTTCGACATGGGGCATATCCGTCCTAGTTCTAGCCCATTTGCTTCTTCGGTGGTGTTGGTGAAGAAGAAGGACGGACGATGAGAATGTGTATCGACTACGGGGCCTTCAACAAGAAGACCATCAAAAATGCAGTATCCCATCCCCGTATTGATGAGCTTTTGGATGAATTGCATGGAGCCATTTACTTTTCGAAGATTGATCTTCGATCGGGATACCATCGATTCGGGTTCGAGGAGGATATCCTCAAGATAGCATTCAAGGGTATCGAGCATCTATCCTCCCACCTGGAGGGTGTGTTTGGAATTGTTTTATGCAGCCTACAGAAGTTGGGCCACACCGATATTATACTAGGAGTCAGGCACGTCTGAATATTGAAGGTATCATGGATAGAGGAGAAGGAGCACACACTCCTCCACGACGTGAGCGGCCTGATCCGGATGCACTTTTCAGCGGAATGATCGATTCCCATCAGGAAATGATTCAGACCATGAGACAGCTGATGGAGAATTTAACTATGGATAGGGCAAGAAATCGGCATGATAGAAGGGAAAGATCTGCATCCATAGCTAGCAGCCACAGAAGGCACAGCCGGGTTCCTACAGAAGTGGGCAGCGTAAGAGGTTCCCCTCCACGAGATAGGAGATATACAGAGGAAAGAAGACCCACGAGGACTGTAGATCGACCTATGCAGCCCAGATTCCTACCAAGGGAGGAGCCACCATTAGTTGAGGACCCACTTGAAGACATAGCCTTTCAAGATAATGTAATGGTAGCTCATGATGAGTGGAGATCACTACCAGAAGAGGTACGGAACGCCTTTCCCCTCCACCAATATTGTATGCAGAAAAGGGAAAGCTTGAAAGCTAGGCAAGCACAGAGGCCTAGGACCCAACAAAATAGAGAATCGAAGCAGTTACCAATAAGGTGACTCTTTCCACCTTCGATGGCAGTGGGAAGATTAGTGCCAGGGCATGGATTCACAAGCTTGATACATACCTCACTCTCAAACCTATGCAGGAACAGGAGGCTATTCAATTTGCTACTCTTCACTTAGAGGGGGTGGCATATGATTGGTGGCACCATGGGCTTATCACACAGAGACATGACTTACTACGGTCATACAGGGAGTTTAGTGAGAAGTTGATTGCCAGATTTGACCGCAAAGATGTGGAGCTATATTACAGGGATTTGGCACAGCTACGACAGAGTGGGCATGTTGATTCTTACATCAACGAATTTCAGCAGATTGCAGTAATGGTTCCCGAGATGCCCGAGAGACGTGTGGTAATGCTTTTCATTGAGGGCCTGCATGACAGGTTAAGAGGGTTGGTCAAGGCCCTTAGGCCTACTACATTACATGATGCTATCCAGACAACATTAGATTTGGAGACCACTCCCACTTCTTACCAGCCTAGTAAGAAGCCCTTCACAAGCTCCAAGCCGGGTCAGCGTCCCACTACTCAGCAAAGGAGTGTTCCCCCTCCTAGGATGGATCAGGAGACTCGGAATGAGTTGAGAAGAAAGAAACTTTGTTTCCATTGCAAAGATCACTGGGAGCCTGGACACAACTGCCTTGGGAAAGGCAAGGTGCATCTTATTGAGGTTATCTCGGATACAGAGGCAGATTCTTCACAGATAGAGATACGAGATACAGAGGACATGTGGTCGTGGTGCACATGAGGAGCAGCCCCAGGTAGAGTTAGGAGATGGAGATGCATCAGGCTCAGGTACTATTGCTTCACTTTCTGGAGTCCCTAGGTATCATCCATTTCGTGTGAAAGGAGTACTTAAGGGCCAACGAGTTGTTTGCTTGATTGATAGTGGTGCTACGCACAATTTCCTTGATGAGGGATTTGTGATGAAGCGGGGATTACAGGTGGAAGAATTTGAGGGGTTTAGTGTACGAGTGGCAGATGGCTTTGCTCTAAGCTGCACTAGACGAATTCCACAGCTTAGTATCCAGCTAGGAGACTACACACTGACAGATGATTTTTACATAGTTGGACTTGGAGAGATAGACGCAGTTTTGGGGATTCAGTGGCTTCAGTCTCTGGGGAGATATGTGCAGGATTTTAAACGAATGGAGATAGAGTTTATGTCAGAGGGGAAGAAGATTGTGCTACGAGCTCTTTCGGATGGTGGGCCTAGAGTTGTTTCAGCACATAGGATGGAATCTATTATCAGTCATGGAGAGGTTGCATGGGCAGCCCAATGTTTCATTTCATCCAAATCATCTTCAGATGGTGGACAGCAGTTGCATGCAGATATTCAAACCATAATAGATAGGCACGGGCAGGTTTTTGGTGATATTCCTCCAGGGAGACCGCCAGACAGAGGGTTTGAGCATGTCATAGAGTTGGAGGAGGGTGCCAAGCCTGTGATCACTACACCCTACCGTCATCCTAAGAAATTCAAGGATGAGATAGAGAGGACCATCAGAGAGCTTCTTGACATGGGGCATATCCGTCCTAGTTCTAGCCCATTTGCTTCTTCGGTGGTGTTGGTGAAGAAGAAGGACGGGATGATGAGAATGTGTATCGACTACAGGGCCCTCAACAAGAAGACCATCAAAAACAGGTATCCCATCCCCCGTATTGATGAGCTTTTGGATGAATTGCATGGAGCCATTTACTTTTCGAAGATTGATCTTCGATCGGGATACCATCAGATTCGGGTTCGAGAGGAGGATATCCTCAAGACAGCATTCAGATGTCATTATGGGCATTATGAGTTCTTGGTGATGCCATTTGGTCTCACTAATGCACTGCCACTTTTCACCATGCATGAACCATCTCTTCAACAAGCGAGCTTGAGAAAGTTCGTGTTGGTTTTCTTTGATGACATCTTGATCTACAAAGCAGTCATGGGAGGATCATTTGAGGCATTTAGATGAGGTACTTGGCATTATGGAGGTTCAGTCTCTATTTGCTAAGATGTCCAAATGTGAGTTTGGACTTACTGAGATACTGTATCTGGGACATGTCATTGGGGCCAATGGGGTCAAGGTCCATCAGGAGAAGATACAGGCTATGCAGGATTGGCCTCCACCCAGGAACATATCAGAGTTGCGGGGATTCCTAGGGTTATGCGGATATTATCGGAGATTTGTGAGGGGTTATTCAGATATTGCTGCACCATTGACAGATCTCACAAAGAAAGGCGCATTTAGATGGACAGAGGAGGCACAGAGAGTATTTGATGAGCTCAAGATGGTGATGAGCACATGTCCAGTCCTTGCTCTTCCAGACTTCTCCAAACCATTCATCTTAGAGTGTGATGCTTCGGGCTCAGGTATTGGTGCAGTCTTGATGCAGGACCGTCATCCCATTGCCTATGAGAGTAGAAAATTGAGGGAGAACGAGAGATTGTATTCCACCTATGACAAGGAGATGCTCGCCATCATGCATGCATTGGCGAAGTTCAGACAATATTTGGTGGGAGGAAAGTTTGTAGTGAGGACCGACCATAACAGCTTGAGGTACTTCTTGGAGCAGAAGGAACTCAATGAGAGGCAGCAGAAATGGGTCAGCAGGATTCAGGCCTATGATTTTGACATTGAGTATGTCAAAGGAAAAAGGAATGTTGTGGCGGATGCATTATCGAGGAGACCCCATGTTGCTGTCCTATATTCTATGAGTGAGATTTCTGCAGATTGGAAGTCTCAATTGCTGGTTGAGTATTCAAAGAACACCTTAGCATGTGAGATCATGGACGGCAAAATTCAGGATGGGCGCTACCAGGTAATTTCTGATTTGATTTATTATAAGGGTAGGATTTATTTGGTACCTGAATCTAAGCTCAAGGGGAAGATTCTACATGCACTCCATGATGCACCATTAGCAGGACATCCAGGGTATTTCAAGACATATAGGCAAGTTAGAGAGAGATTCTCTTGGAAGGGTCTCAAGGAGGATGTTCTACAGTATATTCGAGAGTGTGTGACTTGTCAGCAAAACAAGTCCGAGCATACTTTCCTGCCTGCAGCTTATTACAGCCCTTACCTATTCCAGAAAGCGCAGGTGGGAGAGTATATCTATGGATTTCATTACAGACTACCAACAGCAGGGCTATGATCGCATTTATGCGATAGTTGACAGGTTGACTAAGTATGGACACTTCTTTGCCATCCCCACGAGTTTTAAGGCACCACAGGTGGCTGATTTATTCTTTAGGGAGGTGTTCGTGTTACATGGGCTTAGAAGAATATTGTTAGTGATAGGGACAAGAGGGTTTATGAGCACATTTTGGCAGGAACTCTTCGGTTGGCAGGCACTGAGTTGACTCAGCACTAGCTATCATCCGCAGATGATGGGCAGACGGAGATTGTGAATAAGTGGATTGAGGGGTACCTGCGCAACTATGTTTCAGGGCAGCAGAGAGCATGGGTCAAGCAACTTTATTTGTGCGAGTATTGTTACAATACTACGTACCACATGTCCATTGGGATGACCCCTTTTCGAGCTTTGTACGGTTATGACGCGAGATCCTTCGTGGATATGGCGTTTGGAGATAGCAGAGCTCCTAAGGCTCGAGAGTGTTTACAGGACAGCCAGGATATCCTTAAAACCCTTAAGGACAATATGCAGCACGCCCAAAATCAGCAAAAGATGTATGCAGACAGGCACAGGATTGAGCGATCATTTGAGGTAGGGGATATGGTCTTTTTGCGACTCCAGCCTTACAGACAGAGTACTCTTAAGAAGAGTGGAGCGGAGAAGCTTAAGCCTCGCTTCTATGGTCCATACAGGGTAGTGAGGAGAGTTGGACAGGTAGCTTATGAGTTGGAGTTACCTTCTGAAAGTAAGATACACAATGTTTTTCATGTATCTTGCTTAAAGAAGGCATTGGGACAGCATGTGACCTCTTCAGTAGAGTTACCCCCCTTGGATGATGAGGGAAGACTGGATTTGGTTCCTGAGGGACTTCTGGATTGGAGGGAGAGAAGATTGCGGAACAAGGTGATACGGGAGTACCTGGTTCGTTGGAAAGATTTACCCTTGGAGGATGCCACTTGGGAGGGTGAGTCTATTCTTCAGCACCCCGCGTTGCTACAGTTGCTTGTGGGCAAGCAACTCCGGGGAGGGAGGACTGTAATGTCCCCTCTACCTGCGTGAGCTTGGGCGAAGACCTTTGGCCCTTTATGTCTACCCGACGGCCAAAGGGAAGTTTAAGGGTGACTTATCTTTATTATTTTATTATATTGTGCTATTGTTTCAAAAAATAATAATATCATGAAAAAGCACATATAATAAATAATAAAGTATAATGATAAATTAAAATGTCAAAAATACAATTAAAAATAATTGTATTAGAAAAGAGAAAGTGCGACTTACCTTGGGAGTCAATTTTTGGAAAATGTGCCAATCAGCCCCAAAAGGAAAATGCGCCCAACATAGAGAATGAAACAATTTTTATTGGCTGATTTGGGGGTGGTGGTTGGCTGATCTCCCTTTAAATAAACAAGTCGACTTGTATAGAGAGCATCCAGATTTTTATTATCATCTTTTGCATTGCTAAGAGCTCTGAGCTTTTATCAAAAATTCCAAGGACGAAAACCCTTGTGAATTTATCTCTTGCGACGAAAACCCGAGAGATTGAGGGGGATTTCACTCAGAAATTCCTAGTGTTCTTCATCGACTTGCAGGTCGGTTCAACCGTGTGTGTAAAAGGACGTGGCCCAACTTCCTAGTATAATATCCATCCTTTTACACACACGGCTGAACCGACTGTATAAGCAAGTCTCGATGAAGAACACTAGGAATTTCTGAGTGAAATCCCCTCTCAATCTCCTGGGGTTTTCGTCCGCAAGAGATAAATTCACAAGGGTTTTCGTCCTTGGAATTTCTGGTAAAAGCTCAGAGCTCTTAGCAATGCAAAGATGATAATAAAAATCTGGATGATCTCTCTACAAGTCGACTTGTTTATTTAAAGGGAGATCAGCCAACCACCACCTCCAAAACAGCCAATAAAAATTGTTTCATTCTCCTATGCTGGGCACATTTTCCTTTGGGGCTGATTGGCACATTTTCCAAAAATTGACTCCCTAAGGTAAGTCGCACTTTCTCTTTTCTAATACAATTATTTTTAATTGTATTTTTGACATTTTAATTTATCATTATACTTTATTATTTATTATATGTGCTTTTTCATGATATTATTATTTTTTGAAACAATAGCACAATATAATAAAATAATAAAGATAAGTCACCCTAAACTTCCCTTTGGCCGTCGGGTAGACATAAAGGGCCAAAGGTCTTCGCCCAGGCTCACGCAGGTAGAGGGGACATTACAAGAACAGTCCCTCGCAGCCAACAACACCGCTAGGGAGAAGAGGAGCGAAAGGGGCTTGAGGAGCACCATTAGCAGCGTCGCCGGGCAGCTACGACAGGGGAGAGATCGCCGCCGCCCAAACCAACCCCGCCCTCGACTCACCCAAAAGCTTGCCGCCACCGCCCGTAACCATAGACTACAAAACACCAAAGCCGCCAAGAATAGGGTTAACAACAAACACATGATGGGGAAGGGTTTTGGGGAAGAGCCGTTTCAGAGCCATTATTCCTCTCCTTGGAACGACCACAAAGTTGAGATTGCATTATTGTTATTAGAGGAATTTAGTACTCACATTAGTTGTGTGAGTAATAGTATTTAGGTTTATTGCTATATGAGTTGTTGAGAGAATATATATAGTTATGTTGTATGCGAGTTGTGACAACAAACCATTACGAGGATAAGATTTTGTGCAGAGATCATAGGGGTGTGTTGATAAGATTTGACTCCCCTTTATATTAGGAGATCAAGTCTTATAAATGTAAACTCCACTCAAAGAATAAAAGTGTATAAGATTTATGAGTTTTATTCTCTGTTAATCTGACCAAATGATTTCAATTTATGTGTTTTGCTACGGTTTACCCAAGTCTTGGTCAATTAACCTTCTTTCAGAATTTGTAATTTTTTATGTTTTCAAAAGAGTGATAACTTTTCAGCTGTTTGGCACAATGTGGCGGTAGAGCTTTCTTTTGATTTTCGATTTACGTATATCAGTTAGGGTAAGGGTAGCTTTGTGCTTTAGAAGAAAATAAATTCAAATAAATGCAGGGATCATTTACTTGAGCTTTACTTATCTTTTACCAATAATTTTTTCCGCAACCATCTTTTTCCCGTATCTTGTAATTTTTGTGCAGTAGCCAAGCAGAAGAGCATAGCTTGATGTCTGTAGTATATTGGTGTGTACTTGTAATCACTTCGGGCAGACCTATAGCTACAGGAAAATTACATTAAAGTTGGGCTTAAATTAGGTCTAAGGACTTCCAAATCTTGGTTAAGAAAATTTCCTTGCTCCAATCCATACAAGTCTTTAACCCAACTCATCCTCCCTCTTCCAATTTATGAGAACAGACATGTTAGGTTGTCTAAGCATTCTGTCAGAATGGAACCCTGGTGGACCATAAAGCAGCCAAGAAAGTTCAAAAGTGGATAATGGTCTGATTGACATACTTAACAGGCTTTTGCTTTCTGATCCATAGAAAATGCTTTCATTATTTACTGGCAGAGTCCTTGATACCGTACGGCAATAATATAAATCACAGGAGGCTGAGATTTTAAAACCAGCCGAGTTCTCTCTTCCTGTTCAACTAAGATCCTTGAGAGTGAAGAGGGGCTGAAAAACAATACAAAAACTGTTGAGGTAAGACTCCAATGCTCTAGAGACACTATACCAAATACCTATTCCACAAACTATGCAAGCCTCTGTACCAGCATAAAGTATATCTTTGCCGGCATATAAAACAGCAATACACAGTAAAAGTCTATAAGCAGAGATGACTTAAATCCAAGGGTATAAACTGTCAGAGACGAAAATTGTAAAGAATGCTTGAGGATGAGCATATTAACTGGATTTACATGCCCTATCCTTGTATTCTAAGATGGTCTCCATAGATTTTGTGATCTAGTTGATGGTTTGAGACAAAATTTCGATAAAATACTGAAATACTAGTAGGTCACTTTGTCGGGATGTAACTCCTTTACCATTGATCATTAAAGCTTAGATCATGCTCTATGACCATAAAAATGGTTGTCATATGCATACATTTTGGTCGGAGATTTTCGCCCCCAAAAATCACCCTGAAAGGGCCTGAAACTGTAAAACATAAAAATCTGTAAAATTCCAAAAAAATTGGGAAAAAGAAATTTGTCATCTGATAAGTTTTTATGTCATGTTGGGTTCTCTCAACTTCCTATGGAAACACGTGACACATGAATTTGCTTCACTTTCTATTTTTAGATATTTCATTTCTTGCTAAAAATAGCTATAAAGGAATTGTCTTTTGAATGTAAAAATTAGTTTTATAGCTTCATTTCTCTTCTCAAAGATATTTACCTTATTGTAAATTACTGTCATTTTCAGGTTCGACAAAACTTTCATTTACATTGCAGTATCATATGTGTTTATTGGGTTCACTTCCTCTGTTTCAGGCCATATGTTTTAATTGGATTCACTTCCTTTGTATCATATGTATTTTCTGTGATTCAATTGCTGACTTCTCTCCAAATTTTTGCATAGGAAGCTTAAATATGACATAGTTCATAATGCAGAGATGGCCAATATTACCTGAGAGAGTATTTTCATCTCCTTACACATAAGAAATGGATGTTTCTATGATTGAGATGAGCTAAGCTCCTATCCCTTGCACCTCTACCAAAACTGGGAACAAGCCTGCTCCTGACATTGATCCCAACATTTGTTCTGCCTATATATCTGCTATTTGTGATGATCCAGGTCAATTTCGGACTCTGGTCTTCCATCTTCCTTCTGTTATTTTTCCACTCCTAGCCTTTATCAAGAACGCTATATGGAAACTTTGCAGCTGATATGGGGGGTCTCAAATCTGAATTCTCCAAATATGGAATGAGGCCTTTGGTATATTCTACTGTTGTTTTCTTCAAGATTGTTATTTTTTTGAGATTTCTTTCCTCTTTGTCATTCATGCTGTCCATAAGTCAGATGATATTTTGATCCAAATATCTATATGACAACCATGATTGCCCATACCCTTTTCAAGCTTTTGGCTACTGCCATTGACATGCATCTCTCTGATTAGCTAGGTAGAGCTGACCTTGGCACATTAGCCCTAAAATCTTTCATTTAATGCACAAGGTTTTCCAAGTTCAAGCTATTACTAAGGAATTGACCATTTAACCAATAATTCAGCCAAAATCCGTACTGTGTATAGAGGTTTGAGATTGGTCAGCGAGATACTTGTATATCTCCCTCCCATCTCATTGTTGATGGAGACTCCCTCATAACCATCAAATATATACAAAGGATCTTGAGTATATGGTCTACAAATGCCACAATTGTCCCAAAACAAAGCTAATTAGCTGGACAACGACCAATCTAGTTCATGATTTGGAAACTTGATTCAAAGTATGGAAGACGGCCAAGTTTTTCACAAAATAGTGAAATAGCAATTGCATAGCAGATCAGTAGGCAAAGACAGCAGCTGTTCAACAATTTCTATTTTCAACACAAGAATTTAAAGAAATAGCTGAACTCCTTTGAATATTCATTACTTCATTTAACCAGAGAGGGCTCAGAACACTGACCGCCATGCTTAATGTTCACTCCCAAAACATAGTAAATATTATTCATTTCATTCAAAAGCCATGGTGGTAGCTTACCTTGTTTTATTTTTCTATTCTTTGGTTACCTTTTCCTTTGAAGTCATCCCACTAAGTGTCGTCTTATGATCCTTTCTCCTAGCGAGCATTTTTCTTTCTCCAATCTAATGTTCCCTAGGTTCTCCATGACCCCTTCCTATGTTCCTTCCACCTTCTACTCTAAGCATGTGACAATTTAGTCATGTGCAGTGGTCTTTCTATCCCTCACTCCTTTCTCAGCAACTCTGTTCATTCCCACTGCTTCTTCACTTTGACGGATGGCTTTTGACTTTCTTCACTATCCCTTAGTCTTATTTTTTATGTGTATTAGTTTCTGCAACCTCCTCCTTTTCACAATGTATTCATCCAACATCTTTGTATAAATTTGTTTATTTGTCACTGTTCAGTAGACACCTAATATTGGTATAAGCCTTGTTATTGCAATGCATTGAGCATGAATTTGTACATATGGTCCCTCAGTTAAGATTAGACCCATATCGGTGCTTTTTTGTTATTTTCGACTCTCTATTCCTCTCTGTTTGCCCACGTACTCCTTCCCTTCTTCCATTTTATGATTTTTATCTCTCTTTAGTATTATTATTTAAAAATTCTATGTGCCCCCATACCGTTTTTCTCTTTTGGCTGTCATTCCTCTTTTTTATGGGCTGCAATAGTGTCCCAGGCCCGCTTATACCATCTCTTGGGGACCTTTATGTTTAAATTTTGGCTGGGCACCTTTGTGTCGATCATTTACCTTTTTTTTGGGTCGACTATGTGCAGCAATACATTTATAAATTGAAATTGAGAAGGCCATATATACAAAGCCACTAGAGACCTTTTAATAACAAGTACCTAGCAATTTCATACCAAGCATCAAAGGAACAAATCTACTCTAAAGAAGAATCTATTCAACTCTGTTGTTTTCTAAGGATCTATCTAGTTTTGCATGCTTGTACCAAAAGAAGGCTTAAGTGAGATTCGTGTAGTTGCTTTCATTTATCTACGGATAGATAAGGAAGGAGATGTCTTCTCTCATGCGGGGATACAGAGGTCTGCATAGAATTATGCAAGTCTTGATTCCACACTGATATGTAGTGTAACACTTCTATTGGGGGTAGCATGGGCCAATCATTCTTTATCCTTTTACCTTGTTTCAGGGAATTGTTAGGGTTTTGAGCAAAGAGAAGACACAACGACATCCTTGCACATGACCACACAAATCTAGAAGAGATCATTGTCTATTAGTAGTAGAGAAAGGCACATAAAAACATTGAGATTAATCTGATCAGTTCAAGGCACTATCAGCGAGCAGATTACAAAATGGGTGGTGTTCGCTACTGTTTGAAGGCACTGCCGGCGCCATTATCGTCCCAGACACATCAAATCAAGATCTAATTTCTAGGAGCCCTTATGTTATGTTTTTGAGTCTTCTCTGAGCTTCTTCAGTTCTGTTTTCCACATAGGTAGGGTAATGTAAAGTACAAACTTTTTTTTTTGCTTGTTCAAGTTAAATATCGATTGTTTGGTGTCAAGTACCTGTCCTTTCTCCGCACTTTTCAGTTTCTGATTGGCTGTACTTTATTGTCTATTTTTATAATCTTAATTGTGCAAGTTTATACCTAGTTTATGCCTTTTGAGTTGAAATAGGTAAGACACGTTCCCCAAATTATGGTTCTCAATGCCCTTGGTTCAGTCAACAAGTCGCCATATGTGCTAATCTTTCCAGTTCACACATCTCACTCTGGCGCAATTTAAAAGAAAAAACCAAGATATTCATATTCTCCCTTTAAAAAAGTATGCACTTTAACTTCTAATTCAAGGAGAGCCTCTTGAAAGGGTGTTGAATACAAGTATCTTGGTCTAGACTTTCACAACAAAGTTGGCTGGGATACATGTAGATTGAAAAAAAGGTGGATGGAGAGCTTTTTATACTTTACGAAATCGATGTAGGAATGCATAGCTATGGGATTAGAAGACCACCAGGGCTTTTATTTTTATACACTACAAAATAGACACATGAATGCAGAGCAATGGGATTAGAAGACCACCAAGGTATTTTATTTTGGGTGAGTTGTCACTTGTCACCCCTTTGGTATTGTATGGGTTTGAGCTATGGGCTAGTGGCACTTTGGGTTTGAAATGGAAAGTAAATAAATCGAAAGGGTCAAAAAGTGCCTAATCGCAAACAACTTCAAAATCAAGGCTTTGGTTCCATACAAAATACTCCTTGCAAAAATATGCACTTCCCCATTAGAGGCAACACTATGACTCGATTACTATGCTACTTGAAAATAATAGAAAACATGGAGGCTGATAGGTGGCCTTGGGCCACAAGAGAAGAAGAGTTGCACAGGAGAAATAACACATGGATGAAACAAAACCACAAATGGATGGGATATTAGCTTAAATGAATGTCTAAGCCTTAGAAATAAAAATAAAAATATTTGAATGAAAGATTTAGAATAGTCACGTGGAGAAAGGAAACAGGCAGGAAATGACAACACCATCCTACAAAGTTCAACCCGACCCATGGGGGGAGAAGATCCTCATCGCTCAAATAAGGACTAGTTCCCATGTGCTCAAATGTGAGACAAGTAGATGGGTGACTTAGGAAGAGGATATGTATTCTATACACCACATATGTAGTGGAAACAAAGAAGTAGTTCATTCTTGAATGTTGAACCTACAAGGACATTAGAGTTAAGTATATGGAAATATTGAGAGTTGGCTCTTTGTTGGAGCTATTTGAAGAGATATCTAAGTGTTAGAAGAGCTAACAACCCAAATCAATAAGAAAAGGAACAACCTTGTAAAAGAATCAACTTGACCCACAATATCATCATCTTTGGATGGTTGAGGCTGCTGTAAGAATCCGTGGTCTTATAGAATATTAGGTCTTGCAGACACAATTAAAACTGTTTCGTTTCAAAGAACAAATGTCCTGTCTAGTGCTCAGCGTGGACACCAATACCACCTTTCATCTTTTGGAAAGCCATAGATATAAGACACAGATTAATTGTTTCATTTACCCTTAATTGTTTTTTTTATTCTGACAACAACTTCAACCATCTAGGTCCCTGATAATGGGGCAGGGCTGTTTGCACGACCAAAGATTGTTGTATTTGGGCATCCTTCCCTTAGGGGTACATTAAGCTAAACTTTGATGGGGTTGCTAACTGGATTCCAAGGCCAACTTGGGGTGGATGAATGTCTAGAGACAAAATGGGGCGACCAACCCTAATTTTTTTATAGATTTTGGAATAGATACAAATAATCAAGCAGAGGGTTTGGCTATGCTCATAGGCATCAAAACGGTAGTGATAAAAGAATAAAAGTTGGCAGTAGAAGGGGACTCCCAAATTTTAGTAAATGGTATAAAGGAAGGTACACATTTGTCCCAAGAAGTTACCTTTGTTCATATAAAGTGAGTAGGAAATCAAGTGGTTGATAAAGATGCTAATAGGGAGTTAATTTATTTGCATTCAATGGTCCTCTTTATCAATTTTTATGTCAATAGGCATTCTACAATAGCAGCAAGGGGTGGTACTTAATGGTGTGACCATGTAAGCTTTTATTTTCTACATTAAATTTGACGTCCATTTGACCGTCACTTAAAAGTTTCTTTTAAACTTTGAGAAACCAATCAAAAAAATAGTAATATCTTGACTATATGGTAGAGTTTGGGGTCCTTTTTTGGGAAAGATTTTTTTGTCATTAGTAAGAGGGAAATATGAAGAGAATGAAATAAAAGTATTAATCAATGTGATATGTGTAAAATCCAAGATAAAAACCTTGAGATTGATATATATTTCAAATAGATGCATTTAAGATATTTGTACTAGTGGATAAAGCAGCTGCCTGATGTTTTAAGGAAGCTTGTGGTAATGGATGCAAAGGATTTTTTCTCCAAGGACCATCCCGAGACCTTCTAAAAGGAAAAATAAAAAAGGAGAAAACATAACTAAAGAAGAGTTAATAATAAATTAGAAGAAACATGCCTTGAGATTATGCGTTGATGATTGAAGAACAATTATAGGAGGGTGATCACCGCACTGCGTGAAAGGTGAATGGATCTAGAGAAAGGGCAGTTGATACGGTGGCAGAAAAAAACAATGAGTGCAGGAAGTGGGGTGAGAGGGGATATGTGAGGCGACGTACTTTTTACCTGTATGTCAGGTCATTTTATTTATTCAATCCTGTTCCTCTCCTTGGAAAGGGTCAATGGCATCTTCTGCTGGTTTGAGGGGTAAAGGGGTGAAGATAGAGGCAGTTGGTGGAAGCAAAGGTAAACAGAGTCTCCGTGGAAACAGTGAAGGACTTGTTCTCAGAATTTGTGAATAAGGAGATAAATAATCCCCATGTGTCTGTGGGTGGAAAGATTATGAAAAGTTGGCAAGGAATTTGATGCTGTAGAGATTAACAATATTGGGCTACACATGATGAATCTTCTCCTGGGTTTAGGACAGTCAATTGGCCGCAGAAACCTGTTTGACATGACACAGAGTTTGAGTGGAACAAATATGCTTTTGAATGTTGTTGGTAGCCATCTTCTGCACGAGGACCACCAGCCATGGAGAAGACCTTATTTGTCACTCATGGGGAATGAAGATTCCACTAGCTCATGATTCTGGATGGAATCAGCTGGTTGACACAGCGGCAAAAGAATTTAGTAGCCAAACATGGTGTCTAACTTTCTAAAGCTGCTATGATGGAGCTCCCCAGTGCTATGCTCAATCCTCAAGAGAGGAGGAAGATGAAGAGGTAATGATAACAGACCAGGGTTACGGAAAATAGCTTTCAAAAAACCGTCAAAATGTATAATGCTCGTGGCATAGATGGGTGGCCTGTATAATGTGCCCCCTGCCTCATTTAGAAGATTCAAGAAGTAAAGAGAAACAAAGAATACGATGGAAGTTCCAAACATATATATTTTTATATGTGCATTTCATATATATGGGTTAGGGATATTTGGTAATCTGATTCTGCCACTTTATCTGCTCTAGGATGTGGTTTGCACCTGAATAATGACGGATGGAGTAATCTGGTAAATTAGTCTCCTAGGTGTAGAATACATAAGCTTCTGTAAGTATAATTTCTAGATGCTATATATTTTTCATTTCCAGCTGTGTCTAGACTGTCCATGGTCATGACCAAGATCTATGGGTTACATATAAAACCTGGTTTCATTTATGAATGTAATATGATGGTTTGGTTTGTAGCAAGAGTCAGTTGGAAATGTTCAGTGTGCCGGGGATGTTGGGTGGTCTTTTAAAATAATCCAGGGGCTTTGTTATATATGTTGAAGTCAGTTCAACTCTGATTATGAGTCTAGCACAGTTTTGTAAGAGCTTATAGTTGTCCGGTCATACAAGCACACTCATATGATTAGGTTTAGGCCAGTTCAGTTCAATCACAATCTATTGATCCTTCTAAGAAGCCCAATGGTTGTGGCTCAGTTGCTGGTTTATGTCATCTTTGCACAAAAGAACACACTCGGGCAGAAGAAGAAGATGCTGGCTTTTCAAATTTATTCAATCTTTCTTGGCTGATAACAGTATTTGTTGGATATATAAATGGAGCAGTGATCAAGGGGCCCGAATCCTTATTGTCCCTCAATTTTACCTGTATTGCATGATAATATGCTTTTCACTTGTGAAGCTGTCGAGATTTTTGCTAACAGTTTCAGGCTCTATGACACTTTTTTTTGCTGGGCTAGGGCTCTCTCCCTAGATATCTTTAGTCAAACAAACACAATGTCAACCATCTATTCCAATTAGCACCCTTAGTTGCTTAGGCAAACTCTATAGCATTGCCATAGGGCATTAAGGCACAAGAATAATAAGACAACGGACAAAATGGACTATACTCAAAGTGTGTGGCAATTGTTTACACCCTAATTAGATTTATTTGAAACCTAAAGATTTTAGTGAATTAAGTACACTAAAGGATGTAAGGGTTAGCAAAGGGGATTATTCTGATTAATTAAATTCCAATATTAATTACCAAAATCAAAATAAAGCATCCATACTTGTAATTGATATGCTAAACAAGATACAAACATGAAAACACAAAGGAATGAGTGCACTTTGTTGATTACAAATGATTTTGGGAAGTTTTGGGAGGATGCATTGCTGGAACATGAAGATTTGACCGATGATGCTTCGTTCGAGACTATGTGATTGGAAACTGCCCTCAGATCTTCAGATACAATGTTGACCCTTATGTTTGGTCTTGGACCTACTTGGAATTGGGCTTTGCAACTTCGTGAGATTGTCGTCCCTTGGAACTTTTTGTTGCTTTCGAGCCCTATTTTGCGATAATGTTGTGAAGCTCTTTGAATATTTTGATCATGATCTCAAACCTTGTTCGTGGATGAGAAGCCCTACAGAACAAACATTAGTTAGGTTGTGGGCACCCCTATGCACCATCGACGTTGGCACTTCTTCGAAGAGGCTTCACACTGCAAGTCGTTCTCCACCTAGCATGTGATATCTGAATGAATGCAACTAGATTTGACAACCATCTTTGAAAATGTTTGAGTTGAGTTGGCTCCCACTAAAATACTCGGGAAGGGATATTTGAGCGCTTGTAGATGAGAGAGATTGATGTTTTGACCTAGTAAGAAGCTTCAGACCTGTAGAGATTGCTGTCCTAATGATTGTAGGTACGCTATTGCGAGATTTAGGGAGCCTTTTGTTTTTTTGCAAGTGTTGGAAGTGAGCGTATCAATGTAGTGCTATCGGATTTCCAGGTTAGCAAATGAGGTAGTGTCTACTTGCTTATATACAGTTCAGATGATTTATATAAGAAAGGCCGACCTAGAGGGACTTTAAGACCCGATAAATAATATGAATTTGAAAACACACTTGGAGAAAATGTCGGTCTAAGACCGTACAAGTCGGTCAGCACTAAATAAAATATTTTGACCAAATTGTGCGGCCTTGACCAGGATGGAAAACATGCAATCTGAAGTTTGCAACTTGTTACTTGATGTTTGTCTATGGATTTTATGCATTGTATTCTTAGAATTTGATGACATGTTAGTGTGCAAGGATAAACAAGCTAAATAAGAGACCTCAAAATGTGTTAAGTGAGAATGGGAAGGTTGTATTTATCTTAACAAGAGTGCATTGTCAAAACTAGTAGTGTCAAAGAGTGAATTGCCAAATTTGAGTGTCTACATTTGCCCCCTTAAAGTATGAAATGAAATTATATGCTTAAAAGAAAATATACTTGAGTGTGTAGACACACTTTGTCTTTCACTTGAAGTTTGATTTGTAGAGTCCTTGTTGTGCTTGGTGTTGGCATGCTCCATGATGAAACTTGCAACACGAGTGTAGTCAATGTCCATGATAAAGAATTGAACTTTAACTCAAATGTAAAGTGTAACACGAAAGATTTGAATTTACATAAAATGAAATGAAAGAGATGTAAACAAGGAATACACATGTTTGTTCTGCGGAGGATATTTTCTCTTGTCTTGTTTGTGCTTGAAGATTTGCATTGCTGAATTTTTCAAAGGATTGGGGGTGATCCCCAATTGTGTCGAGGAGAAACCGAGTGTTAGGTGCATGCAATCCAACACAAAATGCAGAGGAGAGACAAAGAAGAATGAAGTGCCGAAACACCCTGTTAAGGAAGAAGAATGAAGTGCTGAAACACCCCACTAAGGAAGAAGACCGAGTATCAAAGTTATTCAACAACTTTGATATCTTCTCCTTTGAGTGCAAGAGGAAAGGAAAGTCTTGCCTACGAAGAACTTAGCCACTTTGATACCTTCCATAAACCCACGAACCACACCGTTGCAAACGGATCTAGGCTCGATTTTGTAAATAAGGACACACGATATAAAGAGAATGTGTGCCCCCATGCCCTTCCCATGTGCCACACAAATTGAGTAGAAATTATAATGTATTGAAATGTTGATAGAGGAAGGAGGCTTATGCCCCAAAATTTTGAAACTATAGTAGAAAATTGAATGTCGTGGTGAAGGGGTGAAGTACTTCATGCCCCATGTACTGTCCGAATTGAGTGTCTTGGATCCGAAACTATGCTAAAAACACAAATCGTAGTTGGAAATATGAAATTGTTGAGAAAGTTGATGTAATTGCCCCTGGGGAAAAACATGTGGTAGAGTCAGGACCTACATACGGTCTTGACGAATCTGTACGGTTTTGATCATGTGCATCTTTGTCTAAATTTCTATGCTTGACTAGATTTTTGAGTACATGTACCCTATTTGTACCTATATTATACCCTAAATTTTGCTTGTGTCTAATGTAAGTGTAAAATATACCCAATGAATGCCCCCTCTTTTGAGGCATGTGCAAAAAAACCATGTTTGAGCACTTGGCGCAAAAGAAGATGTGTGCCTATGCACAAGATGTCTGAGAAACTGTAGGAGAGTGTAGGATGTTGAAGAGGTGGCCACCTTGAAGAACTGTACCTGTAAAAGGGAAGGTGTTTGTGCATGGTGGCAACCATAACGTGCAATAAAAACAATGATAGCAATAGATAAAAACCATATAGATGATAGCAACAATAGTACAAATGCATGTAAGAGAAGACAAGTACAACAATAGTGAAATCATATGTAACAAGTATGCAAAAAATGTCACACAAAAGATGTAAAGCCGCAAACATGGAACACCCACGTGTTGCAAAACAATCAAGGCTCATAGGCCTACAAACAAGAGCGGGCAAAAGTAAACAAGATAAGCACAATGCCACAAACATGGGACATCCGGTGTCGTAAGACAATCAAGACATATAGGCCACAAATAGTGAAACACATATGCAAGCAAGTATATGTAGAAATAAGAGTGTCAAAACATGATAACATGATATAGTAGCCAATATATGTGAAAATATGTGAAACAAGAGATGTCAACGCTGCACAAGAGACACATGTGTTAGTCCTCGTTAGCTCAAAAGATAACATGTACACAATATATGTAATCAAGAATAATGAGGAAGTAGAAAAAACTATAATAGAATAATAACACTTGGATGTAGTAAAAATAGATGCCCCCATATGTATAGGAAGTTTGGGTAAAGGGTCGGGCATCACCTATCATCGTGTTCATTATGTGTATCGTCCCGCATCAATGCTCAAAATACCTCGTGAACGCATGTGTGTAAATATTAAAGAAGCATGCTATCTATCAAACCAAAGTGACAAACAACATGTATAATGTAAAGTGCTAACAACTCAAGTGAAGTGTACAAGTCCTAATTTTGTATTTTTGCAAATATGTGAATGTTTTTGTATTTTGAAATTATGTTAATGTTTTTGTATTTTGAAGTGCTTATCTATGTACATGAAAGAGGGGTAGCATTGAGCTACAGAGTGTCGAAGGAGGATTGAAGTTGGTAAAAGTCATAGGCCAAGGCCATAGTATCATGTCACGAAAAATAGGTGTCGGGGTAAAACATGGAGCCATGAAGAATTAGGCAAGCATAATGGTAGAACAAGTGGCCGTGGTGTGAGGGTTAGTGAAAGGATCATGTCTTGTGTCGTAGAGGGGATGAGCCAAGATTAGCAATAGGATCGGGGGTGGTATGAGGGGTATGATGTAACAGGTGAGTATCCCTTGGTATAGAGGCGCCATAAAGTATCTGCATAGGGCCCAAAGTATGAGAAAAGTCAAAGTGACCGAGGTGTAATTGTAAGATATAATTGTGTAAAGCTGCAACAAGGGTTTCATATGCGCGTAGATTAGTGGACATAAAAGCGTCCAAAAGAATAGAGTGTAGGAATGAATAGAGTGCCACAAGATCTAGTAGGAACCATTAGAGGATGTGCGGTTATAGGAGGCAAAAATGGTAAAGTGGGACATAGGGGTTGGGTGTCAATTGTGGTGGCACAAGGTGTATGAGTGTTGGATGTGTATTGAGCATTATTTCAAGTAACCGACTTGAAAGCCATAGTCATGGTGACATTTTGAAGTGAGAGATGAGATGCCCCCAACATCATTGGTATAATAGATGTAGCTATGGAAGGTGGAGTATGAGGAATCACCTGGAGGGGCTAGAGGAAGGGAATGATTCGAATGAGTGGCAAGTAGATGACAAGGAGTTGGGGAGTGTATCCCATTTGAGAGTATTTGAGTGTATGAGATCTTGGACAGTGTGGTGAAGCTTGAGACCCCTATCAATGAGGTGACCAATACATCAATGATAGTTGCAAGTAAGTTGGCATTGAAATGTTTACATCGAGGCCTACTCGTATCAACCTCAAACGATGGAGGGAGAGATACTAGATTACGCTCAAGTAGTTGTTTCAATACAATGTGTGGGGTGCAAGGTAAGCAAATGAAATGCCGTTTAGGTGTAGCAATAATGGTGCGATTGATTAATGAACTGTTGTCGGGAGCATAGAATTTGAAGGGGGATGGGTCCATTTGTAAAGATAAGTAGAGCCTTGATGAGAAAATGTGAGACCATCAGATGATCTAAAGTGAGATTTGAAGTATGTAACCAAGGGTTCCCAAGGAGGATATTATAAGTAGGATCATCAGGGACAACATAACAAGTTGTGTCAAATGTTTTGGGACCCATAGTGATTGGGATAATGATATTGCGAATACTTGGCGAGGAATGTTGGCACAAATGCGAATGTTACAGGAATAAGGGAAAGATCTTGAGTAGAAAAGCCCAAGGCATGGATAAAAGAGAGGCCGCAAATGTTGATGTTTGATGTTGGGTCAAGAATAATACGTTTGACTAAAGTCTCTCACGCACAAAAACTTGAACATAAGTAGGAGGTTTGTGGCTAGCCGGTGGTGGAGGGGGAGTGGTAATAAAATCAACATTAATAGTGAAAGAAAGGGCTTTTTGGAGAATAGATTGAACATCCTCAATGGGTGTATCGGGATGAATCCTAATATTGGTAAGGACTTGAAGGAGCATCACCTTACAAAGGGGGTTTTGTTTGAGATATTCAAGGAATGATATGGTATGATCAAGAAGGGAAGCCATTATTGTAATTAGAAACAAAATGATCAAGCCAAGAAGAAGAATCATACAATAGGATAGGATAAATGAACCCTAAGGGTATTAGGGTAGATGGCTAAGATCGAATCACGAGTTGAGTTCACCAAAATGTTTACACCCTAATTAGATTTATGTGAAACCTAATGATTTTAGTGAATTAAGTACACTAAAGGATGTAAGGGTTAGCAACAAGTGATTATTATGATTAATTAACTTCCAACATTAATTACCAAAATCAAAATAACACATTCAATACTTGTAATTGATATGCTAAACAAGATACAAACTTGAAAACACAAAGGAATGAGTGCACTTAGCTGATTATAGATGATTTTGGGAAGTTCTGGGAGGATGCACTTTGCTGAAACAGAAAGATCTAAACTTGATGATGCTTTGTTTGATACTTGTGACTTGAAACTACCTTGGTATGGAACCGTACACTACATGTCGGACCATTCCTTACGGTCTTGACCCTTCTGTATGGTCTTGGACCTGTTTAGATTTGGGCTTTGCAACTTCTTGAGATGGTTGTCGCCTTAAATCTAAAATATCTTGTCGTCCGTCAAGCCCCGATTTGCGATCATGTTGCGAAGCTCTCTAAATATTCTGATCATGATCTCAAACCCTAACCATGGATGGGAAGTCCTACAAAACAAACATTAGTTGGGTTGTGGGCACCCCCGTGCACCGCCAACGTTGCACTACTCCGAAGAGGCCTCAAACCGCACATCGTTCTCCACCTAGCATGTGATATCTAAATGAATGCAACTAGATTTAACAACCATCTTTGACAATGTTTGAGTTGAGTTGGCTCTTGCTAAAATACTTGGGAAGGGATATTTGAGTGCTTGTAGATGAGAGAGACTGATGTCTTGACCTAGTAATAAGCTTCAGACTTGTAGAGATTATTGCCTTAATGACTATAGATGTGCTATTGCGAGATTTAGGGAGCCTTGGGTGCCTTTTACAAGTGTTGGAAGTGAGTGTATCAATGGAGTGCCATCGGATTTATAGCTTACCAAATGAGATAGTGTTTACTTGCTTATATAGGGTTATGTAGATGATTTATATAAGAAAGGACGACTCAGAGGGATTATAAGACCCAACAAAGAATATGAATTTAAAAGCACAATTAGAGAACATATTGGTCCAAGACCATACAAGTCGGCCAGACCAAATAAAATATCTTAAACAAGTCATATGCGACCTTGACCAGGGGATGGAAAACATGCAATCTGAAGTTTGCAACTTGTTACTTGATGGTGTCTATGGATTTTATGCATTGCATTCTCAAAATTTGACGACATGTTAGTGTGCAAGGATAAACAAGCTAAACAAGAGACCTCGGAATGTGCTAAACGGGAATGGGAAGGTTGTATTTATCTTAGTAAGAGTGGATTGTCAAAATTAGCAGTGTCAAAGAGTGAATTGCCAAATTTGAGTGTCTACAGCTACCTACAGATCCTTCTAATGATGATTTGTTCATGTTTGAAGACATAGTGGGTGTTACCGTTGATGACAACTCCTCTCTTTCTGTTTTCTTTATCCCCCACCTTGCATCTGCTAATCGGAATCCACATCTAGTTAAGGCTATCAGTATCTAATGATGAACAAATGTACGGTCGGTTTGACACTAACCTTGGCATATACAAATTTGATAGAGATCAGTAGGGTTTGATTGCCTAATCGGATTTTAAGGAATTTGAGTATTCCATCCTCGAAACTCATTGTTGCTTCTTTCTCTTCACGGCTTTAAGACGAAGCGTTCATCTTCAAGCTTTTCCTATAAATCAAGTGGCAAATGTTAATAAATGTATTTGATATTCTTCAAAGTTGTGGTTTTCCAAGTCTATAAGCACAAAACCAAAAAGATGCCTTCTTCTCAACAACAAGCGTAGACTAAGGATTTAAAACAGGGGGATTAGACTCAGAAATTCATTTGAGGAAATGAGACTTGTTAGAACTTAGGACTATCCAAGCACACTTTGGAGAGTTAATGAAAATTCTTGAAGAAGATGGGATGGCTTTTGCAGGGCAGCAACTTAGGACTCTCATGGCAAGAAAGGGCTAAATCGAAGTAGAAGGTGACATGATCTCTCCCTTAACTTTCTTTAAGCAATCACAAATTTTTCCAAGACCCTACAAGGCAAACCGGCCCTCCCACTCCTAAATCCCACACTAAGGTTCACCCCAAAGCAGCAATAAAATCAGTTTCAATCTTTTGACAAGCTATCTATCTAGTAGCTCCTCTGCAGCCCTTTTGAACCAAAAAAAATCATATTGAGTTGTTTCTTTTTACCCTGGGTTTGATGAATCCTCCCTTGCGTAGGAGATGAATAAAATGGGGTTCTCTGGGGTTTGGCCATCTATCACAGGGGACACTATTTTGGTGGAATTTCTACCATCTATCAAGGCAACTATAAAGGGCTTAAAAACGATAGTTGAGTAACCCTTGTTACCCACCTCCCACTCTTTCTCCCCACTGTCCCCCTTCCATTCCCAAAGTTCTTGACAAATGCATGGTTAACATCACTTATTAGCAATTGACATCTCATTGCACTGTAAACAACTTCTAGTGGCGAGGAACTAAGACTTTGATGCTTGCAATGAAAATCGATGACAATGATTGAGAACATGGGGGCATCAAATGGAGGCTTTGGAGGGTTGTTGGTATCATTGGAAATTGGTTGGAAGAGACAACTTGAGGATATGCAACTAAATGACTAGATCCAATCAACCATGCAAAGACAAGTGGTGCCAAATGTTGGCACTATATCCGACTTACACTTTGCTTTCTTTTTAGAACATCTCTTCTTGTTTTTGGCCTTTAGTGGGAAATGCAATTCATTAACTCAACAATGCCAATGAAGCTATGACCAAAACCTTGGTGGAATTTGTAGACACCTGTAGTTTGATCAAAGCACTATTATTCCTAATATTGCACTAATTATTCTCCTCCTTGCAAATTGACGACATACCGTTAGTTAGACCTATCTAACTCCCCTTTCTCGACCCCCTTTTGGTCGTATTCCTCTTATAAACCAATTAAACAGGCTAATATAGCCTCTTATTGGCTAAATCCTCTTCCAATTCCTTTCTAAGCTACTTCTACTAGCCTCCTAGACTATCAATCCATTCCATTGGATTGATTAGACCTCTCAGAACCCTCCCAAAATCTTAATTACTCTCTAAACATGGTTAACTAGTCTTAACCATGGTCAATCTCTTCTAAACCTAGTCAAATCTTACTTTGACTTGCTAAAAGTGCTTTTTGGCTTTTTCTATTTGTCCCACATGCACCCAAATCTCCCACTTTCCCAAATGGAAAACTATAAATAGCCCACTACCCCCTCTCATTTACAAGAACACTTCTTCCCTCTAACATAAACTATAGTATTATTGCTAGGATTAGGATTTTTATTTCATTTTATTGAGCTATTTGCTTTATCCTTTGCAACACACCACACACCATTGAGTAAATGGGAAGAACCATTGGCCTTGAAGCCATTAATGGTGAGCTCCCATTCTCTTAAGCACAAATTGATTGCTTAGATCCTTATTAGGCTCATTTATTTAAGCTTTCAAGAATAAAGGGTAATTATATTTGTTAAGTTTGCTTGTTTGCTTCAAGGTTAATGTATGCAAAATAGGAATCCTTGTTTACTTCTTATTTGATGGTCCATTGATTGGTTTTGCACAAAGATTTGGGGTTTCTTGAGTGTTCTTACCCCATTCCATAGCTTTTTGCAACCTTTCATCAACACGAACTCATGGAGAACAAAAGGAGCTTCTTCCTCTAAAAAATATCTCGTGATGTTTTTTATTTTATAATTTTTAGTTAAATCTTTATGCTTTCTATCCTCCTTAAAACCCTTTCAAACCTATGTTCCACCAAGTTTCCTGGGAGGGGATAGCGAGGGGACGGGAGACATGTTTCCAGACGGATTTCTTTGGAGGCCTTTTTTTCGGGGATGACAGGGGGCAACTATTAAAAATAAAGGAAAATTTTAAAATATTAGGAACATTCAAATATTCATATGATAACATTGATAAGGCATTCATCATATACATTATAGAACCTTAAAAGACTAAAAGTTAAACTTAATACATAACATTAGAGCTGAATTGAGATTTAACATAGTATTAAATGTGGATATATCATAGATTCATATATATATTACAACGAAATGCCCAAGGGCTGCAAGTTTCAACTACAAAATGACAAAAACATAGAACATCTGCTGCCCCTAATCAAAATTTGATGAAATAACACAAACCCCAAACTGAAGTATTCTGATTTTTATACCAGCCAACTGAAAAATATAACAGTAGTGAACAACAGTCTGATTTTTAGGACAACAACAAGGAAAAAACAATAATTCATCAAAATATCACCATTCACATCATCTAAAACATGTAGAGGCACTTTAGGAATATTTAAGACAATTATCACCCAAGAAATCAACCTCTAAACACAGCTGGAAATTAATTAAATGACAGCAGAGGTACAACCCGCATTAAGGGCTGGAAATGATGTTTCCAAACCCCAACAAATACCAATGTAGTGAGAAATCAGCCTTATAAATTAGGAGGAATTTGAATATCAACACAAAATGTCAATTGGTGCCCTAGAAGGCCTTCACCACCCAAGTTCTCCACCCAAGTCACCTAGGAGAGGGTGCCAAATTGATGTAGAAGACCTTGATATCTCTTTCTTCTTCAAGCCCTAGCTGCCAACCAGCAAGATAACCTTCTTTGAAGCCCTTGGAACCACCAATTGGAGAGTTTTCGTTCTCCAACCTTGAACAAGGAAGGGTTTCGTCTTCCTTGCTTGCCACACCAAAGGATTTTCACCTCTAGTGGAATGGAATAGAGCAATCAGCCCCAAAACCAAGTAGAATAAAATTATAATAGGAAGCATGCCCAAAATGAGCCTAAGCAACCCTTTTATATCCTTAAGGTGGCGCCAAAACCCCATGAGGGAGTTTCCCCATGACTGACCTCAATAAGAAGCTTGCTTTATCTTTTAATTTTCCTTTTAGTTCCTCCAACCCAACCGACCTGCCTCATAAAGGAAAACACTAAAAGAAAATGTAAATGCTCATGGAAAAGGACTAAAAACATCAACAAATACTTCCCTTGTTCACCTTCTTCTAACCCACGGGAAGTGGAATGAGCTAGAAGTCTTCTAAATGGATTAATTCAAAAAAGGGGACATTATAATCCTCCCTTCCCAAATTGCTTGCCTCAAGCAAGCAATTGCAACTCTTATGCCCAAGTGCCAATGTGCCAAAGTGAAAGAACATGATGTAGTACTCCCATAATCTAGCTCCCATGCCTGTCAAGTGAGAGAACTTATGCAAAAACAAACTTATGCAATGGCTGCCCCTATCTTCATTGAAGTCCCTTGGCAGCCCATGAAGTTTTATGGTTGCCTTGAAGAAAAAACCAGTTGTCCCAATTTTGTCCTCAAAAACAAGTAGCAATTTCTTCCCTTGTACACTCAGCTGTACAAAACACTTTCCAGCCAGCTGCAGGCTCAAACAAAGGGAAAAAACTGAAAAATGCTCAGCAACTTGACCAACAAAAGCATTTCCCAATGGGGCATCTTCACCTTCCATCTCACCCTTGTCAACTATGGTGGAAGAACACCCTCTGATCATAAATTTGACATTCTTCATGATGTCATCTTTTGCTACAACTGCAATCTCATTTGCTCCTTCATTTGTATGGGAAAAGAGCAAACTCAGCTGCTCTCCTTCATCACACTTGTACCTGCACATGGAACAAACTTATTAGAGAAAACAAGAGTTCTCTTCTTCTTCATTTCATGCCTTGTAGACATGATGGCCAACTCCTTTTTGCTTGCAAACTTCTCACAAACTTCATACAAGTGATGGCTGTCCAAAAACTCAGTCATGCTGCCCCAAACACAACTGTAATCATGCATTTTTCCTCAAAAATCAGGATGAAAGTAGCTGGAAAACCTCCTATGATAGCTGTAAGCATGTTGCTATTGTTAGCACCCTTCACCCAAATGGCTGGAAATTCTTCTACAACTGTCAACAACGGAAAGGGGCTGGAAATTGCATGGACAGTAAGTGAAAAACAAGTACAATTGCTGTCATATTGAATATCCCTCATGAAATCTTGCAAAAACAACATAGTGGGGGCTGGAAACACTTTGTTGATGACTGAAAATACCTCAAAAGTGTGGAAACTATCCCCTCTCATGGCTGTCCTCTTTTGTATGACAACAAATAAGATTATAGACAAGCTGGAAATGTCTATGACAGCAGTACAAAATCTTATGACAACATGCTCGAAAATCCAAAAATCAACATGTTTACAACTCACAACCATACCTTCCATGTCTGGCTGATCTCCCAAGCTTGGGACAGCAAGATAACTTTCATCTTGCTTGCTTTCCAACATGAATTTCATGAGCTTAACATCCATTTTCATTAAAAGACTTTTTCTAGGGGTATGTGAATCGAAGAGGAGCTGAAAATGCCCATGAGAAGACTGTTGTAATGAAAACAAAAATGTAGGGCTTACCCACCAATGTGTTGTCCCCAAAACCTGCCCTCTATTTGTTGCAACTCCTGCTACCATAGTTGGCTCCACTTGTTCTAATGCCTCAGCTGAAAGCATCTTAATAGCATGATGACTTCTCTCAATACTTTGGGCAGCTGTCCATACAATTGCAATTATGGGATGCAAAGGCTTTCCCATTCTTCCAACCCAAAATGTGTCCTCTAGCTGTTGTATCTTTATGGTGTAAGGAATGATGTGGCCTCTTTGTAGTAACTTATCCTTCACCATGTTGTTAGAGGGCACAACAAGCTTCATATGCATCCACATAAGTTTTCTCATATACCAAGAGCAAAAAAGGAGAATTTAATAGAGGCATTTACCTTGGTCTTCAAAAGATCATCCATTCTCCATGCCAAAAGCAATCTTGGATTTGATTTAAACCAGCTCTATGTCCATAGCTGCAAGTGGTGTTCTTCACCCCAACATTCTTCTTGAAATTTGCTTCATATTGACAAGGATCCTTACATATTTTTGCAGCTCCTTTTGTGGAGATCCTCCCGGCTGTAATGGCCTTACTTTCTGTCCAAAATGAGCTGTCATATGCTGCCCACATGTTGTTGTGTAAAATCACTTTCGGATGGGAAGTGACATGTCTTTTGGCCAACATTTGTTCCTTATGTTCTCCCAAGGTGGAGTTGGGACTTCTTTTTATCCGAAGCATGCAATGATGGTATGACCAACAATATTGATTCTGAAATCAGAAATTCTTCCCTTGGTGGGACTCAAAATAACACCCGGATCCCACACTATTATGCTCAAACAATGTTGCATTTGGGCAAAAGACCTATGTGCTCTTTACCACAAGATGTATCTTCCACCTTCTCATCTTCCCTAGCTTGCTGTTCATGATGATAAAAATATTGCAGCGACATAGGAAGGATCAACAAATCTGAAATGTGATTATTATTATCATACCTTTGGCTGCCAATGAAAAGCTTGTCCTCCTTTGATGAAGTGGGGTTTGTGGAGATACCTCCAACCCTTCTATCCTCGTGATTCCCAATATTTTCTTCGATCACATGACTCTTCATAGTGCTGTTCTGAAAATCAGTCAATGGAAGCTCAAGGATGGTGCAAGTTCCTCTAACTTGAACCCTTCGTATACAACAAGTGATGTCCCTTTTGCTTCAACTTCATCCACATTTTGTTGATGCATGCATGGAACCTTTTCATGGTTCTCTCCAAGGCCATAAACATCATCTACTTGCTTCATGTAGATGGTTGTTCTGAAATTTCCAGCAAGTTGTACTTCAACATTCACATTTGGCAATTGAGCTTCAACCTCCAATTTCTCTTTACCAACTTGCAGATCTGATTTTTCTTCCTTCTTTGGCTCAAGCTCCATGATTTCTCCTCTTCAACTTGCACGGTGGATTCCTCTATGGGTTGTTTCTTCTCCATTACTTGCAGCCCTAGTTTTTCTTCTTGTGTAGCTCGTGACCTAGGCTTGGGCCTTGATCTTCCCTTGCTTACTCCCATGAACTCAGCAAATGACATGGCATCACGAATCTTCTCTCGGAAGAGCCCTATACTCCTCATACCATGTAGCAATGTTGTCCACTTTGGATGGTTGAGTCTCAATCTCTGAAATGGATTCTTCCCTAGGGAGGAAGGTAGGCTTAAATGGCCTAGCAACAACTCCAAAGCTTGACCCTAAGGGCTGCCTCACGCTATGAATTCCCGAAGAACTTCCTTCTCCATTGTGGTTTTGCATGGCTTGGATCAATTGTGTCATCCTATTCGCCAATCTTTCTTGCCCTAGGGAAAACCTCTCATGTATGTTCGCCATCTATCTATTCCTTTTGAATGAAACCCTCCAGATGCTAGGAAGACCGAAGCTCTGATACCACTGTAATGTCCCTTTCTAGGGCTGAACTGAAAAACAATGAAATAACACAAACCCCAAACTGAAGTATTTTGATTTTTATACAGCCAACTGAAAAATATAACAATAGTGAACAATAGTCTGATTTTTAGGACAACAACAAGGAAAAATCATAATTCATCAAAATATCACCATTCACATCATCTAAAACATGTAGAGGCACTTTAGGAATATTTTAAGACAATTATCACCCAAGAAATCAACCTCTAAACACAACTGAAAATTAATTAAATGATAACAGAGGTACAACCCACATTAAGGGCTGAAATGATGTTTCCAAACCCCAACAAATACCAATGAAGTGAGAAATCAGCCTTATAAATTAGGAGGAATATGAATATCAACACAAAATGTCAATTGGTGCCCTAGAAGGCACTCAAACCCTTCTCCACCCAAGTCGCCACCCTAGGAGAGGGTGCCAAATTGATGTAGAAGACCTTGATATCTCTTTCTTCTTCAAGCCTAGCTGCCAACCAACAAGATAACCTTCTTTAAAGCCCTTGGAACCACCAATTGGAGAGTTTTCGTTCTCCAACCTTGAACAAGGAAGGGTTTCATCTTCCTTGCTTGCCACACCAAAGGATTTTCGCCCTCTAGTGGAATGGAATAGAGCAATCAACCCCAAAACCAAGTAGAATAAAATTATAATAAGGAAGCATGCCCAAAATGAGCCTAAGCGACCCCTTTTATATCCTTAAGGTGGCGCCAAAACCCCATGAGGGAGTTTCCCCATGATTGACCTCAATAAGAAGCTTGCTTTATCTTTTAATTTGCCTTTTAGTTCCTCCAACCCAACCGACCTGCCTCATAAAGTAAAACACTAAAAGAAAATGTAAATGCTCATGGAAAAGGACTAAAAACATCAACAAATACTTCCCTTGTTCACCTTCTAACCCATGGAAAGTGGAATGAGCTAGAAGTCTTCTAAATGGATTAATTTGAAAGAGTGGCAAAAATCCTCAAGTCTTGGTGCATCCTTGCCATGCCATGTCCACCATCCAATAGGGTCGGTTTGAGCTAATGTGGCTCTATCCATCCTCGCCTTTGGTTTGCTAAATGTTGGCCCACGAAGATTGACAAAGGCTAGCCATTGTGCTCGAAGTAAAGCAGACTCCTCATCATTATACATCTTTCGAAGGGCCTTCATGAGCCCTTCTTTCACTTCTTCATCATCACATGGAAGCACTCTTCCAAGTCCGTGTTGCATACCATTTGGGATTTAGAGCATAGGCTGCCATATGAAGTGGGGTGTTCATTGTGTTCCACCGCCGCGTCATAATGGGCTTGATATGCTCCTCACAGAATCCCAAATTAGGATCTCTGCTATGAATGGCTTGTTTCATCTGCCCAAGCATACTGTCAAATGTCTTGTAAATCTCTCCAAGACTAGGAGAGTTTGTATCAACATATCTTATGACCCACACAATAGGTGAGATGATGGAGCAAACATATCTGCAAACAAGTTACAATTTTTAAGAAAAGATTAAGAATTTAAGACTCAAATGACAAACTTAGAGTGAATACTATTACAGAGAACAAAAGATTAAAATAATTTACAAGTTAGAAACATTAATAAACTAATAAAATATTAAAAGCAACAATTTCTTACCTCATTGTGGACCACCAATCATCGTCAAGGATCTTTTGTTTCACACTTTTTCCTTCAACTCGTGTTTTCCTTTGGCCATCTTCCCCACTCTGCATTAACCATCATTAATTGTAGAGGCTCTTTCACCTCAAGCATCCTCTCTAACAAAATAAAGTAGCTAGCATATCTAGTATCCATAAGCTTGAGGAATTCCTTCCTCAAAAAAGTCTTGAATAGAGCAAGTGAAGTGTGATGGTTGCAAATGAACTTTTGTTTCGAGCTTATGTCACCACTGCCTTCACCCAATTTATCTTCCCAATGTATTTCAATGCATTATTCAACACATGAACACAACATGAGGTCCAAAAATGTGCTTGTAAGCACCCTCCACCATCAAGCCAACTAACTTACACGGGCTGAATCGGTCACCACCTGTACAACATTTGAGGGCCCAACCTCCTCTATGGCATCCTTCAAAATTTGAAATTGGAAGTTTGCATCCTTCCTCTTCCTTGAACAATCAATAGCTCTAAGAAAATAAGAGCCAATTGGACATGTGACAATGATATTAATGAGTGGCCGTTGTCTAATATTGGTCCATCCATCCATGATGATAGAGCAATCCACCCTTATCCAAGTTTGTCTCATCTCCTCCATCACCACACTCACCTTAGAATACTCTTTATCAAGGAGGCTAGTGTGTAGTTTATGTTCTCCAGGAGGTACAAAGGAGGAACCAACAACAATTACATCTTTGAACATTTGTTTGAAATAGGGAGAATGTGCCACATGAAATGGTATGGCATGGGCATAGAAAAATTTGGCAATAGAGGACTTAGCTACTTCCTGTGATTGATATTGAACATCCCAACAACACTAACAACCTTTCTCTTTCCCTTGGTAGAACCCTCTCCCTTTTGACTCTCAACATCCACGGTTTGGGTAGGGGATTGCATACTAGGTTGTGTAGTCTCTATTGACATTCCCTTATTTCTTGCCTCACCCTCCATATACAACCTAGTCACCTCGGCCTTCTCGTTAAGGTTATGTTTGCACAACCTTTTACCCCTTGTCCACTTATGCACAAAAGATGAGAGTAAACTCTTGTATAGCTGCCCCTATATTGCTTGTTGCACATATGACATAGCCATATTCTAGACCCCCCTAAGTTTTCTTGTCCTTGTCTATGGCTGTTGCAAATTGTGAAAGTTTTTTTTTTTATAATTAAATGGGCCCTTTGCATAAACTTTGAGTTAAAAAGGCAATCAAATGGATTATTTGAACCCACAGTCCCTACAACACTTCCACTCTCAAAGAAACCCTTGTAGCACCTCTATGGCCTCTGTGTTGAATTTGAATCTCTTCACTCTCACTACCCTCACTGCTGCTCGTTTTTATTGAAAACTCAAAACACAGTTGCAAGTGCAAACAGCAAAGGAGAAAAAACCACCATGAGTGTCGAAACTTTGAAAAAACACAAAATTGTACAAATGAAGAATGGATGTTAAACTTACCTCAAATGATGTATTTCAATGCTCTCTTGCCTTCTACTCACTGTTCTTTTCTCTTCTCAAGTTCTTATTGTTGTTTTTCTTCTTTGTCCTCTTTGCAAAAATGCAAAATGACACAAATGAGTTTGTTTTTTAGTTTTGTTATTTTGTGTACTTGTTTTAGGTGTAGGTATGGTGGAAAAGGGTTTGGGGCCCTTGTGGCCCCCACATTCCCTTTTTAAAAAAAGTTTTTTTGAGTTTAAAAAAGAAAAACATTTTGGGGTTGTCACATAAGGGACGGATGGCGGTACCCGGTATGGTCATCTGTCCCCGTCTTTTTTTCTCCTTATAGGGACATTTCCGTTTTTTCTCGGGACACTAGGAGGACGTTTCCGATTTTTCTTTTTGGATGTCTTTGGGGATGTTTCCAACCTATCCCCACATCCCCGAAATGTCCCCTATAGGGGATGACCCCAAAAACATAAGGGACACATCCCCGGGGTACACTGCTTCAAAATGCTTATTGCAGTCCCGATAAGTTTGATACATTAATATTTTGGTGGTCTCGATACTTTTCATATCAATAGGTATAGTTTTAGTATATGGATATTTTTGAAATACAATGCCAAAGTGATAATTTTGATGGGTTTGCATTTGAATAATTGATGCTAAATCAGCTAGTTCTCTACATATTATCATAAATTTGAGTGTAAACCATAGTTATCTCTATCTTGGGGATAGGGGATGTGGTTTTCGGGATGGCAAAAAAATCCCCAAATTTTGGGGATGACAATTAAAATAATTTGTAAAAATTAATATAAATATAATTGAACATTATTCGATGAAATTTTGGGATTTAGAATTTATTTAATATATGTTGGGTACTTCGAGATTACAATTCAATGTTTATAGTGAGAATAACAACTTTTTAAAAGTAAAACATAAAAAAAAATTGAAAGATTTTTAAAAAAGGGGATCTCCTCTCCAAGTCCCCAATTCCCTCAAGGCTGAAACGTGCGGGACTTTGGGAAATTCTAGGGGACCTGTCCTCGTGTACAACTGGACCATAAACTACCTTGATTTAGTGTTTATTTAGTTTTCTATTTGTATCCATGGATCTTTTCCTTGTTTTAAACTGGTTTTTTTATGTGTCATGTTTTGTAGTTCCTTTTGTTGCTTGAAACAATGGATTTTCCTTTCCTTTTAATATATTCATCCTTGAACTTGTGTAAAAATATTATTTGCATGATTTAGCATATTCATCAAGCTGAATAAGAAATTTTGTTCTCGGAGCTTTGAATCACTACCTTGTTTAACACTTCAAAGAAAAACTTTTATGCTCATTTCGCACCACGAGTTCTCTACTCCCGCAACCAACTACTTTTGTTGTTTGAGAATTTTTTTAAGGAAACCACCTTAAGGGCACATATGTCTCAAGTATTGGCAACAAACACATACTATGAGCTTTTCTCGTGCTAACTATTCACAAACAAGAAGCACTCAGTACCAAATCGGACATTCACCGTTGGCTTGTCTATATAATTGAAATTTAATTTCGTCATTGTTTGTCAACCCTTCAACACCATTTACTTAGTTGACAAGAGCGAGTTTTAAAGTAAAGGACATACTATGGAAGTGATATTTGGGTGGATAAGTTTTAGGTCCCTTTTCTATGGAACACCGAGTAATGAATTTGATCTTTCCTTGGGTTTGAGTTATTATCATGACAAATAAATAGGCAACTAGCAATAAACGACATAGTTACCAATTTCGCCGATACGCTTCAATGTGAATTTTTTTGGACTTCCAAATTATAAGATCCAATTTGGGCACTTTTCTAATATTTTAAAAACCAAAAAGAAAAAGAAAACCCTTAAAAAAGCACAACAAACCCTAAAAGCTGTGTATAAACGATGTGAAGGGTTAGAGAAGGCTAAAAGAGGAGTGTTTAGTAGTGATTTTCAGCTAGAGTTTAGATCAAACCATTCATGTTTGCAGCGTGCACACTCTGCATGGAAATACTAGGTTAATTATGCAATTTTCAAGTGGGCAAGCAAAACATTGATAATGGTCCCGATAGGGTGTTCAATGGCCCTAGCATTTTTTTCAACAACCTTGGCCGTTGTTCGATGGCACTGAAGCAAAGCAACATCTTTTTTATTGGAACACATTATTATTTTGATAAAAAATTTATAAAGATGATTACATTAAAAAGGGCGGTCAGAAAGAGTCACAACCCGAAATCTATATCGGTAAAACACATGGGTCACCACAAAACAAAAATTCATGTGGGCATACAAAAAGCCAAATTACAAAATGATAGAAGGCTAGAGTCAAACACAAGCATGAGCAAAACATTAGGGGGTGGCGGATTGTCCCGAGGTGGGAGAGCACCTAAACCAAATGGCTCATCGGTCGATGATGATTCGCTGTTTGAGAGTCTTGACAGCCAAGAGGGACCATAATTTCCCAACTAGGTGACATAAAACCTACTAGAGAGACACCACTTTGCACCAGAGAGGGCCAATGAGACGAAGTAGAAACATAGTGACCAACAAAATGTTTCCCCCAAGGTGGTGGCAGACTCCAAGGACCCTATCATGGAGGTGGTGGGGTAGAGAAGTGGCTGCAAACTAGGGACGAAAGCCAACTTTGCAAATGGCTCCACTTTGCCTAGAGAGCCCAACTATGGTGGATTTGACAAAACCTGATTCATGGTGCAAGGGGCGCTCCCCCAGTGATCAAACAACTCCTACAGATGGTGAAACTTTGAAGCCATCTTCTTGGCATGTGCTTGTGTTTGTAGGCACATAGAAGAGATAACATTGATTTTATCATTAAGTTGAAAATGTTGAGAAATATCTTCATGATTAAAAATAGCAACATTTCTAGCTTTTCCATAATTGAAAAGGAATAATAGCTCTAAAAATACTACCACAAAAAGCTATAAAAGTAGGCCAATGAGAAGGGTCCACCGAAAAAGGTCAACTTCCACATAAAAGGCTGGGGGTGATTAGGTTGAAAGAAAGAGTGGATCTAAAAGTCCAAACATCTTGAGCACGTAATAGTGCTAAAAGATGTGTTTAAATGTTTTAGGTTGGGCACAAGTAGGACACTTGGTTGTGGCGACACCAATATGTTTAAGCCTTTCTCTTAACTAAGACCTTGATTAACAAAACACCACAAAAAGTGTGTAATTTTAGGCTTTGATTGAGAATTCAAACTCGATTAAGGCACACAACTCAGGATTGAGGGGAGGAATTCAAGCTCCAGTAAGAATTCAACTTTCAGAGGGTGGGGGAGAAAGGCCTCATAATTTGATAGAGCAATCATGGGGAATAGCTTTAAAATAGGGTATCCACATTCCATTGCCAATTGTGCCACTAGGCAACGATGATTGAAGACCGAGCTTGTGCAACATAACATCCGGGAGGAGTTCCTAAACTTTTAGAATGGAATGAAGGACTGAATTGGCTAGTTTATATTTTAGTGTATGGTCAAGCTACAATAACCAATTTTTGGAATGGATGAGGCTCTAAATAGAGGCGATTCCCTTCGATATAAGCGAAGGGCCTTAATTCCAAGAGTCTCCGCCAAGGAAATGCAATTTCTGTCATAGTTGGCAACCTAGATGTTGTGGATTGTTGAATGAAAGCCCGGATTTGAAGCCATCACCAACCCAACATAAATATGGTTTGACAACTTCAAAAGCTTTTCACATGCTTTTAGCCATGAAAGAACTCTCGATTTTAACCGACACGTAAGTGATCAACAAGGTATGAAAGCCAATCTTCTTCAAGCAAGTTTTTTCCTAGGATGCACCTGTCGAGATGCAATGCCTTGAGAGAATTTTCCAAGCCTCATTTCCATCAATTGCTTTAACAATCCATTTGGCATATAGAGCCAAGGTTTTCCTATAAACATCTCAGTAACACCCATATGATAAGAATTGCAGGAGCTTTAACATAGACTTTAACTAAAACAATGGAGTTGAACACACATATATTATTTCACTCTATATCTTCAGAAGCTATTACAATGGCTATTATATAGCCAAACCAATAGTTGAACCACCTCCTAATAAATAGGAGGTGTTACAAACTTACAACAAATAACTGAATACTATTCATGGGTATAACAATATACACTAAGATAAACAACCCCAAATAACAATCTAACCAATTTAACCAAATGGAGCACTAATAATATTATTCCTAACATTCCCCCTTAGTGCGAACATGGTGAAAACCTCGCATTGTATTGCAACGCGCCGCTATGTAGCCTGCTCATGATCTGGATGGTTTCTAGGACAATACCAACAACCTCGGATGGTTTTCCAAGTGGTTAACCAACAACCACACAATGGATGGTTTTTTAGGACAATACCAACAACCTCTGGATAGTTTTTCCAAAGGGATTACTAACAACCACACAACAGATGGTTTTTAGGACAGAACCAACAACCTTTGGATAGTTTTTCCAATGGATTACTAACAACCACAATATCATGATGTTGCAGTAGTATCATCGGCTCTCATCACTATCTCACTGCAGGGAATAACATAGGAAAATCTGTTGAATTCTGTTGCTCATACACACAAACTGAAAACTGAAATGGAACATTGGATCATGTTCCCCCTCAATGTGAAATTTCCACTTATTGAAAACAAGAACATTGCAAAACCATAACACACCACAAAAATGCCACCACAGCTGATATGCGGCCCCGTCGTTGGCGACTAAACGAGAGGTCAGCGGATGACCTCCAACCTTCGATGCCTCCATCCTCCAAAGATATCATGTCTGCTTAGCTTAGCCGGATTTGATCTTGAGTTCAAATATAACTCGACGTCGGGTAACACCGAAAATGCATTCGTAAGACAATTTTTATTTTATTTTGACAACTAGACTCTTTTGACCAGACAATAAACAAATATCTTAAAATCACCTATTTGATTTACATGACAACAATTTGATAATGGACTTTTTTTACAAATACAAAATGACTTTCAAGATTGACTAACCATACGACGTAAGATGACAATTTATTATTGGACAATTATAACTAAATCCTAAACACATACCATTGGCAATAACCGACTTTAATTATACATACATTACTTAGACCCAACAAAAACATATCACATAGAAAGTGATATTTAATTACTTCCTAGACTAAGTGATCTACACTTTAGAAAAGGAATGACTTTATATAAGACCTTTTAACCAAACATAAAATCATGAAAATATGTATTTAAATGACCATGACTATAATCTTTGCCACGTATCAATAAAATGAACTACTTTGACTTGCCTAGATACTAAAACCATAAATTGATTTCCACAGAGAATAGGTTGAGCTCGTACTTCAGTTGGACCTCCATGCAAATAATAACCACTCAATGCCGTTATCTAATCCAATCCAACTACAAATTGGAGTGCACTTGGAGACTGTGGTCCAAAACTGAAATAAATATGCTCGTTTTAATGTCGTTCATGCATAAAAGGAGAAGATCAGACATCAATGGACAAATGAAGACGTCGTGTGTTGATGAACTCAGATTACGGTGGATGCTCAAGTTTGTCATAGTAAGCACCTAATACAATTGACTGCCCATATGATAAGCAATCACTCGAATACGGATTTCAAGGAGGCAAGAACAGATCAAAAAATCTACAAAGGTCAAGGCCAAATCTTGCTACGTCTTACAAAATTGTGCAATAGTAATCCACACGAATGCTCAACAGGTGAATAATGTGATCCACATGGCGTTGATTCTTGTTTGACACAAATTTTGTGCAATTGTTGGAGTTGGAGCCGTTTTGGAGAGTCTCGTTGATCTGGAGCAGTCCAATAACAGATAGTCAGCCTTATCATTATCTCGTCTAGCTACCGCAGATGTGATAACAACATGATTGATAGAGAAGTGTTGTTTGAGTAGAAGCTAAAAGGTTGAAAGAGAAGATAGATCAGAGAAGACGCCTCTTATAATATTCGTAGATATAAAGACCATAGGCACCAACGACTCATACAAGAGGATAATGAGACAGAACGCACTGGTGTAAGAAGATTCAATCAAAGTTCTCAGATTCTTCGTAAATTCTTTTACATTCTCTTGTCTTCCTTACAAGACTCTCATCTGGATCGATCCTGCTCTGATACCACTGATAAGAATTGTAGGAGCTTTAACACATACTTTAACTAAAACAATGGAGTCGAACACACAATATATTATTTCACTCTATATCTTGTAGCTATTACAATGGCTATTATATAGCCAAACCAATAGCTAAACCACCTCCTAATAAATAGGGAGGTGTTACAATAAATAACCCGGAATACTATTCACGGGTATAACAATGTACACTAAGATAAATGACCCCAAATAACAATCTAACCAATTTAACAATAACCAAATGGAGTACTAATAATATTATTCCTAACACCATACCGTTTTTTCGTGACGAAGCCAACAAACATCTCAAGCGACACAATGAAAATCCATGGTTTATTAGGCATTGGTCGAAAGAAAGTTCTGCAGAAGCTTATGGCGGACTTGTTATAAGACGCCTTGGAAGGGGGCCAACAAGAAGAGTAATACACGTGAGTGGCGTAAAGTACCTTGGTGCAAACCTAGACTTTTCTAGCCAAAGAGGGAATGAGTCTCCAAGAAGGTGACTTTCTTCTTGACCCTATTCGTAACATGCTACCATAACTCAAGGGTGCTATGAAAGGCAAATGGAGTACCTAAGAATTTGAATTGTTCTCCTCATTGAAGCCACTTCCAAGGGTAGTTTTTAAGCCAATCCGGCACGGGGAACATGCTTTTGTTGTAACATAGAGACTTGGTCCATTCTCGATTAGAGCTAGAAGCCTTGTAAAAATATCAAGACAATGAATAGCTTCCTTGAAAGAGGCTTCATTTTCAGCAAATGTGAGAAATAAGTCATCTCATGTGACCATTAATGAGCCATTAATGAGATGAGTGGAGTGATCTAGAAGAAAATGCCCTGACCAACCCCGGGAAGCTCGATGGGAAAGTAAATATCCAAAAGCTTCAAAGAACTAAAAAAAAAGAGCGTAGGAGCTACTTTGGACAACCCTTTCGGATAGAGCAATAGAGACCAAAGTTTTCAAACTTGTGACCATTGATGGTTAAACAGATGCATCAAAGAAGAGAGTTTGTACAACCCGAAGAAAAGCTTTACCAAGCTTGAAGCATGGTGAGGATGAATGGCCATTTGATGCGATCATGTGCTTTCTCAAAGTCCAGCTTTAAGGACAATAGTTCGTTGTTAAAAGGCACGGGCCATTCCATACCTTCTAAAACAACGATATTATCAAGAATGTATTGTCCTTTGATAAAATTTGTTTGCTCAAGCTTGACAATAGTTTGGAGAATGTGGTGAATGTGCAATGCCAAAGCTTTAACAATGATTTTGTACGAGACATTGAGCAAAGTGATTGGTCAGCAACTGATAATGAGTTTTAAATCGCCTATCCTAGGTATGAATTTAATATATTTCCTTTATTAATGATTTTACCTAGAAATTGAGTAGATAAGGTCTTTTTGTAAACTTGAAGTAGGTCAAGACCGAAAAAGCTCCAACTGGCTTTATAGAACTCAGAAAAACTATCAATTCTTGTTGCTTTATCATTAGCCATGTATTTTTGAGCCGTGTGCTTATCAGAACAACTCAAGACATTTTAAAGAGCAATTTTTCGTCCCTTAGTTAAAGCTTGAGCCTAAAAAACCAGCTCATAGTGCTTGGGATGTGCATTAAAGATCTCAAGTGAGCTGGTAAGCCAATTGTGAGCTATTTGGATTGCTTTAGTCTGCCCTTTGACCTACTTGGTATAAAGGGATTTGAAAAAGTCCCTAGAGGCACAATCTCCAATTTTAAGCCAATGTAAATGAGCGCGGATCTAAGCTCCTCTCGGTTGCATGTGCCTTGCTAAGCTTAAGCTTATGTTGAAGTCCAACAGTTGGAGGTTACAGCTGAGGATCAAAAGGATTGCATTCCAAGCACTTTGAGATTCGTTGATATTCATTGCAAAGAACACAGTTGGCTTGCTTACGAACCTATGCTACTTGTTTTCCAAAGTTGTGGAGGAAGGCAACACTATGATTGAAGGCACCATTCCACCTCTTGGTTTAGCTGGCAGCATAAGGTGGATGTGGTGCCAAATTCCAAATCTTCACAATGAGCTAGATGTGATGTCCCCGTTTTTGAAATAATATAAATTGAAGGCTTCTTGCTCATCTTCTTTTCTGTGGCATGAAGAAGTTGAACAAGGGAGGAATTTGAGCTATATGTCAGATTTCTTTATTTGTATTAATGTTTTATTTTGTGTTTTGCCTTTCTAAGGCAGGCCGGCTGGGTTGGAGAGCTCCCAAAAGTGAAATTAGAAATTAAGACAAGCTTTTAAGAGGTCAGTCTTGGGGGTATTCTCCTCTAATGCTTTTGGTGCCACTACTAAGCTATAAAAGGGTTCGCATAGGCTCTATTTGTGCATTTTTGGCATATATGCTTTGATCTACTTTGGTTCTAGAGCGGTGCTCTAATCCAATTCCACTAAAGGCGACAATCCATTAGTGTGGCAAGCAAGGGAGATGGAAATCTTCCTTGTTGAAGATTGGAGGAGAAACCCTCCAATTTGGTGGTGTTGAAGACTATCTTGTTGGTTTGCAGCTAGGGCATCAAGAAGAAGACATATCAAGGGTTTTGGCATTGTTTGGAGCTTCTCCCTAGGGAGTGACATGTATAGGAGTGTGATTGGGTTTATTCTAAGGCACGAATTAACATTCGAAGTTGATATTTGGACTTCTCATATTTTATAAGGCTGATATATTGCATATTTGTTAATTGTTGGGGTTTAGAGACCTCATTTCCGGCCACTTTTATTAGATGTACTTTTGTTGTACATTATTTAAATTCTAGTTGGGTTTATGGTTGAGTTGCATGGTGGAAATTGCCCTGCAATATTGCTGAAGTGTTTGTATATGTTGAAGATGATTTCTATGGTGATTTTGGGCTGAAATACTACTCTTTGCAAGCTGCTGTCCATTAAAATCAGACTGTTGTACATTGTTGGTTTATTTTCAATTTGCTGGTATAAAAATTTGAGTTTACTTCCAATTGGGTTTGTGTGGATTCCTTGTTTGTGTAGTTTAGCCCTAGAAAGGGACATTATAGTGGTATCAAAGCTTCGGTCTTCCCAGCCTGAGGGTTTCATGCAAGAAGATAAAATGGCAGATAGAATTTTTGGTGATGGTAGATTCGAAAGGCTTGCCCTAGTGCAAGAAAGATTGACCACCAAAATGGCTCAGCTGATCCATACCATTCAGGTCCAAATGGTGGAAGGAACTCTTCAAAGGAAGTCAATAATACTCAGCCATCCAAAGTAGACAACATTGCTACATGGTATGAGGAGTATAGGGCTCTTCTAGAAGTTATTCGTGATGCCCTACCATTTTCCGAGTTTGTAGGATGGAGGAAAGATAGAGTGGGTATTGGAACTTGGTCCAAGCCCCAAGCCATGCACAAGGGTCTTGGGAAGGATATCCCAACCCTAGAGGAGAAGAGCCCCATCTTGTTGGCAAAGCAAGAAGAGGCTATGAAGCTTGATGAAGAGGAAGTCATGGTGAAGTTCGAAGATACAACTTCCCTCTATAGCAACCCTTCCGAGGTGACAAAGGAGGAAGATATCCACCATGCTAAGGAGGAAGAACCATCGCAGCAGCTGCTTATGGTGATGGATCAGCCTTTGGGAGCCCTAGAAGCACCCACTGCCATTGTCAAAGGTGATCTCTTGGCTGATTTTCCAAACAACACCATAGACACACAAGGGTTTGATGAAATTCTGAAGCATGAGCCTAGAAAGGAAAGAGAAATCATGGAGCATGAGTCCCAAGGTAAAAGTTCTTTAATATTTAATGATGTTTCATTGGTTTCTAATGGGTGTGTGTGGCTAAATGTTGAAAAGAAATCAGATTTGCATAAGGGTAAAGAAGATGCATTGGAAGAGGGTAATCCAATTGTCATTTTGGAGCATGAAGACAAAATAGATCAGCCCCTAATTGAGGAGGAAAAATCAGATCTGCAGGAGGTTTATGAGGAAGGGACCTCACTGGACACTTGTGGATTTTCAGCCTGCTGTAAATTCCAAAACAACAGCTGAGGGTAAGCCACTTGATTTATTTTATGATCATAGCATGAGTATATGGCATCACACTAGGTTACTACATTGCTTTGGTCATCATGAGGGCTATTCTAACAATGGTGAGAAGATGAAGGAAAATAAATGGGAAGAGAATCTTCCAAGCATCCCCTATAAGTTGGATTTTCATGGCAGCCAAAGGTATGATGATCATTCTCCATGTTCAATGCTCCATACTCGGGCATTTTCAGATTTGTGTCAAGAGGGGAAGCTCCCTAATGTCAGTCCAAAGTATGGGTGTACTTCAAATTTGTTGCTTCCATTTATGTCATATCAAGATATGAGTCATTATGGAAAGCATGCTAGAATTCTGGGTGACCTTGTTGGGAGGCATGCCCATGTAATAAGGGCCTCTTTTGATGCTCATGTAAATCTTCAGCTCACTGGAAATTTCAGGACAACCACCTATGGTAAGCAATTTCATCATCTTCTTAGCAAGGATTTGCTACATCACCTTCATACTATGTCTTTGCAATGTTTTGGTCATCCTAAGGAATATTCTAACCACTTTGTGAAGATGAAGGGTACCAAGTGGGAAGAGAGAGAGTTGGGTTTACAAAAATTGGGAGTTGAATTCAATTTTTCAAGGGAAATTAATGATATTCAGCTGGCTGGACTGTTCCAAACAGCAGTCAAAAGGAGGTCAATGAATGGAGTTTCCAACCTTGATAAGAAGCCAAAGGATACCCAAGACAAGCACCAACAAATTTGGGGAGAATGCAAGATGGAAAAGATCCCATTCGGTGAAGAAATCATGCGAATGAAGAGTGCTGATTCAAACTCAGAAATTTTGAATCATAGGGACATCATGAGCAGCCCATGGTATGTGAATATTTCATCTCTTGTTGCGAAATTTGTCATCTCAAGTATGTTGTCATCATGCACAGCTAGATAGGAAGGGCGATCATGTCTCATGCTTGTTGTGTCTTCCTATGGCACCACTAGTGAGATATCATCATGATAAAGGTATGGGTGTTGTCATGAGACTTGAGAAAGGGAGAATCACTCATTCCAAAATCAGTACTTGGGGTAAATTCATCTTTGTATGTGCCAGTGTAAGAAAGATGTCAAAAATCACTCTTGGGAAAGGTAAGCCTAATGGTTCTATTCCTATTAGATACTCCTTGCAGCCCTCTTTTGCTAAGTCATTGTTACATTGGGATCATCTAAAGAAGGATCACAATTGTGGGCAAGAAGAAGATGAACAAGGGAAGAACTTGAGCTATATTTCAGTTTTCTTTATTCATATTAATGTTTTATTTTGTGGTTTTCCTTTCTAAGGTAGGTCAGATGGGTTGGAGAGCTCCCAAAAGTGAAATTAGAAACTAAGACAAGCTTTTAAGAGGTCGGTCTTGGGGGGAATTCTCCTCTAAGGCTTTTGGTACCAACACTAAGCTATAAAAGGGGTCGCATAGGCTTTATTTGTACATCTTTTTGGCATATATACTTTTATCTACTTTGGTTCTAAAGTGGTACTCTAATCCAATTCCATTAAAGGGCAACAATCCATTAATGTGGCAAGCAAGGGAGACAAAAACCTTCCTTGTTGAAGATTGGAGGACGGAAAACCTCCAATTTGGTGGTGTTGAAGACATTCTTTGAAGACTATCTTGCTGGTTTGCAACTAGGGCATCAAGAAGAAGACATATCAAGGGTTTTGGCATTGTTTGGAGCCCCTCTCCTAGGGAGCAACTTGTATAGGAGTGTGATTGGGTGTCTTCTAGGGCACGAATTAACATTCCAAGTTGATATTTGGACTTCTCATATTTTATAAGGCTGATATATTGCATATTTGTTAATTGTTGGGGTTTGGAGACCTCATTTCCGACCACTTCTATTAGTTGTACTTTTGTTGTTCATTATTTAAATTCCAACTGGGTTTGTGGTTGAGTTTCATGGTGGAAATTGCCCTAGAATATTGCTAAAGTGTTTGTATATGTTGTAGATGATTTCTATGGTGATTTTGGGTTGAAATACTACTCTTTGCAAGCTGCTGTCCATAAAAATCAGACTGTTGTACATTGTTGGTTTATTTTCAATTTGCTGGTATAAAAATCTGAGTTTACTTCTAATTAGGTTTGTGTGGATTCCTTGTTTGTGTAGTTCAGCCCTAGAAAGGGACATTACACTTAATGGTGCCTTCATGTTGTAATAATTATGTGTTGAGGTAGAATTGATTGTGGCACTCGAGGCGGGCACCCACCATATGAGCTGGAAGGTGATGGTATTGTGATCGGAAAGCACAAATTCGTGTCGGACATAAACGACATTACATTGGATGGTCCCTTCATGTTGTAATAATTATGTGTTGAGGTAGAATTGATTGTGACACTTTGAGGCGAGCACCCCCATATGAGCTGGAAGGTGATGGTATTGTGATCGGAAAGCACAAATTCGTGTCGGACATAAATGACTGACTTGTCAAAATTGATAAAAGAAAATGTGTGTTGCTCAAGAAGCATGACACGATCGAGTTTTTTGAGTACCCTGTCATCTCCAACTTGAAAGTTAGACCAAGTGAACCAAGGCTGGGGAGTAGATGCATGCCATGACAAAAGAGGGTTTGCAAGCCCCACCAATTTTTAAATAAAACCACTCTTCATGTTTCCTAATACACCAACGCATGAGAAGGCCCCCTTCTTTATCCTTAGGATGTTCAATCATATTAAAGTCATTGCAAATAATCCAAAAAGCAAGCGATAATTTTTGGCTAGCCATATCCATAATGCCATCCTTTCCAAGCCATCATCGTGAAGCTTAAATATTAATAATACCAAAAAGTACCCATTAATGTTTAAAAAGACCCAAAAAGGTCCGATGCGACGGATCTTCCTCGAGACAACTATTAAGGGTGCAAATTGTGGAGATATTGATATATTGGCACCACTATGACCGTAATTGTGCAAGGTATGAAAATGAGTGAAGTCTGACACTATGCACTCTAATGTAATCATAAGAAGGAAACTCACAATTTGTATTTCCTGCAAACAAACAAAATCCAAATTCCCAATTTGATGGCATGTAAAATGCACAGAGAATCGTCATGAGGACTTTGTGAGACCTCTTACATTCAAAGAAATAAAATTCATGCAAAAAACTTGTCCATAATAAGTTCCCCTTGTCCATCTTGAAAATTAGAAACATAATCTAATGTTGAAAAGCTGCTAGATAAAAGTGGATAGTGGTTTAGCTTGCGAAAAATTCTCGATTGAAATGGAGCAGTGTTTAGCCCCTTTTACTTTCCTCGCGACTCGTTGCCACCTGCGCAGTGGATTATGAAAGTGGTGAGAAGGTTGAGAAAAATCGTGGAGGTCTCAACATCAAGAACTACTAAATGCTTAGAGCTGTCTTGGCTCTGCAAAGGTTGTGGATGAGATTGAACAAGGGGCACTAGTGCTGGTCAAATAGGAAAAATTTCTGGGTTACACACATCGTAATGGGGTTTATCGATGCTAGTCATTAACCATAGAAGGATTTTTGTTTCTAGCAGTGGCCTTTTTGTTAGCCACAATAGTCCAACCATCGCTTTTGGTGGCCACTTTAGGATTTTTGGTCATGGCGGCTTCTCTTTAGAAGGCATGGGTCTTAATTTGGTGGTCTCGGGGCTTGACACCTAAAGCAAGTGTTGGGTAAGTTGATCTAGGTTACTTTTTGCAAGAAATGCTCAGAGCCGACTTAAATGTCGATTCTCTTTCAAGTCTTTTGTCAAGCCAACCTCCCCATAGACCCGTTTGTTAGGATGAGTTGAGTAGAAACGGTCAGGTTAATGTCATATAACACATCCAATGGGCTTGACAATCTTTGGGATAAAACACTAGAGAGGAATTGGAAGGCCAGAAGCTCAACCCATACAGGGAATTTGAGGGAGACTGCTCAAAGACTTTAAATTCTCGAGTCCAGCCAAAAAAATACAAGAAGTATGTTTCTCAAGAACCAACAACTTGACTTAGCGAGAAGAGTTTGGACTTGCAAGAGCTCTTTAAAGGAGAAAAGGAAAAAAAAAACTTCGATAAGGTTCGTGATATTGGTGACATGGATTCCATTGGGCTCCTAGTGTAGCTTAATCTTATGTCTGAAAGGAATTTTCAAGGGAATATGATTAGTATAGTAGGCTGTCAAACAATTATTCTCATACCACTCAATCCCAAGCTCAATTGAAGCAGCATTAATCAAAATATCTCAAGTAGAGTTGGACTCATTACCTCAAACCTTGGGGACAAATTTCCTCGCACATTTGGGAGCCATTTTTGTTGTTCTCTGCAAGAATGGTTGCAATAGGCTAGCTAAGTGCCATATATAATGACTAAAAACGCCCTAAAGGCAGACTAAATGTCAAAATAAATATGCACAAGGTTTAAAAATCCCACAAGTGCGGTATGGAAAACCTAAGGTGAGTGACAAGACGACTGAAGTGAAAGCCAATATCCAAAACCCTAGCAGAGCCTAAGAGCAAAGGTTATTTTTACTCAGGATCAGTGTCTCGTTTTATTTTATCTGGGTATAGTTTTTAGGTTTTAAATTTTAATATTTTGTTTATAATATTCATGTGTTTAAAAAGATAGAAAAGCCAAAGAAAAGAGGGTAAAACCCTACCTCCCTGTTCCCTGCAATCACTCCTTCGTTGGCTGCTTTGACCTCAATCCTGTTGTCTCAACACTAGTCCGTGACTCTGGGATCGTCAACTACCTCGACACTATGGATTCATCATCATCTGTGACTCAACAACTATCACTTTGTCAGCACCACCCAGTAACACTGCCTTTTGCCCTGCACAGAATCTACAAACCTACAGTTACGACTCATGTCTGAGTCTGCACTTTGCCCTCCATACTTGTAAATTTTGCGACTGGTTTAGCCCTCCACACTCATGACTCCACTAGAACAGTTTTAAAGACACGCCCTAGGGTTTCTGTAGCTGCATTTGCCACTCTTTTTTCCCACGATTTTAGCCTCGAACTTAATGAATTTAGCCGAATTTTAACTCATGGTGAAAAATCGGAGAACATTGATTTTCTTTTCGAAAAATCAGTGAACCTTGTGACTCAGATGTGAAGTGTGGTAGTGATTTCAGCTGTGGGATAAAGATAATATAGTGTATGTTATCCCAAAAATATTACCATGTATTCAAGATACCTTGAGGAATCCAAGAGAAATCAATGTGACACGAGATATGTCCACAGCCAGAAAACGCTGGAGGTTAAAAATTGAATTGTCTAGAACAAGGAAGAAAGAGAAAGTCAGCACTGATACCTCAAGTAGATTAGAGGAACCTCGCAAGAATAAGGATGGACATCATAAACGAATATTCAGAATCAGTGGTATGATATATCATATAACTATCACAGATGAGATAAACCCAAGCTAAGACTAATGGCTTGATACGAGATCTTCTAAAAAAAAATTGAAGACTTGTTTGACCAATAACTTCACAAACAAAATCCTAATCTTTGCAGGCTTTATAATAGTTGTAAGAAATATTTGCAAAATTTGTTCAATGTTTTCAATCCACGAGTATTTGATTGATATTTGCTATTACAGATACTCCAGCAGGCATTTGATAAGCACGCACATGATAGAATGTGATGCATGAGAATTGTGTCTCAACATCTTGTTAAGTTTGTACCTAGGCTATCTTTTATTTCATCATTTGTGGGAGAAAAATGGGCTCGAAGGTTTGGGAAAGATCAGCATTTTGGCTCATATTGATGTGGGAATAACCATCTAGTAAAATGCCTTTGGTAGAGGTAGCTAATTTATATGGGTTTGTGGTGGTACAATTTAATAATGGGATAATATTGTAATTAGGTACTTTTCTTGGTTATTTATTCATGTATATTCAAAATTATTCAGTGTCCCGCTTGAGATAATTTGATAAGCTACTTGCCTTTCATTTTAAAAGAAAATACACTATTGCTTTTAGTTTTTGTTCTTGTTCAAAGAAATACACTAATGTTGATAATTGAGCAGCATAAGGTATAAATATTCTGAGTGAAGATTTGTTTATTATTCCAGATAAGATCCTTTGCATGCTTCCACCATAATTCTGTTTCCTGTTTTTACATTTTCATTCTTATCTAGCTAATACAAATTGCTTAACCTTCTAAATGTCTTTTTAAATGGGGCTTGCAATTATTTGGAAAGAATTGTATGTGCATTCTTCGAGTCTGATGTGACTTGCTTTCATGTGATAGGTTTACTTGTACATCAATCAGGGAGCATAAAGTCAGATTTCTAAGACATAATATAAAACTCAAGTTAGAGTGATTAATTGTATAGATTCTACCTTTTCTTCAGATCATTAGTGGCTAGAAAATGATTTCTTGGAGATAATCAGTAGCAGGCTAGTTTGTGGTATTATAAATTGGCTGTTGAAATCTACAATATGACGCGAGGACCGCCAATGCCTAAACTTCTGGCTAGTAGACTCTCATGCATCAGAAATGGCCAGATGGTGCTTCGTGATATTAATATGACTATGCACGATGGAGGTGCAATGATATTAACAGGGCCAAATGGTTCTGGAAAAACTACATTTTTGCGCGCTTTGACAGGATTCCTACAACCTAGTGCTGGGCATCTGTTATGGAATGGTCACGATATCACAAAATCTAGTATCTATGAGTTGTATAAAGTAGAATTGCATTGGTTGGGCCTTAAGGATGCAATTAAGAATAAATTAAGTGTTGTAGATAATGTAGAATGGTGGGAAGTGTTGGAAGGTAAATGCGGGAAGTCACGTAAGGCATTAGAATTCATGGGTTTGGGACATGTCATGAATGAACCAGCTCAGGTATTGTCTGTGGGTCAGCGTAAAGGTTGCAGTTGGCACGATTGCTTGCAATCCCTCGTCCAATTTGGCTTTTAGATGAGCCTTCTGTTGGACTTGATAGGGAGGGAGTGAAAATTTTGGAGTATATAATGGCAGAACACCGCAGGAAAGGTGGAATTGTTTTTGTTGCTACACACATTCCAATTAAGCTTGAAGATGCCATGAATTTACAATTTCCTCCAAGAATGCTAAAGCCTAAAACTGTAATGGACCTTATCTGAAGAATTATCACTGTATTATTCCTTGTTAAATCAAGTTATCTTTTGGCTCTTAGATTATTTGTCAACTATAATTTTATGGATTACAATTAAATTGAGGTTGCAGATATGGTTACTACAAATGACACAGTTTTCATTTGTTGTGATTCATCAACATCGTAGTGGTGTAGATTTAGCTTTCAGTTGGAATTTCCCTTATGTTAAGGAGATAAGTGCTAGCAGGGTTTTATGACCTGGAGACCCTAGAAAATACTATTTTGAAATTTTGATTTATTTGCGCCTCCTTCAATCTATATGAACTTCAAATATCAGCATCTTGCAGTTCATAGTTTGCTCCAACCTTTTAATATCTGTGCTATCTTGCATGTTGTCCGAGTTTTTAATGGCATGCTCAATGCCAGTGGTTTACGTAACTCCCTAAGGGAAAGATTGACTCTCAGCATTCAGCAACTCACAATAACATTGTCAGCTGTTTAAGAGTTTTTGGACTGTCTTCAGCAACAGGTATCTGCCACTGGCTTCTTCTGTACCTTGTGTTTTTATTTGATTTTTCTTTGAAGACCCCATGGACTTGGTCAGTGTGATGGCAAAACTTTTATGGGAGCATATGATTAAATTGTATACAGTCAGCATGATGCTCGATTACTCCTATTTGGCTGTCTTTATAAATGATCTGTGCTACTATTAGATGGAGGATTTAGATATCTCTAATATGTATGTTGAAATATCAGGAAATTTAGTATCACTTTCATCATCACAATACTTTAGCATAGAAAAATCAAGATACTTTTAGCATGTTGCCATGGCTAGTTGTGATTTTCAATAAATGTATATGACACTTGTGTCATGATAATGGTCTGAAATTCTGAATTATTCCTGCCATAACTAAATTGAATTGGGAAGGAAAGCAAACATCTACAGTGGATCTGATGCCATTATATATGGGAGCATATGATATCAGTATTCAGTATGAGACTTTGTGCACATTTATATGCCTTAGTTGTATGTTTAACAGAATACGTTTGTTTTAGATCCTAAGTTATCTAAAATTTACTTTATTCACTGATACAGGAGTTCCTTTCAAGTTTAGAGGCAAAAGGGAGAGGAACTCAATACATTTCAAGCATGTGGAATGTACAAATCTGTATTTTTATTGGTCTTGTATGTATGTGCTAAGGTGCCTCATTTGTGCTGTATAGAACATGTCCAAGAGTGAAAACCCTTTAGGGCTGCATCTCTTTCTACTCTGTACTCGTCAAGTGCTTGAGATACAGTTGAATGCATCTGATTTCAGATTCTCTAGCACATCTTATAGAAGCCTTCTCTAAAAGAGAATGTGATGATCCCAAGGTATATAACCAAAAATTAATAGCTCAAATGTAAAGATCACATTGATGAATGTCCATGATCCAAAATATGGATCTAATGGTTCTGTTATATTCCTAATTGTTGTAAATCATACTTGTAAGACACTTCTCATCAAAACATCAGTTCAAATAAGTTGCAGTTGCAAAGTCGGTATGGGGATGATCCAGACAGCTTCAATATGATGGAGTCACTGACTTCCATCTCTCGTAATGAAGGGGTTTGTCATAGATCGTGGGACTGCCGCAATTCACATCATAATATTTATATCAACATTTATCAAGTAGATGTATTTAAGATATTTGTGCTAGTAGAAGGCAGAAGACATCAGAGAAGTCGGTGAGGAGTTGTGAAATTGGAATTTTATTGCAGTTTGCAAGTTTGAAATTTTTTTCATGTTATCTTTGTTGTTTCTTAGTTGTTAGTGATTGTCCAAGTGTTGGATGGTTCCGAGGAGTGTTATAATAGTTCAAGCAATTGTGTGCAAGATTGGATAGTGTAGTAATTGATAGCTTTGTCCATGAAAGGCCAAAAGTGGTAGTAACTTGTACATTTGTGAACAACATAGTGGAAATGGGAGTGCAATTACCTCACCCATTTTAGTTTTTCCCATATTAGGTTTCTCCAAGATAATTCTTGTGTTCATGTTGTGTTTGATATTGCTTTCATACTTCTCGTCATGCATACCATAGATAGAATACTACTTAAAAACTTGGCGAGTTTAGAAAAACTCGCCAAAAATTATGCTAAACGAGTAACTCGCAGGAAAACTCGCCAAAAATGCAAAAAAACTCGCCGAGTATAGTTGGAATACTCGCCAAAAACTCACCACAAACTCGCCAAAGACAGCATTTCTTTCCTTTTTTGGATTTTTGGTGAAGAAAACACGAGAGAAAAAAAATTGCCATTTTTGGAAAGGGTCCGAAGATGTAGCAGCAAAAACTTGCATGTGCCATAACTTTCATTCTGTGGCTCCGTTTTAGGTGTCATTTTCTCTAAAAGTGCATATTTTCTTGAGCTCTACGCATTGATGGCAATATTTTTCTTATTTTCATAAAATCCATTTTTGCACCTTTTTGGACCAAGCAACTTCTTGCAATCTTCTGAAAGAATCATGAGCTTTGATCGCCTGTAGATAGATTAGTAATTAAAAATATTGGATAGCTTTCCAAAACTCGGCGAGTACTCGCCAAAACTCGACGAGTATTCTCTCGTGCTCGGACTAATCACACGAAGAAGCGCAACAAGTTGACTCAAAAAAGGCTCAACGACTTGGTTTTTGTGCAATACAATCTCCGGCTTTGCACAAAAAAAGTTGAGGCCACATCAGAGGAGCTCATTGATTTGGATGAGATAGATCCATACAGTGAGTGGACTGGGCAAGAAGAGGAAAACCCTGTGTTCACATGAGACGAGATTGCTTCTTTTGAGAGGGAGGTTATGGAGGAGAAGCACTAGCAGGACTCAGGAGATATTGGACTGGATGACATCTTTGGAGGTGATCTCCAACATGCGGCAGAGGAGCCACCAAAGACCACCATCTAGTTCCATGATCGACCCAGTTCGCACCTTCTAGAGGAGCGTGGAGACGTGGCTTGAGTGTGGGGACTAGTATCAGCCGGTTGTCGTATTCGCATGATGATGCGATTTTGTATTGTATTTGTATTCAAATCTAATAGAAAACACTTCTCCAACATTTTATGGGCTCATTTGATACATTTTGTAGCTATGTGTTGTTTAAAATTTATGTTTTTAAAGAAATTTGAGTATTTTTAAGTTGCCGAGTATTCCCGAGTATTGGCTGAATATTGGCGAGTTTTTGCCAAGTTTTTGTTTGGGGGTCTGGCGAGTTTTTGGATTTGGCGAGTTTTCCTACTATGATGCATACAATTCTATACATTTTAATTTCAGCACAATACATCTCTATTTTAGCAAGCAAATTGATTTAGAATAGTCATTTGTCGAGTTAGGGATTATAGGATCCGTGTTAATGAAACTTGGTATGGAATATCTGCCTAGTTTATGCATTAGAGCTAGTTTAGCATCAATATTTGTGGTTTTTTGTGTTTTGCGACTACATTGCGGTTTATGGCCGACATTAGAGCGAGTAGTGCTAGTGGTCATGGTATCCTAACACCCGTTGAAGAAGATATTTCCACAAGGAAGTGGAAACAAGAGATTTGGACTATGGATTCTTTTGATGAAGGAGATGCTCATGCAATCGGAGAGTGATTTCACAAGTTTGAAGGAGTAGCAATGGTCTCTTTTTCTATGAGCAAGCTTGACCGGTTGGAGTCTATCATGGAGATGTTTGGTGTTTCTATGGAGGTGTTGAAAGCAAGTAAGGAGGATGCACCCAAACATGAGGAACAACCCCATGCTTACTAAACTCCACCTCCTTTCAAACCTGAAGCAAAGATAAAAATTCAGCCATATAATGGGCACATGAATGTGGAGAGGCTAGGCTATTGGTTAGCCTAACTAGTGGTATAGTTCAGTTTGCATCAAATTAATGAGAGCCAACGAAGTTCTTTTGCAAGGTTAAAATTAACAAATCATGCATTAACTTGGTTTGAAAACTATGTGCATACTTAGGTTGTGAAGAGACTTCCTTCTATCCCCAAGTGGGATGATTTTAAGATGCTAATCGAGAAGCAATTTTATCTTATTTGTTAATGAGGAAGAGAGGTCTACGTATTGGTAATATCTTAGCTAAAAGTAAGGCTAAAGCACGAGTGCACAAGTGAGTGCCGCAACACGGATGCCCTGAATGGGAAAGGATATATCAGACCATGACATCTTGATGATGTATGTTGGTGGACTCCATAGTCATTTGAGGATATCAATTCTCTTGGTCAAACCTATAGACGTAGATGGGGCTTGTTCTCAAGCTCACTACATAGAGATGGACAAGAAAAATGCTCCATCTACCTCCCAAAACACTTCTAAGTAGCAAGGTGGTCCCAAGCAGATGGGGAAAGGAAAAGTGAAAGGTAAACATAACGCTATTTCCATTGCTAAAAAGGATACTAAAAGGTATTTATGGGAATTGTGATGTTAATAGTCAATCCAAAGAGAAACGTTAGAAGCTACACATGAAATTGCATCAATTCAAAAATAAGAAGGCAAAGTGGCTATGTGCTCTCTCCAAAGTGAAAATATTGGTTGCAACTCCAATGTGGATCACACATTGTCTTGTACCTCCATCAGTAGAGAGGTATGTTTGGGTAGTAGTGCTTAAGAGAGTGAGTTGTCTAAGTTTTTCCACATTAAAATTGAAATAAAAAAAACAAAAGTGGATGCACTTTTTGATATTTGTCCACAAACAAATTTGATAAGCAAGGGTTTAGTGGACAAATTAGGGATAGAAACTTACAATCATCCAAGCCCATATGCTTTGGGTTGGGCGAAGAAAGGTGTATACATCAAGGTAACCAAACAATTTAAAATTAAGTTTCGTATTAATTCACATTTCATTGATGAAGTAATAGTGGATGTTATGCATTTTGATGTGTGTTGTAGTGTTTGACAACTCTTGCTTGTATCTAGAATGTCATCTTCATGAGGAGAGCCAACTTATACTTTTTGGTGAAGGATCATAATAGCTACATCATTTCAGCGTACAACGGTGATTTTAGATTCTCTTTGGCAAGTGCCTCTCAAGCCTAAAGGTTTATTACCGCAAGTGGGAAGATTGTTTTGCTTCTTTTGAGAGGTATTCAAGATAAAGTGATGGCTGCATTTAAAACTTGTTTTACCATGTTTACTAACAAAGAGCAAAAGCGTAAGGGAGTGTTGGTGCAATAGTTCAAAGAAATCCTCCACAAGCCTATGGATTTGCCACCAACTAGGCCTATTGAGAATGAAATTCAATTGTTATCCGACAACTTGCTTTTGAATCTTTGGTTGTATTGATAATCTTTGAAGGATGCCAATGAGGTAAAACAACATATACAATATTTGATTAATCTTTAATCAAGGTGTAATCTGTCATATTACTTCTCCATGTGATTCTCTTATTTCGTTAACACCTAATAAAGATGGTTCATGGAGAACGTGTGTGCACTTAACAAGGTAACCAACAAGAATATAATAGGTAAACTCTCCCATGGATTGATGATTTGCTAGATCAACACCAAAGATGCCAAAGTATTTTAGCAAGCTAGATTTGAAATTCAAGTATCACCGAGTGTGGAATAAGGAAGAAGGCATTTGGAAGACATCATTCAAGACAAGGCAAGGGTTGTAATAGTGGTTGATTCTACCTTTCAAGCTATGTAATGCACCAAATTCACATGGTTGTTAAATGGGATAATGAGTTCGTTTATTGATTCATTTGTCATTGTTTATTTGGATGATATTCTTATCAACATGAGAACTTTTTTTTGAGCATGTCGATCATCTAAAACAAGTTTCACAATTTTGAAGGAGAACAAGTTTGTGTTGAATGAGAAGAAATGTGTATTTGTTCATCAATAAATTGTCTTTTTGGGCTATGTGGTTGGAGATGGAGAATTGAGGATTGATCTAGTAAAGCTACAGCCATCATTAATTTTCCAAGGCCTTCTAATGTGACTCAAACAAGGGTATTTGTTGGTGCGCTTCAATATTTGAGGAAGTTTATCAAGACTTTCTCTTCCATAGTCGCATCTTTCAATACCATTGCAACATTTGGTAAGACATTTACTTGGGGTGAGAAACAACAAGTTGCATTTCATATGTTTAAACAAAAATAAGCCATGCTCTAGTTTTAGGTTTACCTAACTCATAGATGCCTTTTGAGGTGGAGATGGATGTTAGTAGCTCTTCTCTGGGGTTGTCCTCCCACAAGGAGGCAAATACGTAAGTTACCATTCCAAGTTATTTCATGGCGCGACTATGAATTATTATATATGATACAAAATTGTATGCTTTTGTTCAAATGGTTTAGAATTGGAAGCACTATCTCATGGGTAAGGAATTATATGTAGGGATCACCAATCTCTCCAATATTTGCAAGCACAAACTAAATTTCAACAAGCTAGACACTATAAGTGGGTAGGGTTTTGCGACAATTTCATTTGATTATCGAATATAAGAAAGGTGTGAGTAACAAATTAGTTGACATATTGTCTAGACTTCCATTGCTTTCAACATGGGCAACATACGTTTTCTTGATCCTTTTATATGTGAGTCATATGTAAAAGGATATGAGCACGATGCAGATTTTGAGTTATAAGAGTAAGTTTTCAAGCAAAGAGGATCTAAAATGTTAGATTTGATGCCAAGAGGGGATATTACTCTTATAATGGGCTGCTCTACAAGATGGGTAAGATTTGTGTGCCTAAGGAGGGAAGAGTTTAACTAATGATGAAGCACATGCTTCAAAAGTTGCAAGACATTTTGGTGTTATAAATATTGTTGCAAATTTGTACAGGTATGTTTATTGGCCTAATTTACTAGTTGAAGTTACCAAGTTCATAAGAGAGTGTGTTTTTCGTAGTACAAACAAGCCTAATAACCAAAAGTTAGGTTTATATGTGCCATCATCCATTCGTTCTAAGCTATGGGAAATCATTAATATGGATTTTGTAGGTAGGTTTGCCTATGTCAAGGAAGGGGCATGACTATCTCTTTGTGGTTGTGGACCGGTTTAGTAAATGTGTATTGTTATTCCTTGTAAGAAGGCCCTCAAAGGTTGTAATGTAGTTGAGTTGTGTTTTGCTAATGCATGTGTTCGTTTTGGTTTTCCCGGTTATATTGTTTTATATCAAGACTTGAGATTTTTTGGAAAAATTTGAGCCATATTATGGGAGAAGATGGATACCAAGTTGAAACAATATACCGCTCTTTACCCACAAATTGATTGGAAGAAAAAAGTTGTGATAACAATATTGGTACAACTCTTGAGAGGGTATAATAGGAAGTATCCCAAGACATGGGATGAATATTTGGTGTATATTTAGTGTTCTTATAATTAGGCAGTGCATGCTTCTACTAGGAAAATTCCTTTTAAATCTTGTTTTAGCTACTTTCCTCCACGTGCATTTGATGGTGTTTTAATGCAACCACATGAATACATTAGGGAAGTGGATTTAGAGGTCCACAAAGCTAAAAAGGTTCATTGAGAAAATTTAACAAATCCACCTTCAAGTGTAAAAGAGGTTGGAGGAGTCTCAAGCCATGTACAAATCAAGGCATGTTTGTCATAGGATCGAGCACCGCTTCCTTGTTGGAGACAAGGTGAAGTTGTAGTTGAGTAGAGAGATACTTCAAGGTAAGACTCGAACATGTATCCTATTAGGTATGGTTCATTTGAAATTTTAGACCAAGTCGGTGAGAATGCTTTCATACTTGATTCACCTCTTTATGTGAAGATTTATTCAGATTGTCAATGTTGAGAACCTACATCGTTTTGAGTCTTCCATGTTGGACAATGAAGATGAAGGGATGTTGTTACCTTCAATTGAAGACCTCGGTCCGATAGGTGGAATTGGAGAAGGACACGGTGTTGTGAAAAAAGGAAAGGACAACACGTAGAGGAGTGCAAGAACATTGGTTGATTGGGTTAAAGAGACAACTACTCGGCAATGCCACATGCTATCCTAGAGAAGATGTGGGAATGAAGTTTCCTTACATAGTTCTTGAATTTTGTAGAGACTTGAAAGCCTCGGATCGGGAGGTATGATCCAAAATATGAATTTAATGGTTTTTATTATATTCCTAATTGTTTTAAATCATACTTGTAAGACACTTCTCATCAAAATATCAGTTCAAATAAGTTGTGGAAAATTCAATATGGGGATGATCTGAACATCTTTAGTATGATGGAATCATTGACTTTCATCTCTCAGAAGGAGTTTGTTATAGATGGCAGGACCGCAACTATTCACATATGGTTGTTGCACAACCTCCCCGGCATTTGTTTAACCACTTGTATTTGCAAGTGGAAGTGGCATAGCTTTCTTGGCAATCGCATAACTTCCCTGACGGTTTCGCCCCAATACAAAAAAACATAGGCAATAAGTGGATTGCAAATGCTTCCTCTACTCGACGATGGTTCGGTTGAGCTTCTAGGTAGATTACTAAGTGAGAGGGCATAAATACAAACTTTTAGAAGGTAGAAGACATCAAAGAAATCAATGAAGAGTCATGTGAAGTTGGATTCACATTGTAATTTGCAAGTAATCTTCAATGTTTCCTAGTTGTGAATGATTGTCTCGAGTGTTGGATAGTTCTTAGGAGTGTTATAATAGTTCAAGCAATTGTGTGCAACATTGGAGAGTGTGGTAATTGATAGCTCTGTCCATGAAAGGCCATAAGTTAGGAATTATAGGATCCATGATGATGAAACTCAATGTGGAATATATACCAAGTTTACTGAGACCAAACTGTTGAAGGACATGACCATATAATAGTTACCCTCCTTAATATTAAATAAAAATAACAATATTAAGCTATAAAACATTCCCTCTCTTGATGTTTATTCCTTCAGCACGCCTAGTGATATGCAAGATATGTATGTCTCGCCAAACTCTTGTTTTTTTTTGCAAAATGGCGAGGAACTATCCAAAGGAGTAGTAGCGACTTGTCATCTAGCATGTGACATCATATGTCCGTAGGAAGATTTGAAGAGTAGTTGTTCTTTAATTTGAATGACCCCAAGATATGATATATTGCTATATATATATATCGTTTTTATTGTTTCAAATGATAACCATTGTTGTAATTTAAATTAGCTACATCTTCTATTGTTATGGTTGGATCAATATTGAGAAGTTTTTGGTATGAATTTTGAAATTCAATCAAAATGGACTAGGATTTGGAAAATCCTCTCCATTTGGTTCTTAATTTGTATTATCATAGTTTTCATGTTGGTATGATTTGCCACCTTCAATGTTATGTTCTTTATATTGCACTTATTTTTTCCTCTTGTGTTTTTTTCTTCACTAAACTTTTCAATGTTTTTTAAAAATGGAATTTATATTGCACAACTTTATATGAAGAAGCAAAGCAAACGGTAGAACATTGAGGCACTCTCTCTATAATGCTATTGACTTCATTATTAATCAAGATCAATATTTATAACTATCTCTATATGGATATAGGGCCGATTAAAGACATTGGGGTTAAGCACAACACCACAGAGAAATAGATCGGCCATCCCCGTATCTAAATAGAGGGGAGCATCATCCATCCACCTCATATATCCAGAGGGATGGATTCTATGCACAATTCTAGAATCTATATAGAGGGTTGAACACCGCAAATATAGATAGAGGGCCCACCCTATATATAGATAGGGGCACCACATATTTAGATATAGATCTAGATAGAGGGGCCATGCCATATAGAGATAGGGGTCGAAATTAAATAGTAGGCATTTAACCTACCAACAAGATATTAATATAGGCCACTATGGGATAGGCTCACACCCCCACCCCATATTTAGACAAGGGCCCGATAACTTAATATACTCTATCTGCCCTTAATGCTATTGGCTTCATTATTAAGCAAGATCAATATTTATAAAAGTTCTTAATATTGGTCAAAACCAATTGTGCAAAAATTGTCAATTAAAACGGTTACTTTGCTTTATAGGTGTGACTTATATGCACAAGGGATGGAGTACTATGCTGAAGAAAGAGAGCCATAGAAATCACAATGGTTGTTCACAAATAAGTGATAAAGACCAAGTGGAAAACAAATTTTATTCAAACAATTTCAGAATCACTCTTTTCAAAAGATGCGCTCATTGAAAATTTATAAATAATCGAAACTTCAATTTTTCTATTGTGAACTAAAATTACGTAGTTATTAAAAGAGGCATGGCCTTGTTAAAAGATGCAGTGGTGGTGGCAGCCATGAATCCTCCAAAGAACCAATTGTGGATGAGCACTCTGTAAAAGATGTCGTCTCCTCCTCTAGTTATTTCTTTTAACGTTTCGGTGCGGTCGGGAGGGGGTAAAGAATCAGCTGCTATCGATGAAGCCAATACGTAAGAAGGTTATCTGTGAGGATTTTCCCAAGCCCAACACGCGGCAGGCTCAGATATCAGGGAAGGAAGTGAAAATGAGGGCACTACTGGCGAGAGAAATCAAAAGAGGACTCGAAGTGGAGATCGCAAATCCGACCCACAAGCTGGAAGACCGTAATAATAATAATGGAGGTGAGGATTGTGATGGTAATGAAGCCTCCTGCCTTAAAAAACATGCAACTGATGAGAGGCATACTTATAAAAAGGAGAGGTAAACAAGCTGAATGTCTCTGGAAACGAATGTTGGGCTCACAAAAGCTATATTATAGCTATGCTGGTTAGGGCCAAACTCTTCAACAGGTAAAAAATGTCTTCATTCCAGACACAGGCAGGGGTAAACTGTAATGACAGATCTGCGACTGATTTCCCTCCATTTAGCTCTAATAATTCCTGTTCTGTCCTATGTGCCATGCTACTCCAGAAAAATTAAACATTTTAAGGTGGAGGCCTGTAGAGACAAGTCTTGAACATGTGGCAGGCGGCCAAACTGCCGAGGAAAACCTTTCATTCTCTTTATGCATAGTGCTTTTTAAGATGTATATGATGATTATGTGTAATAGGCATAGATGTCAGGTGGTAGGGCGCCTTTACAAGCACATTGGTACTACAATTTTTTCAGCTAGTAGGAACTTGTAGAAGCCCTTTTGATTCTCTTTTGGGGTGCAAGATAATTGACAATTTTATGAAAGCTAACACTGTCCTAATCTCTTTGGTTCATCAGTGGTGGATTTTGTAATCTCGTGGGTGCTTACACATGTCCTTATTTTCTTTGGTTGATAATGGTCTTCTCACTTTTGTTCCTGGGCGGGCATAGTAGTGTTTGGAGAGACTCTATGAGGAGCCTTTAGATGAACTTCTTAGGTTTTGACTTATTAACGTGTATGACCTGACCTACTCTTTTGAAAATCTGGCAAATCATGATAATTTAGTATTGGAAGGTGGTTGCATCAGTGCCTAACTTTTTGCTAATAAATGTTTTTTATAGTCAATCATATAATCCCTAAAAATTAAAACCAACGAATCTTAATGTTAATAAATTGACTCAAATGAGCACTATTGGGTATAGACGATGCCAACAAAAACAAGGAATTTTCTCTCATATCTTGCCCTTATATTCAAGACACCATCACATTTGAGTTGAGCCAACGCATCTCATTCAAAACTAAATAAGATCTACATGGGATGTGGTACGAATTACCGGGCATGCGTATTTGAGAGTGTCTCTAGATGGATCGGAAACGCAACGAGGCTCATTCATGAGCTCCCACACAAAGATTGTGGGATTGTCTTTATAAGCCACGTTGATTATCATGTTACCTTTGTTCAACACCATCTGCCATCATAACATATTGTGAATAATGCCTCTTTTATATTTATTGTGAATATTGTGAATACTACCTCTTTTTTTTAATAGTAACCATCTCACCATTCTCGACCATGAATGTCCCACCACTCTGGTTACTATATTACATATAGTCCCATTTGAAAACCATTGATTTGTCCTCCTCAATAGCTTTAGGTGGAATCCTATCTTAGTAATAGTCGATGCCCTTTGTACCCCTCGGTACTTTCTTTTTCCAATGCCAATCTTGCTTATTTGAGGAATAGTGTTTCAAATCGTACATTCGTTAAAGGTATCCTTGCTCGCATCATCATTCAATGCCATACAAGCCAAGGTTACCACATTTAGACAAAGAATCTTAACCACACGGGCTACTATGCAACTTTACTAGCACCTCTGGTACCACACTGAAGCGGTGCCCTTGGTCTTTGAGTAAGTACCACAACCGTAATAGATGCTTCACTTATGCTGAGTGTAAAAAAAATGGTTAACAAAACAATTGTCAACGCCCAGGTCCCCACTTTACAAAACCCATTCCAACAAGTTGCACTTGTTGCCACCATCTTACATATCAATATGAAGAATTTCTGCTATCCTGCTTGTTCTCGGATGGTTAATGGTAAATAGTGATAGGAAAAAATGTTCTAACTACGGATGACTTTTGGCATTACTTAAAATGCAACTTGCATTCTACCTCATGCAAATATAAATATGCATTGTACTTGCTATTAAATTACCCAACTGACCCTCTATGGTCCACGACCTTCGAAGATGTAAGACAAGCTCATTTAGGGATGCCTGCAAGTGCTCCTACACAACTACAAACATTTTATGGGCATGCATCTTTCTGTTCATAATCTTCTTGGCAGGCCAAAAATACACATCTCCCTTTTACAATCTCCTACAAATGATTAACTTATACACATTCTTTGCACATTATTTATACACCGGCCTCGAATCACAAATCATCTTACATACATTATGCCTCTCGAAACCTTTTAACTCCACCCACAACCTCTCTATTACAAGGTCATCATGTTGGATGCTTATTATTCTACTACATATACATTATGTGTCATAATTACTTACCCACACAGAACAAAGTTTGTAACAAACACTACATAACATACCAACCTACACACCGCAAAAACATGAAATCCACTAGACACATGTTCCACTCACACACCCGATCTTACCTTCTGCATTGGCAATCTATCATTGGTGCGTGCTTAAAACCTTTATTGTTGATGGGTTCAATCCAAGGAATTGTCACGTCTCCTTGACAAATCCCATCATTTGTATTTTGTGCATAAAACAACTGTTTTTGTGCCCCGTAAACATCACATATCAACTTGTGTTGGCCCTTTCTTCCTTGCATTAATAGGTAGGGGTGGAAAATTATTGGTCGATATTTAGATGGGCCTCCCTTTGTTGTAGAATTAGGCAAAGCCCATGTAAAATTCAAACCTTCTACTTTGCACCATCCTGGCTGGAAGATGGGTATTTTGATAGAGACCACCAACACGTTGATACACAATGCCTAATTTCAATTCACAATACACTAATGCAAATCTCACATATTCAATTTTTTTAGCAAACCTATATGCTTGTGTGTTATTGTTTTCCTTGCCCACCACCAGATTGCCCACACCTAGATAACAACATTATTTATGTGATCTAGCCCCACACACCATCATTTTTGTCATTCATCACCGCCTTTGTTTTCCTTGTTCCACATGTGCATGTGGGGTGAACTTGGACATTAAAAGCTTCCACCACTATGAGTAATCAAATATTCATTATATATCAAACACTTTTTTAGCTTCCATGTTAATTTGGTTGGCTAGGTTTTTCCCAACGTAGGAAGTTTTCTTGTGAACTTGACATACCTTTTATCTCATGTCTCTTAGTTGTTTCTAACTAACCAATACTGAGGCCAAACTAATTGTGTTGGTTGTTAATCCTGTAGGTACGTTTGTCACCATGCCGCTAACATTGTACCTATATGTAAATATGTGTGTGTAGCTATATTTGTAAATAAACCAACCCATGCGCATGAACTTCTCTACGTAACACTACGCCTAGACACTTTGCTTACCTTACACCTTAGCCTACGAAAAGAACCAAAAACCATATTATTTACACCCAATTTTCCCCACCCTCGGCTTGCCTACCATCGGTACCACTGCCACCGTAATTACACAAACATGCTCACCTAATGCGTTTTTATCCTTCTCCCTACTTTAACCCTACCTACATTCCATGTTGACGAGCGGAAATGTGTCACCCTTAGGCCTAACACGTTGGTATTTGATCATGGGCCCCATCCTACAGAGCTACCTATTCTAACACAGGGTAAACAAGTATTTATTACAGCAGTCGTGCCACTTTTATAAGCCACCCATACTCGTGCGAGCCAATACATGTATAAGAGGCATATTATAAGTTCTTCCCAGGACATTTCATCCATAGTGTGCTACTTCTCCTGTCGACCCCAACACCTAGATATCCCAAAACCACAGAGACTTTGTAAATAGGGTGCATGTGAGTGGTCTATTCCGATAGAAACTGAATATCTTGCATGAGTGGTGTGTTGCATGGTTTAATCATGTATTTAGTACACATTTATATTGTTATTAGTTTTCCGTAGGTCGAATAACTTTGTTTGTGCATTCCTAATTAGGTATGCAACTTCTTAATACCCTTTTTATTTGTATTACCAAGGTTATTTTTTAGCTACACCACACTTTTTAACTAATACCACAGATGCAATTAAGGAAACTTGAAGCTACTTGTTACCAAGTTGGCTCTTAGGTACTATTTTATGTTGTCTTACATGGGATAAGTCTGGTGTGATCTCTCGACCCCCATCTCTCTATATTCTTGGAGTTCAACGATTTAATCACTTTCCAAGTTGCGAGTTGATATTTTCATATCAAATCCTCACACCTACGACTTGGGAACATTAGTGAATCTAATCCACACAACAACACAATGGTTTTTTTAACCATCTATCTCAAGCCAATTAATAGTTATAATTATCTAATTTTTTTTTAAAAATAAATTAAACAACTCAATCTGTTGAGGAGCCAATACTTACCAATGACACCTAGCATGAAAACTCCCATGCATGCGGGCACTACTATTGTTTTGATCATTACCTAATGGCCTCTACTCAATGCAGAGATATAGAAAGGGAGGAGATAGACCTTCTTGTTCTCAAATGGTTAATGGTAAACAATGCCACAAGAAAACAATTATAAATACATATGATTCTTGGCATTGTTTAAAATACAACTTCGGTTCAACCTTATGTGAATATAAATATGCATTGCACATGATGTTAGAGTAACCAACTTGTTCTATATGGGAAATGACTTTCGATGATGCAGTTAAAGCTTTGTTATGCCAACTTGCAGATGCTCTTAATCAAAAAGATACAAACACCAATGATGTGTGCAAACTTATCAAACAAGTGCTCTTCCATGGGTTCAAATTCATCCTTTCCATTTTGATGTGTACCTACAATAGTAAGAAACAAATATCATGTATTGTACACAACTTAGCTACAAGTGAATATGATGGAAGCCATGTAGAAATGTTAACATGTTTTTGGGAATATTCAGAATAAGATCATACAACATGCTTACAAGATATATATACATGCCAAATAGTGGCACCTCGTAATATAATGCACATATTTGTAATAATTCCCCTCTTGTAAATACAAAAACAACTATACACACTTCCAAACCTGTAATATGATGTAAACATTTTATAGCAATGCACTTATTGCAAATGCAATGCCTATAATTAATAAACATACACAAATCACTAATATAGGTTCAACCTAACCGCCACACACAAGGCATTTTACAGTTGTTTACATTAGAATATAGTAACCCTATATACCAACCTTACCCATATGTACGTGTATATATACACACATACGTTTGTACACACACATCCACGCACGCGCGTACGCACACACACACATGCATTTGCCTGCAAACATATAAAAACATTCATATCACAGAATCTTAAATATCTATCTACATATACAAAATTAGGGTGTCATTCGTACATAGGAAACACCCTCATCTAAATGGACACTCAACCTTAAATTACCGGATGACAATATATTAGCTCCAATTTGACTATATGAACAAGACTGACTGACTTATTTGCGTGCTTGAATAAATATCTCATTCACATCAATATTAAAAACCGAGGAGCCACCTAAGACAACCAAAAACATTCTATGCTAAAATATCAATCGGCGTAGACTTGCTCCTTAAGGAGCGACCACTAGTAATAGGCATCTTATAATAACAATCAAGGGTAGTGGTGAAGGATTGTAAAGTCTCGAGTTAACAATTAATTTTCTATCATAATTTTTAAATCTATTTGGTTATTATAATTTTTCTTTATGTTATAAGAAACCAATTGAAAATTTGTATTATCTTGATTATATGGTAGATTTTAGAGCTCGCTTTTATTTCTGCCAAAAAGATTTCTTCACACCTAATATGGTGGTGCAATTAGATTGACAACATTTATCACTAATCAATGGAAAATTTGTAGAGAAAATAATAAAATTATTAATCAATGTGTTGTGTGTCTTGAAATTCATATTTGAAAAAAAAATCAATATTTTTCAAATAAATGTATATAAGAAATCTCAACTAATCATTAAAAAATGCAACCTTATTTTGAAATACTATATTTGATCTAAACAATGTTTAAATTGTTATCAACATTAATTTGAAGTAAAATCTTATATTTAATAGAAAATGAATTTGAAGGAGGTTTGAAAGGTCATGACCCTTACATTAGCAAACACGTTATCAAACCTATTGTATCTCAAACAATGATGAAAATCAAAAGTATTTAAATGGCGGACCTTCTGATGAATGCCGCATGTTTAAGATATCACCAAACCACAATCTGCAAAAAGAAGGATTATAATCAGTGAAAACAAACTGTGCAGCTGCAATTTTTGAGACATGCAGTTTTGCATGCTTGTGCATTGCCTCTTCCCCATATGGAACACCTTTATCCTTGGGCAAAGATTTATTGCCGAGTTGTTGAAAACCATCCGTGGTGCCATTTATAGTAGAGCATTGCAACGGGCTAAGCTGAGCACAACCACTTGACCACCACTGTTCTAAACTCCAGGCGCCCTGGTCTGCTGGTTTGAAGCCTTCCAAACAGCCTCACGACAGAATATCATTGCTGGTTTTTTTTTTTTTATTAGAGGAATCATTACATATTACAATTTTAGCATAGTCTCTACCAGTCTTGGTAAACTTTCCCAAACACTTAAATGTTTCATTCTTCTTCAGTTCTGAACAAAGAAGCCTCCATCTTGTATCGTCAATTAACCCATATATCATCATGCCACCATTCTTGTCCAAAACTTGTCTCACGCATATTTGTTGTGCTATACATAAAATATATGCTTGTGCGAAAAATCTGTTGAAAATACTGCTGATCTAATGAAGTTGTCGCGAGGAAGGCCCCTAAAAGAAGCATTTCGCCACGTTCCAACCAAAATAGAATCCGCAGCCTGCTGCCCCCAAATTCAGGCCACCACCACTGCACCAAGCCAATTTTTAGAAGATAAAAGTCAAAAACTTAATTTTAACAAGCTATAATAAAAGCAACATAAATTTTGAATGGTAAGATAAGTATCGGAGATTTACATCTTCTTTGTGTTCCCTTTCTCTACCAGATAACTGGAAGCAATGTTTCTTTTACTAATGTTTCCTTATGTAGATGAACAGAAATGATATGCCACTCAAGATGAATGACTAGGAATTTCTATTTAGCGTGCTTGATTTTTTGTCTTGACTGACCGACATTGGACAATTTCATGTAATGCGACAATTTCATGTCGGTTGATCCGCTAAGACGCTGCATTAGATTTGAGGTCTCGGGTTGGGTTCAAATTAACCTGCAACTGAATTATTGGTGTGGTGATGAAATAAAAAAGTTATCATCTTTGTGCATGCTTGGTCGTAAAGTGGATATTTATTCCCCACACCCTTATTTAATCTATTACTATTCTTTAATTTTTTAAATAGATTTGGATTCCACTCCCATATCCATGGTTTATATTATTTATTACATTGGAGACGTTTCTTGTGTCTAGAAACTTACGAGGGCTCCCACAATCTCAACCATCCACTTTGAAGACTGTATCGATGATCTTATAGCTGATTGCAGACGTCAATGTATTTCAGTCGGAAATTCGTCCATGTTCCAGCATCAACCAAACTTCCGCATTTTACATACATGTTGATAACCTTATTTTCAAAAAAAGAGCCACTGGCACATGTAAATCCCATTTAAGTAATGAAATAGTGGATTAGCTTACACTCTAAAAGAACATTCTTAGGAATGCAAGTCTGCAATAGCTGGGAATTTGTAGTGTTTTTCATTCTGCCACAACAAAACACCATCATCATCTTCGTCAGGATCTGATTTCTCAAACGTGGTATGATGATCATTTATTTTCTTCTGTGATTTAGCCAAGATACTTGGTTTGTTGGTCATCATATCGTCGAGTTTTTTTCATGTAATTTTCACCTCCCAATGTTGAACTTGAATAACATTAGCAAATTGGTTACATGTGCTACGAGAGGTTCAAAAATATTGACAATATCTTTGAGGGCAATAACGAAACATGATTAAGAGAAGTCAAGGGTTATATTTGGTAACTGTTTACGTTTATTTTGTGATTTTAGCCATAAAATACTTGCAAACATTTGTAATAACCATCGCATGTGACATGCATATTTAAAATTTTACCGTCATTTTATATATACATTTATATGTAAATTATAAAAATATATCTTTAAAATAATTAAATAAATATAGAATAATTGCTATATATATAATATTGTTTTGTATTTTTGAAGCACAATATTAAAAATTACTATCGCCTTCAAATTGTGTGAGTAGCATAGGTGGTTGTCAAATTTAACCCCTAAGAGAAGCAATGGCTCCTTACGTGGGTAGAGATGTTAAAGTATAATTTTGTTTCATTATTACGCCAAAGACTTTATTTTTAGCTATAAACCTACTTGAGTTTTGACGTCCATACCAACAAGCAACAATCTCGACCATCCACCTTGCAGGACGTATCAACGACCTCTAACTGATCTCGGTTGTCCACGTATTTCACTTAGAAATTCACCAAAAAATCCCAAAACCTTGTAACTTTATCTTGCTTTACGTGTAGATACAAAACCAACTCGATTAACAATGTACAACAATAAATAGAAAGCAACAATAAAAATGACCATGAAGGACCGATAACATAATGAACCCTCAATACAATTTAGCAATTTGTAACATACGTTGACTTTGAGATTGAACCAAGAAATGTAAGTTTACCTTTTACATATTCATTGACAACACCTTGCTTTATAATATATCTCTAGACTATATTGCCACGATGCCCTACACACCGTATCTCCTTTCTCTTTCTAATAATTGACAAAAAAACTTGTTACATATGTGCCTCACCACCGAATATTCTCCTCTCCGGATTGTTTCTCCTCCCTCTAACCCCTTCTTCTATACCCCTTTTCCTCCTCTTATGTTTTGCTCCATCAAAATCAACCTCATCTTAACTTCCCCTCTAGAAGTTAACATGATTGCTAGTTTATTGTTTATATGGTTATTTCATTAACGTTCTCTTTTATAATTGATGAATTCATGTAATTTTTCATTAAGTTTTTACGCCGAATGATTTTTCTAAATGGGAATGAACCCACCCTACTCAGACACTTGACAGTTCGATCAACGCTGGAGATCCCCCTGCAGAAGATGTCGAAGCATGGACATATTATAACCATTAATCACAGTAAAAATATAATATCATTTGTAATACCTACAAGTAATGCATAGTCATAGAGAAACAGAACCTGATGTGTGTGCAGTATATTAAACACGGCTCTGCAAATGAGATTTGGCCGTGAAAAAGTACCAAAGGAACTGATTCAGAGCATAGATTCTGTGCACATTCCCATGTTTTCTCCCAATCCATGCATCTTACTATGTTGTAAAGCGACAAATTTGAACAAAAAAACAAGGAAAGTCAATCTCCAAATGAGAATCTGGGCGAAAACCCCACAAAAATCCTCATAAATCCTCTGCCATGGTTGTTGGAAGTTTGGACTCCATTCCTCATAAATCCAATATATGCAGTTGGTATTATTTCCACTGCAACTGATGTTTTTGATGAGGGACAAAATAATTCAAACCCAAAGTGAAACTGTTGATATTGCACTTCTGGTGGACTACTGCAGATGTGGTGTAACTAGTTATATGATGGAAGAGAGGGGTAATCTACAAACTTTTCATGTCCACCCAACTTCCAAGCACAGAGTCATTTTTGTGTTGGGTGGGCATGATTTTTGGGATTAGGCTGCTGGCATGCCACAGCCTAATCTGAAAAGACACCCCGCCGACCTACTGCTTAACATGAATTTCTAATTTTCTTTTCACTGATTGACAATTGGCACATGTTTAATTATTTACCATTCCCGCCCTCTCCTTTGAAAAGCACCACACATACATTTGGCATGTAGACACCAATTTTCAGTATCGTTGCCCCTCACCCCACGTTTGCTTTCTTCTTGCACGGCCTATTCTAATCTTCCCCTTATTCCATTTTATTATTATTTCCCATCCTTAATCCTATCTTAATTATCATTAATCTCCATTAAATCAATCCTAAGGATCATCTAATTTGTTTGTCCTCCCTAAACCTCTCTATTTGCCATCCTTAGGCTCACATTTAATAATTTCATTGTCCGCTTGTCTTTATTTAATGTTTTTCACCATCCACCTACTTGTTTATCTTCCCTAGACACCCTAGCTTGTCCTTATCACCCGCAAAACCTAATCGATCTCTTTGGGCCCATTTTTCCTCGAGTTGGGAATCTTTCTACCGCCTAAATGAATTACCCGAGTCTCCGTCGACCCTATAAATCCACCTTCTCCTCCTCTTTGCAAAAAGATGGAATTTTGGGTCTCTTTCGGCTTCGACTTGTTTTTTTTAGGTTTCTTCTCTTCTCAAAGAACAACTACTCTCATCTTGGAGACCTTTTTAAATACCTCTTTCATCATTGTTGATATCTTAAACACTTTGTGTTGGTGTGCAACCTTCTTGTCATCTTGCCATCATTTTGCATCGCTTTGCAGCCTTTCCAGTCCTCTTGCAGTCTTCATTAGCCATCTTGAGCTCTGTCACAACCTCAACCCTCATTCCTCCTTATCCTTTGTTTTCCATACCTCTCATCCTAGATCTTCTCGTGTCGTCATCAACCTGGGCCTAGTCGCGACCCAACCTTCATTATACCAGCTCTTCCTATCATCGGTTAGATCCGTGAGGTCCAAATTTCTCAGATCTTCAGATCCCATCATTCTTCTCTTCTATCACCTTCAAATCTATTATTTCCATCCCTAGTCATCGCCAATTCAACTTGGTCGCAGCTTGACTATATCTCGTATTTATTGCATTCATCATTAATTTGCTTAATTTTCTTGTATCCTTTCTGTTTCTAGCTTGTTTTGCAGGGTCCCGCCTTCAGTTTAGATCCACTTTTAGATCCAAATCAGCCTAAGATCCAGCTACATGAGGACTCGTGCAAGCATATTTTTCAAAGCATTTTCTTCTAATCCCGCTCCTCCAATCACCGCGATCGAAGCCCCGCATCCTCGAGTCATTGTCGACCCACCCAAGTTTGATTTACTTTACATATATTTAGATCATATCTTCTTTTTCATCTTATATCCAATTTTTTAGTTTATGTTTTGTTGCATATTCTACATTATATCAAATCCAATCTTTCTTTTTTATCTTATCTTTCCATTTCCTAGGTTCCCTTCAAGCCCACTTTCTTTTCTTTTTCACATCTTTAATAATCAATATGATCAAAAAATTGATGTTTGACTTGTTTGTTGATAAATTATATAAGTTATTTTTTTGTTTGATGCCCGTTATCACCCATTCTCAAGCCAAGAAAACACAAAGAATCTACCTTATCCAAGAACATCCATGTTTCTAACGATCTATCTCAATAAACTTCCACACTTGTCACTGGTTTCTTCTACACCAGTGATCACGACACCTTTGGTCTCCTAACCTCTTATTTCTACAGTCTCTCTTCATGAGACCCATGCCATCCAAAATAATCCTCATCTTGAAACCAATCCTTCTATCTCTCATCAATCCATTTCCTCTAGACCAACTACGCCTCCATCTCGCCGCTCCTTTAGAGACCCTTAGACCTCCTACTATCCCTCGTGGATGGTCGAAGTTCAAGAGCTCCTTGATGCTAATAATATCCCCGCTTATGACTATATAGTCCACAAATCAACCACAATCCCCATCCCATCAAACCACTCAATTGGTAAAGCCCATTCCACCCAAAGTCTCAAACTAACACCACTATCATCTCTTTTATCCCCATCACCTCGTCATTTCCTACGGTCACTAGTGTGCCTATCCAATCATCACAAGAATCTCATTTACTTTCTCCTCCATCCGAACAACATAATCATACCTTGCCTCTTATCTCCACTTCTCATGTTCATGCCAATGTAATCACTTCATAGTCTTATCCATTTTAATCCACTCAAATCCATCAACCTCCTCTTCAAGATGCCTTTCATTACATACTTCCCAACCACTTCCTATTCAAGCATCTCTCACCTATGTTCCAACTCATCACATACCACATCAATCTAATGTCCTTATGTCTCAACAACCACCTCAACCCCACCAATCGTATCACACTCTCAACAATAACCTTCATCTCAACCCATTCAATCGCAAACTTTCAATTACATTCCCCTTATCAACCACTTCCTCCAACACCTACTCATCCTCAAACATATCAATCTTGTCAATAGCCATCCACATTTTATGCATCACAATCTCATCATTCGAAATCTCAACCTCATCCATCTAATGATCCCATGCAAACATTATTGAGTAGAATGGCTAATCTTGAAGCCGCTACCTTGGGATCCAAGACCACATTCTCATATGATCAAATATGTAATGAACCCATCAACCCTTCGATTCCTATCAAGTCTTATCCTCCTCATTGAAATTACCAAAATTTTCCAAGTTCAATAACAAGGAGGATACTCAACAACACCGTCAGCGCTTTTAGACATTCATGTTATCTTATCGCCCATGATTAATACCTCATGCTTCACACATTCCCCATGTCATTAACCAAGTTTGCATTGACCGGTATAATGACATCCCCAACATTCATTATTATCATTCACCCAACTTGTGTAATTGTTCCTAGAACACTTCTCTTGGATTTCGTTGCGATGGCATGGCATCATCAACCAACTATCATTCTCCCTTCCACAAACTAAGTTTATTAAACTCTTCTCACATTCTTATGCGAAACATATATCTTCTACTCTTCAAATTCAATCATTTCAAACCTTTGAGGAGGTTTTTACCATGGCTTGTAAACTTGAACTTTGTGCACATCTACACTAATCATATCTACAACTATCACACCCACATCAACTTCAACTCTACCCAATACCCCATCCATATCCACCGCATTCGAACCTATTACATCTATTCCTTCATCTATAACTACCCCAACATATACCTTGACGTCTTCACTACGTACACCTACATCCATCCCCACTTAAACATGAACCACATCTATCACTATGACTATACCCACATCAACATCTAATCTATATCCATGTCCATACCATATCTTGAAACACCTACTACACAGTATACATCCTCTCAACACAATTGTAAATGATATTCATACCACATCTACAACTTCAATCATCCCTACACTAATTAATCCTACATCTATACAATATATAATCCCTCTTGAACTCATCGTGTGTATCATCCAAAACCCCTTCCATATTCAATATATTCATCTATAACCTCATCCACAAAGATCTAGTTCTAATTGCATGCATTGTCCATTGAAATCGTCATCATTCCCGCCAAGGAAAATCCTCACGACCAAAGTCTAAGAACCTTGGAATCCCTATCCGTAAATCACTCACACATCCACACATAAAGTTGGATTTTACCCATCCCAAATCTAACCTTCCTAAGTTATCCAAGGTTACATCATCCCTCTTACAAGATCTCCATCCATCTTAGGGCTAGGCCCTTTATCTAAGACCACCATCGCTAACGCATCGAAATCAAAGAAATATAATTCTCCTTCCAAATCCAACCCCTTTGAAATCATCCACATCCCCATTTGTGAAATCATAACCCAAACCATCTAAATCTCTAATCATCAAAATTGGCACCAAGTCGCAAACATCACCTTCTTCTTATAATTTTAAATCATAATCAAAGGCTTCCGTGAATCCTCGTCGAATCAAGCCATCTCTCTTGCCTTCATCCACAACCTCATCTCCCACAACCCTCATCAAAACTTATACTGAAATCTTCCAACACTTATTCCAAGTTTCAACAATTACTCTTCCTCCATAAATATTTTGATGCACTGGATCAAACCCACATGGTTTGATTCTAACATCGCTTGTGTTTGTTATCGTACCCATGGACATGATATTGAGCATCAGTAAGGTCATTCAAGCTCTCATCCATAATCTCATAGAGGAAGATGACCTTCTCATCTACAAATACCACCCTCTTCATTCTATCTCATCCACATTTAAATCCAATCCTCTAATCGAATCCTCACCTCCTAAGGAATCTAATTTTGGTCCTCCATCCAAGTCATTCGTCGTAATCCCTCCCCAAAACTCTACTTCTCCTAAGAGAGATCCCCTCTCTTTATCAACACCATTCACATTACCAATCCTCCTCACCCTCATAATCCTCAATCATCTATACCATCAAAATCCAAAGTCATCATCATTGCTCCTAAAAATTCTACTCCATCTCCCTCAACACCCACTAACTCATCAATATTTGCATCCAAGTTGTTTGATGCAATGCATCATCTCTCATCGGGGAGTATTCACTCCTTTCTCTTAATCCTCTCTCATCTACTTCTTCATCCACATATCATATACACATCAATCCACCCTCCTTTTCATCAAATAACTCCCACAAAACAGTAACATTGTGTCTCCTCCCCCGACTTATTTTCATCTCCACAATCACTCTAGGAATGGTCTACTATCGTGCTAGGTCTCTTCATCTTATCCCCACTTTTGTCTCATCTAATCTCACCCAATCCCATCTAAATATATTTATCCTTCATCTAATTTGTTATCTCATCTTATCCAATCTACTTATCTATCACCATATCTCATCCTAAGCCCACTTTTGTGGCCATCTTCATCCTACCAGATGCATATTACCTCGCTTTTGGAAGATAGCGCATGATCTTTTATCTCCTCGCATTTATCTCACCTCTTTTAAACTCTATCACTACTCTAGAAATGATTCAACGTGGAAAGTTTTCTCCCAACTAGATTGGACCATATATTATCACACATAAGTATGGATCTCGAGCCTATCGTCTCTTGATGGTAAACCGAAACATAACCTCTTAACGCATTACACTTGCGGCCATTCTAATGTTAACATATCTACCATCGTGAAATTAGTCATTCTAGTGGTCATCAATCCATCATTAGCCTCTTCCATCTTTCATCATAATGATTTAGAATTATGTGGTCTATTGTCACTATAAATTATACGACCTTGAATATGGGCACCACAACTCTGCTCTGAGCATATTCCTTATGGATAGGTTCTTCCTTCTTGGTGAGAAATCCACAATCATTAGATCCACCTCCTTCTTATCTACCTACTAAAACCACGCTAAGGGTCCATAGTTGTCACTTGTACATTCTCTATCCCCTCCTAAGTGGCCTATCTAGCTATGCCCAACTCTTTCATAAAAATTTCAAAATCCTGTTGCTCATCTCAAAAGCTATCATATCCAAAATAATAACATCGTTCCTCGAAGAACAGATGTGCATAAAAGTAAAAATATCCAAAAGTATAGAATGATCCCTCAAAGGACAGATATCATGCATATTTTATCCCGACATTCGTAAATGCAAAGCTAAAATTTAAATATCATAAAACAAAAATCTAAATGTAGACCACTCCCTCGAAGGATGGCTACCATCTCATATCATGGTAGTGAAGGCTTCCCGCATTGATCATCCTTATATATATTCAAAAACAAAGCATAAATTTCAAAAGCAAGCATCCTAAGAAAGCTTCTCACATCAATCAACTTTCTCATACATAGAAAATATTCCGCTTTGATCGGGCTTTTACGCTTCTACTTAGAGTTGGGCAATAGACCTAAGAACACCTACCTAAGGAGAACCTATTTTCCCATGTATGAGTTGCATCTAAACCCATTTTGTCATGTCAACATTAGGTTCATAAGTTCATCCTCCATCTTTTCCTTCATGATCATCATAATAACTAAATATCATTGGTTATGTGTTAACACCTGCTATTGGTTGTAAGTGCATTGCCTTGATTGGTTTCTTTTCTTGTTCACCTCCAATTTGATTTGGAGCATCATTTCTTAGTACGTTCCTTACTATGATCAATTTTTGTTTATCGCTTTGGTTCATCTCATCAATCCTATCTATTTTATCCCATCCACCCATCATCTTATCTCATCCTCACTCTTTTATCTATCTTATCTCATTAGATATTTTATCTATTTTCTTATCCCATCCAAATATTATCCAATCTATCATCCATATCTCATCCTAAGTCCACTTTGTGGCCATATTTGTGTTCCCTCTTAGGGCACTATTATCCACTCCTATCCTCGTCCCACCCAGCATACACATATTTGTTTGATTCCTCATATATAAAGGATATCACATAGTTTGCACCCACATATTTTCATATCTTTGTCTTGACCATCCTCACATTTATTTGCACATATTTTGATGACTTCCTTTGACCTATTGATTCCTAGGCTTTTCCATCTATTTGAGTGGATTCCCATTAGACTCCCTCTTTTTGTAGTGATATTTGTTGACTCACATGGTCCGTAGGCCATTAACATCACCTCCATCACAGGTTGTGTTATGTCCCTACCAATGTGTTTCCAGGATCACCGCCATATTTTTGTTTTTGTTTCATCTTATCAATGGTCTTTCCCTCTCACTTGGGGAATTTTATCTCATCATTTTTTTCTCATCCTTTCCACTCTTTCCTCTTCATCTGTCTCTTTCAAACTCGTGATCGAATTCCCTTCATGCCGCGAACCTCTAGTTTGAGGGGGAACACCCTCATCAATAATCTTCCATCTCTTCTCTTTTTTGTGTCATGGCTTTCCCAACACAAACCACTCAACAAAAGGAGAAAATGTAGACACCAATTTTTGGTATCACTACCACTCATTCCACGTCCGCTCTCTTCTTACACACATGCACCTATTCCAATCTTCCCCTTATTCCATTTTATTATTATTTCCCATCCTTTTTCCTATCTTACCCATCCCATTTATCTAATTTGATTATCCTTAATCTCCATTAAATCAATCCTAATCATCACCTATTTTTTTTTGCCTCCCTAAACCTCTCTATTTGCCATCCCTAGGCTCTCATTTAATAATTGCATCACCCCCTTTCATTTATTTAATTATTTTCACCATCCACCTACTTGTTTATCTTCCTAGACACCCTATCGTATCCTTATCACCCGCAACCCTAATTAGGTCTCTTTGGGCCCATTCGCCTCAAGTTGGGCATCCTTCCACCACCTAAATGGATGGCTCTTTGCACTCGCCGATGACTTACACAAGTTGTTGTTGACCCTATAAATCCACCTTTTCCTACATGCAAAAATATTGGAATTTCGGGTCTCTCTACGGATTTGGCTTGTTTTTCGCAGGGTTTCTCCTCTTCTCAAAGAACACCGCTCTCATCTTGGAGAGATTTTTAAAGACCTCTTTCATCATTATGGATATCTTGGACACTTTGTATTTGTGTGAAGCCTTCTTGTCATCTTGCCACAATTTTGTATCGCCTTTCCAGGTCCTCTCACAAGTCTTCATCAACCATCCCGAGATCTATCACAGCTTCAACCCCCATTTTGTCCTTCTCATCCCTCGCTTTCCATACCTCTCATCCTATATCTTCCGAGTTGTGCGTTAACCCCCGTCCACGTCATCAACCCAGCCTTTCATTATATTAGTATTATTATCATCTCACAAATCCTTGAAGTCCAAATTTCCCGGATCTTCGATCCCATTATTCTTCCCTTCTATCACCTTTAGATCTATTATGTCCATCCCTAGTCACCGCCGATTCAGCCCGGTCGTGCGTCGACTGCATAGCTTTGCTTAATTGTCTTGCATCCTTTCTATTTATAGCTTTTTTATAGGGTCCTACCTTTAGTTCGATCCGCATCAACCTCAAATCCAAATACAGGAGGACTTGCAGCCTATTTTTCTACATTTTCTTCTCATCCTACCTCCAAATCACCATCGACTTGAGCCCTACATCCTTGGGTCATCGTCGACCCACCCAAGTTTCATTTACTTTGCATCTATTTAGATCATATATGTTTTTTCATCTTATATCCTGCTTTTCGCTTTCTATTTTACTGCAAATTCTACATTATATCAGATCCAATCTTTCCTTTTTATCTTATCTTTATCAAAACGAGGGTTGACATCCATCCTAGGAAGTTTTCACTTCTTGGGATTGACATAGTCAGGGAACCCTCCCATTTATCTACTAATCTAATCTTTTTCTGTTGACTTCACTTGATTTGCAAGTCATCTAGCTCAATGCGGAGAAGGATTTATCATCTTATGCTTGTATCCATCATCATCCCATCTCGAGGTATCTTAAACCCTCGCATATTTGAGTTACTCATTTTCTTTAGTACTAGTTCACTTATCCGAGTAGAACGAGGGAATATGATCTACAGGAAAGCATAACAATGGAATGAGTAAGCATAAACATTTTTGGTACTTGGAGCAAGGGAATTGAGCTCAAATTCTCAGTATCAAATACCATCTTATATCCTCGTCCATGTATGAATTGAATTGAGTCGATAAAGAGAAATTGCTTAGACATGTGGATGATGCAAAGTGTAATGGGTGAATGAGGTTGCCTTAACTTATCCCTTCTTTTTAAAATCACAATCATCCTTATTATTTTATTTCATTCAAAATGGGCTCTCAAGTTTGTGTGAGAAATCTTTCCGTGAAGTTTACAAGCGAATAATTTGTTCAAGTAGAAAAGGGACGTTATCCTAAAAGTGGAAGTGAGCAACAAAATTCAACAAATGCAAAGAATCGATAAAGTAATGAAAGTGAAAGCAACATGCGCCACGATGTGATTAAAAATTATCCACTCAAAACCACACGCAAGTCGAATTATGTCTTATCAATCAGCAAGCAAACCTAGGAATTTGAAACATGTATAAACTATACTTCTATTCTCGTAAACATTGCATTTGTTAGCTTGCATGGACAAGATAAACCGTAGGAAAATCGCTTAAGGATTTTTCTCACCAAAACTAGAGTGTTTCAAAAGGTATGGGACACGATGTTTTTTTGGGTACATTCATTACGTTGAAGGCTTTCACTTTGTTGGGTTGAGGCTTTCCCCCTCTGACATCGGACAAGGAGGTGGATGACATAGATAACATTATACTTCGTCGACATATTAATTTTTTATTTTGATATTGCAGATTTGTCATAGGAGGACATTGACATATGTGCATCCATATGCCATTGATCTAACAACGCCACCTAATTTTGTGAGGGAAAATTTGTGTTTAATTGGTCCCTTCTGTGGTGGTTGTTGTTTTCACATAAACTGCTCACCTAGCCTCTTGTGTGCAACCTTGTGGGGATGGAGGTGTTTTGGTTGGTAGAAGAGATGAAGGGGAGGAGTGGTTTGAGGCCAGTTGCGATTGCAAGCTCCACGGTGGCATATGTAGAGGATGCACTACGCTCAGGTAGGGTTTTACCTCTTCTTTCTTCTGGTTATTCGTTTTGCACTTGTATTGGTCATGGTTTCTTTCTTCTGTGTATAGATGGGTGTGGGTTCATTTCTTTGTTTGGGCTTGGATTTTGTATTCGTTGTCTTTTGTTTCAGGCTATATATGGAAATTCGAGGCTACAAATCTACTTGGTTTGTAGTTTTCTTGAACTTAGATTAGGGTTTTGGGTCCAACAAAGGCACCCATAAAATATCAAAAGCTTTTCGGGTGTAAATTTCCGTAAATCTGCCATTCGTTCTTTCAGTTTATATATTGCAGTTAGAAACCTAGGACTATGAGCAATGAAAGGATTTTGGCCTGATGGGTTATCAATATTGAAGAAATCCCCCGTTATAGCATGGGTATTGACAATTTCAACTCAATCTCAAACATTTCTGAAGCGATAAATCTCTCTACCCAACTTTAATAGGTGATACACATTTGCTTTGGTCACTAAATAACCTAGGGATTACACTTAGTAGTGCAAGAGGCATCACTTAAGCCCCACAAACATCAAATCACCCAATGATTTTACCTCATCCATTAATATTACCTTTGCGTACCTAAAGAGAGGATTTCACCTACACAAATGGGTATTAGCTAGAACCATACATACTGCTCGTTGCACATAATTTGTTATCAATAAATATATTACAAAAAAATGGTGAGATCTTTCAGCTTCTTTTTCTTTTCTTTTGGGTTTTGGTGTCCTATTAGACTGTTTAGCAATTTATGGTATTTTTTCAGTCAATATATTGACCTTAATGTTAGTCATTATTTTTCTATTGCACTCAATAGTGACACACATGATGTCTACAATTAGTAATTCATCATCAGGTTGCATGCTTTAAAAATCATGATGACACATCCAATCCTTTTTACACCTTAACACTTAACTAGATCCTGAAATATAGAAAACCCCCGAGAAACCCTATTTTTGGGTGTTTTCGAGGTCTATGACAAAGATGATAACAGAAATCCCTAAATTTTGACATAAAACAACTAATTTTTCTCTCAAAATGGTTTTGTGACCTTCCCTTTGACACTCTCCTATTCAAACCAATGAGCTCCCGCCTCACTTTTGCATCAAAATTTAACTAAGAAACCCTCAGTAAAATCTACGCATAGCCCATGTTCTAAGTAGTAACATTTCATCCTTCTATTGAACATGGCCAAAAGTCAATATTCATTGTGTATGTATGTACACTGTCATAGAAGATGCACAGAGCATAATAGTTGTGAACAATATTAAGGGCACACAATGAGAAGACATGACAACAATGTTTTACAAAATCGGGACTTTCGTGTTTATTTAGGAGTACCCACTTAAAAAGCTTATTACTTGATTTTGTTTGAATACATCTTGGAATCTATTTTTCATATGGTATAAGCTTGCAGATAATGTCATAGCTACCCGAGGTTTGGATTTTCAAATTTTCTATTTATTGGCTATCTTTCATGTTTCGTTAAATTGTTTTACAGATGCTTATTCAATTACAAGGCCTTCTTTGGTGTCTTCAAATGCTTATTGAATCAATTATGAGATGCTTGAAATTTTGTGCTTCAAAATAGAGTAAGGATTAATTTGTGGTATTTGTGCAAAATAATAAGGTAGTGGCTATGTACAAATATTGTTGTGCATGAATTAGTTATATATTTGTCCAAAGTATAATAATAAGAGGATTGTGTTGTCACTCAACTTCGGTATCTCAACACAATGCTTGGGCTTCTTAAGAAGAAAAATCATGAATTCTGGACTGCTAAATGAACTCGAGATAGAGAATAACTTTTGTTGGTCTTTTCCAACCAAAAATTAAATCACGATCATTACAATTTAGGATATTTGTAATTCTAATATGTTGAGGATCAGGCCTCAAATTCTCGACTGCCAAATGGCTTGAGCCAACGCATAACTTTTTATGACCTCTTTAAACGAATTTTTTTATTGCATATCCATGTTACTGACCTTATAGTAGAGACAATCATTTTCCATTTTTACTTGTGGCAACAATTTCTATTAACAAGTGTATTAGCTGAGATGAGGGAGATAATGAAAATATTACTTGTTTTATGGTTTGGTTTTATGATTTCATTGTGTATTGGGTTATATTTATTGAATGGAAAGAGTGAAATAGTCTCTTTCTCTCAAAAAAATAGGTCTTATTTCAGCAATAGAAAAAGAAGATCAACTATTTGCCAAAGTTTTCTTGCTTGCAAATGATCTTGAGAAGGAAAATGTTTTACCGTAAATTGCAGTTTTTTGCACCATTGTTTGCAATGCAATCTTCATTAATAATGACTAAGACATATCTACATAAAATTATAAAATCTTGGCTACAAATTCACAAGGAAAAATCTTACAAATGATACCTATTATTGCCTAGGAGAGCATGGAGAATGACATAAGATAATGGTCTATAAAGATGACACAAAACCACATGATCGACCCTATGTTTTGTGGTTATCAAATTCAACAATTGTAATGACTTGACTTGGGATGATGAGTCCACTCCACGTATCCCTATCTCTAAAGTGTATCAGGACACAAAGAAGATAATTCCCCTTAAATTGAAATGTGTTCTAACTACCCAAAAATCACAAGGGATGCCATTGTTAATAGTAACTTGCTCCACCCCCTTTTCTCCAATTTAAACGATTGCCAAAAATAGTGTGTGGTTTGTATGTTCCTGGTTTTGCTGACAAAAGTGCATGGCAATTACCTACATATTAGTATTTAGGGGAGAGAGAGTCATACAATCACAACCACTAACAAATTTTATATTAAACTACTTTCTTTCTTTTACAAATATGTATTACTTCACATATCATATCTTTTTTAAAAAATACCAATTCCTTTTCATATATATACAAAAGTAAACATAAAGATTTTTATAAACAAGGTATTTTTATCCAATATGAAGCTTACACATATTTCTTGGCCTTAATTACCAAGGATGAAGAGAATCCGTTCCGTCAAATTCCCCCCAAGGTATGATCCCAACTCATGTTGTTGTATCATTGATGTTAGCAGATTTTATGGCCGCCATCGCCAAAAATGTTGTTGAGAAATAGCCTAATCATTAACTTCTAGCTATATATAATAAAAATTATCTTGGTAAGAATGATTTCAGCCATGGAATAGGTGTGGGACATGTAGGTATTTAATTCCCACCTTTTTTCTAACTTTCCATTCATGTCTTTGTCTTATCTAACAAATTGAAGACCACCCATTCATGATCCTTGACATTGATGCTCGTAGATGGATGACACCATCAAGACTATCGATGGCTCTAGATGACGCCACCAATTCCGTAAATGTTGGCCATGGAAATTTTCTTTCTAATCAACTCCATTAACTATATAGTTACATTATGGAGGAGGCTCATGACCACCCAATACCATGTTTTCACATTCACCTGTCAATTGGGGACAAGAATCATAAGTTTTAATCAGAGATGGTTGTTTGCATATTTCTTGTTTTCCTACATTTACTCAACCTTACAACAAAAGGGGGCAACCAAGGAGCAAGCATTGTGGTTGGGTTTTGAACGAGTAACCTATTGGATTTCCCACATTTTCTATTTTGACTCTTTAAGCACAACTTGCACTCACATGAATGATGCAAGTGAGATGAAGACAATAATGTGAAGCACAAATAACAAATATTATTTTGGTAAGAACAATTTCAGCCATGGAATAGGTGTGGGACATGTAGGTATTTAATTACCACCTTATTTCTAACTTTTCATTCATGTCTTTGTCTTATCTAATAGATTGAACACCATCCAATTGCAATCCTTGACTCCAATGTCTGTTGATAGATGACACCATCAAGACTATTGATGAGGGAACTCTTAATCATTACCCTTATAGCTAGAGAGAAACCCTAATCTCAAATGTGTATGAAATCGTGACCCTCGCACGCCATGTATGGTCAACATCTCTCTATCTATAAATTGTCCCATGAGACACACATGTGAATTACCCTTACATATATGTGTGTTCTAACTACCCATAAAACAAAAGGCCTGAAATTGCAAACAACTATTCACTTCAACATTATTGATCAACCACTCTTTATTTTTTCAGATATCTCCACAATACATTGCCTTAATGACTATGCAATTGGTCCTTACCCCTTTAAAAGATTCACAAATATGTCATGTGGTTGTCAATGGTTCCCCATACCCCTTTACCTAGTACGAGTGGAGGCCTGTAGATCTCGAAGAGAGCATACTATAAAGACTCTCCTACGTCTCGCCACTTTTGATCCTCCTTTACATCCCCATTGTAAAGATGTTTTGGTTGGTGTCCATATCATGAGCATTTCCTGCTCTTGTTCCCCATCAAATTTTATTTTTGCATAAAACTTTTCTTCATGTCAACTGCATTTTCTGTAAATTTTTCCCATTCTCTTCACTCACATTTTAGGTATTTTCCTTTAAACAATCACCATAAATAGTTACTCCTCTCTAACATTACCACACATTACACCACCACCTTCCATACTAATTTTAACTTCTATTCCACTCTCTCTTCCTCCGTATAATTGAAAAATCAATTTTTTAACCAACACAATTACGATTCTTAGTTTTCTTCTCTTTTCCACATCTCTTTCTTCCACCACATCCTATTCGACATTCGCATCGCACTACTCGTATGTGATTGCTAGTTTTAATGCCAATTGAATTTTTTTGGGATTTATAAATACTTTTGATTGGTCTTATGAACTAGAATTAAAATCAGTTACAAATGGCCTAAAAACTACTTCATACTAACATAACCTTAGATTTTATGATTTTTGTGATTCAAACCCCAAATTTACAATTCTTTAATATTTTTGTCAGATAATATTTGAGTATTTACAAAGTTGTTTTCTTTAGAATCCAAGAAGCATAAACGATAAGAAAAAAATTAGATAAATATAATAATGGGTATGAGTAAAGAATTTATGTACAATTTGCATAAGAATTTATGAACGTAGTCAAGATTCGCATATGATTGTCTTCATTCCGAATGAAATAAGTTTTGTGATGATATTTTAATCAAAGGTATATGTATATGCAATGGAAGTTTCAGTTGAGATAAGGTTTTATGACGTTTTTAATCATGTATATGTATTTTTGCAATGAAAGGTTTGAATATGATTATTGTGGAAGCAAATTCGATTTTATTTTTCATGCAATATTTGAAATTTTGTAGGTTTAATTTTAAAAATTGGACTTAGAACATATACATCATTTAGTTCGGATTTGGAAACCCTATTTTTAAATCTTGTAGCTTGCAAAACAAAGGTTTTCATTTTATAAATACTAGAAATATATGTACATTTTTTACTTTATAGATACTTAAAAATTTATAACTATTTTTTATTTTGTTTTTTTGTTGTAAATGTTTTTGTATTCAATTATATCAACACAACGTATTGTGTATTATTGATTCTTCTTTTCATGCATCTTTAATGTAACCTATTTTTCTCCATACTCGATGTGTAGATACATAAATATGCATGTGTACATATAAACACAAAAATACACAAATATGTTTGTATGCATGTAATTAGACTTTTCTAATTATGACTCCAAACAAATCACAATAAATCCTAAATCCATGTGTAAATTTCATAGTTATGTATGCACATATATTTGTATGCATGTATATAGACATATATTTATATATAAACTATTGGTGTGTGTCATGTTCACACTTGATGTGAAGTCCACCTTAGGTATTTGTATTATAGAGGCGAGACATATTTATATGTACTAATTGATGTTATAGTTATTTTCTCACATGTTGAGAAGGGTTAGGTGAAGTTAGGTGTCCTCAACTAATGCTTTCACCTTTCACTCAACCAATAATAATATCTTACCTACCTCTTTCAATTTATATATAAAGAGGTATTGGTCCTCTATGTGAAGAGAGGAGCTTAGAGATAGTTTCTTTAGTTGGAGGATGTATAGTCTCTAAGGAGACCTTGTTTTGATGCAACCACCATTTGTTGGTTGCACATTCTACATTGTATATTCCATTGTTAGATTAATACAATGTGTTTATTGGTGTTAATTCTCTTCTTCTGAATCATATACGTGGATGGTGTATTTCTATTGTAGAGTTTCCTTAGATTCATTTATAACATTATCTAGAGCTTGTTTCTAACATTTGATCAAAAGGATTTCTCACATGCAATTAGAGTTATGTTGGATTTATCACATGGTTTCAAAGCTATTGAATTCTCACATAAACACATTTGTGTGTATGTGCACATGTGTGTGTTTACACACCCACATGTATATTCGAAACAAACTAAATTATAATGACTTTTCATTTGTTTTTGTTTGTACAATTGGGTAATTTTATTTTTAATGTAAAAGTGGATCTATCATTACTCTTATTTGGAAAATAGGTCAATTGGAACACAATATAGCAAAACCGTTTATTTATAAATAAATCAATCCTCGAATGATAAAACTCAATATAAAGCTTATATACTCTAGAGTTTGTAATGGAAGAAGTGTTGTTGTGTTCTTGTCCTATAACTATGTTTTTGTTGATAACCCAATCTTCCTCTTTGTGTAGTTTTGTTGTGTTTGCCTTGTGTATGAGTTGAATCATACTAGGCATGGGATTTTAGGGTTGTCCTCGTATATAATATATGTTGTTCACATGATTATCCTTTCACACAAAATGTTTCCTAGCTTCCAACAAGAAGAATGGATGAATATGGGATCGCAGGGTTTGGTATATTGTGTCAAAGGTTCATTTCAAAGTCCAAAGGACATGAAATTTTACAACTAGTTGGCATGTTCAATATGGGATTTGTTTCTATACTATGTGCTTGATTGAAGCAGAGATTTTGACTTGTGCATGCATTTTTGAATTACACTTTGATAACTATATTAATATTTTTGTATCACTTATTTAGGAAGCTAATTGATAAAAATCACCATCGTTTGTTGTCATACCAAGTTCACTTGGTTCTCAAAATAAGAAAATTTATTAGTATTAGTATTTAGGTTGGGCTTGGCCTTGTTTTTTTGCATTTTAAGTTTCTAGATTGAACGGTAAGAATTTTTATTAGTTACTTTTATTCTTTCTCCTATGCAATTCTACTCATGATGCCTTTAAAATTGGTTACAATGGCCCTATTGATAATCCCTCTTAAAATTGGTTATTCTTGTTTCTCTAGAATCCTATTATTATGCCTTGAAATTCTAATTTTTGTTACTGACCTTTGTAATGCCAATCATTGGACCTCAATCCCAATCACTATTGAATATATACTTCCTATATCACTCATACTCACACTTCCATCAAATATTGCACCCAATTTTGATAGAATAATAAAACATGTGTGTAGTGTATAATAAATGCCCTCAGATGTATAGGAAGTCTAGGTAAAGGGTCGGCCAACACTGTCATCATGTACCACTCTATGTGTGTCCTGCATCAAACTCAATATACCACATGAACACATGTGTGTAAAGAGTAAAGATATATATGATATCTATCAAATCCATAGTGAAACAACATGTGTAATATAAAATGCAAACAACTCAAGCTAAGTGTACAAGTCCTGATTTTATATTTTTGCAAATATATGAATATTTTGTATTTTGAAACTATGTTAATGTTTTTGTATTTTTGAATTTCTTAGCTATGTACAAGAAAGAGGGGTAGCACTAAAATTATCATATGAGAGCCTCTTAAAGAGGTGGAGAAACTAGTAGGGAAGATGGAGGTGTAGTCTTGATTGTGACTCAAATGCAAGTGGTATAGTAGTAGTAATGTTTTCCAAAGAAGGCTTGTGTGGAGGACTAAGGGAACGATTATGCCGAGATAAACCTTGGGCACTAGAAGACAAGTGAGGAACTATGTAAGGAGCATGTGCACTAGAGGACCAACGCGAGATCTTATGGGAGAGAGAAATATGATTTTAAAATGTGTGAAAAGGAAGGCCTATGAGGAGACCTAGAAGAGTTAAAGGCGTGAGAGGAAGTATGTGCAACCAAAGGCCTATCGGGATAAGTAAGAGGGCTAGGATGACTGGAGATAGCATGTAGGATCACAAGCCTAGGAAAAAAGCCGATAAGTGTTAAGGCTACTAGGAACAATGTGTGAAACCAAAGACCTATTCGTAGATGTACTAGGAGTAGGAATATGAACTGTAGAAGAATGAATAGGAAAGCTAGGAGAAGGAGCCTCAAATGGAACACCTCTATTTGTAACAACCTATTGATGATGAATAAACTTCACACATTGGTGAATGCCTAATGCAATAGCCATAAGAATACGTAACCAAGGGATGCCTAAATGTAAAGCACCGAGCTAAGAGAAGCAACAACCAAAAATGAAATTGATGCAAAGATAGACCTAAGAATTATAGGTAGGGTGATATGTTGGTAGCAAGGATTAATACTAGATGCTAGAGATTTTGTAGAAACGTTAAGGGATTAAAGTAACTTGAGAGATAAGACATTATCCTTGTTATGTGGATCAACCAAAACACCACGTATATGTACTTGATTAATAGAGACATGGATGGATAGAGTATCATAAACAAGTGAGACATTTATATCAGATTCAATGAAAGTGATAAGAGGTGTAGGAGATGTGTGAGTGATAGTGTCAATCATTACATCTAAAGGGTGGTCATAAGAGGGAGGAACTAGCACTTTGCACAATAAGTGTTATGCACTTCTAAAGTAGATTTGTCATTGTCATTCTTAGGAAGTGGATCATTGAATATTTTCAATTTGGCATTATCATTGGTTGGCTTATAAGATTCAGTGGGCTCATCCCATTCAATGACATTTGAATCGATAAGATCTTGAATAACATGATGAAGCTTGATACATCCGTCATTCCGGTGACTAATATATCTATGATAATTGCAATAAGCATTGACATTGAAACTCTTACTTTGAGGATTGCTCATATCAACTTCAAATAGTGGAGGGAGATACACAAGATTACACTCAAGCAAATATTTCAATACAATGTGGAGGGCGCATTATAAACAAGTAAACTATCATCATGCATGGCGAATTCGGAGCTTAGTTGATTGAGAAATAATATTGACAGTGTCTTTAGAAGAAATGTTGGTATCATTAGTCTTTCCTTTGAATGTGGGTTTCTTGTAAAATTGGAATTAGAGGCATTGTGAGCACGAAACGCATTACTTGATTTTTTTCATATTTAACAAATTATCATATCCATCCTTGAGTGTATGACAGAGATGGTAAAAAGATCAAAAAATTTCAAATAAGACCGATTCTTGCAAAGGAGAAAGCAATATTTTTGTAAAGATGTAAAGATGTCTTGTAATTCATTGTCGGATAATATTTCTCTTCTTGCAATCATTGTCTTTTATCATAAGACATATTGTTGATAGGTTCATTGGATCCTTGTCGCATTTTAGACAGTTGTGCATAAGAAACTTTGTCCCCAATGTTAATAGAGAATTGTGCCAAAAATTGATTTTCCAAAGCAGTAAATGAGCGCACAAAATGTGTGGGGAGATCATAGAACCATTATAGTAAAAATTCCTTAAGAATTCTAGGGAAGATCTTGGTAAGTAAGATGTCCTGAGAGGCGTAGTCAAAACAATCCATATGAAATGATCGAATATTTTTCGGTGGGATATATTTTTCCATTATATATAGGGAGTTTAGGATAAAACCAATAAGGAAAAGGGTAAGAAACCACTTCAGGGTAAGTGGGTTATTAAGCTACTACGTATAACTTTGTAACATGAGAGGAAGTATATGCACCTTGTTGTAATTGTAATATTTGAGCTTGTAATATATGAACAAGGGTTTCAAGATCTTGTGTGCTAGATGAAGAAATGTACAAACCATGAGGAGTGGATATAGGATGTGTAGTAACAACACAGGGCGTTGGAAGAGGCATAGAGACATTTTGCATTGATAGATTAGGTGCCCTCAAGGATGTAGGCACCATAGATGTAGGAATAAAAATTCTTTGTAGATGAGATATTGTAGCATGTTTAAGTTTATCTCTTGCGGCATAGAGAAGAATATAAATATTGTGGGATTCTCTTATAATAATTGTGTGAGGTGTTGTGCCTCATCTTCGGGTAGAACCTAAGAGTGAAGTGTTGAGTGTATAGCTTAATTGCTTCACAAGAAGCTTTCTTTTACATGTTTTCGCTTTTGACAATGGTCGACATCGGTCAGGAGGTAACTGACATCGCTCACCTATGTGACGGTGCTTTGTTATTTGAACAAGAATTAGAATAAATATTTTCCTTTAAAGATGGTTTCTTGATTGTAAAATCATATTTAGTTTCCCATAATAGATATATATGTATGCATGCATCGTATGAGGCTATGAGAGAAGAATATAGCAATTGTTTGCATGTTAGTTTTCTTAATGAGCAAGAAAGAGTAGGTGAATGAGGGAAAAGCATTGAACATCCTGTAAGGTGTTGGAAGACAACATAGCTTCATTGTATTTCCTCTGTAAAACACTGAATAATAATATTGGTCATTTCTTGGTGGATGTAGCCCACATTGGGTGAACCACGTTAAATGCGTGTTATCTTTCTCTTGTTTATTTTATCTTTTGGTTATTTCCACATTCATTGCTTGTATGTTTTATCTAATTTTAGATATGTGCAACACTTGTTATATGGTTTAAGCCCAACAACTTGTATCAGAGCTTTGTTTGGAGGTTTTGTGTGTTGACAGGATTTACTCACATATGGTTTTCTGATTGAGTGGGAGCAGAGCAATGGTAGAAGATAGTAAATACCGAGTAGAGAAATTTGACTGGTCGTAATTATCAACTATGGAAGATGCAGGTGGAGGATTATTTGTATTAGAAGGATCTATACTTACCATTGAATGAGCATGCACAACCGATCACGATGACTGATGAAGAATGGAAGGTTCTTAACAGAAAGGCTCTGGGATCTATAAGATTGAGCCTGGACAAATCGGTGGCTTCAATTTTATAGATGCAAAAACCATGGTAGAGTTGATGAAATCTTTAGCAAATTTGTATGAAACTCCTAGTGCTTTGAATAAGGTTTATTTGATGAAAAAATTGTTTAATTCTAAGATGCAAGAAGGTGGATCTGTATCTAATCATTTGAATGATTTCCGGTCTATTGTAAATCAATTAAAATTGGTAGAAATTTCATTTGATGATGAAGTGAAAGCACTTTTATTCTTATGCTCTTTTCCAGATAGTTGGGATAACTTGGTAATGGTTATTAGTAATACAACAACTACTTCTAAAGGTTTGAAATTTGATGATGTGGTTAGTGTAATCCTTAATGAGGAAATACGTAGGAAAAGCTCAGGAGAAGCATCATCTGGAAACACTTTAACTATAGAAAGCAGGGGAAGATCTAAGGAGAGATCATCAAAGAGAAAGAAGAATGGGAGATCAAAGTCAAGACATGGAAGATCTAGATCCAAGTATAGATATTTACTTTGTTGGAATTATGGAAAGAGAGGACACGTAAAGAAGGAGTGTTGGTCCAAGGAAAACAAAGAGAATACATCAGACAAAGGTAAAGAGGCAAATGTTGTAAGTGAGGTAAAGCAATATGCCCTTATTCTCTCCTTGGATGATAAATTATAATCTTGGGTTTTAGATTTAGAGCTTCTTTCCATGCTACCCATAATAAGGGTTATTTCAGAAATTATGTTTAGGGTGATTTTGGACAAGTTTATTTAGGAGATGATGAGCCATGCAATATTACTAGTAAAGGTGATGTTCATCTAAAGTTACAGAATGGAAATCCATGGGTATTGAAAGATGTGAGGCATGTGCCAAGCCTCAAGAGAAATATAATATCTACATGGAAACTAGGTGAATCTGGATGCGTGGTTACATTCACATCGATTCTTGGAAGGTTACCAAGGGATATCTTGTTGTGGCAAGAGGTAAGAAGGTAGGAACTTTATATCTATCTACCTGTGTTACTAATTCCTTTTCTGTGCTATCTACTACAGTTTCAGATGTAACCATGTGGCATAATCGGCTAGGCCATATGAGTGAAAAAAGAATGCAGATATTGAAGGCTAAGGGTAAGTTATTAGATTTGAAACAATTAGATCTTGAATTTTGTGAGCATTGCATATTTGGAAAGAAAAAGAGAGTGATATTTCTCAAGGTTGGGTCAACAAAGGAGCAGAAATTGGAGCTTGTACACTCAGATGTGTGGGGACCAACTCAGGTAGCTTCTATTGGAGGATCCCAATATTATGTGACTTTCATTGATGATGCCACAAGGAAGGTATGGATCTATTGTATTAAGCGTAAATTTGATGTTTTTGAGACTTTTAAAAGGTGGAAAGCCCTTGTGGAAAATGAAACAAACTTAAAATTAAAGTGCTTTAGATCTGACAATGGTGGTGAGTATTGCAGCAAGGTTTTCAATGATTATTGTTTAATGAATGGAATACAAAGAGAAATAATGGTTCCTAGAACTCCACATGAGAATGGAGTTGTAGAAAGAATGAACAGAACAATCATGGAACATGCTTAGAAGCATGAGGATACATGTTGGCTTGCCTTTGAATTTTTGGGTAGAAGCAATGGATACAACAGTGTACTTGATCAACCATGGGCCTTCAACAACACTAGATGGTGGAATACCAGAAGAAGCTTGGTCTGGAAAAGAGGTAGATTTTTCTTTTCTTAGAGTTTTTGGCTAATAAACTTTTGTGCATGTTGATAGGGAAAATAGGAAGAAGTTGGATGTTAAATCTAAGAGATGCACTTTCATTGGTTATGGATTTGGTGATTTCGGATATCAATTTTGGGATTTAGAAGATTCTAAGATTGTTAGGAGTCGTGATGTTGATTGGAATGAAAAAAGAATGTACAGGGATCAGGTTTTGGTCCCTAAACATGAACAGTTGATGAGATTTTGAAGGAAAATCAACTTTTAGACCTAAAATAGACATCCACAGACACCAATGTTGGTTCTATAGAAACCGATGTTAGTCAGGCTAACCGGTATCGGCAAATGCGATCGGGCTCGAAATAAATGACTCTTCGAACCGACGTCAGTACTCCTCAAATTGATGTTGGTAAGGCAACCACGATCAATCGGTAAACACAAGAACCATGGTTAGTTATAGAACCGCATTGATCGGTATTAGGTGACCGGCATCGGTCACTGACAGAGATTGACATGAATGTGAAATAGGCACGAATGAGCCCCAGACACCCCAAATCTCAATGAGAAGGTCACAAAGGGTAAGTAGACCTCCAAAGATATTTTCACCTTCCTTTTCTTATTTATTATTGACTGATAGTGGTGAACTAGAAATATTTGAAGAAGCAATGCAGGTAGATACCCACGTGTAGTGGGAGCATGGCATGGATGAGGAGATGGACTCCTTGGAACAAAATTAGACATGGGATTTGGTCAAGTTTTCAACATGTAAGAAAGCACTACAAAACAAATGGGTTTACAGGATCAAGGAAGAAGAGGGTGGATTGAAAAGGTACAAGGCGAGGCTTGTGGTAAATGGATTTACATAGAAAGCAAGTATTGACTTTGATGAGATTTTTTCTCATGCGCTAAAATTACTTCTATTCATATTGTTCTAAGTTTGGTTGCAATAGAAGATTTGCATTTAGAACAGCTTGATGTTAAGATGGATTTTCTTCATGGTGATTTAGAGGAAGAGATTTATATGCAGTAGCGCTTGGTTATGAATTCAAGGGTAAGGAGAAACTTGTGTGTAAATTGAAAAAGAGCCTATATGGGCTCAAACAAGCTCCAAGGCAATGGTATTTGAGATTTTACAGTTTTATGCATGAGCATGGTTATATGAGATGTGAATCTAACCATTTTGTTTATTTTAAGAAGCTTGAAAATGGGAGTTATGTTATTTTGTTACTATATGTGGATGATATGTTGATTGCAGGATCTAGTATACAAGACATTCGTAAACTTAAAGAAAGGTTAGCTCACTCATTTGCAATGAAGGATTTGGGAGCTACAAAGAAAATCCTTGGCATGCAAATTCACCGAGACAGGAAAAACAAGAATTTGTATTTGTCTTAGGAATCTTATATCAATAAGGTGTTAGAAAGGTTTAACATGCAAGATTCAAAACATATCAGTACACCTATGGTTGGACACTTCAAATTGAGTAAAGATCGGTGTCCTTCGTCACATGAGGATTTTGAGTACATGGCACGTGTTCCCTATACTTCAACAATATGAATTCTTATGTATGCCATGGTTTGTACTAGACCAGACATTACACAAGCAGTGGGAGTTGTGAGCAGGTTTATGGCTAATCTAGGTAAAGAACATTGGAAAGTAGTCCAATGGATTCTCAGGTATTTGAGAGGGACATCCGGCATGGAGTTATGCTATGGAGGGTCAGATACTTCTTTACGCAGCTATGTTAATTCAAATATGGATAGATATTTGGATGGCGGGAGCGAACCACTTGCTATGTTTTCACGGTAGGTGGAATGACAGTTAGCTAGATTTTGAGATTGCAGAAGGTTGTGGCTTTGTCTACTACAGAGGCAGAGTATGTTGTAGCTACATAAGCTAGCAAGGAGATGATATAGATGAGTAGGTTCATGGAAGAGTTGGGAAAGGAGAAAGAGGATTTCATATTAAATAGTGATAGTTAGAGTGTGATTCATCTAGAAAGAACTCAACATTTCATTCAAGAATGAAACACATTCAGTTGAGGTATCACTTCATACGGAAGGTGTTGGAGGATGGGCAGTTGAAGTTAGAGAAAATACATATGGATGGTAACCTGCCGGGATATGCTAACGAAGCCATTGGTAAGAGATAATTTTGAGCTTCACTCCACTTTTGTTGGTCTTCGAGTTTGAGACTTAAAGAGGAAGAAATGGGCCAAGGAAAAGGAACTAAGGATGGTAATGCACAATGTACACTATGAAAATTGATCTCCAAGTGGGAGATTGTTGAGTGTGGAGCTTAATTGCTTCACAAGAAGCTTGCTTTACATGTTGTTGGTTTTGACAATGACCAACATCGATCAAGAGGTAAACAACATCGATCGGAGGTAACCGGCATCATCGTCAAGAGGTAATCGCGGCATCGATCGCTTGTGCGACGGTGCTTTTTTCTTTGAACGAGGATTAGAATACATATTTTTCTTTAAAGATGATTTCTTGATTTGTAAAAGCGTAGTTAGTTTCCCAATATATATATATATATATATATATATATATATATATATATATATATATATATATATATATATGCATGTATGCATTGTATGAGGGTATGAGAGAAGAAAATAGCAATTGTTTGCATGTTAGTTTTCTTGGTTAGAAAAGAGTAGTTGATCGAGGGAAAAGCATTGAATGTCATGTGAGGTGTTGGAAGACAATAGATCTTCATTGTATTTCCTTTGTAAAGCAATCTTGAATAATAATATTTGCCATTTCTTGGTGGACGTAGCCCACACTGGGTGAACCACGTTAAATCTGGTGTTATCTTTCTCTTGTTTATTTTATCTTCTCGGACTTGTATGCTTTATCTTATTTTAGATATGTGCAATATTGTTATATTGTTTAACCCCAACATGAAGATCAAGGTTATTATTGGATCCCTCACCTTGTAGAGGATCAATGTTAATATTTAAAATGACATTGGAAAAGATATTAGTAGTAGAATAAGGCCAATTATTAGGAACTCCATTGGTAGGAGTAAAAGAGGGATGGGAAAAAGGGTTTCCTTTGTAATTCCAAGCAAGAGTATGTGGGCCTACGAACTTAATACAAATATCAAATAACATTAGAAATAATGATGTGATGAGGTAGAATAGAAAGATAGATCCAACACCAAAAACAAAGAGGAAGAACATAGAAAAGATTGAGTCACAAATTGAGTTCACAAAAATATTTACACCCCGATTAGATTATGCGAAATCTAAGAATTAGTTAATTAATTACACTAAAGGATGTAAATAGAGCTATAGGGGTAATTCTAATTAATTAAATTCCAACATTAATCATACAATATCATAACAATGATTTCAATGTTTAATGATATGCTACAAACTTGAAAACAAATGAAGATGAGTGCACTTAGCTGATTATATATGATTCTGGGGAAGTTCTTGGAGGTCGTATTAATGAAAAAGGAAGATTGGAACTGTTGATGCTTCATTCCAGACATTATGATTGAAATTAACCGAGGAAGGACTATACACTTCTTCTAGGATCATATGTATGCGATCTTGACCCTTTAGTACGGTCTTCAATCTACATGGTTTCTAGATCTATAACTTTTCAACATTGTTTCTTGCTTGCTAAAAATGTTTGTCGTTTGTCAAACCCTAGTTATCGTTCATGCTTTGCAAAGCTCTTTCAATATTTTAAACATGATCTCAAACCATAGTTATGGATGAGAGACCCTCCAAAATAAACATTAGTTGGGGTTTTGGGCACCCCATGCCGTTAATGTTGGCATTATTATAAAGATTCCTCAAATCAATCTCTACCTATCAGGTGAGATATAAATGAATGCAACTAGATTTGCTAATGTAGACATCTAAAATGTCGACATGCTTAGTCACGACTAATTTGTCCCGTAAATAACATCATCATACCCATATAATAATTAATCATAAGATTAATTATTATTATTAATCCATTTACCCTTTATCATTTATCTAACATCCCATTTTATCATATTTCCCCTTTTAATTATTTATCAATAATCATTTTCATATCCCATCCCTAACATTAGTTTCATTAATCCAACATTACATCATATTATCCTATCTAATCCTTCATTAATAATTTCTAGGAATTTAATATTCCTACATCTCACCTACCACCTACCCTACACATCCCTACACATAGCCTTTCCATAAAATCACATCCATAATCATCATTAATCAACCTAATCTAATCATATCCTCACGCCTCTAAATCTAGAGGCTTCTAAATCTAGAAGCCTCTTTAACCTTCTCCTTCCATTGAATTTTTAATTCAATGGAAGCTTCTTCCCTCCATGAATTTTAAATTCAAATTCCATAATTCTCCATTCTAGATAATTCCAGTCCTCTCATCAATCATCCACCATTGATCCTTATCCTACTTGGATCAATCTTGACCCTCCAATCCTCCATGAGAGCTAGCTTAGAATGCTTGAAACAATCTTAAGCATCCATAGCCAACCTCTACCATTTTTAGCACTCAATCATCCATCTTCAATCCAATCTAACATCATTCACCTTCATCAAGAAATCATCAATCAATCCAAGCGAGGTGTTACCCAAGTGCATCAACAACAAAATCTAAAGCATCCAACATCAATCAAGTTCAATCCAACATCCATGAGCACATCCAAAGAAATAAGGAAGGAAGACTTCAACTTGAAGGTAAGTGCAGGTATAATTCTATTCCCTCCTTCCATCTAGCTCAATATGAGGTAGCAATTAGAAGTGTTAGTTTAGGATTTAAATCTGTTTATTTCCTAGTTTTCATTTTATACTAACACCTATTTTTCAGCTACATTTTTGGCACTCCGCCATTGGGCTTAGCCCCAAAATTTTAGATGTTTTTAATAAAATTACCCATTAAGATCAAACTGCACAAATTTGAAAATATTTCATTGAGATTTGACTTCAAAATTTTGAATTTTCGTGAATCTATCATGTATCGGTGCGTATGCTACACAAAATAGCACTTATACTCTAAAATAACACGTTTACATGACATTTTAACTTTTGTGATCACATGGACATACTTTGGCGCGTTTGTTTACATTTCAAATGGGTTTGTCAACATTACAAAGGTGTGTTTGATCTCGTGATATTCTTTGTGCAGGATAATCACTTATGTTTACATATCGGCATGTTTGTCATTATTTTAGCGCATTTGTCTCTGTAATAACACTTTTGTATACTAACCCTCGTCTGTAGTTTCAAAGACGTTCATGCACATATCGCCAGGCGCTTTGTTCACACTTCAAAGACTTTTGTTACTTGAAATAGCACTTTTATCCTTCTAACCCTTTGGTGTATAGGATTAGCACGTTTGACAATGTTTTTAGCGCAATTAACCTAAAACGGTGTGTTTGCATCCTGAAATAGCATGTTTGACTTGTAGTATCTTGTTTGACTTGTTGACATTTTACATAAATTTTTACCAATAATCACATTTTTTGAATTTTTAGTGGTGTTTTTGCAAGTTCTTACATTCTGTTTTCGTAGGAATATCGCAGGAACAAGGGGAAATCTATCAATTTTAGTATTTTATTAGTATATGCCTAACCATTGTGGTTACAGGATATTGATTAAATCAAGACTACTAACCTTTTTCTTACAGCCTGACGATCTAAGAGCATTGGGGTTTGAAATAAAATACTAATCCTTATTTTACAGGACCTCCTCTTGAAGACTCGATTACATAATTTTAATCATTTTATCTTGCATCCATTTTTGCATTTATCATCATTTTTATGTGTTTTCCTTTGTTATTTGTTCATCCCAAAGGTGAAACCGTGTATGCTCTCCTCTCACGTCCTAGGATGATCTTGAGGATCAAAAGTGGCTAGCCTTCCCATTTTCCTTTTTAGTGCGTAATGTGACATGGAAGTGACATCCACGCACTTACCATAGTCTTAAGGGTCTCGTGACCGTGGAATTCACCTCCACGCACATAAACACACCCATGTTCCCGGCAGGTATATAAATTATTGATGATGTCGTTATTGGCTAAGCACTTGCTTGTTTTAAGAGTGACGTGAAGTGAGGGGCTACCACGTCCCCAATACCCTCAGTAACATGGACTTGGGCCCCACGTACAACAAGGTATATCGGGGACACCCCTAGTGAGCTCGTGTATCTTAAACTAGGCAACCTCTTGGCCACATATTGAGCTATAGTGCAAAGAGGCTCATGCTCCCCAAGATTACTCACTACCCAAGCCCACATTGACACATAGGTGGAGAGCTAATTTGTGGCACTGCCGTTAATGTGTGATATTGAAAACGGGCTATAGCTTGATTGTAAACCCACTTGACTACTTAGGGTTTGTGTTACATGTTTGTTGTGTGTTTGTAAACACCCTTAACCATCTCATTACATTAAAACTTTAATTTTAAACAAAAATTATCATAATCATCCATCCTTAATCACACAATCCAAATCCTAATCTCATCATCATCATTAATAAACAATTCTAATTCAAATATAATCCCCACACATCCTACCTAACCATGGCTTTTTTCCCATCCTCTCCAAACAAACATCCAAACCCCGTCTCTTTTCTAAATCCATCAATCAAGCTATCCCATCATCCCCACCCATCAAATTCCACCATCTCATTTTATCCCACACACTATCTAATACATTAGTAAAAAAATCTCAAACTTAACATCCTACATTAACCAATCTTATCCTCGTCATCCAAATCAACCGTCCCACGTTAATCCTAATATCCTAGAAATCGTCTAACATCTCAATCAACAAATATCCAATCTTCAATCTTCAATCAACCAATCACCTCCTAAACTATAACCTCGTAACCAACCTCATCCAAAATTTCCCTTCCTAAGATCCCTACTCCCTACCCTATTGACTTCCTCCTTAATGAAACCAAATCATCCCAATCCACACCCCGACCTTATCAACATAAACATCTATCCCCAAAATCTAATTACATTGAATTTGACCACCTCACTAATTTTGACCTAGACCAAGAGGACCTCCTTTATGTCCTTGCTAATCTAGTCACCAATCCAAAACCCACACAACCATCAAAAATTCCAACCTCTAAATCCCCTATTAATCATCATGACCTACACCTTCCCCCATCAAAACTCATACAAATAATCCACCGTCATCCAAAATATCAACTCCTAAATCCAATCATCATACAACTTATCATCGAGTATCATTCACATATCCACAACAATCACAACAACTTAATCCAAAATCATCATCTCCCACATCTCATCTTAGTCCTCCATCCTCGTCATCTTCATCATCCCAATCCAATCCTACGGAATTTCTCATAGATAGTCCCACCTCCCCTTAACCATCATCAAATTCATCCTCTCGAGCCTATGACATCCCCTCCATCACCTAAACTCAATACTATCTCATCCATCGTGACTTCTAAATCACCCTCCTCTCCTTCCGACAAAAATTGCACAATAAGAAATAAACACCAAATATTATAATCGGGGGATCCTTTTTATATCAAAATTTCCCTAAACATCCCTAAATTGTGTTAGTGCAGAAGATCATTGCAAGAGCTTTCCATCGACTATGAGAACGTGAAAAACAGGACATCATGAGCTCTAGTTATGTCTGGTCAAAGTTTAGTCAACAGGAAAGTCAACTCTGGTCAATTGGTCAATATTGGACCAATGGCACTGTGACACGTGGTAAAAAGCAAAGGGAGTCGTTTGTTGGTTTTCGACCTCCGGTCTTTGACATGTGTAAAATTTGGTGGTCTGCGACAAGAGGCTCAACTTTTTTAACGGAGGGGAGCCCGACTGCCGTGTGTGGACTAGTTTATCGCCGATATGGTGGGTCCACAAGCCACCATGTGGCTTGTCACCACTTAGCCATATTTCATTTTGAATATCATAGTCTTATATGGTCAAATTTTATATTATTCACCATATTACTATACAATTTCAATTTGTAATGTTTGGGTCGAATCTTGGTGAGACCACATTCCCACATATCTCGGCGGTCACAAAGCACACCACATGACTTGGCCAAACAAATCCGCCAACCCACACATATGCCAAAGACCACGTGGTGAAGCGGTGGGGCATGCAAAGCCCATGGTGGAAGCTTCCACGTGAGAAGGAGGAGGGGGGCGGTTAAGCCTCAAGTGGTCCTTTGACCACTTTACTTGCGTGGGAAAGGCTTTATTAAGCCTAAAACATTATCCTCTCCATCAAATGTGGGATATAACCCACTTAACCATATCTGCCCCTAAGGGAATTTATCCCTTCCTAAGTGCAATCCGCCCACTATGGGATATTAGCCCATTCTAAATGCTACGGGCTAGGCTAATATTAGCCTTAGATAATTTTTAATACATTATTTTAAGGGCCCTATTTTTGTATAAATAGGGAACCCATTTCTTTGTAATGGACACACACAACACACAACTGGGAAGCTCATTCCTAGAGCTCGGAAGGCGGAAATCGAGCCAAGAGGAGAGTTAGATAATATGTCAATGACATAGTTGTGTGAAGACCTAATTTATTTAGGCATTATTATTTTAATTATTATTGACCTATTATTTTTTAGGCAATAATAAATTAAAATTATTGTGGCTAGGAGTTATTAATACTACCTAAGTGGCCCATAGCGTCACAAGAAATTATTGTGAAGCTTGGAATATCGACCGGAGTGCCATAGGGCGTTACGAAGCATCTAGAAGGCCGATCGAGAACCGAAGGATTCCGACAAATCAGCCGGTGCCATAGAGCTTGCCAATACGCCGGAAAGGGGAAATCGGGTGCTATTTTTTACCACTTTCATCTCGAAGGTCTTGTTATTCTTCTAAGAAGGTTCTAAATAGTTTCCATTAGGTTTTCTTGTGAAAGTACTATTATAACTTACAAGTTTTGACTAGTGAAACAGATTCGAAAGAACCCGGAGACGTAGGCAATTGCCAAACTCCGTAATCAATCATTGTGTAATTGTCTTTATTGTCTTGTATTAATTTTAAATTGATTACTTATAAGGAGCAAATTTTAGAAAATATTTAAAGCCTACAAGGGTTCGAGATCAAGTAGATAAAAACTTGATTATTTTCAGATCATTAATCACATAATCCAAATCATAATCTCATCGTCATCCTTAATAAACAATTCTAATTCAAATATAATCCCCACACATCCTACCTAACCATGGCTTTTTTCCCATCCTCTCCAAACAAACATACAAACCCTACCTCTTTTCTAAATCCATCAACCAAGTTATCCCATCATCCCCCACCCATCAAATTCCACCATCTCATTTTATCCCACACACTATCTAACACATTAACAAAAAATCTCAAACTTAACATCCTACATTAACCAATCTTCTCCTCGTCATCCAAATCAACCGTCCCACATTGATCCTAATATCCTAGAAACCGTCCAACATCTCAATCAACAAATATCCAATCTTCAATATTCAATCAACCAATCACCTCCTAAACTATCACCTCGTAACCAACCTCATCCAAAACTTCCCCTTCCTAAGATCCCTACTCCCTACCCTATTGACTTCCTCCTTAACGAAACCAAATCATCCCAATCCACACCCCGACCTTATCAACTTAAACATCTATCCCCAAAATGTAATTACATTGACTTTGACCACCTCACTAATTTTCACCTAGACCAAGAGGACCTCCTTTATGTCCTTGCTAATCTAGTCACCAATCCAAAGCCCACACAACCATAGAAAATTCCAACCTCTGAATCCCCTATTAATCATCATGACCTACACCTTCCCCCCATCAAAACTCATACAAATAATCCACCATCATCCAAAATATCAACTCCTAAATCCAATCATCATACAACTTATCATTGAGTACCATTCACATATCCACAACAATCACAACAACACAATCCAAATTCATCATCCCCCACATCTCATCTTAGTCCTTCATCCTTGTCATCTTCATCATCCCAATCCACTCCTACAGACTTTCTCCTAGAAATTCCCACCTCCCCTTAACCATCATCAAATTCATCCTTTGAGCCTATGGCATCTCCTCCATCGCCTAAACCCAATATTATCTCATCCATCGTGACTTCTAAGTCACCCTCCTCTCCTTCGATAAAAATTTCACAATAAGAAATAAACACCGAATATTATAATATGCAAATTGAATTCATCCGGATGGATTTACATAGATGGAGAATACATTTTAAGGTGGAGTTAACACTCATCTTCAATCCCTCATATCTCTCTCCATGAATCTCTCAGACTTATCCCCTAATATCTCACACACCAAAATAGCTACATGAGTTGTTCTCACAACTCACCAATAATTAAACTATTACAACTATATTATTAATATGAGTTCTATAAACTCATTATTAATAATATTACAATTTATTTAATAATGTTACACAATATTTTGGTAACATTCACTCCCCTATTGTTAACATTATTAATTCCCAATATACACTCCCCTAATGTTGACAAGGTAGAAAAAATAATCACACTTCCTTCTACAACTTTCCGCCCATGCGTGCTCATGATCTGGATGGTTTTGTAGGACAACCAACAACCTCAACAAGGATGGTTTTACATGACAACCAACAACCTCAACAAAGGATGGTTTTACAAGACAACCAACAACCCAAATATCATGATGTTGTTTTTCCTTTGTGCTTTTATCTGTCCACTATGTCTTTCCTTCAAGGAATTATGTAGGAAACATTGCTCACTGAATACAAACTTAAAAGAGGGAAAATTGAACATTGAGACCATAGAGCTCAAATTTTCACCACCTTTTGTCGATGCATCTTCCCCACAAATCTTCGCTTTGGTTCTAAAATTCCAAAGCGGGGATTTGGGGTGTGGCAGCCTCAACGGGGTCAAGGGCGCGCCCCTTGCAGGTCTGGATAGCGCCTGAGCACGCTCCCTATTACGATATAGGCGGGATCGAGGGAGGAGCCCTCGAAGCCAGGCATATTTTCCTTCTTTGAAGTCATCAAAAATATCATTAGAACTGCAATATTATTCATCTTATTCTCCCAAAAAATAGACGTCGGTAACACCGAATATGTGTCTCAGTAAGACAAAAAAATTATTTTTACAATAATTGACTATTTGACTGTATGCTTTACCATAATTACTCTTTTACTTTGACAATGACGATCTAATTTGACAACAAAATTATTGTCACAAAAAGATGACACATGACTAACAAATAATATAGACACTATATAGTCAAATGACTATTAAAATGATAATGTTCTCACTTGACCAATTAGGACATAAAACAATATATCCATACATTAGACTCACTAGATTCGAGACACCGATGATTAACAAAATATTTTTGACACTAGACACAAAATTTGACAATGATACAAAGGAAATTGATTTATATCAATTCTAAACACAATTACAAATGACCGTGAATCACAAGAGATTTAACAAGTGATAAAAATAGAAAATAATACTAAACTAGCACTTAATAACGACTACAAAGGTATACTTACAACTTACATTAAATAAAACTATACTAATTGACTCGACTCAAACAAACAAAGACTATACTTAACTTAGACATAGAGTAGACAGTGCGTCGGTTTTAGTGGAGAGTCGAGCTTGGTGGGCAGGTTGTACAAGGCCAGTTGTTCGCTATAAAATGCAAGGAAATCACTTCCACGTTAGGATAATTTCATGAATCTTTGTCACGCACTGAATGCTGACAGGTCTGCGAGTTTCAAGTAACTGCTAGATATAGATGCATGCTGCAATGAAGATAACAACCAAGTTGTCACTCTTATCAACATCTGAAGGAAATGATATGCATATCGAACAAACTGTGGTTGATCGATCAAATCAGAATGGATAATCACTTCTATCAGATTTAAAATAGTCAGATATAATATTTGTGGACCAGGCGACTGTAATGTGATAATATAATATCTCAAATAGAGACAAACACCGATTCTATTTAATTTTCCAAGAGAAGATTCAATCGTTTTATGCACCACGTGTACAAGAATACAAAGCTGACACAGGTCGTATATCTCACACGGCCGTAAAGACTTCAGACGCCAATACTATGCTTCAAATCTTTACCAAATAAAACTTGAACAATATTTCTTAGGCTCCTCACACGAACAGAACTCTCTAATGCATGTGCTTGCAAGGAAATATGAACAATCTGGCATTCGTTCTGGAGAGATTAGAAAATACAATCTGATGCAGATTCGAAGTTGGAGAAGAGAGGAAGGTAGATCTTTGAAACTCCTGAATTATCTTAGACTCTCATTCGACTGACCATGCTCTGATACCACTGATAAAAATTACACGATAAGAAATAAACACCGAATATTATAATATGCAAATTGAATTCATCCGGGATGGATCTACATAGATGGAGAATACATTTTATAGTGGTTTGATCTCCTACAAAGGTGGAGTCAATACTCATCTTCAATCCCTCATATCTCTCTCCATGAATCTCTCAGTCTTATCCCCTAATATCTCACACACCAAAATAGCTACGTGAGTTGTTCTCACAACTCACCAATAATTAAACTATTACAACTATATTATTAATATGAGTTCTATAAACTCATTATTAATAATATTACAATTTATTTAATAATGTTACACAATATTTTGGTAACACCTTCTACCCCCAATCCTAAACCATCTAATGTGGCTCCTACACCACCCTCATCATCTTCATCCACATCTAATCCTAATCCATCCCCTTCATCACCTAAATCTCACACTATCCTATCCTCTAATCCTACTTCATCCCCACCATCCCTCAATCCTAAAACATCTAAAGTAACTCCTAAGTCACCAAATCCTAAACCTAACAAATCCAATCCCAATCCTCTCCCCACCCCATCTCCTACCCAATATAATAAGGCTCCTATGCCACCTTCATCTACTTCATCCCCTAAATCAACCAAATCTAATGTGGTTCCTACACCACACCCATCTCTTAAATCTCATGCATCTCCAACATCACCCAAAACTAATGTGACCCACATATCACACCGATTCCCTTTATCTAAATATACGTCATGCCCTTCATTCAAATTTACTAATTGCAAACAACATAATCCTAACTCGCAACCATTTACCTCAAAACTACATCCAAAATCATCCAAATCTACTTTAGACTCTAAGCCCAAACTATCCACTTCATCCCCCAAGTCTAATCCATCCCCTTCATCTTATAAGACCCAACAATCTAATCTAACTCATAAATCCAAATCAACCAAACCATCTCATTACCCTTCTAATCCCAACCCATTACTTCCTTCCCCATCCAAACCATTTAACCTAAACCACTTCACTCCTTTAGGAGAATCCTTGACCACCATCTTCCATCGTCTAAAAACCTTCAACATGATCATCCATCCCCCAATCAAATCACACGATCAAAACCTTCCCAAACCATCTTGGTATCGGAAACACTATTATTGTGACTTTCATCGCACCCATGGACATTTGACCAATTGTTTCATGTAATTTAGGTCTTATGTCCAAAACCTCATTAACTAAGGGCTTCTTGTCCTTGTACCTCTCTATCCACCACCATTCCATCCCAATCATATCCCTAACCATCGTCCATCATCCAAACCTCACTCAACATCCAAACATCATCATCCATCCAAATCTCATTGTACATCTAAACATCCCTCACCAACCAAAAATTAAAAAAATCACCCCCTATCATTTGTCAAGTCCGGCCTCTTAGCGGATGAAAAAATTACAACCCCCCAGTCTCATGATGACCACATGACATCATCCTCCCCATCCACTTCATATCCTATAGCCAAAAATATGTTCGCTAATATGAAACATCGAGGCAAAGGCTTAGGCATCCACGAACAAGGCATTTGCAAACCCATCTCTCTTCATCGACATCCAGGTCGTTTAGGCTTAGGGTATAAACCTAACACTAACAACGACCCTCCTACTACTCCATCACAACCCATTTCTACAACTCCTCTTGTTGATCCTACCATCCCAACCAATCAACCCACTCACAAATCATTTAATCCCCCTACACATACCACACACCTAAAAATGGATTGAGCACATAATTCATCGACTATGCACGGATGTTCTTTCCTTCCCACCCATCCTCCTTCCATCCAACATCTATATCCCTTTGCATCTAATCCATTCTTATCCTCACATCCATTCATATCCTCTATCAATCCATTCATTTGAACACTTGATCATCTTTCTCACACATGTTGTAAGCCAAAAGTTCCTAAAACAATTGTGTGACCTTGGTCTATCATTATCTCCAACATTCAAGCACCATTTTCCTCCTAGAGATCCACACATTTTAACACACTTAATCAACTTGTGGTGAAGACCCTTGGGTGTATATTTTGACACTCTAGCCAATGTCATCACCACACTCATTTCCATCCCCCATCGTGCAACTAGTGGTTCTTAACCCCTTGAGAGTTCTCAAGAGAGTGGCTCATCTTTATGCAAAAAAAAATCAAAAAGCAAAAATCATATCAAAATTTAAAATATCAAATAAAATCCACCTCAAGACTCTCCTTGCTCGACCATTGATGCTTCAAATGTGTGTTGTAGCTTTCACCACATGTTAATGTATTCAATTCCCTTACTTAGGCTTTGTGTATAAAACTCAAGGTAACACAAACTAGTTGAACTTTGAATAATTTAAACATGTCTTTAAAATTCCTACTCTTGAGAAATTATATTGCACTCCCTTATGAGAATATCAATGCTCGACCACCCTGTTGATTCCCTTTGAGGATATCATAGACATCTATTCCTCTAATCCTCATATCTTCAAATCCTATAATCCTAATCCTCTACATCCTTAAATCTTCTCATCCTCTCTCAACACCTCATTTGGGCCTACCCTCTTTTCGAGTGGTTACCCAACTTGTTCCTCCTCGCCTAACCCCTCGAGGGGGCATCATTTCACCATCATATTCTCTTTCTTTTCTTTTCTTTGAACCGCATCATTTGCTACACAATAACACTTCAAAGAGGGGCAAAATGTAGACATCTAAAATTTCAACATGCTTAGTCACGACTAAGTTGTCTCGTAAATAACATCATCATACCCATATAATAATTAATCGTAAGATTAATAGTTATTATTAATCCATTTACCCTTTATTATTTATCTAAGCATCCCATTTTATCATATTTCCCCTTTTAATTATTTATCAATAATCATTTTCATATCTCATCCCTAACATTAGTTTCATTAATACATCATTACATCATATTATCATATCTAATCCTTCATTAATAATTTCTAGGAATTTAATATTCCTATATCTCATCTACCACCTACCCTACACATCCCTACACATAGCCTTTCCATCAAATCACATCCCTAATCATCATTAATCAACCTAATCTAATCCTAATCTAATCATATCCTCACACCTCTAAATCTAGAGGCTTCTAAATCTAGAAGCCTCTCTAACCTTCTCCTTCCATTGAATTTTTAATTCAATGGAAGCTTCTTCCCTCCATGAAATTTGAATTCAAATTCTAGAATTCTCCATTCTAGAGAATTCCAATCCTCTCATCAATCCTCCACCATTGATCCTCATCCTACTTGGATCAATCTTGACCCTCCAATCCTCCACCCACAAACTATAAATTTGAACTCTCATCCTCCATGAGAGCTAGCTTAGAAAGCTTGAAAAAATCTTAAGAATCCATAGCCAACCTCTGCCATTTTTAGCACTCAATCATCCATCTTCAATCCAATCTAGCATCATTCATCCTTCATCAAGAAATCATCAAGCAATCCAAGGGGAGGTGTTGCCCAAGTGCATCCACAACAAAATATGAAGCATCCAACATCAATCAAGTTCAATCCAACATCCATGAGCACATCCAAAGCAACAAGGAAGGAAGACTTCAACTTGTAGGTAAGTGCAGGTATATTTCTCTTCCTCCTTCCATCTAGCTCAATCTGAGGTAGCAATTAGAAGTGTTAGTTTAGGATTTAAATTTGTTTATTTCCTAGTTTGCATTTTATACTAACACCTATTTTTCAGCTACATGTAACCTATTTGACAATGTTTGAGTTGAGTTGAGATCTTGCTAAAATACTTGGAGAAGGCATGTTTGAGTGCTTTTGAATGAGAGATATTGATGTCTTGACTTGGTAAGACACTTAAGACCTATAGAGATAACTTCCCTAATGCATGTAGATGCGCTTTTGTGAGATTTAAGAAGCCTTAGGTACTTTTTGTAAGTGTTGGAATTGAGTGTATCAATGCAATGCCATAGGATTTCCAAGTTAGAAAATGAGGTAGTGTTAGATTGTTTTTATAGGGTTCTGAAGATGAATTAATGAAGAAAGGTTGACCTAGAGGGAGTAAATAACCCATCTTAGAATTTGGAATTGAAAGCAAAAATGGATGATATGTCACGCAGTAACATCAGTATAGATAGGTCGAACTGGATATAAATTCTTGACCAAACTATACGACCTTAACTGGGGATGTAAAACATGCAATGAATTTTGCATCCTTTCAGGATGACTTAGTATATGGATTTTATATATTGTGCTCTCATATTGTGTTGGCATATCGGTGTGGAAGGATAAACAAGCTAGTCAAGAGGCCTCATAATGTGCTAAGTGAGAATGAGAATTTTGTGTTTATCTTTGCAAGAGTGCATTGTCAAAACTAGTAGTGTCAAAGATTTAATTACCAAATTATAGTGTCTAGATATGTCTCTTTAAATAGTAAAATATTTTCATGGAAAAGGTTCCACTTCCTCTCGAATGTAAGGATACTCTATTAATGAGATCCAAATATTTATAAGTGTTTAGCCTTTATTCCTCATTCCCGTAATATTTCTAATGCCTTTCCCATGTATGTATTAGATTATGAAAACTTGAAACAACAATATAGATATCTCATTTAACGGGGCAAATCACATTTGACCTTCGCATCAAGGTCCAAACAACACCGACTTGACCCATATATAGATAGATAGATTCAAAGTGAGATTGTCACTAAAGAGATTGTCAAGACACTGACATTTTACAGGGAGTGAGGGGCCGACTACAAGTTGGAAATACCTATTGATTGACCCTATCTAGATATGGGCCCCCTATCTAGATTCTATATAGTGGGCGTTGGGGTTGGCCCCTATCTAGTTCTCTCTATATGGAGGGGTCCCCCTAGACTATATCTATATGGTATGGTGCTCAACCGACTACAGGCTCGACGGAAGCCAAAAGGATTTTACCGATAGAGATAGTGTGACTTATTGAGATTTATTGTAGCCGATATCATCCCTTTAAAACTCGTTTTTTTATCTTTACTTTTGTTCCTTAGTGGATATAATGTGTGTGGCTATTATTTGTAGGATTTTGATGCACTTGTTGTCAAAACTAGGGAGAATGACCCCAATTTATCTTGTGCATCACCAACATGTTGTTTTATTTTTATCCTTCTCCTTTTTCACCGTGTGAGTTTTACCTTAGGAATTATCTAGTGTTATAGTATGCATTAGAATAGTTGGATGTGAGAGACAACTTTCTCTAGAGGAATGTTTCAAAGATCCCTAAGGTACCACACTTTGGAAGTGTTTCCATACTTTTTTCTCGAGTTCTTAGGTGCACATATTTTTAGACCAAAATTTTTATGGTACACCTAGTGGGCTCACCCTTGCTTGACCTCAAGAAATATTCATTATTAGTACAAGAATCCTTGGTTTTCTACTAAGATATAGTGTGTTCTTAGTTACTTGGCTTTTTATCCATTTCAAGCACTTGATGACTCCTATTATTACTATTTTCCAAATTCATACCTTTATCACTGTATATGATAAGTATTCAAACAAGGAGAAGCACCCAAAGGGTGAACACTTTGAGTTCTTGCAACTATCACCAAGGAGTAGAAAACACATTCAAAGAGTTATATCACCTCCTCTTAGAACTCAATCCACACCCACACCTAATTACTTCCCCCATTTTACTATAAGAAATCTCCACCCATTGATCCTTATGGATTTATAGATAAATCACCCATTTGTAACATTCAACAAAGGTATCCTTCTATTCTTAGCTTCCTAGAATGACATCTTAGGCTCATCTTTGAAAATTATCTCATATTTTAGTGGTGAAACTATTCAAACTCCTATTTAACAGATTAAATATGTTGTCAATATTTGTTGTCTTCACCACATAACGCAAGATGATGTTGTTGTTATACTTCTAGCCTTCTCTTTGAAGGGGAGAGCTCTAAATTGGTACAAAGGTTTGCCTCCTAACTCCATACACAATCGGGATGAGATGGGAGAATGTTTGTGCAATTATTTTCGAGAAAGAGGTGACTACTTTTCACTAATGGAGTAACTTAATAAAATCGAGAGATAACCCATAAAATTAATGACTAAGTTTAATTATAGGTTCTAAAAAGTTAGGAAAGAATCCCACACTTGTTGAGGTGATCTCCCATTATGCCTCCCTTTGTTACCTCATAGCCTTGAATTATGACATTGTCATCATGATTATGTCCTTAGGAGGAAAATTATTACCAAATGCTAATGCAAATTCCGCAATAGCTAAAAGTAATCTCATATAAGTAGGAAACTTGCCTCAAGGCCTCCCATGCCTCTTTTTCTTTAATTTCCTCTATTAATCCAAGCCCTCCCAAGGAACCACCTCATATAATTTCCTCTATCCCAAAAATATATTTAAATGAATTAGATGAAGTTAAATCCTTGCTTAGGAACATGGCTAATAACATGATTGTCAATCAAAGGCAAGTAATCCCAACCATCGTTCAAGCCTTATCAACCTTATAACCCCACATGCCAACAAAATAAACTATAACCTTAAAATCAAATTGTTCCTACTAGAACCTTAGTGTAACAATTCCCATCCATTACTAATCCTAATAGAGCACTATTCCTTTTTCACAAAAATTAGTCGAGGACAAGAGATAGTTCTACCCTTGTGTAAAACCTTATGACTCAAACACTTATCTTAATGAAACTCTACGCCAAGCATTAATGATGCAAGGTTCTTCATTACATTAGAGTCAAGAGCTAGAACCACCTTTGCCCTCTCCATTTGCAGCTTGTTGAGGAGAGCCTAGTTTTTGGAAAGAGCAATATTTTGTGTAATCAATCAAGGTGAGGATAAGATGTGCAAACCTCAAGTGCAATTAGCCTACAACGCAATCAGTAAAAAAGAGGCTTTTGGATTTAAATGTACAATACACTCAAGCTCCCATGGCACAACATCCAAAGGTAGAAAGTTTTATTATAGAGGTAAGTCTTAAAAGGTCACCAGAGACATAAGAAGAGAAACTAAATGCAAATAATTCTTATCTTAAGGTTTATCAACCTATGATTGAGAAGCCAAGGAAATATTGGGCACCTACAATTCACAAAAACACTATTCTCGGACCTTTCAATATTGTGGAAAATTTGAAGAAAACCAAAGTGAATGTCACAATGTGGGATGCCTTGGCTATATCAAGCCAAATCAACTTGTTTCATGAGGATTTGAAGCAATTCAAGTGCCCTCCCAAAGTTCATAAGGAGCCCTTTTTAGTACTAACAAAAACCCGTCCATTTAATGTATCTCTCATTATTTGAAAACACTTGGTTCATAATTACAAGATTGATTCGAGCGCAAGTAGCTTTGTAATTCCCAAGAAAATAGATGATGTGATGGGAATTAATTATGAGCCTACTAGAAAGAGGTTGGCTCGTTTAGATGGGACTACACTAAAATTAGGAGTTGTAAAATGTCTCAAATTAACCTTGTATGTTTGTCCTAGTATCAATTTATATGCAATTGGCTTAATGTAGAATCTTTTATGATTGGTATGCCAAGGTTTCCACACTACTAGGCCTTATAGATATTGACATTGGCTAGCTTCGCCACACAAATTTTTTAATAAATAAATAAATGTCGGTATCAAATATTTTCAATTATATCTTACTTTTCTAGCTTTCCAAAAACAAGGGTCTTCCTATGTTCCTTGCATATCAAGTCCTCACACTTACTAAAATAACTTGCATGTAAAAAGCATGATCCAACAATCAAAGCTACAAAAGGCATGCAAATTTAATAAAAATAACATTCATGATTTTTGCAAAAACTGGTTTTATCATGCATGCTTTCTCAAGAGCATACATGATTTTTGCATGATCTTGCTTTTAACTTGCATGCTTACGTTTAAAACATGCAAGAATTTGCAAAAACCTACTTTTATCGAGCATGCATACCCTATTTGTACACAACATAAATACTTTATTTTAAAAGCTAAACCCTAATCAAAGTAGAAAGGAAAAAAGAACCCATTAATTTTCTCCATGAAATTTCTTTTTTGGCCCCATGCTTATTGAAATGCTTTGATGTTATAGATATTTCATCTTTTCACAATTCAAAGTCGATGATCATAGTTGATTTATGCACCTTCGTATTTTCCAACAATATTATCCATTGGGACCTTTGTTCCTACATAGAAAGATATTCTTTATATTCTTTCAATCAACAATCAGTTGCTCCACTCGCACATGTTTCTTCCATGAGGGCCAAAACTTGGGGGCCTTACCTAAGAAAAGTTGATCGATCTTCAATCAAAAGAGAGCTTACCTCAATGTTATGCAAACATCTCCATGCTAAAAACCTCGTTCCTCAAGACCTCATTATCTAATCAAAAGAGGGTTGACCTTCATGTTATGCAAACACGGTCTCTGTGCCAATAGATCAATTTCTCAAGACATATTCTCGCTACATTTGGTAAACCCCACTCATTTTTGTTGTGATCTTTCAAGTGGTGATTATGACACATAAGCTTACAAAGATTACCAAAGACACTTTGGTTAATTTCTTAAAATACCCATATCAAGTAATCAAATCCTCTATACAATTGGCTTAACATGAGATCCTCTCTGGTTGGTATGCTAAAACTTCGCACTAGTAGGCCTTATAGATATTGGCATTGGCCGACTTTTTACTTGCATGTTCTAATAAACAAATAAATGTCATTATCAATATTTTCAATTAGATCTTACTTTTCTAACTTTTCAAATTTTTGAAAACAAAGGTCTTTTTATGTTCCTTACATATCAATTCATGCATTTACATGCTTACTAAAAAAACTTGCATGTAGAAAGCATGATCCAACATTCAAAGCTACAAAAGGCATGCAAAATTACTAAAAAGAACATTCATGATTTTTGCAAAACCTTGCTATTATCATGAATGCTTTCTTAAGAACATGTATGATTTTGGATGATCCTTCTTTTACCATGTTATGATCATCATGTGCGGATTTCACTAATGCCTCGAGGTTTTGGTGTAATGGTTCGTTACATTTGGTATCAGAGCAATCACCTGTGTTCAATTCCCATCATGGGTGGCTACGCCTGCATTGCAGTGTTCGCCCAGGGCTCATATAAGGCAAGGCGTGGTCCCACTATACGGGCGCAAATCTAGCCCGGGGTTTGGGCTACGAAAGCATGGTACGACGTTATGATTCTCATGTGCAGATTTTGCTAACGCCTCAAGATTTTGGTTTAACAGATTCGTTACATAACATGCATGTCTACTTTTAAAAGCATGCAAGAATTTGCAAAGAACCTACTTTTATCAAGCATGTAATACTACACAAATGCCCTATTTTTACATAACATAAATGTTTGCTTATTACAACTAAGCCCAAATCAAAGTAAAAAGGAAAAAAACCATTACTTTTCTACATAAAATTTCTTTTTTGGCCACATGCTTATTGGAATGATTTGATGTTGTAGATCTTTCATCTCTTCACAACCTAAAGTTGGTGTTCATATTTGATTCATGCACCTCCACACTGTCCAACAACATTATCCGTTGGGACCTTTGGTTCTTACATAGATAGAGATTCCTTCAATTATTTCAAACAACAATTGGGTTGCTCCACTAGCACATGCTTCTCTAAAACTTTGGGTGGCACAAAACCATGATCCCTAGAGTTACCCTTCCACTAGGTGGCCTTCTTTTCACTTGTGTTGTGCACCACTTAAAAACCTCTATCAAAAGAGGCGCACATGCACACGCACGCGCACGCACGCACACACACACGAGCACGTGCGCGTGTGTGTGTGTGCGCGCGTGCGTGTGTGTGTGTGTGTGTGTGCGCGTGCGTGTGTGTGTGTGTGGTGTGTGTGCGGGTGTGTGCGCGCGTGCGTGCTACTGGCGCGCGCGTGCATGCGTGTGTGTATATGTGTGTGTGTGCGCGTGTGTGTGCATGTGCGCGCGCCAACATGAATGAGTGAATTGGTCGTATTCAAAACATTTCATGCATATAAAACTAATATTTTTGCAGCTTAACTTTTTGGGATCTAGTTGAACCTCCGACGCCCTAAAATTCAAGCAAAATTGATAGGGTTGCATTTGCTCAAACCCACCTCGACATATATTCTCGTCGCTTTTAAGCATGGGGTCAAAATTTGAAAATCAAGGTTTCATAAATAGCCCAACGCCCTTTAGAAATGAAGTCCTCTAACTAAAAATTATATATTGATCCTAAAGTATACCAAAAGCACAATGAAAAGCCCTTGAGCACAAGGGTAAATTTCCACTTGGACAAAAATGAGAGGATACCAATTTTGGCACATACAATGAGTAGGAGTGAACCAAAACCATTGTACCTACAAATCAACCCTTGCTTGCTAAGCATAGCCAAAAAACAAATTTGTTTACATTATGGGCAAACAAACTAGGGTGATATGGCCTTTTCCACAATAAAGACTTGTCGATGAGAAGGGAGGAGATACTTCCTTGATCCAAGATTTTTATGCAATCTCACAAAGGATCCTTCTTTGTGCCACTCGAAGTTCCTTTTAATAATAGAATTTTGTTCATTCAAAGCAAACTCATTGAAGCATTTACAAGAGGCTTCAGTCCTAAGCTCTTGTATGCGGGCATTAGATTTTGGCCGAGGTACAATTACGGTCAATCTTCCGTAGGAGTTGTGAATGTCCTCCATTGCTCTTATATGTCTCCTTGCAAGTTGTCATGGCTATTGTTGTAGGTGAATCTTCCTCCAAAAAGGTTAAACCTCCTCCAATGCTCTTGCATGCACTTTATGCTTGCTCTTGAAGAAATACCTATGCATACTCCTCTCTTCGCAAGATTACCTCTACAATTTTTCAATTGATATATCACATCTCTCTTACAAAGAGATAAATATGTGTACTAGAGATGAAATCTATAAATCCTAGTTGTAGTGCAAATAACTTGAGACCCCAAACCTTTCCTCACAACTACACTACTCGAATACATATCTTCACTTTGAGGATGGGCCCATCTAACCTCCAAGGCTATAACAGACTTCCTTTACCATGTTTTTTGAGGTTGCTACCCTTTGGAGCTCTTACATGTAGCATTAAACGTTGGCTTAGGGACAAGTCTGGGTCTTCCTTTAAGAGTTTTGAATCTCTTATATTGCTCTTGCAAGTTGTCCTGAGTAATATTGTAGGCACATCACCTCCAAAAGGTTAAATCTTCTTCAATGTTTTTAGATGCACTACAATTTTGTTGTTGGCAAACTATAATGCTCGCTTCCCTTACCTCCACAAATTTTAATTGATGCATTGCATTTACCTTTGAAAGTCCCTTTACCTCCACAATTTTTAATTGATGCATTGCATTTATCTTTAAAAGTCCCTTTACCGCCACAATTTGTAATTGATGCATTGCATCTATCTTTAAAAATAAATAAGGGTATTAGCAATAAAATCTATAGATCGTACCTCTTTCCTGTCACCTACAACACATGTTTAAATGTTTTGCGCCTCAAGAACCTCTTTCCTCTCATCTACAACACTTCAGTACTTATCTTCAATTTCAAAATGGACTTGTCCACTCATCTTCAATTTGAAAATGACCTCGTCCAACCTTCAAGGCTTCACTAGTCTCCAATTACAATGTACTTCAAGGGATCTGTTGGCCCAATTTGAGTTAGTTCCCATCTTTGTACAAATAAAATCACCATGTTCCTCTGGTGCATCATATTTGTCAAATTTGTTAAATAAAACCTTAATTTAAGTAATCATTTTATGTTTAGATGCACTCATTGCTGTGAAATCAAGTGCTACTTTTTTGCCTTCAATAAAGACTCTCATATAGACTCTTTCCAGACGTTCATGGCTTACAAGAATCAAATATGCCTCTTCTTTTTAGAGACATTATTTGTTTTACACAGCTACATTCACAACCATAATTTCATAATCACAAAACCATGAAAACCAAGCAATTCGCAGGCTCAGTGAATTGACAATCCCGAAACCCATATTGTATGTGCTTCCTAATCCACTTCTAGTTCACTTTCAATTGCCTATAGATAACATTTGCAGACTCAAAACTATTCAGTTGTTTAGAAAACAAATAAACTACCATGTAAATCGCCTCATATTATGCCTGACATGTACTTTAAAGTTGCCCCAAATCCAACACGTTCATTTCCTCTCCAGAGTTGCAGCATAAGATTCTTTTAACAAATCAACTCATATTATGTCAGTGCAGTCTACATTTTTAGTTAGAAAAATTATTTCCCTTGTGCAAATATAATCTGTAGAACACAATATTTAGAGGGCCATGGACCAGTGACAAGGAGCAAATGTTATGACAATGATCTGAAGTCAACCATATTAAAATGTACCTGCCTGTTTTTTTCCAACAATGGTGGGTTAGTGTTGCAATTTTACCAGTTAAAAATTCATGGCATGTACCTGTTTTCCCAGTGCTTGATCATAAATCATTGTTTATAACAATTTTCTTTTCCTGATATACACGCCAGCAACATGCTTTGGTTTGGTTCCATTCTTACAGAGCACAGACGCATCAATTTTTACCCAACTACAAAATTCCATCTACTTCAGAAGCAAAGCTTATTGAATCTATATCTTCAATTTACAAAGCAAAAGTTTTCACTCGAGTGCATTAACACCCTATATCACACTGTACACCTACTGAATGAGTGTTAAAATAGATCTAAACACAGCCTATGTCTCAGGTTGGCACTGTAAAATAGGTATCATGACATTATAATTTAACTTTACATTGGCAAACCTTTTATATATATTTTAGACTACTAGCAACGTCCAGAAGTTTTTGCCAGTTTCTAGAAATGTATTAATATCACTGTTATTTTCAAACACAAGTTGCACTCGATTAAACTTTCAAGCCTTAGGTTATCAAACATATTTCTGACAAATTATTGCAAATTTCAGAAAGTAAAGTGGGAGAGGAAAATATTTGCCTACAATACTCGGGCATCATGGTGCAAAAATGTTCAATCCTTTGTGAAACAAAAACAGAACATATAAGAAAAATATTTGCAGCGAGTTCAAAATACAGAGCACCGTACCAATACCTCCAAGAAAAGAAACATCATCTACTTCATTAAAAAGAACGTAAGATGTGAGGATACACAATGGTGAACAGAATGTGGAAACAGATGAAAGTGGAGAGCTCTAAAATATTGGCTGACGGCTTCTAAGAATTGGACAATAAATGATTTTACAACAAGGCACATGAACAGTAACCCATTGCTATACAACTTATGAGGAACAAAGCATGTAGCTGATCTTCACAAACAGAAAATAATAAGAGATCACACATGCAATAAATTTGTTTTAATTGTCCATCAAATGTTGGCCTGTGTCTGGAATCCAAAATACATACGAAATCTTCCATTCACATCTTCAAAATCAATGGTATTAAAAATCATTGAAAGAATTTCCTTATGAGCAACAGCCACTTTTCTGGACAACTGGCTGCCCTCTCATTTGCACAGTAGCAGGTCTGCTACTATTCATAGCAGGCTGGCTCGCCATCCTGCAATACAAAAAAGAAAAAGAGTTAATTCCAACCCTATAATCCTTTCATTGGCAAAAAGACCACAGGCCATGGAACAAGGATCGCATTCGAAAATAAATCTAGGTAGACACTTTCTATAAAAGTGAAATACAAATATATCAGGCAGGGCCACTTTATGAAATATCCTTTAGAGATAAATGGATTTTGGGCAAAACGAGACATTTGGATTCCCGGAGTATATTATTTTTGTGAAAGCAGACCTCACGCAATACGTAGTGAAGATATCAGCATAGTTCCAAATGAAAAAAACCTTTACCTTTGCTGTGATTGAATAATATGGAAACATGTGGCGCTAAGAAATGAAAGATGAAATCTTCACGAGTATAAACAAGGAAATTAATGAAAGAGTAAATGTTTGTAGCTATAAAGATATGTTGATCTTTGTTTCAATGATAGCTTCTCTAACATCAATCAGGACAGGACTGGGATAAGAGCTTGACTCCAGCTAGACACAAGTTGATTAAAGACCCTAAAATATTACAATGTAGTTCTTATATACTAAAGAATGTACTAGATGCCATCAAAGAAGGGTTGGTTTCAATGCTTAGGTTTTAATGGTAGAGGTATAAGAGATAAATCTCAAACACTAAACATATGGCCAAGCCCAAACAAGTGAACTGCAAGAATATAATGACACGTGACTTTAGGGTGTATATGGTTATTAGCTGCTTCTTGTATCCAAACACACTTTGTCAAATTTAAAGGCTAACAGGAAATAAATTAGGAAGCATCCTTCTCAACTATGTGAAAGCCCCCAATCAAAAGAAATACATATCTAGCAACAGACATTTGTTTGGAAGTACTGTTTGCATGGCCATGTGAATGATGAGGTTGCTTCAGACACAGTAGAGAACAAAACTAGATAAGGGATCCAAAGAAATGTAAAATGGAAATTAGTTCACACTGAGCTGCCAGACCTGTAGATATGGGGCCAGTTTTGATACAAATGGAACAAGGAGAATAATGAATATTTTCAAGATTCTAAAATATAATAGCTAAACAGGACTTGGACGTTAGAAAATAAATATGTTCATGTGGCAAATGCATATAGACCAACCTATAATTTTAGATGAATGATACAATAAAAAACTCTATATAAGAACATTATATTTATCTTCCAGAAAACTCTTATCAGGCTCACTTTAAAGCTTAAAGCAATATTTATGATTATTTTATACCTTTCAGATCTCTAATGCAAGATAATTAAAAACAATACACAAGTAAAATTTTCCAGGATACATTATGGACTTCCCTCCCGATGGGATCCGGTTATCAAATTCTCTTGCTAAATCCTCAAGAGTCAAATAATCCTAAAATATAGGATTCAAAACTAACAATAGATTCATAATGACAGGTAACAGATGGTTAGACTGCAACTATTGTTAGGCAATGCAGTAAGGAAATAGATCCCTGTTAGGACTTTGTCAAGCCAAACAATCCAAGAATTTTATCACAGGTTGCATGTAATTCACGCATTTATAAGGCGATCTAGAAGCATTAGTTAACTCCACAACATCAGACAAAATATGCAAAATCAATCCAAACATCCAATGACACAAAATCTTCTAATCATTCATCTGTAAAAGGTTTTTAAAATGGACTAAGCCAAAAACAAAGCACCTGTTCTTAATCTCGGCAGCCATGGTCATGAAAGCCTGCTCCACATTTGTTGCATTCTTTGCACTCGTCTCCAAAAACGGGATGCCAATCTCATCCGCAAATGCCTTGAAACATGAAAGACACAATCAGACAAATGCCTATGCCAAGAGGATTTTAAACAAGCCTAGCATTCAAATCAAACAGAAGGTACAAGAATAGCAAACGACTGAAGACCATGAACTGCCATAGCTTTGCCACAGGGGAGAACTAGACATTGACCAACTCTTTATGAAACTTGTGACAAGTGCCCAATAATGTCCAATGTTATATATCTTTACATTCAGGGGATTGGAAGTTTCGTATTCAAGTGCTCTATATTAGAAAATTTGAATCACCTTGGCAGTTTCATATTCGACTGCTCTATTAGCAGTCAAATCACACTTGTTCCCAACAAGTAACTTGTTGACATTTTCACTTGCGTAGCGATCAATCTCATTCAACCATTGTTTGACGTTGTTGAAGCTTTCCAGGTCAGTAACATCATAAACCACCTTCAAAAGGAAGATAAAAATATTTTAATTTTTTCCCAAAAACACATTGCACATGATAAACGAGCTAAATAATTGATGGTATGATACAGAAGTACCAAATAGCACTTGTATCCCCACAGAAACACATGAGAAACAATTTCACTTACAATGATACCATGTGCACCACGGTAATAGCTGCTTGTAATTGTTCTGAACCTTTCTTGCCCTGCTGTATCCCACTGGATTAAATCAATAGAACACATTAATATTCAAATTCACTGGCAAGAACCAGAATAATGAAATACAAAATCAGTATAAAAAGAACTCTGGAAGGTCACAGGTAAAATTTCGGAAGGGAACAATGAAAGGGAAAATTACGTTTACAAAATCTATACTTCACACGTGCACAGACAAATGCTCGGTAAATTGGCACTTGTAATGTACTAGCATATGGACACATATACTGGTACAAATACAGATACAGAAAAATGAGAATCTAGGCTACAATACAGCATGGGTAACCATACCAAAAATGTAATGAACATAAAACATAAATAAAAACTAAGATACCAATACTTGTACCCTACAGTACCCAGTACAGGTACAAAATGTACCCGGTACAGGTATGGCCCAAATACCCGATTGGAAATGGCTTGGGTATAGCCAGAGGGAGGTCCAGGTGCAGCCCGGTACATCTGCAAACATACCTTGACCTCCCGCAGTACCCTGGCCGCTTCTGCCACAATTCCTGGCCTAAAACAGTTTATTTAACTTTTTTATTTGCAATAAAAAATGGCCCAGTTTTTTTAAATACTATGAAACCCTAAAAAACAGCAGGGTCTGATCTTGGGAACAAATCTGACCAGGAGGGAACAAGCACAATTGACCCAAATACTCTTTATCTGATCACTTACAGGCAGATTCAATTCTAGACAAGGAACGATTGTGACGGTAAATCTAAATCCCACCACAAATCTGATTTTCAGTTTTGTGCTGCTATAAAACAAGAAAATAAGATCAGTAGCTCTTGATATACATGCATCTTCTGTTTTAATGATCACGTGAACATTCAGGCCCTGCTGCATTATTATGTAATAAAAAAATTAATATTTATTATGACTGGAATTTATATATTTTTAGTATGGCCGTATCCAGGCCCAAAAAATTGCCATATCCACGTATCAGATACTTCATATAGCTGTATCCAAAAGTATCTGCAACTTAAATAAAAAATATAAAACTTACATATAAATAGTTAAACTCCTTTCACAGAAAATTTTAGAAAAATGATACTATCATGAACACTTTGAAAATATTATAACTATATATGAACAACCATGCAAGTGGTTTCTATACTATATTGTTTGATCTTTCAACTTTCATATGACTAAAAATAGAGATTTTCAAACCACCAAATATCCAGAGAATTTGAACAAATTAATAGATTTGGAATGCATCCCTCGACTCAATGTAAAATTAATTCAATATTTGCATAAGGCCAATGTCAGTTGAAGCCATTGATATCTATCATACTGTATATCCAGAAAGGGTTGATGCACATTCCAGATACAATTATGGCCACTGCAAACATACCCTAACCTCCCCCGGCAGTACCCTGGCCACGTCTGCCACAATCCTGGCCTAAACCGGTTGATTTACTTTTTCTATTTGCAATAAAAAAATGGCCCATTTTTTTTTAAATACTATGGAACCCTAAAAAACAGTAGGGTCTTACCTTGTGAACAAATCTGACCAGGAGGGAACAAGCACAATTGATCCATAAGCAGATCCAATTCTAGACAAGGAACGATTGTGACGGTAAATCTAAATCCTACCACAAATCTGATTTTCAGTTTTGTGCTGATATAAAACAAGAAAATAAGATCAGTGTCTCTTGATATACATGCATCTTCTGTTCTAATGATCACGTGAACATTCAGACCCTGCTGCATTTTTATGTAATAATAAAATTTAATATTTATTATGACATTTGTGACATTTCATTTGGCATTTGGTTGGCATTATATAGATTAGCAGTAGCGCTGTGAAGCTATTTTGTTTTTCATATGCACAATATGTAGTTAATTCCTATTTATTAGGCTGGGATTTATATTTTTTTATTTTTATATATTTTTAGTACAGCCATATCCAAAGCCATTGTTTTGCATATGTATAATATGTGATTAATTCACATTTATTAGGCTGGAATTTATATATTTTCTACTTTTTTATATATTTTTAGTACAGCCGTCTTTTTATATATTTTTAGTACAGGCCTAAAAAATTGCCATATCCACATATCAGATACTTCATAGCTGTATTCAAAAGTATCTGGAACTCAAATAAAAATATAAAACTTACATATAAATAGTCAAACTCCTTTCGCTGAAAATTTTAGAACAATGATACTATCATGAACATTATTTAAATGAACACTTTGAAAATATTAGAACTATATATGGACAACCATGCAAGTGGTTTCTATACTATATTGTTTGATCTTTCAACTTTCATGTTACTAAAAATAGGGATTTTCAAATTCAAATTCTTACATATAGGTTAACCACAAAATAGCCAGAGAATTTGAACAAATTAATAGATTTGGAATGCATCCCTCGACTCAATGTAAAATTAGTTCAATATTTGCATCAGGCACATGTCAGTTGAAGCCATTCAGAAAGGGTTGATGTACATTCCAGATACAATTATGACCATCCAAATAAGCATATCAGATATGTATTCCTGTCCTATCCATACCCAAATCCATATTGAATACATCATAATCAAATAAAGTGGGGTACCCTGGCATATCCAGTAAAGGCTATATTCTGCTCCACATTCATCCTAAAAGGGGGTGAACCAATTTCATAAACATATGGTAGGATCAGTACCATGGATTAAAAACAGCCCGTAGAAAATAACATAATCAAAAGAAACCTTAATAGACCTGCATAGAAGTCCTGTTGTCATGCACGGGGTGCACATAGAAAGGAAGTCTGGATTTATCTCCATATACCCCTGCTTGACCTTAATCCTCCCTTGAAGAGAACCATTCTCTTCCACACTCTGCTAAGGCATAGCTAGATCATCCAAACCAAGAAAGATATAATTCATAATCAAAATAACACATCATGAAAAAAGTTCTTTCAGATCTGGTGGGAGAGAGACAACGATTAGATGGCCTATTGCACATATAAAGAGCATGGACGACCACCGATGATACAGCCACAGGTAGATCACGCATCACGGAGGAGATACCATAAGTAGAGCTGGAGCTGTAGGCAGAAATTGACATGACTAATAAGGTGTCACAGATGCAGCTCCTCAGCAGTATACAGTGCTAGAGCTACAAGCGGATAGGTGTAACAAAAGTAAGGAGGGTGTAGTAGCCTATTCAGGCCCACTCCAGGAAGGGGGAAAGCTTCACATAAAGGGAGGAGATAGGAAAAAAAAATTGTAGAATAGCAATACGAATGCCTGACTATCATATCAGAACCTGGAAACGAACCAGGTTGGACAAAACAATGGATTCCGGCATGAAGGGTTATTGAACAGAATTGCATAAGACTTGAAGCTATGATTAAACACAGTCTATAAAGGAAGAGATGCAAAATCTTTTCTGAACAGGAATAATGGCAAAATAGTATGCCAACTTGGGCCTTCATGAAAGAAGCCTGAAGAGGATGAATTGTGGTTTGAATGGAACAATCAACACAAAGGAAATTAGAAGATCTTCAAGTTAGCTACACAGAGTAATAACTGGCAGCATAGTAAAAATGAAATCTAGCAAGTTTACTTGAAAACTTGACAAGCAACCACAAAAATAGCAGACAGCTTCGTTCTGAATTTTTGACTAATAATACTTAGAAGTTAGAAAATTAAACACAGAAAACCTAGGTTGTCAATGCATTTTGGATATGGATATGGATACAGAGTATCCAATGCATAAATACATAAAAAAATTGGCCCCGGATACAGTTTTGGATATGGCCGTACAATATATATATATATTTTCCAGCCTAATAAATAGGAATTAACCACATATTATGCATATTGAAAAGAAAAAGATAAATAACCACAAAAAAATAATCCTAATTTGAACACCCCACCAAATGTCAAACAAAAACTACAAGTTGCAATATCATGATATAATAAATATAATTATTATATCAATGATCAAAATAGTATTTAATATTGATCATATTGCTCTTCATCAAGTGCATCAATATCAACACCATGATGTGGTTCATTAAAACCACACAAACTCAAGCACTCCCATTACCACTTGCACCCTCTTGTTTTATGTTATCTCTTTGACTTGTTAGGGATGCTACTGTGTTTTTATGTTTTTTATTTGGACTTCATATTTATAGTGTTGAAAAATAAAATTAAGAAGAAATTGATCTGGGTATGGCCACAGCAGTCCGGTTGCATCCAGATGCATCAGCCCCACCCCATTTCCAGGGCACATCCACATCAGGTATGTTTCATATCAGTATCAGACCCCTAGGGCACACATATCAGTATCCTAACAGAACTTTCTTTAGACTGAGTTTTTTCATTTTCTGCATTTAAATGGAATAGTATTGTCAGACTATCATATCAGACTTTTCAGGCAAACCAGGGCTGGATAAAATAATGAACTACTGTTTAACAAGGAATCAACAATATCATTGCTAAGGAAAATAATCCATTAGGGAAAACATACTGATTAAATCTCGCAAGGAAATTCCTGGTAAGATGAAAACCCCACTAGAGGATTGTGAAACGTTATTATTATTTTAAAAAGAAGGGCAATACATGACAAGGTGTAGTGAGTTCCGGGAGAAGACTCTAAGACTTCCTATACATTGGACATGGGCCAATAATCAGATAATTATGCAGAATCAAAGGCCACAACAGGTCTTAAGCTAGTGGTCAAGCATATACGTGATTGTGAAAGACGAGCTGTCTTAGTTCTTACTTATTAGTGCTAGGGAGAGAGAAAAGTCCAATTTGAAACTTGAATTCAAGAAGAGTTTTTCTTAAAAATTGTTTAACCAAATGTCCCAGTGGTTCCAAAAACATGGTTGTTTTGTAGGCTTATGCTGGAGATGTATTAGTCAAAAGAATAGGGGTTAATTTTTTTAACAGGAAATAATCCAAAGGGTCTATAAGGGTTAGAAGATATTATAAATAAAGATAAGTCCAATGTCAATCATCATGTGCAAGGCTCAGAGCAAACCTAAGGCTTTTGTTGTTTAACTCTTATTTTCATGACAGATGTATAGAGTATTTTGATGGTGAATTATTAAGTAATTCAGGCCAACTAAGTCTATTTATGACAGACACTATGATGGAAGGAGAGTAAAAGCATGGCTTGCTGAGGAAAAACTATCCAGATTCCATCATTACAAACAAAATTTACCTTCTGATGCTGAGAATAGGCAAGGAGTTGACTCTAGAGAGCCATATAGAACTGAGCCCCATCATTAGTCAAGACCAATAAAGATAATATGCAACATGTGGTTTGGGAATTGCACAAAGCAGATGGAGCAGAAGTAGATAAAGAAAATGGGGAGAAAAAAGAGTGACATGAGTTCATAGTAACTCTTCCGAGGAGAAAGAGTAACACTTAGAGAAGAAAACAAGGGGAAACTAGAAAGGAAAGGTATGACACAGGGACAGATGGACTGCTCCATGAGGACGGAATAACACTTCTAGTCAACAGAATAATCCAAACAAGGATTAAGTTGAGGGATATTGAGGATAAATTCATTAGCTGCATAATCTAATGCAAATAATAAATATCGCCCTTAGAGAAGAAAACAATGAGAAAGGAAAGGTGTGACACAGGGACGGATGAACTGCTCCAGGAGGAAAGAATAACACTTATAGCCAACAGAATAATCCAAACAAGGATTAAGTGGAGGGATATTGAGGGATAAATTTATTAGCTGCATATTCTAATGCAAAATAATAAATATAGAGAGCTGTACTGAAAATAAGATAGAGGACTGTCACTATCCACAAATGGATCATAAAATCCATGGTCCAGAAGCCTAGAAATAGACATGACAACAGACAATGGAGAATAGTGTTATCTCCAGCATTATTGAGAGGATCATGCCTAATTAAGATAACACATTAATTCAGACGAGAAAATTATGGCAATGAAGATTATTTTTTCGTAATGGTTGGAGAGTCAGCACTTAAAAGAGTTTTATCAAATAGGGATAAGTCGCTAGCATCTAAATGCCATAAATAAAATAAATTGGTAAAATTTAAAAAAAACATAGCCAAGCAGACACATCGTGAAAGAGTGCAAGAAATTAGAAGATAAGTTTCTAGCTGTTAGACTCTCCCCACTTACAATTTGCAGTTTGATCGTCTTTCCATCCTGCTCCACAGTTCGGATTTTCTGGATGAAACATAGATTTGACAATTATATATAAGATAACTGCTTGAACTTATCCACATCTTAACAGCTCAGAAAAACAACAATTCTAAATGAAAATAAAAAAACATTTCCATCAGAAGTAAATTGTTAGGTACACTTACAAAGTCAACCCCTATTGTACTGATATAGCTCTCCAGATAAGAGTCGTCCTATAGTTGAGAAAAAATATAACAAATCAGTATGGCTTTTAAGATACACTATTCCTCTGCCATTATAGAGAAAGGAAAATCCAATTTTCATCACTGTGTGATAGGAGGCACCTACTCAATGCATCCCACAACAATGTAGCAAAGACACCACAACTCACAAATAACAAATTAACTAAATTAGAAAAATAAGCAAAAAGCATGCTTAATTGGAACACTAAACTGCAAACAGTACGCATTTTATTTAAGCACTGCCACCTTTCTTAAGCAAGTGAAATAGCTAAAACCCAAATCTTTGTCTACCAGAATTGTCATGTATATAGTATATACAATAACATCAGAATGACTTCTGCAGAACTCACCGCAAATCTTAGAAGGAGACATGATTTGCCAACTCCAGAATCTCCTATCAACAGAAGCTTGAACAAGTAATCACTGTGAAAGGTTTGCACGTCAGTACGAGCACAGGTAATACACATAGGAGACAAACAAATGAAACTTTATTTTTACCCCTACAATCTATCCATGGCTGGATAGATTCACAGAACATATCAAACAATGAACAAAACTAGACAAAAGCGTAACAGGATTTGAAGTAGAAATAAATTAACACTAGAACAGAAGAAATACAAAAAATATCACGTGTGATCAGTCTTTCAAGATTACTGGATAACTAGTACAAATATCTTAAACACATCTATCTGAAATACACCAAGAGATATCAATTTTCAGATTCTCGGCTTAGATTTTTCACACCACATTGACTGATCTATCTACACCACGACTACGCTGTCAAGCTTGAAAAGATTTTTATCAATTTGATGACAACTTAAATGGGCATCTAATTTAAGGTTAAAATTTCATTACAACAATCAAATGAATGTCAAATTTAAGCTCACACATAGAAGTGAACAAGTCACTCCATTCCACTCCACCCGGCTGCCATTGTAGAACACCTATTGGCATAATACCACTTAAACAAATAAAATACAAAGAATGCCATGTGGGATCAATCAATCTTCTAGCCAAAAGTATAAAGAAACAAGTTGATAAGAGTAAAAGAGAGCCAGATTAATCCCCAACATAAACATAAAGAATGAAAGATATAGCCTTATTAATTGCTTTGTTGCAAAGCAAGGGATTAAGTAACCAAAACTATGGAACATGCACATGTAACTGTAGAATATTAACACATATATAGCAAGGATCTTGCAAGTTATAAAAAATGAATCTGCATATCAAATATAATTGCAGGTGGCTTACAAAAAGCAACATATCAGAGAGAAGCTGCAAGTAAATTCAGCAATATGCCCCTCACTGGCAGAAAAGCATCATTAAAGCTACAAGTCAAATGCCAAAAACAAAATAAAAATCTGGCCAAGGCTCACGACACAGACAATATTCCACCTTCAATATTGCTTGGGACAATTGGAGAAAAAGAAATTGGATTCCTTCTATTCCGACAAATTGAAATGATTTATTACATCCAGCATCTAAAATAGCTTAACAGAAAGATATTGAGATTTTTTTGCTCTATTATTTTTCATCATTTTAAGTAATTCTTCTAGGTGGTAAGGGTTGCTTCAAATGCATCTAAGAAACCAGCCTTGATTACATCAACGCCTTTTGAGTTCAAACCCTTTCAGTCCTTGGAAATTGAAGAGCACCCTCAGCAAACGCAGGAAATGGAGAGCAATCCAGAACCAAATCATTTTTAACAAAAAGGGAATGATTAAATTATAGGGCTTGGAGTGTCACTCCATTCTGAAGAGTCCTGGCATGGATCTGAATTGGAGTATTCATCTTGGAAGATTTGCTAGATAACTAATCATTTTCTTCATTTTGCATCCACAACAGATGGAGACTCAAGAGACTCTGAAAAAAGCTTCTGTGCAGAGAGTTAAAGCAGAACAATCAATTAGAAACTATGTTATGCGGATGCCCAATTATAGTTGAGATGACAGAATTCATTTTAATGCAAGAACATGCACAGGAATTTCAAGTTTGAAACATAAGCTCACTTGCACAAAAGGAAGGTCACTTAATATTTAAATTATAAATATGACTGTTGGACTAATATTTTGGATCAAAAGGCGTCAACGGACAAACATGAAGTCACTTGTGAATCTAAACATTAAGGAGGAGCTTTATACTTCTATGAGCAGATAAAAATACATCCAAAGAACTTTGCATTTCTTCCATATCTCTCTTCAGACATATTGCAACAGGTTACCAAAACATACATCAAGCATCAACAAAAGGCCTGTCAAATCAATCTCTTTCTCGTGAAGAAATTTTATAAAAAGAAACATTACCTCAAAACACACACAGCCAGCCAAAAAGGAACGTCTGGTACCTCAAATTTCAAAGGTCCTTCCCTCTAGCTATTATGACACCTTCTCTTGTACAACAAACATGTATAGCAAGTGATTATTTCTTTTACTTCAGCCAAAACATTAAAAGGAGCCCTAGTGAAACAGAAGAGGAATGAAAGATCGTTCATCTTCTCCTAGTTGTTTATGGTCAAACACTAATAAGGATAGGTAAAGTATAAAAAAGCAAAATTCAACATTATACTAACAAGCTGCACCAAATTCACATGCTGAAAAAATTGAAGGTCAATCCCTCTAGCTATTTATGAAAACTACTCTTGTACACCAAACATGTATCCAAAGCACTTATTTCTCTTGCTTCAGCCAAGACATTCAACGGAGCCCTAGTGAAACAGAAGTAAAAGGAAAGAAAGATCATTCATCATCACCTAGTTGTTTATGGTAAAAAGCTTATAAGAATAGATAAGCACAGGAGTAAAATTCAACATCATAGTCGCTGCAACACTAGGAGCTGCACCAAATTCACATGCTGAAAAAAATTAAAGATTCCCTGACCAAGAAATTCCCACCTTCCCTCAAACCCTCCACAAAAAAAATAGAAAAAGAATGGTACATGTGGTGGCTCGGGGCAATTTCCCCAGTCACTTGTGAAATGACAAATTCATAGGAGAACTTAATGGACACCAACTATATAATTCTGAACTAATCAATAAAAAATACTGACTTAGCATTTCCTTGTTTTTTTCCTCAAATTCCATCATCAATCATTGAATTTCATCTTTAAAATTTTAGGAATATATTGTCACTTCTGGGCTACACCAATACATCTTAATTTAAATTAATTGAAATTTTTAATCACTATATCACATTCAATCATCGTATAGAAAATATAAGCTTTTAAAGATATAGCCCAATCTCTCTTGACATGATAAACAAACAAGCCTTCCCTTGTTGGGGCCCTGTTATGAATCTAATTGAATTAATCCCCACTAAGTGCGTGCATAAGTGCTAGCGTTACTGCATCAACAGACTATCTGCATGATTTAGATTTTTTTACTTATTTTGATTGGGTAAGGCAGAAGGCTCAAACACAATATCCAATGCCTATTAAAATGCCAACATTCAAGCTTAGCCGTGGAGAGATTGTCCAGCAGGAGGTGCACCACTTGCCACAGATAAGGTGACCCTGCTGGCCCAGGGTAACTCTTAATTGCAGAATTGTTCGCCACACTACTGCCAATGAAGATCCTAATAGTCTCAGATCTCAACAAACATCAATAGGTTTTGTACTTCCCAATTGGGCATCGTTTCATTAAAATTTCAAGGCACTCTGATTGCCATGAATACAGGAAGGTTTGCCCTACTATTGCCAATGAAGATCCCAGTAGTCTCAGATCTCGACAAATATCAAGAGGTTTTGTACTTCCCAGTTGAGCACCGTTTCATTAAAATATTAAGGCACTCTGATTGTCATGAATACAAGCATCGATAGGACCTCACATGCAATTTGAATTGAAATTAAATAAATGAGCTGAGATATATTCCCTAGATATATCATATGGCTTAATCACAGGGAAATGGCTAAGCAAAACAATGATTAACAAACAACATGTGGAAAAAATTAATTTCAAGACAAATTACATGGATATCAATTAACTAATAAACTCTCGGATTTTAAAGCATAAGAAGTCATTGCAAACCCAGACCCCAAACAAAAACAACATAAAGGCGACTCTTGTACTCCGAGGGCATCTTACATGGCCTTGTCGTAGAAATAAATAACATAAAAAAAAAGATCACATCGAATTCGCAGAAACTCCTCTCAAACAAATAGACATTAAGAAAAATAACCTTTGGCAGGTTAGCCAATAAAATAACTCAATCCAGAACTATAATACATTAAATCACACAACTTTGGTGTACTTATGTCAAAGGGCACAATACATTTCTCTCCCGAAACAAAATCTCAAAATTAAGAAAAAGGTCGCCCGAATTGCCCAAAAAAAAACCATAACAGCGTCCAGATCAAGATATCCGAAAGCATGTATGTAAATTTCACCTCGATCTTGAAGTATTCACATGTTTCCAACCAATCAATGAAATAAAACCAGACAATTCCACGCATCTTAACATTTATAAGCCCATAATCTTCATTGAACCGAAAAAACAATCGACGTAACCCTAACCCTAGCCTTACATTCCAAATTCTCACCAAAAAACACGAGATCTCGGGGATTCGGGCACTTACTATTCAGGATTCATAGTGATGTTAAAGGTACTGCAACCGATCCACTACCGAAACGATGCGCCGAACAAATTTCGAGCAATTATTTTTGACCAGGCAGGTCGCGGGTTCGAATCGCGGAATGGACCGAAATGCGCAGAGCTTACGTCTACGAAAAGGATCGCTGTAGGAAATATAAGCGTCTTAACAACGAAGGTAAATGTAAAACGGACGATATGAAATATTGAGGAATTTGTAGGGTATTTAAATTATAAAAAAACAAAATTATGAATCTTCGGTGCACCGTCCCAGGTAAGATGATTAAATGGGGAACTTGTATTTTTTCCCTTTGACCAAACTGCGCGTATGAAACGTGTGGGGAAGGGTTTATTTTAGGTGCTTGGTGGAGTGTCTTAGGGGTAATGAGGATGATGCGTAAAAGTTCTTCAAAACCTCAAGTTCTTAAATGTTTGTTGATCCTTTCTAAACTAACAATCGCACGTCGAATGTACGATGGAAACGCCGAATGAGATGAATACAAGTGGTAAAAATAGAGGGAGTACGGTTGATGGAGAGGAAGACTACTGATGAGTATGGGGGTTGAGGGTGGAGAATTTGAAGGGTGTGGAATTCTTTAAGAAAACATATTTTGGAGATATCTCAAAATAAAAAGAGTGGTCAATCAATACTGCCAATGTCAACAATTTATTTATGCAATTTTAGCCGTTGGGTTTTTAGGGTAGTTAGAGCACATATAAATGTAAGGAGAATTTGCCAAAGACAACTCACAAAACACTTAAGAGATAAAGATATCTGGAGTGGACTTGACATCCCAAGGTAGTGATTCCATGCATATTTATGATTAGGGTTTCTCTCTAGCTATCACTATAATGATTAAGGTTTCTCACATCAATAGTCCTGATGGCGTCATCCATCAATGACCACCGACATAAAATAGGCTTTGTTATTTTCATATTTTATTGGTGTATGACATTACGACTTTTGAATGGAGGGCATATAATTTGTTAGATAAGATGAAGACATGAATGGAAAATTGGAAATAAAATGGTGGGAATTAATAAGTTTCATGTCTTGCAATGATTTTTGCCTAAAGCGGTCAAAAGCAAACGGGTAGAACCGACGATCCCATATTTGACGTCGTCATGTTGAGCTTGAATGAAATCCACACAACTAAAATCCAACATCCTCCACACCTTGATGGTCTTTCTCCTTGTTCACAGCCAAGAAAGAAATGGCACCCATGTCCTTCATACATGGGTGTTATCTATATTTTTATTAGTAGGAAGGACATCCAATCTCTCATGTGTCATGGGTCAGATGGGTTTATCGACATTACACACGGCGACAACCATAAAATGGGATTTGCTTTTATTTTATTTTATTTTATTTTTGGCTTTAAGCCCATTGATTGGAGGACATGTAATTTGTTAGATAAGACATAAATGAATGGAAATTTACAAATAAAACGGGGAAATAAAATGGGGATTCACTTGCATGATTCATGGGACACATAAGAGACATGGAAATGTGGAGTGGACCTCACATCCTAAAGTAATGATTCCATGCACATTTGTTATAAGGATTTCTCTCTAGCTATCAATGTAACATCCAAAGTCCTAAAGGCATCATCCTCAAATGGCCACCGACAAAAAAATGGGCTTTGCTATTTTTATATTTTATTATTACAACATTAAGGATTTCGATTCCGACATAGAATGGGCTTAGTTATTTTATTATTTTATTTTATTTTCGGCATCAAAGTTATTGATTGGACGATGTTTAATTTGTTAAATAAGATGAAGACTGAATGAGAAGTTGGAAACAAGAAGGTGGAAATTAAATACCTATATGTCTCGTACCTATTCCACGACTCATATTGTTTTTGCCCAAACAATATTTATTTTATGTGCTCCACTTTCTAGTCTCAATCTCGCTAGCTCTATTCACATGTGTGTAATTTGTGCTAAAAGGGTCTAAAAAAATGCGGAAAATCCAAGAAGTTCTAAGTTCGGAACCCTACCACATTACTTTTTGTAGCCCTTTGTATCTTTCATTTCCAACTATAATTTTTTTGTAGATAAGAAAGATAGGAATGAAAAGTTGAAAATCAATCTGTGGAAAATAAATAGTTGCATGTCCCACACTTTTTTCGTAACTTAGATTGGTTCGCGCCAAATAATGTGTACTCCATTTTATAGTCCGGACCTTGAGCACACTATTAATGTGAGTGCAATTCACACATAAACAAACCAAAATAAAAAAAAATGAGAGAAATCTAATAGGTTTCGGTTTCAAACCCAATCGTCATGCTTACTTTTGGATACACTTCAACCAATTCTAAATAAATTTGGTACTAATATGATTTGTATGACAAAGATGGTGTGTGTTGTCATTGTTGCAATGGTGGAGACGTAGAATGTGGCTAACGACGACATGAATTCATGTTATACTAAACAAACTATGTTTTGATGGATGGATGAGATAATCGCAATCTGCAGATGTTGGAAAACCCTCCAAAGTAAAAGAGCCCGATTTAGGGAGGATTGACCTTGTTGCCAAATTTGTCCTTCTATGAACCCGAAGTCAATAAAATAGATCCACTAAATTCTACCCGATGTTAGCCAAATGTTTAGTGCAAATGTCCACAATTTAAAAGATTTAGAAGTTTTTCTATTGTTCCGTTGATAGTTTGACTTCCCTGTTGCGTATGTCGGTGAGATCGATAGGTTGGGTTTTGATTCCACAATCCACAAAGAGAAATAGATGGACATAAAAACATTCACACAACTATTAGATCTCCTTCGTACTTTCAACGCATGCACAACAAATTTATTTTCTACCGCTCATCTCCGACCGATGTCAAAGCTAGGAGGTTTCACCCCATAGAGAATACACCTTCGCGTAATTAGAAAAAAATATCTCCTGCAAATAGTTAATATATTTATTTACATGTAGTTGCGATTTATCTCACATATACCATAAAATATTAAAGAGATGTGTTTTTATAGACACGATAGAACATGTTGGTTCTTTAAGCTCTTTTTGAAAAAATGGTCCACCAAATTTTATAAATGTGTCTTTCAATTTTGGTTTGAAAGTTTGATGTGGTGTGTGTTTTCTAGGGTTAACAACTCCATCAATAAAATATAGTACATATCCTTTGTAGGTGTATGTAGCTCCACCTTAGTAGATGTGTGATGTCTCTTTCTCAAGGCATCATAACTAGTCTAAATATAGGCTCTCTCGGGGGAATATTTTGGTCTTTGACTTGGGTGATATGTGCGGACTTAACTCCACTAATTTATATGTTATGAAAGAGTCATTTAGTTATTGTATACGGTGAAGAAACTTATCAATTATGGTTGATGATGAGATTAGGGTATTAACTTAAATTTGATTACCCCAACGCAATTGGATTAGGTATAAGTTTTAAGTTGGTGTCATAGTAGGACATCCACTTGTTATCATGTTAAATGTCTAGCATGAAAAATTGAAAAAATTGGCCATGACAATTAAGCCCCCACTCGAAAATTTCCACTCCTAAATACTATGAACCCTTCCTCTAAATAGCTTGTCCTCAATTTCACCCTCATTTTGGCTCAAAGGAATGTGCTAACAATATTTTCAAGTGTGTTTAATGTGTAGGGATGTATGCCTAAGGTGATTGAAGAAGTCACCGGGTTTCGAGGAGAAACAACTATCTTTTGAGGCCTAGAAAGGGCCGTTTTACAATTGTGAACACCCTTTAGAGGTAATAGGGAAGACTCGAGCCAACTAGGATTTGTGTCGAGAGCAATGAAGTGATCCAAGGCAGTTTAGGGAAAATATCTAGATGAAATTGATGATGAGAACAATTTAAGCAAGATCGACTCATTTTGGGCACAGGAATAAAGGCTCCAACGGTGAAAGCTAACTTGTCCAGATGATTTTAGGATTTATGGAAGGATTTGGGAAGCAAATAAATAATCAACAAAAATCTATTTGAATCCTCCACATGATGGATACATCACTTTTGTTCCAAGATCTAAACATCTTCTATGATAATCCAGGACATTCTAGCTACCCATTCGAGTCAAGAATGAAATAGGCCTAAAATCAAATTACATTTAGAATTGGCTCTTGATAATGGTTGGGATGATCTCAACATGTGATTTAAAGTATGATTTTAAAGGTATTGCAGAACAGATCCACTACTCAAATGATGCGCCAAATGAATTTCGAGCAATTTTTTCCGACTAGGAAGGTTGCATGTGTTCGAATCGCGAATGGACCGAAATGCGCAGAGCTTACATCTACGAAAAGGATCACCGTAGGAAATATAAGTGTCTTAACAATGAAGGTAAATGTAAAACAAATGATATGAAATATAGAGGAATTTGTAGGGTATTTAAATTAAAAAAACTAAATTATGAATCTTCGGTACACCGTCCCAAGTAAGATGATTAAATGAGGAGCTTGTATTTTCCCTTTGACCAAATCGCGCATATGAAATGTGTGGGGGAAGGGTTTATTTTAGGTGCTTGGTGGAGTGTCTTAGGGGATAATGAGGATGATGCGTAAAAATGACTCTCGTTCTTCGAAGCCTCGAGTTCTTAAATGTTTATTGATCTTTTCTAAACTAGCAATCACACGTGAAATGTACGATGTAAACGCCAAACAGATGAATATAAGTGGTAAAATAGAGGGAGTAAAGTAGAGGGAGAAGAAGACGGATGATGACTATGGGGTTGAGGGTGGAGAATTTGAAGGGTGTGGAATTCTTTAAGAAAACATATTTTGGAGATATCTCAAGGTGAAAAGAGTGCTCAATCAATACTGCCAATGTCAACAATTTATTTATGCAATTTTAGCCATTGGATTTTTAGGGTAGTTAGATCACATATAAATGTTTAGAGAGAATTTTCCAGTGTAAATCACACAACACTTAAGAGATAAAGATATCCGGAGTGGACTTGACATCCTAAGGTAGTAATTTCATGCACATTTGTGATTAGGGTTGTTGTCTAGCTATCACCACAATGATTAAGGTTTCTCACATCAATAGTCCTAATGGTGTCATCCATCAATGACCACCGACATAAAATAGGCTTTGCTATTTTCATATTTTATTGGTGTATGATGTTATTTTGAATGAAGGGCATATAATTTGTTAGATAAGATGAAGACATGAATGGAAAGTTGGAAATAAAATGGTGGGAATTAATAAGTTGCATGTCTTGCAACGATTTTTACCTAAAACACTCAAAATAAAAAATGGGAGGAGTCCAATAAGTAAGCAAACAGGTATAACTGACTATCCCATATTTAACGTCGTCGTCGTGTTGAGCTTGAATGAAATCCACACAATTGAAATCCAACATCATCCACACCTTGATGGTATTTATCGTTATTCATAGCCAAGAAAGAAATGGCACCCATGTCCTTTATGCATGGGTGCTACCTATATTTTTATTGGTAGCAAGGATATTCAATCTCTCACGTGTCATGGGTTCACCGACACTGCAACACGACAACAACCATAAAATGGGATTTGCTTTTATTTTATTTTTGGCTTTAAGGCCATTGATTGGAGGACATGTAATTTGTTAGATAAGACATAAATGAATGGAAATTTACAAATAAAACGGGGAAATAAAATGGGGATTCACTTGCATGATTCATGAGACACATAAGAGACATGGAAATGTGGAGTGAACCTCACATCCCAAGGTAGTGATTCCATGCACATTTGTGATAAGGATTTTTCTCTATCTATCGACGTAACGTAATTGTTATGGTTTCCCACATCCAAAGTCCTAAAGGCATCATCCTCAAATGGTCACCTAAACGCGAAAAATGGGTTTTGTTATTTTTATATTTTATTATTACGACATTAAGGCTTTTGATACCGATTTAGTAGAATGGGATTTTTATTTTATTATTTTATTTTATTTTTGGCATCAAAGTTATTGATTGGATGATGTTTAATTTGTTAAATGAGATGAAGGCACGAATGGGAAGTTGGAAACAAGAAGGTGGAAATTAAATATCTACATGTCTCGTACCTATTACACAATTCATATTGTTTTTGTCCAAACAATATTTGTTTTATGTGCTCCACTTTATAGTCTCGATCTCGCTAGCTCTATTCGCTTGTGTGTAATTTATTCGCATGTGTGTAATTTGTGTTGAAAGGGTCTAAAATAAAAATGCGTAAAATCCAAGAAGTTCTAAGTTCGAAACCCTACCACATTAATTTTTTGTAGCCATTTGTATCTTTCATTTCCAACTATAAATTTGTGGTAGATAAGACAGAGATGGGAACAAAAAGTTGAAAATCAAGCGGTGGAAATTAAATAGTTGCATGTCCCACACTTTTTCCACAACTTAGATTGGTTATGTCCAAATAATGTGTACTCCATTTTATAGTCTAGACCTCAAGCACACTATTAATGTGAGTGCAATTTACACATAAACAAACCAAAATAAAAAATGAGAGAAATCCAATAGGTTCTTGGTTTCAAACCCAATCGTCATGCTTACTTTTGGATACACTTCGACCAATTTTAAATAAATCGGGTACTGCAGATGATCTCGTATGACGAGAGATGGGGTGTGTTGTCACACATTATGAATGACAGAGATGTAGAATTTGGCTAAAGATGACAAGAATTCATGTTATACTAAACAAACTATGCTTTGATGGATGAAAGACATAATCGTAGTCTGCATATGTTGGGAAACCCTCCAAAGTAAAAGACCTTGATTTAGAGACGATTGGATTTGTTGCCAAATTTGTCCTCCTATGAACCCGAAGTCATCAAAATAGATCCGTTAAATTCTTCCCGATGTCAACCAAATGTTTCACGCAGATGTCCACAACTAAAAGATTCTGATTTTTTTGTTTCGCTAACAGTTTGACTTCCCCGCTTTGCGTGTCGGTGAGATCTCGATAGGTTGGGTTTTGATTGCATAATCCACAAAGAGAAATAGATAGACATAAACAAATTCACACACCATTAGATCTCCTTCGTACTTTTAACGCATACACGGTGATTTATTTTCTACCACTCATCTCCCGACTAATGTCAGAGCTAGGAGGTTCACCCCATAGAGAATATGCCTTCGGGGTAATTAGAAAAAAAATCTGGTATAAATAGTTAATATATTTATTTACATGTAGTTGTAATTTATCTCATATACACCGTAGAAAATATTAAAGAGACGTGTTTTTAGAGACACGACAAAACATGTTGGTTCTTTAAGCTCCTTCTATAAAAATGGTCCATCAAATTTTATAAATGTCTATCTTTCAATTTTGGTTTGAAACTTTGATGTGGTGTGTGCTTTCCAATTACAACAATGAAATGACAGATATAAATTGAAATATAAATCCTAACTAATTTTATTTGATATTCTAAATAAAATGAAATAATTAAATAGGAGGGAAAAGGTGCTAACCTGAAATGAACTTACCTCGCAGTGATCTGGAACTATATTGAATGATTCACAAAGTAAATGTACTATGATAGCACACCTTAGGAATTTGTAGCAGATGAATATTTGGCCAGACTGGGGCGTTTGTGGGAGGATTAGGGCACCTGTGGGCACCCTGGTTTGCAGTATGGGCACCATGCTCTGCATAATAGCTCCAAACCTAAATCTGAGTTGGTCATTAGGTCTTCATAATAACTTGGTCTTTGTCGCGTGTATGTCGCACTAGCTTTGTTGATGTCATTGTAAGTCTTTGATGAATAATCTCCTATAAAACCCCACACAAAAGCATCAAACCCTAAAAAAGAAATATGCAAATGAATGGGTTAGACTATCCTCAACTGCTAAATGGATGGACTTACGATTGAGAGATGCACTACATCTCAGACCCAATGTAGTTATATGTGTTTGTGTGTGTAATCATGTGCGTAGGGTGCCCTAGCGCCAATGACGCCAAAATAACGGGCAATAACTAGATGTAAGATGCAAATGGTGGATGGAATATAATGAATACAACCCTTCCTATGTAGTGTGTGATGCATAATAATGCCCAAATGTAGTCCCTTGCCTTATGTAGATAGCTAGCCCTTAGTAGAAATAGTCTTCCCTTAAGATAGTGTGTATGTTGTGTTTATATAGGGATATCTTGCTCAAATTTTGACACTAATGACCCGACATGTTGACTAGTACCTAAGGGAATGAGAGGGAAAACTACAAAGACCGACCTCGAGACTCTAAATGAGAACTAAGTGCAACTAGGACTAGGGCACCTAAAAATGAGGATCGGGGGAGCCGACGTGCACCCCAATCCCTTCCTAGGGTGCCCTAGTCAAATACTAGAGATGACTATTGAGTAAATAATGACAACTGAGACTCCATGAGAGACGACCAAAATTGTGCGAGTAACTAACGATTGTGTAAGACACTTAATGACAATGACCGACTAAACTGATGATAGGACTAGGGGATGAGCCATTAGTGAATACTTTTCTTACACGAGATCCATATATAAAACAACATATTTGGCGGTATAATAGTAGTAGTAAGTGTGTGATTTTGTGACTACATTTTCCCCCATTTTATGTTGGTGAGCACAAAATAGATAGAGATGCATACACGAGAGAAATCCATAAAGCTCATTTATCATAGAACGCACGATGTGGTAGTAAAAACATGCTGAACCATGGATCAACGCGTCGATCTATGTAACATAGCCCCATTTTATGTCAATGAGCGTAAATTTGCCTTCTACTTTGCAAAAGAATTTAAAATGAGATGATGATGTAATGTTGGGTGAGAAGTGATCATGTGATTTATAAGATGGGGTTGGAAGTGATCAATTCCCAGCAACCTGATTGTGTGTATGAATATCCAATAGATTCTAGCTCATGCAGCCATCATAGAGAAATCAAATAAAACATTTGTGGTTTTGGATCCTGCAGTAATTTCATCAAACACAATTATATAGTAGTGGTATATGAAAGGCACTCTTTCCCCCACTCCACGAGTGTCACCGTAATGTGATGGCTTCGATTAGGTCATCCGGAACCATGGTCATCAACGCAAATGTGAATCTAGAATAACTTCCCTAAGTTAGGTCATATTGGATAATGAATGTAACTCCCAGTGATGAAGTGCATTTAAAAGGTGAGAGTGATGATTGAATGTTGGGTGATTGATGACTTTACCCCGGAGTTATGTCATAAGAGTTTATATGATGAAATATTTTAAGATGGGGTCATTAGGGGAAGTGATCAATTTTGTACCCCCATACATTAGATTGATGGTGTATATTAGTAAATGTCCGAATAGTCATAAAACACTGCAGGATTTGTGCCTATCTACTTTCTGAGAGGAAGAGTGTAGGTAAACACGAGAAAAGTGTGTTATTCTTGATTGAAGGGCAATGTGACAATCTCTAACTACATCCTCAAGATCTAGCCATTGCAGGGTAGAATTGGACTCAAATAAAACATTTGTGGTTTTGATCCCGGTAATTTCGATCAAACAATTGACCCATATAGTAGTGGTATATGAAAAAGGCACTCTTTCCCCCACTCCACGAGTGTCACCATCGTAGATATGTGATGGCTTCCAAGTTAGGTCATGTTTAAAGTGTGTATCGCAAATGTGTGTAAGAAAACACGGAATATTAGTTTATGTATACAAGTATGATGGCTTGAGCCTTGAGTAAAGTAGGTCATCGAGAAGCAAATGTGAAAAGTGTCCTAGAATAACTTCCCAAGTTAGGTCATATTGAAAGTAATGAATGTAACTCCTTAGCATAACCTATCGTTAGGTCATGAAGGAGGTGAGCATGGGAGGTAGTATATGATGATTATTAGAGGTTCCTGAACATGTTAATAGATTGATCTTGTCTTGATTGGTTACTCATAGAGAGATTTTACGAATTTACCCCAGTGTTATACTCATAAGGGGAATTTTTAGAAATTGATGTATGGAAATATTTTAACATGTATCGAATTCATGTTAGGTCATTAGGGGAAGTGATGAAATGTCACATTAGGAATTTGTACATTTGTTTCCCCATAATAGGTCATTAGGGGGGAATCATGGTGGAATGTCACACATCCCTAAGAGGTAAATTAGTAAATGTCTAAGATGATGAAAATGGTGGTAGAAGAAGAACCACATAGAATAAAACACATATAACCTCGGGATGGCGATAAGAGATTCATACTCTACATAATGAAAAGTAGGAGGATGACCCCAAAATGTGAGAATGTCATTAAGCATACTATCGATGAGGTCATCAACATGCTCCTTGATGAATGATGAAAGGGGTAATAATGATAACTATAATAGTGGTTTGACTAGGAATCATTATGGACATGTGAGCAATTGTCAATACCAAGTCAATCTATAAGAGACACCCAAAGATGGGAGGATTAGGTGCTTGGTGTCATGGGTGCCTCACAAGATGTCATAGGAGATTTTTCAAAACTAGTAGGCACATAGCTATAAGAGATGTTGTTGGAATCCGAATTTGAGTTGATGTAGATTCATCATAGATATGTCTTCGGAGACAATAAATCAATGTTTGTCGCGTTTTATGTCCGTGACTAGATTTTTGATGTTTCCATAAGTCTTCGATGAATAATCTCCTATAAAACCCTACACAAAAGCATCAAACCCTAAAAAGAAATATGAAAAATGAATGGGCCAAAAATGACCGATGCTTATAAATGCTAACTAATTTATTTGATATTCAATGGATGGACTTACGTAATGTAATGCGCTGGAACACTACATCTTGTAGACCTGATGTAGTTCTATGTGTTTTGTGTGTGCATTTGATCATGTGCCCAAGGTTTGCTAATGCCAATAACACCAAAATAGTAGGCCCTAAAAAAGAAATATATAGCTAGATGTAAGATCAATGGTGCCAATAACACCAAAATAATGTAAGATGCAAATGGTGGTTGTAATGAATACAACCCTTCCTATGTAGTGTGTGATGCAGAATAGTGCCCAAATGTAGTCCCTTGCCTTATGTAGATAACTAGCCCTTAGTAGAAATAGTTCTCCCTTAAGATAGTGTGTATGTTGTGTTTATATAGGGATCTCTTGCTCAAATTTTGACACTAATGACCCGACATGCCGACTAGTACCTAGGGGAATGAGAGGGAAAACTACAAAGATCAACCTCAAGACTCTAAATGAGAACCAAGTGCAACCGGGACCAGGGTGCCTAAAAATGAGGATCGGGGTGCCGACGAGCACCCCAATCCCTTCCTAGGTGCCCTAGTCAAATACTAAAGATGACTATTGAGTAAATAACAACAATTGAGACTTCATGAGAGATTACTGAATTATGCGAGTAACTGATGATTGTGCAAGACACTTAATGACAATGACCGACTAAACTGATGATAGGACTAGGGGATGAGCCATTAGTGAATACTTTTCTTATGCGAGATCCATATATAAAACAACATATTTTATGCGGTATAATAATAGTAGTAAATGTATGCTTTTTGACTACAATAGATGTGCGATGTCTCTTTCTCGAGGCATCATAACTAGTCTAAATGTAGGCTCTCTCGGTGGGAATATTTTGGTCTTTGACTTGGGTGATGTGTGTGGACTTGACTCCACTAATTTATATGTTATGAAAGAGTTATTTAATTATTGTATACAAGTGAAGAAACTTGTCGATTATGGTTGGAAGATGAGATTAGGGTATTAACTTAAATTTGATTACCCCAACGCAATTGGATTAGGTATAAGCTTAAGTTGGTGTTATATTAGGACATCTACTTGTTATCATGCTAAATGTCTAGAATGAAAATTATTTTTTTGGCCATGACAACTAAGCCCCCACTTGAAAATTTCCCCTCCTAATCACTATGAACCCTTCCTCTAAATAGCTTGTTCTCAATTTCACTCTCATTCTATGTTAAAGGAACGCGCTAACAAGATTTTCAAGTGTGTTTAATGTGCAAGGATGTATGCCTAAGGTGATTGAATAAGTCACTAAGTTTCAAGGAGAAACAACTATCTTTGGAGGCCTAGAAAGGGCCATTTTACAATTGGTGAACACCCTTTAGAAGGTAACAGGGAAGACTCGAAGCCAATTGGGATTTGTGTCGAGAGAAATGAAGTGATCTAAGACAATTTAGGGAAAATATCTAGATGAAATTGATGATGGGAACAATTTAAGCAAGATCGACTCATTTTGGGCACAGGGTGTAGACATAAAATCATGCACTTTAGACATTATTTAGTCTCGGTCTCATACTGCTATTTAGAAGATTTTCGAGTGAAGAAAGTACTAATTAACCCCCATCTTTTGGCCATCTTCTCTTATTTTATTTCGTCATTCCTACCTTCTACACCTACATGCCCTGTCAGCTTTCGTCGCTTTACGTTATTTTAGCCTCGACTGGGTTGCCCTAGTCCCACCAAGGGCACCAAAATCCTTTTTGCACTTTCCCGTCACTTTTTGGGCTCCTTCTAGCCATTTGAGATCTTTATCTTTTAGTGGTCAGCCATTTCAGGGTTAATTACGAAATTAGATCAAGAGAACCCTATAAATATAAAGTTATGAGACCATAATGAGGGACCAAACACTAGTCACTACTATCATCCACCTAGAGTTGCATCCATTTGGAGATCATCTTGCATCCATTAACTCCATCACAAGGACAAGGTTGGTTCATTTGCATTACACAAGCATAAGGGGAGGGATTCTATTATATTCCATGCACACATTCTATTACATTTTCTACATCTAGTTATTTCTCACTACTTCACAAAGTGCAACTGACACAAGAGCACCTAGGGCACATTATGCACACACTCACCATAACTACATTTGGGTCCGAAATGTAGTGTAATGCTTAGTTAGTAAGCCCATTGTTTTGGTTGATGAGGTCAATAACCCATTCATTTGCATTCTTTTTAAAGGGTTTTGATACTTCTCTTTGGTCCTTTACAGGTCTTTCCTTCACATTGGATTATCAGGACACCGAGTTAGTGCAACGAATTTGATGTGACACACAATGAGGGTTTCAAACCACCTACCAAACCTATGAAATTTAGTTCCAAACCTGTTTCACGATGAGGGTACCCATTTTGTAGACCAAAGCACCCTGAGGTACCCCGTCCTTCTCTAGTGCTCCATCAGCTAATAAGCCCTAATCCATCCTTTTCGGACCTCTACACAATGCGTTCTGCTTCCTATTCCTCTAGTCATTTTTTACGACACGGTCCCAAGATTTTCAAATTAGCTGAGTTCTTTCCTCTTCTCTCTTATACATTAGGGTTAGCATTTCCTTTTGCATAGTTGTTTGGGTCATTTACATACTTCTTTACTGCATTTACATGTCGTTTCACAGATTATATTAACTATAAGATATTTCCACATTTTAGTTAATAATTTTGGTGAACCCGACTCGATCATTTACGCTTAGATATTATTCATTACTTGTCACCTTAGGGTTTGGTCATCATGAGTATCTCAATCAATGATTATTTGCTTGAAAATCCTAATTTACTACATAGATTCGAAACTTTTCTTGTTCTACTCACATTCGTACTTGACATGCATCCAAACTCGGTTTATCAAGCCTTTTCCAATGTTTTCTCTTCACACATAGTATTCAAGTCTAACCTTCTCGTTGATGTTCACACTTTTGATAATGACCTCGCCTTTACATATGATCTCTTGTATTCATAATGTTGTTGTTAAACATACTTTGATTGATAATGGATTTGAACTTAACTTGCATCCTATGTCATTCCTTGAAGCTTCATGTCTTTCCACTCGTGACTTTAGTCCCTCTAGTGTTTCACTGCGTGCTTATGATGGTTCTGTCCATCCATGTTTTGTCACATTACATTTCCTATCACTATTGGTCCTAAGACTATCCACATTGTCTTTTTTCGTTGTTGATTTCCCAGTTTCCTACAATTGTCTATTTGGTAGGCCATGACTTCATGCCATGCAAGTTGTCACCTCTACTATCCATAATTGTGTAAAATTCTTACATAAGAGTATTGAGTACACCATTTTTCGTGACCACGATCCATTCCACTACTGTGACCGGGCTCCTAATACTAGTCTTCTTATTCCATGCACATATATTACAGAAGAGCCCTAACCTATGAAATAACCACTACACTTACCACCACTTGATGGTACCATTTGCGTGATAGATACAATTTCTTCTATGCCACTTGCTACTACTACTACTACTATGATTCTTTATCAGGGACTTGTCTAGTCTATGGATGTCGTTCTATCACATACACCTTCACATGTACCACCTACATTAGCACGCCCACCATTCACTTGCACACTCTTCATGAATGAATCATATTGGGAACATATTCCATTTGACCCTACATGCGATGTCACTATATGTTCACATGATGGTCTATCTCGGCTCGGTTTCACTTTTTAGGACCTCCACCCACGTACTCATGATTCCCATCTCTATTATGGCTTTATCAATAGTGTTTGCTTATGGTTTGCGTGCATTTCATCTTACAGATCTACTTATCACATACCCCTCATTCTTCTCCACTCATATTAGGGGAATATTGGCTTACTTATATTGGGGGCACATTAGATCCTAGTCATACAGACATTTCATTTCCTATACCTTTTGGTTGTGTTTTTATCTACAATAGCTCTTTTCTTTGCTATTCACAAAATCTCACTTGTTGGTATGCACACAGTTGCCCACTTCTTCCATTTACTGATGAGGAATATGCCATGGGTATATACAACTTATGCCTCAATGGTTCGTTGTATGATCAACCAGACATTATTGCTTATCAGGTAACCAATTCTTATCCATATGAATTTGACCTAGAGGATGGTGATCTTCTCGATGAATTTACATTATCTTCTTACATACGCACTTTGGGGGCATATAATTTAACACACCCTCCATCCATTCTAGCATCATTACATAATACTACATCACAATCATAACATCTACATCATATCTCATCTTTGCATCCTCATACAACCATTTCCTAACATACACATGCATTTCTACTTTAGCATTTTCATTACCCGATGACACAATCTTGTGCTTTGGTTCACACTTGACTGTTGAGGGATTACTACACATGAACCCCACACACTACACAATAGTTACTACACACTGTATCTATTCACACATCGCACATCTTACATCACACATTCTATAGTTCGTTTACATATTTTTGACATTTACACATCCACCGTCATACATCGTACTAGTCCTCATCATACATGTGTCACACTTGCATCTAACATTACATACTACTCATCATACACATCACATAACATGCATTTCACACTATTAGTCTATCTATGCCTTTTTGCATTGCATCCTATACATTGCATATCACACATCCTACACATCATATGGTCATCTATTATTATCACACATACTACATTATCTTCTACGCATTGCACTCACTACCCTATGATGCACTTTAGTTCCTTGGTCCATACTTGACTGCTGAGGGTTTACAAATCAAATGGACCTTCTCTTCATCATGCATTTATCATTCGACCTTTCATCATGCGACATTACTAGGTTAGTGTCATATGCTTTAGGCTAAATGGTCACCCATTCTATCATTTTTGTAGTGGTATACACCTTAGGTTACATCACCACTCCCTTTTTCATCTTGTAGTGATATACGCTTAGGGATAAATCATCACTCATCAATTCATCTTATAGTGATATACGCTTCAGCTAAATCATCACTTATACATTCATTTGGTTGTGATATATACTTCGGCTATAGGGTTCACACACACATCATCGCTAGGTCGTATCTCATCACTACACCTACACATTCATCACAATGCGTTAGACACAACACACACTTTGACCATTTCCCGATGACACACTCTCGTTTACTATTCATTCTTGATTGCTGAGGGGGAAAACCAAATGAACCTCATTGCATACATTTCCATTCACTTGGGGGTACACAAATCCTACTCATTGATGGTGAATCACAAAGCACTTCCCCGAGTGTCTCGCAACTTGATGGGTTGAGACTCTCAGTGCGATTGCATAACATGGAGCTTTTCCCAAGTGTGGGACCTTGCGAAATCGGAAAAGCTCTCCGGATGAAGGCCGGTTCCTATTCCTCTGTTTAGATGCACACATAAAAATGCAGAGGGTTTACTCAAAAACCTAATCTAACTTGCCAAGGAGACAGGGTAAGAAGATGCATAAAAATAAACCTAAACTAACAAAGGTGATGCACCGAGGAATGAAGAACACCTGTCTTGCCAATAAACACAAACCATTAAAATGCAATGCAAGATCATGCATAAGATAACAAAAATTGCAGTGAAAGATCAGGAGGATGCAAATGAACACAAAGAGGGTTGAGAATCATCCACAGACATGCGTTATTTGCTCCAAAGATTGATACAATACACTACAAAATGCCAAGAGGCAAAGTTGCATTACAGTTTTAGATGGGAGGTTTGAACTCCACAAATTCACCTGCCAAAGAGAAGAAGGGAGGGGCAAAACAAGAATTTCCAACCTTTAGAAAGAAGCCCCTCCTTACAATTTATAGGAATAATGAGAGAGAAAAGAGAGAGAGAATCCAAATCTACCCCAACCACCTCTAGGTTGCATTTAATTCATCTCATTATGACGGTAGATGAGAGCCTTATCAAACCCAAAAAGTGGCGAATTGTATTTTGCATTTTTAAGAATTTATTCTCACCCAATTAAAGATATCCAGTCATAGTTGGGCAGAGGACCTTGTAAGCTTTCCAAAAAGTCCAACCTTGCATTAATCCGAGCTCCCTGTGAAAAGTTATGGCCGTCTGAATATCTGGGTCAAGGTCTGCTTCCTGTCAGCGCTCAGAATGTTGCGCCTCCTGAAGGTGTGCCAAAGGCACATCCATATTTGTGTCGACACTCTCTTACCTGCGCCAAAGGCACATCCATATTTGTGTCGACACTCTCTTACTTGCGCCAAAGGCGCATCCATATTTGTGTCGACATCCTCTTACCTGTGCCAAAGGCGCATCCATATTTGTGTCGACACTCTCTTACCTGCACCAAAGGCGCATCCATATTTGTGTCAAAACTCTCTTACCTGCGCCAAAGGCACATCCATATTTGTGTCGACACTCTCTTACCTGCGCTAAAGGTGCATCCATATTTGTGTCGACACTTCTTACCTGCGCCAAAGGCGCATCCATATTTGTGTTGACATCCTCTTACCTGCGCCAAAGGCGCATCCATATTTGTGTCGACACTCCGTGTTGTGCACCCTTTACCTGCGCCTTGGGCACAAATTTTCCCTTGTCGACACTCCGTGTTGTGTGCCCTTTACCTGCGCCTTGCGCATCCATTTTGGTTGGGTTTTGAGTTTTGTTGATTCCATATTCTTCTCGCTTGTCTATATCTACCTAGGGGGGAGATATTTACAACACCTACCACTCCATTTTACATTTCATTCCATCCATCCACAACATATCACATACTATGGTTGCTCTTACTATTGCTTACTTTTATTTGTTCATGGTCACTTTATTACAAATGCTAGTTAGCTTACTTGTATGTCATTTATCTATCTCATCCACACATGTGTGTTCACATTTTTTTCTAGTTGTGATCGCGGATACAGGGCTCTTACACGTATCACAGATGCTCACCTTCTACCCTTCCTACACTAATCACAAGGGGCATCCACATTCGTCTCTCATAGGTGCTATTGTTTCATTTTGTACTTAGCACTTTACATTCCTTGGTTATACACGCTTTTGACATACTAGTTATCTTTCTAACATGCTAATGGGTGCTTCATGTGCAACATTTGTTATGCAGGGATATTTGCTTCCATACTTGTTTGTTCTATTGCTTGTTATTGTTTGCTCTTGTTTGCGGGCCTTTCCCTTTGTTTGGTGTGCACACTTGTTTGTTGTATGTGGCCATTATGGCCTTGCGTGTCTTGTAACATCATGAGTGGTGTCCCATGTTTGCAACCCACTTTGTGTGGCTTATTTTGTCTTCTTGTGTGTTTACATTACTTTTCTTGGTAGCTTTTACACTATTTGCATAGCTTACACATTGTCTTTTACATGCATGATTTTTTTACTAACACTTGTTTTTGGCTAGCCTCTTGTTTGTGCATGCCTTAGTTTCTACCAAGCGCTTTCCTTTCCCCTACAGGCGAGTTATAGAGTTCATGTAGTTGGTCCTCTTTTGGGGCCACATTCTCCTATTAGTGACATCGTATGTGCCCTCAAAGAGGGGGCATCAATTAAGGTTTTTATACACACTACACATATATTCTACATTGGTTCGGTTCAATTATATACAATGAGTGGGTTCAGACCAGTCTACGAACCTCGTACACAATGGCTTTTACAAGACATGGTTGTCCTTAGCATTCTGGGAAGCAATTACAGGCTTGGAGGTTACAGTGGGTGTGCCTCCCTACACTACTTTAGCTAAAGACGCCGGATCACCCAAAAACTAGGACCTACATAATTCTCTTCACACACATTCGGGGAGGAAGTTACATGAAGAAGAATAATCTCGCTTTCTTCCTACACTTCTTCAATCGGGGTGGCGTGAGATCACCCAAAAACTCACAAGACAGATATCCTTCTACACTCTCTTTCTCGACATGGATAAGGTACACATGGTTCATTTACATTTTTCTTTGTGTATTTTAAAGTTACATACTTTTACATGTTTCTTTTACATTGTGTTTTTACACATACATACATACATATTTGACTACTTGATCATTTTCTCCTTGCAGTCCGACCGTATGAGAAACAAACAATCAAATGGGGGCAACAACAACAACAATTCACAACAACACACACTATACTATCTATACAGGGTACATCACACACATTAGCCTACACACGCGTTTCTTCCCTAGGTTCACTCTCATCACCTTTTTTATGTATTTCATCTATAGTTTCCATGCTCCATCATATTTTTGTCATTCCACGCTTTGTCTAGTCCTTCAGCATTTTCTACTAAAATCTTCATGGACATCAAGTACGCATCTCTATCTACTTTATGTTACTGAGATTTCCACTCACCAACATAAAGTGGGGGCAAATGTAGAAACAAAATCATGCACTTTAGACATTATTTAGTCTTGGTCTCATAGTACTATTTAGAAGGGTTTTGAGTAAAGAAAGTACTAATTATTCTCTTCTTTTATTTCGTCATTCCCAACCTTTTACACCGACATGCCCAGTCAACTTTCGTCACTTTGCGTTATTTTATCCTTAATTGGGGCGCCTAGGATAGTATTGGGGCACCCATGGGTGCCCTGGTCCCACTAGGGGTGCCCCGATCCTTTTGCATTTTCCTGCCACTTTTTGGGCTCTTTCTAGCCATTTGAGATCTTTATCTTTTTGGTGGTCATCCATTTCGGGTTAATTATGAAATTAGATCAAGAGAACCCTATAAATATAAAGTTATGAGACCATAATGAGGGACCAAACACTAGTCACTACTATCATCCACCTAGAGTTGCATCTATTTGGAGATCATTTACATCCATTAGCTCCATCATAAGGACAAGGCTGGTTTATCTGCATCACACAAGCATAGGGGAAGGATTATATTATATTCCATGCACACATTCTATTGCATTTTCTACATCTAGTTATTGCTCGCTACTTCATAAAGTATTACTAGCACAAGAGCACCTAGGGTGCATTATGCACACACTCACCAGAACTACATTTGGGTCTCGAAATGTAGTGCAATGCTCAATTAGTAAGCCCACTGTTGTGGCAGCTAAGGTCAGTCTGACCCATTCATTTGCATTCTTTTTTTTAGGGTTTGATACTTCTCTTTGATCCTTTGCAGCCTTTCCTTCACCTTGGATTATCAAATGACACTGACGTAGAGCGGTGAATCTAATGTGACACACAACGAGGGTTTCAAACCATTTGTCAAACTTGTGCAACTTAGTTTCGAACCTATTACACGCACTCAGGGTGCCCATTCTATAGACTAGACTCCCGTAGGCGCTCCAGTCTAGCTAATCAGCTCAAATCCATCCTTTTCATGACCTCTGCATAGTCATTCATGTTTCTTGTTCCTCCAGTCATTTTTGTGAGACAGTCCCACAAGTTCATCAAATCAACTAAGTTATTTCCTCTTCTCTCTTGTACATTAGGGTTAGCATTTAATTTTTCATAGTTGCTTGGGTCGTTTACATACTTCTTTACTTTATTTACATGTCATTCTAGATTAGATTAACTATAGGATATTTCCACATTTTAGTTAATCACAGGGGAATGAAGGCTCCAATGATGAAAGATAACTTGTTTGGATGATTTTGGGAGTTATGGAATGATTTTGACGAAAATAAATAATCAACAGAAATCTATTGGAACCCTCTACATGATGGATACATCACTTTTGTTCTAAGATCTAAAAATCTTTTTTGATAATCCAGACACTACAACTACCCCTTCAAGTCAAGAATGAAATAGGCTTAAAAATAAAATTGAATTTAAAATTGGATCCTAATAATGGTTTGGATGATCTCAATAGGTGATTTAAAGTCAAAATCATATAAGGTTTGACCCCAAAACACCCATTTATAATCCCGAGGCAAAAAACACTCCCGATGTCTTAATGTGCACTTGGCGGATGACATCAACATTTCACATGGCTTGGTAAAAAAATTTCACCATTTGATTTTCCTTGAGATGCAAAGGGACACCAAAGTTTAACCCCAACATTTCAAGAGTTTTCATCACTTAAAACATGAGTTGAGGTGTTAGGCGGAGCATATGGAGGAGTTAAGTTTTCAATCCCCCTTCCTATGATGGATTGACCCCTTGGTGAATTTTCAAGCATGTGTTGTCCCCTTGGATTGTCCATGAGGTGCAAGAGGGACAATAAGGACACCAAAGCGCACCCCCACATATTGGTTCCTTCTTCGCAACTTACAACTTACATCTTTTGCACCTAGGAACAACCTCATATTGTAAACAACTTATCTCCCTGGCCCCTCTTCATGATCTACCCCCCATGACACATTTTATCACCATTTTTGTCCCCTTGGATTTCACCATGTGAAAATGGGACAAGGAGGATAGGAAAGTGCACTCCCATCCAACCACTTAGCTCCCGGTCACATCAAAAACCATTTTTAAGCTCCCAGTGACCATTTTTAGCTCCTTGAATCTCATTCTCACTAAACCAAAAGCTACCACTTGTCACTATCTAGTGCAAGACACACTTTTATGTCCCTTGTGTCCCACTTTCACCTCTTGCACATGTGCAACTCCATGTCAACCATCTTCTAACCTTGGTTAAGTTGTCGGGTTAAGTAGTGGGTTAAAATTTGCAAGTGAAATGACTAACTCTCTCCTCACTAACATTTGGTCATTTTACAAATTTCAAATTTGTTTTTATTCCCTCTAAAACACCCACTGTTGCACATGTATGTTGCTGATTTGTCCCATAACATCAAGCTCCTAAAACTGAGAATTGTTCATAACTCACAAACTGTGCACCCAATTTCCATCAAACTTTGCCATTACATTCCTTTCAAAAACACCTTCAAACTGATTATAAGAGCATTTCCATTGATTATATATGTAATTTACAATAGAAATTTGAAATTTTCAGCCCAAGAAGAACTCGCCTTTTAGATCTACAAAGTTCGCTAAAGAAAAATCTCAAAACTGGAACAAAAGGTCCTAAAGAAAAACTTGAATTTTTGAGACTAATTTCATTGCAATCTGACACCCATAAGACCTCCGTCTAAAAATAGTAAGTATGCGAGGCTTCATATGTCCAAATATAGTAAGTTTCCAAAATAAAAAGTTCACAACATCCTTGTTACTCCAAATAAGCAAAAACCATCAGAAGGTGAAAATTGTGAAAACTTACTAAAAATAATTGTCATAAATAGGACTTGCTAAAAATAGAAAGTTTTGCAATTGAGCTCAAGTCACTTGTATCAACTCACATTCCACTTATATAATTACTTTTGGCCATCATAAAGGTCAAGCATTTAGGTTTCATGGCTCAAAATGGGGAGCAAGTCCTCACAGACTCTAAAAACTTTACCCTTGAGGTGAAGTCCACACCTTGTGTGCTTCGATTCATCCTAGCATCACACGAAAGGGGTCATCATGTTCAAAGTGATTTTTTCCATTAAAGGAAAGTGATATCAAACATGTTCTATAGAGGTGGGCCCCAATTCTCAATCACCTTCTCGGGATCGGGCATGGGAATGTGTATAACGAGTATAATAGTGAATGTGGAATGTCTTTTTCCCCATTTATAGAAGAAAACTTTTTCAATGAATAACAAATGATCAAGATGGTGTTTAATCATCTCAAGGTTGTTTCCATTCAAAAATAATATATCTTGGTCATTAAGGAGATTTGTGAAGGTCAAGCGAGTCACGAGGAGGAAGGTTGTTGAGGTGCTCAAGACCATCATGATTGTGGCATTAAGAGGTCATCACAGGTCTACTCAGTTCAAATATCACAACAATGTTTCTAAACACTTATTCAATGCTTTGGAGTGTGCTCACATCTCATAGAAAGAGGGGATTCCAATCACGATGTTTCTCTCCAACAGGAGGTTAGATACAAAGAGCTCCATTTAGTGAGTAATTCTTGTATCTTGAAAAGGACCTATTTTAATGAGGAGCAGATGAGTAAGAAGATGTATGAGCATCCTAAAGTTGATCCCATTCAAACACATGGCATATTTTTCATGGAGGTGAATTTTGAAGCCAAGGAGAGTAAGGTGATGATCTCCATGTTTTGACTTTGACCTTATGTTCAAAAGGATCATCATGTTTCCATGATCGGGAAACCATCTCATGTTCACATGGTGCAATTCACTTAATGATGTTTTTAGCACTTATTCAATTCTTTGGAATAAGTTTGCACCTCTGCAGGAGGAAGTATTTCGCAATCATCGTGTTCTAATTCAATAGGTGGTTAAGGGAAAAGAACTTCATTCAAGATCCATCAGAAGTAGGTTCTTTGTCAACAAGGAGCTTTCATGTTTCCTAATTTCACTTCTCTCTCCTTCTCTCACCCCCTCCCTCTCTCTAACATTCTATTTCTTCATTAAGAATGTACTTTTTCACTCTTTTGTCTTATTCACTTAAGTGACTTTATGTTGTATTATAAGAGTCCCTTTTTAAAATAAGAAAAGGACATAATTTCAATCCTAGGGAATTTGAAAAGGGGCATTTCTTCTATCTCCTTGTCTATGTTCCTCTATTCGTTCTATTTTCCAATTTTGCAAGTAACTATGATCTTGTACACCAAAGAAACTTTGTGTCCTTGATCAATGGATCTATAACACTTAATGTCTCGATTTATTAGTCTTAGTGTTTCTTACATTGTTATGTTCTTCTATTGAATGCGGATGTACTCTAGTCGTTGTTGGTGAGAATCTGCTAGTTCCTACTCATGACATTAACCCTCTCTCCTTATTTCTCCTCCTCCTCTTTACCTCTCGTTAAAGAAAATTCCTCCCTTACACACTATATAATCACTTTTCCAAACATTTAGTGGAGTATTCCTATGTGATCCTCGGCCTAATGGCCACCCTAAAATTTAAGTTAGTTTACGTTCAATAACGAGAGTCTCGTCATACCCAAGAAGGATGGGCTTAGCCCGTGACCATTGGTGGAAATCAATAGAAAACCAATAAGCTACACTTCTATGACAAATTATTTCACCAACACCACTTTAGTTTGACTTGTGTTGGAATATTAGAGCTTTGTGTAAGCTTTGGGGTTATAGTTAATCGAGATGATAGTTGTTTAGTAGATATCCTACTTAGGTTTAAGTATTACAAAAAAATCGAACTAGAGTCTCAATTCCAAAAAAACACTTAAAGTTATTTATAATACAATTTATTTTGAATTGCACTAGGCTCAATCCCTCTTAACACTAAGACATTCAAACAATTTTAACCACTATTGAACTCATTATATTTCATATAAATGAAAATAAATGTGATAACAATCAAATGTCATAAAATGTATTATAACTCATAAGATTTATTATCCTTTCCCTTTCTACATTTTTGAAAGGTAAATACAAGACACAACTATAATGTAATTTTTACATTAAATTTTTCCTAATACTTAAAAGATATAATAGGTTACATTTACATTTCACATACGAAAAGATAATAATGTGTTACATTCACCCTTTTTTTGTTGGGCATACAATTTAGTCAATTCGATTGCAAAAAAAAGATTTGAGATTCGTAATAATCTCCAAGCATGTTATTTTAACAAATATGAAAATGAAGGAATCCATCATTTCGTTGTAAATTGATTTTATTGCTGAACTCTTTAATTTTGTAACTCTGTAAAAACTCTAATGCAAAAGGGGAAGTGCTCACCTCCCAACCTTATGATATCATTAGACAAAGGAAATAACCCTCTCTTTGCCCTCATCAACCCCAAGCCCAAGATGGTTTCCCAAATACCCAAAATGGTTTCAAACAAAAAGGTATGAAAGATTTGGGTGTCATAAGATTTGAAGTTTCACTCAAACATAGTCCACCACATTTTGCATAAGTAAACACATGAGATATATGATTTTAAATACTTAAGGGAGAGGATAAGGAGTGGGAAGAGATTAATTTATAAGTGTTTTATATCTCTTGAATATCATCATGTAGATATGTAGATTGTAGGGAATATTCATCCTCAAAACATCTAATATATCATCCCCTCGTCCCCAATACAGGCACAAGAACTAGATAAAAACATCATTATTTAAAATGAGTTTCTCATGATAATTTACACATTTTTGTTTCACATTTTTCAACAATAAAAATAATAAATAAGATGTTAGGGTCCTACCTCAATCACTATAAAGGTTTGTATGTTTTTCTATTTTTTCTCCTAAGTTCTTTTATTTTTCAACTCTCTTCCTCTAAAGACCTTGTTGGCTAGATTTTATACTGGATACACACACAAACCTAGGTAGTAATGGGATAAATCCCCTTCATTTAACGACAAAGCTCCCATACGGGATATTTATTTATTCTAACTATTTTTCGGGGGTATTACTTTAATCACAAAACTCATGAACCATACCTTGCAATTCTCGCAACAAGTAAACAAGCGTGTTTGGGAAAGTTATCGCAGGATAGAAAAGAGAAGAAGATGTGGAATTATAATAGTAGCGAGGAAAAAGACAAGTGCTTCACAATAATTAGATCGCAGAGCTTATTGCAGCCGTCTGAAAATAAATAAATACTTTAGAAAGGTCACAATTTTAGCAAGTGAACAAGAAATTAATTGATTCATATTTTAAGTAACACAAAGTTTACCATAAAAATCCTCACAGAATGCACAATGAAACTTCTCAGACACAAAGTTCTCCAAAAATATGCCTTCTTCTTATTCAATCCAACCAAGTTATACAAAGAACATTCAAGAGTCTCAACACAAAGTTTGAGATCTTTAAATTCATGCATAAAATTGTAATAACTAGTTCTTTAAAAAGTTCCATCCTTTTGTCCATATGATTCTCTTTACATTTATAACATCCAGAAAGATAGTACAAATATAAGACATTAATTGTGCTTCCGCATGTCTTTGTCTATAAATCAGTAGGTAATCGAGGATTTTTCTCCTTGAATATCTCTTTGCTTGGCATGCATGATATTCGAATGTAGTGTCACTATTACTAAGTAATTGAATTTTTCAAAATAACTTAAAGTAATAGCTTTCAACTAGATTACTTAAGTTTTACAATTCAACTTGATTACTTAATTACATTGTCGATAAATGAGAAGAAGAAAAAGAAGAAGAAGAAGAAGAAGAAGAAGAAGAAACAATTCCAAATTTGAAAAACCTCGAGTCTTGCTTTTCCCTTTCTTCTTGACACTTCAGTACAATCTGCTTCCACAAAAATAATTAAATGCTTTGAAATAGGTATGGATGACCATGTAAACCCATCCCCATGTCCTTTGACTTGTTGGAGAAGAAAACTACCCATATTGCATTAATCTTTGCTTAGTTGAAATTTTAGGAACCGTTCATTTCATGTTGGAAGTTTTTTTTTCCATTTTTCTCCTAGTTACCCTTTCCAAAATTATATTTTTTGGATTCCATGATGTAGGGCTTGATGATACATTTCTAAAAAGTCGAGATCTAAAAAAAAGCGAGCACTTGAGCAAAATTTATGGCCATAGGGTTTACGAAGTGCCATTACTACCTTACTTCTTTGTTGTGGGATTTTGACCCCATTCGCCTTACTTTTCCTTAATGTGCTGGAGAAATTTTTACCATGTTTCTCCCACATAATACCATATAAATTTTATTTTCATGATTCCATGGTGAAGAGGAGGTCGAGAGATTTCCAGAAAGTCCAAGATCTCAAAAACAGAGCACTTGAGCAAAAGTTATGGCCATAGGGTTTACGAAGTGTCATTACTTACTTCTCTTCTTTGAGGGTTTCGATCCCCCATTACTTATTAATTGTAGAAGTAAAGTAACTTATCTTCTTTGAGGATTTTTTGAACTGCTTTACTTTTTACTTTTAGAAGTAAAATAACTTCATTTCTTCAGATTACTCTTCATTTCATGTTGGAATTTTTTTTTTCATTCTTCACCAACTTATACCCATACAAATATGATTTTCATGATTCCATGGAGTAGAGGAGGTCGATAAACGAGCACCTAAGCAAAAGTTATGGCCATTCGAGTTTTTAACCCCTCATTACTTACTTCTCTTCTTTGCGGGTTTTCAACCCTCGATTACTTACTTATTCTTTGAGGATTTTTTTGGTCTCGCTTTACTTATTTTGTAGAAGTAAATTAATTTCATTTCTTCAAATTAATCTTGCTTTCTTCCCTTCTTTGAGGGTTTTTTTGACTGTTTTACTTATTACTTATAGAAGTAGAGTAACTTCATTTCTCCGGATTACTCTAAACTTCATTTTTTTTTCCATTTTTCTAACTTTTTGGATTTCTCTTGGACTGAGGAGTTAGAAAAAATATAGTAGAGTTCCCCAAAGCCAAATTTTCCACATTTTACCATTTTTACTCAACTTTTTGGCTAAGTATGAAGTTTTGAAGCCAAGGGAAATGCTTTTAAATGATTCTAAGTGCCCAAAATCAACTGCAAGTGCCCAAAACATAGAAATTACTTGAATTTTTGTAGATTCTCCATTAAAGCTCCATCAACCACTCAAGTCCAATTTTTCCAAGTTGTCCATTTTTGCCAGGGGGTAAAAATAGATAACAGTAACCTCTTGTAACCTCCTGAAGAAATCTTGAGAAAATCTTAACAAGGCAAAAGACCCAAAATTTTAAAAGGGGTATCCCAAGATTTCTAAGTGAAATATTTGGGGACACCAAACCCCCAAGCTAGAATGAGAGTTGCAACAAAAATAATGCCTCTAAAAGGGGAAGAAGATTGATGTAATTTTCAACCAATCATGAAGGGCAAGCGCCTTTATACCTAGCCATGCTTAACTCCACTTCTTAAAAATGTCTAGGACTCAACGTTGGGTAAAGGGATTTATAAATTGTCCCAAACATTTACACTTACAAAGCACCTCAATTTTTGACTAATAACAATATAAGAGGATAGTTTTAGAGTTTGATAATTTTGGAACTTTAAGCAATTTTGAATTCCAACATTATTAGAAAGGATGCAAGGTCACACATAGGCACACATAGGAAACGTAGACACTTTGAAATTTGGTAATTTACACTTTGGAAACCCTTGATTGGACTATGCACTCTTGCTATGATAAACACAACTTCTCCATTCCCGCTTAGCACTTTCTAAGGTCCATTTTTAGCTTTTTTATCCTTAGACACTAACATGTTGACATATCCTGAAATACAATGCAAAAAATAAATAGAGGGACATCAATTTATCGCCTTCAAACTTCATTTGGCCCATTCTCTACTCCCAATTAGGATTGTATGCAGGTTTGTTTGGGGTCGTACCATATGATCCTAACCTCTTTGTATGGTCTTGGAATGACATATCTTCCAACTGCACTTTCAAATTAAAATCTTTCATTGGGTCTTATACTTCATCCGGGTCAACATTTCTTAAGAAACTTATCTATGAAACCCTACATAAGTAAGTAAATACTACCTCATTTGCTAACGCAAAATCTTAAGGAAATGCACTAGATAAATCACTATATACACTTGCAAAAGGAATCCAAAGCTCCCTAAATCTCAAAATTGCACATCTACAGACATTAGAGTAGCACCCACATCAAGTTTGAAGCTACAAACTAGGTTAAGGCAGCTATATATCTCATCTACAAAGCATCGAACATCTTCTCTCCAAGTGTTTTTAGAAAGATCCAAGTCAAAGAAAACATGGAAAAAAATGCCAAATCTAATTAATTTATTTAGATATCACATGCTAGGTGGAGAAGAACGTGTTGATTTGAGACCACTTTAGACTAGTTCCAATGTTGGTTGTGCACAAGAGTGCCCAAAACCCTTCTAATGTTTTTTTCGTAAGTCTCTTCATCCATGGATAAGGTTTGAGGTAGTGTTCAATCCATTCAGAGAGCCTCATTGCATGTGCGACAACTAAGGTTTGAAAATAACAAACAAATTTAGGGAGGAGAGCAACCCAAAAAGTTACAGGGCTGATTTAGAGCATGTCCAAGGCTATACAAGTTAGGAATAATTAGTGTGCACATTAGTTTAGCACTCCACATTATATTATTTAGTGTGTGTGTGAAAATAATGTGGAGAGAATAATACATGTAAGTGATTATTACATGAGTAATAATCACATAGAAATCGTAGGTTGAGAGAATAAAGGGTGAGATAGATTTTAGGGATGGTTAGTGGTTAGGAGATAATCTAGGTGGTTAGAACAACCATCCTAGATTAGTGTTAGTGGTTATATGAGTTAGAATAATTAGCTCTATATATTTGTAACCTTTGTAATAGTTATATGTTGAATTTATGAAACATTGAGCCTTTTCTCATTCTTGAATATGGGGTGAAACCCACATTTGGTATCGTAGAAGGATTTGAAAGAGGCCTCTTTGATCTTTACTTCACCCATGTTTTGTTTATCAAGTTAGGCAATGTAAACAAGTAAGTAGAGTGAACTTCGTGCAACCCCATTTTCCTTTGTCTATGTGCCATCTATTTGTAGTTTTTTTCAAAACATGCAAACAATGGATATGTAAAGTGGACCTTGTAGCAACCCCATTGTTGGTTCGTTCACCCTTCTTGCAATTTGTCGACGATGTAGTAGAGCAGACCTCATGTGAACCCATTTGGCAGGTGTCATTCATTTACATCACCTTCCCATCTCCATTATGTTCATTATTTCCATGGTTTTCAATTCATTGTGTTCACATTGTTCATACCCAAAAAATAAAGAAAAAATTGTCTGTATGATTCTTTGAAAAGTTGTTTTCATGGACAATTATTTTTAGTTTTTACGTTTTTGGATCACTTGAATCGCCATAATTTTGAATGATCTCTGCATAGAGGTTTCAACCTAGTTGTTTCAATTTTGATGAGGGTTTGATCTAAAGTTTACAAACTAAATGGTATTGCATTTGGATTCATCTTTGCTTCGATTCATATTTGGTTCAATAGAAATTTTATCAATTCTTGTTTGGATTGAATTCACTGGAGTATTTCTATTTTGAAAATTTGTGTATTGATAGCTTATCAAATATATACATTGGTTTATATTGTATTGCATTGGATTCCCACAATCCTTTGCATATAGATCTCATATCTCGACCTCTAGCATTCTAGTCTTTGGTTTTGTATGAGAGGAAACCAGTCTCTTCTCGACTCATAAATTCACTACAACATACTATCATGAGCTCCTTGGCACTCTTTCCTCACTGCCACTATCTTGATGGAAATCTATCTCCTAAGTAGTAAGTTATTCTGACTCACCTAGGCAATTCACTTAACCTCGATGCCCATGGGCTTTGGGTGGAGTGGTTAAGTCGATACAGTTGTGTCGACTCCACCCATGGTCAAATCCCACCGGGCATGATCCCTTTGGGGTGGTACCGGTGGTGGTGGTTGACACACCATCGATAGTTGTTCCAGCGGTGGCTAGTGGCTCTTACTGGCGGTGACACGACCGACAAGTTGATTTAACGAGGTAGATTCTAGTTCGAGAAGACCTACACTAGATATGTGTTCATGAGTGGTGGTTCTAGTTCGTTAATTGTTGAGCTTAATGCTATATCTTAGTTGAATGTAATCTATTTCATAGCTCGGTCAAAAGCGTTTCAAATATAAAAATTCACTTAACCCAACCTAAAATCTTGGCTCTCAAATCTCGGTGAGCGCATCTCCTTTACTATGGAAATTAAGCATTGATAATGTCTTCCTCTCGAATATCTCCTTAACTTGGTTCTTCACTCATTCCATCCGGATTTACTTCATCACAGTTGTTTGATCTACTCCTCACAAACTCGGGTTTGCATCAAACTTTGACACTCCTTTACATGATTCATAAGCCTCCTTGCCCCACAGATCCACCTCTGTAATTTGTGAAGCAACTTAGATAAGTCCCTAATGCATCCACGAATTTGACATCGATGACACTAGAATCCATCGTATTGTTCTTCCCTTCGAACTTCTCTAACTTAATCACACTCACCGACTTCTCTCGTCTATGCCATTGCTTTCAACTCGGGTTTCCAACTTTTCTTGATGGTTAAAAACCTAAGATATGTGGAAACCCTAACCAGGTTATAACGTTTTTATGTTTTGAAACTCAAATTTCAAGACATAAAATTAAAATCTTTCATGTATATTTTTGACCCGTTCGATAGCATAATCGGTTCCCCTAGTTAAAACATTGAAGATATAAGAGCCATGTAAGGTGTCGAACCCTACACCAACATATCCTTTCGATTAAAAATATTTAAAAGGGGGAGGGTAAAAATATTTAAAAGGGGTGAATATTTCTAAAAGTTGTTAGATATTTCTAAGGGTGTTATTTACAAAAACAAGGAGCAATTTTTTCGGAAACTTTTGTAAAAGGGATTATATTTATCTTTTTTCAAAAAATTGTGATGGGACATTATCACTTGTAAGTGGATGCAATATAAGTATAATCTGACATCCATGTTATTTCATAGTATGAGGGGATATAAGTAGCACAATACTAATTTTGCTCCATTAAGTCAAACTGTAGAACAAAACACACTGTAACTTTGGAAAATGGAAGCAACAAGCCGAACACATGTTACAACTCTAGAGTACTACATTTTCTCCCATATGCACATTAAAGGGTGGAATGTTAGGAATATTTAATGTGTACATTAGTTTAGTGCTCCACATTATATTATTTAGGGTGTATCTGAAAATAATGCTTTGAGAGAATAATACATATAAGTGATTATTACGCGAGTAATAATCACATAGAAATAAATGTAGGTTGGGAAAATAAAGGGTGAGAGAGATTTTAGGGATGGTTGGTGGTTAGGAGAGAATCTAGGTGGTTAGAACAACCATCCTAGATTAGTGTTAGTGGTTATAGGAGTTAGAATAAATATCTCTATATATTTGTAACCTTTATGGTAGTTATATGTTGAATTTATGAAACCTTTAGCTTTTGCTCATTCCCAAATATGGGATAAAACCTACAGATAGAAGGGGCTAGACCATATAGTACAATCATGACCCACATGTAGTTATAGTTCTAGACTCTATTGTGAAGGTTAGCCAGATCATATCTCCCAAATCCATTATTGTATAGTCTCGAGATCTCTCCAAAATCTTCTAAAATCGCTTAAGTGCTTTTATACATCTATTTTGTGATTTCAAATTGACCATCTATGCCATACTTTGAGAGAGCATAAAGCTAAGTTGTTACATATGAACAAGTTCAAGTGTGTGCTAGCTCTCCTCCCATTTTTGCTACTAAGTTTTCAAGAAAACCCACATTTAACATAAGCCTAATGAGTTCAAATCTACTTCTAAAGACATTGTTAATGCCATCTCACACCCTATTAAGCTACAATTGCAGCATGTGTGTCGTCAATTTACTTTCTTGCCAAGTCCTCCTCACATTGTCTTGAAACAATTTCTTGAGTGCAATCTCATATCTCTCCCTCCACCGTTTGAGGTTGATATGAGTAGACCTCAAGGTAAGAAGTTCAATGTCAATGCCCATTGTGATTATCATCGGTGTGTCGGGCACTCTACAAACAACTATTTAAAGATTCATCATGTTATTCAAGATCTTATTGATTCTCAAGATATTGAATGGGATGAGCCTAATGAAAATTCAAATTCAATCAATGATAATTCTAAGCTCAAAATATTCAATGATCCACTTTTTAAGCATGACACTACAAAATCTTCTACAAATGTACATAATGCTTATCATGTGGTGCCTCCACCTCCCTCTTATGATCACCCCTTGGATGTAAAAATTGGCACCATGAATCATACTCTATCTTTTATTCCAATCATCACCTTTGATGACTCGATATTGATACTACACTTCTTTTAGATACATTCTCTATTCCTATTTCCATTCATCAAAAACTCATACACTGTGGTCTTGGTCAATCCACATAATAAAGAAAATGTTTTCTCTCTCAAGTTTCTTCAATCTTTGGGCATTTCCATGCATAATATTGTACTTGATACAAATCCTTATTCTATGCCATATTACTCTACCCAATATTGTTGGTCCTCTATCTACATCAATTTCATTTTTGGTTGCATCTACTCTCAATTTTTTTGCCTTGCAGTTAGGTCTCCCTTGTTTACACACTCTTAGGGATATTCCCTCGCTTATTATCAACAATGTGTTAATTTCATCCACAAATAACAGTTATCATAATGCTCCTTATGTAATTCCTCCTATAGATATGTCTTTGGTTGTGAACAATGTTTGTTGCACTTCTATGTTACTCCCTAGTTACGTACATCCACACTCTATTGTCAAATCTGTAGATTATCCTAGACCCTTTTTGCACACACTTCATCTCCGGTGTTGATCCTCTTAGGTCTCCTAATAGGCCTTTGGTTGTACACTCTACATATCATGACTCTAGGCCTCCTCATAGGATTTCCATCTCAGGCTTTGTTTCTCAAAGCATTCTCACTCCCCTAGATTTTTATGTCGGCCCTTTAGTGCACATGTTACCCCTATAACTTCTTGATATCCTTTTAGTGGCTACTACACTTGTTCCTTTGGATACTACATTTGTTCCTCTAGTCTACCGCATCAGCATCACTCTGTGTGTGTTAGTGCTACATCTATTAAGCCTTCTTTAGAACATGTTACTACAACAGTCCCGTTAGTATTTACATCATCACCGAGGCTTGAATATCCATATCCTATGAAATCCCTTTCACCTCCTCGAGGATCTTATTGGTTAGATATTTTGATACTCACATCTTTCATACATAGCTACACATTGAGATAATATAAAAACATTCAAATATTTACAAAAATTCAAAATTAGGACATGTGCATTTTATTTTCTTGTTTGCACTTTACATTATCCATGTTGTTGGTCATTTTGGTTTGATAGATAACATACTTTATTTCTTTACACACTTGTTTACTTGGTATATTGAGCTAGATGTGGGGCACACAAATTGGTATATGTTTATAGGAGAACTCATGTTTCCTTACATTCTCATCATTCAGGGGCAATGCCTTCACATCCTACATGTGCTATTTTTTTTTATCATAGTTCATTTGCACTTCCTCATTTAAACTTAGTTATACACATTGTGTTCTTCCTACTTTTAGACTAACCGGACTAACACATGTGTCTTATGCAATATTAACATCTCTTTTTTCATATATTTCACTCATGTTGGTTACCATGTACAAACACCTTTCCTTTTATAGGTATAGGTTCTCCAAGGTGACCACCTCTTCAACACTTTACATAGATTTTTATACCTCTCTTTTAGCAAGACACACCTATTTATTTTGAGCCACATTCTCAAACATGGTTTTCACAGATGATTCAATAGAGGGGGCATCTATCCGGGTTTATTCTACATTTTGAGTAGATACGAGACATAATCCTAGGGGCAGATATAGGTACAAACAGGGTACATGCACCCATAAATGTAGTTGTACATATAATTTTGGTCAATATCATATGGTATGGTCCTCACCACCCCACACATTGTTGACCGGGGGTAATTTCGGTAGGTTTTTCAATATTTTCAAATTTTCAGCTATATATATATATAGTATTTTTACAAATTTTCACATTCATATTGCTTAGTTCAGTTTAGTATAGGGGGCATGTAAGTTTTCATTCATTCTTCACATTAACACTCATTTTTAGATTCACTTTCAAGAATCTTGGGGGTATGGATCTCCTTCCTAGTTCAATGTTGTTAGCACATTTCAGCATTTGTTTCAGTTTATACTCAATTGTTTGGCATATGGGGAGAATTTGGGGGCATCTATTCTTTTTGTATTATATGTCCTCATTTGAAAAATTGAGTCTAGATCTATTTGTAGTGGTGTGACCCATGGGGTTATGGAAGGAGTGAAGTAGTTAAGGTCTTTGTGGGTAGGCTTTCCTCTCCTATTACACTTTAAGGGGAAGATACCAAAGTTCTTTGAATAACTTTAGTACATAGTCTTCTTCCTTCACATGGGTGCATTTGTACCTCTTTCTTCTTTTCTATTTTGTACATTTTTGTGTTGGGTTGCATGCGCTTAACACTCTGATTTTCCTTGGCATTGATCACCCCAATCCTTTAGTGAAGTTTAACAGATAAAAATATCGAAGCAAAATCAAAGCACGAGAAAACTTGTGCATTATTTTCTTGTTTACATCTTTTCACTTTGCATACATGCAATGCAATTATTGTTTATCACATGTTCTATTTGATTTATGGTCAATTATCTATCATGGACATTTACTACACTTTGTGTTACATGTTTCATCATGGAGCATTGCAACATAACACACAACAATGTAGATGCCAAACAAACATTTGAGCAAAGGCAAGTGTGTTTACACACTCGGGTTCAATAAATTTTAAGCATGCAATTTTCAATTTCATAACTTAATAGGGAACAAATGCAAACACTCAAACTTGGTAATTTACACTTTGGTAACCCTTTATTTGAGTATGTGCCCTTGTTATAATAAAACAACTTCTCCATTCCCGCTTAACACTTTTTGAGGTCCATTGTTTAGCTTGTTTATCCTTGCACATTGACATGTTGACAAATCCTAGAATTACAATGCACAAAATCAATATAGAGACATCAATTTAATAACTCCAAACTTCATTTGGGCCATTCTCTCGCTCCGGTTAGGACCATATAGTTTGGTCGGTGCCATACCATTTGGTCTTGACCTCTGTATGCGTTCTTGGACTAACATATCTTCCAAGTGCACTTTCAAATTAAAATATTTCCTTGGGATTTATACTTCATCTGGGTTGGCCTTTCTTAGAAATTTATCTACAAAACCCTACATAAGTAAGTAAATACTACCTCATTTGTTAACCTAGAACTCCTAAGGAAATGCACTAGAGAAATAACTTCATACACTTGTAAAAGGCATCCAAAGCTCCGTAAATCTTGGATATGCACATCTACAGTCATTAGGACAACACCCACATTAGGTATAAATCTACAAACCAATTCAAAGAAGTCATATCTCTCATCTATAAGCATCCAAAAATTCTCTCTCCAAGGGGTTCATTTTAAGACCCCCAAAAATTATTATAGAATGGGTGGTGAATTTGACGAAAAGTCAATTCGCATGGTTGACGAATGTAGGAAATGAGGGTTTCGCGAAAATGGTGAATACAACTCTTTTGGAAGGCAGCGGTGATGGGCGTATTTTTTTGTTCTAAGTCTATTACCGGCCGAAAAGTATGAAATATAAATGGTCGACATGTAGGAAAAAATATGGTGCAAATACCAACAAAAGAGAATGCCAATGTATTGCATGTGTTTTGGTCAAGAATAACGAGGAAAAATACTACTAGGCATGGTTACTGAAAGTGTGTTACCTTGGTGTTGACAATAGAGGAAAGAGTTACTAAGTGGCAATAGGGGAAAGTGTTACCGCCGTGGTAAAGAACAGGAAAAGCTTTATTGACCAAACAAAAAAGTGTTACCGATGCGTAAGGAAAAAGTGTTATTGGCGATAATAACAACAGGAAAAATTGTCATTCGATAGAAGGGAAATGTGTTATCGACCAACATAAAATTTGCTGCCAAAGATGTTACCACCAATGGTAACAAAATGATTGTGTTGACACTTTCCATTGCACTTATATTCCCAACTTTTTGGTTTCCATCTTGTTGTCATCCGCCTTTCTTAAGGCCACATGTATTCAACCTCATTCATGGGCCATGCCCCACTGCCCTTTCCATGCCTATATATATACCCATACCCACTCATTTTGTCCCATTTTCACTTGCAGGTTTCTCCGAGAGATTTTTTTCGAGCTCTAGCCTCAAGCCTTCAAACTTCTTGTCCACTTCCAGTATTGTAGCCTCCAGCCTTCTCGTCCACTTCCATATTTGTTCTACGATTCTCCTATACAGTATCTGCCATTTTCCAACACCTCTTTTTTTCAAAGAATCAAACATCAAGGATTCAAGATTCAAGAATAATGGCACCTAGAAAGAAGACCATTAAAACAACTTTGTATGTTTATCAAAACATTTTGTACCCACAGTTACTACAACTATTAGATGACCCTCAAATAATCAATCAATCCGAATGGATTGGTAGCTCAGGGTTCCATGGACTCATTTACATGCCCCAATATCAAACAAAACACAAGTTATTAAATAATTTAATGCAAACCTATAATAGTTTTGATGGAACTTTTACTTTGTTGTGTTACCATCCCACCAATTTTCATGAGAATAACACCTAACGATATTCATCGTCTAACAAGCCTACCCCATCAAAAAAAATGCTTAGTAACCACCAAATCCATTATACCTGATGAGAAAAAGAAATTTTAGAGTCTCATTACGATCTATCTATTGAGGCTGAGGTTAATAATCCCTCTAAAAGAGGGATTAACACACAATCTATCAAAGACCCCTTTCTCCTAGAATGGTAGAATTTTTCCAGTCCCACATCATGTTACAGGGAAGATACACTACATTCCTCAATGGGCATTGTACTACCTTCTCCAAACCATTTCTGGTGTTAGATTCGATTGGTGCACATTTCTTTCATCAAGGATTCATGTTGACCTTGCCAGAGCCAAATTGAATCCTGTTGCAATTATTTCTTGTTCTTGTTATGTTCTTGCTTTATATTATGAGGGTTTTTACAATGAAATCAACATTGTTCCAACAAATTTACACAAGAAGATGGATAAACATGGAATTCCTATGGACCAACAAATGGTGAGTATTTTGTTTTAAAAGCATCTAATCTTATTCTTGATTCTTTTCAAAGACATTCATTTTAAAATCAATTCTTAAAGACTTAATAATATATAATATTTAATTTTGTAACTTTGTTTTGAACAAGTCAAAGCAAAGTGAAACAATGGAATGTCATAATGCGGTTGTTTGCACACATAACCCTATTGGGCCTGAGGGGTCTAGTGACAACAATCTAAATGATGTCACCATGATGATGACTCTTTGGTTATCACTAGGATAACACCATCCAAATGGATGCGTGGTTCTATGGATTTTTCCCAGTCCCACAACCAGACAAAACACACGTGTTTACCAATATGGAAAAGCCAAGTTTTAATATATAATATAGATATTACATAATCATTTTAGTTTTATTAAATTATTTTACAGACTAATGATAATCTGAATCTTTGATTCTTGACAATGATATATTTCATTATCCTAATGTGCATCCTTCTCCGACACATCAATGACTCCAAGACACATGGTGTCTTCTCATACTAGTGGCGGTGCAGACACTACATACATAGCTGAGCAAGAAGATATTGAGTCTACACCATTTCATCACCCTAGGCCCTTCAAGTTATGGTACTAACTAATAAATAGTGAATTAAATTTTATTTATATTAGTCTTTCTTTTAGGAATTTATCATTCTTTTTAATTGGTTTTTGCTAAATTCAGGTTTTACAGTGCCACCACCCCCTTCCACCCAATGCCACAATCTGTTGATTATGGAAAACATTCACAACGTAAGAAATCTCGATTGATTTCATTCTTATTAATTTTAAGTTCTTATTGTTTGCTTGTTTGTCTTTGTTATTTCAAGAATCAACATATTGAATCTGATGTTGTCAAAGTATTGATGCTCGTAGATATTTTACAAATGCAATATAAAGTTCAACCCACGGCCATGCGACCACCCCCACTGCTCCATCTCAACCACTTAAGGAGTACATCAGTCCAACCTCCCCTTCCACCTTCGTCTTATGGTAGGGGAAGAGGATTGTTTTTCTGGATTGAGTAGGGGGACACAAAATTTCACAACATCGAGTTCCCCAATTTTTCAATTAGTGGCGTGTAGAGTGCCAGAGGAACTTCTTTTTAAATAATATTGATATGGATGAGGAGTATCTCAAGCTTTGATATCCTTTATGACATGGTAGCAGTGAGGAAGAATTCCAAAGAGCTCACTCAATCTACACGTAAGGAGGTCCATCTGCCATCCTCTTCAGATCCTCCTTCCCCAGGGATGCACAACAAAAATTGGATGATGATGCGAAGACAAAATTTTCATTAGACATCCTTGTGTCAGATAATGCTACAACCCTTGTCATGGAAAAATTTTCTTACTAACATTAAGGAGTTGAAGATTTGGGAGATCAGAGAAAAATCTCTGATAAAATAAATTAATGATAGATATCATAATTTTGAAGATAAAGAAAGACTTTTTCAATTATTAAAAATGAACCGGTGATGATTGATGCTTTACTTTCTCAAGCAAAATATAGTCAAGTAGTCACCCCTAATAATATTTACAATAGGGATGAAGTTTTGAGTATAATGCTTAATAGATTGGCTAATTTGAATGTTGAGGCACAGTCTTACTACAACAAGTGGAATAGAGACAAGAAACTTGTCACTATTGCTAATGCAGAGAAAGACTTGGCCATGGTAAGTTCTGATTTTTTTTTATTATTATATATATATATTATCATTTATCTACTTCTAAATACTAATTATTGGATTTTAATTGTAGTCAAAATACCAGACTTTGAAGATAGTGTAGGTGTTAGATGAGCACCTAAAAAAAGTGAGAGAGAGAGTGTCCGCAGGGAAATTGGTTTTAAAGAAAAACTTGTTCTATTAAACAAGAAAAACAATACTTTGTGGGAGGATTATAAAGGAGAATGGAATGGATCCAGATATTCTTTTGAAGAAAAAAATGATGAGGATCCTTCTCTCCTTTCAAAGTAGAGATGCAACTCGCGAAGATAGAGAAAATTTAGAAAATATTAATGTAGCTGCAAAATAATTAGTAGACTTTGGTGTGATAAAAGATAGTTCAAATGTTGTCATGTTATGGAATTTGTTGAAGGACAAGGGTCCAAATGAACTTGAATTATAAATGTTGATGAATGATGTAAATAGTTGTATTTGACAAATGAAATTTGAAACTATTATCTTTATGTGAAATTGTCGATCTTTTTATTTCTCTCATGCCTATCGAATGAAAACTTTAGTCTTTTATCTTTTTTTCAAGCTTGTACAATGTACAATTGATGAATAATATACATGGATTATGGAATCTGGATTTACATTGTTCAATTTGGTTTCAAACATGTATGAACTCAATAATTAAAACTTGGATGTGCATGTTGTTTGTTGATCTTGATAGTTGATTCATCATGTAAAGATTATCTCCAATAATCATGATGGGATATAGACTGCTATGTTTTTTATTAATCCTAATAATCACGATAGCATATATGGATTATAATATATTTGTGAACAATTGTGCTATGGAATTGATAGTGAGAAATCAAATATTGAACATACTTTATTAGTAATGAACTTTAATTTTATTACATCATCCAGTTTGCATATTGCACAAATATGAATTGTCTACCATATGTTATTTGCAAACATTATTAAAAATATAGAAGGGATTAAAAAAATTTCCAAACATTATATGCGCAATATATGTAAATGAAAAAAATATCGAGTAACAATATATATTTCAGAAAATGAATACATTCAATTGTCTGCTAGTGAAACAACCCTATCTCCTGAATGGTCCTTCATCACTTCTTATATCTATTGCAGTTTCTTGTCTAATAGAGTCCAAGTCAATTTCACCATTATTAGAGACTTCATTGTTTACTATCTGATTAACAACTTTGCGCTCTACAAGAGATGTCCATGTAGCTAGTGCTCTTTCATATGGAAATGTGTCCACCCCATATCTTGAAACATAGATTCTCAAACAAGTTTCCAAATTCTTGTCCAATCTGTTGTGAAGTTTTGATTTCACAAATGTAAGTGCACTAAATACCCTTTCATCTTCAACAAACCCAAGAATCATTGTCTATATGAGTTCATATAGTTTGAAGTATTCACTTATATTTTCTCTCAAAATGCTACTCTGATACATCTTTCTCCACAATAGTGTGATAGCTCCCATTTCTTGTTGGGTCAACAATAGACTTATATTGATCAGACATTGTATATGCAAAATGTTGTGACTATGATATGAGTAATTTTCTATCCAATATACCATTTAATTCCCCTCCATCAACATCTGAAGATTTGTAAAATTGCTCCATAAGTGCAATCATGGATTTCCCAAGTTTGTAGCTCTTTGTTCTTCATCAATCATCGGATTCCAGAAAATGGGATTTACAACTCCCATGGCCTCAAGCAGATCACTATTTTTAAAAACACTCTCTGATCTCAGAAGATAATGTTTTAGATATCTTCATCAATTTTTACGTGTATCAAAAATGCAACATCAAAAAGAGAGCTTGTGATTGTACTTCCTCAAGTTCAGAACCTATTACATAAGGATCTCTGTATAAAGTGTGCATTGGAATATTTTTCCCATCAACAAAATACAAAGATGACCACTGATATTGAACTTTAAATAGTTGTTGGGATCTTTTGTATCTTGTCAAAACCTTGAAGCTTGCTTGAAAATTGGCTTTTGAATCCAGTCTTGGGTGCAATATAAGGTATCCAAAATCATACATACTTGTCTCCTTAATTTTATAAAATCAACAATGTATATGGATCTTTCCTGAGCATGTTTCACCAAGTTGTTTATTTCCTTCAACATTGGAAAAATACCACATAAAGTTAATAATGTCTCTAAATCTGTCAAGCGATACAAAATCTTTTTAGCCTTGTCCACTTCTCTTCGATGCTTGAACATATACCCTACTAAGGACTGTATTCCTCAAAAATCCTGCAAGTTGGTTCATACAATGATATCCATCTTGTGTCAACATCTTTTAGCAATTTTTACCATTTTTATTCCAACAGAAAATCTCTTGAAACTCCAAAAATATTTTAGGACTACTTGACATATATGAATGCAAGTCCCATATCAACTCCTCCACTTTAGCAACATTTTCAAAATTACTTACAATCTTGTAATCCAAATTCATTCGGTGAGCCATACAGTGAATATGTATCATGTAAGGGGCTACGATTGTTTGTAGATGAATACAAAGTCTATTTTTGTGACCTTGCATGATAGATGCACCATCATCTCCTACACAAATCAGCTTTGTAGAGATTGAATGATCATCCATACCATAGTATTTCCTTCAAATTTTTAATAACAAGTTTGCAGAGGTTCTCAACATTGCAGTTCTCCATCATTTTGTGCATAGCTAGTAGATGATTTTCCTTGAAATGGTTATTGAAACTGAAAGTGTAGACATGCATGCATACCCAGGATGTATTGTCTACTATTGTAACCTCATCAATTGACAATGCGATAAAATTTGCATTTTTACCTTCTCTCTCAAATCAGTGATTTCAATTTCTCCCATACACTTTGCCATTTCCCATGCATTGGTATCTGACTAGTGTGTTGTTGGAATATTTGAAACCCATTAGATTGAAACAATATCTTATAATCAATGAGATCTAAAATTGGTCTTCCCTTCTTTAAAATGTGAAATATTGTTCTGAATTGAATGAGTTTTTCCTGAAGACTTACGTTAGTAGCTTTTTCAAATTTAGCCTTTATTGTTCCACCTTTCTCAACTAGGTCTTGAAGATGTTTATGATGATTTTCATATTCTACAACATATCTTATATGTAAACAATCTTCCTCATTTTCCATCTAGTTGTTTTTATTATTGTTCCATCATCTTGCTTTTTAGACTCATATACCTTCCCACAATGCTTCTCTATTGTGTCCAACTTCAATTGCATTTTGTGGTCTCTGCCTAGTTTCCAACTACATATAGTACATCTACATTTTGTAGGAGTATCAGTATTATTTTTCTAGTTCAACAGTTCAATGAATGGATATTTGGTTGACCATTCAAATTTATAAGTCCTTCCTATAGTCCACTTCCCACTCTTACGTTTCTGATGTGTGTTTCTAGAATGTTTATCAAAAGTTTGAGTTGGATGGGAAATGGGATTATCAGTACTATCAATTTGAATTGAATTACTCTGGTGATTGGGAATTTCATCTAGAGTAAGGTCATTGCTAGGGTTTTCTACATTTGAAAGAAATTGGTTTGCTTACAACATCCCTAAGTAAATAAAAAAATAAAGTAATATTATCATAGTAAGAGTCAAAAGTACCTCTTGCCATTGGGTTACTATTGGTTAATGATGAAATATTTTGAAATGTCCATATCATGTTTTCTTTTTCCTTGAGTTTCTTTTCTCATTTGTAACAGGGGCCATCGAATGGGTGATTTTGAAGTCTGCACATGTGAAAAAAATATAGAAGTTTAAAATACTGATGACAATACAACTTTATCCAACCACACGACAACACAAATTAACACTGACAAACAACAACACAAAAAGAGCAAGAAACGGTAAAGCAAGTTTTCGATGAAAACACAAAACAATGTTACTGGATGGTAACACATATAATAATGTACTATCCTGTAACACATATAACGGTAACACATATATATATAATTGCTACATTACAAATTTTTATTGTCGGATGGTAACACATATAATTTGTTACTTACCAACACAAAAACTTGATAGCATATTCTTTTTTTCGCTTATTTAAGTCTTTCACTTTCCACGAATCCTTACTTTTTGTCATTTTTGGCTTTTCACACGCTTATAATGACATTGTATGAATTTTTGATTAATCGATGGTAACACAAATAATCATTACCATACCATCCAAGACAAATATAAAAAACTTGGACTTAGTGGAATAACAATGGTGAAATTCATTCTTTTTTTTAGGACTTACCTCTTGAATGTCTTTCACTTATTCCTTCAAAATCCTTTTCACTTTTTGTCTTATAAAATTTCATTTTTTCACATGCTTATAATGTAAATAGTATGACTATATTATGGTGAATTAATCCTATATATAGTAGAATGTTATAACAAAGTGAAGTTGAAATATACTAACATAGAGTAGATGTAAGTGTGAAAGACATGACATATATGGAAGAGCATTGATTGTGCATGTTGTCATTGATTGTGTATGTTGTATGGAGAAATAATAAATGCCAAGTAAAACTAGAATTGGTGTTCCAAATGGTCTTATCGTAGGCTCACAACATTTGTTCAACTCGTGTATGCTATCTACTTGAAGTTGAATGTTTACATTCTTGTTTATAACTACCACTTATCCTTACACAGTGTCATTCCTTCATTATTTCATTGTCCCAGTGGCATATTAGTAGAACCAAGTCCTCATAAGTAATTTGAGATGAATTATAACTATACACAGGGTTAATAAAGAGTTCAAGCCTTTGGTATTAGGCATTAAACTTCCAGCTAACAAGAAATCACCCAAAACCACTACTCATGTAGGTGTATAAAAACCTAGATCAAGGTTTTATGAAGATTAGCTCATATATCATGTGAAAGAAAACCCCAAAATCCCAAATTTGGAACATATTCTCTAGATATGTCCATTAATATTTATAAAAAGTAATTTTGTCAATTTTATCTCACATGTGTCGATATTAATGACATCTTGAAGGAGGAATGAAACCCAGGTTTGGAAATTGTGTAATACCAATTTTGGGACAACGATGATAACTTTTGCATGGAGTTTCCAAATCACACCAAATTTTGATTGTATAATTTTGACACTATTATCCAAGTGGGTTTTCAAAAAAAAATTCCATTAGAGGAGATTTGGTGGTATTTTTAGTGAAATATCATTCGATCCGTCCCGGAGGTTTTCAAGGTGATCCTGAGAAAATTTAGAATCGAAGAGTTTTAGGATCTGGGTATCCTCTAAATTTTTCTTGCATGTTGGTTAGGAATTAAAATATTGGGTGAAAAATTTCAAACAAATCCACTTGATAGAATTAAATACCAAAACAGTCATACCTAATACCAAAGAGCTAGTGAGTAATTGTGAGGTTCAAATCCTTATATTTCAAGTATTTTATCCACATAAAATCTATGTTTTTGAGATGATTAAGTTGGAACAACCACAATGGTATCTTAAACAAGGATTGATTTGTTTATATCCCTTATAGATCTTTCAAGTTGGTAAGATTTGCCTTAAATCAAGCCAAGAAGCCTAAGACACGGTATAAAAGAAATCCAAGAGATCAAGTACTAAACCATGCAAGAATGGACCTGACCGAGATTGATGATGGTGTATAAGGTGACTGTTTCACCACGAGAATGTTTATGTTCTTAGAATAGAGGTGCTTCTATCCTTTCATTCTCTTGAGAAACAGATAAGGGTTAGGGCTAGGAGGAATACCTGTTGAATGTTGGGAGGGTGCGCGCGTCTGTAGAGAGATCGATTGATTATGAAAAACTACTTTTTGTCTAGGAAGGACTACCCGCAAGTAAGAATACAAGACCACCGATTTTAGTTAGATAATAAATGAGGGAACTGCCTTGGGCCCAGGAAATATTGGACTTCCTTTCGAAGGTGGTCAGTTCCCCTCTTAATACGAATTAACACAAATTCTAACAAAGAAGTTATTGCGAAATTACAATTTAATTACCTCGTTAAAAGCAATAGAGGAAATGTTGGTTTTGGTTTGAGTCACGAAAGTGACCGATCTTTAGTCACCGTACAACCGACTACTACGCTTTTTACACCTAAGATCTTGTCGACACTAAAATTTTCCTCCATAATTTCTATTTCATTAATGTATGTATTAGGAATAGGATGTTGTTAAGTATAATTAGTAGTAGCGTCGATAGAAGATAACGGCGCCACGATCTTTGTCACCAATAATGTGGAGTACGGTAATACAAAGTCAAAGTACAATAGGAATGTTGTAAAAAGTAAATATTTGTCGTAAGTGGTCCCAGAATGTTAAAATGTCAAAGTTTGGGTAATTAGAGAAGTAGGGTCTACATGATTAGGGATTAGAAATATTATATTGGTAATAAGGACAAGGAGTGAGGTCATAAATATTTTGTGTATTTTATTTATAAAAAGTCTAAAAATGTGGAACCCATGTAAAATGATAAGGTTTATCTTATCTTAAGAGATAAGCTTACATGTACAGATAAGAGTTAAGGTATGGAATATGATTCGTCAGAGTGGATTTCTTATCCTATCTTAGAGATAGGATGGATAAGCCTGGAAGTTCTATAAATAGAGAGGCCACCCCCCTCATTTAGTATAGAAAGAAGTAGTGAGAAATATTGTAGGAAGTGTGCAAAGGAAGCCATCAGTTAAAGATGTGTTGAAGAAGCCATCAAGAGACGTAATTGTAAAGTTTCTCCCATAGTCTTGTTGAAGTACCTCATGGGTGAGATTGTAACAATTTCATGTTAATATTATTATTTACTTTGATATTTCAGATTTGTCATCATTCCGTCTTATCATAGTCGATGGTATTCTTGTGTTATGTTGTTGTTTTGTTTCCAGTTACATCCACCAAACTAAAGGTCATGCATTAGTAAATAATCATAAAGCACGAGGAGTTCCCTGAAGAATTATCATAGTGCCGGATTGGTGATGACATTTTGGTTCCGTTCGGGACCATTCCTCGTTAGTGGATTTTCTCGGAGAGAAATTCCCACTTAGTCAAAAATCAATTGGAGGGTAACCTTGTTTTTACTGTGCATAGTAATAGCTTACCGTGGTAAAGTCATTTTACCGTGAATAGTAGTTACCATGACTAAGTCATTTTTGCTTTGTGAATAGTATTTATCACAAGAAAGTCACTTTTTACCGAATAGTATTTACCGCATAGACTTCACTTTTACCGTGAATAGTATTTACAACATAAAATCAGTTTTACCATGATAAGTCAAGTTTTACCATAGTTTACCGTGGTCATTTCTATAGTAATTCCAATTATTTGTGCACATAAATCTTGTTGATTGTACTTGTGGGTTGGTATTTCACGGTGGTTACTTTTGAAAATGGGAAAGATTCCTATTTTTTCAGCTCAATCTAATGAAGATGCTTCTTCTTTCATTCAAGAGTTTAAACGATCTTGTATTTGTAATGGCCTTATAAGAAGGAAACAATGGACTGAATTTTTCCTACCTTTTTGGATGGTTCAAGACTTAGGTGGTTTGAAACACTAGGTGATAATGTGAAAAATTCATGGGATTTATTAACTCGAAAGTTTTCTTGAAGAATTTGGTGAACAACGAAATATACGAGATCTCATGATCGAGATCACAAAGCTATCCCAAGGAGAGAAGGAGAAGATAAGGGATTATCATGCTCGTGTTCTAGAGCTAAGGAGGAAGCTCGATGCCCAGATCCGGAAGGAAGGACTAGCGGATGGGTTGATGAATGGCGTGGATAATCTCCTCTGTAAGCACTTCATTCTTGGATGAAGCCGAGATCGACAACGAGTGAAGTATGACCGCCCAAAATACCATTGAACAAGCAAAGGAGATTGCAAGAAGGTAAGAAGAAAGCATGGAAGAGGAGCCCAAATAAATTGTTGCTAAAGTAGAGCCTACACCAGCACCTTTGGTCCAGAATCCACAACCACTCCCGGTGAGCACAAATATTTCTCCTAGTACATCTACCGAGTATGAAGATCTGCTCAAAAGATGGGTCGATTAACTATTAATCTTCTTGAGGAAAGGAATTTAGTTCTCAGGGAGGAGATAGAGGTCCAAAAAGAAATATTTCTGAAGTTGTTTGTTATGGTTGTTATAAAAAGGGTCATTATAAGTATAATTGTCCAGATAGAGCTTCTACATCTGGTAAAGGAGATAATGATAAAGGAAAAGCACTTGTGAATTCTTTTGATGTAATAGATAAGAGCAGAAATAATGAAGTAGATGTGTTTGTAACAAAAAGAAAGAAAGAAAAAGATAATCAAGATGGAAATGATCCTAAGAAGATGAAAGAAGAAACTAGAAAGAAACATAGGAGAAGAAAGTTGGGTGTGCAGGATTTTCTGATTTCACAGGGGCAAGGACCATACTCCATCTTGGAAGATCTGTCCAAAAGGCCTGCAAATATTACATATGGTCAACTCTTGGCTATGTCTTCTGAGAAGAGGCGGGAGTTGCGAGGTGGACTCAATGCTCGAAGAAGGAAGGAGGTTGAGAGGTCCCTGTTTGGAGCGCAGAGGCAGATCCCTATGCTCCACAAGTGAGGTATTATGTAATGGTATTTCAATTCATGATGTCTTAGTTGATGGAGGTGCTGCGATTAATGTAATGACCGAGTCAGTAATGAATATGTTGGGTTTAAAATTGATCGCCCTTCAACACTTATGTTAAGGTCATTAAATAAGGGAAAACTAAACCGAAGGTGTAGTTTCAAATGTGGCAATATCTGTTATGGGTGTTGTATGTGTGGTAGAATTTCGGTGTGATGAAAAATGGTAATCTGCTTGCATACCCAATCTTTGCTTTGGGAAGACCATGGCTAAGGAGAGTTCATGCAAGAAACTACTGGAATGAAGGTTTCATGACACTTGGACGTGGTAGAGAGAGGGTGAAGATAAACGTGATCCCTCGACATCATAAAGTAGAACCTGTGGATTCAAGTGATGAAACTGATGATTGGACATCTTCTGATTACTCTAGTACCAGTGAAGTGGACACTGAAGATGAAGAAAGTGAGGTTGATGTTTCAGTCATGGATATTCTTCCAGTCACACCAACCCAGGACCCCATAAAATTATCTGAAGAAGAAGTTGATGATCGTCTCCAACAAATAAAGATTGGTGATGCTGTGATGGAGAGTGAGAAGGAAACCTACCTCCAGCTCTTTCGAAGGTACATACACCTATTCACTTTTGATTACAAGGAACTCCATCAAGTAAGTTGGGTAGAACATTGTATTGAGCTAGTAGATGGTGCTAAGCCCATAAAGCAAATGCCATATAGAATGAATCCTAATTTTTCCAAGACTGTAAAAGAAGAAATAGATAAGTTGCTTGATGCAGGATTCATATTTGCTGTGGAGAATTCAGAATGGGTTTCTCCCATTGTGATCTCAATAAAAAAGAATGGGAAGCTACGCATTTGTGTTGATTACAAGAAGCTCAATAAGGCAACAAAGAAGGATCATTACCCTCTTCCATTTTCAGATCAGATCTTGGATGAAGTAGGCGGCCAGAGTGCTATAGTTTTGCTTGATGGATATAGCGCTACAACCAAGTTCGTATAGCGAGAAAAGATCAGTGAAGACCACTTTCACCACTCCTTGGGAACGTTTGCCTATAGAGTTATGCCTTTTGGATTGTGTAATGCTCCGGCAACATTCCAAATGCGTTTGATGAATAGGGTGTTCGAACCCTACATTGGGACCTTCATCAGAGTATTTCTGGATGATTTTTGCATCTATGGGAGCAAGTTGGACCACTTGCACCAGATGGAGACAGCATTTCAAAGGTTAGATGAAGCACAAGCCTCACTAAACCCTACAAAGTGTGTCTTTGGATGTTCTAAAGGCGTTTTGTTAGGGCATGTTGTATCCAGAGATGGTATTGGTACTGATCCTGATAAAGTTTCAAAAATCAAAGATTTACCATTTCCTATTAATAGAAGTAAGTTGAGATCATTTTTAGGCCATGTGGGTTACTATAGAAGGTTCATCAAGAATTTCTCAAAGATCGCCTGACCCACTAACCCATTCTTGAATAAGGATGTTGCTTATGAACCAAGAAACAAGGCGCATGAAGCTTTTGGACAACTCAAGGAAGCCCCGTGTCTTCACCTTTTTTCAGAATCCAAATTGGAGCAAGCCATTCATTGTGTACATTGATGCCTCGGATGCGGACTAGGAAGTACTTTGAGCCAAAAGGATGAAAATGGGAATGAACATCCAATTTACTTTGGGAGTAGACAAATAAGCGGTCTTGAGGTAAACTATATCAGAATCGAAAAGAGGCTCGCTATCATTTTTTTGTAAAGAAGTTTAGAAATTACTTGCTAGGGCAGAAATTTATAGTTGTAACGGATCATCGTGCTCAAAATATATTGTCAATAAGCCTAACCCATCGGGAGGATATAGCAGATGGATAATTTTGCTACAAGAATTTGAATTTGATATTATAGATAGGCCAGGAAAGAAGCATGTTAATGCAAATGCACTCTCTCAAGCCTATGATGGTTTAGGATCATCTTGTGATGATGATGATTTTCCCGATGCAAAGATTGTTCTCCATTGACACAATCCCTAGTGAATACATAGATATTTGGAATTATCCGAATGAATTCAAGTTTCTGATGGTGCCAATGCAAAGACTAAGAGAAAGATTACTCAAGCCGATCGTCCATATTCTATTCTCGCATGGAGCATTATTTCGAATAGAACCTCGATGGACAAGATGAGAGGGCGATTGGACGTGATCAAGGAAAGGAGCTACTAGAAGAATTCCACAATGGTACAGGTGGAGGGCACTTCTCTGGACAACTTACAACAAGAAGGATCTTGGATGCAGTTATCACTGCCCACTCTTTTTAAGATTGTTATAATTATTGTAAGACATGTGATATTTGTCAAACACATGGTAACCGTAAGACTTCATCACTCCATTATGTCCTATTATTCCCCTTGGTCCCTTTGAAAAGTGGGGAATAGACATTGTAGAGTCCACTTCCAACTACATCACGCCAAAATAAGTATATTGTAGTTGCCACACATTATTTAACTAAGTGGGTTGAAACTAGACCATTGAAAACAACTTCCATGGATGAAGTGGCAAGGTTCATATATGAACGCATTGTCACCGCATTTGGTTGTCCATTAGAAATTGTAGAATGATCAAGGAAGCCACTTCATTAATGAGGTGGTAGAAGCCCTAGTCAATAAGTTTTCTATTAAGCACGGAAGGCAACAACATACAAGCCAAGCACAAATGGACAGTGGAGCGAACAAATTTTTGCTATGTCAAATTCTAGCAAAAGATGAAGCCTTGCAGTACATAAATGGGATAAAAGGATTCATGCGCATTGTGGGCATATAGGGCAACATCAAAGTCAAGAACAGGATACTCCCCATTTTAGTTGGCCTATGGCATTGATCCATTCTTCCTATTGAGTTTGATATTCCCACCGTGAGAGTTATGAAAAATGAAAGGATGGATGAAAGTGATTCAAGAAAAGAAAGCTTGGTACATCTTCATTTGCTAGAGGAAATGAGGGAAACAACAAAGGATACAAGTCATAAGAAGAAAATGAAGCGATGAAGAGTACTTTGATCAAAAGATCCTGTGGTCTCCATTTCAAGTGAATGACTTGGTTCTAGTATATGATTCCGTATACAAAAAAAGAAGACAGAAAATTTCTTCCAAAATGGATGGGACCCTACAAAATAGTAGCCGTGCATGAAAATGGTACGTCACTCAAGAGAGGAATTGGATGGCACTCCCATTACGAAATGGGTCAACCACGACAAGTTGAAGATTTTCCAAGCACTGAATAGTCTAATCCGAGGACGGAGTAGAAGCTAGGAAGGGGGAAGATGTCGACACTAAAATTTTCCTCCATAATTTCTATTTCATTAATGTATGTATTAGGAATAGGATGTTGTTAAGTATAATTAGTAGTAGCGTCTGATAGAAGATAATGGCGCCATCAATACGGTGTCGCCAATAATGTGGAGTACGGTAATAGTCAAAGTACAATAGGAATGTTGTAAAAAGTAAATATTTGTCGTAAGTGGTCCAGTAATGTTAAAATGTCAAAGTTTGGGTAATTAGAGAAGTAGGGTCTACATGATTAGGAATTAGAAATATTATATTGGTAATAAGGACAAGGAGTGAGGTCATAAATATTTTGTGTATTTTATTTATAAAAAGTCTAAAAATGTGGAACCCATGTAAAATGATAAGGTTTATCTTATCTTAAGAGATAAGCTTACATGTACAGATAAGAGTTAAGGTATGGAATATGATTCGTCAAAGTGGATTTCTTATCCTATCTTAGAGATAGGATGGATAAGCCTGGAAGTTCTATAAATAGAGAGGCCACCCCCCTCATTTAGCATAGAAAGAAGTAGTGAGAAATATTGTAGGAAGTGTGCAAAGGAAGCCATCAGTTAAAGGTGTGTTGAAGAAGCCATCAAGAGGCGTAATTGTAAAGTTTCTCCCATAGTCTTGTTGAAGTACCTCATGGGTGAGATTGTAACAATTTCATGTTAATATTATTATTTACTTTGATATTTTAGATTTGTCATCATTCCGTCTTATCATAGTCGATGGTATTCTTGTTTTATGTTGTTGTTTTGTTTCAGATTACATCCACCAAACTAAAGGTCATTTGTGCATTAGTAAATAATCATAGCACGAGGAGTTCCCGTGAAGAATTATCATAGTGCCGGATTGGTGATGACAAAGATGCGGTTCGATAAATGATACCGGTAGGTGAAAGTGATTTAGGGGCTTTCAATGAAGGAAAGCTATAAGGCGGTTATGGTGTTTATAAGGCTAGTAAATGATTAGGGATAGGCAATAGGGTGACGGAGAAGACTCAGAGAGTGTGGGGTATGTTCTTGGGGCAATGTAAGGGTAGAGGAATGATAGTTAGATGTAGGGTGCTGCCGGGTAGTAGATCTAGGAGTGAACTTATAATTACTATGATTCAAAAGTTCAAGAGATGTTATTTAAAAACATACAAGACGCTACTTACTAGTCCCTGATGAAGATACAGGTCCAAGGATTGTGATGACGAAGGCAGGGCTCAGGTGGGATGATCTCGACAATCAAAATGAGCTATCTTCTCTCCCAATGCTTGGATGAGTGTCACTGTGCTCTAGTTCCTCGATTGCGCCTTGGGCTCGATGTTCTTCTCTGCAAACTCTTCTCTTTTCTTCACTTATCTCTGCTCTGCCAAGTGAATTCCGGATCTTTCAAATGAATTCCAATCCTTTGTTTTTGGTTGGGGGAGGTCATTTACAGGGAACCGATGGCGGTTACGTAACCGACGGCGGTCGAGTAGGAACCGATGTCGGTTAAGTCAAAGTGGGCTATTTTTAGTAAAATAGCCAACTTTCCCTCCTTTTTCTCTGAGGGATTAGTTGTGGGCTTGGTCAAGTCATGATTAGGTTGGTTTTGGTGCGGGTGAGAAGTAATTAGTCATGGGTGTGGATGTAGACCAAGTTATAGGTCTTAATTAGGTTAGTTTAGGGTTAGGGCTAGGTCATGATGAGGTGGCAAAATGAGGTGGTAGGTTTGGAGATGTGGATTTATTAATTATAAGGTAATTAATAAATAATTGTGTAAGGTTTAAGTGGTGAGGTTAGGTTGCGAAATGAGATGCGGGGCACAGGGTGTCATAAGACACAAATTTGGTGTCTACATTAGCCCCTTGTTGTCGTGTAGCTTGTCTTGTAAAGCTGCACTGACAATTAATAAGAAGTGATTGCCCCAGTTAAGGGTATAGGTAATCCCCCTCAAATCTATCACAGATTGAGGCGACGTGAAATCAGGGATAGGGTTGATAAAGGATAAATGGTGTTGGGATGATGGTAAGATGGTGGGGTAAGTTCAAGGAAGTAGACACACGTTGAAATGCAGTAGTGTGACTAGGGTACATGATTTGAAGAGCAAACAAGCAATTCATAGGCAAAGGTCGATAGTTTATCCAAATAAGTGTGATATAATCCTAGTATCCAAGGCATAGGAAGTAGCTCCAAGGGATATAACGGGTAAGGTACAGGAACGTTTAGGCATGTTCGGCAGTACCAAATGGTTGGTTTGGTTGAGATAAACGTCACGGTCTCTGGTCTAGGCAAAGTTGGTCGGCTGATCAATTCAAGTATCCTAATCATGCTAGAACACGAACAGTGAGCTCGATTGAACAAAAAGCTACATGATGGGTGGATAAAATCGTAATTTGCGGGTCTTGGCGAGGTACTTAATTGGTGCGGCCTTGGGTCGGGCCGATTGATTAGGGAGGGCCTTGGGTCGGGCCTGATTGGTTGGGTGTGGCCTTGGGTGGGGCTGATTGATTAGGTGTGGCCGTGGGTCGGGCCGGATTGGTTGGTTGCGGCCTTGGGTCGGGCCTGATTGATTGGGTGCGGCCTTGGGTCGGTGGATTGGTTGGTTACGGCCTTGGGTCGGGCCTAATTGATTGGGTGCGGCCGGATTGGTTGGTTGCGGCCTTGGGTCGGGCCTGATTGGTTGGTTGCGGCCATGGGTCGGGCCTGATTGGTTGGTTGCGGCTATGGGTCGGGCGATTGGTTTGTTGCGGCCTTGGGTCGGGCCGATTAGTTTGTTGCGGCCTTGGGTTGGGCCGATTGGTTTGTTGCGGCCTTGGGTCGGGCCGATTGGTTTGTTGCGGCCTTGGGTCGGGCCAAGTGATTGGTTGCGGCCTTGGGTCGGGCCGGTTGGTTTGTTACAGCGGTGAGTGTTATCAATATAAATACATGAAAATATTTATATTTTTAAGGAAAACACAACACATGATAGGTTATGGTAGGGGACGGTCGAGCTAACCTTCGGAGACCCCATGTCTCCTAAGTGCTGCCTACATAGCCCATTGCACAAAGCAAGGAGGGGCCTCAGACCGATGTAGTTCTCCCTTAGGACCAGGGAGAGGTGAATTCAGGCAATTTGGTTGTGGTTAGGCAATTTGTTGGTTGGTAAAAATATTGATATTGGTAGGGTAATGTTGTTGGTGTTGGTAAGGTATTGGCGATGTTGGTGTAGGTATAGGTGAAGTGAAAGTTAGCTTACCCAAGTAGTAGGGAACCGTGTCCTGATTAAGGTCAACACATAATCCTAGATTCGAGTAAAAGAGGCAAAAGTGTCCCGTAGTTGAAAAGAGCTAAACAAACCACATATTAACGTAGGATGAGCTTGAATCCCTAGGTACCTTGCATATGTGAGAAGTCGATAGGTGAAAAGAGTTGTATAATCACAATATATCGGATATACGTCACGTCCCTTGAGTTTTGTTGCTTTGACGAATGGTGAGGTGAGGTGGCTAGTAAAGCTGGGGCGCAGAGAATTTGTTATAAGGTGATTATGCTGACAAAAGAGAACCAAACCTAAATAGACAAGTCCATGACTCAAAATTGCTTTTGAATACTACTTTTATTTTTCTGGATATAGACTGATCGATGCGGGAAGTCTACATGGGATATGTATTTTGTTGTTCTTGAGGTCTTCACGAAGCTGAGCAATGCGAGAAGCTTCTGATAGAGGCTGACTTTGTATAGCTGTCCTTCAAGGGAGCAGTCTATTTATAGTAGCAGATGCGGCTTTTGTGTATAGCTGTCCTTCGGGGGAGCAGTCTAGTGTATAATAACAGATGCGGCTTTGCACTTAGCTGTCCTTTGAGGGAGCAGTCTAGTTTAGAGCGTAGCGGTCTAGATGTCCATTTGGCATGAAGCATCTAATTTTGTAGGAAGTTTGACTCAAGAATATCCCAGAATCATATAATTGAGAACTTGTTATTTTGATACTTTTAAGTCATGGACCAGACTAAAAAGGGGAAGGCATCTTTAAGAGGAGGTGATGACCAAACCACGTGAGGTTGATTCTATTTTGAGATGCATGAAACAAAGTGTATGAGGTGGTAAATGAGCTCAAGGGACGAGCGCAAGGTAGATAAGAAGTGATATAACACTAAATTCAATAGTAGAATGGCCAAAGATGCAAGGCATTAAGGGGTTCAGGCTCAAGTTTACCATTAAGCGAAGCTAAACGGTAAGTGCCTGATCCGTAAGTGTGAGTGATAATGTAAGGCCCAATCCAATTAGGAGAAAATTTTCCATGTTTGCTCTTTTCTAGTTTGGTTACATGTTGATTCTCTTTGAGGACAAGATCACCAACCTTAAAGGTATGCTCATGAAGTCGCTTATCATAAGCACGCTTGATGCACTTTTGATAGATTTGAAGGTGGTCAAGAGTTGTAAGACGACGCTTGTCAAGAAGCTCTAATTGGGCTAACCACTCTTGGCGGAAATCATCATTGGTGAGAATATCCTGAAGAGATATTCTTAGGGAGGGTATTTGTATTTCGAGAGGCAAGACAACCTCGGTACCATATACCAAAGAAAATGGGGTGGCATTAGTGGAGGTACGAATGCTAGTCCGATAAGCCCAAAGGGCAAAGGGGATGTGATCAGGCCAATTTTTTCCAGAATCATTAACGACTTTCATGAGAATTTTGGTCAGGGTTTTGTTAGAAGATTCGGCTTGACCATTTGCTTGTGGATAGTAAGGTGATGAGAAACTAAGTTTGATACTAAAGTTGTCACAAAGGTCTTGTAACAACTTATTTTTGAAAGATTTCCCATTATCTGTTATCAGGCGATGAGGAACACCAAAACGACAGATAATGTGATGGTTGATGAACTCTACAATTTTTTCTTTTTTGGTTGAAATGAGTGGAATGGCCTCCACCCATTTAGTGTAATATTCGGTCACTGTGATTATCCAACGGTGACGTTGTGAAGAGGGCGGGTGAATCTCACCAATAAGGTCTAAACCCCATTGTGAGAAAGGCCAAAGATCTCGCGCGACCTGTAGCGGATGGCTAGGAGTATGTTGAAGGTTGGCATGTTGTTGACACATAATACAACGCTTAACATATTCGTAGCAGTCGTTATTAAGAGTAGGCCAATAATAGCCTAGGTGAAGGATCCATTTGGCCATGGCAAGGCCACTAAAATGTCCATGACAAATGCCGTCATGGACTTATTGGATGATATAGGTGACGTCCACGCCGGTTAGACATCGAAGGAGGATGCCATCAAAGCCACGTTTATAGAGGAGTCCCCCCATGACGACGTAATGAGAAACACTTTTAAGAAAAGCACGTTTGCTGTTACTCGTAAGGTCAGATGGGAGAACAGAGGTTGTAAGGTAATCGTGAAATTGGTGATACCAAGTATCCTGCGAATCAGTGGATACATTATTTATCATACCAACATCCGGGGCTGAGTAAGATGGGGCAAAGAGTTGTTGGACCAAGACAAATATGTCAGAGTCAGTTGGTGAGGCAGGAATTTGTGAGGCTAAGCAAGCCATAGTATCCGTAAATTTATTAGTTGAGCGGGGAATGGTTTGGATAGAATAATGAGTAAATAAGGTCAAAAGTGAATCCACGTAATGTTTGTACTTTTGAAGTTCCTCATTTTTACATTGGTAGATGCCCGTAACTTGATTGACGACTAGTTGAGAGTCGCCGAAAATGTTAATAGATTTTACACCTAAGTGTAACGCAACCTGGAGACCCAAAACAAGGGCCTCGTATTCCACTGTATTATTAGTGCAGGGGAAATTGAGCTGGAATGAAAGAGGCATAGGTTCAGCGTCCAGAGGAATGAGAACAACGCCGCCCCTCCGTCGCGCTGCATTTGGATCCATCGAAGAAGAGGGTCATTGGATATGACTCCTCACTGAGTGAAAGAGTGGCAATGAGTTCGTCAGGGAAAGTAAAATTGGTAAATTGTTCCCCAGGTAAAGGGGCTTCCGCGAGTTGGTCTGCGATAGTTTGTCCTTTGATTGATTTTTGGTGTACAAACTCAAGGTCAAGGTTGGCGAGGAGCATAAGCCATCGGGTGATGCATTGGTTTAGATGAGGTTTGACGTACATATAATGGATGGGGTCCGCATTGGTGATGACAAAATTTTTGTGATTCAGGAGGTAATGTCGGAGTTTGGTGGCCACGAATGATAGGGCTAGGCACAACTTTTCTACATGTGTATACCTAGTCTCGTAATCCACCAGAGTACGACTTATGTAATAAACGGCTTGTTCTCGATGCTCGAGTCACGATGTGCGAGCATGGCTCCTACAGCATGGTCGGTGGCGGAAAGGTAAAGGTAGAAAGGGCGATCGTCCTGAGGTGGGATAAGCATGGGTGGCTGCAAGAGATAGGATTTAAGAGCCTCAAAGGCTTGGTGGCACTCTTCGCTCCATTGAAAGACAATGTCCTTTTTAAGGAGATGATGGAAAGGTTGACATCGATCCGAGAGTTGTGAGATGAAACGCCGGATAGATTGGAGTTTGCCTTGCAAACTACGCAATTGTTTGAGGTTAGTGGGTGGGGGCATTTCTAGGATAGCTTTGACTTTAGCTGGATCGACCTTGATGCCACGCAAAGAGACAATAAAACCAAGGAGTTTTCTCAAAGGAAACCAAAGACACATTTCTTTGGTTGAAGATGAACACATTATTGTAACAGTGGGATAAAAATAATGGTTAAAACATTGAGATGTTCACTGCGATGTTTAGATTTGCCAAGAAGATCATCGACATAATCCTCAAGGATAGTGTGCATAATGTCATGAAAAATGTAAGTCATAGCCCGCTGATAGGTCGCACCAGCATTCTTAAGGCCAAACAACATGACACGATAGCAGAAGGTTCCCCAAGGAGTTATGAAGGTGGTTTTATGTTGATCGGCCGGGGCTACCAAAATTTGATTGTATCTCGAGAAGCCATCCATGAGGGAAAGCATCTCATGGCCCGCAGTGAGATCAAAAATTTGATCAATACTTGGTAGGGGGAAGTCATCCTTTGGGAAAGCAAGGTTAAGGTCCCAGAAATCTGTACATATCCGAAGTCCCCCCGTTGCTTTAGTAGCAGGTACAATGTTAGAAATCCATTGAGGATAATCAATAGGTAAGATGAAGGAAACAGAAAGGAGTCGTTAAAGCTCTTCTTTGACCAAGAGGGCAATACGTGGATGCATTTTTCTCAGTTTCTGTTTAACTGGTTTAGAATCGGGTTTCAGGGTAATGTTATGGACAACAATGTCAGGATCAATTCCTGGCATGTCAGCGTAGGACCAAGCAAAAGCTTGGTTACGGGAACGGAGGAAGGTAGTGAAGGCAGTTTGTTATGATGCGTTAAGAGATTGTCCGATCTTCAAAATGTGAGGATCGTCCTCTATGTGGATGTTGATTTCTATAGTCGACTCATTCAACATGGTTTGAGTGTCAGATGGTAAGGCGCGTTGAATATAAGAGTCGTCCGCACCAAGGTAAGTGAGGATGGAGTCGTCATCCTGGCACTCAACAACATTAATTGAAGGCGAGTCCTCTTCGATCATGTCTGGATACAGAAGGGGAAGAGAAGATGGGTCTTCATTATCGCGTTGATAAGTGAGAGGACCCAGGAAGATAGCGTTTATGAAAAAAAAAAAGTTAGGAGGGATAGATTCAGGGTCTATCGACTCTGTGGGTGACGATGACAAAATGGGTGATGATGGTTCGGAAGGGGTGACTTCATCGTCTTCCTGGATACAAAGATATGGTGGTGTCTTCGGTGTAGGTGGTTCAGAGAATCCAAGACCACGACGATCTTTGTGTTTGCGTGTAGTTACAGGAATGATTGTATGTCGGCCTTGTTCATAAAGACCAAAACCAAAGCCCTTCCAAGCACAACGCATCAGGAAGGTGAGGGCGAAACGACGATTAGTTAGATATTGAAAATCAGATTGGAAGGGAACCACACCAAGGGGAGGTTTAGGGGTGACAGAGGATGTATCGACACCCCCATACGTTAGGTTGGTGCGGCAATTAGGTGGTCCGTAGGAGATTACTTCCCCCACACGACGGTCATAGGTAGGATGCGCATGTAACTGTCCATACTCCTGTGGGGTATGGAAAGTGCTAATGTTATATAGGTGATACTCCCCAACGTAAGGCATTGAAAAACATCTACCAAGGGATCTGAGGTCGGGATGTTGTCATGCGGGAAGGAAGTGGTATTTGCGGCGGCGGTTTCATTGGTTGAAGGTGTAGGTGCGGTTGAGATGGATGGTTGAGGTGTGGTCGAAGTAGATGGTTGGGTTGGATGAATGGGTGTCTTGGTATATACAAGCACATCATACTCAAATTTTATGCATCTATGTAAGGTGGAGGGAACGCATCCCATAGCCCGGATCCAAGGGCGGCCTAATAACATGTTGTATTGGAATTCTCCCTCAAGGACATAGAAGAGTTCAAGTAAAGTACGTGGCCCTACACGAATGTTAAGGATCACGGTGCCTAAGGTAGAAGTAATAGCATCATTGAATGAACGCAACATGGTGGGGTTGGCACACATGCAGCTAGAAGGGATATTCATTTGTTGGAAGGCTTTGGAAGAGATGATGTTTAGGCTAGCGCCCCGTCAATCATAACACGACGTACTCGGATGTCTCGGACGTAAGCTGAGATGAAAAGAGTGACATCAAGATCTTCTGCACCAAAGTCGACAATTTTGTCTTGAGAAACCGACAAAGCAATGCCGCTTGTATGCAGAGACATAAGTGGTTGGGGAGATAGGTTGTTTGGTGAGAGAAGCAATGTGATTGGGTGTTAAAATGGAGGCAACGGGCAAGGTTTCGTTAGGTAGGACCTCTATCCCTTGGAGGATTTCAATGAGAGCTTGTCGATGAGATTCAGAGGTTTGAATGAGATCATACAGTGTCATTTTTACAGGTGATTGGTGAAGCTGTTTGATCATGGTACGGTGGGCAACTCCATCAGAGATGGGGTAGACAGGTCCACGAATAACCACTTTAGGTGGTGGTGTGATCGGGATGGCGGACGGAGAAAGAGAGGCGCAGTGTGCTTTCTTTAGCTTTCCCATTGGTTTTCTGCCCTTGAGTAGCAATGCTAATCATGTTGATCTCGTGAACACGAGAGGAGGAAGATGGTAGGGATAAGTCATTGTCTTCGAGAGGTGGGGTTGTAATAATGATATTTCTTGGTGAGGTGGGGACAGGCGGTATAGGAGAGGGGATTGAAGCTAAAGGTTTCTCCCTTCGTAAGTTGTCTTTCTTAACCTTTCTATCCGAGAGAGGTGACTGACGAAGGATGGATTTCAAAGTTTTGCATCCCTCTACATCATGTCCTGGTGTGCGGTGGTAAGCGCAGATTTTAGACTCATCATAACCTATAGGTCGAGGTTTAGATGGATCATAGGGTCTAAGTGGGGGTAGGGAAATGGTTGCATTCTCCACCAACATATCAAGGATCTTGGCGTAAGATCCTTTGAGCGGGTCAAATTCAGAGGAAGATGAGGCTATTGATTGGGTGGGTTTTGGTAATGTTTGGGTATGGTTGGTTTGTACGGGTGGTGGTTTAGACAAGGGGTTTTGATAATTGGATTTAACTAAACGTGGCTTCTTCAGCGCAGAAGTTATGTTTAGCTAGTTAGATGATGAGGCCACAGATGACGTGGTGGTAGGAAACAACCATGGAGAAAGAGGAGTGACAAAGAAACAAATCCTTTGATGATGGAGTTTGTTTAAGGTTGATAGGTGGACAGGATACTTGGGGTGACGGTGTTGATACACCCATGGATCTCTGTATGGGTGTAGAAGGTGTAGGTCGTTTTAAAGAAAACACAGGAGGTATGATGTATTGAGGCAAGGTGGAGGGGTGAGGTCCCAATATAGAAGGTAGGTGTGATGGCGAGGGTTTTAGTTGTGACAGAGGCATAGATTGGACTTGAGGGGATTGGGTTTGTCTCCTAGGTGGATGGATGGCTTTATTTTTGGATAAATCTAACCGTTTAGGTGGGTGTGTTAGGCTGGGTATTGGTGAAGTCCCAAGCGTAGGGGAAGGTGTGGTTAAGTTAATAGAGGTGGATGAGGTATTCAGTAGAGATGAGGGGGGTGAAGATGAGGACATAGGCATTTTGAGCTTTTGTAAATACCTCGGGTATATGGTAGAGGTGTCTGGATCGGTCATCTGCATTTGAGTAGAGCATGGTGTACTCAAACGCTCCCATAGGACTCATCTATCTTCTGAGGGATGACAATCTTCACGTGTGAATAGGAACTTTTGTATGGAAGAGAGGTGGGTTGTGATTCCGGTCCACTATGGGTGTGATACAGGGGGTAAATGAGGCACTGTATCAATGGGCGTTAAGAGGTCAACCGGTCACTGAAAAGATTTAGGTGATGAAGAACTAATAGGTAGGAGGGCATGTTTGAGGGGATCCGTCATGATTAAAGAATTTGGTGATGTCGGTTCGAGGGGTTTCTCTTCTAAGGATGACAGAAAAAGTGGCGAGCCTTCTTCTTTTATAGCAAGAGTGATGGAAGGAGATGTTTGGGAAATAGATAAGTTAGATAACATCCGCTCACAATCTTGCAGGGATGTGGTGTAAGAAGACTCATTTGTGAGAAGAGAACTCTAGGCGGTTAATTCCTTTATGGGTAAAGGAATGGAAAGATTATCGTTTTGTCTTGATGGGGGTGAAGGGGGTTCGGATCCCTGCGTTAGTAAAGAGGCTTGATTCAGAATTTCCTTGATAGAAGCTTTTGGTTGGGAGTCGAAAACTGCATGGATTTCATGAACACTCTCCTCGGCTAAGATATCTTGGTTTATGTTACTGTTAGAAGAGTGGTTTGGGAATGGTTTGTTGAAGATTTTCAAATTTTAGTTAGCAGGGGCATTAGGATTATCGAGGGTTATATCCCCTGCATCAACCATTTCCTGCACTATGTTTTTCAACATCTTACAGTTTTCGTGACTGTGTCCCTTCACGCAGTGATGGAAGTTACAGAAGTCATTTTCTTTGTACCAAGAAGGTATAGCGCGGGTGGAATCAAACCCGGAGTGAGGTTTAACAAGAGGTAAGGTGATAGCTCCCGCTTTGAGCAATTTTTCCAAGATGACACCATAAGTTTCTCCCAAGGGAGTGTAATTGATGGGCTCGGCTTTATACTTATAGGTGGTTTTTGGCGGGGTATTAGACGGTGCTTGGGATTTGACCATCACCGCGTGTACAACTCCTTTTGATTTTGAAGCAGTCGATGCGTGAGAATTGGTGGTGTTGGGTTTGTTGGTGGAGTCTTGGGTTCGGAAATTAGGGTTTTTGTTGTGCAACCGCAATTTCTCTTCCTCTAAGGCTCAAATCTCTAGTTTCCGAGCCATAGTAAAGGCCTCATCAAAGGTGCGAAAAGTTTGAATTTGGAGGGTAGGAGAAATGTGCTTAGCGTAGGCCCGCGTAAAGAGTTCGATAAGTTCGGCTTGAGGCAAGGCATAAGTAAGTTGGTTGATAAGGCCCCGCCATCGTCCAACGAAATCTACGATAGATTCGTCTTCAAATTGTCGGATGGCATAGAGGTCGGTGATGGATACTTTCTTGGCAATATTAATGGAGAAATGATCCAAGAAAGATTGGGCTAATTGGTTAAAAGAGAAAATTGAGTGCTGGGTTAAAGCACTATACCATTCCAAGGCGGGTCCTGATAATGACATGGGAAAGGTGCGGAGTAGTAAGGCATCGTCATGAGCAATCAGATAGCAGGCATGTCTAAATGATCGCAAGTGTTGTTGAGGATCCTTCTTACTATTAAAATGAGTAATTTTGGTAATTCCCATTGAGGAGGATATGAATGAAGGGGACACGAGAAGGATGAATAGGATCCCGACAGACTTGCTCATATGTCAGGGTGCTACGGCTTCCTAAAACAGAAGCCTCCAGATTTTGCATCTTGTCCATCATTTGTTTGATTAAATCAGTGGTTGGATGAGATGATGGTGTGGTTGTTGTAAACGGAGGAGGATTGGGCCAAGAGCCACCACTAGACAATGGTGGGGTTAAATGTTGATAAGGTATTGAGGATGAATATGTTGAGGCGACCGAATAGGGATGTCCTATATAAGATGTTGAAGCCACCGGATAAGTGTGTGGAAATGAAAAGGTGGGCGGAGCTTGAGAAGGAAAGCTCGTGTGGATAGGTGGCAGAGAGCAAGTTATGAAAGGGGCAGTCTGCGAGAGAGATGAGGTAGGAGGAGTCGGCGGTAATGATATGTGGGGCCCCAGATTAACCAAAGGAAAGCCAATCTGTGCCGTATGAACCTCCGAAGCCACTGAGTTGGGAGATGGGGCTAAGGATGAAGAAGGTAGCTATAATAATAGGCATACCAACAAGGAGTTGACCGTCGGGTGTACGGTCGGGGTATGAGATAAATAGTATCTTGTCACGCTAGGATTAGCATCCAAAAATTTCACAAATTCCTTATCTCCTACAGGGATTTTGGGAACCTCACTGGTGTCCGTAGGATTCCCCATAGGATGTGAAGGGGGTGATTCAGGAAAAGGCACGGAACAGGCATGTGAAACCATGGCTGCGGCTTGTTTCCGAGTGATAACAACCATGGACAAGAGTACACAGCAGGGATTCAATCTATCAGGAATAGAAACAGCCACAAGATGTTGGAATTGGTAGGTTGCTGGTTTGTCGGGAACTGTGAAAGAAAGTAAATGATATTGATCAGGTAACCGATGTCGGTCAGACTATAGCCGACGTCGGTCAGTTAACCGATGTCGGTAGAATAGGACCGGTGTAAGAAGTTGTAAGAAGTTGCTGATTTGGGGTTAACGATGCTTAGTATACCTACCAAACTGTTCTGAAGTGATCACTGAAATAGTGTATGACAGAGAAATAGAACTAAAAACAAGCAAGATGCACAAGCAAATCAAGAGACTAACCCTAGGATTAGTTTTAATTATTGTGGGCTTATGCCTTAGACACAAGATGATGTCAATCCTAAACAAAAGACCTAAGGGAGATGTCAAGTTTGTTTTGGCTTATAAGGTTACCTCAATCGGGCGGAGGAATACCATGCGGAAAAGGGGGGATGTTTGAGTTGTTGTGTTGATTATGATGTGATTTGGGATGTGTTGTGCAGTGAAAGTAAGATTAATTTCTTGTCAATACCGTGGATATCACCCCCACGTGTACGACCTGTTACTTAATCTACGTTCACTAGAATTGAAAACAACAAGCAAGAATGTGATGCACGTGTTTTAAACCCAAATCGAAAATGATATTCGATGAAGCAAAGAAGATGACTTTCACTAATGCAAAGATGAGGAAGAAAGACAAATTATTTTACCAAAATAACAAAATATCTTGTGAATATTTAGAAGAAGAAAATAGCAAGTGTGCTCCCTATATGAAAGCAAGCAAGAAAGAAAGAAACCCAAGAAAGGGTCCCACCAGGCGTGCCAAAATGTTTCGCACAGAATGTTTCCGTTCTTAGAATAGAGGTGCTTCTATCCTTTCATTCTCTTGAGAAACAGATAAGGGTTAGGGATAGGAGGAATACCTGTTGAATGTTGGGAGGGTGCGCGCGTACAGTAGAGAGAGATCAGATCGATTGCGAAGAACTCCTTTTTGTCTAGGAAGGACTACCTGCAAGTAAGAATACAAGACCACCAGATTTTAGTTAGACAATAAATGAGGGAACTGCCTTGGGCCCAGGAAATATTGGACTTCCTTTCGAAGGTGGTCAGTTCCCCTCTTAATACGAATTAACACAAATTCTAACAAAGAAGTTATTGCAAAATTACAATTTAATTACCTCGTTAAAAGCAATAGAGGAAAGGCTGGTTTTGGTTTGAGTCACAGTGACCGATGCCGGTCACTGTACAACCGACTGCGGTTTTACACCGGTACCGGTTGCTGATAACCGATACCGGTAGGGGAAGTGATTTAGGGGCTTTCAATGAAGGAAAGCTATAAGGCGGTTATGGTGTTTATAAGGCTGGTAAATGATTAGGGATAGGCAATAGGGTGACGGAGAAGACTCAGAGAGTGTGGGGGCTGTTCTTGGGGCAATGTAAGGGTAGAGGAATGACAGTTAGATGTAGGGTCTTTCCGGTAGTAGATCTAGGAGTGAACTTATAATTACTATGATTCAGAAGTTCAAGAGATGTTATTTAAAAATGTACAAGACACTACTTACTAGTTCCTGATGAAGATACAGGTCCAAGGATTGTGATGATGAAGGCAGGGCTCAGGTGGGATGATCTGACAATCAAAAATGAGCTATCTTCTCTCCCAATGCTTGGATGAGTGTCATTGTGCTCTAGTTCCTCAGTTGCAGTCTTGGGCTCGATGTCCTTCTCTGCAAACTCTTCTCTTTTCTTCACTTGTCTCTGCTCTACCAAGTGAATTCCAGATCTTTCAAATGAATTCCGATCCCTTGTTTTTGGTTGGGGGAGGTCATTTACAGGGAACCGATGGCGGTTACATAACCGACGGCGGTCGAGTAGGAACCGATGTCGGTTAAGTCAAAGTGGGCTATTTTTAGTAAAATAGCCAACTTTCCCTCCTTTTCTCCCGAGGGATTAGTTGTGGGCTTGGTCAAGTCATGATTAGGTTGGTTTTGGTGTGGGTGAGAAGTAATTAGTCATGGGTGTGGATGTAGACCAAGTTATAGGTCTTAATTAGGTTAGTTTAGGGTTAGGGCTAGGTCATGATGAGGTGGCGAAATGAGGTGGTAGGTTTGGAGATGTGGATTTATTAATTATAAGGTAATTAATAAATAATTGTGTAAGGTTTAAGTGGTGAGGTTAGGTTACGAAATGAGATGCGGGGCACAGGGTGTCGTAAGACACAAATTTGGTGTCTACATGACATGAGGTATGAAGAACATTAATTCATTACAATCAAAGCATGATATCATTCTTTATGCATAACAGAGTATGTAAGGCTTCTTGACATAGCATTATGACGAAACTTAGAAAATGAAAGGATCTTGTATATTAGTTGAATAATGATAATAGTTAACTTATAGAGGATGATAAAGGGAAGTCCAAATGGATGAATAGGTATGATGAATTCTAAATATCAGTTGTTAGCATGTTATGCTCATAAAAGGATTGTGGGTATACAATAAGCATAATATGATCTGATTGAGACAAGTAAGGTATTTGAGCTAGATGTTGCATTTAGATCCAAGTCAAAACAAATGTCAAATCTGATTGATCTATGTAGATATCACATAATAGGTGGATAATGACGTGCATTTTGAGGCATATTCAAAGTGGTGTCAAAGTCAAGCGACACCGGGGTGCCCACAACCCTTCTAATGTTTGTTTTGCAGACTCTTCATCCATGGATAAGGTTTGAGGTGATGTTCAATCCATTAAGAAAGCCTAGTTACATGTGTGACAACTAGGGTTTGACAATGACAAAATAATCCGGGGAGGTGTAGACACGAAACCCAAAACTTAGTAATATTAAATCACACCTCTAGTATATCATTATATGCATGATTCATAAGAAAGAAAACTAGACATTAACAACACTTGTTTTGTTGTGTATTTACATTTATTTATCCTTTTATACTTATGCCCTTTGATTTTCAGGAACCATCCCTTTATTTTTGGACATTGCACAATATGTGACCCATCTCAGTGTCTTCTATTTTATCTTCATAGCCTCTCTAACATGAGCGTCTAGTAGGGATAGGAGCATCCAAGTGCTATTGTCCCCTTTGAGCGCTTCTGTCCTCTTTCCCTATACTCATATGTTTTAAACTGCCACATCAACCATTAGATTTTCCAAAACTTCTATTATCACTTTGGGTTGTCTTTTTAGTTTTTAATGATGAAATTCAAGCAAGGGAATCATATATATACATGACTTACTATTCTAAGGGGCTAGGAAATTTGGGCTATTACTTCCTATATATTACTTGGGAAAAGAGAAACATTCAAGGACTACATTTGGGTTGCATCATTCACTGCATAGGAAGGAAAATTTTGAATTCCATCTCACACATTCATCTTGGGGAAAAGTAGTTGTAGCCCGCTATCTTGGTGCGACTGGCACAAGGACAACCTAGCTTCAAGGGACATAATTCTATCACACACCTCGAGAACTACATTGAGTCTAAAATATAGTGCAACACTCGGTGAATCACATTGGGGTGATCATTAAGGTTAGTTTGACTCAAGCATATGCATATTTTATTCCATCTAATATGTGCTTGAGCCTTGTGTAGGTAACTAGGGTTTGTTTTGTAGGTACATGTGTGATAGGAAAACCCTACAATGAAGTCGAAGTGACAAAGAGTGAAGTGAAAGTGAGATTATAAAAACCTGAAAATATTAGATCCAAACTCACAACCAAGACACTAATGCCCAATAAAAACACTAAAGCCCGAGATGATCATGTCCCCTTTTGGGCATTTTTGTCTAAAAGACTTGCATAGCTATATTTTCTAGACGAAGCATATATAATCCAAATCTAGCCTTTTCCAAAGCACTATTCCATCCTAGAATCATCCCGACATAATGTCGATTTAAGCTAAGTCACTCTCATCCTCTCATTACTTGTACTTGTTTTCCATTGCATGTTAGATCTTGTGTGTTTATGATATTATTTATTTGATCTTAGACCTCGATTAAGACTTAAATTCTATTAAACTAGGAGATGAGAAACCCATAAAATTGCCAAGGCTGATTTAGAGCAGGTCTAAGATCTGTACAAAGGTGATAGACCATATAGTATGGTCCCAACCTGATGGTGTGGTCTTGACCCAAGTGTAGTTATAGTTCTGACTCTGTTGCAAAGGTTAGCCAGTTTAGATCTCCTAGTTCAATTATTACACAGTCCTAGATCTCTCTAGAAATCATTTGAAATTAGCTACATGCTTCTATACATATGTTTTATGCTTTCAATTGCATGTTAGGTTGATTTGGTATACACAAGTTCTTTCTATCCGATTTGAGTTGTAAATCAGTATTAGTGTTTATACTTTGTAATATCTTTGTAAAATTAGTAATAAACTCTAATATATTCTACACCTAAATAAATTGGCCTAAAATTTAATTAAGGGTTAAACACAGTTTTTCTTCTTCAATATATTATATTCTAAAATTTTATGATGCCAAGGTATTATATGGTCCATACATGTATAGTTGTGTAAGCTAGGAAAGTTTTAGGAGAATCATATTTCATGCACACGTTTAAGATCAATTACCTTGGTATACGGTGAAACTTGTTTTTAATGAGGTATATAACAATGTGTCCGAGGATTAAGAAAAAAATAACATAAAACACATAGGCCCCTAGTTGTGTCTAGATTAAAAGTGGGTCATTGGGCCTTATCAATCCCCCTTGTTCCCCTTTTTGTCTTCACCCTATCGATTTATACACTCATTAGATAGTTTACATACACATACACAATAAAATAAAAACACCTAATTTCTATCTCATTGAATCTACTATGATTTCAAATCTTGCAAAGAGTCCTTATTATGCACATACACAATCATATTTCAAATTTTGATGTAGTTCTCGAATCCATGAGCTTATATCATAGTGTGTAGTTTCAAAGAATATAATCAACGTAGTCACAACTTCGTGATCTCTATCACAATGTATGATCGAAGAAGATAGTCAATAGAGTTGTTGCTTTGTGATCTAATCATGATGCACAATTTGAAGAAGATAGTTTATGTTCCCAAATTCATAATCAATGCTTTTATTCCATCGGATGATGGTACCCACTCTAGGATGAAACCTTAATTATTTCTACAATTAAGGTTATAAACAATATGCATCCCACACACATAATAAATTTGTATTATCACGATAATAACATTATTCAATTATCTTGTTATGCAAGGATGTGAGTTTCTAAGAGAGGAAATAAATCATAAATAATCAAAGGTGTCGTAATGATCCACATATGAATTTATAACATGATAATAGAATTGGATATGAATTTATAACATAACAAGGTGGGGAGTGTACCAATAATTCTATAGTTCTTAATATATTTCCATAACCACATGTTGTCATAGACCACGAAAATGTGAAATTTTTAATTTTTTTTTTTAAATTTTTGGCTAAGTCACTTATTATCTTAGTTGCACTTACCTTGTTGCTGCTAAAAATGAGGAAAATTCCAAATAGTTAGTCATTTTTGGATCAATTTGGGCCTTGGTCGATGGATCGGACTTATGAGGAATAGGAGGAATAATTCCTCCATTCCTCCTTTTCCCTACATCACCACATGAGCCGCATTTCTTAGTTTCACCGGGTAAATCAGTGTTGTTTGAACTTTAGGAACAATTCTTAAGTTCCACTTGTATTCCAATTCCCCACAAAACCTGCATTTCCACATCTCTCCCTCACATCGGTCATATTAACATTTGTAGGAACCAATGGAACACTTGGAATTTGTTCCTTCGGGTTGTCGATTCACCGCATGATAGTGTTATCTCGCACCCTCCATTTCTTCAATTATATCAGCAATTGTGGATATTTGGAGAACTCGTGGAATGAGTTCCTTTGTGCTTTGAGTTCACCGATGATCCGATTCACTCACATTATAAAGAGTTGAGAATGTATGTTTGTTCCATCTATTCTCTACAAGCCCATCATAACTGGTTTACACAAAAAAAGAGTGAAGTTGTGTTAAAAAAAGTGTTCTCGCGGGCTTCCAAATATCTGCTTCATTATTTTATATGTTAAATTGGAAAAATCGACTCAAGCTCTATTTATACCTTCCCATAATCAGTTTATTTTCACAATTTTAAAAATCTTGAAGTCATAATGATGTGTTTATTTCCCCTCCCGCATGTTAATACAATGTTTTGCTAAGAACTTCTTCAAATTTTGTCCAAATTTGAAAATTCCTAGTCACTGAGAGACCCTTTAGGAGGCATTGTATTTTTCATCCAAAAGGTGATTGGTTCCATCATACTTTTGTCCATTTTGGTAGTTATTTGAGTTCTTAGCCCTTCCCTTCACATACTCTTCAAAATTCACTTGTTTAGCCTTAGTTTTCCCGAGTTCTTCCTAAACTGTCATCATGAAGTTCCAATATGTTGGATACGAGCATATTTCTTCCTTGAAACCTCTGTGCCTGATATTGGTGATAGTGATGTCAAACATATGAATCTAGATGACTTTTGGGCTAGGATAAGAGATGATAATCCAACCCTGTTGGCCCAATGTGTTGAAGACAATGGATTATCTCATAATGCTTTGGATTTCCCACCTCAGTTCAATGCACCGACACCATTTTGGCATGTGCTTCTAATTTTAATCCACAAACAAAATAACTGAAGGATCCTCAGGGGTAGGTCATTTCTTAGCTTGATGCTCACCATATCAATGTAGCCTTGGGTATTCCCACTTTTGATGATTCCAAGATCTTAACCAAGGACGAAGCCCAAAGATTGTTTGACCTTAGTCCAGACAAGTACAAGACAATGATTTCTAAGACATGGCTGAAAATTAAAAGAAAGGGGCCTTCCAAATTACCCAAAACCCTCTATAGAATTGACTTCTTAGAGGAACTTTCTGATATAATAACACTGCTTGCAAGGGTAATGTGTCTATCATCAACCAATGAGTTTCATAAATGGATGTGCATATATATCAATATAATTTATGAAGGCATGCTACACAGAACCGGGAAGAGATAATTTGTGAGAATATAACTCATCAACTTACCCAAGTTCACCAGAGAAAAAAATTCTATATGACCTCATATCTAATGTACACCATAACAAGATATAGAATATGGATTGGGTGACAGTCAAGATAACAAACAAAGCTCAACAATTTATGATTTTTACACTCAACTCACCTATGAGAACAACAAAAGTCACCATAGGAGAGTTAATGATGCCTTCACCATGTTCTTAGTTAGATTTCTTGAAGGAAATGTAACTAATTGTATCCCCGAGGCTGACAACCGATTTCCACATATGACACCTATTCATACAATTCAGAAATTTTCCTACATTCGAACAACTGGGTTTGAAGGGGAACCATACAAGTTTCCAATCTACTATAATGATAAAATAGTTCTGGTAGAGCTCTATAGACAGGATTTGGATGTCCTTCAAAGAAATTGTAAATAAAAAGATTTCATGCATCCAATTTCCCATCACCTTGGGAATCAAACATGCGATCAACCTTAGATGCTCGAATGTTCTAAGAACTATCTATGAGTTCAATTTCCATTCATACCAGAAAAGGGATTCTTTTGACAATAAGGGCTTCATTGCAAAACACCTAAGGATGACATACTTTGCCATTTACCGAAAATTATTGGGATGACTACGCTGATGAATATGAAGTCAAGAAAAGGATGTTTGACATGATACCATTATAGCGAGATCAAGGACATCAAATTGTATATAGTTTTAGAAGGGATGATTGATGATGATTATGAACTTTTAACTGTAGATTACATAAGATCCATTCAATATACTCCCTTTCCTATCATTGATTGGTCCCAAAAGGAGAAAAACAACCCCAATGATCTAAATACTCTTGTGCTCCAAAGAATAAGATATTAGTTTAATAGAAAATTTAAGGAATCTCGAAGAAATCTTCTTCTTAGGAGGCTTCCTTTTCACAAAAGGATTTTCCTACTAAAAAAATCCTTCCTCCTTTCCTTGGATTTAAGAACCAAGGTTTACATGAAGAAAGATAAAGCTAAAGAGGTTGAGAAGAGAGTAGAAACATCGAGCAAAGTGATGAGTGGCGAAAAACACAAGAATTGGCTAGTGAAAAATCTCCAAAGCACACACCATAGCATACTAAGGAAGAAGTAGCTGAAAAGAAGCAAGATGAACCATAAAAAGAAGGAGAAAGTGAAGAAAATGATGAAGAAGAGGATGTGGTTGAGATAGTTGCACCGAATCGAAAAAACTAATGTTTCAAGGCCTAAATTGGATGTTAGAAGGCCTACCTCTTCTTCCATTGTGACTTCTATTGTTGATATTTCTACATATTAACCTCCTAGTTCCCAAATTGCTCTTGCATTGCCTCCTCCAAAGAACATCCTTTGATATTCCTTCACTAGGTTTAACCTATGGTTGATAGTAAGAAGAGAAAGGCACAATATCGAGTAGAGGTTCCTGAATTTGATGCGTTGGCTACCCTCCTTGACACATCTCCTCCTCCTTCGAAAAAGTGAAGACAACTTCTTCCGGGTTTTGATTCAACAGGCAACAATTCTTGGAAATTTCTAGACCAAAGGGGGATAAAAGTGAAAAATATATATCCATATCAGATCTTGAGCTTACAAGGATCTCACTGGGTGAGTCAACTCTTGAGGGTGAAATTCACAACCTTAGACTGTTTTCTAATCTCATTAAAAGAGTTGAGAAGGGGAAAAATACTCAAGGGCAACAAGAGGAGCAGTGCAAATGCTTTCCCGTTTCATCAAGTCTTTCCCATCATCGATAAGACTCCTCTCAATCCAACATCCCTATCTATACTTCCACCCACTATTGCTATTGTTGGGATAGACTTGAAAGCTATTACTGAAATTCAAATGCATGCCACCGTTGCAAGGCTTGAGAGGCCCGAGTTGAAGGAATTGTTATTTCAGGGCTGCAACTTGTTGACAAGGCATTAAAAATCTATGAAAATATCATCTCATCCCAAAGTCAAATCAATTCAGGAATTGATGGAATTGATAAGGAGCTCAAGATTTGGGCTGATGTTGTTCAAGATCTTAGAATCATGATGCTCACAGATGAAAAAATTCTCCTTTTAGAGAATATTTTTGATGATTCTAAAAGTAATTTATCTATAACATGGACTTTCAGTGTGGAGTGGAGAATCAAAGTTCTTGAAGAGGTTGCCACTGAATTGAAAGGTGTAGTCCAAAAGGGTAAATCATTGAAAGTTGAAATCTTTGCAGATTTGCAAGCCCTCCACTGTCAATTATTCAAGGAAAACTCATCGATATAAATTTTGTTGATCATATAAAAGATAACTTCAATTCACTCATCAAGGAAAATATATTCAAAGAGGAATCAGTTAACAAGGAGAGGATGGATGAATTATCTGAGCTCAATAATGTTATTATTGAAGCAACCAAGGGACTTTATCATTATGGCAGCATAGTAAAGGAGATGGTGTCTACTCTAAGAAGTTGGTTAAAAAAATTCAAACACCATCATTCCCAAAGATTCAAAGATCTCCACTATAGTCATCAAGTTCAAAATGCATGTTCTCAAGCTCAAAGTGCCTACCTCAGATGTTCCTTCAGTTCCCTCTTCCTCCGGCTCTTAGTCTTACTAGTTGTTCTATTTTGAAGTTGGCTTTATTGAATAAAAAGAAAAATTGTAAAATAAAGTCAATTTATGTAAATCAGGTAATTAAGTGTTTTAACACTTAATTAAGAACAATTAGTTAGTTGAGGTAGTTACTTCCTCCCCTTAGCCTATATAAGGCTTCATTTTCTTTGTAAAAGGGGTTGGATATTGGTGCATTTGAATGTAAAGATACAAAATTATACATGAGAAGAACCTTCTTTCTATCAGTTCTTGTTCTTTTAAAATTTCTTTCCCGATCTTGTTAATATGTTGTTTGTTGTATATGAAATCTAAAGATTTGTATTCACATTCATGGAGTAATATGTGTTGAAATTTGATTTAATCGCATTTTATGTGATGTGGAGTTTTTATGCAAACACACATGTTCTATAATTTCCTTTGCATGTATGAGTAGGATAAAGATATGCAATATTCTTATTTGAATGTTTTGTTTCCTTTTTCCTTCATTCATACAGTCGATCAGCGATCTTGTAAAACCAAGTAGGATCTGAATATCCTTGATTAATTAATTAGTTGTAACGTGCTTCTCGAAATAATTTGTCTTGCCATAATCTTGCTGTTGTAATTCCTCTATCCCCACTTCTTTGTTTATTTTCTATATTGAGAATCATGAAGTCATTCATGTACACCAATATCCTCATCACAAATTAATTAGTATGTATATTTGTAAATAACTTAGAGTTTCAAGTTTTGGCTCAATAAGGGAACCTCCCCATTAAAGAGGAGGACTATCATCCCATAAACCATTGATTGCTTTTACAACGACAAATTTTCCAACAAACACCACATAAGATCATATTAAAGTAATAAGATACTAATCCTACATATAATATCTACCACACATAGCTACATCTAGAGTTTGAAGAATTGATAAATGAGTTTATATATACATGATAATAATATAATAATAATGAAGCAACATTTTCAATATCCAAACATGCTATAATCAATATATTGAGACATGTTCATAGAAATCCATATGGCACTAAACAAATTTAAGAATATTAATAAGGAAAATGTAATATTCTCATGTGATTCCCCACACTCCTCTTATAACCATTCACTAATTTTCCAAAATATCCATTAACTATTTTCTTTGTAGTCACAATATAAAAGAAGAAGTCTATTAGAATGTTATTTCAAACCAAGATACATGTATCTTAAGTAAATCACAATGAGAGAACCAACATGCATCCCTTTGGCCCAAAATTCAACTCCTACCTTTAGGGGAACCAAAGAACATCCTACTTACGCCCCAAGCTCCATCTAGAATCTCTTATTAGAGGGGAAGAAAATATGTGCACATATTTGTTATAATTTGTAAGAATTAACATTTGCAGAAGTTAATTCACCATAAGAATTATATGAAGGGAAGACTGTATTTTATCCCCAAGGCTCATCACTCCACCTATAATCCCTTAGGGAATCAACAAACAACCTACTCAAGGCCCTAAGTTCTACCTAGGCGCAATACCAATCGTAAATTTCACATTGGCATCTCATGTTTCATAAACCAAAAATAGTGGGAGATCACGACCTATAATGCACCAAATGGGAATTCATGTATGTCACTAGTATAATGACCAATCGAGAACATGCGAATTAGATAATGCAAGATCCCATAGAATACAATAAGAGTTATTCCAAACTATTTTCAACTTATTATCATGGATAACCTAAAAATAATTATAATCATCATCACTAAAATATGAACAACATGAATATTGAAACCACGTCACGAAAAGACAACATATCAACATAATCATACATTTAACTTGGTACGATTAGTATCTCATTTCATATCAAAACAAGGAAGGTGCAATATTAAGTATATTCACCTTATCACAATACCCACCCTTGGGCATGACATAATTTCTCATGTTTCATACAAGGTTAGCAAACATATATCCAAATATAGATAACCATAAACATCCATTTCATATGTATATGTGTATATGTTTATATGTGTCATAAAAACACACACACACACACACACATATGTGCCATAAACATACACATATAAACATGCGTGTGTGTGTGTGTGTGTGTGGCGCATGCACACACACACGTTTATATTTTCCAGACACACACATGTGTGTGTGTGTGTGTGTGTGCATGTGCGGGTGTGTGGGTGTGCGCGTGTGTGCGTGTGTGTGTGCGTGTGCGTGCGCACGTGTGCGTGCGCGTGTGCGTGTGTGCGTGCGTGCGTGCGTGCGCCCGCGCGTGTGTGTGTGTGTGTGTGTGTGTGTGTGTGTGTGTGTGTGTGGGTGGGTGGGTGTGGGTGTGGTGTGTGTGTGTGTGTGTGGGGTGCATGTGCACCCACACACCTACACCCACACACACACAAACACACACAAGATGATAACCATAAACATACATACATATGAAATGGATGTTTATGGTTATCTATATTTGGATATATGTTTGCTAGCCTTGTATTATGGCATGCCTAAGGGTAGGTATCGTGATAAGGTGAATATACCTAATAATGCACCTTCCTTGTTTTGATATGAAATGAGATAGCATTCGTACCAAGTTAAATGTATGATTATGTTGCTATGTTATCTTTATTGATGTGGTTGCAATATTCATGTTGTTCATATTTTAGTGACGATGATTGTAATGTTTTTGGGTTATCCATGATAATGAGTTGAGAATAGTTTGGAATAACTCTTGTTACATTCTATGGGATCTTGTATTATCTAATTTGCATATTATGATTAGTCATTTTAATAGTGAGCAAGTCAATAATAATAGTTATGAATATTAAAACAAGAGATAATCATTAATGCCAAAATATGTTTATAATCACCCATATGGAGCCATACGATATGATACATCGCACCGTGTAGTCACATATTGAGATCTCAAAATAACATGTAGTGTACAATATAATCACTTCAAGATCCAACAAAATGAAATATCCAATGAATTGTGATCAATTCTCACCATAATTACCACATAAATTAATATTTTTAATCAAATCATGTCAAAAGGAGATAAATTTGTTGCATTATAGAGACACTAACCAATCTGCAAAACATATCTATAACTATCATTTCTAAAGATCTATCAATACCCATGAATATAAATACAATAATTATACCATTGTTATTCAAAGGTTCCATTTGAAATGTATATACATGCCAAGGATATCTAGTGCCATTTATTTTGATGTGTATAAACTAAAGAGTAATATTAGTAAGGAATATTATCCACATATCCTAGCGAGGGTCAACAACCCAAAGATAACACATAATAGAAAAAGTTATAGAAAATGTTGGTAATCAAAACTAGGTCATCCATGACCTTCGATGTCATGTACAATATCAATACTAAGCAAATAAAAGTGAAAAAATTGGTATATACCACCCACACATGACATCACTATATCTAAACATGTGAGCATGTGGAAAATTTGGGCATGACACACTTACAAATGACCCCTTGCATTTATTTATCATCATTTTACATATGATACACACATTTGTCTATACATGGGTTAATGGTCCAAATTGTTATATAAACTTGTGAAGCTTGAAACCCCTTTTGTGCATATCCTTGCAACCTCTACATACCATATGATAATTTGGTCTCCATGATAGGGTTGTCCATATGATCTAACATGTTTTCTCATTTTTCCGTTTAAATTGGATGTACTTGTCTATATTGTTCAATTTTCTAGTTATTTGCTATTGGAATTTAGTCATAAGCATCAATTTCATCAAATTTCATGTTCATTTCATCTATAAATAGACAAGTCATTATGTTCATTGGATCATCAAACACCTATATGATCCTTAACAATAACTTTATTGAGAGTAATTTGTTGGAGCTATCTTTATTACGTAATTTTTGTCTTGAAATTTCTCTATTACCTTTGAGGGCTTTAATACATTATAAGGTCATAGGGCCAACATAATCCTATTTATGAAACTCCCAAATAAAGCCCTTATCTAATTTCATTTTTGTAATATTTTCTTATTTCAAGAGGACATGATTTGAAGTGCACAATTACGATATAAGGTGATAGTAGGTGAATATGAGTGATAACATTTGTCACAATTTACATGTCCTAATCATAACCGATAGTGTGGTCCTAACATAAATTAGAACCATTCAATTGTACATGTTGGTATTATGATGATAACATTGTGATTAAACCAAGTTAGAAATATAAGGTGGGTAATACCCTAATTAGGTTAGGGATATAAAGACTTATGCTCAATCAAGTTTATGAATAAATACAAAGACATTCAAATTTGATATAACATGTAACTAAAATAAATAATTATTTTTCAATCAATCACATGAAAAAATATAGTAACACAAAAGAAAATGAATTAACTTATCTTTTTGTATGTCTCGTAAGTTTTTGGATCTAAAATTAGGGTAAAAATACGTAATGGGTTAAAATTTCTTCATCTTAGATTTTGGACCGTAAAATATTCTTAGACACTAGTTTCGTGCTCATACAAGTGTCATGCATTATTCTCATGTTGGGTGCTAGTGTCCGGTGTTACTTTTTAGCTTTTGGTCAAACTGAAGCCGCTTTCCTCACTAACTCAAGATCATGCACAATTGAAATTTCCATATTATTCATGCTAGTACTTTAACCATGTGATTATATAACAAAAAAGGTTTTTATGTGGTGGATTTGGATTTCCATTGGTGGAAAACCCCCTTATTGATTATGACCAAGTGAAGCACTATATTTCCCAAATGAGGGATTTAAACTCCATGTAATTAACTTAGTGTGCAATGAAGTGCACACGTAATCTAAAAGCCATCACCCTATGTTTTCTGTCATGCAATAGTGGGTGTAACTTATAGATAGAATGTACTCATAATGATACATAAAGTGCTGCAATAGAGTGCTAAAGTAAAATTCCTAAGTAGAGTGCTTGTAAATAGAAACCCTTGAAGTGCCCTTTGGTGTATATGTGTTTGATAACACTTGATAAGATTTTGGAATGCTTTTGAATTCACTTATGATGCTCTTGGAAGAGTGTGGAGTGTTTCAAACATTTTTGGGGCATATTGTTGATGTTCACTCTTGATTTAGGGAAGTTAGGGTAGTTTTTCTATAGAATTGGAGATGAAATTTAAGTGTGCCTTGCTATTTCCAAGTAGAAGCTAGATGATTTCCAAGTTGTCAAGTGAGTATATGAGAGTATTTTATTCAATTGTATACCTTTCCATGGGATATAATTTTGCATTAAGGATAACTTAGAAAATGGAATTAGGATAACGTTAATAAATCTAACCACTAAGAAGAAAATGACATAACACTTGCCTTGAAACTCTAGTATATGACAATATGTCCTAATAAATGGTAGTGTCCAAAGGACATAAATTATATGAGATTCTTTAGAGAGGTATGATAGGAGCTAAGAGATGTTATAAGCATTTAAATCATTAATGTAGATGACTTAGTAAATTATTGAGAGAATGATGAGTATTTACAAGCCTTAGGAGAGGGAATGATAATGCATTTTATGATTTGTTTATGCACACAAGTCATAATTAAGGGATATAAGATAGATCATTAATTATCTAGCACCTTTTACCGATTTTGTGTCTTAATCGATAAATGAAAAATTCTAGGTTAAAGGAAATGGATACTGAGTGTGTAAACACACTTTATCTTTGCTCAATTTTCTTGATTGCTTGAGTGTTTGAGATGTTGCAAAGATGCCTCTAAGAGTGAAACCTGCAACACAAGAGTGTAGTCAATGTCCATATAATGAAAATCAAATCTTTAACTCTGAATATTATTGAAATTGTCATTTATAAAAGCGAGAGAGGAACAAAGAAGGAGTACACATACATGTGTGGAGTCAAATTTGTTCTACTGAGATGGAGAAGACCACGCCCCTTACCAACGGTTTAGGGAAATGGAGATTAGAATAATATCCATGAAGAATTGGGGGTTGATAAAGTCTCCAATTTGAAAATAGAAAACAATAGTAAAATAACCAAGGGGGTTGGTGTGCTAAATATCCAACACTCAAAGAGGAGTGGAACCACATGGGCCTATAAATTATAATGTCCTGAAATATTGGATGTCACAACCCTAATGCACCTACTCTAATAAACCACATCACTGTAGATGGATCTAGGTTTGTAAATTCTTGAATGTCTTGAACTTATTGAAAATTCTTGAAATAGAAATAGTTGTATGTCGGTATTTATGCTCCCTACATCTCTAATAAATGTAGTAAGTTCATAACCTTTATATGCCATAATAATCACGCCCCTACATTTTTAATAGTGAACCTATAATTTGTACATACCATTTTAGTCATGCCCTCTGCATTTATATAAATGCAATGAACCTATATTATTACTTATAACTTATTTTATTTCCTTATATGTTTCATTGATATTTTTGAAATAAGCCTATTGAATGTCCCCTCTCTTGAGGTGAGTGAGTGTTTTCACCCTTTTTAGATTTGGGATTAATATTTACACATAAGCAAACAAGAATGGCATAGAATCTACAAGGGGTTATTTTGATTAATTAAATTCCAACATTAACCATTCAATATTAGAATAACACATTAATAACAAATGTACACGATATAATACAAGTTCATAAATACATGGGGTTGAGTATACTTAACTCGATTACATATGATTCTAGGAAAGTCTAGGTGATATGAATGATAGGATAGGGGATTTGGACCTGAGAAAGCTTCAAAACAGGAATTGTGACTGAAGGTGCTCTTAGGAAGGACCGTACAATAGGGGTAGGAACTTCCACATGGTCTTGATCCCGCTCGAACCGTGGATATGTAACTTTTTGGGTTTTCACTTGTCTAAATATCTTTGTTGTTATCTATTGGTCACTATCAATCACACTACAGGAACCTCATAATTATTTTCTCAATCTTTCAAACCCTAACCATGGATAGATATTCCTAAAAAATAAGCATTAGTTGGGTATTGGGCACCCCCATACACCACCAACATTGGCACTACTCCAAAGAGGCCTCAAATTGCACATCGTTCTCCACATAACATGTGATATCTAGTTGTAGTACAATCATATTTGGCATTATTTTTTGAAAAATATTGACTTGATTTTATCTCTTGCAAATCTACTTGAGTGGGTGATTTTGGATGCTTGCAAATGTGGGAAGCAATCCCTAGACCTAGTGGGAAGATTCAAACTTGTAGATAGTGTTTCCTTAATGAATGTGCAGAGGTATTTGCAAAGTGTAGGGAGCTTTGGGTGCCTTTTGTGCTAGCTTTTGCAATAAGAGTCCATAAGAGTGCTAGGTTCTAAATGAGGTGAGTTTCACTTTCTTATATATGCTTCTAAAGGTGATTTAAGTTACAAAGGCCAACTAAGGAGGAGTAAGTGACCTAAAGAATAATATGCAACTGAAATTTTGGGATCAAAGTGAGCAAGGAAAAAAAAACACTAGGGTCGGGACCGTATGACACAAACTGACCCTACTGTACATTTTTGAACCTAGAGGGTAAATATGAAGTCTGAGGTTTTGAAGTTGACAAGTGGAGTTTCTAAATGGATTTCATGCATTCAATTCTCAAAAATTAATAATAGATGAGTGTTTATGACCAAGTAAGCTAGAAAAGATACCTAGAGATGTACCAGATGAGAATGGGTAAAGTACACTTGTTTGAACAAGAGAGAAATGTCAAAACTAACAGTGTCAAATAGTAGAATTACCAAATTTGAGTGTCTACATTTTCCCCCTTTAAGTATGAAATGAAATTACATGCTTAAAGGAAAATATACTTGAGTGTGTAGACACACTTTGTCTTCACTCAATGTTTGTTTTACAATATCTTGCTATGTTGGTGTTGATAGGCTCCATGATGAAACCTACAACACACATTCTTGTCAATGTACATGATAAAGAATTGAAATTTAACTCAAATGAAAAGATGTAATGTAAATGAAATATGAAATTGTAAACAGTGAAATAAAGAGATGTAAAACATGGAAATAATACACTTGTTTGTTTTACTGATTAAAGAGTTTCTCCCCATAGAACACACCATTGTAGATGGATCTAGGCCCAATTTTGAAAATTAGGACACATGATATAAAACAAAATAATTTTTTCCCACACTCTTTCCATATACCACACAATGAGTAGAAAATGAATAGAGGTGAAATGTGTTGAAATTTAGCTAGACAAAAAGGAGACCCATGCCCCAATATCCCTAAAACTGAAACTAAGTGTTGTAGAGAAGAAGGAATGAAATACTTCATGCCCCTTGAAACTGATCTGAATTGAGTCATCCAAGTCTGAAATTGTGCGAAAAACATGTTCATAGAGGTGAAAATTTGAAATTGTTTAGAAATTTGTTATAACTACCCTCGTGGAAAAACCCATATAAATGGGTTAGGAACACCCGTATGGTCCTGTATGTACTATATGTTTTTGACCCTATGCTTACTTTTTTGAATTTATGTATGTGATGTTTCTTATGAGTAATTTTTGCCTTGTTTCTGAGCCCAAAATTATGTCTATGTCTAATGCGGGCATAAAATATACCCAGATGAATTCCCCCTCTTTTTGAGGTGCATGTGATAAAGAGTTTGAGTGTGCGGCTCAAAAGAATAGATGTGTAACAATTTCTAATAAGTTTGATTATTTCCATAGAAAACACATGAAGGCCGATGTGGCGGCCACCAAGAAGAACATGTTCTGAAGAGGATTTGTATGGTGGAGACCATGGCTCATAACAAGAGCAACAATAGTAAAAAGAATAATAATAACAACAATGTAAACAAGAGAACTAGTAACAACAACAATGGTAGTGTGTATGTAAGTAGAAAGAAGTGCAAATATAAAAGTGCAACAAATGCCACACAAAATGTTTAACCCCCGCAAACATGGGATAACCATGGCGTCACAAGTCAATTAAGGCCCTTGAGTCTACAATTTAGCAATATCATACAAGAAATCATGATGTCACAAACATGGTACACCCACGGTGTCACAAGACAAATAAAACCCTTATTTCATAATCAAAGTAGCAAACAAATAACTACACACACAAATATGAAGCATGTATAAGAACAAGAGTATCATAATGTGCTGAAATGACATAGCTAGTGATATATAAAAGTGTGTGAAACAACAAAGTTGTCAAAAATGCACAAGACACATTTTATTCTTGTTATCTCAAAAGATAAAAAATACACCATGTATGTAATTAAGCGTGATAAGGAAGTGAAAAAGGTACTATAATGAAATAATAACACCTAGATTGCGTGGAGGGATGCCCCCAAAAAAAAAGCACGTAAGGAACCATGATAGCTTCCATAATAATGTATTGATCGTATGTTGTGCATCATGCTCAATATATCCCATGAATGCATGTGTATAAATAAGAAAAATGATTTCTATTAAACCGAAGGATAAATAACATATATAATGTAAAGTGCTAACAATGTATACTAGAGAAATATGTTCTGATTTTTACATTTTTGAAAATACTTGAATGTTTTTGCTTTTTGTGATTATACTAGTGTTTTTGTAATTTTATTGCATAGTTATGTACAAGAAAGGAGATAACATTAAATCTATCTAATGGGAACCTCGTTGTTGGAATCTAGTAGTCTTCTTACCGTATGCGTGCATCATTACAAAGTGTCGATGGCACATGAATTTTCCCCACCATTGCACTAGCATATCATGCTTACATAAACTAAGGCATGCTCACCCGAAGTGCGAGAGGTTTCCGTGTCCCATCATAGTTTAGAAAAAGTGAAGTGAATTAAGTTGTTAATTGAGCAATTAAAATTATATTCCTAATGTATTAACAATACAACAAAACCATGCATAGACCAAACATAATGCTCATATATCAATTGTTACGCAATTACAAGTTTTGGCCATCTAGTAGCCCAAAATCTAAGTACAATTCATTCACACCTTAATCCTCTAGCTCTCTATGCACATAACTACATACAAACACACCTACACATATCATTAAACTAGAACCCTTCATGGGTATTTATACTAGTGGGAACTTTTCCTTCACTAGTCTTACAAGAGCTAATAATAGCCTTTGAGTTTACAACTCCAATTAATTTATACATTCAATCGAGAGTAAAAAAATTATCCTTTTTCCACCCTAAAAATGTGTCACATGCTAATACTTCCTATAAGATGCTGCTTATTCTTGGCCTTATCCAATCCCTCTATTAGCTTCATGCAGATGTCGAGAATTGAAGTTTAAGTCCACTTCCAGACTCATGTTTATCCTTATCTTTTGTTGCTTTGCATGTCCTTTCCTTGATCTTATCATGTACTGCATGATCCTCTTTGTGATTTCTCCTACACACCTCCAATGTTCTTCTTATGTGCATGCTTCATTTCCCTTTTCCTTGCATGGTTACCTCTTTTGTGCTCCCATGCTTACACCTTGTGCACTCCTTTGTGAAAATCTCATGCGCATACTTGTCCGACACTAAAATCTTCCTCCATAATTTCTATTTCATTAATGTATGTATTAGGAATAGGATGTTGTTAAGTATAATTAGTAGTAGCGTCGATAGAAGATAACGGCGCCGTCGATGACGGTGCCGCCAATAATGTGGAATACGGTAGCATGATCAAAGTATAATAGGAATGTTGTAAAAAGTAAATATTTGTCGTAAGTGGTCCGGTAATGTTAAAATGTCAAAGTTTGGGTAATTAGAGAAGTAGGGTCTACATGATTAGGAATTAGAAATATTACATTGGTAATAAAGACAAGGAGTGAGGTCATAAATATTTTGTGTATTTTATTTGTAAAAAGTCTAAAAATGTGGAACCCATGTAAAATAATAAGGTTTATCTTATCTTAACGAGATAAGCTTACATGTATGAGATAAGAGTTAAGGTATGGAATATGATTCGTCAGAGTAGATTTCTTATCCTATCTTAGAGATAAGATGGATAAGCCTGGAAGTTCTATAAATAGAGAGGCCACCCCCCTCATTTAGCATAGAAAGAAGTAGTGAGAAATATTGTAGGAAGTGTGCAAAGGAAGCCATCAGTTAAAGGTGTGTTGAAGAAGCCATCAAGAGGTGTAATTGTAAAGTTTCTCCCATAGTCTTGTTGAAGTACCTCATGGGTGAGATTGTAACAATTTTATGTTAATATTATAATTTACTTTGATATTTCAGATTTGTCATCATTCCGTCTTATCATAGTCGATGGTATTCTTGTGTTCGGTTGTTGTTTTGTTTCAGTTACATCCACCAAACTAAAGGTAGGCATGTGCATTAGTAAATAATCATAGCACGAGGAGTTCCCGAAGAATTATCATAGTGCTTAGGATTGGTGGTGACATTTTGGTTCCGTTCTTAGGACCATTCCTCGTTGGTGGATTTTACGGAGAGATATTCCCACTTAGTCAAAAATCAATTAGAGGGTAACCTTGTTTTTCTTGTGTGTTTACTGTGCATATGAGTAGTTACCACAAGTAAAGTCACTTTTTACCGTGAATAGTATTTACCACAGTAACTTCACTTTTTACCGTGAATAGTATTTACCACAGTAACTTCACTTTTTACCGTGAATAGTGTTTACCACAGTAAAGTCAATTTTTACCGCAGTAAGTCAAGTTTTACCATAGTTTACCGTGGTCATTTCTATTTTACTGTAGAAAGGTGTAAAGTCACTTTCTAGTATAGTGATTCCAATTATTTGTGCACATAAGTCTTGTTAATTGTACTTGTGGGTTGGTATTTCACGGTGGTTACTTTTGAAAATGGGAAAGATTCCTGTTTTTTCAGCTCAATCTAATGAAGATGCTTCTTCTTTCATTCAAGAGTTTAAACGATCTTGTATTTGTAATGGCCTTATAAGAAGGGAACAATGGACTGAATTTTTTCCTACCTTTTTGGATGGTTCAGCACTTAGGTGGTTTGAAACACTAGGTGATAATGTGAAAAATTCATGGGATTTATTAACTGAAAGTTTTCTTGAAGAATTTGGTGAACAACAGAAATATGCAGATCTCATGATCGAGATCACAAAGCTATCCCAAGGAGAGAAGGAGAAGATAAGGGATTATCATGCTCGTGTTCTAGAGCTAAGGAGGAAGCTCGATGCCCAGATCCGGAAGGAAGGATTAGCGGATGGGTTGATGAATGGCGTGGATAATCTCCTCTATAAGCACTTCATTCTTGGGATGAAGCTAGATCGACAACGAGTGAAGTATGACCGCCCAGCTACCATTGAACAAGCAAAGGAGATTGCAAGAAGGCAAGAAGAAAGCATGGAAGAGGAGCCCAAAGAAATTGTGGCTAAAGTAGAGCCTACACCAGCGCCTTTGGTCCAGAATCCACAACCACTCCCGGTGAGCACAAATATTTCTCCTAGTACATCTACCGAGTATGAAGATCTGCTCAAAAGATGGGTCGATTAACTATTAATCTTCTTGAGGAAAGGAATTTAGTTCTCGGGGAGGAGATAGAGGTCCAAAAAGAAATATTTACGAAGTTGTTTGTTATGGTTGTTATAAAAGGGTCATTATAAGTATAATTGTCCAGATAGAGCTTCTACATCTGGTAAAGGAGATAATGATAAAGGAAAAGCACACATGAATTCTTTTAATGTAGTAGATAAGAGCGAGAAATAATGAAGTAGATGTGTTTGTAACAAAAAAAAAGAAAGAAAAAAAAGATAATCAAGATGGAAATGATCCTAAGAAGATGAAAGAAGAAACTAGTAAGAAACATAGGAGAAGAAAGTTGGGTGTGCGGGATTTTCTCGATTTCACGGGGCAAGGACCATACTCCATCTTGGAAGATCTCATCCAAAAGGCCTACAAATATTACATATGGTCAACTCTTGGCTATGTCTTCGAGAAGAGGCGGGAGTTGCGAGGTGGACTCAATGCTCGAAGAAGGAAGGAGGTTGAGGTCCCTGTTTTGGAGGCAAAGGCAAATCCCTATGCTCCACAAGCTGAGGTATTATGTAATGGTATTTCAATTCATGATGTCTTAGTTGATGGAGGTGCTGCGATTAATGTAATGACCAGTCCGTAATGAATATGTTGGGTTTAAAATTGATCGCCCTTGAACACTTATGTTAAGGTCATTAAATAAGGGAAAAACTAAACCGAAGGTGTAGTTTCAAATGTGGCAATATCATTATGGGTGTGGTATGTGTGGTAGACTTTCGGGATGATGAAAAATAGTATTTGTTGCATACCCAGTCTTCTTTGGGAAGACCATGGCTAAGGAGAGTTCATGCAAGAAACTCTTTGGAATGAAGGTTTCATGACACTTGGACGTGGTAGAGAGAGGGTGAAGATAAATGTGATCCTCGACATCATAAAGCGAACACTGTGGATTCAAGTGATGAAACTGATGATTGGACATCCTCTGATTACTCTAGTACCAGTGAAGTGGACACTGAAGATGAAGAAAGCGAGGTGGATGTTTTAGTCATGGATATCCTTCCAGATCACACCAACTCATGACCCCATAAAATTATCTCGAAGAAGAAGTTGATGATCATCTCCAACAAATAAAGATTGGTGATCTTTGTGATGGAGAGTGAGAAGGAATCCTACCTCCGGCTCTTTCGAACGTACATACACCTATTCACTTTTGATTACAAGGAACTCCGTCAAGTAAGTTGGGTAGAACATTGTATTGAGTGGTAGATGGTGCTTAAGCCCATAAAGCAAATGCCATATAGAATGAATCCTAATTTTTCAAGGTAAAAAGAAGAAATAGATAAGTTACTTGATGGAGGATTCATATTTCTTTGTGGAGAATTCGAGAATGGGTTTCTCCCATTGTGATCTCAATAAAAAAATGGGAAGCTACGCATTTGTGTTGATTACGGGAAGCTCAATAAGGCAACAAAGAAGGATCATTACCCTCTTCCATTTTCATATCGAGATCTTGGACCAGAAGTAGGCGGCCGGGAGTGCTATAGTTTCTTTGATGGATATAGTGGCTACAATCAAGTTCGTATAGCGAGAAAAGATCACCAAGACCACGTTCACCACTCCTTGGGGAACGTTTGCTTATAGAGTTATGCCTTTTGGGTTGTGTAATGCTCCAGCAACATTCCAGCGTTTGATGAATAGGGTGTTTGAACCCTACATTGGGACCTTCATCAGAGTATTTTGGATGATTTTCACATCTATGGGAGCAAGTTGGACCACTGCACCCGATGGAGACAACATTTCAAAGGTTAGATGAAGCACAAGCCTCACTAAACCCTACTGAAAGTGTGTCTTTGGATGTTAAAAAGGCGTTTTGTTAGGGCATGTTGTATCCAGAGAGATGGTATTGGTGCGATCTCCGAGAAAGTTTCAAAATCAAAGATTTACCATTTCCTATTAATAGAAGTAAGTTGAGATCATTTTTAGGCCATGTGGGTTACTATAGAAGGTTCATCAAGAATTTCTCAAAGATTGCATGACCACTAACCCAATTCTTGAAGAAGGATGTTACTTATGAACCGGAAATAAGGCGCATGAAGCTTTTGGACAATCGAAGGAAGCCACAGTGTCTTCACTGTTTTGAAGAATCCAGTTGAGCAAGCCATTCATTGTGTACACTGATGCCTCGGATGCAGCACTAGGAAGTACTTCGAGCCAAAAGGATGAAATTGGGAATGAACATCCAATTTACTTTGGGAGTAGACAAATGAGCAGATCTTTGAGGTAAATTATCTTTGTAAGCTCAAAAAAGAGGCTCTGCTATCATTTTTCTTTGTAAAAAGTTTAGAAATTACTTGCTAGGGCAAAAATTTCTAGTTGTAACAGATCATCGAGGCTCTAAAATATATTGTAAATAAGCCTAACCCATCGGGGAGGATAGCAGATGGATAATTTTGCAGAGATGGATAATTTTGCTACAAGAATTTGAATTTGATATTATAGATAGGCCGGGAAAGAAGCATGTCAATGCGGATGCACTCTCTCGAGCCTATGATGGTTTAGGATCATCTTGTGATGATGATGATTTCCCGATGTAGCATTGTTATCCTTGACACAATCCCTAGTGAATACATAGATATTTGGAATTATCTGAATGAATTCAAGTTTCTGATGGTGCCAATACAAAGGCTAAGAGAAAGATTACTCAAGCCGATCGTCCATATTCTATTTTGCATAGAGTATTATTTCGAATAGGACACGATGGACAATACAAGAGAGGCGGTTGGACGTGATCAAGGAAGGAACTGCTAAAAGAATTCCACAATGGTACATGTGGAGGGCACTTCTCTGGACAACTTACAGTGAAAGAAGGATCTTGGATGCGAGTTATCACTGCCCACTCTTTTTAAAGATTGTTATAATTATTGTAAGACATGTGATATTTTTCAAACACATGGTAACCGTAAGACTTCATCAGCTCCATTATGTCCTATTCTTCCCCTTGGTCCCTTTGAAAAGTGGGGAATAGACATTGTAGGTCCACTTCCAACTACATCACGCCAAATTAAGTATATTGTAGTTGCCACAGATTATTTAACCAAATGGGTTGAAGCTAGGCCATTGAAAACAACTTCCATGGATGAAGTGGCAAGGTTCATGTATGAACGCATTGTCACCAGATTTGGTTGCCCATTAGAAATTGTAACAGATCAAGGAAGCCACTTCATTAATGAGGTGGTAGAAGCCCTAGTCAATAAGTTTTCTATTAAGCACAGGAAGGCAACAACATACAAGCCAAGCACAAATGGACGGGTGGAGCGAACAAATTTTGTGTTGTGTCAAATTCTAGCAAAGATGCTTGCCTTGCAGTACATAAATGGGATAAAAGGATTCATGCGGCATTGTGGGCATATAGGGCAACATCAAAGTCGGCAGAACAGATACTCCCCATTTCGGTTGGCCTATGGAATTGATCCAGTTCTTTCTATTGAGTTTGATATTCCCACTTTGTAATAGTTATGAAAAATGAAAGGATGGATGAAAGTGATTTAGTAAAAGAAAGGTTAGTACATCTTCATTTCTTTGGAGGAAATGAGAGAATCAAAGGATACTGAAGCCATAAGAAGAAAATGAAGCGAGAAGGAGTACTTTGATCAAAAGATCCGGTGGTCTCCATTTCATGTGAATGACTTGGTTCTAGTATATGATTCCAGATACAAAAAAAAGAAGACAGAAAAATTTCTTCCAAAATGGATGGGGCCCTACAAAATAGCAGTTGTGCATGAAAATGGTATGTACCGACTGGAGGAATTGGATGGCACTCCCATTACGAAATGGGTCAACCACGACAAGTTGAAGATTTTCCAAGCACCAGAAGAATCTACTCCGAGGACGGAGTAGAAGCTAGGAAGGGGGAAGATGTCGACACTAAAATTTTCCTCCATAATTTCTATTTCATTAATGTATGTATTAGGAATAGGATGTTGTTAAGTATAATTAGTAGTAGCATTTGATAGAAGATAACGGCGCCGTCAGTACGGTGCCACCAATAATGTGGAGTACGGTAACAGTCAAAGTATAATAGGAATGTTGTAAAAAGTAAATATTTGTCGTAAGTGGTCCGGTAATGTTAAAATGTCAAAGTTTGGGTAATTAGAGAAGTAGGGTCTACATGATTAGGAATTAGAAATATTACATTGGTAATAAAGACAAGGAGTGAGGTCATAAATATTTTGTGTATTTTATTTGTAAAAAGTCTAAAAATGTGGAACCCATGTAAAATGATAAGGTTTATCTTATCTTAACAGATAAGCTTACATGTACAGATAAGAGTTAAGGTATGGAATATGATTCGTCAGAGTAGATTTCTTATCCTATCTTAGAGATAAGATGGATAAGCCTAGAAGTTCTATAAATAGAGAGGCCACCCCCTCATTTAACATAGAAAGAAGTAGTGAGAAATATTGTAGGAAGTGTGCGAAGGAAGCCATCGATTAAAGGTGTGTTGAAGAAGCCATCAAGAGGTGTAATTGTAAAGTTTCTCCCATAGTCTTGTTGAAGTACCTCATGGGTGAGATTGTAACAATTTCATGTTAATATTATAATTTACTTTGATATTTCAGATTTGTCATCATTCCGTCTTATCATAGTCGATGGTATTCTTGTGTTCGGTTGTTGTTTTGTTTCCAGATTACATCCACCAAACTAAAGTCATGCATTAGTAAATAATCATAGCACGAGGAGTTCCCGGTGAAGAATTATCATAGTGCTTAGGATTGGTGGTGACAGTAGCGCTTCCAAAGAATAATGCATCATGAATAAAGAATATCAAGTCCTTCAAGACTTAAAGAATAAACAATATGATAAATCATGGGCCTAACATCACCCCATACTAATATGGTTTTCCATCCTTAAGAAACGTTTATTGAACAACCTTGATTAATTCAAGCACCTCAACTTGTAACAAAGTCTTCATGCGCTTGCCATTTATTCACTGTTGCATCAATGAGTTGGGTTAATTTATCCAACTACATAATTAGTTGGTTAAACACCGAAGCACCTTCGAATCTGTGGTAACTATTGTTGCGTAGTTGATTGGCTTGCTTTTGCAAATCCTAGTGTGCGACTCCAAGCTCTGTTTATGTTGTATCTGTGAGATTTATTAACTCCGTTAAGTGTTTCTTTATTTTCTCTTTCCTTCTTTGTGACCTCCTTTCCAACCTCATTAGATTCTTCCATTATTTTATTATAGTTAGATTTTTCCAGGGAATCATCATTTAGTTAGGCTTCAAATACTATCTCTTTTGTTTGTGCATTGATTATTTGGGGTTGCTTATACAACCCTTTAAGTAATTTTTCAGATTTTTATGCTTTGGCCTCTAATCTTCTGGCGTTATCTTTGCATTTAGTGAGCTTCTTGTTGCAAATGACTCGAGATGTTTTCATTGTCTCCCCTTTTTGTTTTTCTCTCTCCCTCTCCTTCTCCATTTCCTTGAACATGAAATTCATTAGTTGTTTGTGCTCATCTATTTGTTCGCATGGTATGAGCAGATTATCTTGTATAAGCTTCATCGCATTGCTCATCACCCGCTCCTTAAGGGTCTCAAATTTTGACTCGATGTGTGAGTATTTTTCCCAAAGACCTTTGTTCTTGTGTTGAATCTCGTGAAGCTACCATTTTTTCTCTCTCATCTCCTCCTCTAGCTTCCTTACATGAGATCTATACACTCTTACCTCTTTGTTATTATGTAAGTTTTGTTGCACTACTTATCCAACAATATTCAACAATGCCTCCCTAGCTTGAGTCTCAAACATGTTATAGGTGGTTGCGAGGAGAACCAGATCTCCATCCTTGGATGGGATGGTGTGAATGTTATTACTAGGAAATTCAATTAGCAATTCTTCCGGTGTATGCATCTAGTGAAAAGGACAAAGCCTTTTTGAGTTCTCGGTTTCCATGGTGTTCTTAATATTGTTCCATTGGAACAATTCATAATCATTCTTCCCCTTTATACATTGTGCACATCAACCTTTTTCTAGGGTTGGGGTAGAGTTGTATGTCTTCTTCTTCCTCCTCTGTGCATGGTTCTTGCTCATGTATTGACCTCTTTCCCTTACTTAGGTGGGATTTCTCTATCTCACTTCTCCTTTGTGGTCAATTCCTTCCACATGACCACCTCTCTCGCACTTTCACTTTCATGTGGTCTCCTCCTAATTGTCTTTGACTTCCACAATCTTCTATGATGAATTGAGAGTAGAGGTTTTTTTTTCATTAGGGCTCGAGTATCGCATATGTTCACTTGACCTATCCTTAACACTTACTTGGATTAGATAGAGTTGTATTAGGACCTCAATATTGGTCTCCTTTTTCTAATGTTGATCGTGGACTCTGTGCCACCAATCTATTCTAATTATTTATGTCCTTCTTTCATTTTTGTTAGACTTGGACCTTGCTTTTGGATTCAACCATATTCTTTTTGTAGGTTGATCCATTTGCCATGAAATTTCTTTTTCTTGTTTTATTTTTCATGCACACATGGTCTACTTGTTCTCATGCTCCTCACTATGCATTTAGGCATAACAATTTCTTCATCGGGTTCTTCATCTGTCATGTCATCCTTGTTAGCCTTTTTCTTTGGTCGTAGATAAAATAAGAGTTTCTACGCTTCATTCCTCACCACAATAGTTTCCCACTTGGTGAGGTGAAAATATATGTGACCTGAGTTCCTTCATGTGCATCTCGATTAGGGTGCTTGTATGTTTTGCGCATGTATGGATGTCCTCATCTATCCTTTGTGCATCAATATTGAGCTTCTTTACCCCCTTGATCTATTTAACAGATCGAACAAAGTAGTCCGCTTATGAAGGCATAGGGTAATTTGGCCCATGGTGTCCAAGTCTCATCAACCTTTTTGATCCTTTCAATGAATAGTTCATTGCGACACCAAACTTTGCCTCTCCAACCAACTCCTTGGGTAATTGGCGCGGGATTCTCCAGTCTTTCTCAAATACATTGCATAAGTGTGTCAACAAAGTAGTAAACCTTTCCTTGTATGCATTGTTGAGTGTTGGGGGCCATAAATGGTTTATACATTACTACCAAAGATGGATCCTCAAATGGGTATATCCATAATGGTTCACCACCCACTTTTGATACACCAAGCTCTTTGAATACTATTAACAGTAAAATTTTTGCCCAACAGAATCTAATCCCTTTGGATTCTTGGGCCATGTTAGCATCTCCTACTATGCCTTGCGTGACAAATTGGGAGTAGTTGAAAATTGTCCCATGTGTTACCTTATGCGCAATGCTTAAAAACCTCTTATTGAATTTCATCCACCTCTCAACCCTACAAGTTTGGTAGTAAGTAGTCACACAATGACTCTTTTCCCAGGGTCCTTGAGTTCATCTATGGACATGAACTTCCTTCGTGCTTGTATTTGAGGAGGTTCTTCAATGTTTTCTACAAGGCATCATCTTCCAGGGTTTGTGTTAAATCTTCCCCTTGATTATTGAGCCTTGTTGCCTTATTGATCAGATGGCACGATAGTTTTACATGTGCCTTCCTACAAAATAGAAATACCCTTCCCTAACGTGTGAGATAAGGTATTGGTACAATTCTAATGGTTTTTGAAGTAAGGCAATTCAAGTAGTTGAAGGACCCTATTTTTTCCAACATTTTTTTATGCGCTTATTATCATAAACATCATTGCCTTGACTATCCTTCTATCTCATGTTCGATGCACCATTTCTTTCTCAATAGTCCCATCAAGCCAAGACATGAGATGATTGTAGTTTGATATCTTGGTTGAAGTTACATGATTGGTCCAATCCCCAATTCTTTCAGCTTCCTATGGGTATTGCATTTCAATATTAATGGCTAGGGCATTGGAGCTTTGGTCATTCTTAGATTTCCTTCTTGCAACCATAATGATCTTCTCCTTTTGTGGCGTGGAAGTGCTTGTTCCTACCTCTAATGGTGTCTCCTTTATGATAATGTGACTTCTTCTTCATGATTTTTCCTCCTTAATTATCATGGGCTCTTTGATTCGCTTGAAGATACTAATCTGACATACATCGAACTTGTGAGCCTTTTTTTTGTGCATTTCTTCTAGCACCTTTCTTCCTATTTCTTTTCTTAGTCAAAACCACTCTAGTTCACCACCTAGGTGGTTAATTTCCCCAAAGTTCATCATCCTATCAAGGTTTGTTACCCCACATTAATGGTCGATCAAGACTAGTTGTTTCTTTGATATGCTAGTCTTTTGCTCTCTATTTATTACTGAAAAATCTTAAATTGGCGTTAATGGCATTTGGTTTTATTAACAGGCTCAGGAATTGAATCATATTTGCAAATTATTTCACTATTTTTCACCAGGGCTCCCATTTTCATTGTAAGGTAACTAAAATAAATTACCCCTTCTTATTTATACCCTTCTTAGAAGTAATAAATGCTTGTTCCATTTATCTCTCCGCATGTGTGAGCTTTGTTAGTTCCCCATAGCTTCCATTAATGCCTAGTTGTTGATAGTTTTCCTTTGCTCCATTTTCCCCACTTTCTCCAAGTGACCATTAAGTGTGCGACATGGGCCTCTTCCTCGTAGCTTTCTCCATCACGCCCTCAGTTGTTTTTAATGAGCTTTTGTTTTTAGGCCGCATCTTCCTCCCTTATTTATTTCTTACACACCTCCTTCCCATAGCTCCACATTAAGCTAACATCCTCCTGGAAGATTCCTTATTCCTCCATTCACCACACTTCATCCTGTTCCATTTCCTTGTCACGTATTTTCTACTTGTGCATGTGAGTTTTTATACATTTCTCTTTTATCGTGCCCCTTTTTATCTTGACAACGTCTGTATATCACTTCAACAATATTTTGTCATCAAACTTCTTCCACATTCCTTTGCTATTTTCCTCCACCAATTACTCCTCCCATTTTAAAGTTTTGTGCATCCTCTGGGCAAGATGATTTTTAAGCTTGTTCTGCAAGGTCAAGTCTAAACAACAAAGTGCACAATTATCCTACACTTATTACAAAGCATAAAGAAACCTAACCTAAAAAAATGAAATAACAATTAATCTAATGGCATACACCTTATTCATTACATGCCAATGTGGCTAGAAATACGACTTCAACCTACTCCCATTGAAGTATCTTGGAAGCATCTTTCACTAAGATCCATCAGTTTGCATGCCCTAGTTGGCAATATATCAACTATCTCATATGGCCTAGCTAATGAGTTTTGAGCTTTCTAGATGTCACACAAATTTAGAGTCAAACAACAAAACCTTGGCACCTTCCTTAAGAGTTTTTCTTTTGAGGTTTCGATCATACCATGCTTTCGATGCACTTTTTCAATATTCTGTGACCACCTCGCTTGTAATCGTGTTTCATCTAGTTGTAAAAACCTTGTTAACCTTTCTTGTATTGAGTCTATATCTTCCAGATTTACAACATGCACAATTCTCAATGATGGTTCTAAAAAGTTGATTGGTAGCATGACTTCTTTCCCATAGACAAGTTGAAAGGGAGTTGTTTTATTTAAGCACTTGTATGTTGTCTGATATGCCCAAAGTATTGTTGATACTTTTCATCCTAGATCCTTCCTTCCGACGTCACAAATATTTGTCAACATGTGACTTAATATTTTGTTGAAGGCTTCCATTATACCATTATCTATGGGGTGATAAGGGGTCATCTTATGATGCACAACCATAAATTCTTGCAATAGAATGTGAATTGTGTCATTCAAGAAATGTGTTCCTCTATCACTTGTTAGGCTCAATGGGCAACCAAATCTACTTATAATGTTTTCCCAAATGAATCTTGTTCACTGTGGTTGCTGTGAAATCTTTAGTTGGTGTGGCTTCTGCCCATCATGTAAGATAATCTGTTGTTGTAATAATATATCGTGCCTTTCACATTCTATCCACGTGCAGGGTTGATTGGTCTAACAAAATCAATTGCCCATTTTTCAAATGGTTTTTGGGTAGTTATTGGGATTAAAGGCATACTATCACATTTTCCCAGCTTTTCAATCTTTTGGCATTGGTCGCATGCCTTGACATATTATTTCACATCCTTAAATAAACTCTTCCACCAAATCCCCATATTTAGGATCTTTTGAGTGGTAGCATTACCTGCATAGTGACCACCTACAATTCCTTCATGTGCACTTCACTTAGGATATCTTGTCCTTTCATGTTGTAGAACACATCACCATAAAAATTTCATCGTGCCCCATTTTATAGAGTTGATTGGAAATTAGATGATATGGTGTTGCTTTGATAGCTAATTGCTTGCACTTGATTGACTTTATATTTCTCAGTGTTATCCCAATTTGTAGGAAGGAAATCACATCCTCCAGTTCTCCTAACTCACTCTAGATGCTAAGAAATTGAGCATCTTGCATGCCATCCTCTATGGGTTGCACCTCTTCGCCGGTATCGATTCATGAAAAATGATCAAGTTCCTACATTGTTTTTACTTGGACTTTACCACCACCAAGAATTGGAACTCTTGGAATATTATATCCACCTACAGATTCTCCCATGCAATAATGCTTTTGTTGACCAAGTGTTTAAGGGCCATATGATCGGTAAAAACACGAATGGTGTGGCCAAGAGATAATGTCAAAAATTTTTGAAGCGCATAAACCATGGATAGTCCTTCACGCTCTGTGGTAGTATAATTTCTTTCCGCATGCACGTCAATTTTTAGCTTGCAAAAGTAGATTGGATGGTCAAGAGTTCCTTCCCCTGGTTGTGCTAATATTTCTCCAACAATAATTCCTAAAGCATCTACGTGTACATGAAATGGTGTGTTCCAATTTGGGAATTGCAAAATAGGTGCTTGGGTTAATTTCTCTTTGAGTTATTCAAAAGCATGTTGCTGATTAGAACCCCACTTAAATTCTTTTGTTTTTCATATCAACTTCTCCAATAATGGCACCACAATGCATGTGTGAAAAGTCTTTAATGAACTTGTGATAATACCCATAATGTCCCAAAAAGGCACGAACCTCTCTTTTGTTCATGGTTGTGCAAGATTTATATTATTGCAATTTTGGTCAGTTGGGTCCACCAATAATCCATCTTTACAGATAATGTGCCCTAACAAGGAACCAAATGGAGTGGAGAACACACACTTTTTAAATTTAAGGAAATTTGTAACTTTCGGCAATGCTCAAACATCAAGTGCAAGTTATCACAATGATCTTTTACCAATCCATAAACTATCCAATCGTCTAGATATACTTGAAGAAATTTGAGTATAAAATCCTCAAAGGTAGTGACAAAATGCACAAAAAGATAGCGGGTGCATTCTTCAGTCCAAATGACATGAATGTGTAGGCATATGATCCCCATTCGGTCACAAAATTTGTCTTTGGTCTATCCTCTTTGAAATTTTGACTTGGTGATATCTAGAAAACCCATATATGAATGTATATATTTCCTTCCTTGACTCCTTCTAAAATCTCTTCTGTAAAAGGAGTAGGGAAGGGATCTATTATGCACACATAGAGTTCAAAGCATGGTAATCCACAAAATTATGATGTGCATGCATCATCCTTCTTGATGTTGATTACCATAGGGATTACCCATTCAGACTCTTCTATTGGTATGATGACTCTTACGGCCAACATGTTGTCAAGTTCTTGTTTGAATTTTACATTCATAGTTTGGATTCATCCTATACGGGCACTTTCTAACTAGTTTAGCCCCTTCTATTAATTTGATTTTCATCATTCCCAATGATGGGTGTAGTCCCTTCATTTCATGGTAGCCTCTAGGGAATATGTCTTCATACTCACATAATAACTCAACAACCTTTGTGATTTTTGATTCACTCTAGTAGTTCACCAATTGTTACCATTTTTTTTTAGTTTCACTACCAATGTTAATATGTATGGATTTGAAAGGTTCATCACATGGTCGACTCCCTTGTTCCTTTTTTCTATGACCCTCGTGACCCATAAGAAACATCCACATGCAAATGATAATTATCATCCTCATCAACTATTTGTCACACCACTTTTTCTTTACCTTTTGCGCACAAATCTATCATTCCAATGTTACTTCCTCCTCGTCACTGGAGATGTTGTCCTCGGTATCTTTAGAAAAATGTTTTAGTTAGCGCGAAACCTTATCCTTGTGTAGCGCCAAAATTTTGTCTTCTATAGGAGCGTCATCTCCAAATATCACATCTTTTATATGTCAAGGGTAGAAGTCAAGCAAGGTACTGATGATACAAAGGAAAATGTATGGAGAAATCCTTGAGTTAGTCTTTCCCAGAACTCGATTCTCTCTGTAACTCACATCTAACATACCATGCTCATGCCCATACACATAGTGTATGATATAATAGATGTGTCCATAAGGAATTTGCTAACTTTTGTAGTCATCCATATCTCCACACATTTATGTATATGTTCCTTTGGGCTAGTGACTCCACTATAGGTGGGGTATCTTCATGCACCATTACTTCATTTGAAATGAGCCTTCATGGCCTCCTTTGTGTCCATCCATGATAATAACGCCAATCGATGTGTTTCCCACCATCTTTTGTATGGTACCTTTTAACAAATATGCTAAGCAGTTCAATCACACTTTGTTGGTTTGCATATAGGCTCCATGTCCTTGAGAAAGTCTTGGATATTTTCACTCCCACTAAAACTTGTGGAGGCTAGGTGTTTTTTGTATTGATTTTTTAAATACTTTTGTGAATATATGTGGATTCTTGGATAGTATTATAGTTGGATGCACGCTGAATCATACCACAATCTCACCCTAGTAGTTCATATGAACCATGTGCCCAATTTTCACATGCCACACTAGTTGTGTCGAGACATTGATTGGTTATCACCCACTTTAGTTCTCCTTCCATTGTTGGTTCAAAATTATCTATCCATGTAGCTTGGATATTGTATATATGCTCCAAATCTTCATGCTCTTCCACAATCTCCACATATGGTGCACTTTGTTTAGGGTCCATTGGGAAGATGACGCATTGACCACCATTTTTGAAACTCACATAATATTTTTAATCGTAAGTCAACATTATTGGCATAACACCAAGGTCTTCCAGTAGTGTTGGAAAATTATCTACTTCAACTAATGGTATGACTTCAAAATCCCCATGGAACTTCACCCCATAATACTGATTATGGCATTCTTTAGGACTCCTATAGGCACAACCCGTGTTTTGTTAGCCATGAAAAAATGTGTGGGATGCATGTAACGTTGGTTTCCCCATCTTGTTCCAGGCATCCATTGTGAGTATGTTAACTTCCTGCACTGTGTCAACCAATATGTCATTAATGTTCCAACCATCTATACATGCATCAAAAAGTATCTCTATTAAAACCTTTGTCTTTGCTGATTTTACATCCTTACCTTTGTGTCATCCCAATTGCTTCTGAGTGCCACTTTTCTTAACTTATGAGATAGCCATTGACCTAGTAAGGGTAATATACCTTGTGCGCAACAACCTACATACCTCCTGGAAAACTCATTTTTGTTGATTCGTTCATCCTCAAAATATTTTAACTTCTCATTTTGCAGTCTTGCCTCATCTCTTATGAGGAATTCTATTTCTCCTTGAAGTTCTCTTATCAAGTCTTTCACCTCTTGAAGAACCTCTTTCTATTGTTTTCCATCGGATAGGGCTTTTTGAATTTAATTCAACATGTCTGCACTTTGTTGGAAGGTGTTCTCTCATGTGTGTATAGTAATGTGTGTTGTTACCCATACTTTGGTGGTTGGCTCCTCTGTTGGTATAGCTTTTGACTTATTTTCATTCTCGATAATGCTGCAAATTTTAATCATTCATGCTCCCTTTTCACCTTTTTCTTTCATTATCTTATACAAGTTAGGGAAATCTTCCACCTTATGCTCCTTTCGACAATGTGTGTAAATTGGGAAGGTTGGGAAATCACGTTGGTAATGATCTAGTGATCCACATTTATAACAAGTTATAGGTGGATATTTTCCACCTCCTGTGACCTCCTCATCCTCATCCATTTCTTCTCACCTCATATCCACCATGTTCTACACTGGCATCTTCTACGGTAGCTTGTCAAATTCCTAATGATCTAGCTTCATGGATTTGGTCAATAATGTGACACTTTGATGTATCATGAGTGTGTGCATCACATATCTTGTAGTAAGTGACTACCTTTTCCTGTTTGGCATGGTGGAGTAGGGGAAGTAGTTTCGAGCATCGTGGATGCCTTCATAGATCTCACATGCTATAAGCATGGCCTTCAAAATTCTATGTGGGCACATGTTTTTGGTGTGGCCTCCACCTCATAATTAGTGCACTAAATGCCACTGTGTTTCTCGGGTGCTGTTTTCTGTTAATTTCTCTAGTTGTCACGCCATATGTGATTTGTGCCTCCATGAATGGGCTCACACCGGTATCAATACTTCCCACTACTTCAATGCACAAAGCTACTTCTAATGCTTCCCATGATTTGTAAAAGTCTTGTGTGACAATGTGCACCTAAAGGGTAGTAAGAGCCCCCTACAAACCATTGCACATGTTGTGTAGGATGTATTTCATACGAGAGTTTGGAAATGAGGGTTTTGAAATGTGCATCATAAGTGCATACACTCTCTGTGAGTTCTTGTTTGATCTCCTTGAGTGCTGAAACACTTTTTGCTCGAACTCTAGAATGTCGAATTCAAGTAAAAATGTCACTTTAAGTTGATCATAATCTACCACTACTTGTAGTGGGTCATTTTTTTGATACTAGGTATGGGTGCGAACAAGCAATGTTGTTGCAAACTAAGTTACTTTTATTCTAAATATGTTATTACCTTTTCTCACCATATAAGTTCACATTTGACATGCATGCTTTTCAACCCCATGATACTCTAGAAGTGTAGTAAATTTCCTAAAATATATTTGGCACAACTACTTGTTATGCATTGTTCCAACCCTACCATGTATGGGGTTAGTCATTTATAGGTGTGAAGTTCCCACTCCCACTTCCACTTGTAGGTGAGGATTAGTTCCCATGACCTGTTGTGTCGGTATGTTTCCTTGTGCACATGTTTTGATTGGTGTTGTTGTGTTTGTATTCATCATCTTGAATCATTGTGCTTTTGGTATATTGGTTTTCAACGGTTGTCTCTTTGGTGTTGGTTGCAATGATTGTATCATGTATGGTAAACTACTATCCAAATTTTCTTCTCCTTGGCTCGTTTAACTTCTTTGTCGCTATCACTTTCTATTAAAACATGTTTTATATTAGTTGACCTAATTGTGAGTAATGAGTAGATGCGAGAAGGTTGGATCATGATACCATCAATGTTATATTGTCCTTCCTCATCCTCTAGATCTCGTATATTCTCTTGACGTGCGCATATTCCTTCTTGGAGCTCCTTATCCTTGATTCTCTCTCCCTACCTTAACCAATGTTGTTGTTGTCATCACATGGAGTTCTTGGAGTTGAGTCACGTAGAATACTATCTCTCTTTCCAATGCCTTGTGCATCTTTGCTCTTCAAATCGCCTCCTCCTAAGAGTGCGCTCATCTAGAGAATCCATAACTTATTCTTGATATCTTCCTATCCTTCCTATGTCCTCTGTCCATGTCATGGAACGTTTAGCCTTCCATTGGGAAAGTTTCAATCCCATATCAATCATCATTTTATTAATCTCTAATGGTAGGTGTTGTAAGTACAATCCTCGTGGATCCCTAAAGAAGTTATATTGTGCTTCGTCCGCACAAGAAAATGTTGAGACTGAATATTCAAGATATAGCTCTGAAGTGTACCCTTCCACCAGTAGTCTACCATGTGTGTCAGGTCATGCGTCATATTGTGTTAGCTTCTTTTGTGCTCTAGAGGTCCAAGGATGCTTCCGACCCAAATTCTTATTTTTCCCAAACAATAAGCAACTAACCATGCATGTAGGTGTACTGAAGCTCACAAAAAAATGTTTCATATAGTGCATCATAGAGATTAGCCTCGACCCATTTTCTTGAGAGAAATCCTTACAACTTGGATGATGTTTTGTGAAAATGCCCTCAATAGTGTGTAGCTAGGCTTCGATGTTCTCTTGTGTTAAATGATGCATCTTTTATCCACTTCATCCTTACATTTTAATGAAGGTCCCAATAACAATAAACCAAAATGTTGGAATCTAGTAGTCTTCTTCCCTTATGCACACATCATTATTGTGTTAAATGGCTCAATGAAGTTTTCCCCACCGTCGCGTTGACATATCATGCTTAGATAAACTAAGGCATGCTCACCCAAAGCACGAGGAGTTTCTAGGTCCCATCATAGTTTAGCAAAAGTGAAGTGAATTGAGTTGTTAATTTAGCAATTAGACTTGTATTCCTAATGTATTAACAATATAACACAACCATGCATAGACCAAACATAATGCTCATATATCAATTGTTGTACGCATTTACATCGCCATATAGTAGCCCAAAATCGCCATCTAGTAGCCCAAAATCCAAGTATAATTCATTCACACCTTAATCCTCTAGCTCTCTATGCACATAACACATACACACACACATACATATACACACATACACACCTATCATATAAACTAGACCCTTCATGGGTATTTATACTAGTGGGAACTTGTCCTTCACTAGTCTTACAAGAGCTAATAATAGCCTTTGAGTTTACAACTCCAGTTAACTATTACATTTAGTCGGTAGCCAAAATTAGCCTTTCACCACCCTAAACCCACACTTTGCATGCATTGATCCTCCACATAAGAAGCCTATTGCTTATTCTTGGCCTTATCCAATCCCTCTGTTAGCTTCATGTAAATGTTGAGAACTAAAGTTTAAGTCCACTTTTGGACTCATGTTTATCCTTATCTTTTTTCTCTACATGTCCTTTACTTGATCTTATCTGTCTTTGCATGATCCTCTTTATGATTTCTCACACCTCCAATGTTCTTCTTATGAACATGCTTCCTTTCCATTTTCCTGTGGTTACCTATAGCATGCTCCCCTACTTACACCTGCACACACCTTTGTGAAATTCCCACACGCACCCAAAGAATAGTGAATCATGAATAAAGAATACTAAGTCCTTTAAGACTTAAAGAATAAAAATATGATAAATCATGGGCCCAATCCACATGTGCAACCAAATGCCTAGTAAGAGGACTAAATCTATGTGAATCAATATGTGCAACCAAAATCCTAACATAAGACCTAGGATGACTAGAGCTATGTGAATCAATGTGTCATACAATAAATTATTAGAAGACTTAGGAGGATTAGATCTATGTGGATCAATGTGTGAATACAAGGATCTATCCTTAGGTGTACTAGAAGTAGGGATAAAGGATGTGGGAGAATGAATAGACATGTTAGGAGAAAGAGCCTTAAAAGGCATACCTTGAATTGTAACAACATGTTGATTATGAATGAACTTGATACACTTTGGTGAATAACTTATTGGATAGCCTTAAGAGCACCTAACCAAGGGAGAGCAAGATGTAACATACCAAAGCTAAGAGAACTAGCAACCAAGAATGAAATTGGTGTGGTAATAAGACCAACAGTGACATGTAACATGATACAAAGATAACAAGGATCAAAATCATATGTAAGCTTCTGAGAAGAGATACCGAGAGATTGAAGCAATGACCAAGAACACACATTATATTTGTTGTGCAGATCAACCAATACACCATGTATATGTACTTGATGAATAGCCAATGCATCAGAAATAAATGTGTCATCTATATTAGAGTTGTTGAAAGTAATGCATGGTGTAGAAGATGACATGTAAGTAATAGTGCCAATCATAACATCTAAGGGATGATCATAAGAGGCGGCGGTGGCACCGCATGGTGAGAATTATGCACTCCAGTAGATGTATCACATGTATGCTTAGGCATTAGATCATTGAATATATTTAACTTAGAATTTTTATTTGTTGTCTTAGAAGATTCATTGGGCTCATCCCATTCAATGGAATTAGAGCTGATAAATGTCTTGAATAATGTGACAAAGCTTTATGCATAAGTCCATAGAATGACCAATACACCAGTGCTAATTTCAATAGAATTTTTGCATAAAAATCTTACTTTGAGGTTTTATTGTATCAACCTCATATGGTAGAGGGAGAGACACAAGATTTTACTCAAGTAATTGTTTTAAGAAAAGGTGAGAAGCACATGGTAAAGCTGTCATCGTGTGGGTTCTGCAACTGTAGCTTAGTAGGTTGAGTAATAACATGTTACTGTTATCCCAAATTCCCCCGAGAAAATTTGGTCAAGACAACCCCACACTCGGAGAAAATATGAAGGGAAAAATTTTCAGACCTACGAGCTCGCATTCGGGAACGAGGCGAAGGAAAAGTCAAAGTTTGAACCCGAGCCAAAGCCTAAACGGGAGGTAGAGGAAAAGGTGAAAATTTTCCTTTTGAAAAAATGGCACAAAGAAAAGATTGGAGCGCACCTCCCGACCAATAAAAAAGGGTGCCACGTGTCCCACATTATCAAAAGGGGACCCATTTTTAAAGTTGTTTTCCCACCCTCCTGTCTGGACCGATACAAACTTAGAAGGGGTGTATATTTCGACTCGGGGCTCAAAATATTACAAATATGATGCCATTGGGAAAGATCTTGGTCTCACCCATACCACGAGAAGTCTGAAACTTTAATTTTGAGGAGGTTAGGTGAAGAAAAATGGAGGAAATGTCTTTGGGCCTTTAATACAGGATCCATCTGTCTCAACAACCAGATCGGATTCGATTTGTTTCCATCGTTTCCTCTTCTTTCAAGGTGCCAAATCAAGGATCATGCAGTAAAGATGGATTTGGGGCATATTTTATCAGAAGCATTAATAGCAGTGGTTGAGCTTCGACCTGATTTTCCCACTTCTCTCTCTCTTTCTTCTCTCCGATCAAATCTATAAATACGGGGGCAGGATTCATTGTAAAGGTTGTTCATTCTTCTTCTCTGCCTCCCTCTTCTTTTCTTCCCCAGGGTCAAAAATGGAGTTTGAACCTCCTTTCACGGCTCTGTAATGGCATTCTCTTGCCTCTTGCCCACTAACGATGTACTGTGTGAACTTTTGGAGCAATAAATTATGTTTTGTGATGCATTTGTCCATCCTTTGCTTATTTTATTGTCTCTCCTCGCCTCTCGTCGTTGCAGGGTATATTGTGCATATTTTGATGTTTGTTGCAGGTCTTAGGAGCTATGTTTAATGGGTTTTGAAGTGGTGTTCTGTGTGAAATCTATCTCTGGTCTATGGTGCATCTTGTCCACCCTCTCCTCTGCTCACCTCTCTCCACTTTAGGTAGCTGAGATTGTGACCAGCACTTCCCTTTTCTTGGTGCTATCACCTCGTTAGTGTAGGATTTCCCTCTTTATGCACTTTCTCTCTCCTGTCTCCTTGGCATTGTTAGGATAGGTGTAGTTAGACGTCATTTCTACATTAGGAGTAGTTTAGCATTAGGATCAGGAAGAAGAAGCCAACTTTCTATAGAGGGCCATCTCAAGTCTGCAAGTCCCACAGCTTGAGAGATGGTCCCATGTAATGCAATCACACTAGATGATTCTGCCTTAGAAAAGTAGACCTGTAGAAATCATCTAGGGGTGCTTGTGATTTCGCACTAATAGTTTTGGTATGCTTGGTGGGACACTTTGGGGTTAGATATTTCATCTTCTCTTAGTGTCTCATGCAAAAAACAAAAAATCCAACACCATCGTGTGCCACTAACAGTTTTGGCACACCCGGTGGGACAAGTATGAAGCACCTTACCACTTCACTTCATAATGTTCGATGTGCTCTTGGTGAAGGTTTCAGCCTTTGGAGGCACTTTCAAGCACATCTGCAACTCCATCTGGTCAACAACCCATCCTCTGAGTTACGAGACCTTCTTCCCATCCATTTCCACCCATTATTTCTTCCATCTCTTTCATTCTTTTCCATTCCATGAAGTTGTGCAATCATGACTTCATTCCCTTCATGGAACTCACACTTATAGCAGCAAAACAATCCACCCCAATATGTTTTACAACTCCTTCAAATCAACATTTTGAGAAAAGGAAAAATCAATATGTCTACCCCTATGAGCAACAATGCCAAAATCAGTTTGGCTATGAGCTTTCCAAGAGCAGGGGTATGCAAACAACGAAGACAATCAAATACAAGATGCTGGTCTGCTGGAGAAGATCCAAAAAATGGAGGTTGGCATGGTTCATTCAAGGGGCATAGCACAAATGAAGGCATTTCAGATTGGTTTTAGGGCACCTTGTCCATGGGAAGGCCCTTTTCCAAGACATTACAACCCTCAAGAGAAGCTTGACTTCATGGTTGAAGTGTTGCCTCAGCTTACACAGTGGGCTAAGGAGATCGGGGCTTATGAGTTGGAGTCAGGACAACCTTATCAATGGGTAAGTCAATCACCAGCTCCCTGCCTTTCATTTTCTCTCCCTCAATATTTATCATTTTGACAGAGGCAAGAGTCAAGCCCCTCACTTGCTGCCCCAAGTGTTAATTTCATTTCTCCATCTTCTAGTCTTCCATCTCATTTCCTTTCCTCTTCCCTTTTCCCTTCTGAATCTGTGTCCCCCCACAAGAGCCAAAATAAATGCCTTCCCCTCCGCCACAAACAAGGAAACAACTAGTGGAGACCCCACCCACCACTCCTCTTGCCTTCCCAAGTCCATGTTGGGAAGAGACTCCAAAAACCAGCCAAGGAGAACATCAAACAGAGGAACCCAACAAAGAAGAAATGATAAAAATCAAGAGTTGGGCTGCTAAATTTGAGTTTTCAAAGGTTCCCTTGTTGGTTAATCCTATGGAGGAGGTTGAGGTCAAGCCGCAAGTGGTGGAAGCTCCAGTTACAACATAAGAAGGGGAAGAAGGAGCTACTCCTAATCCAAAAGAAGAGGTGTACATTCCTACTGTAGAGGAGGACCATATAGTTTCAGAGGCTCCAAGTGTGGAGTAGGCCACAGAAGAACCTTCAGTTCTTCCTCCCACTTCATCCCCTTCAAGCTCTGATGTTGAGGAAGAGTTTGAGATTTCAAACTTCATGTTTGAGGATGAAGGGAGCCATGGTGATCAAATTGCAGATCAGGAAAGCACCATGGAGGAGGTAGAGCACATGCAACAGAATAACAAGGACGCATAGATTGCCTGTCAGACTTGGAAGATTTCTTTAATGAAGAGGAGCCTGAGGAGATAACATCATTTTTTCCTCCATCTTCAACATCCTAAGCACATGAGCCTGCTGCCATGGAGGAGAACATTCAGGAACAACAACCTGCACTTCATAACAACCCTATGGAACCAAGATTGGAAGACATGACTCTCCCATGTTCATCACGGGAGAAGGAAGAAAAAGCGAGAATATGTCGTCATCTCTCTCACACCATCCACCCAAGAAGGTCCACAAGAAGACTCCATTTTTGGAGTTGAAATTTAGAGAAATGGGCACATCCAAAGGATCAAACCATGCCCAATCAGGTACTTGGCTTCATTGGAGCCAAAGGAGAAACAAAACTAGTCATGCCTACTTCAGGGCATGAGGATGAATACCAAAGCACCAAGGGTCATCATCAATACCTCCAGGAGTCGAATGTAAGTCAGCTTGAGGAGGTATTTTCCATTAATGCTGATACCTTGATGATTTGGGTGGAGGACCGGCTTATTGTTAGTTTTTCACTCATCCAACCAGCCATGTTCAGTGCCAAATCAGTTGCATGGCTGCCATTTTTGAGGAAGGGAAGCTATTTCTCCCTGCCAGTTACAGGTTTTGTTTGAGTTCCCTTTGCTCTTGGTTAGAGTAGAGTAGGTAGGTTTGTTTTCATCGAAGAAGTGCTTTTGCACACTCTGCATATCCCACTTGGGGTATGCATGATTTTTAGTTTGTACATAGTTTTTGGTGCCACTTTGTTTTCTCTTGCACAGTCCATTTCAGTTGGCTTTTGGTGAAGTTCAACTTCAAGTTTCAGCGGGTTTCCAAGTGATTCGGAGGTCGATTTTAAGAGTTAGATAAGATAATTGGTTATCGGGCTCGACTCCATGCCCAATGGATGCTCCAAGGCCATTGGTCTCTTCATCTAGTAGGCAGATGTCCACGTGAGTCGCCAAATTACTATCCCAAATTCCCCTGGAAAATTTGGTCAAGACAACCCCACACATAGAGAAAATATGAAGGGAAAATGTTTCGGACCTACGAGCTCGCATTCCAGAATGAGGTAAAGGAAAAAGTCAAAGTTTGAACCCGAGTCAAAGCCAAAGCGGGGAGGTAGAGGAAAAGGTGAAAATTTTCCTTTTGACAAAATGACACAAAGGAAAAGATTGGAGCGCACCTCCCCAACCAACAAAAGGTGCCATGTGTCCCACATTATCAAAAGAGGACCCATTTTTCAAGTTGTTTTCCCACCCTCTTGTACATACTCGATACAAACTTTGAAGGGGCGTGTCTTTCGACTTAGGGCTCGAAATATTGCAAATATGATTCCATTGGAAAGATCTCGGCCTCACCCATGCCATAGAGTCTGAAACTTTAATTTTGAGGAGGTTAGGTGAAGAAAAATGGAGGAAACGTCTTCGGGCCTTCAATGCAAGATCCATCTGTCTCAACAACTAGATCGGATTCGATTTGTTTCTATCGTTTCCTCTTCTTTCAAGGCGCCAAATCAAGGATCATGCAGTAAAAATGGATTTGGGGCATATTTTATCAGAAGCATTAATAGCGGTGGTTGAGCTTCGACCTACTTTTCTTGCTTCTCTCTCTCTCTCTTTCTTCTCTTTGATCAAATCTATAAATACGGGGGCAAGATTCATTGTAAAGGTTGTTCATTCTTCTTCTCTGCCTCCCCTCTTCTTTTCTTCCCCAGGGTCGAAAATGGAGTTTGAACCTCCTTTCACGGCTTTGTAATGACATTCTCTTGCCTCTTGCCCACTAACGATGTACTGTGTGAACTTTTGGAGCAATAAATTCTATTTTGTGATGCATCTGTCCATCCTTTGCTTATTTTATTGTCTCTCCTCACCTCTCGTCGTTGTAGGGTATACTGTGCATATTCTGATGTTTGTTGCAGGTCCTGGGAGCTATGTTTAATGGGTTTTGAAGTGGTGTTCTGTGTGAAATCTATCTCTGGTCTATGGTGCATCTTGTCCACCCTCTCCTCTGCTCACCTCTCTCCACTTCAGGCAGTTGAGATTGTGACTAACACTTCCCTTTTCTTGGTGCTATCACCTCATTAGTGTAGGATTTCCCTCTTTATGTACTTTCTCTCTCCTTGTCTCTTTGGCATTATTAGGATAGGTGTGGTTAGACGTCATTTCAACATTAGGAGTAGTTTAGCATTAGGATAAGGAAGAAGAAGTCAACTTTCTAAAGAGGGCCATCTCAAGTCCGCAAGTCCCACAACTTGAGAGATGGTTTCATGTAATGCAATCACACCAGATGATTCCACCTTAGAAAAGCAAACTGTAGAAATCATCTAGGGGTGCTTTGTGATTTCGCACTAACAATTACATTTGATGAAATTTCGTCTACTATTGCATTTGGTTATGTTGCTCCCACCAAAGTTCTTCCTACACAAAGGAAATCTAATCCCATCAACTAATGGATCAATGAAGACCAAGGGATTGTCCCAAAATTTGCAAACATATCTTCAACAAACCCTTTAGATAGATACATTGTGCATCCCGTCAAGATAAATATTTACGTTTAAAGTCCCTAGTGCATTTTCAATACCTCATATGACTACTCAACATCAAGCGCACAAAGTATTTTCACATCCATTGTTTACTTGTTACATCCCTAATCCACACTTCTCATGTTTACTACCCTTTCACCTAAGTTTCTTTTGGGCATATTTGCATATCACCCTTCCTTATTTTTTAAGAATAGGTTTCCTCATCATATATGCTCATAGGGAATTATATAAGGGTTATGCCTAATGTGTGTAACGTGTCCTCCCATGGTTATGTGAATATCACTAATAAGGCACAATCAAACACTTAGTCACATACATTCAATTCACTTATATACCAATCATGTATATATTCTATACCACATCACATATATTTCCTTAATCATCAAATCTCACTACATAACATACATCATCCAAAACCTATGTAACACATACATCACATCACATCACATCACATCAAGCATACACACATAAAATATACATCAATATCATCTACTTTCATATGGATATATTACAAATTTCTATATGCCATACTCATTTCAACACAAGTTATATTAGGAATCAATATTGGAAACACATCCCCTTGCATCTAAATACCAACATGAATATATGTACTTATGAGTATTTGTGCACTTTAGGTCTCACGCCATTCGATATCACACCTCTTATCACTCCTACTATTAAGTTTCGAGGATATTTTATGCTTATGATAGCTTTTGTCTTACATGTTATTACAACTAATGTTTCGGTTGCTCTTGATTGTCAACCTACACCATTGGCCTTTGGTAGATCTTGGTTACAACATACATCCGGTATGCTCAATGTACATAATACTAACATCACTTTTCCCTTGATCACAAGCATGGTTACCATTCACGATGAATCTTTCCCCGATCATCAACATAACATGACACATTGGACTCATGCTATGAAAAGGCAAGGTCCTCCTTACATTGATGAAGAATACAATATGGCACTACATCACTTGCATGAGATAGGATTTTTCGTTGATTACCATTTTCAAAATCTACTAACATGGATAATCTTGGAACCATTGGGTTTCATCCTACCATTGATGATATTCTCAATGAGATTTGGTATCCATTGTGCTTATCCCCTTTCTTGTACATATCTATGCACTAGAAAATAAAAAAGTACCGATATAATAAAAAAAAATTCAAAAATGAAAAAATCAAGACCTATGTCTCTAACATACATTGTTAGCACTTTACATTATACATTTTATCATTTTTTTTATAGATATCATTTTGCTTCTTTACACACATGTAGTAATGGGGTATATTGAGCATGATAAAGGATATACAAATTGATACATGATTACGGGAGCTATCATGGTTCCTTATATACGTTTTTGGGGCATCCCTCCACAATCCATGTGTTATTATTTCATTATAGTACCTTTTCACTTCCTTATCATGTTTAATTACATACATAGTGTATTTTCTATATTTTGAGCTAACAAGACTAACATGTTTCTTGTGTAGTGTTTGAAAATTGTTTTTTCAAAGCTTATATATATATTATATATATATATATATATATATATGTGTGTGTATATATATATATATATATATATATATATATATATATATATATATCTTATATATTATATATATATATATATATTTTTTATACATCTTCATCACATTATGACACTCTTGTACATGTTTGCTAGTGTGTGTGTGTTAGTTGTTTGCTGCTCTGATTGTGGCCTAAGAGCCTTGTTTGTCTTGTGACACTATGGGTGTCCCATGTTTGTGGCATCATTCCTAATTGTATGACATTGCTTAGTTGCGGGTTTACGGGCCTTGATTATTTTTGACATCGTGGGTGTCCCATGTTTGCAGTGTTAAGCCTTTTGTGTGACATTGTTTGCACTATTATCTTTGCACTTGTTTCTACTTACATATGCACTATTATTGTTGTTGCTTTACTAGTTCTCTTGTTGACATTGTTGCTACTATTATTCTTGTTTCTCTTGTTTTATGCCATAGTCTCCACCATGCACCCTTTTGTAAGAACATGTTATTCTTGGTGGCCACCACATTATCCCTTCGCGTGTTTTCTACGTAGATTATCGAGCATGGTTACACATCTATGCTTTTGATTCGTGCACTAAAACTCTTTATCACACGCATCTTAAAAGAGAGGGCATGCATTCAGGAATATTCTACACCTACAATAGACATAAAACAAATGCAGGCTCAAAAAAGGTAGGCACGGGGAAAAATTACTCGAAATAACATCACATAAATAAATTCAAAGAAACAAGCATAAGGTCAAAAACGTACAATACGATCAGGGACCGTACAAAAGCGTTCTGAACCATTTCTATGGTTTCGCCCCAAGGGCGATTATAATAACTTTCTTAAAAATTTCATATTTTCACCTACAAGAACATGTTTTTGGCATAGTTTCAGACTCAAATGACTTGGTTTAGATAACTTTCAAGGGGCATGATGTATTTCATTCCTTCTTCTCCACAACACTCAATTTTAATTTCAATTTTAGGGATAATGGAGGCACAAGTCTCCTTTTTCATCTACAATTTGTAATGAACTCACTACACCAAAACCTTGAGGTCTTTAGTGAATCCACACACTAGAATCATAACATCCCACCACGCTCTGCATCCCATACCTCGGGCTAGCTTTGTGCCCATATAGTGGGATCACACACAACCCTATATGAGCCATGGGAAAACACTACAATATAGGCGTAACCACCTATGCTTTGAGACTCGAACACAGGTGGTTTCTCGATACTAAATGTAAAGAACCATTACACCAAAACCTCGAGGCATTAGTGAATCTCCACACTAGGATCATAACATCCCAATGTAACGAACCGTTACAAAAAAACTGGAGTGAATCCACACACCAAGATCATAACATCCCACCACACTTTCGTAGAGCCCTACTTTGGGTTGGGTTCGTGCACCGTGATCTCATACATATGAGCCATGCTTCACGGATGTTTAGGCACCCCACGAGCCTCGGCTACACGTCATAACCAACCGAGTGGAATTGGAACACGAGTGGCTTCTCTCGATACCAAATGTAATGAACCATTACACCAAAACCTTGAGGCGTTAACGAATCTACACACTAGTATCATAAAAAAATTCAACATATTTCTTTTACTTTGGTTTCCACTTAATTGTGCAACACATGGGCAGAATATAGGGCAACTTATTCTCTTTTATAAGGTGTTTTTGTGAGTTGGGTTCTATATAAATGATATGATGGCATATCCTCTTCACAATTGGGGAATGATAACCCCCAATTCCTTGGAAAATTTCAGCAATCCTAATCTCCAAGCACAAGAAAAAAATGATAAATCCTTCCTTATGCAAAACAAACAGTTTCACCATGGAGCGTACCAACACCAACATATTGGTAACATGTAAAACAAACATAGAGTGAAGACAAAGTGTTTCAAAACACTCATGTATCTTTTATTTTATGCACATAATTTCATTTCATACTTAAATGGGGGTAAATGTAGACACTCAAATTTGGTAATTCTACTCTTTGACAATGTTGGTTTTGACATTGATCTCTAGCTCAAACAAGTGCAGTTTACCCATTCTCATTCGGTACATCTCTAGGTCTCTTGTCTAGCTTGCTTGGTCATACACTCATTTGTCGACAATTTTTTAGAATTGAATGCATGAAATCCATTTAGAAACTCTAGTTATCATCTTTCAAACCTCAGATTTCAAATTTCTCCTATAGGGTCAAAAATATAGAGTAGGGTCGATTTGTGCCATACGGTCCTGACCCTAGTGTGCAGATCCACCTTGCTCATTTTGATCACAAACTTTCAGTTGCACATTATTCTTTTGGTCATTTAATCTTCCTCATTTTTCCTTTGTAACTTAAATCACCTTTAGAATCATATATAAGCAAGTGAAAATCACCTCATTTAGAACCTAGCACTCTTATGGACTCCTATTACAAAATCTATCAAAAATGCATCCAAAGCTCCGTACACTTCACAAATGCCTCTACACATTCATCGGGAAGCACTATCTACAAGTATAAAGATTCCCACTAGGTCTATGTAATCTTTTCCCACATTTGCAAGCATCCAAAGTCACTCACCCAAGTAGAGATTGTAGAAATTAATCGATCTAATACAAAGAATCTATGAAATAGCTACGACATAATAATTGAAATCAACAACTCTATATTATTTTTTTATTATTATTACACTCCATTATATAGGAGATGTAAAATAACAATTCTTACAACAACATTTGTCTTCATATACAACCATACACCCATATGGTTTCAACCTCTCACCAATATAATAATAAAACAATACTAATTGTTTTATTATTCTAACTTACTTACCACATACTAACCACATTTTACATTTACTATTTACATTTACATAGTAAATGTACTTTCACTAATTTACCATAATAATAATTACACATGTAATTATTATTCACCCGTACATACAAATGGAGCACTAAGATATATTTCCTAACATTCCCCCCCTTAGTGCGAACATGGGGAAAACTTGCCTTATACTTGCACCTGCTCATGATCTGATGATTTTATAGGATGATCATAAACCTAATAGATGGTTTTTCACAGGGTTGACCATAAACCGAAAATGATGGTTTTGCAACTGGTTTACCACAAACCAAAAAGGTGATGGTTTTGCATAGGGTTTACCAACAACCAAAAATGGTGGTTTTACAAGTGGTGTACCACAAACCAAAAGGGTGATGGTTTTGCATAGGGTTTACCAACAACCGAAAATGGTGGTTTTACAACTGGTGTACCACAAACCAAAAATGAAGGTTTTCAAGTGGTTTACCTACAACCACATCATGATATGCCAAGTATTATTATTAGCCCTCATCACATCTCACTGCAGGGAATAACATAGGAAATTCTGCTGAAATCCATTTGCATATATATAGAAAATACCATAAATGTAGAAAACTAGAAATGGAACATTGAGATCATGTTCCCCCCTCAATGTGAAATTTCCTTTATTTTGCAAACCAAAATAGGAACACTGCAACCAAACACTCTGCTAGAAATACAAAGAAACAATAGGAACACACTTTGTATAAAAAAATCACCATAGCTGATATGGCCCCGTCGTTGGTGACTGACGAGAGGTCGCTGAATGACCTCCAACCTCCTGTGCCTCCTTCCTCCAAGAAATTCAATTAGTATAGAAATTCTTCATATTTATAGTCAATTTCATCTGTTATTTGTTCATCTCTAGCTTCCCATTCTACAATTTTGCTTATATCTGTAGGTGTTTTTTCTTTTCCATCTACTATCCTCCATAGGTTTTTATTCATTAACTGCATCTGAATTTTTACTCTCCATGTATGGAATTTCAGCTCATTAAATTTATCTAATGGTGTATCCATTTTTCTGAATCTAAATATCCAAAAAAAATTGAATGTAGATTTGAATTACCTTTGATTCTCTGATTTCTTCAAAAAACAACAATGATCAATGTGCTGTATAGTAAATTGCACTTTTCTCCCAAACTACGAACTAGGTTATGCTGAAATTTCTTCTGTAGCTTCTTGTATAATAGATCGTTCCACACACAAAATTTTGGAGAAACCCAGATCACGAAACAAAAGTTACAAGATCATCTTCGAGACAGATTTAACCTGCTCTGGTACCAAATGTAGAAATTAATCTGATCTAATACAAAGAATCTATGAAATAGCTACAAGACAATAATTGAAATCAACAACTCTATATTATTTTTTTATTATTATTACACTCCATTATATAGGAGATGTAAAATAACAATCCTTACAACAACATTTGTCTTCATATACAACCATACACCCATATGGTTTCAACCTCTCACCAATATAATAATAAAACAATACTAATTGTTTTATTATTCTAACTTACTAACTTACCACATACTAACCACATTTTACATTTACTATTTACATTTACATAGTAAATGTACTTTCACTAATTTACCATAATAATAATTACACATGTAATTATTATTCACCCGTACATACAAATGGAGCACTAAGATATATTTCCTATGAGAGATAAACTCAAGTCAAGCCTTTTCAAAGAAAGAATTCCAAATGGTTGCACTACAACTAGATATCACATGTTAGGTGGAGAATGATGTGCAGTTTGAGGCCTCTTTGGAGTAGTGCCAATGTTGGTGGTGCATGGGGTACCCACAACCCAACTAATGTTTGTTTTGTAAGACTCTATATCTATGGTTAGGGTTTGAAAGGTTGAGCAAAGCATTCGAGGTTCCCGCAGTGTGGTCGAGAGTGACCAACATGTTGGAAGCACAATCACCGAAAGGGGGAGGTGAATCGAGTGTACTTAAAAACTCTCTTTCAATTATATTTACTTTTACTTAACTTGCATGAACCATTCAATAAGCCATCATTATATAAACAATGTCAAACCATCAAAGAAACATAACAACCATCCACATGAGCATGAAACAATAGAGAACACACATGAACACATCATATATGTGGGAAACCATCAAGGGGAAGAAACCCACTGATCTTTGCATTAATAAAAAAATCAAGATTTAGTGAATCACCAAATCCACAAAGAACACCAACCCCTAATTTCAAAACACCAACTTCAGAAGGTTTTAACAAGCACCTAATTGCAAAGAATCTACAACTCCCAAGATTTAGTGAAGCACTAACTCCACAAGGAGCACCAACCCCTATGGTTTTAGAAACACAAATTGCAAGGAAAACCAACTCCTAAGTGACTCAACACCAAATCAGCCACTTCTAAATGTTTTTCACCTTCCCTTTGTTCTGATCAACTAATGATGACACTCTCTTAGCTCTTCTTCTCTTGATTACACCTCAAACTACCATGGTATGCTTACTCGCTCATCATTCTTCTTCACCTTCACATAGGCATGGATACAATTACCTTCATATGTTGACCACTTTCAGATTTTCAACATGATATCTCCTCCATGGTATTCAAGACCTATTACACCTCTCTCAAGCCCTTATAGCTCACTTTTAACTCAAGGCTTAAAAACCTTTATATATATACATGACTCTTCAACTTAAACAAATAGGTCGGTCAAACACCAATTAGGTTGGCCATACAAAGACCTTAAAACATCTGAAAAACATATAATGAGTACATCATAACCTTCATTTGATCTCGTAAGGACTCAATTTAGCTCATACTCCTTCATTAGGTCTCAAGAAGGCCTAATACATTAGGTATGTCCCTAGCACTACACCGTGAGCACACATGATATTTTTTATGCTTACAACTCTTTAAAAACATTTTCCATGACCTATATTAACCTCCTCCATGCTTGAATAGCTCTGTACCAACCATATATGCCATGAAAACACCTTGAGAACAAAACTGTCCTATTAGGCCTGCATACCAAGAAAAGTTTGTCTTCAAGAATGAAGCTTGTACCACCTTGAAACACTCAACCATGAAAATGAAACATGTAAAAAACTACTACATGACCTCAAAAACATCACCATATGCATTAGATACTTCAAATCAGGGCATAAGGGCTCAAGAACAACTCTGCTCCAAGCACACTAAAAACTATCAAATTGCCCCAAAAACCAGTCACGAGAAATTGACCTCATGGGCACACTTAAAGACTAAAACATGTCCAGAAATGATCATAGACATGTAGTATGGGTCTCCAACACCCTCAAACATCCATTTTTTCATCTTGGCCAATGCAAAACTTGATGCTACAAAAACATATTAAGAAACAAGCCTTTTACGTGGGGTCCACTCACAAATCGACAACTCAATGCCACCTGGAGATAGATGGGAGAGTCCACTACATTATCCAATAATCAAAATAGGTAAACCAACCCATTCTGAGATTTTTTGAGGAAGATCTCTCATATCAGATCCTTATTAGGGTTTTATAAGGGTTTATGACCTGTTTTGGTGTTAACGATTGTTCATAAAGATCTGGACCTCAATTCCAAAACTAATGTCAGGAAATCTTTGCTAGGACCCTTCTCTATCTTTCCCTAACAAATCAATTTCCCATGCAAAGGATTAACGTGCCAATGAGGATCGAAGGTGCTCCTCGAGCTAGGATTCCTCATTTTTGAGAACTTCGTAAGACCAAAAATGCTATATCTTGCAAAATCCTTCAAACTAACACTCCAAACTTCATCAACATACCTAAATCAACATCAATAACCTATATCCATACTCACCTTTGTGTAATTTCACTGAAAAATGATCAACCTACCTCATTAGGATATGCATAACTCAAGAATGGGTCTACGCATAGACCTTAAAACCACTTTTCACGATTTTCCCTTTAAGCCAAGACTGAAACTTTGCCAACACACCTGAAACAACTTGTCAAACCTCTGACACTACTCACATGCCCATAATTTCCTTTAAAATTGAACCTCATACCTCACTAGGTCATACTTTCTTCATCTTGCTCTCTACTCCTTGGTCTTCATGCCTCATTAGGCCTTGAAATTGACTTGCATACCTTTGTTCATGCATTCTAAACCCTATTCACAAGCTCAAATAGTGTCATTTAACCTCTCACACCTGTGCAATCATCTCACCGAGATACCATGCTCATACATTCTCATAGGGTTTCTTCATGCCATGATTAGGCTTCTTAAGCACTTGACACTTGAAATAATGACCTGAACTCAACCATGTTGACCTTTACAACCTTGATCACAACACAACACAACACAAAACTTACAAACCTACTTGTCATTATAACTTCATAGGAACATACCTTTGTATTTTGTCTTCACATTGTCTTCAAATTCTCTCTTTCTCATACATTTCCAATCAACCTTCACAAGTGATGCACTTCTCTTTTGACATCAAAGAAAACATTCAACAATCTCCACATAATCAATGACCTATGACATCAACCATGCATACCATCAATATTTGACATCAATGATAACATTCAACACAACAGAGAGCACAAAAAGATATTCGGACAAATGACAAACCCAAAATTTGTCGATACTACTTTTCACCCTTTTTAGATTTGACTAAGATTTACACATAACCAAAAAGGAATGAAATAGAAGCTACCTGGTGTTATTATGAATAATTAACTTCCAACATTAACCTTTAAATATCGAAACGTTGTATTAATACTTATAACAAGTGTATACTATATAATACAAGTTCATAAATACATGGGATTCAAAGGCACTTAGCTGATTATAAAAGATTCTAGGCAAGTCTAGGTGATTTGAATAATAGAACATAGAGATATGGAACCGAGAATGCCTCGAAACTAGAACTATGACCTAAAGATGATCTTGGGCAGGACTTTACAAAGTAGGGACAAAATGTCTATACGGTCTTGACCTATTTATACGATCTTGACCCCCTTCTCCGAACCGGGATCTGCTGAACTTTCTAGGTTTATCACTTGTTTGAATATCCTTTTCACTCTCTATTGGTCACTCTCACTCACACTACAAGAGCCTTTGAATGCTCTACTCAACCTTTAAAACCTTAATCATGGATAAAAAGTCTTGCAAAAAAATATTAGTTGAGTTTTGGCTACCCCCATGCACCATTGACGTTGGAACTACTCCAAATAGGCCTCAAACCACATGTCACTCTCCATCTAAGCATGTGATATCTAGTTGTAGTGCAATCAAATTTGGCATTATTTCTTTGACAAAGCTTGACTTGAGTTTCTCTCTTATAAATCTACTTGAGTGAGTGACTTTGGATGCTTGCAAATGTGGAACTAGCCCCTAAACCTAATGGGAAGCTTCACACTTGTAGATAGTTCTACCCTAATGAATGTATATAGGTATTTACGAAGTGTAGGGAACTTTGGATGCCTTTTTGCTAGATTTTGTAACAAGAGTCTATAAGAGTTTTAGGTTCTAAATGAGGCGAGTTTCACTTGCTTATATATGCTTTCGAAGGTGATTTAAGTTATAAAGGCTAATTGAGGAGGAGTAAACGACCCAAAGAATAATATGCAACTGAAATTTTAGGATCAAAGTGAGCAAGGAAAAACCGTACACTAGGGTCAGGACTGTATGGCACAAATTGACCCTACTATATGTTTTTTACCCTAGAGGAGAAATTTGAAGTATGAGGTTTGGAAGCTGACAAGTGGAGTTTCTAAATGGATTTCATGTATTCAATTCTTATAAACTATCGATAGATGAGTGTGTATGACGAAAGCAAGCTAGACAAGAGACCTATAGATGTACCAAATGAGAATGGGTAAAGTGCACTTATTTGAGAAGAGGGCAATTTCAAAACTAGCGATGTCAAAACCAACGGTGTCAAGAGTAGAATTACTAAATTTGAGTGTCTACATTTTCCCCCATTTTAGGTATGAAATGAAATTACATGCTTAAAGGAAAAGATGCGTGAGTGTGTAGACACACTTTGTCTTCACTCGATGCTTGTTTTGCAAGATCTTGTTGTGTTGGTGTTGGCACACTCCATGATGAAACCTATAACACAGAGTGTAGTCAATTTCCATGATAAAGAATTAAACTTTAACTCAAATGAAAATATGTAATTGTAAATGAAATCTGAAATTGTAGATAGTGAAACAAAGAGATGCAAAAAGTGGAAGGAATACACCTGTTTGTTTTATGGAGGGAAGAGTTTCTCGTTCTTTGCTTGTATGTGGAGATTTGGATTATGGCGTGATAGATCGATCGGCAAGGATGACTGCTCGAAGGCTCTAATCAATATCGAGCTCGCATGATTCGATCTATAGGTTGTGGAATACGCGGAAAATGACCCTATAGTTTCGTATCTTTCTCCTGATAGGGTCATAGGGTGGATGGTGAAAACAATTGACTCTATGGATGATTCTCTCGGCCTAGTCCAGAATTCTCTAGCTTCGTAGCCACTATATCTTGAAAGACATTTGTGATGATTCTCTGGTCGTCCTCTCTATGTTTAACCCTCTCAACTGAGAACTGATCAGTTGTAAATCTGTTGTTGTTCGGAATACTTGTATTCTGAGATTTTGGTCTATGTCAACTATTGCTGTGACGAGGTTTGGTTGAGGCACGATTGGCTCAAATATATATTCCCTGGGCTCCTGAGGTCCCGTGATTGTCATACGAAACAAAATGCAAATCTAACTGTAACGAAGCAAATTCTAACTACATGAAATAAATCTAACATATATAACTTTTTATTCTTCTAAGAAATCTTTTAACAATTTTAAGGAAAGCAAACTATTTTAAGCGTATCTAGAAATAATAATTAAATAACAATTTAAAACAGACAAGATAACCGAGTGTAGTTATTTGCCTGTGCGATTTGTAGAATTATTCTAAATAAATAAAATAGCTCGTCTAATCTATCTGCAAGATTCTCGATCCTACCTCAGAAGTGAGGAGTGAATCATAGTTTCTCAGAAACTATCAATCCTCACAGCTTCCCTGGCAATATCGAGAATAGAATTTACTGAAATGAAGCAATTTATCTACTCTATTTGATATGATTCTAACTAGAACTTTGAAAGTTAAACCTGGATTCCGCAGAACAGTGGCGAATCCGATAGTGTGTGTGATCTCGTCCCCTCAGTATGATCTCCTCGTTCTTTCGTGTTCACGTGGATCCAGAAAAGCGTGTAATGCTAGCACCGATAGGAGTAGAATTTGGGACAAGGACAGCTCAGAATGCAGACCGAAAATGCGAGTAGGAGAGGGATAGCGCAAGAGTACAGAGCTTGGCTTATGCGATTCCTAGCGGGATTTTACTACGAGTCATGCAACATGGAGCGACACTCGAACACCGTAACTATCCTATACGAAGAGCAAAACCTGCAACTTTAATGGCTTCCTAAGCTACTCTGTTCCAATGGATTGGATAAAATAAAGACACTGCTTGCACAAGCTGGATATGTGGCTTACCAACAACTGAATAAAGCTAACCAGGCATATAATGAACTGAACTAAGAACTCTAAGCAACAATGAAAATTAAATCTACAGCAAAGAGGAATTCAGAGGCAAGCTTTAGACTGGATTTGGATGAAATAACAACACTGCCTGCACAAGATGGGTATGTGGCTTACCAACAGCTGAGCAATTTAACAAAAGATGCAAGTGAATTCAAGCTATGGCTTCTAAACAAGCTAACTAGCTAAAACACTAAAATGAAGAAATGAAAGCAAAGCTCAAACTCCAAAATCCAGCCAAAATTCAGACTCCCTTAGCTTGTGCACAAACCATGCATTTATAGGAATTCAATCACCCAAAAATCAAAACCAAACTGAACTCCTAAACAATAAACAAAGGAAAAACACTATTCCAGGGGACCAAAAACATAAATGCATGCTCAAGTTGGCAAGGAAAAGCTGGTGAATCGTGATATTTCATGCGAGTCGCGTCAAAGAACGTTCTGGAAAATGCGCACAGGACCGCCGCTCTGAGCAGGGCGGCGGTTATAGGACAGACCCCGCAGCCACTGTAGGGCGGCGTTTCACATCAAGATCAAAAAGGCCAAGGAAAGAAGAAAAAGGGGGAAAACAAAGGGCGCGGGGGCTAAGCGGGGCATGTGGGATGTTAACGCATACTCCGAGGGCTTTTCCGGATCCCGAACACCTTGCGAGGAGACCTGTATCATCATTGGGGTACTTATTATGTTTGTTCAAAGCATAAGATACCTTACAATTTTGGGTACGTACATATTGCCCCCTCGGAGAAGCGTTTTAGCCATGAAGAGGCATAAAACGGTGGGTCCGAGTATGGCAGTCCCGAAATGGGGAGTTAGAAGCTATACCTTACTCGTCCGTGTGTTGAAACGACGCCATCCGAAATTCCCGCTATCTGCAAAATGAAAAGAGAACTCAAGTGCAGATAGATACAAAACTTGGAAAATAAACGCTAAATTAATAGGGAATGAGAACGTACCATTCGTGCGGGGATAGGAACTTACCTCCATCAGCGCTCCAAACCTGCGAAAAAGTCTTTTAAAATGAAATAGGGTGCTATATATATGAAAGTGGGCCCATTTTCCTATTCATTTGCGCGCGTTTGATTTGATTGATTTTGAGCTCTGGGACCCACGGTGACGGTTTCGTGCGTGAGTAGAGTCAAAACATCCACAGTGAGATCATGATCATGCCTCCACGTGCGGAACACCACCCTGCTAGATCACAGGTTGGTTTTCTTCAATTTTGCGTTTTTCCCCCTTTAAATTTGAAATGTTAAATTTGTCGTAATGGGGGGGTTATTTTTGAAAATGTTAGGTTCAAAAGGTCCACCTAGGGGGGGCGCCTACTGGGTAGGCTCCATTTTTAGTTTAAATGGTCTTTTTTTACTCATTTTGGGCTTTTTGGGGTTAGCAACCCGCGCGGGTTTTCGGACCGCGACCGCCGCCCGGCCACAGCGGCGCGGCGGTTGACCGCCGCCCTGTTCGGGCGCGGTTACACGACCGCCGGCCTTAAGGCGGCGGTTCTAAAACCGGCGCCTCCTACTCGGGCGGCGGTTCGACTGAATGCAAAAGAACTTGATTTTTGAGATTGCACTTGTATTTTCCTGCATTTCTATACGTTTTTATGACCTTCTTGGTATTGCTCAGATACTAACTTGCTCTGTTTTGTGTGTTTTTGGGTGTATGCAGGCGAGGGAGGAATACATCAGATGGAGCCGAGAGAGAGAGTGTGACTGGCTGTCAGGGGTATTGGATGCCCTCTCACCAGACGAGGAGGACACACTACAGAGGGCCGGTATACTGCGCATATCGCGCGTTCCACATGTCACACCATCTAGTCACATCCTTTGTGACTTATTTTCATATTGGGACGTAGATCGGAACACCTTCCGACTGCCAGGGGTCCGCGGTGAGTGGACTATCACGCTGGAGGATGTCTACCGTATTTTGGGGGTCCCGATCATCGGGAGGAGACTCACATTAGAGACAAGGCTCACGGGCACAGATTGCACAGTGGGCAGGTTACATGGGAGATGCAGCTATCTCCATGGGGTCGAAGAAGGGAGTGAGAGTTCGATCCATCCCTTCTTTGCCTATCCCCATATTTCGACAGGCCATCATGGGGATCCTTGCCTCGAGATTGATTGGGGACAAGGGAGGGGACACTTTGTTATACTGCTGGGCCCCCATCATTGCACAGATAGAGGGGCATGGCCGGATATACGCCTGGGGTGCAGACATTCTGGGGACCACCTACCACGATTTATATAGGGTGGTCCGTTTGCAGGGACAGTCATTGAGCCACCCGACTCTAGTCATGAGTTGGGTGTATGAGCATTTTATTCCTTATGGCAGAGGCGTAGAGGTGGCAGATCCAGGGGCTGTGAGGGCAGCCAGATGGTCAGATATGTCGGTGCTTAGAGCACCTCACCAGCCAGTTGCCTCCCTTACCACAACAGATATGGAGGTGACACCGTACCGGCTTATGGCCGGCATATGGGGCGAGGAGACCCTTACATTGATCTCCTGCTCCACCACAGGGCAGCTCATCGACCGCGTGGGACGGGTAGAGGTACATCCTTTTGGGAGAGTTCCTCAGCAGTTTGGCCTTCCATATGCGGGCATGCTTCCCCCAGTGGCACCAGCTTACAGATCAGTTCGCGAGGCCAGAGGGGGGCCTAGAGGCCGTGGTTGGATAGTGATCACTCCTGGCATTCCCATTGCAGCCAGGAGGATAGTTCGGGCCAGAGGGAGAGCCGGTGCGCCTCGGGCACCTTTGCTTGGTTCTTGTGGGTCTCGCTCATAACAAAGTGATGACCCTATAGACATTGACTCCGATTCTGAGGAGCTTACAGAGGGAGGGTCGGAGGAGCAGACTGATGATAGCGATCCCGAGTGGCATGACACTCAGGATATTATGCAGGCGGAGAGGGCCGAGGAGAGCGCAGAGAGGGACACTCTAGTCTCAGAGGAGCCACTCTCTCAGGGCCATGGTGGAGAGGATGAGTCAGTTGTGGGGCGACATGTTGCCCCTGCTACAGGAGCAGCCCCTCAGTCGGCAGCGGCATCCGCGGCGGGTGCTGGCCCCAGCGATCCATCTTGGAGGCCCGGTGATCCGAGTAAGTTATCCTTTCCTCCTTTCAATGTTTGTTTAATTTAGGATTTGTTTTAATTGCTATCTCTCCTTGTGTTTTTATCTTGTATCTTTCAGCCTCTTGCTTGGTTTCTAATTCGTTTTTCTCCTTTGTTTGCAGAGACTGTCGACGAGTGGCGGGATCTGATCCACAGGGTATGCACTGATTCCCTGATGATCCCCATGGATAAGACCCGTGTGGAGCTATCTGTAGATGCCGGGGAGCCCTCAGCAGGTGGCAGGCACACCGACGTCTTCGCTCCCATTTGGCACGTGGCCAGGATGGTGTCGACTCTCCGTACAGAGTTGGCAGGCTATAGGACGGCTGAGCGTCTTATGAGGAGCCATTCTCGTGGTGAGACCGCGGCTGCTCCTCGGGACCCAGAGCCCTCCGTTCATTCAGAGCGCCAGCGTAGCCGGAGCCCTAGGCGAGGGCGCGCACCTTCGGAGGGGTCGCGTAGGGGTTGAGAGACCACTTGGCTCCTATGTATTTTGTATTATAGATTTTTTTGTATATCACGGGCTCTTTGAGCGTTTTGACCATGCCTAGTGCATGATGGCATTGTATATAAACATTGATTATTTATATATATGCATTCGTTTTTGGATCAAAAGCTTGTCACTCATGCTTTCCCTTTCTGTTTCCAGTTTCCTCATGTATACTACGATGTATGTTTTATATGCTTTCTAGAATGTATGCAATGGAAAACAGATGATGCAAATGTTTGCTTTCTTTTTGTGTTTCATGATGCTGATACATGATATTGTAGATATATTGTGATCTTGAATCTTAGCTTCTGTGAGCAATTTGGATACCTCATGTTTGTTTTGGCAAAGTGATGAAAATAACCAAGATGATGATGAGCAGTTAACTTGCCCCACTCCTAACTCCACGCAACTAGTAAGATGCGAGGGCTTATCACCAAGAGCCAAGAAGGGCGCAAGTTATGAAATATGGTGAAATGACAGTGATGAAAGACAGACAAAGCTTTGGCGGAACCAAATTGGAAGCTACAAGCTTACTCTACCTGAATGACTTCATAGTTTTGGATGCAACTTGCTTTGCGGTTTATCTAGACTTAGACCCGTAGATGGCCACATAGTAGACAAAATCTGGGTTTTTAGGATTTTTAACTCTTTTGGAATTTTGAACATCTGATTCATTCGTTTTTGACTCAAAGTTTGAATAGTTTGTTTATGACCTTTTAACGTTTGCTTTGTCAAGAGGACCCCCTACACTTTGCCCCATGCTACCAGTAAGAAGCGTGGGTTTATCACCGTGGGCAAGGCATAGGTGAGTAAGGGCATTTCCATCCTTTCCCAACCCTACGTCACTAGTAAGAGACGCAAGCTCGTCACCGAAGGTTGGTGGGGCAAGGAAATGTGTAAAAATAAAATTTTCTGTTTAATCACTTTTTGACTTGCTTATTTGAGTAAAATGTCAGTATATGCTTATTTCCAAAGAGATGTATATATGGGATAGATGTGACACCATGAAGCTTCTAGAACAGACCTTAGGCAAGACACCTATCCTAAGAAGAAATCAAAGCGAGAACAAACTTGCAGATCTTGGTATGGTTACCGTTAGGGCTTTGTCATGTTTGATTTATTTGATAAAAGATTCCAAGATGATTTGATGATACATGAAGATGGAGAGGTATGATTAAAGAACATTATGCCAGAAACATCACGAGTTTGTAATGAATTGCTTTGAGAATAGATTTCTTGATCACAACTTATGTAAGAACAAGTGGACAAAATGATCTAAATCTATATGAAGATGCAATGTAGATAGTTATATAGGTAGCGTTAGCTGCCTATGCGTAGAAACGTTTGAGGTGCAGGGAATTGACTGTTTCGCCAAACTCCTCACCTTCTAACGTACATAAGAGGTATGCACCATTTCCGTAGTCCTTCATGACTCGGTATGGGCCCAACCATTTGGGCCGGAATTTCCTTCCTTCGCCGGTCTTCTTGTCGATCCGGCTGTCTAGTCTTAGAACTAGATCACCTTCGTATATATCGCGTTCATAGACCTTCTTGTTGTACTGCCGGCACATTTGGTCGAAGATAAGCCCTATGCCGCATTGCTCAAAGATCTAACCTAGTTTCATCTAGGCTTTCTAGTTGGGAAAGACGTGCTTCTCTCGTAAGTGTCTTCATCCGAATCCTTGCGGTGAAATGCGGAGATCGGGTATTTCGACCTCAAGCGGGAGAACTGCTTCTGCCCCAAATACTAGTGAGAAAGGAGTTGCTCCCGTTGGTGTTCTTATTGAGGTTCGGTGGGCCCACAAGGCCGGATATAACTTCAAATGCCAATCTCGCTTGTTTTCTTTCACCGTTTTAAGGAGAATGGCTTTCAGTGTTTTGTTTGTCGCTTCAGCCTGTCCGTTGGCTTGGGGATAATACAAGGAAGCCATATGATGGCTTATCTTAAATCTACTGCATAGTTCGCGAACTTCTTCATTTTTAAAAGAAGTTCCATTATCAGAGATAATGATTTGCGGGATACCGTACCTACAAATGATTTGGTTCAAAATGAACTTGGCAATCACAGAACCAGGTACAGTAGTAAGAGGCATGGCCTCCACCCATTTGGTAAAATATTCAGTGGCCGTGATTATAAAATTATGGCCATCTGTGGATGAGGGAGAGAATTTCCCTATTAAGTCTAGACCCCATGTAGAAAAGGGCCATGGAGTAGCGATTGGTTGCAGAGCTTGTGCTGGCATGTGGATCTCGTGGGAGAATTCTTGGCACTTATGACACCTGCGTGCAAACTCTATCGCGTCATGTTCTAGAGTGGGCCAGAAATAGCCCATTCATGTATTTTTTGAGCGGTGGCATGGCCACCGAAGTGGCCTCCACATATACCGCTGGGGATTCATGGAGAATCCTCTTGGACTCTTCTGTGTCAACACACCTTAAGAGCATTCCATCGAATGCTTTTCGATAGAGCACCTGCTCTATAATGACGTATTTAGCTATGATTATGCGTAACCGCCTTCTTTGTTGCGGTGTAACTGCCTCCGGGTACGTATGGTCCATGATATAATTAACGATATCAGTGTACCAAGGACACTCAGAGATAGCGGGTCGTGTTTCGATGTAGTATACGCATTCATCTGGAAAGTCTAAATCTACTAAATCGCCTCCGTCTAATGGGTTGTCAGCTAACCAATCCACGATGATTTGTCCTTTAACCGACTTCTGATTTACAAATGTTAATTCGAACTCTCCCATTAAGGTTATAAAACATCCAGCCTTTTTAGATAAGGACCCTTGTGTGAGAAAAGTTCGTAAATGGTCCATTTTTACCATGACCTTCATTTCTTGATTCAACATATAATGTCTTAGGCGTTTAGTAGCAAAGACTATGGCAAGGCATTCTCGTTCTGCCTGTGTATAGCGTGTTTCATAGTCGAGCAGCGTTCAGCTAATGAAATAAATCGCACGTTCTCTCTTGTTATCGTCTTCTTGGGCCAACATACAGGCCAACGAGACATTGGTAGCTCGCGAATATAGGATTAACGGGTGATCTAGCTTAGGTGGCATTAGCGTAGGTGGTGATAACAGAAAACGCTTAACTGCATCAAAAGCTTCATTGCAATCTTCAGTCCAATCAATGCTATAATCCTTCTTGAGTAAATTGTTGATTGGATGAACGGTGAAGCTTAGGTCCGGGATGAATCTCCGGATTGCACCCAGCTTTCCGAGAAATGATCTGATTCCAGATTCACTCGAAGGTGGGACCATTTCGAGGACAACCTGAATTTTGGTTGGATCAACATCAATCCCTCGTGACGATATGATGTAACCTAGGAGCTTTCCTCCTGTTACACCAAAGACGCATTTCTCTGGATTTAGCGTGACTCCGTATTCTATTAGACATGAAAGAATGACGCGGAGTACTTCGGGATGGTCACAGCGCTTCTTGGCTTTAGCCAATAAGTCATCTACGTAAGATTCCACGATTTTATGAATTAGATCGTGAAATATGTATGTCATGGCCCGCCGGATTTGTAGCACTGTAGCGCGTTCTGAGACCGAATGGCATAACAGCGTAGCAATAGGTTCCCCAAGGAGTTATAAACGTGGTTTTAGCTTGATCTTGCTCAGATATTCTGATTTGATTGTATCCCGAGAATCCATCCATGAGAGACAAAAGTTCAAAACCAGCCGTTGCATCAACGATAACGTCTATGGATGGTAATGGGAAATCGTCCTTAGGACACGCTTTGTTGATATCTCGAAAATCTATGCAGATGCGTATCTTTCCATTCTTCTTGAGAACGGGAACGATGTTAGATACCCATTGGGAGTAGTCAACTGGCTTGATGAATCCTACCTGAAGGAGTTTTATTACCTCCTCTTTTACCATGAGAGCTACTTTGGGCTTCATGGGTCTTGATTTTTGTTTAATTGGCTTTGCATCTGATCTAGTGACGAGGTTGTGCACCGCAATGTGGGGTGCGACTCCTGTCATCTCCTTGTAATTAAATGCAAACGCCTTTTGATGTTCTTTGAGAATCTGAGTATGTATTTCCACCTCTTCTGGGGTTAACGAAGAGCCTAGTTTCAATATTCTTGGTTCATCTTCTGTCCCGATGTTGACATCGATTGTTTCTTCGATCAAAGAGGCGTTACCCTCTTCGAACTCAGGTGGTGCTGGAGGTAAATCTAAATCATCCCCATTTTCTACTGCGTATATGCTAGGTTCCATTTGTGAGGGAAGATCCGTTACGGGATTTCCGAAGTAGGAAGACGAATGTGGAATCAAGGATAAATCTAGCATGTGATAGGAGAGATGTAGTGCCGCATAGGCATTTAAGTAATCCAAAGTAGCAGCATCACTATCAACATGGTCTAGGACGGTAGATTCACTTTCGCTTGAAAGAGGATTTGTCATTGTTTTTATCAATGGTTCATCACGAATGGATACCGTGAACTGGGTATCTTCTAACTCATTGCTCGGAGTAAAACGTGATGCTGAGGTTGCTATTGAATCGGCGAGAAGATTTTTCTCTCGCGGGATTGCTTCAATGGATATGAAGTTGAACGCCTTGCTTAAATCTAACACAACGTTTTTGTAGAGTTGTAAATGTTCGGCTTTAGTTTCATATACTTCAGAAACTTGGTTTGTCACTAATTGCGAGTCTCCCAGGACTCTGATGTTATCAATACCAATTATTTTGGCTAAGGTAAGGCCAAGAAGGAGGGCTTCGTACTCAATGCCCTTATTTGTGCATTCAAAGTTTAATTTAAAAGCGAATGGGAGGACTTTCTCCTCGGGCGAAGTAAGAATTATACCTGCCCCCGCTCCATAACGACATTTAGCTCCATCGAAATGGAGAGTCCAATACTTAGCCGGGAGTACAGATGTTGGGGCATCTGCTGCGTTTGCGCAATCTACTTCTACCATACAGAGGTCCTCTGCTGGAAAGGAACCAACACCTAGGGAAAATCCTATGCCTACTGAATCAAATGGTAAGAACATTGGTGAATCTTGTTCTATCAACTCAACTATTTTCGCAATAGTCCCTAATGATACTGTTTCTTTAGTTTTATCTTTAGGGGTTGGAATTGTTTTGGCTATCTTTGGTAGTTTCAAGATCCGGCGTAGGTACCAACTTTTCCTCCGGTTTTGGGTCGAGTGGTTTTATTAAGTTGGTTTGTTGGCGCTTCAAATTCTGAGTGCACCCTAGTCTTTTCTTTAAATCAGCTAGGTGCAAATCGAAAGGTTTTGGATCGCCTTTGGCTACAAATACCTTTCCTAGATGCAAGAATCTTACTTCTTGAAATAAAGTAGAAGGGATTGCCTTCATGCGGTGTATCCATGGTCGGCCGAGGATCATATTATAGTTAGTTTCCCGATCTATAATATAAAACTCAGTCAAAATGGTTTTGGGCCCTAAGGTGACCGGCAGTATAATAGTTCCTATCGAAGTGGCTTTAAGGCTATCATAGCCTCTCAATGTATTTCGAGTAGTGGAACAGTTTGTTTCCCCATATCCAAGTTTTTGGAGGAAAGAGAAAGGGACTATGTTAACTGCGGCCCCATCGTCAACCATTGCCCGTTTTACATAGTTATTATAAACCCATACTTGCAAGTGTAAGGCTGGATCACCTCGGCGTGCGATCTCAGCATCTGTGGGCATTTTACTTATTTCGAATATGAATTCGACATCCTTGTCCGGCTGCCCCGGAGGGTGGATATCAAAATCTACATGATTTACTTGTGTTTCAGGAGGTGGAGTGATGTTAATTAGATGACCTAGACCTAGTGCTTCTAAAAGAGCAGCTCTGTGAGGGGGAGAGTTCTTTAGTAAGTCCAAAAATGAAATGTGTGAGAAGGTCTTTGTTAGGTCACTAATTAAATCATAGGCACCGATGGGTTTTTCAACTATTTGCTGACTCTTATCTGTCTCTGGCAGATGACTTGGGCTCGGTTGAGAGAAATACTCTCGTGTTCTTGTTATAGCTTCGATAGGTAGTTCAGCGTCTAATTCTACCAAACTGACTATCTTGGGTCTCGGTTGAGCTCCTAACTGTGGCGCAACTGATGGATTTAATGAAGTCGAGGCTTCATGATCATTGTTTCCCATCATTGCACTTTTGTTTGCTCCGGTTGGATTCAGCCTATTGCCATCATGATTTGGGAGCGGATCGTTAAAGATCTTGAGGGGAGCATTCTGAGGAGAAACTGCCCCTGCGAGCGTATTTGGTGATGATGAGACGGGATCTGCCAAAAACAAGTCTGTGAAGAACTGTCTTTGTTCTTCTGGCAAGCGTTGCATAAATTTATTGTAGTCACGGCACGTTCTAGTATCGTGACCCCGAATTTTATGGAAACCACAATAAGAATTGGGGTTGTAATTCCCATTTTGTTGGTTTGGTGTGTATTGTGGCCTAAAATTTCGATCAAACTATTGCCTATTAGGATTAAAGTTTTGGAATTGTTGTTTCTGGTTTTGACTTTGGTTTTGGTAACCAAATGAGTTTTGGCTTGGCCCTTGTATGGGATTTCACCATTGTTGTTGTTGTTGTTGTGGATGGTTAAAATCCACTGTATTGATCGTCGGGGTAAAGTTGTTGTTTCGTTGGTTGTTTGTTTGTGACGGAGCATTAACAACATTCACCCTCTTGGGCTGGTCGGTTACCCCATCTGTTGTTACCCCACGATTTTTGTTAAGGATTTTGGGTCCTTGATTGACATTTGTGATAGTTGTAGTGTTTTGAGTGGAGGTGATTAACCTCCCGTTTGTTCCATATGTCTTACGACCACTATCTATCGCTGCTTGGTCTATTCGAAGAGCACTCTCAAGTACTTCATCGTAAGTTCTTAGTGGGAACTTCTGGACTTCTTCCTTCACCTCCTTGCTGAGAGAATGAAGGAATAAATCGCATAGTTCCATCTGATCCATGTTTGGAGCACTTGCTGAAGAATAAAGAACCGTACGCCACCTCTGGATGAAATGGGCGACAGATTCGTTGTGTTCTTGTTTGATGTGCAAGAATTCCCTGATTCCTGTTCTCAATAGTTTGTTCATGTCAAAGGCCTTGATGAACTCTGACACGAGTTGTTTAAATGAATGGATGGAGGCTTCAGGTATCCTGTAATACCAGTCGAGAGCAATACCTTCCAAGGTTTTAGGGAATATTTTAGCAACAACCCCATCCCAAGGGAGTAATTCTCGTATGGCTGTAGCGTAAGCTTTGATATGTGCATTTGGATCTCCCTCACCCTTGAACTTGGGTAAATCAGGAAGAGGTCTTGGAAGCATGACGCTTCGTATGGTGAAATCTAAGGGTTCCTTTAGATATTCTGAATAAGTCCCTATCGCATAGCTTTCGACCATTGATGGTGGTTGCTGAGGGAGTAACGGTGGGATAGGTTGTTGATACGGTGCAACGTATGCGTTGACAGGGGCATAAGAAGGTCCCTGCGTTTGAGCAAACATGCCGGGAGAGGAGAACATATCTCCTTGTGGTGATTTAGAGTACATGTTTAAGTACGACGGGGTATTGTCAAGGAATGGATTGTTTGACACTAGACCGGGAGGAATAGTGTTAGAGATGGTGGGCCTTGTTGGCGTTTGTTGTGGATAGTGAGGCGGCATGCCTAATGTGCCTACTCCTGTGAGGAGATCTACTTGGCCAGAGTGGTATGGAGGATTGGAACTTCCTGTTTGCATGAACGGAGAATTTTGACTTGCTTGAGCAAGTTCTAACCCTCTCACTCTTTCTACTAACGTTGAAATGACTTCATTTGGTGAAGTCACGGTGCTTTGCCTGAGCGGCGTTTGTTGTATACCCTGGTGTTGTATAGGCATGTGATAGCCTGTCATGAACTGATTGCTATCTTGCCAAGTTTCTCCGAGAGTATTTCCTATATGCAGTGGCATAGAGGTATTTTCTTGAAAAGAGATCTCGGGTTGTATTTGTAAACCTCCTATAGGTGGGTACATACCCCGAGAATGTTGTTCACTCCTAGGATAACGTATTGACTGTCCATCATCTAAGACCAGGTATGGATCTGATTGCCTACTAATTTGTGGTCTAAGTAGCATTTGAGGAGACGAACCAGATTCTCCGGTAAACGTCATATTATTCGAACCTGAAGGCTCTGTTTGTTGCGTTCGAGAGGGTTGATCTAACTCCTCAGTTTGAAAAGACGAACTATATCTGATTCTTGGGGTTTGTGTTGACAACTGATTAGTTGAATAGTTGTCGCCCCATACTGAGAGCGAGGGTGATGATTGCCTATTCTGTTGGGCGTAGTATGCCTCAAGACCCAAGAGGGGTCTGCCATATGCATCGAATCCCAACATATTCGGGGGGTATATGAATACCCGCAGAATAATGGGAAGGAGTGAAGGTGATTTGTGAAAGGAAACGTGATATTATGACTCCGAAAGAGAAAGTAGGAAGTTTACGTCAGCTTCACTAATTTCGTTTGTTTCACGTCAGGTTCACCAATTTTGTACGCCGGAAAAGCGACAGGCGAGCGTGAGAATCTACAAGTAACTCTTCCGTGTACCCGACCTCTCGAGGTCATGCCGAGACAAACAAGTGGGGGTAGAATATGCGTTGGATTCGAGACAAACTAGTTAGGCGAATCTAATGTCTTCGACACGCACTAGTGGTATTTACGAATCTAAGGCAAAGAAGGCCCTTCTAACTTGAACTGGCGTGATAGATCGATCGGCAAGGATGACTGCTCGAAGGCTCCAATCAATATTGAGCTCTGGCGTGATTCGATCTATAGGTTTTGGAATACGCGGAAAATGACCCGGTATAGTTTCGTATCTTTCTCCTGGATAGGGTCATAGGGTGGATGGTGAAAACAATTGACTCTATGGATGATTCTCTAGCCTAGTCCAGAATTCTCTAGCTTCGTTAGCCACTATATCTTGAAAGACATTTGTGATGATTCTCTGTCGTCCTCTATGTTTAACCCTCTCAACCGAGAATTGATCGCCTGTAAATCATTGTTGTTCGGAATACTTGTATTCGAGATTTTGGTCTATGTCAACTATTCATTGTGATGAGGTTTGGTTGAGGCACGATTGGCTCAAATATCTATTCCCTGGCTCCCGAGGTCCCGTGATTATCATACGAAACAAAATGCAAATCTAATCATGTAACGAAGCAAATTCTAACTACATGAAATAAATCTAACATATATAACTTTTTATTCTTCTAAGAAATCTTTTAACAATTTTAAGGAAAGCAAACTATTTTAAGCGTATCTAGAAATAATAATTAAATAACAATTTAAAACAGACAAGATAACCGAGTGTAGTTATTTGCACCGTGCGATTTGTAGAATTATTCTAAATAAATAAAATAGCTCGTCTAATCTATCTGCAAGATTCTCAATCCTACCTCAGAAGTGAGGAGTGAATCATAGTTTCTCAGAAACTATCAATCCTCATAGCTTCCCTGGCAATATTGAGAATAGAATTTACTGAAATGAAGCAATTTATCTACTCTATTTGATATGATTCTAACTAGAACTTTGAAAGTTAAACCTGGATTCCGCAGAACAGTGGCGAATCTGATAGTGTGTGTGATCTCGTCCCTCGGTATGATCTCCTCGTTCTTTCGTGTTCACATGGATCCAGAAAAGCGTGTAATGCTAGCACCGATAGGAGTAGAATTTGGGACAAGGGCAACTCAGAATGCAGACCGAAAATGCGAGTAGGAGAGGGATAGCGCAAGAGTACAGAGCTTGGCTTATGCGATTCCTAAGCGGGATTTACTACGACTCATGCAACATGGAGCGACCGAACCTCGTAACTATCCTATACGAAGAGCAAAACCTGCAACTTTAATGGCCTCCTAAGCTACTCTGTTCCAATGGATTGGATAAAATAAAGACACTGCTTGCACAAGCTGGATATGTGGCTTACCAACAACTGAATAAAGCTAACCAGGCATATAATGAACTGAACTAAGAACTCTAAGCAACAATGAAAATTAAATCTACAGCAAAGAGGAATTGAGAGGCAAGCTTTAGACTAGATTTGGATGAAATAACAACGACCGCTGCACAAGATGGGTATGTGGCTTACCAACAGCTGAGCAATTTAACAAAAGATGCAAGTGAATTCAAGCTATGGCTTCTAAACAAGCTAACTAGCTAAAACACTAAAATGAGGAAATGAAAGCAAAGCTCAAACTCCAAAATCCAGCCAAAATTCAGACCCTTTAGCTTGTGCACAAACCATGCATTTATAGGAATTCAATCACCCAAAAATCAAAACCAAACTGAACTCCTAAACAATAAACAAAGGAAAAACACTATTCCAGGGGACCAAAAACATAAATGCATGCTCAAGTCGGCAAGGAAAAGCTGGTGAATCGTGATATTTCATGCGAGTCGCGTCAAAGAACGTTCTGGAAAATGCGCACAGGACCGCCGCTCGCCGAAAGGCGGGCGGCGTTCTGAGACCGCCGCCACTCGTAGGGCGGCGGTTTCACATCAAGATCAAAAAGGCCAAGGAAAGAAGAAAAAAGGGGGAAAACAAATGGTGCGGGGCTAAGTGGGGCATGTGGGATGTTAACGCATACTCCGAGGGCTTTTCTGGATCCCGAACACCTTACGAGGAGACCTGTATCATCATTGGGGTACTTATTACGCTGCTTCATGATGCACAAGATGCCTTACAATTTTGGGTACGTACAGAACCCCAAAGCGATTAATAATATGTGTGAGTAAGAAGTGACAAATGTCATCACCTATGGTAGTTTCCAAAGGTATTGCTTCAACCCACTTAGTGAAATATTTTGTAGCAATGATGATAAATTTACGTCCTGGTGTGGATTCGGGGTTGACCTTATTGATAAAATCCAATCCCCATATAAAAAAAAGCCACGAGGAAACAATGGGTCAGTGTATGAGACATGACATGATTAAGGTTGCTATGTCTTTGACATTGATCACATTGTTTAGCGTATTTGTGACAATATTGTTCCATGGTTGGCCAATAATATCTTTGTCGTAACAATTTTTGAGACATGACTTTATCACTAAAGTGACCACCATACTCAATATCATATAAATATGACAAAGCTATTTGCGCCTCATCAACTCCTAAACAATGTAATAGATGACCATCAAATGCATGTTTCAATGAAGAGCTCAGCCGATGAGGGTATAACGAAGGGCTTCACATCACAATTGGCGACCTTCATGAGGTGGAGCATTTTCAGGTAATTTTTGTTGGTATAGATAATTGTAAATGTTAGTAAACTACTTAGTGTTGTCAACACCGCATATAGTAGTGAAGACATAAAGAGTTTCATAATATTGGTATCAATAGATGTTGTACGCAACTACCAAATAATGAAAGTTGTCAATCATCAATGATATCTAAGGGTATTAATGAGGCAACACTAGCCATTACATCAACATGTCGATTATCCATTGCTTTCGAAGGTGATTTAAGTTACAAAGGATGACTAAGGAGGATTAAATGACCCAAAGAATAATATGCAACTAAAATTTTAGGATCAAAGTGAGCAAGGTAAAAACCGTACACTAGGGTTAGGATTGTATAACACAAACTGACTCTACTATACGTTTTTTACCCTAGAGGAGAAATCTGAAGTATAAACTTTGGAACTTGACAAGTGGAATTTCTATATGGATTTAATGCATTCAATTCTAAAAAATTGTCGACAAATGGGTGTGTATGACCAAGCAAGCTAGACAAGAGACCTAGAGATGTATCGATGAGAATGGGTAAAATGCACTTGTTTGAGCAAGAGAGCAATGCCAAAACTAGTAGTGTCAAAGACCAAAATTACCAAATTTCAATGTCTACAATGAGATGTCATGTAGAATGCTTTAATCAAAATAATATAAATGCCTCTAATAGTCATCATATAGAAGGAACAATAGGTGGCCATAATGTAGAACTAACTTAGATATAGAGTTCATGATATAGATCATGGTACATGGAAGATAACAAACATATCCAACATATAATCACACAATCTCACACATAGATTCATGCACAATGTGATGCAAATAGTACATAAATAGGCCATGTGATCTCAAACATGGGACATGAAAGTGTCACATACACAAAATAGGTCAATGGTCATACAAAGGCCATGAATAAGGGACATTGAAGTGTCACACACATAATATGTCAAAGGCCACACACACACAAGATAAGTAATGAGTAATCTAATGTGTAAACAAGTAATTGACAATAACCAAAAGGCGTGAAGAATAAGATATACTAATACTATCCGATCTGCATGTGTTAGTCCCAAAAGTCATGATAAATAACATATATCACCATATAATATATGAACATAACCAAGAGACATGAAGTAGAAATTGTGAAATAGAACAATAACTCCTCATAGTGTAGAAGATGTCTCGATTTAACAAAATGACTGTAGGTGAAGGGAGAGTCTAACATCGATGATCATTTAGAGTCTCATGTATCTTGCATCATGATCACATACCTTATGAAACACATGTGTGTATAGAATATAGAATATGCCATATATCAAACCACGTGACAAACAACATATGTAAAGTAGAAACTAGTAAATCAAAGCATTCTCAAGTTTGTATTTTTCATTTTGGGAATATTTGAATGTTTTTTTATTTTTTTATATTTTTGAAATTTTTAGTTTATAATGGAATTGAAAGTGTGTTATCTCGATGAGAAATTCAAATGGAGGAGGAGGGTCGGAACCCGCTTGAGTAACCAAATATGCTAAATGTATGTGTGTGATGGCCTTAAGTAGGATCATGTGTCATATTAGAAGGATACCAAGATTTAGGATAATGCATAAAATTAACCATTGGATGAGGTTTGTGCCTCAATTGAGTACCACATATATAAGAGGATTGTGTCACTTTAAGCTTAAGCAAGATGGCATATTGCTTTGCATTGAATGCTCTAGGAGAATCTAGTGAATTAGATTTGTCTGGCCTTGATTATGGCTTATGTTAAAGGGATAGTAGTGTAAGAGTTCTAATCACCATATTAGGAGAATTTTGAGTAGATGGAACGAGTACAAGTGGCTTGACCATTTCGTAGAAGGATTAAAATCAATAGGACCAATTATAAGTGGCAAAGGAGACTCATAAAGGATGACTTGAACCTTGAAAACTTCATTATAAAAGATATACATGACATAATTATGCATTGTAGAAGCAATAATGCGAGCTTATGAAGCTACGGTGCCCTAGTAATATGTTGTATGTCATAATACTTTATATATCATTTTGATTTGAAATATGTGTGTCGTTTTATTTGTATGAGATTATTATAGCTTAATATTGTAATTTGAATTATTTATTCACATTCGGTGTGAGGCGTGTTTATCTTATCTTGTTTGAGTTTTAAATATATTCAAATAACGAGTTTAGGTAGTAATGTCACATAATCGATATAAATATGTTTGATATTTGGTTGTAAAATTGTAGGAGATGGCTCCTACAGAGGCTTACTCACAACATTTATCATAGGTGTTCTCTTGTCTATCTTAGGTTTTGCAACCTTTGGCACCCATTTAGAATTTATCAACCGATTAGGATTGATAAAATACAATTTCATTGAAGAAAATCCTTGCCATATTACATCACTTGGAGATCGATGGACCATTCGTTCCCACGAGGAATGTCATGGGTTTTATCAACCATTGTAGAATGATGTGTCGTGGAAGGAGAAATATGTCTAGAAGATCAAACATTGAATGCAATAATCTAATTAACCCAAAATAAACTAGGGTGGATTCTCATTCAAAATTTATATTGGGGTTAGAAGTAGGAGATATATTTAGATTAATTAATTCAATACTAACACATAAATCAAAATATACCTATTTAGTAATTTGTTAGATTAATCGAAATAATTGCTAAATGAAACAAGAAATAAGAGAGACGCACTTAGTTATTTTGGTACTCAAGAAGTTGATCCGGTTGTTGAAGAATGATGAAAAGATTGGAAATGATCTAGAAATGCTTCATTTCTTATCTTGGAAGTGCAGGATGAGTAGGGACAAAACCATTACTTAGGTACAAAATTATTTGGCAATTGTATAGTTATTCGGAGGTTCCATATAGGAATATGCTAGCACTCTGTAAATTTTTGTGCTTATGAAATTGACAAGAATATGCTTCTCTATGAAATCTTAGGTCTCGTTTATGTGTGAAACCCCAATAATAACCTAAAATGACCTCAAATCCTAACCATGGGTAAAACCCCTACAAAATGTTAGTGTTTGGGTTAAAGTGAAATCTGTACACCACCTACATTGACAATATTATGAAGAGTCTTCAAGATAGACATAGTTCTCCACTTATATATGTGATATCTATATGGATGCAATTATCTTTGACAACTTGTTCACTTGATTTTTTGTAGTGGCTTTCTTGTTTTTACTTGAATTGGCTTTGATGGTCTTTGGCTTGAGAAGATTGACTCTAAAACCTAGTTTGGAGTTCTTTAGACCTATATAGGTGTTGTTTCTAACTCGTATTGTTGCTTTAGGGAATTTTAAGATAGATTTGAGTGCCTTTGAATAATTTGAACTTGAGAGTGCTAGGTAATTTCCAAATAATCGCTAGGTGAGTAAATGAGTGCATCTAACTTTCTTATATACGCTTTTGTAGGTATAATTGCACATTAAGTATGACATATAGGAAAAATATCAACCCATTGAATATATCAAATTGAGAAAAAAAAAGCTGTCGGGTTGCTTGGAATGAAAATACAAATTTTAGACCGAACAATTTATTGGTTTGGTCCTTGTTTGACATTTTGTTTGGGCAAGGAGTAAAGTGCTATAAACTTTTGGGCATGACAAATAAGATTAATAGGATATCGCGACTAATGAAAGCATTTATGTACAATAATGAGATAAAGTCTTACAATGGGGCTAAGTATAGGCTAGGGTATATCAATTGAGCTTGGAATGTGCGCATGAGTCATGATTTAGGGATTAAGCCAATATTGACATTATCAAGTGATTAATTACCAAATTTAGGTCTCTCTTTGTCCTTGAATAAATCTAAATTTTGTTGTAAGGTGTAGCGATCATTGTCATTATGTCTATTAATGCCATGGTAATTACAAAAAGGTCATCCTTACACCTTCTCAAACCTATGAGGAGGAGGTTGATGATTCATGGTAAATTAATTAAATGTTTATCCAATAATACATGTAATATGTCATGTTGTTGATCACGACTCTTTTCAAACCTAAGTGGTTCTCAATGGTACATCCTAGGTGGATCTTTTGTAATCTTAAGATGTGTGTTGACAAGTTTCTATGATGTATAACCTTTACTTGGTTAGCATTATGAAATGAAAATTACTTGTGCTTTGTAGGAAATTGCTCATTTGGAACATACTTAGCATCTTTTGTGGGTTGATATAATTTCTCTTAAGGAGAAGCAAGCTCCTTTTCCAAAGCAACAACTTCAATACATTGTTATGATCCCGGTATGCGATTCACTAATGCCTTGAGGTTTTGGTGTAATTCGTTACATTTGGTATCAAAGCTACGCCGATATTATAGTGTTCGCCGAGACTCGTATAGGGTTGGATGCGATCCCGCTATACGCACTAAATCTAGCACGGGGTCCGAGCTACGGAGCATGGTGGCATTTTATGATCCCGGTATGCGGTTCACTAATGCCTTGGGGTTTTAGTGTAAAGGTTTGTTGCATAAAATTAAATAAAAATATAGGAAAAACCATTTTATGGTTGTCGCCATGTTGTTGCCACCAACAAACAACCTCGTCATATGCCAAGAATCATTGTCCTCCATTCCAATCAAAATATAGATAACGTCCATAGATGAAGGACATGGGTGCCATTTCTTCCTAGGTCATGCGAATAAGGAACATGGTCTCATTTGTGTTCGGTGGTTTGGTTTCAACTCGGAACCTATTAGATTTTTCCCATTTTATATTTCGACCCTTTAGGCGCCCGTGCATTCACATGAAAAATGCAAGCGAGATGGAAATGATAATGTGAAGCCCCTATTACGATATTATTTTGGTAGGAACAATCGAGCCTTGAATGGGTGTGGGACATGCATGCATTTAATTCCCACCTTTTTATTTCCAACTTTCCATTCATGTCTTCGTCTTATCTAAAAAATTAAATGTCATCCAATTGAAAGCCTTTTAGGTTGGGACACTCTAAGTCATGGAATAGGTGTGAGACATGCATGTATTTAATTCCCACCTTTTTATTTTTAACTCTCCATCTGTGTCTTCGTGTTATCTAACAAATTAAACTCCGTCCAATTGATAACATTGATGCTAAAAAAATAAAATAAAAAGATAACAAAGCCCATTTTATGATTGTTGTTGTGCTCCCACCACTCGGAACGGTTCGCTTCCTTGTCAATCAAAGTATAGATAGTGCCCATGGATGAAGGACACAGGGGTCATTTTTTCCCGTGCCGCGAACAAGGAACACATTTCATGTGTAGTTGGGTTTCTAACCTAGAACATATTGAATTTTCCCCATTTTTTATTTTGACCCCTTTAAGCGCAGATTGCACTCACGTGAAAATGAGAGTGAGTTGCAGACAATAATGTGGAGTACAAATAGTAGATATTATTTTGGTAGGAACAATCTAGGTCGTGGAATAGATGTGGGGATGCACGTATTTAATTCGCACCTTTTTATTTCATACTTCCATTTATGTCTTCATCTTATCTAACAAATTAAATGTCATCCAATAGAATGCCTTAATGTCGTAAAAATATAAAATATAAAAATAGTAAAGCCCATTTGCCGTTAGTGGTCGCTTGATGGGCGACGTCATCAAGACTGTTGATGAGGAAAACCTTATTTGTTACCCCGGTAGCTAGAGAGACTACTTGATCACAAATGTGCATGAAATAGCTACCTTATGATTCTAGGCCTATTACACATATACATGTTTCTATAATGTCTCGTGAGATGTGCAAGCGAATTCCCCTTACATTTATGTGTGTTCTAACTACCCATAAAACACAAGGGTTGAAATTACAAACTATTAACATTGGCAATATTGATGGACCACACCTTGTTTTCTAAGATATCTCTAAAATATGTTGCCTCGATGCCTTGCACACTGCACCCCCTTTCTCCTTCTAGCAATAGACAAAAATGGCTCGTGGTTAAGGAAAGAAGAGTCTTGCATTGGTTCCCTACAATGTTTTCCCGCCCTTGGACTTATCCTCCCTCAAACCCCTTCTTCATTACTTGTCTCCCTCTCCCTCTATTTCGACTCTCCATTTCCACTTCTTTAATGCATCCCTTCCAACATTTCTATTGTACATTTCACGTGCTATTGCTAAGTATTAATTTCAAAAGTAGCATTTTATTGTTAGAAACTAAATTGCAATTCATTTTTATTATTACAATTTATTTTATATAAATTAACGAAATGACATGCAAATGTATTTATATTTCTAATATACATTTACAAGTAATATTAACTTCCAAATATAACATTTCATTTTTTAGGTAAAAATTGTTATACATAAATTTATATTTATTTATTTCCAAAAAGAAATTAAAATATCTTTTAAGACTCGCATATTTCAAAAATTCTATTAATTTTTTTAAAAAGAAATTTTCCTCTTAAATCATAACTGTTTCTTATTTTAATCATTAAAAAAGTTGGCGGATATATTAGAAGTTTTTTTGTGCCTACAAAATAGAATAATATTTTATAACTAAAATATAGAGCACAAAAAAGTGAAGTCGTCTTATCCATATAGACTAGAATAATAAAATTGATAAACACTCTCTTCAGTGACAGAAATTGAAAGGATGTAAGAAAGTGTCGTCATCGTCATTGATAATAAACTGTCCTTGTTCTATAAATAATCAAGCAAGCAATACAGAGGCAGTTCCAAAAAGATTCACAAGGGAAGCAGCCAGAGAATCACCACCACCATTGTGCTATCCAATATATTATTATTTTTGCTTTGGATTTGTTTTTCTTTTGTAGTCAATTATACAAGAAAGCATACAACAACAGAATAAATGCCTTCAAACCTAGCAATAACATCATGTTGTCAAAGAATAGTGACAAATATACGAAAATCGACAATCATTTTAGAAAATATATGAAAATCGAAAATCAGTTCGTCTAGAGAGACCATTGCATTGAAGTAACACGGTGGCCCGCTCCCACAAAAGTTTGTATGATAACTCATAGGCTTGACATTGCATAGTCCATGGCATCCAAAAGAAAATCTGAGAGCAGAAAAGAAATGTTAAAGAAAGACTCACCCTCACCTTTTGAGACAGCAATTTCATTAGTCACAGAAGTTAGAAAACAAAACTTCAGTGAAACAAAGAAAAAAACACTCCCAAAAACAATGAATTCTTTTCTGATATCCTCCATCATGATTGAGCTAGCTAATGCATGGTATAAAATTTTGTTAGTTCATAAGAGTATCTTCTCCACAATGTTAAACTTGATGTTTCAAGTGCTAATTGACATGATTCAAGTAAATTGCATTGAAAATTTGGGCATATGTTTCTTTCTGCTAGAAAGAAACAAGACCCCCAAGCAAACAGTTTTAACTACGTCAATTGTCTGCATGATTAATGAAAAATAAGCAATGAATCTTGCAAACAAGAAGAAAGAACTTGAACTTGAACTCAAATTTTCTCACGTGATTGGAATAATTAAGACAATCCATAATGCATAATTTTTGTTGCCAATATTCCCTTCAATCCTCTGTACAATAAGTTCATAAACTTCACAGTTATGCACATATTTATATCACCAAAACTATCATGCTGGATAGTTCTTGAACTCTGCTTTTGCTTTGGAAAAGCAAGGTTATGTAGACAAATGCATCGTAATCTGACTGATTTGAAAGATCTTATATGGCACATTTTCACATATATTTTGGGAGGCTCAACTAGCATTTCTTGTACGAGTGGTGGTGGATTAGCAATATTTGGTTTTCTTTTGAAAACCTGTTGAAACCTTTATGCGGTACATATATATATATATATATATATATATATATGGTAAATGTATAGAAATCACCTAATTTAACCAATTGGCTTCTGGATTCCTCGTGACCTAAAAACAATCTATGTTGTTGATTTGATTTTTCAATGCCGGTAAGTACTCCTTGTCAATGTCAATCGGTAGGTTCTGTCAAAGCTCAGGTATGTGAAGATACTTGAATTCGTTACCAAGTCAATCAATATAATTATCATGTAACTACCCTAGAGTATATAGATAATCATCATAGCTACACATAGAAGATTGATGGTAAGGAAGATATGGGTAAGAGTTGCAAAAAGCATATATCCTTTTTCTACTTGTAGTTTCTTGTCATAATATAATATACGATGAACCTTGATTTAGCACCCACTATAATATGAATGGGTGAAAATGTTGCCCTGGTTGGATTGTTACTGTTCAATGGCCTACTTTGGACGAACCAGACCAATATAATTGTATGTCCCCTCGTCAAATAATATGTAAGGGTGAGAATGTTGCCCTAGTTGGACTGTTAGTGTTCAATGGCCTACTTTGGACAAACCGGACCAATACAAATGTATGTCCCCTTGTCGAAGGACACCCCAACCAGAACAGATATCATGTGTCAAATGAAATCATCAGGCAACTCGTACAAGCATCTCATATGGGCCACATATTAGATGGGACACAATCTCTGATGCCCACTTCTCAGCATCCAACATATTTGCATCTCTTCTTATATATGTAGATGTTTCACCTAGTGAGAACTCACCAACTTGGCATTCAAAGAGTTCGACTAAGAAAGACATTTAGTGATGAGTGGATGCTAAAAGGTAGTTGAAAGGTTGAAGAACCTCTAAACTCATCCTTATTCATTATTTGTCATTTAGGGCTGCAAGAAGTGATGAAAGCAATAACAAGGAAAGTGGGGAAGCACATACGATGGTGCACATGGCCACCAATACACCAATCATTAACAATGTGGTCATCAAAGATAATCATCATAGATACACACAAAAGATTGATGATAAGATATGGATGAGCGTTGTAAAGCATATGTCCTCTTTTGTACTTGTAGTTTCTTGTCATCATATAGTATGCGTTGAAACTTGAAACTAGATTTACCACCCACTATAATATGGATCGGTGAGAATGTTGCCCTAGATGGACCGTTTGTGTTTAATGGCCTACTTTGTACAAATGGGACCAATCCAAATGCATGTCCCCTCAATGAAGAACACCCCAACTGGATCGGACGTATCGTGTCAAACAAACACATCAAACGGCTCGCATAAGTGTCTCATATGGGTCACATTAGGTGGGACACAATCTCCAATGCCCATTTATTAGGATTAAACATATTTCCATCTCTTCTTATATGTGTAGGTGTTTCACCCAATGGAAACTCGCCAACTTGGCATTCAAAGAGTTTGAATCGAGACAAACATTTGGCGGTGACTAATTGCTAAAAGGTAGTTGAGAGGTCAAGAACCTCTAAACTCATCCCTATTCATTATTCAACATTTAGGGTTACAAGAAGCACCGATAAGCAACAATGGGGAAAGTGGGTAAGTATGCAGACAAATGGTGCAGAAGGCCACCAATACACCAATCATTGACAATGTGGTCATTAGAGATTCCAGAGTGACTAGGAGAGCGTGTTGAGGATGACTAGGGCTCCAAAGAAGAAGATAAATAAGAAGAGTAAGTAGGAAAAGTGAAAGACGTGCAATAGTATATGTAGCGGTATCTTGCCAAAAAAGCCCTTATGCTACATTGGTGGCAAAAGAATACATTTGTTGATGGAGAAGCTAATCAATATACCATGTGGTGGCAAACCTATTTTCATTGAGAATAGTGACTCACACAAGGACATATTCATGAAGATGTTCAAAGTCTTCAATTTGGCTACGAGAGGGTATACTTTTGTAGTGTTGAGACAACATCAAATATCTTATGAACCAAAGAACTTTGAGAGGGCTCTCGGTCTTCCAAGAAAGGAGGAGACAGAAAGGGCTTAAATTTCGAAGAATGTGAAGGATCAATGACTTGTGTCGACAAGATATTCTAGAGGAAGTTTGTGTACCTACAATGTAGGGAAATAAGGCTTGAAAATCAATCACATGAAGCATGTAGAGATACAACGCCTCCAAGGCCTAGTCAACTAGTGGTCGAGTCAAGGAACAAGGACTAAGCCTACCCTATGTGCAAGGGTTGATGAAGGGTGAAATATTTAGCTAGGTCATTTTCTTGTCGAACAAGTCAAAAGGATTCCTTGGTGTGATGTTCTTAAGGCTTCTATATGTTGTTGCAAGCATGAGCATTTTTCTATTACATGGCGCATGCAAAGGGCATTAAAGACATTAGAGACGGGCATACATTACCCAAATTAGTTGAAACATCCCAACCAGCCCACGTTGGATCAATGGGATTAATTGGAGATTGATGTTCCACCTCCTCAAGAGTTCAAGCAAGAAACCCAAAAAAATGTTGAGGAAGATGGTGACCAAGCTTTCCCACAAACACATCCTAATGCAAAGTTGAAGCCGAAGGTGGCAATTACTTCCAATTCAGACAATTAACCATGAGAAGATACTTAGCAAGAGCAAGAATCAGGCAAATGAGAGGAGGATAGTGGTGGAGGTGATTACCGAAGTTGTCAGTACGTATTTGCTCAAACGACTTGGGAGCCTTAGTTTTCTAGAGGGGTCTTTACCATGGTATCCAGTTGTTCATCAATTACCTTGATGATCATATTGAGATATATTTTGAGTCCTTTCGCATGGATGTTGACCACATTGGTTCTCCATTACTACATTGAGATTGAGCATTCTATTATGAGTCCAGAGGGAAAGGTTAGGGAAAAGCATGAGTTTATTGATGTTGATGATGAGGACAGTGCCAAAGGATAGAACTGAGATAAAGTTGTTTGAACATAGGGAGTGGTTGTCTCGAGCACACAAGGATCGTAGGGGTTGCATGCATCAATGATTATGCCAAGAGCTAGGGATATCCCTATGGAGCATAGATATATTGTGCTTGCTCCCGATATTTTTCAAGGTTAAGAAGAGGAAGCCTAGCAGATGTGTGCCTACATGTTGTTGCATTCCAAATAAAAGGATGCAAGGGAATTCAAACATGGCACAATGAAAAGTAAGATCGAAACATGTGTGGAAAAAATATCATATATGGATGTGGGACACAAAAGGGGGAGAGTGTAATGTCCCTTTCGAGCTCAAAACTGAAATAAACAGGTATTGCACAAACCCCAATAGATAACAAACTGAAAATGTATGACAGAAAGTACAACAAACTGATTTATATATAACACCAATCAGATTTTTGCGATTTCATCCCAAAATACTCAAACACAAATATACCCAGATGTTCCAAAGCTTTAGAAATATTTTTAGAACACTTAATAACAAGGAAATGTTCATCCAAGCCACCAACTAATTTTATTTAATTAAATTAATGACAGCAGAGAGTACACTCACAGATTTGGCCAGAAATAATGATTCCAAGGCCCAAATACAATTCCGAGAAGTACAATCAGCCTCCAAAAATATGAGGAATCCAAATATGGAAGGAAAGTGAGTTTTCGTGCCCTAGAAACCAATGAACTTCTCCCAAGGAGGGGTCGCTACCCTAGGAGAGGGTCTGAAATTGGCCAAACGGCCATCCAAGGTAAGGCACTTCCACCCATTGGACTGAAAATTTGTCCAAATGTGCTAATCCAACACGGACTCTTGTGGCTGTTCCACACTCAAAAATATGCAAATGTGATCAGCCCTAGCTGAAAATGACTGAAAAGAGAGAGTGCACCAAAGAAATCTGAATGTAGTTCAATGTAATCTCTAAATGAGACCACCTTATGCAGATTTGGAGGGTTTTCGTTCTCCATGGATGAAGAGGAAGCAAAATTGCTCCAACTCTCAAATTAGAAATTATCAAATGGCCAAAATATATCCTTGAACCCCCACACCTACATTTATACCTCTTCCTCTTTACTTTGCAAGTGAGTTATTTTCCAAGTGGGGTGCTCCATGTGGGATTAATAAAGTAATCGTAATGTCCCCTTTCTCGGGACATTTCTAATATATTGGTTCATCTCTTTTATTTGCATTGTAACCCCTTGGCATGCCTAGCGCTACAAGTGGGAGTCTCTAGATAGTTTAAAATGTGCACATAGGTTAGTTACTTTTATTTATTTAATTAAAAATAATAAAGTGCACATAGTCTTAGTTTATTAAATATTTTATTATAATGAGAGTTTATGTTTTCCCTCCAAAAAGGGAAAGGTCGGTCATTGGATATTGCACCCCTTAACTCTATAAAAGGAGGTCGCATTTCCTTTAGTGGGTTATGTTGATTGAACTTTTGAATTTACTCCATGCTTGGAGAAATGGGATGTATGCCCTAGCTCTTGCATTGTGCTCTCTCATTGTAATCGGTTGTAACTTATCCATCTCGTGCTTCATTCACTTCATTCTTTTACCCTGAGCAATCCTATCCTGGAGAACCAACAATCTTCTTCCTCACAAACTGACCTGGATGACCCATCAAATCTCATCATCATGAGACAAAACTTATACCACTGGAAAGCCCTCTGAATCCTCTTTCCAGAACATATTGGAACTCCTTCCAATTCCAAGTGGAAGGCCTTCAACTAAGACTATCTTTGCAAACTGTCTGAAACTACCCCAAAACTACCCTTTGACTAGTCTTCACAAATAGGGCACACTTTGCCATTTAGAAACATCACCATGACTTGAAACCACCATGAACATCAAGAACAACTCACATACTAAAAACAATGTCCATTTATTTTGCAACTCCTTTGGACAACCTTGTCCCAAACTGAACTTCTTCAAAAACATGCCTGTTTGAGTGGGGTCCACTCATCACCACATACACTACCATACCTTTACTGGAAACTTGAAGGAGTCCTCTACATCATCCAATCATCATACTTTCACTAGCAATCCATTTTGGGCACTTAGGAGCAATATCTCTCCTACCGCTTTTGAGCTAGGGTTTCAAACACACAAAAAGTTGTTTACCTTCTTAACATTCGTTCATAAAAATATGACGATGAAATGACCTCATTCTTTTTGTGAAACCTTCTAGACTCAATGTAGAAACATCCCTGAAATCCAAAAGGTCCCATGCAAAGCACATAAATCATGGTGAGCATCAGAAGGTGCAATTCGAGCTAGAAAACACCCTTTCTTGGACCTTGTTTCACACAAAACATCATAACTTGCAAAATCCTCTTCAGAATGACTCCAAATTTCGCTCACACCTCTAGGAAACCTCTGTGCATCATCTCCAATCATCAACATAGCTCAAATAGCTCTCCATTTTCTCAGCCCATCTCATTTGCATGATTAGTCCTTGGGGTTTTGCATGGTTTAGGCTAGGGTCAACTGAAATGACACTGTAACTCATCATAGAAACTCTCCGAAGGCCCTAACATCCTTAGTACATCATGAAACACCTACCTACATGCATCCATGAGCTCACATGGCTCCACAACTCAACCTCATGCCTCCAAGCACCTAGACCTAGTCTAGATGAGCACCGAATTATGGTCTTCAACCTATACCTGCACCCTAAAACTCATGTGAGTGCCTAAACACTCCCCAAACATGCTCTCCATGTTGCCAACATGCTCCTCAAGCCACCAAGCAACTCAATTCATCATGCTCCATCACCTAGGCTAGCTAGGCCAACTGACTAGGCTTGCTAGAACAAGCCAATCTCACTGAATCAACTCATACCACCAAGAACACAACATGTCACCATCATATTGAGCATCCTCTGACTCTACTCCATCATCCTCTTTGTCATTAATGGGCTTTTACATCAATGACAACACCTAGAACACAACATGCCAACATAATGTGAAAAAATCTGCTTGGTACATTGATTACGGCATATCTCTTCATTTTACCAATAGAAAATATTGGTGTATTAATTATACTTTGCTAAAGTATATTCTACTAACTCTAGGGTTTTTGGTGGTGGGGAGGCATTTAGAGTAGAAGGAAAAGAAAATGTGCAGATAACCATGTTAGGTAGAAAGTTGATGTTCACTAATGTCTACTATGTTTCGGGAATGAAGAAGAAGCTATTTTATGTAAGCAAGATTATAAAGCATAACCCCCACTTACATGTGATTTTCCACAATCACAAACACTATATTGTTGACAAGGTCAGTAAGAAGATAGTCACTATTGGTATTGACTTACTATGGGATTTTTAGGTTGGTTGATGCAAGGGGAGTGAAAGGGCATGCTTTGATGGCCAAGAGTGGTCAAGATTGCAATTCACGTTGGCATCAAATGTATGGGAATTTAAATTTGAGATATCTTTCTTATTTGGCTAAAAATGTTTGGTGGATGGCTTTCTAGAGATTTAGAATCAGCGAGTAGTTTCTGGCGCATACCAGGTTGGAAAGCAACACGGCCCAATTTGATGAAGGACAAGCTTAGAGAGTTAAGGATGTCCTTCAATTGATCCATGATGACATGTGTGGGCCTAAAAGACAGCATAAATCTCCAATGCTATGTAGTTTTTGCTATTTATAGTTAACTTTTGAAGGAAAATGTGGCGTATTTAGTAAAGTTAAAATCAGATGTGTTTGATGAGTTCAATGAGTTCAAGGCTATGGTAGAAAAACAATATTGGAAGGGTATTAAAATCCTTAGATCAGATAATGGTGGAGAATTTTGCTATAAGGATTTCCTTGATTTTTGTACTCAAAAAAGCATCCAAAGGAAATATACCACACTACACTCCACAAGAAAATGGAGTTGTAGAGAGGCAGAATCATACCATTATGGAGAAGGTAAGGTGTATGTTAGAGAACGAGTTTGATCCTAATAACTATTAGGAGGGAGCAATACACACATCAATGTATCTGCTCAATCGCTCTCCAACGAAAGTGGTGCACAAGAAACTCTAGAAGAAGCATGGTCTAGATGAAAATCCAAAGTAAGTCGTATCAAGAAAATTAGTTCAGTGGTATATGTGTGGGATTCCAAAGAAAAACAAATCAAACTTCATGTAAAATGTAATAAAATGATGCTCACAAGCTACAATGACAATCACGATGCTTATTGGTTGGTTGGTGCTGAAACTAACAAAGCATGCTTTAGTCATGATGTGGTAGTTGATGAAAGTGCAGGGCTGTTCCAAGCAACGACAGAACAAAAATCAGATCTGAAAGTTGCTGGAATAGAATATAAATCGGTTCAAAAATCAGGAATAATGCATGTAGTTCTAACTTCTGAGGTTGATTCTCATGAAATTCCCAGCCAAGAAGCTACTGAAAATAACCCAAATCAGCAAGAAAACAGCACTGATTTGGAGGAGGCAAAGAAAAACCAAAATGGTGGGACAGCACCGTTGGAAACCATATCAAATGGACATGAAGAGTGTCTTCCTCAATGGAGATCTACAGAAAGAAGTACACATGTACCAACCGCAAGAATTTCAAGTTATAAGGAAGGAACATATGGTACACAGACAGAAGAAAGCTCTTTATAGGTTGAAACAAGCTCCCAAAGCATGGTTTATCGAGATTGATAGGTATTTGGGAGAAGAGAGATTCAAACTAATTCCATCTGACCTCAATCTCTACATCAAAATAGAGAATGGTGATGTGGTAATCCTAGTGATATATGTTAATAACATCACCATCACAGGTAGTGAGGTCAGAGAAATTGACAAGGTAAAATTGGATTTATGTTGTGCTTTTGACATGAAAGATTTAGGCCTCATACATTGCTGCTAAGGTGTAGACGATTGGCAAAGTGGTAAATATATATTTGCTTCTCAAACAAAATATGCAAAAAAATTGTTAGACGGATTTAGGATTTGCAGATTGCAATACCGCATCTACACCTACGGAGACAAGACTGAAAACTTCACCTAAGAGTGCTCCAAAAGCAGTAAATGAATCAGTCTATAGGAAACTAGTTGGCAATTTGATTTATCCTACACCAACTAGACCTGACTTGATCTATGCAATCAACTTCATCTCCCAATTTATGACAGCTCCAAAAGCAGAGACAGCAACAAAGAGGGTGCTAAGATATGTGAACAATAAACTTCAGCCTTCTATATGATAAATGTAAGGAGCTTTGGCTGTGTGGATATTCAGACTCGAATTGGCAGGACTCGTGGATAATAGGAAATCTACATCAAGTTATGTCTTCATTCTTGGAACAAGAGCAGTTTCTTGAATCAGCAAGAAATACCATGCGGTTTCACTTTCCTTTACGGAAGCAAAATACCGTGCAGTAGTAAAAGGGCGTGTGAAGTGGTTTGGCTAAGAAGAATAATGGCAGATCTACAATTCCATCAAACGCGCCCACAATACTTTTTGTGATAACCAAGGTGTTCTCAAGCTAGCAAAGAATTTCATCTTTCATGAGCGAACAAAACGTTTTGATGTATGTTGTCACTTCAGTTAGCTTGTAGAAGATAGAGAAGTTAAGTTGCAATAGTTTCCAACCCAAGACCAAACTACACACATTCTCACCAAGTCTATTCCCAAATAAATTTGAAAAATTTAGAGATAAACTTCGTGTGTTATCTAGAATAACCATTAAGGGAGGATGTTAGAGTTTGTAACATCAAATTATAATGGTCGGACTGGCCTTAGTGATAGGCTTGGTAATAAAGTCGCCTTATGACTTTAGTTTGCTTTAGCAAATAATGTAAACATGACCTAATGTTCACTTAAGGCATTTTAGGTTTAAAGTTTGTGCCATCCACACATTAGGGTTTATTATGTTGCTTTCCTATAAAGTAATGGTTGCTCTCTTAATAATACATCTAAGTACTTCTCTCTTTAAAGTTCGCTCTTGTGTTCTTGCTTGGTTACTTTGTGTGCTCAGTTTTCGTGATAGTTTTAGGGATAAACCCTGAGCCAACATCAGCAAGATGCACTGTTTCTGATGATTGTTGCACGTTGAATTCGTCAACACACGGCATTAGAGTTGGGATGATGCAAATTATATGGTAGCAATTATTGTGCTTATATTAACTGTCTAAAAATCAGAGGCAGAGTCATCAGTTGGAACCCTAGAATGCAAACATGACAATCTAGAGGAACTATTGAAGAAAAGCTTACCAGCATCTTCCTTGGTGAAGCACATTGGAGGCTTTATTCTGAACACATTTGCGTCATATCCTCCTTTCCCAACCAATACTCCCAGATCTGAACAAGAATTCTCATTAACATCAGTCTAACTGTACAGTCAATACAGCATCTAGATCAACCGATAGCTGATGGGTCCAAAAGTAGGAGGGAAAGAAATAATGACAACAAACATGCACCTTTTAGTTTCTCAAATAAGATTGATGTCTCTAACTTGGCTGGAGTCTTTAGCTTCCTGTCAGTCACCAGCTCAACACCTAACATTAGACCCCTTCCTCTTACATCTCCTATGACTGCAACAAGAAATTAGTGATACTGTCAGTATTTGTATAAACAATCAGAGCCGGTAAGGAGCTGTTGCACAACCATACTGTCTAAAGAAAGACCTATCTGTTGTTGACATTTAAAAATGACAGACACGGTATTCATATTTATATTTACCACCAAACCATTTTTCTCATAAAACATTCTAAATTTGATTTCATCATATTTCAACCTTGTCTTCAATTAATATCATCCTTTGTGGTGCTTTTGTATCATTACCAACTAGAGAAAAATGTTTCAATAGGTTTTCTAAGTAGACAACCTTATTTATCCATATTTAAAACTTGGTATATGATAATAGATAAATAGAATGAATTAGCCAAAATAGTTACTGATATAACAAGAAGACAATGAGTGGAGAATACTTTGAGAGAGGATTACTTTCATGCTTCTCTTGAAGATCTCTCAAGCGCTCGAGTAAATAAGAACCTACAGAAGCACAATGTTCTTGCCGCTTTTCTTTGTCCAACACATTGAGAACAGCAAGGCCGCCAGCAGAGCAAACAGGATTTCCACCAAATGTGTTGAACTGAATCCGTTGAGTCAAAACACTTGCAATTTCTGGAGTCGTCACAACAGCTCCTAGTGGAAGCCCATTTCCAATGCCCTGACAATTACCATAAATTATGTCAACATGGAGAAAATATTCTACTGTAAAAGTAATGCTGGGGATTTATCGCTCTTTATCCTGTCTAAGTTTGCCATTGATCAGTGGTACATATTTTTATAGAAAACATGCAGTTAGCTTTACACAAAAGATAGAATCCTCAAATTAATCGAAAATCACCTTCGCCATGGTCACTATGTCTGGCACAACTCCTTGCGTCTGAAAGCCCCAGTAATGACTTCCCGTGCGACCAAACCCTGTCTGTACTTCATCAGCTATACAAACACCTCCAGCATCTCGGACGTATTTGTATACAGCTGGCAAGTATCCAGGAGCCAATTCCACAGTTCCCCCTACACCCTGAAAATAGAGAGTTCGGACTACACTATGACTCTTATTTCAATACAAGTTGCCTAGCAGTGGCTATTGAATTTTCCATTAGAAGAGCAGAATCAGCAAAATAAAGAATGAAACATCAAGAAACTCCTAATTTACAAACCTGTATGGTTTCAGCAATAAAGCCAGCAATGCATCCAGAAGTTCCATAATCAATATGCTCTTTAACGTCCTTTGCATATTTCTCTCCATCAGAGCCAAACACCCCTCGATATGAATTCGGATTCACAACATGATGGACTCCAGCCTACAAATCAATAATATCACTGTTCAAGCTTACAAGCAACTATACGCTCACAAAAGGAAAACAACAGTTTTTCTCCAAATTGTATTCCAGTAATTGTGTACTTTACTTTGACAAGGTTAAAATAATTGAAATTTGTCAGTCCATTATCATATGAAGTTTCCAGTTTCTAGGGCAGTCACCATCACAGAAAGCGACTAAGGAAACACTTAACAAATAAACAAGTAAATGGGGATCCCAGTTTCTATACTTAATGATGGCATTGCTTTCTTATATGTGCTGACATTTATTTATTCATGCTTAGTTATTGCTGATGACCATTCATAGATGGTTGCATTTCTTGATCATTGATGTATGCTTGTTCTATGCTGATGCTTGTGTCAGTTGGTGATGTCATATATGCTTTTTGTTACATTATGCATCAGTTGTGTCAGAGGATCGTCTTGTCAGCCTAGAGTTTATCACATCACCTATTACTCATGTGCTTCTTTATCATGATGTTTACTTATGATTTATTCACTATGGGGTTGCTTATTTGTGCATGCGTACATGTTTTTACTGCAGAATTACATGACTTTACTTCACAGTTACAATATGCTGCTACATGCCCAGTGTCATGATATTTATCACGCACATTTCTACTATTTTCTAATTATTTCTACTGACAATTTTGTGATTTATATCATGCATATATTATGATAATTACTATGTGTGCTTCATCTCTATATCTTGTTTATACTGACACAAGCTTCAACTCTGAAGATGCTATTATAGAGCCTAGGAAGTACCTATCAGGGAGCAACCTTGCTGATGCACCTATGCTTGTTTCTTACACATTGTTTGATCAAGCTACACATATCTATATACCTCTACTCTAGTCATTCTATTCAGAAACAAACATGCATGGTTACTCTTTTCCTGCATCCTTCCAGCTTTATATCCAATCAGGCATGACACTATAAACATTATTCAATGCAGAGATGATAAACTGCAAAATATTCTTAAACTTTGTGACAAACCTGAGCTGTGTTATATTTCCAAGTGCTCAGAGCTGTCAATCCCAGAGTGCCAGCACTCCCACCATGGTATGCATTTCTTAGCGAAATCATGTCGTGGTTACCACTGTATAATCGAGCCATCATTGTAGCTAATTCGTTTGCTTCTGTGCCCGAGTTGACAAAGTAAACAACCTGCATGGTTTTCCTCGTTAAAACCCAAAATGCTAAAAAAAATAGAACCACAACTAACTATACTTAATCCAAGATGAAATTTAATCATATACACAAAGCCATCCAAGCATAATGAACTGGATATGGAATTCAATCATAAATAAAGTCTTTGTCTAGCATGACAACATTTCACTTTACAAATGGTGTTTTAACTTTTTCAAAGTACCGACACCCTAGAATTGAAAAATTGTCGAAGTTATTATATGAATGAAATGAGAATGTAAGGCAGCAACAAGAATATTAAGGGAGCCATTGGGAGCAATGAAGGAAATAGGAAAATTCATGAACAAATGGGAAGGACAAAGAAAGAAGAGTATGTGAGAACAAAAAGGACAGAACTGATCTACCTAGGAAAGCACAATCCAAGAAGATTTTGGAGGGAACTACAACAGGAAATAGCATTACGCCAATTCAATGGCTGGAATATTCAGAACAGTTGTACGAACATGAAAAGAAAATGACACACCTCCTATAATCGATGTCAAAAAGAACTTCTCAGAACTACAGACATCCAACAAGGGATTAAGAAGTTAGCAAGAGGTAAGGCTCAGGACAGATGCTTTACAAGCAGAATATCTAAGATGAGCAAAGATCCTATTGCCACACAGTAAGGATATTTTTAACAAGGTTATTCAGAATGGTTTTCTGGCAGAATGTACAACTAGTGTAACCAAGCCTTTGTTCAAGAGAGGGGACGCTAATAAGTTAATAAACCCTCAAATTAACCATTATGGTTGATCCCTTCTTTGCAAAACTTTTTGGGAGCATGGTAGAGCGTAGAATCGACATGTGGGCTAAAGAAAAAGGAAAGAGAGAAAAGGTCAAGCACGTTTTAGACCAAAGCAATCAACAATAGACCATTGTGCCACATTAAGACAGTTAAGGTTTGGGACAAAAAGGCGAAGTCCCTGCTGTTTGTAGATTTCAAGAAAACATTTGATATAGTGTAATGCCCCTTTCCAGGCTCTAACTGAAACAAAAGGGAAATTGCACAAACCCCAATAGATAGTAAACTGAAAATTATGACAACCAACTGAAATTTATGACAGCAAGGTACAGCAGTCTGATTTTTTTAGAACAAATAAAAATGCATCATTTACACAATCCAAAGCATGTAGGGAACCTTAGAAATATTTTAGAACAAATATAAACCAAGAAATAAGCCTTCAAACCCCAGCTGGAATTTATTTAATTAAATTTAATAACAGCAGTGAACACCCTTACAAAGATGGCTGGAAATGAAGGATTCCAAGCCCCAAATTGAAGTCCAAATGTAGATTCCAGCTGCTAAAAATAGGAGAAACACAATGATGGCTGAGTTTGATGTTGCCGTGCCCTAGAAGACCCCAAATGCCACCTTAGGGCAAGTCGCCACCCTAGGAGAGGGCTGGAAATGCCTTCAAAACTGAAAATAACTCCTTATGAGATCACCTTGTTGCAAGCTTGAGGGGTTTCATCCTCAAACCAGCCCACTATTGAGAGGTTTCGTTCTCAATAGGTTTTCCAAGAGGGTTTTCGTCCTCAATGGAAGAGAGAGAAAGCAAACATGCTCCAACTCCAAGAGAAATAATTTCCAAAAGATGCATAACCTCTTCCAAGCCAAGCGACCCCTATTTATAGCTAGATGTGGCGCCAAAAGCCAAATAGAACCCTCTAAGATGACCGACCTTCTTGGGGAAATAATAGTTCCTTTTTCCTTCTATTTTTCAATTGGCTTTTCTTCTTTCCCAGCCGACCTGACTATACTTAGAAATCTACTTAAAAAGAATGCAAAGCTCACAAAAACAACTGAAAAACATGACATTAGCTTCCCTTGCTCATTCTCTTTTTGCCCACGAGAAGTGGAATGGGCTCAAGGTCTTCGAGAGGACTAGCGTTAAGAAAGGGACATTACATGTATAACTCGAGAAGCAAGTCATGGAGTAAAATGGAAGAATTAAACGTCATAGTATATTACAGAGCAATGGTCCACAAGCTATATGAACAAGTCAAGGCCAAAATCGAAAAGCAGGCAGGGTTGTCTAAATGCTTTAGGAGCGATATGGGAGTCAAACAAGGCTTCCCTTTGTCTCCCACTTTGTTTGGGCTATATATATCGACAAGCTACAAGAATGTATAGATGGGTAAAGGGGTGCGGAGTTCATTTGTCCAAATATGTAGCGAAACTCATCTTATATGTTGACAATCTAACTTTAATTACTGAAAGAATCCAAGGCTTTCAAGAACACCTATAGGCTCTAGAACATTTCTGCAAATAGGGTGGGATGCAGTTAACATTGGCAAAACCAATATACTAGTCTTCACTCTAAAAAGAAAAAAAAGAAACAATTCAACTTCAAATTCCAAGTAGACTTGCTTAAAGTGGTATTGGAATACAAGTACCTTGGCCTAGACTTTCAAAAACTCAGCTGGGACACATGTAGAATGAAAAGAATACAAGGTGGATGGAAAGCTCTATATGCACTACAAAATAGGTGCAGGAATGCAGAATTAAGGGATTTGAAGACCCACTAAGGTTTTGGGTTACTTGTCACGCCAAAGGTCCTATTGGGTGTGAGACATGTGGCAACGACACTTCAGGTTTGAAAGGGGGCAAATACAAGGGATCCCAAAGTGCTTGATTACAAACAACTTCGAAATCAAGGCCTTGATTTCATACTTAAATACTCTTGGCAGATACAAGCAATTTCCCTTTAAAGGCAATAGCTATGATCAGGTTATTTTGCTACTTGAAAAAAATAGAAAACATGGAGAATGACAAGTGGCCTAAAGCCACAAAGGAAAAAAAGTTACGTGAGAATGAACACGTGGATGAAGCAAAACCACAAATGGATGAGTAGACAAAATATTGACATAAACGAATGTCCAAACCTTAAGTAAGAAGTAAAAAGTTGTGTGAATAAAAATGTACAATGGTCATATGGAGAAAAAAGCAAGCGGAAACAAAAACACTATCTTATGGAATTCAACCCAACCTATGAACATCACAAGAAAACATACATAGGAGCTGAAATCAAATGGAGGGAGAAGATATGCATAGCTTAGGTAAGAACTAGTTCCCATCTAGACTACACAAAAATGCCAAGTACCCCTCGTACCAAGCCTGATACGTATCGGGTAATGCATCGCACATTGTCAAGATTGTAGTACGCATCACATGCCCCGGGTACGGAAATCCTTACCCGAGCATGTGGGTACGTACCCACATGGTTTTTTAAATTTTTTAGTGCAAAAAATAAATAAAACTTGAGGGCTTTGACTGGAATTGAACCTTGGAAAGTTCGTGTGAGATTCAATATTGCCAATAGGCTCCAAAGGGTCAAGAGAGATGAAAATGACTTCATTTGGTTGACTTACTATTTGGGTGCTTTCTTGTTGCTCCTCATGGGTCCTTTATTCTTCAGTCAATTTGGAAGGCATGGGAACAAGTGAAGCACTTGGTGGTTGGGCAGCCTATCTTCTCTTCCTTTGACACTAGGTGCCAAGCCTACAAATCAATTTTGTCGAATCTGAAATATAATGACAAGATCCTTGCCTTGACAAGAGGTTGCTCTGCCTTCCTTTGGTTTGATAAAGGAATTAAAATATCTCATTACTTGTACAGATTTGGGAAGTGGATGGAATGAACAGACCTTAAAGCTCTCTATAAGCTTCCTCAATCTCAATTCAGAATGTATGCAGTGCTCAGAAATGCTTTCACAGCTCCCTCTACTGGACTAATTATGGAGGATGGGAATAACTTTTGGTATACTATGAGGTGGCTCAAAGGGCCCCTTCTCCAAGAGGCTACCTCCAAACAACTCTATGAAAAGATTGCCTTCTCCCCAAAAATTTCCTTGGGCCTTAACAATAAGTGGAATGTTTGTGAGCCCATTAGTAGATGGACTCATAGATTTAATGTTTTGTGGTCTTCTTGTATTCAGTCAAAGAAATCTTGCTTTAGATGGCTTCCGATTCATAATAAGCTTGTTGTTGGCTTCTAATATTTTATAGGTTGTTGAGACTATAAGCTTGTTGTTTTCTTTAAATTTTTATATATATTTATATTTTTTACTTTTTTAAATATATTGTACGAATGTACCCACAACGTACCGTACCCAAGGTTTTTTAAAATTTGTCGTTTCAACGTACGCACCCGTGCACGTACCCGTATCCGTATCCGTATCTGTACCCGTACCGAAACACTCTAGGTTCCCATAGGCTTAGATGCGAGACATGTAGATGGACAATCCCCAAGGAAAAATGGGAGCCAAGGATATGTTTCTTGTTCTCGCATACTCTTCTTTCTTTGTCCTCGCCACTTTTTCATAAATTTTCCTATTTCCCTTTGTCAATCTCAATGGCTTTCTTAATATTCTTCTTGCTGCCTTACATTCTTCATCATTCCATGGATTTGTGCCAAAGAATCATTGTAATGCCAAATCAATACCAAGGGTTCTGAGGCAAAGCTTCTATATAAATGTGGTAGGACAAGAAATTCCATAAGTCGTAGGGGCTCCATGGATGGAATTCCTTCAATTAAAACTTCTATGCTGTTTATCGTTAATAGGACAAAAATGCTATGTTGTCACAGTGTCTCATAGATGACATGATTTCAATTACTTATAAGATGTCACTAAATAGACCAAGTTGTTAATGGTTATCTGTTACGGTTGGTATAAGGATGATTCCAAAACCTTCAAACCTTAATGGGGAGATTTATGTGTTTGAATCTATACATATTTTAGTCATATATTGGTCGATTACATAGGTAGCAAATCCATTATTCAACAAATATCGATGATACCATTTGTGAATGACATTACTACTCTCTCAATATAACAAACATACATTATGAAAGATCCCAAACCCCTTTGCCTGAATTTTTTTTTTTTTTTATAGATTGCTCAGGCTTGGAACTATACTTGGTAATGTCAAAAGAAACCATAGAACACCATTCTCATACTGCACAAACAAATTAAATAAAACAAACCCCATGAGCCGAATAAATACAAAAATGCGCCTAGGGTTTAAACAGGCAGATTTCTTCACAAATAATTCAGCCATGAATTTAATATTGATTTATAATGGCAAATATTTACGGCAAAACAACCAGAAGTCTGCAAATGGATTGATAACAAAATATTGCCCAAAACCCTGCCGTAATTTATTCAAACCAAATCGATTTGATATATATTTGAGGCTGGAAGATACAATAATAAACTAGCATGAAAAATACCTCAGATACTGCATAAAACAATTGTAGAATAAGTCGCCCCACTCTGGAAGTTGTTTAAATGCTCACTGCTGCAATTTATTTCTCTTTCTGATACTGCTGAAATGATAAATAACCTGTGAATACAATGAAGTTCCCTGAATAGAAACTCCTCTCACTTCTCCTGGGGTTTCCGTCCACAAGAGGAATAATCCAGAGGGTTTTCGTCCTTGGATTTTGTCTGCAAAGCTTCAGAGCCAACTGTTGGGAAGAAAAATAATAATAATCTAAATGAATGCCGACACAAGTCACACTTTTCCCTTATAAGCCAAAAACCCTTCCAAAATGCAAGTCGCACTTTTCCCAAGGAATATAATTTATTTTTAATTAATTTTCTCCATTCCCAAGGCAAGTCGCACTTTTTGGCTTATTTAATCACATCCCAAAGCAAGTCGCACTTTTTGCCTAGGAAAGCACATTAAATAATTTATTAATTTATTCCCATGTACTTTCCTAAGTCGAAGTCACTTATTAAGTCTATTAATTCATTATATGTGCTTTTAGTGATAATTTATTTTATTTTAAGCACGATATAATAAAATTAATAAACCTAAGTCACCCTTGAACTCACCCTTTGGCCGTCGGGTAGACAAAAAGGGCCAAAGGTCTTCGATCAAACTATTCGAGAAAGAGGGACATTACACATTAGGCTCATGAAAACTGGCAACTAGTGGTGTTAAGTAGATGACAACTGTCAATTTCCAGTGACAATGGTTATAAAAATGAAAATAATTCATATTTTTACCATCCTTGTTTATCCTATGCACGGACCAGGATATGAATTACAAGCAAGCAATAGAAGCATCAGCATTCATGAACAAGCTAATTCTTAGTCTAAAGAAATGGCATCCATAACATGCCAGAAAGAGGCAAAGGCACAAAAATCCAATGAAGGGAACAGTCTCCAAAATGAGCAACGTGAAATCTACCAAAAACAGATTCAATATCTTATATTGTGCCTAGAAAAAGAGCACTAATGATAAAGAGCATGCAGTATGTCTAGCAGCATCATAATTTAAGATACTTCAATACAGAAATCTACAATGAATTAGTTTCATCCCATGTTTTGTTCTGGTGGTGGGCATATGATATGAAGAAGTTCAGCAATACCAATGCATGCTTCAACCTGTAGTAAGATTTGACCAATAATTGTGTTTAATACATGCACATTCTGTAGTAAGTTATTGGGCACATTATTGACACGAACAGTAAGCATTGCATTTATAAATGATCCCAGCATAAGATCATTAGACAGCTGCTGGTAGTTAAAATATTTTTATATTTTAAGCTGCCTGCAAATAGATGAGAAATCGCAAACGCAACTTGACATGCTATTGGCTATTAACTTAAAGTCTATAGTTGAAGAAACAGAGGATTTCCAATCCATTTCTAAAACCTACTGATATGTTATTAACGGAATTTTTGTGTAACGATTACTGGTACTGCACAGGCCTGATATATATATATATATATATATATATATATATATATATATATATATATATATATATATATATCTTGAATTTCCTTGCATGTGTGCCAAGTAAACTGATATCCATATTTATATTAATGTATCTGTGTGTGTGTATTTTGGACTATAAGCATATGAGGCCTTTGAGTAAAATGCATTTTGGCATGTTGAAAGTCATTCCAGGTAGCAGAACAGATATTTTCATCTATACTTCTTATTAAGTAGTCGCATATGTAGAATCAGGCTTGGGGATACAATTATGGTGGCATCCCACAGCAAAGTTTTGACATCGCATCCATATAAAAAGGTCTCAGTCATATTGAAATTCATTTCCTCATTCTGTGACTATAATTGAACGCTCTATGATTTACGTTTAATATTGGCGGACACACATAAATTCAAGAGACTTTTTAGACACGACCCCCTGCAATTTAAAACAAGTGCAAATTTGCAAATCCAGATATTCTATATACATAGTCCATGACATTGCATGATCTTTCTAATTCTAAATGCCAACTCTGAAAATACAATCTATGATTCTAATGCTACCACACACAAAAGCTAATACTAAGGAACCAGACCTTGAGATTTCCAGGCATTTTTGAGGCTAGTGCCTCTGCGTAATCTACGATAGCATGATGCAAGTATATTGTCGTAGCATGCTGCAGTAGTTTAGTTTGATTCATAATAGCTTCAACAACTTCTGGATGACAATGCCCACAGGAAACTGTGACAATACCTCCAAAAGCATCAAGATATCGACGCCCATCCTCATCAAATAAATATTGCATCTTACCCTCAACAATATTCAACTGCAAAAAAGAAGTAGAAATGGAAGATTGTTAAATGTTCATTTTTTTACAATATAGACACTAGAGAACAAGTTGATATGAAACAATATTCTTTAAAAGAAAATGGTGAAGGAACAAGAATTTGTACTTATGACTGTATGGGATGTCAAGAAAATTGTGTTTTTCTTGCAGCTCACAAAGAATTACAGCAATCTTTTACCACCAGCATTGTTTCCAAGATGTCATTATCGAGGTTGATTTTTACAAAAACTTTGAACCCTAATCCCTAAAGTACCTTGAAAAACATTAAATTGGTTTAAATCCCTAATTTTTATTGAATAAATCTAAAGAATTTATATATTATTTTAATAGCAATGTGTCTGCCGTCCCCAAAATTTGGGAAAAATGTTGCTTTCTTGGAAACCCCGTCCTCATGTCCCATCAAATAGAAATTGCATTATTCTACAAATATCTTGCATTTGAATGTGGTATGGTTCACCATCGTTAAGTTTTCAATTGTACGTTCTATAATGTGTACTTTGCTAGTCAAGTTAAAGGGTTGTCCTCTAAGCCGCCATCTTAGGGCCTCGTTGTTCAGATCAGTGATATCAGAACAAGATCTTTTATATGCCTGTAAGCACACAAACACAGCAGCAGAAAGAAGGACGTCTACTTAATTTTGTTTTAAAGCATCTTGAAGAAGGTTGTAGCAAGAATGAGTTGGCTGACGTCCAAAAACTTATTCAGATGCCCTTGAGCAGCAGTGCACCGAACTCTTTGGCCAATTCTGCAATCTCTTGGTGCAGATTGGTCCAAAACCACATTCTAGGCAGTGTGTCGACCCTTCATTTCAGCATCAAATCCAAATCGATTCCATATTGACATTCCAATGTTCAAAGGTAAAATCAGTGCCACAACATTGGATGGTTCAATTTCACAATTCACAACCTACTTCTCAATCAATTGTTTCAATGACTTAGAGAAATTCACCCTCGCAATGTTGAAGATGTCCCTCTCGGTGTCCCATTGGTGGGAAGCCTTTAGCGCATGGCACAAGAAAGACGTCAATCCCAAAGAAACTTGGGATTCATTTGTTGGCATATCCATTCAAACACTACAAGGATGATATAAGAAGTTCCAGCAATTGCACTAGCAAAAGGAGCAGTCGGTTCAAGACTACAGCAATGAGTTCCACAACTACATGTCACATTTATGTGAGGGCACAACGGGCAAGAGAAGTTGTTAAAGTACATCAGCATACTCTCTCCTTACATACATATCAAGATGGAGTTCTTGACATCCAACATGCTAGGACAAGCATACAGAAACATCACCAAGGTCAAGGCCAAGAAAAAGTTTTCCTCTTCACCCAATTTGGCATGCAAGAGCAAGGTTGAGCTCGGTACCCCATCTAATCTTCATTTGTAGAAGAAAAACATGTCATGCAAGGGAGAGTAGCCTAAACCACAAAGGGCTTCAAACTATGTCAAATCAAAGAAAAGGAAGCAGAACCAAGGTGATAAGTGGTGCCATCAACACCACACGAGCTCAAACAACAATTCTAAATGTCACACACAACAATATTTTATTGTGCCAACTACATCAAGTCCCTCCGAGTAGAAGACATTGATCCAAATGCTACATGTTTGCATGCCAACAACTCTTTCACTAACACTTCAAAGGAACAAGAATTCCTCTACCACGCCAAGTGTTGGGTCAAGGATTGGCCTCTTCATGTCATCATTGATAGTGGGAGCGAAAAATAACATCATTGCTCAAGATGCAATTTAGCATCTAGGTCTTACCACTGAAGAACATCCTCAACCATATTCTTTTTGATGGCTACAACCAGGAAAAGCATTCATGCTCGATGACAATGCACTTTCACATATGCAATCAAACCTGTGGAGGAGATAGTCACTTGTGACATTGCGCCACTAGAGTTCTTTGAGATTCTAATTGGAAGACTGTATGTGTTTAACCACGATGGTACATGTCAAACTAAGCCACAGTGATGAACCATTCACATCAAAGACCACATATTCAGCATTCTAGAGTCACCTCCAATGACCAAAACCACGTTGGTCTCTACCAAACAAAGTCACAAGCTCATTTATCACAGAGAAATTCATGTTACACATGGTTTTTCTTGCGATAGCAACACAACAAACAAGCAAACATTGGCAGCACGCCATGCAGCACAAACTTTGTAGCGTCAACAACTCAACAAGTTACTGCAGCAAAATGAAGATGTCTCCAAAGAACTTAAAATTCTAACATATTATGCAATAAAGCATCAAATCGATTTGATTCATGGATCCGATCTTCTGAACAATCCACTGTACTGCAGGTCCATTCGGAAGAATGGAAAAGTCTAGCACTAGCCAAAGAGCTTTTTGATCAAGGAAATATCATGCCAATCCCTTCACCTTGTGGCAGCCCAATAGTCCCTATGCCAAATAACGTTGGCACATGGCACTTGTGTATCAAATATCGTACTCTCAACAAGATACTAGTGAAAAATAGTATCCAATGCCACACATTGGTGACCTCCTAGATCAGCTCCGAGGTGCACAATTCTTTACCAAGATTGACCTAAAGTCGGGTTACAATCAAGTACCAATCCATCCTAAATACTTTTGGAAGACCATTCAAGACAAAGGAGGGATTGTATGAATGGTTGGTTATACCTTTCATCTTAACCAATGTACCAACAACATTCATGCACCTCGTGAATGACATACTCAAGCCCTTCACCAACTCCCCCATCAATGTCTACTTGGATGACATCATCGTCTTCAAAAAGACTTGGGAGGAGCACAACCTATACATATTAGACACATTACACAAAGGCAAGTCAGTAAGCCAACTTAGCCAAGTGTACATTCGACGCCACACATATTTGGTACATAGGCTACATGATTGAACATGTAAGCATCCATGTAGATCTAGCGAAGATAAAAGTGATCCAAGATTGGCCAACTCCACACAATCTCACTAAGTTGAGGAGTTTTCTTGGACTTGCAAACTCTTACCGCAAGTTTGTCCTTGGATTTTCACACATATCATAGCCTCTCAACAATATCATGTGCACCAAAGTTACAATCCACTAGACATTTACACAGCAACGTGCATTCGATGAGATCAAGCAACAAATTTGTTTAGTGCCTTTTATGAAAGAACCTGACATTATCCACCACTTTGAGATCGAGACTAATGCCTCTAGCTATGTACTCAGTGTAGTGCTCACTCAACATGGACATCCAATCAGCTATTACTGATAGAAATTCATGGACACATTTCAGCGCTATTTCGCATATAAAAAAGTTGTATGCCTTAGTTCAAGCAATAAAGCAAGGGTGTCACTAAATCTTGGGTAAGGCGAGGATTGTTAGCTCAGATCATAAGCGGCTTTAGTTCTTGCATGCATATAACAAACTAGAGAATGCATAACACATGAAGTAGATGACATACTTGCAACGGTTTCGTTTGGTGATTAAACAAAATAAGTGAAAAGAAAAGGCAAAAAAATGCCTCAACTGCCCTCCAATTCAGGCACTCATCACAATGCTTAACATGCACAACCACAACGTCTCCGATTGGGTATCCCTCTACTTAGCAAATCACAATTTCATAGAGGCCTATACTATTGTTGCTCTCGATGAACATGTTTGCAAATATCAGTATGTCTAACAAGCCTCTCTACAAGCTTTGACATCTATGTGTTCATTATGACACACCTACCCAAAGACTCGTCTAGGAGGCGCACTATGCCAAGATAGTGGGACACTTCGATGTTACTAATATAGGGGCAGAACTACAACAACATTTCGATTGGCCTCATATGCACAAATACATTGAGTGCCACATCAAGTCATGCATTCCTTATTGTGTTGCCAAGCCCACAAATTGGAAGCTGACACTCAACACCCCTTTTCTTATTCCATCAAGCCTTTGGCAATCTATCAACATGGATTTCATGACTAAACTGCCTACAACAAATCGCTAGAGTGATCATGTTCATCATAGTGGATAGGTTTTTGAAGATGGCTATCATGGTTGTTTGCAAGAAGAGCATCAACGTGTGGGAAAATGCACGCTCATTCTTCAATCATGTTTAGGGTCACTATAGACAACCATCATCCATAGTACATGAGCATGACCCATGATTTGCAAGTCATTTCTAGCATGATTTTTGGGATATGATGGATACATAACTGCATTGATCTACAACATTTCTTCTCAAACAAATGGACAAACCGAAGTTGTCAACCATGTACTTGTCCATTTTTTGTGAATGTACAATAGCACACACCCGCACATTTGGGATGATAATTGTTTTACATTTGGCATGTCTACAAAATAGCTCACAATTCTACAAGGCATGGTCCATTTGAGACATGTCTTGGGTTTCAGCCTGTGACACCTATAGACATATCCTACTATGCACCAGCTAACACAGAGCCACGTACATGAGAAAAGGAAGTGGACAAAACACAGAAGTTCCTACAACACATCCAACATGTTCACTAAAAAGTTTGGTAGATACTCTCGGACAGCAACAAAAGAACAAAGAGCACCATGATGCACATCGCACACCTCATGAGTTCAAGATTGGTGATAAGGACTAGTTACACCTTCATAAGGAACACTTCAAAGGTCCTCAAAGGAATATCAAGCCTTTTTGTATGGTCCTTACTCGTGCTATGCACAATTTTGTTTTTATATTGAGTATAGCTTACAAATATTCAAGGCTCATACGAGCAACTTATGAGACTAATACAACCTACTACTAAGCTCCTTTTGAGCAACCACACTAGAAGCAAGGATGGAAGACCAAGAGTCACAACATAGATCCTTTAGAGCAACCACACTAGAAGCCAACAAAGGAAGACCAAGAGTCACTCCACATTAGATGTCACTTTGGGGATTTGATCTTGCATTTCCACCATGAAAACTCAATGCTTTAACCAATTGAGCTCACCCACTTTGACTATTATGTGCAATCGAGAAAACACTTTTTTTATCTGCTACGATACTTGGGTCTTCATCTAGTATTCAACGTGAAACTCCTTAAGCCATACTTACCACCTTTGCTTGGCTCAATGGCAACTCAAAGATCCTTCCAACTTGGATCCCGAACACTAGCAGACAACACCAAGAATCAAATTGTTGAAGTCACAACAAAGCACACCCACCAAGGCACATATCAATTGTTTATGGTGGTCAAGGTAGGGCAATGCACTCATCAAGATAAGTGGTACAACATTCACCACCTTCACTTTCAATTCTCATAGCTACTACTAGTAAAGACAAAAGGGGTCATCACTCCTCAAGAAAGGGTGAGAGATCCAAGTGCAGTTGAACTCGAATGCCCTTGAATCAACAAGAAGCATTCTTTGTAGTTCAGTTCAAGAAGCATTCGGATTATCAAAAATGCCTTACGATGGACCATGGTTTTGGGGTAAAGACAGCCTTTTCCTTTCACCATAGTTTCCTGAATTCGATCCTTGCAGACTTTCACCGTCACCAAGATGCCGGTTTGGATTCGCTTGCCAAATCTCCCATTGCATTTTTGGCTTGCTCTAAAGGATATCGGTAATGCATTGGGCATATTCCTCAAAGTGGATTCTATTAGGGCTGCAACGAGTATCCGCACCTTTGCCAGAATTTGCACAGAAATAGATCAGAGTAAAGGATTGCCAGACAAAATCATCATGTCAGTTGGTAACCTTCCGCATGTTCAAATACTGGACTATGAGAATACCGCTTTCAGATGCCGCATTTGTAAATCTACAGGTCACCTCCAGGTTGTTTGCCGACAAGGGAGTAAGAATCAACGAAGAAAGAACTCGTCAAGCGTAAATGGTTGGAGCAACTCACCCGGCCTCGAACACGGTGAATAAAGAGGTTCGGATCGAAAGATGTTCATGGTGCGGTTCCCTCCACCACTACCCGGAATGAGTCTAAAACTCCCATTTCCAAGACTTCCCTATAGAAATTGACAATAGGATTGCAAAAGGAGGCGCTAAGTGTGGTCATGAATCAAATAAGTCTGACAAATCTGATTCTGATCATGAATTTCTTCAGGATTCTCCTAATAACCTCATGATGGTTGTTGCCACCAATCAAAATCCATGGCAAGAAGTTAAAAAAAAGAGAGGTAAAAAATGGCTGCCTTGCTAACCTGCATGATTACTACTCTCCTAACAATGAGAGTTAAGCGTCAGGGTTTCATCTCACTCTCTATCTCTCGTTTGGTTTTGCTGTTCGCTTCTTGTATGCACCTTCATGGTTAGGATTGAATATATTTTTTGTTCAGGAAGGGACCCAAGAACCCTCCGGTTCATAGCTCCGGTCAAAAGCGTTTTCTCATAAATAAAAAAATCACCACATATACTCCTAGAGCTTCCACCTCATTATGAGAGAAGTTGATCCTAAAAGCTCATACCAAGACCCAATACCACTATCACAACCTTGTGAAAGAACTTATGGTTAAAAACTGCACATATTAAGATGGACATGCATCTAAATTTCCGTGGTTGCATGTATATACCTCACAAAATGATGGGTAAGAAGAACTTTACTCTGTACTCACTGCTAGTTGCTGAATAAAGGAGACTGTCAGGAAAATTTCTTTTAACACTATCTTCCTTCAAATGGTTCATATTTTTGGCAATGTTCTTCAAATCATAGGCACAGAATGATCTCTAAAGAACCCTCCAAAAACATCATGTTTCAATTCTCTCCTTCATGCAAGGGTAACATGAATCACAGAAAAAAATTACACAGTTGTTTACAAGGAATGACCTTTGTGCATTCCTGAATCCTAACCAAATGAATGACAAGATCTATAGCTGGTTTTAGATATGTTTGTCCAACTCAAATTTCATTATCTATAGCTGTCATAATTGAACAATAACTAGGATAGAAATTAAATCAAAAACGGAATTATATCGGATATAATTATGGTCTTACTAAAGATTGTCTGCACGTACTTTATTACTATCTTTAGTATGTATTTCCAGTTGCTTTAAAAGTATGATTTACTAATCTATGCATCTCACAAGCTTTATCCTATTTTTGTATACGTGTAACCCTATCTATTCGCATAAAGAAGCTCGTGTGCAACACATATAATTCAACAATCCCTTTCATATCCTTCTTTGGTGTGCTTAGTTGGTGTCATGGTCCAAAAAGAACCCGTGCAACGGTTATATGATTAATCAGATAGTTTCATGCATTTCTGTTATAGAGATGAGTTATATAAGTTAGACCTTCTGTTCCAATCAGCTTGGCAGTCTTAATCCAAGAGGCTCAGTACTCTTCACAAAGAGGTTACATCGGCATTCAGAAAACCAAGGTTGTTGGATACGGCACCCCTATTGCTAGGGTGCATGTATCCGTGTGCCAAATATGGATATGGGTTATGGCACGACTTGGATACGGTTTTAGTACCATACCCAACCGTATTCAGATACAAACCCATAACTGGGCAGTATTAGATACAGATGGATGCAGTATGCAAGCCAGCTATAGCCGTATATGATTTAAAATTTTAAAAAAATAACCAAAAACCCGTTACAACACTCCTGCTAGAGTGCATGTATCCGTGTGCCAAATACAGATACGGGTATGGTGCAGCTCAAATACGGTTCAAATACCATACCTAGTCGTATCTAGAGAGGAACCCGTAACTGGGTTATGTCAGATACAGGCAAATACAGAATGCAAGCCAACTATAGCTGTATCTGATTTAGAAATTAAAAAATTTAACCAAAAAACCCTTTAAAAGGCTAAAAACTGCAAAATACCTTCTATAATGCATTTTAGCAGCAACAATTGAGGACATGGAAGTGAGAGTGTTGATTCGTTCTTTTACTTCAAACTTTCACATTGGCTCGACTCAACATGCAATTCTTTTGATTTTCCTTTGACCTACTATCTTTCTTTTCTTTCATTTCGTCTATTTTCCGTTGGCCTACACAACCTATTAAAAGAAATAATCTATTAAATACCCAAGTTCCTACCTTTCTCATGGGTTGAGAGTGTGTAATTTGTGTGTAATTTTAATCTAATGTATAAATTTGTTTATAATTTAAAATTGATAATTATTATTAATATAGTTGAATATCTGATATTTTCACAGTTCAACATCATCAATTTTCTTTGGAGTATTGTGTGTTAGAATTTGATAATCCGACGTTTCGCGTCCAAAACTAGACCCATCATCAGGGAGGAGAGATTAAGTTAGTATAAAGATTGCTGAATAAATCTGATATAAATATATTCATGTTTAACATTTCACAATAAAAGATCAAAGTCGGCTAGGCAGGAAAATCAAAAAGGGAAAAGATTATTTAAATTTAAGAAAAGATATAATTTAAGGAGGAGGGTAATTAAATTGAATACTAAAAATATAACATTATAAAATGAGATTAAATTATTTAATAAGAAATTTAGTTTGGGAATTACTATTTATTGTTAATTTTAAAAATAGTTAACATTAATGATTATAAAAATAAAAAAATTAAGACCATAAGAAAAGGAGAGAAGTACAAAAAATCAGATTAATTAGGAAGACCACCAATAAGTGGTTTCCACGAGTTGCTGATGAACCAACCTGAATCACGATTGATATTGTTTTCATGGTGCATTATCTCAATGGCTTCCCAGAAGGTGCCACTTTACAAAGTTGTCTTCATAAGCAATGACTTTGGAGGAATTGAGGCAAATGGAGTGTTTAGTATTAAGGGAGTGCTCAGCCAACGTTGATCGATCAATATGATCAAATTTTATGTCTCTATCGTGTTCTAATAACCGAGTTTTTATCGATCTACTAGGTTCTCCAATGTATGGTTTGCCACAAGAGCAATTTATCATATAGACAACGCTGTGGAGAGTAGCGTCAATTTTATCCTTCAAAAAATTTAGATTAGACCTTAATGATGGGAGTAAAGGAAGTGGCAATACCTTTTTTATTTAAATTTTTGCAATCCTATCAGTGGTGTTTTTATATAGGGGAGGATAATTAATATATTTTAATTTATAATCTAGATTATTATAATATTTTAAATATTATATAAATGCATATCCAGCTGTATTCGTATTAGGGGACCTTAAAAACCAGCCGTATCCATATTTGATAATGTATTTGTATCACATCCATATTCATGTCCATGCAACTCTGCATAAAACAGTCTAGCACCTTTAATGATATTTCTATTGGACATCCATACGAAAAAAGTCCCAGACTATGTCCATAGGTGCTTTTGTGCAGCCAAAATGAGCCTTTAAATGGGAAAAAAATCCAATGCCCTTTTCACACATGGGATTTTATTTCCATGAACTTCATCGGCAGTTTTCCCAATAATCATAGACAGCGTGATTGCATTATTGTTATGAATCGCTACCATTCACCATTGTGTGTTACCAATACTCCAATTTATTGAATCACTTTTGGCTGTCTTTATGGAAGATACCCGGTAGTCAATTGTGCTTTTCAATTTCTTTCCATTCATTCAAACAATAGTTAAAGGTAGTCGATAGAACTGTGGTACAAGTGTCTCAACATTATAAAACACAATAATAATCAAGTAACACGTATATGATTGTATCTACACGACATTCTCCATTTGAATGCTTGTTTAGGCCTTAGCCTCTAGCTCCTAAGGAGATTTTAGTTGCTCTTCATGCTCCCTCCTCGTGTCATGATAAAAATAACATGATAAGTTTGTATTTGTATTCCAACATCTAGCCAAAATTCATACCAAGATATGAAACATGCCTCAGTACAAACACAAGAAAAATACAAATCTTTCCAAGATCTCCTCATCAGGTCCAAGTTGGCGATCAAAGTTACAATTCAACAACACAAATTCAAGAACAAACATCACAAGCTCAAGCCAATTTGTTATAGACCCTATGCCCGCATCAGCCAAGTTATGGGCTGAAATTCCTCCCATTTGACCTTAAAACTCACCTTTGCATTTGTAATGTGATAAATATCAAACAACTCAAGCTCTATGGAACACCACATTTAGATGAAGTTCTATTTTCCCAACCTATAAATACTAATCCATAATTTGGGCTTCCTTTGGTCAAAGACGCTACTTTTGATGTGCATACCAAAAATGCTCAACAAAAGGAGATTATAAACTTTTTGGTGGGAGAATGTTTCAATATGCACTCAAGCCAAGCAGGCTCCTCAAGTCTAAAATTGAGCACTAATTTCCCCAATTACTGCTAAAATTGGGGACAACTTGATATCAATGGAAAGGAAATGATGAGATCTCATAATAAAAATGGAATTATCTTGTATGTCTTTTACTTTACATAGTCATTTTGATGTCATATCCTGAACAATCCTCCCAATAAATTCATTGAAATTCTCTCCCATGGTTGGTTTGACACTAGCAAGAACAGAGTGCAGAGGCCCAACTTGTTATTTGCAAGCTTACTTGTTGTAATGGTAACTCTATATTAATTAGGGAGAGGACCCTATAACCGTGCACCTAACTTTAGGGGCACATAGATATATGTAGGTATCTCGGTAGCATAAAAAATTATATCATTGTGTAGCGTATGATCGTGCCATATCAACATTTTTCGTTTCGCATGTTTATTTGGAGGGAAAAGTAGTTTTTGAATTGATTTAATATGAAGAAAATTAATATAAAGCATTTGAAAGAGGGACCAATGATCGAGCGCCCTATGTGTCACATTTTCATTGGCTCTTAAAAAGTGTCATTAACCAAAAAGTGAACAACTATTGGTACTTTTTTCAACAACCTATGGTGAAAAGAGATGTACATGTTTTGGTGCATGCACAACTATAGGGTCCTTTCCCCTATGCAAGTGAAATGGCAAACATGCAATCATGTAAGTGAAATAGCAAAGATCTAATAAAAACAAGAAATATTCCGATAAGAAATTGAAGTAGAGAATAAAACAATAGCAAAACAGATCTAAAGTGAGAAATCATTGACATGTCAAAATATGATAGTTGAGCTTCCATGAAGGGACAATCTAAAAATATTATAGTCCAAGATAAGAATTCCGCAATGACGATTAGGTTAGGGAAACCCATGAGCCCCTAATTAGATTGACCTAACAAGAAAGAAAACCTAAGATCCAACTAGAAGATTACTTAATGGATGTGGGTGCCACATGTTTGTTAATCCATTCCTAGATGAAGATAGTGTCATATAACATGCCCTCACTTTTGAAAAAGCATTTCCCTCAACACTTAAGAGTCAGTAAATGCTTCCACATGAAATATTGATCCTCATATGTAGCTTCACCTACCACTCAATCATTGTTTCTACTTTCAAGGTTACCTGTTTTCCTCGTCAAACTCTAGGAGCTTTGTCATCAGAAACCTAATTGCCAATAACCATTTTTAAGGATACATGAACACTAGTTGAACCCAAGAGGAAGGAGGTAGCTCTAATTTGTAAATCACACTATCAGTTCTGCCCATAAAATTTGGGTGAAAGACTGTGGTCCTTCTATTTCATTGATTATTGCTTGTAGAGATGAAGCCTAAAATATATTTAATTTCAAACTTTGAATTGCCACTAGCTCTACTAATTTGTTTGTTGCTTCATCATGTTTTGAGCCACATTAACTTCTATTTAAGAATTAGAAAATGATCTTTTAATACTCATCATGCACATGATTTTGAACTCCTAGAACATTTGATAACCCTATAAATATGAAGTAGTGGCAGGTAGATGATAGCTATTAAGTGCCTTAGAGGAAATCACCTTGGTTGATGTGTGGAAGGTTGTGTTATACCTCCACTCAGCTAAGGGAAGCCACTTAAACCATTGGAGCCATTTGTTAAAACTAAAACCACAAAGATAACTCTAACTGTTTGTTGAAAATCTCATTTTTCCATCCAATTGTGGATAATATCAAGGATTGTGGACTGAAGTATACCTCCAATACTGCACACTTAATCCAATAAAGTATTGTGAATATCAAATCTATATCAGTAACCATGTTATTGGGAACCCTATACAATTTCTAGATTTTCTTGGCAAAATTTGGAAAATCATACCTCATAAATGAACATATTTGATAAGTTTGTCCACTGCCATAAAAATAACACCCTTCTCATCTAATTTAGCAAGATCAATAATGAATTCCAAGGAAACCTCCTCCTAAAGTTAGCTAGGAATAGCTATCAATTGTATTTGTTCAAGCAATTTGAATCTCTCACTTTTATTACACTAGCAGACTAAACGTTCAAGAACAAACTTCCAAAGGTCTCCTTTCAATCCTTCCCAAAAGAAGTCTTGCTCAACCCTGTCATAGGTTTTGAGGAGCCTTACTTTCTTATCAAAAATCTCCAAAGGGCTTATTAGAGGGGAATTACAATTTGTTAATAGATATTTTTCTGACGAATCTTTCCTAATTCTTCATGAAGATGAGATATCTATCTCTTAGGCCATGAATTACCTAGACAGTTTCTATAAAGCCTTAGAGTCTAATGTTCAATGGAGAAAAACTCAATATTATAGAGTCATAGACAAAGTCCTTTTCCTGCCCTCAATTGGCTTGCTAATTTGGTGTGGGCTTGGATCCTACCTGCTGCACTATTTAAATCATCGTGCATTCCCTCTTCCTTTAATCCTCCTCTTTTAACTTATCGTGGAATGTGTTTTCCAGGATTAAAAGGATATATCTTGTTTGGTCACTAAGCCCGTGCCTTTAGCAGAAAAATTTGAGATATGCAGTACAGTTTTTGCCGCCCTTCATGTTTGTTACTCCTTATGTTGGGTCCTTATGTTGATTCTTTTCCAAATTCTAATGCTTCCTATGATAAGTTATTCAAATTATTGAGCGATTGCTTGGGTTCCAACTCAAACAATGCTTAGTGATAATTAACGTGCATTGATTATGTGCCAAATGGATTGTAAAACTTGTTGAAGGTCTTTAGGCTTGAAAGGCCCTCATCGCACACTTCATTGAGGAAGGGATTCTCTATGGCAAAAAGCAATAGAAGGGTCTATGACTTCAAACCCTCACCGCGCTTATTTCAGTCAAGATTGGCAGTGCTTCATTATGCAAAGTATATTGAAGGTTGGCAAAAGATCAAAATGCATTTCAAAAGGGCACATGAAGAGACTTTGGGAAAGGCCTTTCTTTTCAAGACTATTTGCGATGGTAGTCCCCCATTCTAACCCATTATGGGGTGACATTAAAATCCCTCAAACATTTTCAAGAAGGGCATTAGAAAAGTAGAGACTATGTTACATTTTCAGGAAGGCGATTAGAAAAGCAGAGGATAAGTTTCCTTAATTCCTAAGGATTGGCTCCTATGGAGAGTTCTTCAACAAATATTCAACCTTGTGGCTACGGATTTACAGAAATGACATATAAGAGTTAATTGATAATCTCTTGCCTTAACTCAATCTCCAAGGCCCTAATCAAAGGTGGAGAGATTGCAGGTGGGATGTTAACACCTCATTCCTTCATTATAAGCCCGGTTCTTCTTATGAAGAGTTGCTTTCTTCATATGTTACATTTACAAATCTACCTATCTACAAAATAACCATATGCTTTTAAATTCCTTCTAATTTATTGCTGACTAAATCTTCTAATCTATTCAAATTGGACAAAATCCTCTTGTCTGATATTACATTTACAAATTTACTTATCTAAAAGATAATCATATGCTCTTAAATATCTTCCAATTTATTGCTGACCAAATCATTAGTTCAGGCCTTGGTTATCTGAAACTAACTTCAATCTGCCTTGGATCATGGCGTCCTATGGGTCTGGGTTGAAACAGAATCTATGGTTTTGGTACAGCTCCCAAGTAAGGAATCCAAGAAGACTGCCACCCATTAGCATCTTAATACCTATCTTCAAGAGATCAAGGGACTATCGGATAGATTTTAAAAAGTGATGGTTACCCACTCACCTGGATAAAAGAACAAAGTTGCAGATATTTTAGCAAAATGGGAGTACACCTGTCGGAGTGAGATGTGGCCTCACATTATAATTGGAAATCTATTGGCCAGTCTGGACATGATTAACGACGATAAAAATGTTTAAGGAACTATAGATGAAGCTCAGGAAGAAGGAGCTATAATGAAGCTTGGGAAGCAGGTGCTCCCGGTGGCCTTCAAGTATGATTTCTTCTTGGTTTGTTGTTACTTGTGCTTGCTCATTTCTGTGAGTACTTGGTTTGTTGTTACCTTTTTCGTTATATTTGCGTTGGACTAGTGGTAGTATGATAGCTTATTGGTCTATGACAGCTTGGAAAGCCTTAAGTTTATGTAATTTTCTTTGATTTTCTTGGTTAATTAAAAAAACCTTGTCTTTTTTTTTCTCATTTAAAAAAAAAAGAACTTTCAAAGGATCAAATTCAATAATATCTTCCCTGATTCTTCTTTTTGTTTGCTTTTTCATTTGCCAGAGATTTATTTATTTATTTTTTAAATCAGGTCTTAACAAAAATAAAAAAGAATACATTTGCAAAAAAGAACAAGAAAAGAGAAGGGTTAAAGGTGTTAAAAACGAGGAAGTATATGTGTGTTTATAAATATAGGAGCAGGAAGATGTTATCTTACAGGCTTGTCATAATAATAAAACATTGAAGGGCCAAGGAACTGCTTTCTCTTGTGCAATATTTCATCGGCCGACGGACCTGCGTAAGGACGAGGCGTGTATTCAAAGGGAGGCAGCTGCGGCGTCGGAACATCCGTTGCAGGTGCAGCTGTATGTGAAAAACAGCGGCATGTTTGCTTCACCAGGGATCGAACCTCCGACCTCAGGCACCTTAACATTTTCAAAATTCAGAAGGAAAGGAGAAATGTTTCCAATACAGGGAAAAAAATAAAAAATGTGTACTGGTGTGATTGTAGGAATCCAGAGGCACAAGAGAACTGTGATTTTGCGTTAATGCAGCAGAATCCACTCCTAAACTCATATAGCATTTAGAATGCATGTATTTTGAGAATTTTGCATTGGAAAGAAAGATTCCCGAGAACATGAGCTGCATGTGCGGTTAGGTGTCTTTAGATAACTCCTCGGGATTTGGCAAAGCAATCCACTTTGAACCGTTAATCAAATTGTCCGCGGGTTGAATTTAAAAACTGAAAATGAAAAGATTACGCAGACGTACACGAAATTCAATTCCTACGTGGTTGAGGAAGATCGAGAAAAGCGAGAAGGAAAGATTCACATATAAGGCACATAACTTAAATGTGACGGCAGTTTAGACGTATTGTTTTGTGATTTTAGTCGTAAAATACTTGTAAATATTTGTAGTAATCATCACATGTGACTTGCATATTTATAATTTGACTGTTAATTTTTATTTATATTTATATGTAAATTATTAAAATATATATTTAAATTAATTAAATAAATATAGAATAAGTATCAAAAAATTACCAAAAATATTTGATAGGTTTAGTTGGTGGTTAAATTTAATTTTTAACGATCAATTAATTATTTTGGTACTAGTTTATTTTTCAAATCAAATGGTTTTAATTACATTTATGAGATCTAATCTGTTTATGGAACCATCAATTATAATAATTGTTTTCCCTCTTAAAAATTTGATACCCCTATGATATCATTTACAAGGTTGTTCCTTCTTTTGCTAATCTGAGTTAGTAATGCCTCAAATTATTTTATTATTTTTTCCTCTAATAGCTCAACTATGGAACCCACTTTCAATGTTTTCATGTGCCCGGCTCATATGTCCACATATTGAGGATATTTAAGAATGATGTGCTCCTCCATTTCTACCACCATTGTGCAAAAACACAAACCCTCTCTTTCTCATCGCTCATTAGAAATCATTTATCTTCCCATCTCACATCTATACCGTGAGAGCTAGTTCTTGATTGAGCAATGGGAACATAAAAAATTATCCATTTAATGTGCTTTTTGCTATGCTCATAAGTTTGGGTTAAACATAGTATTGTATTTTCCTATTTGTTTTCTTTCCTCTACGCTATCATTGTTATAATCCTTTCATTCACATTATGTTTTCTCTCATTACAATTTGGGCATTCGATTAACTTGATATTCTATTTACTCATCTACTCGTAGTTTTGCTTCATCTAAGTGTTCTTCCTTAGGTTTTACTCTTCGCCTTTAACTCGGTCCTAGTTCATCTACCAATCTTTATGTTATGTATTTTTTAAAGTAACATAATAGTCCTGGTCATATCGTGGGCCTCTAAAGGAAAAGTACTAGTCTCGACAGGTTAGTTTCATAGGGAACTAAATCCTTAATTCTAAAATTGTTTCTGATTAGATGTTTTTGGATCTTTTTATTTGTCTCTATTTCAAACTTGTACCACTAGCCCACACGTCACTGCCATATAATACGACCGGAGTGACAAGTAACCCAAAAAGGACCTTTGGTGGTCTTCCAATCCCATATATTAGCATTCTTACATCTATTTTGGAGTGTGTATGGAGCTCTCCAACTACCTTGTATTATTTTCATCTTACACATATCCCAACTGAATTTGTTGTGAAAGTCCAAGTTGAGATACTTGTATTTGAACACTACTTCTAGACCCTCCCACGAACTAAAAATCAGGGTGTTTAACCTCCCTTTTTGTTGAAAAAATCATGATTTTGGTTTTGTCAGTGTACACCTGCATCCCTACTTCCTTACAAAAGAGCTTTAGAGCCTAAAAATGGTCTCTCAAATCCTTTATTATTTCGCCTCCGCACTAGGTCGTCAAAGATAAACTAAAAGCTTCACCACATACTTGGCCAAGTGGACCCCCTCTCCCTAAATATGTTTATCCAATCTTCTAGCTTATCAATGTATAACCCAAATAGAGTCAAGGATAGAGGGCAGCCTTGTTTGATGCCTATATCACTTCCAAAACACTCGAACAACCCTATCATGCCTACGTTTGATTGTAGCCTCGACTTGGTCATATAATATGTGAATCGTTGCTCTATAGTGCATTAGGACCCCGATTTCCTCTATTATGCTCCATAATTTGCTCCCGCGAATCAAGCGTCGAATGCCTTTTGAAGTCTACAAAGCAACAATTTGCATCCCCTTTTGTATCTAAAACCTTTTCAACTAGGTATCTAAGTGTGACATAGTGATCAATAGTGGAGTGTTTGGTTCTAAAACCTACTTGTCCTTTTGCCCTCTCTCCTTTTTCTTTTGCCCAACTGCTAATTTTCCATTCTATCATACTTCCAAACAATTTTCCAAAATGAGGATTGATCATACATCTCTATTTTTTAACAAAGATATGGTCGGGTTGGTTGTCCAACTGTCAGAAGCCGCTTTTAGATGACCTAGTTAAAAATTTCTTTGATTTGAGGTGTTAGGATATCTTCTCCCCATCTTAAATGTTTTGTTTGAAGATTGGCAATGGCCCGAGCTTTACCCATTGCCAAATTTTAATCCTTTACAAGATGACTTATGTCATGAAAAGCTCTTCATTAATGTAGATTGTGGGCTTACATTTCTTGCTCACGTTCCCGCTCATTTAACTATATTGAGTACTCCAATCGTTGTTATGATATTATGTTGTTCTTGATCTTCTTTTTCTTATGAAGTTCCCTCCAAAATCTTTTGGGTTCATGTTTCCTGTAAATCAATGTTTTTCTCTTGGTTTTCATGTAATCTTCTTTTGTACGCTCACCATTTGCTTATATTTTTCTTGTTTGCCTTTGATCTACTTGATGGTTCCTTTAGTAATATTTGTGTTGCCTTGCACTCTTCATCATACCATGTGTTTGTTGAAAAGTTGTTTCTTTCTTTTTCTCCGGTTGTAGCTCTCTTGCAAGATTTTAGTGCCTCTTGAATGTTGTGCATTAACCTCTCACTTTTAGTGTAATATGTTCCATTGTCATGTACCCTCTTACTTTCTCTTTTGATGTAGGAACATCTAGGTTCATATGCTATCTTATATCAACCAAAAATAGTTGAGCCAATTTTGTTGGCATGTTACATTGTGTTGTTGGTAGACCGCATAAGTCTAATTGAAGTCGTGAAATGCTATTGAAGTTGTGCAAGTCTATTAAAGCCGCGAAGTAATAGGTAACGTCCCGAAACACTACAAGCTCCGATTGACAACCGTGAAGCACTAACTAAAGCCATTGAATACTACAATCTTTTCAAATCCATGAAATACTACGTGAAGTTGCAAATAACCACATAGTTGAACCAATGCCGCAAAGATCTTGGAGAAATAACCCGATTATGCTTTGAGTCTTTTGATGGTTCATTTGGGCCTTAGCTTACCAATAATCATAATTTTTGGATGCTAATGGTACCGTGTAGCTAAATTTAATGTAGCATTGGGTGGCTTACATGCCTTTATAAACAAATCTCAATTGTTTTAAGAAGGGGCGGAAGAGAGCTTAGCTTAGGAAGAGACTAGTTCCAATTTTCAAGTGATGAGAGCTTAAAGCTCATAGCAAAGTGTTAAGTATGATGAGCACATTGGTTTTATTATTCTCTCATTATTAATGTATTATTAAGACCGCCTCATTGCAATTGATTTGTGTGTATTATTCCTTTTGAGTAATTGAATAAAGATTGTTATTTTGTTTTTGTTGTTTATTTCTAATTTATGTTCAGTTGTATATATTTTTTGTATATATTTTTCACATAATTATGAGGGTCAGTGTGGTCCAAAGCGGCTCTTCACATGACACCCTAATCGCTTCTATGTCATTTGGTATCAAAGAAAGGTTTTCTTTCCTTTCGAATTGAAGGCACAACAGACATTGGCGCTTTCCACCTTTGCAAGTGTGGGTAGAAAATCATTGTTGACATCTTTCAATGGATGACTATTGGGTAGAAGGTGTGAGGATTACACAACAAGAATTAACGGTTTTCCACATTTGCAAGTGTCGGCAAAAAATCGTTGATGACATCTTCCAGCAAGATGATTGTTGGGAAAAAGGTTTGAAAAGGTTGTGGAAATTGTGAATCTCACATTTTTGAGGAAACATAATGGCACATATAAGGAATGTTGTAAGAGGTCACAAAGACCTAGGTACAATATTTGAGCACTTGGCCAAATTGATGAGAACTATGCAAGCTCGTTTAGAGGTTATGGATGTCGCACAACGTTGATGTGTTGTGGAAAATCAAAGAGATAATGAGGCGAAACCCATGTAACAAAGATCACGGGCCACGAATAGGGAAGAAGAAGATGCACAAACCGAGGGACCAAAAACATGGTTTTTCACATAATTGGTAAGATGATGAGTAAACGATTGGATAACCCGAATTATTTTGTAAGTTTGAAAACAAAAGCGCTCATCGATTAGATAATGAGCTTGGATAATATTTTGAGTATGAAGACATGGAAGATCCCAGGAAATTCAAATTCTCCTACACAAAGTTAAAGGGTCATGCATCTTTTTGGTGGGAGCACATCCAGATAGACAAAGTGCAAAGGGGCAAACCAAAGATCAAGACATGGGATATACTAGTAGCAAAGCTCAAGGAAAATTATTTCCTGCAGATTACTAGCTCAATTTGTTACTACGATAAAAATCTCAATGTGAAGGAGTACATTGAAGGGTTATATCGACTCGCCATTCAAGCGGGTCATGTGGAAAATGACATGAAGAATATCTCCATATATATTAACAAATTGTGAATTGTAATTCAAGATGAATTTGAAATTTCGCAAGTATCCAAGTGCAATCATAGAGGATGCCTATCAATATGCACTAAAGGTAGAAGAGAAGTCGGCGCGCAAGCATCAAAACATTGCTCGAGGAAAAGAAAAGGCCATGGACAAGGTGGTGGTGGGGAAAACTTTGTGCATCATGAAGGCGAGTCAAATTTGATGCCGAAAAACTCGAAGGAAGACCTAAAGGATGAGGAAATATGTCCAGAGAAGAGGACCCTTTGGATGTGAAAGAGATAATGAATTCAATGGGACATGTTATATGTGTGGAGAGACATGACATATAGCTTTCGAGTGCCCATGGGCCCAAAGTGATGATAAACGCAGAAATGCAAGTGCGTAAATTGTGCAAGTCGGTGAAGATGTTACATCAAGCTATGGAGAAGATACAGATATGGGAGAGACACATATGTTCAAGCACATATTGTTGAATACTAACAAAAGAGGAATTTGGTCTTGAGTAGAGGAAGAATTTATTCATAACAAGAAGTCAACGGGTATAGACAACGAAGCACCGTGACAATTTGGGGTTGAAGAGGATTAAACATCCTAATACCTACAAAGGTTTATGGTTGTAGAAGGGGCACCAAATTTTGGTGACCAAGCAATATTTTGATCATGTTATAAATAGGGAGATATGAAGATGAAGTTATGTGCGACATAATTCCAATAGACGCTTTTCATGTTCTACTTGAAAGGTCATCGCAATTTGATCAAAAGGCACAACATGATGGACGTGCAAATACATACAAGGTGATGAATGATGGAAAGGAACGCACTTTAAACCCAATGCAGGGAAGAGGGTGAAGTAATGAGAAAGGACCAAAGGTTATATTACTTTTAGGGAATCAATTCTAAAGTGAGATGAAGCGAGAACATTGCATGATTTTGTTGATAGTGAAGCCCATGCAAAAGGAGGGTGCCAATACAACAAAAAAAGGGATTAAACAATGTCGCACAAAGTGAAGGACGTGTTGGGACAGAGTTATGAAAGTAGTTTCGAGAAAGTTGTTTGTAGTTTTATCGTCTCGTAAGGAATACAAGTCACTACATGGATTTAATCTTAGGATCAAGTTTTTTGAACAAGGTGGCATATATGATGACACCATAGTGGAATGTAAAGATACATATGTAAGTTCAATTAGATAGAAGACTAATCAAATAGAGTTTAAGCACATGCACAATTCCATAAGTATTAGCACCAAAGAAAGATGGTGAGTGGCATATGTGCATAGATTCCAAAGCCATCAATAAGATCACCATAAAGTACAAGTTTCCATTACCATACATAGATGACATCATGGATTGTCTGAGTGGAGCAATACACTTGAAGAATATTTATTTGGACAAAGAATATCACAAAATTCACATAAAAGAGGGTGCTTTGCATGGAAGACTGCGTTAAAAATGAATGAAGGATTGTATGAGTGGCTAGTAATGTCATTCAGATTGACCAACACACTAAGTACTTTCATGTGGTTGATGAATGAAGTCCTAAAACCATGTTTTGAGAAATTTTGCGATCGTACATGGATGATATTCTAATATTCAAGAGGACACGAGAACAATATTTGTTACAAATGAGACAAGTGTTGTAGAGCGGTTATGGTAGGAAAAGTTGATTAATTTGAAAAAGTGTGGTTTCACACAGGAGAGCTTATGTATTTGGGATTTGTGATTTTTCTTGAAGATTTGAAAATGGATACAATGAAGGTCCGCACAATAGTGGAATGGGCATCGCCATGGAGTGTTTTTGAAGCACACAATTTTCATGGGTCGAATTTTTTTACCATAATTTCATTAGAAATTTGAGCGTAATGTGTGTGCCCATCATAGAGGCCATGCGAGAGGATAGGAAAAAAATTGTTTGGGGCATATCCATAAAAAAAGTTTTCAAGAACTAAAAAGGAAGGTGACTAAACAACCAATGTTAGCATTATCTAATTTTGTGAAAGTATTTTAGGCGATTGTGATGCTACCAAGATAGCCATTGGCGTAGTGCTAAGTCAAGAGGGAAGGCCAACAACTTATTTAAGTGAGAAACTAAATGATGCAAGGAAGAAGTACAATGTGTATCATTAGGATTTCTATGCAATTATGAAAGCACACAAGTGGAATCACTTATTGTTTTCGAAGGAGTTTATGTTGTTTACTCGATCATCGACATTACAACTCATAAACAATCGAGGGAGCTGAATCGAGACATGAAGTGGGTAGAGTACTTACAAGGGTATACCTTTGTGTTGACGCACAAAGGCGTATATTCTAACAAGGTTGTTGATGAATTGAGTAGGTATAATATTTTGTTAACAAAGATGAGAGTGAAATTTGTGGGTTTTGAATCCATCAAGGAGATGTAAACGCAACATGAAGACTTCAAGGAGGCTTGAGAAGCATGCGCAACACCAATAGGTGTTGATAGGAATCCTTGTTTGGACTATTTTGTCTAGGAAGGCCAATTGTTTGAAGGCAGAATTCCTAGAGGATCAATGCAAAATAATTTGGTTAAGGCGAAGTAGGGTGGTGGATTGGCAAGGGCACTTTAGGTTGGATAAAATGTTAACACAACTAATGGAGAGTTACTTGTGGTCGCAAATAGCTATAGATGTGTGGAAATTTGTACAAGAATGCAGACATGTCACTGGCTAAAAGAACATCTAAGAATGTGGGGTTGTACCAACCTTTGCCCATACCAGAGAAGACTTGGGAGGATATAAGCATTAATTTTGTCTTGGGTTTACCTAGGAAAAAAGAGGAGTTGATTATATCTATGTTATGGTGGACATATTGTCAAAGATGGAATATTTTATTGCTTGTAGGAGGACTAGTGATGCGACTCATATCGTAAATATTTTATTTAAGAAGATTGTAAGGATGAATGGATTTCCTCATAGTATTGTGTTAGATAAGGATGAAAGTTTTGTTGGTCATTTTTGGTAGACATTTTGGAAGAAGTTAAATAAAAAGCTACAATTTACTTTAACATACCATCCACATATTGATGGATAGACAAAGTTAGTGAACAAGATTCTTAGAAATTTGCTCAAATGTTTGGTAGGAGATAAACCAAGAACATAGGACTTGGCACCCGTGTAAGCGGAATTCACTTTTAACAACTCATTTAAACAAAGCAAAAATAAAACATCATTTTAGTTTGTGTATGGGACTAAGCTACAAGGAGTTACAACATTGCAAGACTTACCGCAAAAAGAAGAAAGAAGTGCAAAACCAGAGGAATTTGTAGAATACATGGAAGAAGTGAACCAACAAGTGTGCAAACAATTGGAAATAATGAATATGTAGTATAAGTAGCATGTAGATGAAAGGAGAAAAGGATTTGAGTTTCGGGTTGGGGATTTGATTTTAGCCCACTTACGGAAGTAAATGTTTCCTAAGGGAACCTACAATAAGCTCAAATAGAAGAAAATAGGGTCATGTAAAGCTTTGAATAAGTATGTAAATATCATGCGTGAGATTGAATTTCCTATAGGCATTGTTATTTCAAACATATTTAATGTGTGGATCTCGTAGCCATCTTTGTGGAGGTCAGGAAAGTGTTGAGGATTCAAACACAAAACAAGACAGAGTGGACTGGAGACAACAAATGCTAGAGAAAGTGCACAAAGAGGTAGAAAGAGTAATTGAGAACCAAAATTAATAAAATATGCAAGGAGTATAGGGAGCATGTCATCAAATGGAAAGGAAAGGCTATTGAGGATGCATCTTGGTTGAGTGTTACATTGAATTCTAGAAGACTAGCTCACTTGAGTAAGAGCTCAATACTTCACGATTACCCGAGGTGTATGATGCAGGAGCATCCAAGTTAAGAGGCTATCTTATATCAACCAAAAAAAATAAGTAGATTTTATTGGTAGATTGCGTTGTGTAGTATTGTTTTGTTGGTAGGTCATGTAAGTCTAAAATGAAGCCATGTTGAAGTCACACACGCCTATCAAGCCCAAAAGTAATAAGAAAACTTACATAACACTACAATCCTGCTCGGAAGCCGTGAAGCACTAGATGAAGTTGTAGAATACTACAAGCTTGTTTGAAGATGCGAGATACTATGAGAAACTCAAACAATAGTAGAGCCGAGCTAATGCCTCAAAGATCTTGGAGAAGCCAATTGATTATGTTTTTCTTCTTGTGATGGGTCCTTTAGGCCTCGAGCTTTATAGTAGTCATAATTTTAGGATTCTTATGTTGGCATGTTGCTAAGTTCAATGCAACATCGGGTGGCTTACATGTTTATATAGAAAAAGCCCAATTTCTTTAGGCAAGGGAAAAATAGAGCTTAGCTTTGGGAGAGCTTAGTTTAATTTTTAAAGTGATGAGAGCATAAAGCTCAAAGCAAAGTGTTGAATATGATGAGTATAGTCATTTTATTATTACCAAATTACTTATTGTTTTGATTGCATTGTTGTTGATTGGTATGTGTGTGTTATTCCTCTAAGTAATTGAATAAAGCTTGTTGTGTTTATGTTGGTTATTTCCAATCTGTTCTCAATTGTACATTTTTGTATATTTTCCTGTGTGTAATTCTCGGGGTTCTATGGTCTAAGGTGACTCTTCCTAGGCACCCTAACAGTCTTTGTGTCACCTTTCCTACAATTTGTTATCCGATGTTTACCTAAAGGCTTACTAATTTTCTTCTATCAAGAGGATGTTTCCTTTGGGTGTCAATTTGTTTTAGTTAACCCAAATGTGCTCAACATGTTGTTTGTTTCTTTACAATTGGAGCTTCATAACGATTGGATTGTGATCTAAATTAATATTGAAGTTATAAGAGTAGAATTTATTTTTGTTTTATTATTCCTACGTGAAGTAGGTATATATAATAATTTCAGCTTTTTAACCAATTACATAATAATATTTTTATGTCTCAACAAGATTCACAATGTGACTAGTCCATATTATAGCTTGAAGAAAAGTGAATTAAACAATAACAAAATGAATATTTGAGCACGAGAAAATTTAATTGTATAGCAAATACAATTAAAAGTTTTTTCAATAGAAACAACAAATTATAGATGCAACCTTAAAGACGTGTTGCATGAAAACAAACGACATATACTCTATGTTAATAAAGGTAGTCTCATTCAAAATAAATGTAATGATTAAAAAATAATTAGAAAAATATTGAGATCTTAACATAGTAGTAGTATTAAATTGTTTAGTAACATCATAACGAGCAATATATAGGTTGAGGTGTTGATTGGTATTTTATTTAAATTGTTTTTTAAACAAATGTTGATATAACATGTTGTATTAAAATGTTTAGTGTAGGAAAATAAGAGAGTTAGTACTCACCGGGTTCAAGTAAATATATTTAGTGTGAGGCATTAGATATAAATGTGAGAGTTAGTATACTTCAAGATGTAATTAGCATGTTAGTTGTGATAACAACTCAATAAATATGAGAATGACTCATTAGTTGGGTTAGTTGTGAAAAATTGTTATGAAATAACTAATAGTTGATATTGTGAGTGAGTTGTTATAACAAGTTGCATAGAGAGGTTAAGAGAGATTTGTGAAGAGTGTTGTTGAGACATACTCCTTAGATACAGTGTCAAAATGCCTATATAGTTGTAAGTGTTCTATTGCATATTATTATGGTGATTTGACCCCTTTTGAGTTTATGCTCACCGAAATATAAAGGTCTCCTTCACATTTTATATCAAAGAAAGTTTTTGTGAGAAACATCTCTAATCATTTGTTCATCCTCCATTCTTTAATTTTGTCAACACAAAGTGAAAGTAATGTGAATGCAATGTAGACCACGTGTAAACCTCGTTGTTCTTTCGCTTCACCATTATTGCACCTTTTGATAGGTCTACAATGAAGACCATGTGCAACTTTGTTGACATTCATCATTTGCTTGGAATGCTTTCACATTTCCATTATGTTCACTTTGCCCAAAGATTCATTCCCATTATATTCACACTCTTCATTTAAAAACAATTGTGTGATGTATGAATTTATTCATTGAGGGTTTTTACATATAGATTTAGAGTGCAATGTTACATAGGGTTTTGTATAGATATTTAGCCTTTGATCATGTCTTGCATTGCATTGGCTTTCACATCGATGGCTCAACCCATTTGACTTTGATCGCAAGCAAAGTTTTGTGCATTGGTTTCCCTCCACATTGAGCTACCTTGCATTTCTCATTGCTCTTAGCAAAGGGGTTTTAATAGTCTACATTGGATTCCTAACGGCATTGCATTTACCACTTTGGACTTCAATCCTCACACACCAACACATTGCATCGGAAGATTTGCATTGGGCCTCCTTTGAGTGTTTGAAACCTTTGTTTTGTGTTGCATCAAGCTCTACCTCGCTTGGATCCACATTCGAATCTTCGCTTGTTTTTGGGCAGCATTGAATACCCCAGAGCTCAACCCTAACTACATTGATCCTCGCATCAACAACATGTTGGATCAAGCTCACCACGCTTTGTCTTCCTCTAACTCGAACTCCCCGCAACGATCAACTTGAAAACATTTTGCTCAACCTACGGCGATCCACGAGGTCCTCACTCCAAATGTTGTCACAAGTCGGATCTACACAATTTGAAGCATTGCATCGTAGTATTTTACATCGTGCTCGGCCCAAACCATTTTGCATTCGCAAACTTGCATCGATTCCGGAAAGGACTTTGCATTCAATTGTGCATTACTCGCCAAGCTCTCATTGTGTTGCATTGATGAGTTTTATCCCTAACTAGGGTCCATCAAGATGCATTGTAGATGAGCTTGGATTGGTGATGGAGCATCGACAACATCAATTTCCACACTGCAACTCACATGCTTGGCTCATGTACCCTGCTCGACCCTGCCAACTCGATAAGCACCTCAGGGACCCTCACTTCGACTTTTACCTAACACTAATCATAACTCAACTCATTCGGTTTGCATCCCTTCCACAACTAGGCGTTGAAGAACAAATCCCACTCCAGTTCGTCACACCCACTACGGACTCCCTGACCAGGATCAGCATCGGTGCTTTGCGATTCTAATTCGGCACTTCTTGGCGACTCGGCCCTTACATCAATCTCCACAATGGTATGGAGAAAACTAGCCTACACTGACATGACGATTAACTCAGATCTAATCTCCCTTACCCATGCACTCTGGTCTTGCTCCAATTACAATCATACCCGCCCTTGTAGTGGAATATGGTGACTCCTATCCCAACTCAGGGAGTCGGGAACTCTCTACCATGCTACCCTATTCAATGTCCTCATTGACTCCCTTTGCATTGATATGGACTCACCTCAATGACTTAGCGCTTGGCATATTTGGCTTGTCCCATCGGTTCAACCCCCAACACTAACTCATTAGTGGGTGAGTTATTATTAAAAATAAAACTAGACCTTTTGAACTATAAAACTAATTTTTCACATATGCATATTCAAAAGTATCAATAGACCGATCGGAGACCGCGTTATGTGAAGACTTTGGGTTGGAGGGGAAGTATAGGGGTCAACCCTCTAGTACACCCCAAATGTTTATTTTATTAGCAATCACATGTGAAATGTATGAGGGAAATGTTGAAGGGGATGCGTCGAAGAAGTTAAACTTGAGGGAATGAAACATTGGAGGAAGATGGGTGATGAAGAAGGGGTTTTAGGGAGGAGCGGTTCATGGGTGTGGAAAGTATAGGGGAACCTATGCAAAACTCTTCTTTCTTCCAACTAAGCACATATGAACCATGTGCCATTTTTGTCAATCATTCAAGGAGACTAGTGTTGCAGTGTGCAAGTTGTTGAGGCAATGTAATTTGGAAATATCTTAGAGAGCAAGGCATATTTGATGAATACTTCCAAATGAAACTTATATGTGTGTGAATATCGAACTCTTGATATGTTAGACACAAAACTCTATGTTTAGAATTCTTTATGTCATTGACTTCATGCACATTTATGATTAGGGTTTCTCTTTAATAAATAGGGTTTCCTTCATCAACAATCCTAATGACATCATCCACTAATAACCACCAACGCAAAACCTTGACCTTTCATTTCCCGATGCATGTCGACACAACCATCGAGACTCTCATTTGGAAAATCCTATCAACGTAATTAATGTTTGAAGGATAATTAATTTTTGCATTCGTGATTATAGTTCGGCTTAATTGGTTTGAAGATTATAATTTGGTTGATTACTTGAAGATTATATTTCGGTTGATCACCAAGATTATAATTTTTGATGATCCAACAAATATGAATGCATGGAATATGTTGAATGCATGTATGTCGATCAAGGACAGTTAGAAGAGATATCAACTCGTATGTTGAGGCATGGGGACATAGGTAGCCTACGTCGTATAACCATTTGAAGAGTCAAACAATGAAATGTTTAACCACCACATGCAAATAGAAACATCAAGGCGAGTTGAGGGAAGATGCAAACTCAGGTGATCCCATTAGTGGTGCAAGAAGCTTCCATATGCGATCAAGTTTGAATTGCATTACTCAATAGGGATCCATAATGCAAGACGATGTAAAACTCGTAGGAACCTCAAGTCAAATGTGGATGCCTATTGATCCCAAAACCAAATACAAATCCAATACAAATCAAAGGGAAGTTATTAGGGCATGTACACGTAATGAGAGACCAAAAAGTGGCCAAAAATGTGTTTGATAGGCATTTTAAATGTAATGTGCCCATGTTATGGTTCGTTCGTGTTATATCAGATCGAACCATAACGCGAGCGAGTTATGACTTGGTAATTTCAATCCATGATGGGCTCATGTTATAACGCGAGTGTGTTTTAACCACAGGGGGTCACTTAGTAAAAGTATGGTATAACACGTTCGTTTGAAGGGTATTAAAGAATACCCTTAATGTTACTTTACCTCTAATTATTCAATTGATAATACCCCTCCCGTTATATTATTAGAATGAAAATACCCCTATTTTTTCCATGTACATTATGTATCCATTTTTCCATTACAATTTTATTTACCCCTTTTTATTTATACCCTAATATATCAAACAAAAAATATATCATGTTTCCCACTCAATTATTATTTTCTTTATGCACATTTTCTCTAGAAAAAGAGTTTGAATTCATTCAATACCTATTACCAATTACCTTAATGTCAAGCTTTAATCATTTATCAATAGTTCTTCAAATAATTAAGATGGTGAAATAATATCATTTGTGTTGAAAAGCATACTCAATCCTAGTTTTCTACCATCTTATTATTTATTGGTTAAGAATCTCCTAATTGAGATTTCCTTATTCAAAAGAGATTATAATTTAACTTTATGACCACACTCATTTTACAATTTTAAGGTATTTAGTTTTAAAAACTAGGGTTCACATGTTTTAGTTTTATATAAAAATTAACCCTACCTCTCCTTTGGCCCACCTCTCTACCCTACCCCCAATACCTAAGTCAAAATATTAATAAATTAAACCCTTTCACCCCCTAATATATATCGGTATATTCTCGTTTTGTTTATCAAGTTTAATTACCTCAATATGAATGAACGTGCTACGATATTGCCTAAACAAAGGAACCCCATATGGTTTTAATTATGTAAAATTATTTTTTTGCGAGTAAATAATGCAAGCGGGTTTTTATTTCTTTGGCTTGAAACCACCCACCCTTTGGCTTGGATATCTAAGCCTACCTAAGGGTTGGACTATTTATTCCATGATTGAATCCGTGTTTTGCAAAAAAACATAAGAATCTCGAGTGTATGCCCTATTTTCTCACGTGTTTTAAGACAATATTCCAAAAACATAACTACGACGTCAAGATTTGCCTTAGGTTTGTGTCAATGTATTTCTTTCTAAAATTTGAATAGTTTAAGGTTTTGATCCTTAATTTCTTTTAGTAGTGTCTTCATTTTTCACCAAAACACATGTATTGTTTTTCTACATAATTTTTGATTTGCTTATCCAAATTTCAAAAAAATTACATCGACATAATATATGCTCTATTCTATACACATTCAAATTTTTTTATCAAAATTCGATTATTTCTCAAAAATAGGGGTGTACATACGATTATTTCATTTTTGGGATGTGTCCAATTTGAAAATTAATAGAAAATAATATACTCATTGAAAAAAGTGGGACCTAATACATGATCTTAGCTAACTTTATACCAAAAGGATTTACAAAATATTTTACAGAACTCAAAAACGGGGCATACACGTGACACTATGTTATATTTAAAAAAAAAACAAGACCACTTTATGTGCACACCACATTTGACCCTCTTAATCTACACCATTTAAAAAAAAATAGTAGTTTAGAAACTAGATTCCAAGCACTGTGATTATTGTTCTTATCAAATTGTCGAATTTTTAGCATAGGCACTCCAAATTCGGCATTAAAGTTCAACATTTGCTAATTTCAGGAAATAAATGGCCACTTTTGACCCCTTTTTGGTTCCCCATTTCCATGCATATATACCCATCAAGTCGAGATCGGTGGAAGTACAATATTTGATGTAAGCACGAAACCAAGTGAAACACAATGGATGATGAGGCATTCACTTTATAGGGGCTTGAGGAGGAGAATGAGTGAGGAAAGATAACAAAAGGTGCACTCCAAGGTGGAAGGAAGAATGCAAGACCCCTTTTTGGGACCTATCCAAAATAATAAGCTCTCTAAAAATATTCACAAGAGAGCCTCGATAATGACCGCTCAATCTGGTGGAGGATAATGACATGTATTGATCCTATACATTTAAATAATAAAAGATTTATCCGTTTCTAACGTGGTTTTGCCCAAACATGTACTTTTATGCACTCTTATATACCTTTTGACAACACATGTATTGTAAATTTTAAAGCTTAATGACTTTGCAAAGGGGTGCGTTTATCACTTGCCTTAAGTCGAGCGTATGGAAGACAATGAGTAGATAACACGTGGACTAAGATGACACAAGTTGGTGTAGTGGTAGGTCCCGCCACCTGTGACTTGTTTTTCCTTTAAAACATTGGATGCAAGCTTGTCGGTGCGATAGATGGTCAAGGCACATGACTGTGAAAAGATTTGGTGGGACCTAGAGAACTAAATTCATACGGTTAGTATTGATATGGTTGTTTGACAACTACCAAAGAAGAAAACGTTATTTGACATTTGTGCCTTGTCGAATTTCGTCACATTGTTCTAGTTTTGTAAAAAGACTATTGGCATAATTACTTATTAACATTACAAATTCAACAACAGTAAAAATCAATTAGCATTGATGTTGGAGTTGTGGATGTATAGACCCTTGAGTCAATACTTGTACACAAAGTATACACCATGTTTTCTCTTGTGTTTATCTTTTTTGTTTAACTTCCATACTTATGTTATTAAAACACATAACAATGTGATTGCAACAATCCCTAAAAGTTACAAATCCAATAAAAAAGGGATTTTCAAGTTTGTAGCTATTAAGACATATTTAATGTTCAACAAACATTGCATTAAATAGATGATGTGGTGATGGTAAGAAAAAGTGACATGTGGTCCAAGTGTGCCTTGTCGAAAGAAAAACAAGGATCGTGTACGCTTTCTTCCAATAGCTTCCTTAACTCGCAAATTCTCCTCCCGCAATCCCCTGCTTCATCACATCTCTTCCCTCATCTAATGTTTCATCTTCAATCCTTCAACTTTAACTTTTTCAATGCCTCCCTATCGGTGTCTCTAGTGCACCGCCCTAGTGTAATTGCTAGTTACAACAAATAATTAGACTTACCTTTTTCATCACGGTACATTGGAGTGGAACTTGTTTCTTGGCATGAAATCCTTTGTTGAGTAAGCTTAGGACATCATAAACCATCATTTTCTTAATTGAAAAAGAATACCCAAAGAAAGGAAATTTTTATTTTATTTTCTTTAAAGGCTTTGGGTGTGTAGGTGAGCATAAAAAAATACACTATAGTGGGTCATTCATTGCAATATTTTTAGCATGAGAGATGATGCTTGAACTTGCACAACACGAAAATGGTGATTGGATGTTGTTTAATTTGTTAGATAAGACAAAGACATGAACTGAAAGTTGGAAAGAAAAAGGTGGGAATTGTAAAACCTTCTCTACCAACTCGCTTAACAATCTACTTGTTTCGTTAACAATCTACTAGCTCATGCCTCCTTTGCTATTCGCAAGCTGAGCTCAAGATACTTTGGACATTGGCATTGACACGAGTTGATAGGGACCGCTCAAATGACACACCATAAACTAATATGTTGTTGATATAGAGGTTGTCGATTTGGCAACCTTCAAACCTATTTAAAACTCCGAATAAATAAATAAAAATTTAAATCATTTTTATGAGTGAATTAAATTTTAAATCCATTCTATATATGGTATGAATATTGATATTTAATTTCCACAAAATAAAGCTTACCAAAAACTATTTTCTTTTTAAAATAATGTTTAAAAAAATGAGGATTTATATATTTATTAAAAGTTTACCATTATTTTGATTTTGATTTTATTCCTTGTGGTCATTGAAATAATTAATACAAAATATATATTTGACATGCGATATTACAAATATAATCTATGATTTACTTAATTTAAAATGACTAATAACATGTATACATCTTGTGTATTTGAGTAGTGCTTTCAGATCGTACAACACAACTTCTATGATACCCATTAACATCGTAATCCCACATATAAGTTGAGATTGGGGGCCTATGAGAATCTTAAGATGGTAGGTCCCACCTCAATAGTGAAAGGTCGACAAGAGTTCCGTTCAACTAGGGCGAACCAGCTATCAAACCCTTTTGAAGTTGTCACCGCTTAAATTTAGAGGAAATTGTTTTCAAAATTCAAATGCACCGCAACAAAAAGAGTAGTGTGATTTGGCGAGGGTTATTCTTGCGATCGAATGTGCATATTCCCATAAAATTTTCATGCATCCATCGATGCATACATGTAGCACACGCTTATACTTAGCTTTTCTTTAGAATTTTTGTTGCTAAAAACACATTCCATTTAGTTGTGGGATTCAAACTCGGGACTGTTGTACACAAGCACACATTCCAATCAATTGTGTTGCATGTGAACAAATGCAACCATTTGTTGTCAAACTAATATATTGAAGAAATGTGACACATGGTAGTGGGACCGACCCATACATGGGCATGCATATGTTTTATGGGGGCATGCATCCATAACTTTCGGCATGTGATTCTAAGGTAGTACTTAATTTAACAACATTTGAGGTTTTGCTAAAACCATGTGAGGCCATGTGGTAGTCTTAAAACCAACCAAAATCAAATTACCAATAGGTCAATAATTTGTCGTTGCAGCATCATCATATGTATTGTGGTTGTAAGATTCAACCAAGCTCGATCCATTATACTCTTATTGAGAGCATGCCTTCGGCATAATTACAAACTTCTTTGAAAAGCAAGGGATGCGATTATTAATAAAATGGTGACTTTTAAGTGGATAAATATTTTAAAAGGGGAATATATTTTCTTATAGTGGAAAATATATTCATAAAAGCAAAAACAGATATAATTATTTTTTCAAAAAATTTACAAAAGGACGGCCAATTTTTTAAATATTGTAATGGATGCATTATCGATTGAAACCATCATCCACAAAGTTTTATACTATGGGGAGGAAATATAGCACAATGTCAAAATAGTGGAATCTCAAAACCAAACTTATTGAGTAAGCAACACCTAAATAATAGAGGATGGAGGTAACAAAAGATTAAGGCCAATGGTCATGATGTAGTTCCAAAATATGGTTCATCTCCCCATGTTCACACTAAGGGGGATGTTAAGCAAAGAAGTGAGTTATAACTTGTATGGGTATGTAAATATGTTAAGTGTGAGGCTTTAGATATACGTGTGTCGGAGTTAATATAATTTAGTATGTAATTCACATCTAAGTTGTGATAATAACTCACATAAATAAGAGAATGAATGTTAGTTGGGTAAGTTGTTAAGAAATGTTATGAGATAACTAATAGTTCATATTGTAAGTGAGTTGTTAAAACAACTCATGTAGAGAGGTTAAGATAAATTTGTAAGGAGTGTGTTGTTGAGACATACTCCTTAGATATACGTGTCAATATACATACATACATGTGTGTGTGTGTGTAAGTGTTTCGTTGAATATTATTATGTTGATTTTCCCCCTTTTGAGTTTATGCTCTCCCAAATATAGAAGTCTCAACATAGTTCAATGTTGTAGCGGTGATGATAAATAGATTCGTAATTAAATTCTTTACATAATATCACAATTATTTATATAAGTTTGGGTGTCCTTGGGAGATTTTTTTAATTTTCTGAAAATATAAATTGATGCCTTGTAGTACTAAATTGTTTAGCAATTCGAGTGATGTATGCCACATCATAATTATTAATCTATGTTGAGATGTGATATTTTTGCAAAAATGTAATGTCCCCTAAAGGACATAAAAGAGTATACAATGGATTTTTCCAAATACCCAACTTGAAATAGATCACAAAATGTAACACAATGCAGATCTGGAATTTAATTTAGAAAATGCGACTTGCTAGGGAATTAGAAACCTTCCAAAGATGAACTAAAACACACACTTTTTATATCAGAATTAATAGGCTGAATTTAGAAGACAATTGCAGAATAAAAAGTACCAATTTGAAGCTCCAAATAAGGCTGATTTATTTATTTTATTTCTGCAAACCCTTGTCTTCAGAAATAGCTGGAAATGACAAGTTTAGGAGCCAAATACCACTCCAAAAATGATGATTCAAATGACTAAAAATTAGAATACATATCAGCAACACATATCTGATTTTTATTCATACCCAACACCTCCAAACAATCCTCCAAGTGGGTCGCTTCAGCTGGGAATAAAAAGAAAACTCAACAACACTTTTCCCTCTTCAAACCCTTCTGAAAATCAGCTTCAAATACACTAAAACACTACTGGAAAATGAACCAAGAAGAAGAGGTTTCGTTCTTCTCCTCAATCTCAAGAGGGTTTTCGTCCTCAAGAGAGAAACTCTAAGGGTTTTCGTCCTTAGAGAAATTTTGATGTAAGCACTAGGCTTAGCATACAAAATTCAGATTTGTAAAATGAAAATGAGATACTCCTCCAAGCAAGTCGACTTGCTTTAATAAAGGAATAGGGCCCAAATGGCCACTCTCATACCCAATCACAATTTTCCTAATTTTTTAATGTTTCTCCCACATGTATTTATTCCCAAGGGAGGTCGCATTTTCCCCTAGGATAAATAAAATTTACTAAGTGTTTTTCTCCTCTTTCTATTTTCACTTTATCATTAAGTCATAATAATTAATATAAGTGCTTTATAATTTCTTTTTCTTTTTGGCACTTTATAATAATTTACTATGACTTAAGTCACCCTTGTGTTCACCCCTTAGCCATCGGGTAGACAAAATAGGCCAAGGGTCTTCAACATTGTTATTTTAGAAAGAGGGACATTTCAGTCCTCCCTTCCTCAAATTACTTGCCCACAAGCAATTTCAGATTTAGATGCTCTAAAATTTCTGCACCTTCCCAAGTTGCATCCTCAAGGGGTAGGCCCTTCCATTGTACCAAATATTCTCATGATAACTCTATTCCTCAACCTCCTTTCACATACCTCCATAATAGATTTAGGTTCTAGTATTAATTTGCCCTCATCATCAAGAGGGGGCAGCTCAATGGAAGGAGAGATATGCTGCCCCAATGCCTTTTTGAGGCATGACACATGGAACACATTATGAATTTTGCTTTGAGCTGGAAGTTCAAGCTCGTATGCAACCTTCCCTACCTTCCTTGTGACCTTGTAGGGACCATAGAACCTTGGTTTTAATTTTTCAGATCCTTTCCCTTTGAGGGAAGATTGTCTATAAGGTTGTAGCCTTAGGAAAACCATATCCCCAACCTCAAAAGACCTCTCAATCCTTCATTTATCTGCATACAATTTTTACTGGTTTTGAGCATGTGAAAGGTTGTCTTTAAGTGCTTTCATGATATCTTAGCTCTGTTGCACCAAATCTTTAGCACTGGCACTCTACTATCCGGAATAACAACATCCACAAAAGAAAATGCATCATAACCATATAAGGCCTTAAATGGAGACATGCCAATAGACATGTGGTAGAAGTGTCAGAGCAAAAATTCCCCAAATAAAGTCATTTAATCCATGTTGATTGCCCTATAACAAAGCTCCTTAAGTACCCTTCCACTCATTTATTTACAATTTCAATTTGCCCACCCGTTTGAGGATGGTAACTTGTACTTGGAGTCAACTTTGTGCCTGCAAGATGAAGGAGTTCTTGCCAAAAAGAACTTAAAAATCTATTGTCTCTATCACTCACAATATTCTTTGGTAACCCATGAAGTTTGAAAACTTCTTTAAAAAATACTCCAAAGCAACTAGAGGTCCATCAAACTTAGTTGGGAGAGAAAAAGATGTGCATACTTAGTCAATTTATCCACCACTACATTAATGACACTCTTACCTTGGACCGTAGGAAGAACAATGATGAAGTCCATAAAAATACTCTCCCACTTTTGATTTGGAATGGGTAGAGGATGCAAAAGACCCACTGAAACTCATGTTGTGTTTTGTTTTGTTGGCATGTAAGACACTCCTTATGTGTTGAAGCACTTCCCCTTTAAGTCAAACTTTTCTCCCACTTGTTTGTATGTCTTAAAGTATTTTGGATGACCAGCCAAGGATGAATCATGCATAGCTTCTAAAATTTTACATTTTACCTTAGATTTAGGGACCGTAGAGTATGATGTCATCCACCACTTGGTACTTTTCATCATCAATTTCTCCCTCCAGACAACATAAACAAACTGATTTTTGGCATATTCTACTATTATAACAACCCTCCAATCTGTTGTAATTTCACTCATGGAGCAGCAGTATGATTTCCTTGATAATGCATATGCAACTATGTTATTTTTCCCTTCACAAACTCAATTTCAAAGTCAAAAGAGTATACTTTGCTTACCCATTTCAGTTGCATATCATTTAAATCAGTTTGATTAAGAAAGTACCTCAAATTATTATGATCTATTTTGACTACAAATCTTCCACAAACTAGATATTGTCTAAATTTCACCAATGCATGCATGATTGCCAAGATTTCTTTATCATAAATAGAATACCTCTTTTCAATATCTTTGAGCTTCCTACTTTCAAATGATATGGGGTGTTTATTTTGCATCACAACAGCCCCAATTCCATCCCCTAATATATCACACTCAACAACAAAAGGTATTGAAAATTTGGAACAACGAGTACGAGCATGAACTCATTACCTTTTTGAGGTGATCAAATGTTTGTTGGGTTGATGGTGACCACCAAAGCTCCTTGCTTTGTTCAAATTTGTTAAAGGAGCTGAAAGTTGTGAAAGTCCTTTCACAAATCTGCAATGAATAGCTACAAAGACCCAAGAGTCCGCTTAGTTGCGTCCAATGTGGTGGGAGGAGGCCAATCTATGATAGCTTAAATATTTTTTTGATCCACATACACCCATTCGACATTAATAACATGTTCTAGATACAAACTTTCTTCCATGCCAAACTCACATTTGGATAACATGGCAAAAAGATGCTTAGGACCATATCCAAGTGCATCAAATGTTCTTCCCATGATTTGCTATATACCAAGATATCATCAAAAATACGAACACAAATTTTCTCAAATGCTCCCTAAAAATATGATTCATACATGACTAAAATGTAGCATGGGCATTGTTTAACGCAAATGGCATCACTGGAAATTCAAAATGACCAAAGTGACATCTAAAAGTTGTCTTAATGGACATCTTCATCTCTTACATTAATTTGATGGTAGCTTGACGTTAGATCAATATTTGAAAAGAATATAACTCCATGCAACTCATCAATTATTGGTATTGGGTACCGTTCGATTGTCTTCTTATTCAATAACTTGTAATCCACACACATTCTCATAGTTCCATCTTTCTTCTTGACCAAAACAACCGAAGAAGCAAAGGGACTAGAACTTGGCCTTATGTGACCCATGTCCAATAACTCCTTAATCACCTTTTCAGCTTCATTGTTTAATGTGCAATGGATAAAAACTCAATACTATACAAAACATCATTTACCCGCCTTCGATATGTAATGTCTCATTTGTGCGAATTAAATTAAAATAAAGGATTCCTTGCCTCCTCTTTCCGACAAGCAATGGATGAACAAAGGAAGATCGGGGATCATATTTCAGTTTTCTTCATTCATATTTATGCTTTATCTTTCTAAAGTCCCATTATGAGGGGTCGGTTCGGTTTGGGGCATTATAAAAGTCAATTAAAAGATTAAACATGCTTTATATGGGTCGGCCTTTCCTTTATGGGCTTTGACATCAAGTAAAGAGCATAAAATAGGATTAGAGACCTTGTTTAGAGGATTCAATTTTGGTGCATTTTATCCTATTTGAACTTGTGAGCCGATTGTTCGTTGTTCGTCCACTCTTGGGCACAAATCCAAGTGTGTGGCATCTTCCTAGAAGGACAAAAACCCTTATAGTGGTTGGTTGGGGACCGAAAACCCTCCTTCCTTGGTTGGAGTGAAGACATATTGAAGACCTTTCTGCAGATTTGGGTTTTGGAGGATCAAAGAAGTCATCTACAAACATTTGCATGCATTGTGGGGTCTCTCCTAGGTGGAACAACTTACCCCAGTGTGGATTTTAGTGCCTTCTAGGGCACGACAATCAGATTTGAATTCATATTTGTCTTCCTCATTATTTATAAGGTTGGAATCATCATTTACATGTGAAGTTTGGGGTTTCTAAACCCTTATTTCATAATTTTATTGCAGCTTATACTTCGTTGGTTTTTAATTAATTTCCAACAGTGTTTTGGATCAGATTTCTCATTGATTATTGATGCCTAAAATACTTATATTTATTTTGGCAAAGTTTTTGAAGAATTAAAAGTGTTTTGCATGTTTTTTTGTACCACTGTCCTAAAGATCCAATTGTTGTTCAAATCGGGTTTTATTTTCAGTTTGTTGGTCCTAAAATTAGATTTGTTAATATTGGGGTTTGAGCTGATTTCCTAATTCTCGCTTTGAACCCTCAAAGGGATATTTCAAAGTGGTATCGAGCATGGATTCTCAAAGGCCCGAGGTTTCAATGGAAGAAAACAACAAGGGTTTACTATACGCCAAAGAATAAGGAAAGTGGATCAACCAAGGAAAGAAGCCAAATTCAATAAGTTGATTGCAAGGCAAGAAAGATTGGCCAACACAATGGCCTCGACTAATCCATACCATGCAAGGCTCTAATGGTGGAAGAATCCCTTCAAGGGAAATCATTCATTCTCCGTCACCCAAAGGAAGCAACATAGGTACATGGTATGAAGAGTACAAATCTCTTCCGGAGGAGATTTGTGATGCCCTACCCTTTTCAGAGTTTGTAAAATTGGAAACAGAAAAGAGTGGGCATTGGAACTTGGTCCAAGCCTCGAGGCATGCACAAGGGTCATGGGAAGGATATCCCAACCCTGGAGGAAAGGAGCACCTTCATGTTGGCTAAACATGAAGAGAGCACAAAGTTTGATGAAGATGGAATCATTGAGGAAGAAGGGTTGGTGATCAAAGGACCTAAGGCCATGGCACTTACACCCATTCCGAAGAGTCAACATCATGAGGTAAATATTGCTCATTTTGTGGTTAATACTGAAAATGTTTTGACATGTGATGAATCCAAAGATGAAACAAGGGGTGTGGAGCAAGAAGGGGAAGAGAAAGGGCTGGTTGGAAACCCTTCTCCAAAGAAACATGATGACAATAAGCTTGTTGGTCTGTTTAGAACAACAATCAATAAGGAGCCCAAGGATAAAGGTTTGGTGCATGAGCCTAGAGAGGAAGGAGAGATCATGAAGCACAAGTTGGAAGGTATAAACCCTTTAATATTTCATGATGATTCTATGATTTCTAATGAGGGCATGTTACAGGAAGATAAAGAAGAAAAATTTGATTTGCAAGATGGTGAAGAGAGGTCGAAGGGTGAAGCACAATTGATAAAGGACAACAGGAGGGATGACCTTGGGGCAAATGCGATGCTCCAAAACACATCACGATAAATAGGAATCCTTCATGATAGATAGGTCATGACACATAAGATTTGCATAGGGTCCATGGACCAAGACTTTTGAGTGACCTTGTTAGGGGCCATGTGGATGAAAAATGTGTTCTTCCGTGTGACTATCATCACTTTCAAATCACTAGAAATTTCATAACAACAACGTATGGTAAGCCATATGATGTTTCATTGGATCATGACAAGATTCTATGACATCATTACTTATCATTTCCATGCATGGGTATTCATAACTTTGTTAATAAGGAGCAAGGTTGGGAGAAGACTCTTTGCCAAGAACTTATTCTACATCTTCCAAACAATGGAGTGGTTTTTTATGGGAGCCCAAGGTATGATGGAAATCACATTTTATTTCCTTTAATACAGCTTGTCATACTTGTGTCATTTTGAAAAATTTGTTGTTAAGGATCACATGTCGTGTTTTGGTGGAAATGACATATGGCATTTAGATATTGTGTCAGTAAGGGTATGTGGTTCAGCCGATCTCTTGTGTTGTAAGAAAAATGAATTCTTTGATATTCTTACCCCATGCACATGGCTAGAAAGAAATTTGATGGAAGGTTGTTTTGAAACTTTTATGAATTCTAACAAAGTTGTGAAGGACTCTACCCTCCAAGGACAAGGAGCCATGGGTTTGATTAATGGTGAAGTCACTCATGATTCTATTAATGAGTGCTTGGTGGCAAAATTGGGATTGAAGGTTGAAGATTACAAGGGATACATGGTGAAGATAACAGATGGTTACTCTATGCCATGCACAAAGAAGTATTTCCAACTCCATGTCACATTGGAACAATATAAGGTATGTGTTGATTTTCATTTAATTAACATGGTTGATATGAATATGATGATTATGGTCCAATGGTGACATTCATTGGGAGAGATCACCTTCAATCATCAAAACATAGAGATAAACTTCTCAAATAAAGAAAAGAAGGCTACATTACAAGGTATGCTTCTGAACACACCTCAAGTTAAGTATTGGGTAGAAGATACTTGGTCATGGAAATCACATTTTGACTCTTTACCTACGATTATAGTTTATGAGAAGCCTTTAACTACAACCGAGTATAAGTGTTCTAATGTGAGTTTAGAGGATGAAATTTTGGGTGAAAGGTACAAAACCATGGATGGGATCGTTCTCCACAAGATTAAAGTCTATTTGGTTCCCAGAGCAAGGGTGAAGAACACGATATTGAGGGTTGTTCATGATGCTCCATTGGCTAATCATTCGGGTTGTCTCATGAGACACAAATAGGGTGAAGGTAATAGTTTTGATTTTTCTCTTTGCTTATGGAAGGGGAGTAATTTGAGGAAGGAAAATTCTAGCATGATATGGCAACATAAGCTTGAGGGGAATTCTGATTTTCTTCTCTATGAATTGTTAACCCATGGTTCCATGAAAGAACCAAAAGAAGTATGGGAAAAGAGAAGCCATTATGATGAATTTGCAGTTGTTCACATGACCGCCAAAGAGGAGAATGGTGACTCTAATTTTCAGTTTTATGGCCCCATGATGAGGTATGAATTTTGTTTTGACTACCTTGTTTTTAGTTCGGATGAGTCACACATTGTTTGTGGGGGTCAAGAGCTCCTAATTTTAGGGGAAATCAACCTCAAAATTCACAAGGAGGAGCTGGGATTCCATTTGCAAAATGAAGAAATCAAAATTGTGAAATCTGAGAAGGAAAAGGGAAGAACGATAAGCAAGGGAAGGTTGATTTCAATTATAGACCTGTTGTCCTTAAATTTTCAGCCTATGTAAGACAATTTTCAGCCCCTACTTTACTCACAAATTTCCTTTTTCCATCAGATTTCAGTTTGGGAATATGTCATGGTCATAGGGTTGAGGTTGCAAAAATCAAACGTAGGGCAACCATTAACAACCATGAACATTGGTATGTTTCCATTTTTGAAGGGCATTCCGTCATGGAATATTGACAGAAAAAAATCTCAGTTGAAAGGATAAAATAAATCATATCATGATGTCTTATTTTAAGACTTGAATGTTCTAATTTTTGAAGGGAAAATGCATGAGTACAATGCTTTTGGGACAACCTTACTAAAGTGGTGGGAAGCCATCATCCGGACGGAAATCAAGAGTTGGTGGCAAGTAAAGGAATGACGCTAGTTATCATGTCCCTAAGGCATGATGAGGGGAGTTTTAAAGTGTTGTTAAAAATTCTCGTTTTCTTTAATATGACCGCTTCAAGTGCAGTGCACGTTGAAGAAGAAGTCAAGAGACTCATTTGGGATCCGTACTTACAATCGCTAAGGACAAGAAATTTCGGGAAGGGAGGACTGTAATGTCCCCTTTGTTCAAATTAATTTAAAATAAAGGATTCCTTGCCTTTCCTCTTTTCGAAGGCAAACAATGGATGAACAAGGGAAGATTGGGGATCATATTTCAGTTTTCTTCATTCATATTTATGCTTTATCTTTGTGAAGTCCCATTATAAAGGGTCAGCTTGGGTTTGGGGCATTATAAAAGCCAATTAAAATATTAAACATGCTTGATATGGGTCGGCCTTTCCTTTATAGGCTTTGCATCAAGTTAAGGGTATAAAAGACAATTAAAGGCCTCATTTGAGGATTCATTTTCAGCGCATTTTATCCTAATTGAACTTGTGAGATGATTGCTCATTGTTCTTCCACTCTTGGGCGCAAATCCAAGTGTGTGGCATCTTCCTAGAAGGATGGAAACCCTTCTAGTGGTTGGTCAGGGATGAAAACCCTCCTTAGTTGGAGTGAAGACATATTGAAGACAATTCGTCAGAGATTTGGGTATGCATAGTATTTGGAAGGTTTGGCAAAAGATCAAAATTCATTTCAAATGGGCATGAGAAGAGACTTCAGGAATGGCCTTTCAAATCATGACTATTTGTGATGGTCGTCCCTTGTTATGGGATGAAATTAGTTGAATTTCCATAGATGAAATCCCTCAAACATTTTTAGTAAGAGAATTTGAACAATAAAGGATATCTTACAATACAACATTGGACTAGCACTGAGCTCTCGGTTTTTCCCGCTTGTTGATTTCGAATTTCCCGTGACCTCTCGGTGCTAGCTCGAATGCCAAACCTCTCTCGGTTAGGACCTCGAGTCCCGTCATGTTGACTCGGGCAACAGAGCCTAGGCCTCTCAACGAGGCATGGAAAATGCGATGGATGGGTCCTCCTCTGCCCCACATACAGAGAAGTTGTCACATGTCCTTCTTGATGGGACATTTTCCTTACAAATTCCTTCTCACATCACTACCTCGACTGCTGCATCTCGAGATTTGTCTCTGGTTGGCAAACTGATGGGACCTAGACCCCCACTGGAGGACATTAAAAAATGGGCGTGCATGAAATGGGCCCCCTGTGGTTCCATGGAGATTGTTGCCATGCCAAATGGCTTCATCCTCTTCTCATTCAACTTTAAAGAGGACTTTGCATGGGCTCTTCTTGGTGGTCTGTGGTTTTTGGTAGGCGGGGTTTCTACATTCAAAAATGGACTCTTGGCTTTAATCCGCTAACTGAAACCATGACACATGCTCCAATATGGGTGCGTCTTCCAGGCCTTCCTTTGGAGTTCTGGGATTCAACGGTCATTGAAGGTATTTCTCTTTCCATGGGCTCTCTCATTGCCATTGATCAGGCCACTAAGGCCAAAACTAGATTTATTCACGCTCAATTTTGTGTTAATGTTGATGTTAGTGGTCCACTCCCAAAATCTATAGATCTTCTCTCTGATTTTGGAATCTGGACACAACCCATTGAATATGAATATGTCCCACAAGCGTGCTCAATCTGCAAAAGCATTGGTCATAGAGCCCCTACTTGCCCTTCTAAGCCACAAGCTAAACCGAAAAATCCTGAGTTTACCCCTAAGAAGAAAGGGAAATATATACCTAAAGTTCTCCCAAAGACGGCTCCAGAGATTCATACCTCTAACCCCTTCAATCTTCTGGAAGATGGAGAAATTAATCTTGAGGAACCCTTTGTTGCAACCAGACTCCCGCATCCTTCTTCTACTCGTTAAGATTCCTACTGTTGCAACCAGTGCTTCCCCACGTCCCTCTTCTACTGTTGAGATAACCAATGTTGTCACCACGCTTCCCCTCTTCCTATTTCCACTCTCAAGTGATCACATATGTCATTCATGCTTCCCCACTTCCCACTCTCTCTCGCTGATTTTCTCCCCCATGCTTTTGTCTTCCCCTCTTCGCTCTCGCTCTCCATTGCTCCCTCTGTTGAGTCCCCCACTCCCTTTCCTCCTCTTTCCTTCCTTCCTGAGTTGAATCTCGAGTCACTTCATTCCCCCTCTCCTTCAGCCTCTAATGACAACAATAAACCTCGGGTAACCAGAAGCAACAACAAAAACTGACATAGGTATGGAAAAAACTAGAGGGAGAATCCTGGCAATATTAAGCTTCAACAAGAATCAACTCTAAATGTGGCTCAAGGAACACAAAGTACCATCCCCAGAACAAAACCAAATCTAAAAGATGAAGATAATCTCATGGAATATTAAGGGTCTCAATTCTTTGCAAAAGAAAAGAGTCCTAAAGGATATTAGATTTAATCACTCTCCTGATATCATTATGCTCCAGGAAACAAAACTAAAAATGAAGACAGTCTCCCAAAGCTTTGGTCAATGCTTCTTTTATTGCTCAAAACTCGTCTGGAAACTCTGGAGGTTTGTGCACTCTTTGGAACCCTAAAGTTCTACATGGTGACTACCTCATAAAAAATCCAAACTTCTTAGGCATGCTCTTCCAGAAGTTGGCTTTGATACTTACTAGGATTGCTATCAACATTTATGCTCCTAACTTGGAATCACAAAGGGAACAGCTATGGCAGGACATCATAGAATTCAAAAGGAGTTGTATTCAATTTCCCTATCTAATCATGGGAGATTGCAATAACACTCTTACCCCTCGGAAAACAAGGTGGGGCCCCTGCTAGCCCCACCAGTATGGGAGCATTGGCTGATTTTATTAGACAGGGGGAATTTTTTTGATATGGATCTTCATGGAGCCTCCTTCACTTGGTCCAACCGCAGATTGGGTAGGAATCATATACAAAGTAGGCTTGACAGAGCATTGGGATCTATGGATTGGATCTTACTCTACCTTGATTTCTATCTTAGTGCTTTATCTAGAGCGGCTTTGGACCACAACCCTCTAGCTTCTATGTGCCAACACCAATCTCAAAACTAAAAATCCGCTGTTCATATTTGAGTTGGCTTGGTTAGAAAACAATAATATTGATCCTCTTATAAAGAGTTGGTGGGAAATAAACGTCCAAGGTACTGCCATGTACAGATTTGTCAACAAACTCAAAGAAATCAAGAAACAACTCAAGATCTGGAAGGTTAGAGTGTTTGGTAACATCAAGCTTCACAAGCAAAAACTAACTCAGAAAATTACGAGTATATCTCACGGAAATTGAGAAAGAAGGAAGAATAGACCAGCTCCATAAGCAAGAAATTGCTCTGCTCAAAGTGAATACCACAATACCTTGATAGAGGAGGAATCATACTAGAGACAAAGATCGAGGGCTCTCTAGCTTAACCAGGGAGACAAAAACACCAAATTCTTCCATGTCATGGCTTCTAAGCACAAAAGCAGAGATAAAATTAAGGAGCTACTATCCGTGAAGGTAACCTCCTGTCATCTGAATTGGATATTTCTAATGAACTTGTTTCTTTTTATTCTAACCTTCTACAGGAAGAGGCTCCTCCTAATGAGAATGACATGCTCAAGATGCTACAACACATCCCTAATCTTGTCACAACGAAATGAATGAAAAACTCACGAAGCCCTTCTCTATGGAGGAAATTCATATTGTTGTCTTCACTATGAAAGGGGATAAAGCTCCTGGCCCTGATGGCTTTCCTGCTACTTTTTTCAAATCTATTGGGAAATCATCAAGCTTGATCTCTTTAGTGCAGTGAATGAATTTCAGAATAGTAATTCCCTTCTAAAAGAATGGAATACAACTTTCATTAAGCTCCGCCCCCAAATCTATGTGATCCAAGTCGATTACCAACTTTCACCTATAAGTCTCTGCACATCGCTACAAAATAATCAACAAAATGATGACAGCTAGATTAAAACCTTTGATGAACTGCCTAATCTCTGAACAACAAAATGGCTTCATCAGCGGTAGGCTTATATAGGGAGGTATTATTACGGTTCATGAAGTAATTCATTCAACACAACATGTTAAGTCTGCAAAGCTATGATCCTCAAATTGGATATGCAAAAATCCTTTGATAGAGTCACTGGACATTCCTCTTACATGTGCTAAGTAGCTTTGGATTTGATCACAAATGGTGTAGCTAGATTTTGACCTGTATTTCCTCACCTTATATCTCCATCCTCATAAATGGTATTTTGGTTGGCTTCTTTAAGAACAACATAGGAATTAGAAAAGGAGACCCCCTATCTCCTTTACTCTTCCTGTTAATGGCGGACACACTAAGTAGAGCTTTCTGAAGCACCAAACAAAGCACGCTATTTCTAGTATTAAGATCACCACTCGCTCACCTGCTGCTACTCATAGCCAATTCGCAGATGACACACTTCTCTTGAGTGTAGCATTGGTGGTAGAGGCAAAAGCCCTTAAAGAAATTTTGGAATGTTATCAAGTCGACCTCTCAGCAATTGATAAACTTCTCTAAAAGTGGCATAGCTTTTATAAACACCCCTCCAAGTCGACAAAGGAAGATCACTGATATCTTTGGTCAGCAACATCGTGGATCTACCGTCTTCTTATCTTGGTATACCTCTTTTCAAAGGAAAACAAATAAATAGCTTGTGGAATCCTATCATTGAGTGCTACCAAAAGAAATTGGCAGGATGGAAAGGGGCCCTACTAAGCCAAGCAGTAAACTCCAACTGGTAAAAACTACACTCCAGAGTATGTCCATTTATTTTATGTCACTTCTCAAAAAGCCTTCTACAATGGTCAATGCTATTGAACAAATCCAAAAGAGATTCCTCTGGTCGGGTGTGGAAGATAAGAAAAGAATCCATTTAGTCTCTTGAATGTTGTGTGTCAACCAACCAACTTGGGAGGTTTGGGGCTTAGGCACATTACTAACATGAATGACGATTGCTTGCTAAGATTGGTTGGGAAGTGGCTTCAACAAACTCATCTGCTTGGGTCCATCTTCTCTTATCCAAATATCTAATGCACTCGGGCAATTTTCTTCATTCCTCCCCCTGGGTTTCTTCCATTCGGAACTCGTGATGAGTTCCTCCTCTTTGGTGTCCGACACTAAATGGCGTCTAGAAATGGCCGCTAAATTGAGTTCTGACGGATCGGTGGGGTCAGGGACAAACCTCTTTGTCGAACCCTTCCCGACTCAATCAAACGACCCCTTATCGCTCAATGTGGCAAGAAAGTTGCTAGTTATGGAAAATACTCAACTCAAAACCTACTTGGCTTACTCCCCGATCGGCTCGGCATTAGTGACATCTAGAGTCGGGCGCGATTTGCTTGAGGAATCTTCTCGTCCTCTCGGACATTCATTTTTCCTTACTTGTTGATGAATGCATTTGGCCCCTTTCTTCTACTGGGAATTTCACTGTTAAAGTTGCTTATGCTTCTAAACCTCGCATTCCCTATGGTCCTCCTCTTCACCGCATTTGGCCTCCAGAAGTTATTCCCAAAATTGGATTTTTTTATGGCTCTCCTTTAGGAATGCTTTCCTATCTGGCGAGAACCTTAAAAGGAGAGGTTTCTCTCTTCCTTCTAGATGTGTCCTCTGTTGTGCTGCTTTGGAGTCCTCTTCTCACCTTCTTCTTCATTGTTCCTTTACCCAAACCATATGGAAATGGCTCTTAAGCCATTTTGGAGTATCATGGATTTTTCCTGAGTCTCTTCATGTTACTTTTAACCAATGGTGCTCCCCTTTCACGCATCAAATCCTTTCTCTTGCCTAAAAGTTAATCCTCCCTCATGGTTTATGGGGTATCTGGAAGGAAAGGAAAATGCGTATATTCAAAGAGCAAAGTATGGACCCTACACAGGTAGCCAAAAGCATTTCTATTCTCTTTCAAGAAAACCTAAACAACTATCTTTGGAAGACGTATCAGTAGAAGGTTAACTTTTGTGGCAAAAAGAACTAGTGTTAGCAACTTATGATATAGATTACAACCAAACCTTTTGTTGTTGCACGTGTTGATGTGTTTTGGACCCCTCCTCTCTGGGCCGGCTCAAACTTAACATTGATGGTGCATCTAAAGGGAATCCGGAATGTCCGGAGGAGGTGCTATTCTTCATAACAATGATGGTACCCTCTACTGCCTATCCGCAACTAATCTTAGTGAAGGCACCAATCACAGAAAGCAAGAGGCTATGGCTATTCTTAAATGTCTTGAGCTGACTCTACAATTAGGGAGTGGATGTATAATAATCAAAGTGATTCGCCGAACATCATCAAAATCTTGAATTCGGAAGACCCCGACAATGGACTATTAGGAGTATCATTGCACGACATCCTTATCCTCTCAAAATTTCCCTCTTTTGAAAGTCCTAATTTTGAAAATTTTGAGTCGGCACCTTTAGTAATGTTCCAATGAAGAGAAAACTTGAAGACATAGTGAAAATTGCATTTTTGGAGTCTTTTTGGTGACTTCATGGTCTCATGGACATTTTGTCCCTCATGTCCCAAGTATCTCTCGAACATTCTGCTCGCCGATTGGCCACTTTCCCGCAAATTCATAATCGCTGTTGGCTTTTTTGGAACTTTTTGGCCGGCTTTGTCCCAAGCTCGCTCGACTTCCTTTTACCCGATCATCTCAGACGGCCGCACGGCACTTCACGTACTTATGTCCCATCTGTCCCAAATTCTTCCGGGCTTTCTGCTCTCGCATCGACCAAATCGCGTCCTCACGCCCTCACATCCTTCGCGTATTTAAATTCCCCGACCGCCTGTGCTTATTTGGCCCGCTTTTCCCGCAAACCGGCCGGATCACGCCTTCACATCCCTCATGTCCTAAATGTACCAAAGACCGTCCGGCCAATTTTCTCCTCTTTTCTCATTTTTTATCTTTTTGAGTCTGCAAGGTGAAATTGATGCACATTTAATGACCTTCTCTTTCCTAAACGGCTATTTAATTGGACTATCTCCTACACATTTGTCACATTGCTCGCTTTCGCCATCTCTTGCTCGAATCCTCGCAATTTGAGTCGCTTTGCTCGTGCCCCCTGTACTTTGCATTCTCATCGTGATTTTGATCTTGAAAGGGTTTTCCTCGCGCATCGCAAAAATGAAGATCAAGTTTTAGGGTCGTGAACTCAGTGTCACCTCTTGAGACCTCTCAGACTGATATCGAGACAAAGTGAGATTCGACACTTAGATTTCGGGATTTTGGGGGCATTAACATGCTCTAATCCTGCTCCCATGACACAAATGATTAGTGACAAAGTGGACTTGCATACGCGGTTGGTTTTCCTATCTCTGCACAAAGCAGCGGACACGGTGCTCGCCTATGGAGCCCATTTTAACCTAGATACCAAGGAGCTCACCAATGTGCATGGGGAATTAATTGCGAAACTAGATGTTGCCGCCATTGCTGCTGCCCTATGCATTCCAGAGACTGAGGATTCCATAATTCTCACTCGTGCCCAAGCTCAAACCCTATTCGACCAAGACAATGACACATACAAGGCACGTATAGCAAAATCATGGTTAAAGAACCCTAAGAAGGGAGCATCCCGACTCTCCAAGGCATTATACAGGGTTGATTTTAATGAGGAGTTGTTTGACTTTATTATTTTGCTCGCCCATGTCATGGGGTTGCCTTCCACCAATGAGTTTCACTTCTGGATGTGCCCCTTCATAAACATCATCTGTGAGGGCAAGCAGAACATTAATTGGGCCGAAATTGTTTGCATGAATTTGACTGAGCAGTTGTCTAGTGTTCAACAAACTAAGAAGTTCTATATGACTTCTTATCTCATGTATACCCTGGCTACATCTCGGCAGTGGTTTGGTTTCACCTACATAGAGGGCCAGAAGAATGAGCCTATTTACGCATACTGCCTCGCCTTTACCCTTAAAACTAGCAATCACAATTTCATAAGAGTCAATGACGCTTTTACTATGTACATTGTAAGACTCTTGTAGGGAAACACTACTAGGAGATTTTTTGATGAAGCTATGAACCTCATAGCCAAGTATGGGTCTTTCTTTATCCAATTCAGGAGGTTTTCATACATCAGGTTGGCTATGAAAGCACACCTCTCAAGCTCCCTATATTTTGACCGATAAAATGACCGGGTCAAGTATGCAGCAGCTTCTTGATAAGCTACATCGGACATGTAGAGACAAGAAGATCACCGACCTACATTTCCCTATCTCTTTGGGAAACTATACATGTAAAACAACTTTGGATGCCCAAAATGTAGAAAGGGCTATTACTTCTATTATCGTTCATTTCTTCGACCTAGAACTTGCTTTGATCTTAAGAAGTTTATTGATCGTAACCTTAGGATAAACTATCATCACAAAGCCGACATCAAGACTACTAGCCGAGTGTGAAGATGATTTTGCCGCATGCAGGCACTATGGCAGCTCTCTCTACAACACATTAGAGATCTCAATCTCTACCAAGTTCCTAAGGGACTTAAGGAGGATGATGAGGACTTACGCCTTTTGAATATGAAACAACGATCAAACACACTCCTTTGGAGGATCTAGATTGGTACCAAAAAGAGAGAGATGATTTGGTTGAGATTATGGCCCCTGTTCTCGTAAGAACTAAAGTTTGGCCGACAAGAAGGTTCGTGAGTTCAAGAAGAATCGTGGTGGATCTTCTTCCGCAGACACCTCTACACCAGTGGAAGGAAGCACATACAACCAAGCACTAAGGTTCTTGAGCAAACCCCCCATTCTTCCTCAATGAAGGAGCTTGAGTCATCTACTCCTTCTTCTACTCAAGTATACCACAAGAAGATCAAAGAGGTTAAACAAGAACCAATTGATGAAGAACCTCTTCTTGAGCATCCAGATCCGCTTTCGTGACTCGAGAACATTATTGTTCTTAGTGAGAGTGATGATGGTGAAGTGCTAAATCTTGCAGAACTCCTCGTTACTATTGAAAAAGAAAAGAAAATGTCTAGTGCAGAGCCTCCTAGTACCGCAAACTCCTCTACAAAGGAAGCTCCCGATACTCCTCCACTTCTCTCGCTAGAGGCAACATTGGTCAATACTTTAAGTGTCATGAGTTCACTTTCTCGCCCCTTGTTCCTTCTTCTTCTTCTTCTACTTTTTCTTGGGTGCAACCCATGGTTGATAAATAGGAAGATGAAATCCTCCTCTTGGATAACAAGGCTTGATTTTGATGTCAGAAGCAGCTCTGCTAGAACTACTCCTCCTCCTCCAAATTAAGAGAGCCAAGACCACTTCAAGGATAGTAATTGATGCTCAAGGCCGCGGCTTCCTGGAGGTTACAAAGCCCAAGGTTGATAAGGCAGAGCGGGATCTCTTGGTCTCTGATTTAGTGGTTTCTAGAATCCCAATGGGGGAATCCACTCCTGAGAGTGAGGTTCATAACCATCAAGAAACAGTGACAAAGGTTATTGAACGAGTAGAGAAGGGCAAGCAAACTATAGAACAATTGGAAGAACAGAATCAAGTTCTTTCCAACTTTATCAAGTCATTATTGACCAAAGATAAGGTTTTGGATCCTACCCCACTGGCTGCTCTTCCGCCCCCCATGATTCTCAGCCAGGATGAAGTTCAGAGCATCAAAGATATACATAAGTATTCTACTTATGGAAAGGCTTTGGAAGCCATGGTTGATGATATGATTATAGTTGGCTTGAATTTCATTGAGGAATCCTTCAAGGCCTGATCTGAAAATGGTACTTATTTATTTATTTATTTTTGAAGTACTTAGAAAATTTCCAGATTTTGAAATTTACAGACTCAACATTGATCTTGAGTTAATTTGATCCAATTTTTAGGTGTCTTGAAACCCAAATCCTCAACTCTTCCAAAAAGACCAATTAATCTGATTTTTCAACTTTAAGTGAATCGCTTGAATCTAATACAAATCCATTTTACTTCACAGTTGATTTTTAATCATACACTCAAACTGACATTTGAATCTAAGATGATAAGTGTATTCAAATCTTGTTGTGGGTTATGGATACTGAAAGTTCCTTCAATCCATTTACTCCAGTTTTATACTTATTTTATCAATTAATAAAATTAATCCAATGATGAATTTTAACTGATAAAAAGCTTTTAAAAACTGAAATGCACAAATCCACAAAACAAGAAATTGATAACGGAGTTCACCCGAAGGCTACATCTCCGGATTCACAAAAAGTGAATCGATCCATTAAACGTCCAATGAAGTACAATATCCCTTCAATATTGACTTAACAAACCTTTATACCTGCAAATGAGCTGATTCAAACCTCAAGGAATTATGCAATTTACCATAATCATTCCCAAGTTCATCTGTGGCTCCTACAATATTTCTTCTGTTTGTTCCCTGTGCAAATACGTTCAAAAAATGTCTACAAATTGAAATATACAAGACCTATATAGATAAGGTTTACATTTATGGAAACTTTAGGAAATTATTAAAAACTTCCCTTTTTACTTCATGGTCTGATTCGGATCGAAGTGGATGCAAAATACAGATCTCGCTGCCCTCGTGCCTATTCTCAGAAACCGTGATGGAAAAACGCCTACACAGAAAAAATCTATAGCACTTCATGCATTAAAAGTTACCTTTCTGGAAAGCTCTCAGAATTTTGAACAACTTTAATTTTTACACCAAGTCCTAATTCGAACCATAAGTGCCTCGAAAATTGTGATCTCTGCAAACTGGTCCTTGGCTGTCCCCCTTTCCAACCTACCAAAAGCTTCCCTTTAAATAGATGTGATCTCCTTCTCTATCACTTGCTACAAAGTGGCGGCTTGGTAAGGCTGATTACTATTTTAGAAAGGGTTCAAATCCCCCTTCCATAGGTTTAGGAGCCCAATTTAGCCATTGACCCCACGTTTGGTGGGAAAGAGATAAGATAAGCCTTAAAATAGCTTTTTTGGCCACAAAATCCTCCTTATACCATGGGATTTGAATTTATTCACATGGAATGGATTAAATAGATTTTTACAATTATTATTTTAAAATCTAAATCCACTACAAACCTGCCAAGTGTCACGCCCATAATATGCCATTTGTCCACGTTAGAGTGTGCCACGTCATCATTTGACCGCAACTTTGACTATGCATATCTTTCGCATACGAACTCAGATTTGGTCCGTTCAAAATGCATCGGAAAACTTGCGATGAGCTCTATACCATGGAACTGATTTTGAAACATTATAGTACCATCAATTTTTTCTCATCACCAACTGCCACGTGTCACCTTTTCATTGGTCCACCGGTTGACCTATTGACCGTAGTTGACCTGCTTTGGAGGCCCATCTTCGACCGGCGATAGAATTTGCATACGGACTCTGCTTCGAGTTCAAAGATACCGTCCGAAAAGGTCTCAATAAGCCCTTTAGCATGATCCAATTCTAGGGAAGTTTAGGAAAATTTTTATAGTGAAAATCCTCCGATCAAGGCCAACGAGAAGGTGATTAATCTACAACAGTAAACTCACTTCCTCAATAAGGGTTATGGATAAAGAGTTAAAGCTTTGACTAGTCAGACATTACGATCTTCGCCTTATGGGCCAAGCTGATGAGAAGATCTTGTTGGCCAACGGTGTATTTGATGATGCTAAGAATAACTTGTCCAAGGCATGGGTTTTCGGTGTTGAATGGAAAATGAAGGTTCGGAAGAAGCACTGGGTGAATTAAATAATGTGTGGCAGAAAGGAGAATCTTTCAAAACTTGTGTTTCTTCTACCTTTAAAGATATTCATTTCCATCTTCATGATGAAATTTCAGGTGTTCCTTTTCTTCAAGAGATCAAAGCTCGCCTGTAACATTTGTCAAGGAAGACTTGTTCAAAGAAGAATTAATTACCAAAGAGAAGATAAAGGACATTTGCTTCCTTCAACTGCAATTCACCGAGGCAAATAAAGAATACTTGAGCATACCAAGTTCGACAAAGATATGGAAAAATGTCTAGGCACTTGGTCTCACGCCACCGCCAACACAACAATCCCACAAGGTATGGAGATACCAAGCATCAAGAAATTCAGATATCGGATCCTCAAATCAAGGGCCCGCCTCACCATAATCGGGTGTTTCTTCTTTTGGCTTCTCTTTCCTCCTATTTTCTAAGTGTTGAGCTTTTATAAATTAATTAAGGATATTGTATTGAACATTTTCTTAATTAATCTTTTAGTTAAAAGAAATGGTTACCAAGTGTAACTAATTTGTAAGTTATATAATGAGCTCTCCACGCCATTCTAAGGGGTCGAACTCCGACTATTTTTGAAAGTGTAAAGAGTTAAAAAGCTATCAATACAAGAAGACTTCTCTTCTGCTTCTATCTCGTGGTTATTCATTCTTTCATATCTCATGAAATTATTGAATCATTAATCTATTTCAGCATCAAGAAGCTTTGTATTCTTGTGGATATCATCTCTCGAACTTTCAGTGTCTATGAAATAACATCTTATGGCTTTTATGTAAATGATTATGTTCTATATGATCCTAATTCAACATTTATAAGGAATTATTTTTCTATCTATATTTCCCGAGAATGCTATTATTCCTCTTCCCACTTCCTAGTTCTTCTGCGTCTTTCTCGTATTGATAATCGGTCATTTAAAACACTTCCATGATATCGTAGTTCCTCTTTAAAACTAACGTTGTACATTTGTAAATAGATTTTTGCCTTTAAATAAGGGAACCTCTCCCATTAAAGAGGAGGGACTTCGGTCCCCTAACTGTTGCTTTCATTTAAGTCATTATTTCACAACCAAAAGTTTTTGCGACTCTACCTGGGATTCGCTTTTAACGGATTCTAGTTTTAAGAACAATTTCTTGATCATTTCCTGATCTGGCGACTCTAAGATTTACCCAAGGTAGGAGGGCTCTTGGAATCGAAGATTCTCGCTTTTGACTCGAGCAGCAAGGTTTTCCTCTCCTTTCAACAGGAGAAATAGAAGAGCTCAATCTACAAGCACACCTCCCGTGACAATAAACCCTTGTGAGTAGTATTCCTCAAGAGCAACTCAACCCTAATCTCTCGTGCTTTGATTATTCTTGGTGTTTCGGCCTCTTTAAGGCTTTTCCCAAGGATGGCAGTTCCATTACCTTGGGACCATCGTGTTGGGCCTCTTGCCCTTCCTTAGCCTTTGCATGAGTTACCCAGGGGTAACAGGAAGAACTTCCTAAGTTTAGAGGTGATGGCAAGGTGCACCCCGATGAACATATTGTTGCTTTCATAGTGCATGTGGAGTCCCTGAGTTGAGCATGAAGATGTCTCGGTGAGGCTTTTTGTAGAGACCTTGCAAGATAATGCGGAAAATTGGTTCTATCATCTTCCTATCAGCTACCGCTACTGGACCACAATGAGAACAAGATTTGAGAACCATTTCAAATCTTCAAAAGATGTGCATGCTTTGCTAGCTCGATTTCTCAAATAAAGAAAGAATCACAGAGGCCACGAGAGAATTTGTGGCTGTGTTCAACAAGCCGATTAAAAAAATCCACCATATACCCAAATTGTAGATCAAATTCAAAATGTTTCTTCCGAACGCTCAACTACCCGGTTAGCTATGCATCGAGAAGAGCCAACCTCGCAACATCGATGAGGACCGAGATTAGCCATTAACGTTGAAGATGACTTGATCATGTCCGTAACTTGAAAAGAGATCCTTCCGCATCTAGAGCTTCTTCTTCTTCTCCTTCTACTCCCGAGCTAATGCAGATACATTAGTACAAAAGCTTGTTAATGACCTCATACTGCCATCAAGAAACAATTGCTCAAGATGCTCCTTATACGTATGTTCCAAGGAGGAATTTTCAGCCTAGAAATCGCTTTGCCCCCTCTCAAACAAGGTCAGGCAATAGAGGGACCTCCCATCAAGGTCCCCGTTAATGGAACCGTGAGGTCAAGAACTTGATGAAGAAATTAATGAAGATTTCAAGAACTCAAGAAGAGGTTGATGAAGAACTGGAAGAACTTGAGGGATCTCGAGTTAATTTCTTCACCACTGAAGGTGTTGATGAAGAAGATGATTATGATGAAGTAGTAGCAAAAATGAACAAAGTGAGTCATATGTTGTTATGACTCAAGAATAAACAAATAAGAAGGAGAAAGTGATGCAGCCCGCTAAGAGGTCCAAGGAGCATCCCATGACTATCCCCGTGATTGCAAAAAGAGGATCTACTATTCCCACCGCATCCACACAAAGGTGAGTTATGCTAATCCTTCTTTTCCTAATCCTACCGCTAAAAATTTTTATTCTCCAACTCTTAAACCTATAAGCCTAGGATTCCTAGTGATGATAGCCCATCCACCTCTGGATCTTTTGATATCATCAATCACCTTAAGAAGACAAAAATCCAAATTTCGAGGTCGAGTACTATCAAACTCATCTAAAAGCCTTTGCCAAAATGGTCCACTTTGTCAATTCCCATTCCAAAACTTTGCCCAATACTTTTAAAGGTATTTTGCCTACTCCATCTTCTGCACCCCAACCAAACCTTGTGGTCAGTAGTCACCTTACCTAATGAAAAAAATCAAACCATTTTATGTGACCCTCCTCATAGTTGGTCATAAACTCAATAATCAGTGTGTATAGACTTAGCAAGACGGACAATGTCATGCCCGCAAAAGTGGCTCATGATTTGGGTCTTACTCTCACACGCACTTATGGGTCCTGCTATTCTATGGAGAGTAAGGAGGTGCCTTTGGTCGAAGGATTAAGGATGCACAAGTAGCTTTTGCCGCTTTACCAAAGAAGAAGGTTTTAGCTACTATCTTGGTAGCAGATATCCCTCCTTCATATGGTATGTCACGAGTAAGAACTTCGTAAGGATGTGGGAGGAGAAATTCAAATGGATTGGTCACATGCCCTTATACCACCAACGACAAGATGAAGAAGTTGTTATTCGAGAAGCAACTCGAGTAGATTGTGCAAAAGATAGATGATCCTAAAGCACAAATACTTTATGAAGACATTGGGCATGGCAACTATATGATCATGTCTCACGATGAAACATATCGTCCCAAAGAAGTACTTCATGATCCTAATGGCGTTTGGAATTTGGAATTTGATGGAACTTGTTCCTCGGCTGGTTCTGGAGCTGGTGTGATGTTGATATCTCTTGAAGGAAAGATACATCCTTTCTCATTCAAGCTACAGTTTGAAAATACAAATAACACAGTAGAATATGAAGCTCTCATCCTTGGGCTTAACGTGGCAAAGGAGGAAGGTGTGAAGAATCTTCTGGCTCGGGGAGACGCAAAACTAGTTGTTAAACAAGTTATAGACCTTTTCCAAGTAAAGAATAGAAGATTGAAGCATTATAGGAATCTGGTTTGGGATTCTATTGAATTTCTCGGATGCCTTCTCCATCGAGGCACCCAAGGGAAAAGAACACAAGGGCTGATTCCCAGTAGCCGTAAAGGTCTTCGCTCATACCTCATCCCAATTTCTCTCAGATAAATTCACCATCAAATGATCCATAGACCCAAGCAGCCGATAATGCAAGCAACTAGCAGGTTTTCAATGATGATCAGCATTTTCTCTCTTTCTCGAACTCAAGGATAACTTTGAACAATTATATTTCAAGGAAGTGACAGCTTTTCCTTGAGAAAGTGTTCCTTCCAATGAGGAGGATGTCAAAGAGGAGATAGATCAAGATGGGTGCATCAAACTAAAAGGTAACAAGATCCCTAAAGGGCTGGTTAGTCCGGAGGAATTGTTCAAGAAACATGACATGTATGTTAAGGCTAAAGCTTCTGAGGAGCCCAACAATCACTGAATATGAAAAGGTTAACATTGGGGACTCTACTAACCCCAAAATTGTGAACATTGGGAAATGTTGCACACAAGAGGAAAAGAAGAAGGTAGTAAATCTTTTCAAGAGATACGCCGATGTACTTGCTTATTCTTATGATGATCTCGAAAGCTTTTAGCCTAAAGAAATGCAACATTTCATTCCTCTCAAGCATAGGATTAAACCTTTCAAACAAGCAAAGGCAAAGATAATCCAAAGATTGCCGACACCATTTTTCAGAGATACAAAAGTTGTTGAAGGCCAAGATTATCTTTCCCATTCATCATTCAACTTGGATTGCTAACATCAGTGCTCATTAGGAAGAAAAATGGTGAGATTCGATCTCTGTGTTGATTTTAGGAATCAATCAGCTTCTCAAGGACAATTACCCCTATCCATGATGGACTAGGTGTTGCAAGTTACAGAGCCGAGATGTTGTCCATGCTTGATGGTTTCTCGTGATACAATCAGTAGAAGTCAACACCGCAGATCAACACAAGACTACCTTTACCACTCCTCGCGGTACTTTTACTTACAATAGGATGCCCTTTGACTCATTAATGTTGATGCCACCTTTCAAAGGGCTATGGACTTGACCTTTGAAGCCCGAAAGGAAAATGTATCGTGGTGTATCTAGATGACCTAACCGTATTTTCTAAAACTAGAGCAGATCATTTTCAAAGATCTAGAAAAGGTCCTTTTGAAATGCAGAGAACATGGGGTCTCTTTGAATCCTAAGAAGTCTATCTCTTGTGTCATAGTGGGCAAGTTGTTGGGACATGTTGTCTCTAAGGAAGGAATCAAGATTGATCCTGAACGAGTTCAAGCTATTCAATAGATTCCTCTTCTTACAAGTAAAAAGGGAGTGCATTCTTTCTTTGGTAAGATCAACTTCCCGAGATGATTCATTCCCGATTTTGTAGAGAGCTAACTTTGAATATTTCCCAAATGATGAAAGGAAAACAAATGTTTGGTCGGGTTCCCTCAAGGGAAAGAAGCATTCAAAGGCATTAAAAGGCTATTGCTAGGACTCCTATCTTAAAGATGTCCATATTTTAACAAAGACTTTATTATCTATCATATGCACGTAAAGTACCTGGCCGTTGTGTTAACCTGCAAAGATTCTCAAGACCACGAGCTCCCAATTGCATTCATGAGCTATATTCTAAAAAATCATGAGCTAAAGTATACTATGATGGAGAAACATGCTTTTGCAAAGGTTAAAGTCACAAGCGCTTTTGATTTTATATTCTTAATTCTCACTCGATACTTATGCCCGATACAACTATCAAGTCCATTCTCGCACAACAAGAATTTGAAACTAAGAGAGGAAACTCGGTCACAAAGGTTCGTGAATATGATATCGACATCATACCAACTAAACTAGTCCGGGTAAAGGCCTATGTGAACACATCACAAGAAGTCGGTCATGGGTCAGTCTAAGGATGAGGATGATGTTCCTATTGTTTTGTTTCTTAGCTCAATGAATGAATGATATACCGACATTGCCCATTTCCTCACCTATGGTGAGTGTTCATCTCACTTAACTTCTAAGGAGAAGAGAGGTATCAAGCTAAGATCAACATAATATGTGTCAGGGGAAAATGCTTTGTTTAAACATGGAGTAGATGGAAGATTTTTGAAATGTGTTGACAAAGAGCAACAAAATAAGCTTTTCTCACCTTTTCCATGACGAAGCCTATGGGGGTCATTTCTCATCTCACATTTACTACCCACAAAATTCTCAGTGCAGTGGTACTATTGGCCTACTTTGTTTAAGGATGCATCAAAATGGGTTGATAAATGTGAAGCTTGCCAAACTTTTGTGGGAAGACCAAAGTTAGCCGCTTTGCCACTTAAACCAATTGTGATCAAGAACCCTTTCAACAAAGGGGTTTGATTTTATCGGGAACACTCAACCCATCTTCAAGTGCAAGGCATACTCATGTGTTGACTACCACAGATTATTTCACTAAGTGGGTGGAAGCTATCCCGCTTAAAAGTACCACTTCGTGAGGTAGTATGTAATTTCATCAAAGAGAACATCTTGATAAGATTTGGAGTACCCAACAAGATCAGAATCGATAATACTTCAAATTTTTCTTCTTCCAAAATGATGGATTTCACTATGGATATGGTATTTCCTTGCTCATTCCTTAGATTACTATCCTCAAGGAACGGTCAAGTATAATCAACAAACAAAAATTTGGTGACTATAGTGAGAAAGCTTGTTAATGAGTCTCGTGAGGAACCGACACAAGAAGCTCTATGATGCTCTTTGGGCGACATGATTACACCTAAAAGAGCATTTGAATGTCCCCTTTTCAAGTAGTGTATGAAGTGGAAGCCCAACTACCGGTGACAAGTGGAGCTACCACTTTGTATTTGATGAAGGTCATTCAAGACCATTGCCTTCAAGTGATTCTCTAGATAAAAGGATCATGTATCTTCGTAAATCAATGAAGACAGCAGCAGTGTGTTTTGATAGAATATCTACCCATCAGAGAAGGTGAAATCCTTGTTTGACAAGAAAACCAAATCTAGAGATTTCAAAGTTGGAGACATTGTTTTGCTATGGGATAAATGTATACATGAACCTCGAGGAAGCCATGGTAAGTTTGATTCTCTTCGCTTGGTCCTTTTAGAATCAAGCAGCTTTGTCAAAAATTCTTTCTATCTTGATTACATGGATGGATCCTCTCTCCCACTTCCTTATAGTGGGCAAGACCTAAAATTGTTCAAGTCTTAGGGGGATAGGGTGTCCTATGTATATTATGTATCGGGTGTGTTTGTTTTCCCTTGCCTTTGTTGTTTGCCTTTATTGGTCACTGGTGTGTTGTCTTCTCAGATTGGTTTGCCCTCGACTCTATCAAGCGCAATGGATAAAGCACCGATCTTCTTCCCATGAGTTTTTCTTGAGTTCTTGTCTTGCCTCGCTCTTCCGATCTAGTTAAGTCATCCCCGGAAAGAGCTAGCTGTTGTCCTCTCAAAAATTCCCCTCTTTTGAAAGTCCGAATTTTGAAAATTTTGAGTTAAGACTTTTAGTAATGTTCCAATGAAGAGAAAACTTGAAGAGATAGTGAAAATTGCATTTTTGGAGTCTTTTTGGTGACTTCATGGTCTCATCGAACATTTTTGTCCCTCATGTCCCAAGTACTCCTGACCTTCCGTTCGCCGATCGGCCGCTTCCCCACAAATTCATAATCAAGTGGCTTTTTCGGAACTTTTTGGCCCGTTTGTCCCAAGCTCGCTCGAACTTCATTTTACCCAATCGGCTGCATCGGGTACTTCGCATACTTATGTCCCATCTGTCCCAAATGCATATGGGATTTCTGTTCCCGCTTTCCCCGCATCGCCCATATCAGCCGACCGCGTCCTCGCGTCCCTCATGTCCTTCACGTATATAAGTTCTTAGACCGCCTGTGTTCATTTGGCCCGCTTCTCGCATCGGCCGGATCGCGTCTTCGTGTCCCTCATGTCCCAAATGTACCAAAGACCGTCTGGCTAGTTTTCTTTTTATTCTAACCTTCTACAGAAAAGGCTCCTCCTAATGAGAATGGCATGTTCAAGATGCTACAACACATCCCTAAGCTTGTCACAACATAAATGAATGAAAAACTCAGAAGGCCTTCTCTATAGAGGAAATTCATATTGTTGTCTTCACTATGAAAGGTGATCAAGCTCCCGGTCCCGATAGCTTTCCAACTACTTTTTCCAAATCTATTGGGAAATCATCAAGCTTGATCTCTTTAGTGCAGTGAATGAATTTTAGAATAGTAATTCCCTTCTAAAAGAATGGAATACAACTTTCATTGCTCTGGCCCCAAATCTCTGGGATCCAAGTCGGTTACCAACTTTCAGCCTATAAGTCTCTGCAATATTGCCTATAAAATAATTAGCAAAATGATGGCAGCTAGATTAAAACCTTTGATGAACTGCCTAATCTCTGAACAACAAAATGGCTTCATCAGCGGTAGGCTTATACAGGGAGGTATTATTACGGTTCATGAAGCAATTCATTCAGCACAACATGCTAAGTCTGCATGAATGATCCTCAAATTGGATATGCAAAAATCCTTTGATAGAGTCAGCTGGACCTTCCTCTTGCACGTGCTAAGTAGCTTTGGATTTGATCACAAATGGTGTAGCTAGATTTTGACTTGTATTTCCTCACCTTGTTTCTCCATCCTCATAAATGGTATTTTGGCTGGCTTCTTTAAGAACAGAGGAATTAGACAAGGAGACCCCCTGTCTCCTTTTCTCTTCATGTTAATGGCGACACACTTAGTAGAGCTTTAGAAGCAGCCAAACATGTTGCTACTATTTCTGGTATTAAGATCACCACTCGCTCACCTACCGCTACTCATAGCCAATTCACAGATGACACACTTCTCTTGAGTGCAACATCAGTGGTAGAGGAAAAATCCCTTAAAGAAATTTTGGAATGTTATCAAGTCGACCTCTCAGCAATTGATAAAATTCTCTAAAAGTGGCATAGCTTTTATAAACACCCCTCCAAGTCGACAAAGGAAGATCACTGATATCTTTGGCTGTAACATTGTGGATTTACCGTCTTCTTATCTTGGTATACCTCTTTTCAAAGGAAAACAAATCAACAACTTGTGGAATCCTATCATTGAGCACTACCAAAAGAAACTGGCAAGATGGAAAGGGGCCCTACTAAGCCAGGCAGGTAAACTCCAACTGGTTAAAACTACACTCCAGAGTCTCCCATTTATTTTATGTCACTTCTCAAAATGCCTTCTACAGTGGTCAATGCTATTGAACAAATCCAAAAGAGATTCCTCTGTCAGGTGTGGAAGATAAGAAAAGAATCCATTTAGTCTCTTGGAATGTTGTGTGTCAACCAACCAACTTGGGAGGTTTGGGGCTTAGCGCATTACTAACATGAACAAAGTGTTGCTTGCTAAGATTGGTTGGGAATTGGCTTCGACAAACTCACCTATTTGGGTCCATCTTCTCGATCCAAATATCTAATGCACTTGGGAAATTTTCTTCATTCCTCCCCCTCGAGGCTCTGCCATTTGAACTCAAAGGGTGAGTTCCTCCCTCTTTGCGTCGACACTAAATGGCCGCCAAATTGAATTCTGGACAGATTGGTGGGTTAGGGACATACCTCTTTGTCGACCCTTCTTGGGATTTAATCAAATGGCCCCTTATCACTCGATGTGGCAAGAAAGTTGTTGGTTACTGAAAATCCTCAACTCCAAACCTACTTGGCTTATTCCTGATTATCCTGGCATTAGTGACATCTAGAGTCAGCTGTCTAATTTGCTTGAGGAATCTTCTATCCTCTCAGTACATTCCTTTTTCCTTACCTAGTGGATGAACGCATTTGGCCCCTTTCTTCTACTGGGAATTTCACTGTTAAAGTTTCTTATGCTTCTAAACCTCGCATTCCCTATGGTCCTCTTCACCACATTTGGCCTCCGGAAGTTATACCCAAAATTGGATTTTTTGCTTGGCTTTCCTTTAGGAATGCTTTCCTATCTAGCGAGAACCTTAAAAGGAGAGGTTTCTCTCTTCCTTCTATATGTGTCCTCTGTTGTGTTTCTCTGGAGTCCTCTTCTCACCTTCTTCTTCACTGTTTCTCTACCCAAACCATATGGAAATGGCTCTTAAGCCATTTTGGAGTATCATGGTGCTACTTTTTTAACCAATGATGCTCCCCTTTCACGCATCAAATCCTTTCTCTTGTCTTGGAAGCTAATCCTCCCTCATGGTTTATGGGGTATCTGGAAGGAAAGGAACAGGCATATATTCAAAGAGCAAAGTATGGACCCTACACAGGTAGCCAAAAGCATTTCTATTCTCTTTCAAGAAAACCTTAACAACTATCTCTAGAAGAAGTATCAAGAAGGTTAACTTTTGTGGCAAAAAGAACTGGTGTCAGCAACTTATGATACAAATTACAACCAAACCTTCTTTTGTTGCATGCATGTGTTGATGTGGTTTGACCCCTCCCCCTCCTGGATGGCTCAAACTTAATATTGATGGTGCATCTAAAGGGAATCTAGGAATGTCTGGAGGAGGTGTTATTCTTCGTAACAATGATGGCGCCCCTCTAGTCTGCTACTGCAACTAATCTTAGTGAAGGCACCAATCATAGGGCGTGAGGCTATGGCTATTCTTAAAGGTCTTGAGCTGACTCTACAATTAGGGAGTGGACATATAATAATTGAAAGTGATTCGTTGAACATCATCAAAATCCTTAATTCGGAAGACCCTGACAATGGACTATCAGGAATATCATTGCTGACATTCATATTCTTCAAGATAAATTCCAGAAATTAAGTATCAACATGTTTACAGAGAAGGTAATAGGTTGTTAATGACCGCCTTGCTAATTTGGGCGTCCTGCAGGAAAATCAACAAACTTGGATTGGGAACTTCCCAAGTGAGCTGCTCCAAATCATCCATAATGATTGTTCTTTTAATCGTTAACCTTTTGTGGTTTATGTTGGTTGTTTCTGATGTCAGCAAGGATAGCAATTAGGAAACCTTCTTTTTAACGGTGGTTGCCATAATATTGCCATTATGTTGATGCAACATTTGATTGATCTGGGCACCTGTGGCGTTCAAATTTTAATTCGTGTGGATCTTGGGGAAAGATATTCTTTAATGCCTCGTAATCATACCTATTCAAGGTGTAATAATGAGGAGATCTCCTTACGAACCGCAAGCATGAATTATAAATTTGATGCCCCGAGTTCCATTTTTATATTTTCTGTCTGGTTCGTCACCATGGGAGGTCAATTGAAGCACATTGAGCCTGTTTCTTATGATGAATACCGGGAGGATGAAGAGGTGTGGGACATTCTCAGGAAAATGGTATTACCACCTTTCTGGAAAGAATTTTGGGTTACTCAGCCAAAGTTTCGTACGGTGTGTTGGCTACTTGGTCGAGGGGCAAGGTGTAGGTGGGCAACACCTATTTCATGATTTCAACCAATGCAATGACTGGTCTTTTGTCCTCAAGAGCGTTTTACTTCAAATGCTTGCTTAAGGCGGAATTGCAGGATTTTATCAAGCCTGGCAATAATCCCACTAAGTATCTTTCGGGTTATGTGAGGGAATCCCTATATCCTCCATGGAACAGAGTGGTTGAGGTTATCATGCGCTACTTCACTATTGATGGTCGCTACAAGTCGGGTTTACGGCCTCATTTCTTCATTCTCTCGCACCTCTGTCGTGGTAAGAAGATTAATCTCTCTAGCTTTTTTGTTTCAATCTCTGGAACATTCTATCAATCTTACTAGGGAGGGTGAAGGTCCCATTCTGCATCAGTGTCTCCTTTATCTTCTTTTCCAATTTACGGCCTCCCCCACTGAGCTCATCCGCTTCCCACCCAAATTTGGCAAGGGTCGTCGTACTCCCACCGCTTCCCCACTTCCTTCTCCCACCTCCCATCCTTCATCCAACAACCGACGTTGCAAGAAAATTCTCACCACTCGATTCTCAAGAAGTTGCCATTGTGGGCTCCTCTTTTGAGGGTACGCCCCCGTGGATTGTTTTTCCCCCTCACTCTCCTAATCACCTCTTTCGACTCGCTAATGGTGCGGTGCCTCCCAATTCGGAACTCGATCACCGCGCTTCAATTTCCTTCCCCGTTTCCACTTCAAACAACTCTTGTCTAAAGCCCTTTTGAATTTGGCCTCTCTATCCGGATTCTATTGAACCCGAGCCGATTCTGAATGGAAGAAGAACAACTCGATGTTGTTTGAAGCAATCCGACATGAAAATTTTGATGTTCAGATGTGTGAATTGGATATTGTTCAACACGTCTGGGTAAGATGTCCAGTTGGGGGCTAAGGAAATCCAGACCGACAAAGATTATGATCTACCGAGACTAGTAATGTGGAAATTGTTACTTCTATTCTTGCAAAATTGCAAAAGGCCTTTATCGTTTTGAAGGCCTGGGAAGACTACACGGATAACACTCGGGTTGCCTTTCAACAAAGACTCGTCTAATGAAATGATCGCCTTAGCGGGCTTGAACAAGTGGCTCATTAATGCTAGAAACATCATATCGAGCTAAAAAAGCTCATATAATCCTATGATGTATATCGTTAAGTATATAGTTTTGCTCTGTTTTGCTCGGGTGCTTAGTTTTTTTTGGGATAACTATGGGTATTCGCAATGTAATCTTCACTGCTCTATATTGCCATATGGGCTTTTTGTAAAAGGTTGTGGGACCTCCTAAAACCCTCATTTTACCCTAATTCCAAAAAACAAAGGATATCTTACATTTTTAGGAAGAGCATTAAAAAAAAAAAGGATATGTTACATTTTTAAGGACATCAACAAATTTTCAAGAAGTGCATTTAAACAACAAAGAATATATTGCCTTATCTCTTAAGGATTGAAACCTCGTAAACTAAGTCACAAGATTCATGTTCGTGTTTGAGTTTGACAATGACAAATGAAATTCAGCTTAAAAAATCGTGATTAAATTCAAATGATATAAAATCTATTTTAACTATTATCATTTTTAAATCTTTTATATATATATATATAATTACGACTCTAAATAACTTCAAACACTAAATATAAACTAATCAATAAAATAAAAACCCTAAACCTAAGTATAAATAATAAATAATATATAAGAATAAATCACTAAACATAAAACTACATTACCAACTAACAATTTTTATTTTTTTAAAGTGGACGTTAAAGTGTTATTCTCCACCGAAAAAATTAGGTTGACGTTAAAGTTTTAATCTCCACCGTAACTATTAAAATTAAAACAAAACCTAGGTTAAATATCAGCTAATATATAATGTTATAAATATATTATATTGAATAAATTTTTCACTTTAGGAAACGAATTTATGCGCATCAGCCATGGCGTTTTCTTTGACGGCACTTCCTCCCTCCCCCACACACTTCCAATTACGGGCTTAAATTTGACGCCCACCTATGCCTGTCAAACAATTTGAGGTGACTGTAACTTTTCAATACCGTCCTTCCAAAACACAAAATAATGCTATTTTTACTAATTATTTTATATTTATCATAACTTTTATAATATACATTTACATATTTTTTTATAACATTTATATAAATCTATATTAAAAATGACAGTCACATTTTAAATATGCAAGTTGTGTGTAACAATTAGATCAGATATTTACAAATATTTTACGTCCAAAATCACAAAAAAAACATTTAAACGGACGTCAAATTTAACCGCAAAATCCAAGCTCCTTATTCAACGTGCAGCATGCAACATGGATTTGACAGCAGTATACAAAAGCACACGACTAGGTTTTAACAGTGACATTAGAGCAAAAACACTCCATTTAGGGTTATTTCGCAGCTCAGCTTTACAAATGTGAAGACTGAAGCAGTAGCCGACCTAAGCCGACTCCAACAAACCCAAAATTTCACTTTTTTAGGGTTTTAAGAGGAAAAAAACATTATTTTGAAAAATCTGTAAGAATTTCTCTGCGATTTTTATCGATTTAATTTGCTTTTCAACTAAAATCGCCTGAATACGAAAATTTTCATCAAATTCGGCGAATACTATGACATTTAAATTCAACCTCCGCAGATTTACCAAAAAAATGAAATATACGAATTAATTTAGTCTGCTAAATGGGAAGAGCCTATCTGGACTTTATCGTCTAAAAATTGACCGGTATACAGCCAGATAGTGGTAACATGATAGCTGACTAGCCTACGACGGCTCAAATTTATATAATTTTCTTTGATTTGCTTGGTTTATAAATTATTTTCAGCATGTTTTTTAAGCCAAATTAACCAAAAACTTCAAATTCGGTAAAATTAAAAATATCAGGTCCTAACAAAAATAAAAAATAGAATATATGTTACAAAACCGAATAAATGTAGGAGTAGGAAGAAGATGTTTCTCTTACAGGCTTCTGATAATAGTAAAACATGGAAGGGCCGAGGAACTGCTTTCTCTTGTGCAATATTTCATCGGCCGACGGACCTGCGTAAGGAGCAGGCGTGTATTGAAACGCAGGCAGCTGCGGTGTCCGAACATCCTTTGCAGGTGCCCCCGTTTGTGAAAAATAGCGGCAAGTTTGCTTCACCAGGGATCGAACCTCCGACCTCAGGCACCTCAACATTTTCCAAGTAGAGAAAGACAACAGATATCTTTCCACTACAGAAGAAAGAGAGAAAATTGTCTTCTTGTGCGATTATAGGATTCCAGAGACGAAGATAAATGTTTCCGGTACACACAGAAAAATGTGTTCTGGTGTGGTTGTACGAATCCAGAGACGAATGAGAATCGTGTGTTTTTATGTTTTTGCAGGGGAATCCATTTTTGGGGAATTTTGCATTGAAAAGAAAGATTCCTCACAGGACGAGCAGAATGCGCGGTGATCCGTACTTCCATATCTCTGGCAAAATGGTTCAGTCAGTGGTTGAATTTGACGTCCATTTATGCCTGTCCAACATTTTCTCGGTGAGGTTATTTTTAATAGTGTGCCCTTCAAAAATACAACTTTTCAAGTTTTTTCCTATTATTATTACCGGTTTTCACAACGCTTTGGGCATTTATTCCGCCCATTTTGGGCGGCGCCAACCCTTTAAAATGGCCGCTAAACCAATCCATTGCAACATCAGTTGCACACGGTGGTGAAGATGGCTCCCAAGCACGCGAGGAAATTCGTCCCAAAGTGTACGACGAGGTAATGTCTTTGATTCTCCCCGGATGTTACTATTGAGATTTCTTTTGTTGATCATGTTGTGTAGTTTTACCATAACAACTATTTAGTTGCGTATTTCGTGGTTGTATTCCGTTTGAGTCTTATCTTCAAAACTAGATTAAATCCCACTGGAGTTTCGCCGACATCCAGTTACTAGTGTTCGGAACCTCACCAAGGGGTTTTATTTTTTACTTTTCGTGAGCCTTCGCAAGTTCAATTGCTTCTCGAGTGTTCCGCTTGTTGGTACCTTGGAAACACTTTACTTGTTTTGTCACGATGGAGCCCTGATTTCAACCCAACTAACTAGGTCTCTCTTTCGAGTTCCGGTTTGGGTTGAACTTCCGAGTCTTCCATTACAACTCGCCTTTTTAATGATATTGTCCACCCGCTTGGCCGTGTGATTTGTCATGAGCCTAACCGTTCTTTTATGCTCGTCCACATAAACGGGTTTGCGTCGAGGTTGATTTAGCATTTGATCTGCGGGACCACATTGACATACAAGTTGGGTCCACGCGTATCTCGCAGAAGGTTGTCTATTTCAACCTTCCTAACACTTTTTCGTTGTCAAGCGTCTGATCATCGTATTCGTGATTTTCCACTGACCCAACGTGCCAAGCCCTTCGATGCACATACTTCATCTATTTCGCAGTAGAAAATGTCAAGGTTGGACCAGTTGTCATAACAAGAAGGTGGCGAGCAAGCTCCTACCTCGACAGCTACTCCGCCTCCTCCTAAGCATCCTCGACTTCTCAACCATCCACTTTTGTTCCTGCCAAGCCTGTTCAAGCTACCCTATCATGCAGAGCCAAATCACTTCGGTTCAACAGATAGTTGGGAAGTCAATTGTTCTCGTCATCTTCACAACGTCACTCCCAGAGCCCCTCTTGGGACTCTACGGGGAACATTGGACCGAACGGGCCTAAGCGCGTCATCCTAACCTAACAGAGCCACTTGCTTCAGACCAGTCTAGTTTTCTCAAAATCACTTTGGTATTTTAAATTCGGAGGATATGTTGCAGATGGATAGGAGGAAGAACATTCCATGTCTATCTTTTCATGAATTGTCTCTCTGGAATGTTAGAGGTCTCACAGAATCCTCTCAAAATATTCTGTGAAGCACGCTTGTCAAATTATTGGTAATATTGATATTGTTTGTTTGCAAGAGGTTAAGATTACTGGTTTTTTTCTTTAGACTTCCTTATCGTGTATTGCTCCAAATTTTCTAGCATTTTTATTCCTCTCATTTGGAAGGCAAAGGTGGTGTTTCTATTTCTGTGTCACCTAGATTTTCTGCCATGATCTCTACCACGGGTCATGATCCTACAACAAGGTGGTTTTTGGGTGCTTTTTAATGATAATGGCTTTTCTTTTGGTATTGTTAATCTTTATGCCTCTAATAATGGTCCGAAAAGGACGGTGTTATGGCGATGGTTAGGGGATAATTTGCCTTTTTCTTATTGGCTATTCTCGCACTTGACTTTAATATGGTGGAACATCCCGATGACAAATTGGGTCTTCTTGCCGATGAGATGGTGCATTGGAGAGCATGAAGCATGGTTCTATTTCAAAAGCAGGTGGGGCATTAAAGACCCTCTTTTTAAAAGGCGACGGGACTTTACTTCTCAAAATTGGTTTACTTGGTCCAATTTTCGAGAAGGCTCGACGTGTGTGTGCTCAAATGGCTTGATCGTGTCATGCTATCTCAACACCGGGTTTTGTGCTGGCATCCAACAATCATTCTCCTATCACCACGTGGCCTGATATTCTTCTGTCAGATCACAGTTTGATATCTTTCACGCTTACTTGGGATGGGGCCTCTATTAAAACTCCAAGCACGCAATTTTATATGAATGTATCCTTGCAGTCATCCGGGGTTCTGGCGTACATTTCCCAAGTCTGGAATATGGCGCCACATCCTCCTTATGTTGCCAACTGATTTCATGGTGGAATGAAGCTATTCAACGCACTGCCAAGTTCCTTCGCCACTTTGGCAAACAGTGGCAAGGGTCCATAAGCATGTTGATGAGGCTCTCCAATAGGAGTTCCAACACACAACTCGATTGCTCGAGCTCCAACCATTTGACACCACCGTTCAAGTCCAAGTTGTTAAACTTCAACATCAACTCAAGGTTATTGAACAACATAGAGCCAAAGGAGCTCGATCCGGCTCACTTGCAGTGGTTGAAGACTGGTGACAGGGCCTCAAAAGGGTTCTTCAAAATTCTCAGAGCTCAAAATGTCAAGGAGCAAATCAAAGTTGTCCAGCTTGCCCACGCACGCATCACAACCTTACCGGAAATATCTTCTTCTTTTGTTGACCATTATACTCTTGTCTTTCAAGCGCAGGAGCCTTTTGTTGAAAGCACTACCGCTCTGCATCAATGTATCGAAGTGGTTCCTTGTAAGCTTAGCCCACAGGATCGAAAGCATTGTGATGCTTCTCTTTCTCTGGAGGAGCTTCATAATGCCCTTCTTTGTCTTGTGGATGAAAATCTCCAGGTTTGGATGGGTTTCCTTGTGAATTTTACAAGGCAACATGGCACATTGTTGGGCCAGATCTCTTACAGTTTATCAGAAGCCTGCAATCGCGATCCCTTGGGAACTGTATTAATAAAGGTAATATCAAATTCATCCCCAAGGTTGGTAATCCAGAGCTCATAACCAACTGGCGGCCCATAACGCTTCTTAATGTTTCCTATAAGATTCTGGCGAAGGCTCTTGCTCTTCGGGTGGCTTCTTTGCTACCCAAAATTGTTCGACCTAAACAATTTGGTTTTGTCAAAGGTCGTTTCATTTTGGATAATCTTATTGTTGTTTGGGAAGGGTTGGAATGGGCTCACGCTTCTCTTCAGAAGGTGGTTTTTCTCAAAATCGATTTTGAAAAATCTTATGACCGTATAGAATGGCCTTTCATTCTTGTCATGCTTAAAGCCTTGGGGTTTGGTGATTTCTTCCTCAATGCAGTTAGCACTCTCTTCGTTGATGCCTCATCTTGTCTCACCATCAATGGACACCAGTCTTTTGTCGTTGGGTTATTTCGATCGATTAGGCAAGGTTGCCCTTTGGCTCCGACTCTTTTTGTCTTGCAACGGATGCTTTCGGTTACCTTCTTTCCAACATAGCTTGCTCAAGGGAGATTAAGAGGCATATATCTTCCTGATCATCAATCCCAACTCATCAATGGCCACTTTGTGGATGACTCTTTTCTCACTCTAGCTGAATCAGAACAAAATGTGCAGGAGGCTTTCTTGCTTGGATATTTTTGTAAAGCATCCGGCTCTAAAGTTTAGTTTTCCAAATCATTGGGTTTCCACCAAAGTCCCTGGCCTATGCCCGATTGGTTGGCATCTATCCTGGCACTTGGATTCAATGAGGAGAACGATTCCACTTTTTGGGAATTCCTTTTGCCTTCGACAGTGAGTCTTCCACCTTGTGGCAATTTGTGGTTGATCGAGTTGAGCAGAAAGTGCAAAAATGGATCTCTCATCCATTATCTTTGGCTGGGAAGTTCCAAGTTTGCACTAAAATTCTTGCTGCCACTCAGGTCTATTATGCAACTTGTTGGTGTCCCTCTCGTGCCTCCTTTGAAAGTTGGCTAAGCTCTTGTGGGATTTTCTTTGGTCTAGCTATAAGCAAGGTGGTTTTCATCGTGTTTCCTGGGAGGTTTGCACTCTTCCCAGGGATCAGGGTGGTATGGGTGTTGTTGATGTCTACAAGCAGTATCTCTCTATGCGCTAAGTGGGTTGTTCATTGTATCTAGGGCAAACCAAGCTTGGAAGATTTTGTTACGACATTGTATCTCTTCAGAGCACCATATGGTAAAAATGCTTGGAAAAACATAGGATTTCATACTTTGCTAATTACTAAAGTTCCAGTTAAAATACAGGCACCTTTGTGGTCAAAAGCATCTGAAAGCATTTGAGATGGTCAAACCCTTCATGCGGTGGGTTGGTGATGGATTCTAAACATGTCTCTCTTTCAATGAGCACAATCTGTGGTGGTCACCTATTTTCTCTCTTGATGATCTCCCGCTTGCAGAAAAACCCAACATTAAAGCAATGTGGTTAGCTCATAAAGGCATCTCTACCATCTAGGGACCTGGTTTCCTCCCGAGATTGGCTTCCTTGGCCAACGCTGAAACAAAAATACAACCTGGCTAATTCTTGATCTACCTTCAATTTTGGCTATTCAGTCTTTTCTACTGATGTTATGCTACACAAGTTGGGCCTTCAGCCACCCAAGGCTTGGTGGAAAGACTGGCGATGGAACATGGACATTCCACTATTACAATACAATTTTGAGTTATCTACTCCTTGTTATCTCCTACCTCACCGACTTTAGATAAGCTCAATACCAGATGGTCATTGCATTCTTCTCATGTCACCTAGTTAAAGCATCTCCAACGAGCTTGGAACCCCTATTTGATCCGAAGCTCAATTTCTTTCTTTGGTGTCTGATCTATCAAGGCCTACCATTAGGGGAAAGATTAAGTCATATTGGTATTCCTAATCCGGTCTGTAGTTGTTGTGGTCACCCAGAGTCCTTCAAACATGTCTTTTGGTTTTTCCCTCATGTGCAACATGCTTGGCATTGGATTCACTCCCTTTTTCAGCCATTTCACCCTGAGTTTTTTTATTGGAAAGTTGCTTTGTTTGGTGACCATGCTACTTGGCCTTCCTACATTGCTTCCCTTTGGCATTTCTTTCATTATTGTTATTTTGTTTCAGCTCTGGAAAGCTAGGAATATTGCCTTATTTCAGCATTGTACTCTTTCTACTGAACTAACCATTAACGAAAAGGTGGCTATCTTGTCTTTTGTTCATATGCAGATTCAGCACAAGCATAGAAGGTGGCGCTGGAGTTTTCTCATCTCCAACAGAGATGCTTGATCACCGGGCAAAGGTGCACCTGTACTATGAGTCGGTTCCTCCGATGATGATGATCGATGCCCCCGCCACCCCAACCACCTCATAGACATGTTGTGGACAATCCCACAACCACTCTAGAAGCGCCCGACCATCTCTCCACCGCCAGCTCACCTAGGGCCCTTCCTCTTCTCGGTCCTAGTTGGAGCCCGCGGCGTGGGCAAGGCGGTGGCTAGCTCTTCCAACTGGGGCTCTCTACCTAGCGGGCTTCCTAATTTGGTGGCTCGCCACCCCTCGGGTGGGGAATTATGGTTCCGCCTTGAGCTTGTTCAAATGCCCACCAGGATGGATGGCTACTCAATCCACCTTTAGACGAGCCATGCTCCTCGGCTTTCTTCCGCCACGGGATGATCCACCTCCTCCTCCGGGTGTCGCGGCTCCTTGTGCCTAATTTTGTTTTCTCTTGATGTAGTTTTTGGTGCTCTCTCTTCGCCTGTTGGCCATTATTTGTAGCCCTAAGTGGCATGATTTTTTTGTTCCTCGTGGCTTGTCTTTTCTGCCCACGTGGCATTTTTTTTTTTTTGAGGTTGTGAACACTGCCAGTCGCCCCCTTACTATGTAACACTTTGTATTATTTTGTCTATAATTTAATATAAAGGTGGTTTTGCTTGGATGAAATTATTATGATTTTAGAAAGAGTCGAATATTCCACGAGCTGATATTTCACAAAGGTACATTAAAAAGAATATAATGATAAAACAAATATTTCTTTTCTTCACAAAAATAAAGATTTAGAAATATTGATAAAAATAAAATTTATCTTTTAATTTGTTTGGATCATCTAAAGACATTTTGTGTTAAAACTTTCATGTTCCATCTATGCTTCCACAATTTACATGTCATTTTATGAGGGCACTTGCAACAACAACATATGACAATAATAAATTTGCAATTATACTTTGATGGACGATCATAATCTATTACATAATTCTTAATTTAATACATATTGCAAGGATGTTAGTAAACTTTTATAAATTAATTTTTCTTTAAAATTTCAACAATCTACTTTCATTATCAATATCTCAAATTATTGTTCAATATTTTTAACGATATGTAATGTGGTTTATATAATCATTGTATATTCATGGTGAATATCAATTTCCAATTGGAGCCATTTATTTTTCCACACCTTGTTAGGTCAATATCATGTTCTCTTTGATAATGATTATAGAGGTTGATGTGATAATAAGACTCGATGGAACCATTACCCCTACAATCAAGTTTCTTTATAAATGGCATATTTGTATGTCAAGAGGTGGGTGATATCCCTAGATCAAATCATAAAACTAATGAATTATAATAACACATGTCATTTTTCCTTCTGTTTCTACAAAAGGGTGTTGCCTCTAATAATGGTGTCTTCTTTCCTCGATGTATCTCATGTGTGTTACATACATTGATGATTATTTTGTTTCATAAATATATTATTTAGACTTTTAAATGAAATAAAAACAAAGTTAAGACAACCATGACAACGACTACAAAGAAAATTGACTTATAGAGATATGTCGCCAATAATTCAATTTTAAGTGCCATAATAAAGCCCATAGTTAATTGTTTGATATGAATTTACATTTATAAATGAGTTGATCCATGTTCATTACAATGTAAGAAGCAATGTAGTGTGACTCAATGATTGTATACAAGTACGAGGGATGATCGTAAATGACAATTGTCTCAAGTGTCACAAGCATGGGTGGTCATCGAAATGAATAGTTTTGACCACATTATTTGAATCGAAGGTACCCTCGAAGCATTAATTACTACCCACATTTCTTCTACTACCATCAACAACTCATTGAAATTGAAATATGAATTAATGAAAAACAAGTGACACTTCAATTGTTCAAGCCATATGTGAAAATGGCTCCTCTTCACTATTCTATCACTTTACAATACAACTGACTATTAATTCTTTTAAATATATGCGGGGTTTTTTGTCTCCTTTGTTTAGTGTGAATATAAACCCTTTTAGAACACCAGAAAAAATGGTGTTAAATACATGAATGTAGCCTATAAAGATAGGCTCCTAATAAGCTCACGATAATTGGAAATGAACCGAGGTGGTGACTATGGAAGCTCTTGGAAGAGGTGAGTTTTAGAGATGTTGTAGAAAGAAAGGGCAAAAGAGTGAGCTTGAGTTGAATGTAGTGTGTCACTCGAATGGAGAAAGATGGAAAGACTCGTGAAAGTAATTATTCATGATTAATGAATAATAATGGAGAAGTCGACATAGATTGTTTGGATTTGTTCAAATGTGCCTATGCATTGAGTGGAAACCAAGTAAATTTGCTTATAATCTTATTTATAATTATGTTCAAGTTCAGATCAAGTTCACTTGGGATGTGGAGACAAAGGATTGAGGGATTATACATGGATTTGAATTATTTTATTTTGAAAATAAGATCAAAAATATTTAGGACAACTATGAGGATAAAGATGGGAGTTACAAAGAAAATGACATTAGGAAGGCCTATCAACCAATTAACAATTTATAACATGATGTTTTTATAAAAAAATTAAGTAGCTAGGACGAAGACCCTTGATCACGAAATTTCAATCCATCATCATCAACTTCGGGTTAATGCCCCTGTTGGAGCTTTACACAAAAACATGATTTCTCATTTACTATTACACTATGTCTAATTTAAGACTTGCTTAAAACATTGAAATGTTATATTATAGTTAGCGGGTAATAATTTTACCCACTCGTATTTGCTTTGTGTCAGATGTGGACTGGAAAACTTTATAGAGTTGAAAAAATGTCATTTTCTCCATCTGCACGGCAAGAGATTGCTCATAATAATGTTGAATTTTAAGCAATCCTACAAAGAGAAAAAATGACCTTTACTCATTGTAGAATAAATCACATTTGAACAACATTATATACAACCCATTCCCATAATTCTGTACCGTAAACATTACTAAATAAATGCAATAGAACAAATGAATCCATGCAAGGGCAATACCAATAGAGAACATAATATGTCATTTTTTTCTTTGTTTTCTTACTGCTAATCGAGGGTGGACAAATGTCAAATGAAGAGTCACTGATGAAGAGGGTAAAAGAATTAGCAATGAAAATCATATGATAAATTGATATATCTAGGCAAAGAGATCACGAGCAATGTGGAAAAAATAGGGAGTTCCTTATAAAATAATCATTAGAAAAAAATCTGATGATGAAACATTTCATTTTCTTTGCCTCAAATGTAATTTGGTTTAAAAAATAAAATATATAAAAATTGAAGGAGATGACTACGACGAAGCAAGAAAGGTTATCCAAGAAATTTCACTTTAAAAGGCCCATCGGCCAAATATATCAAAGGTTATTATGTATTTATTTAATTCTATGTAATATGTACTAATATAATTTAGATATAATTCTATATAAAAAATGATAGTCATATTTTAAATATGCAAGTCACGTGCATTTACGCTTATTTCAAAATTTTGTTAGTATTTTACGGCTAAAATCACAAAAATATCTCGAACGCTCACAAATTTAACCCTTGGGTTCATTTGTAATGCTCTTCTATGTACACCTAACACAAGTTTTATTAAAAAGGTAAACTTTGGGGAAAAAAATCTAACCCAAAAATGAGGTTAAGAAAATATTGATAATTAAAAGAAAGATGCCCATATTTATGATGGTAAACTATTAGTAATTAAGGGAGAGGGGGTGAATACATGTGATAGTACATCATGCAGATATTAAATGATCTTGTTGTATAATTTAAATATTATTGTATAATTTGTATCGAGTAATAGTGAATGAATGAAACTAAATGAAACGGTTTTTATTACGTCCACTTGAACGAGCATGATCTATGGGACGATCAATTGCACCAACACTTAAAGATATGTATGTTGATTGTTATCTTTTAAATCGCCGCTCCTCCTCTTGTTGAGTTGAGTTGACATCTCCCCCTTTTTATCTATTTTCCTCAAATAGCTCCACTATGAAACCGGCTCTTAAAGTTTCATAATATTCGGCTTAGATATCTATGTACATTGGACAATCAAGAATGAAATGTTCCTCTATTTCATTTTTCCTTGTAATGTATATTGCACAAGTCCTCTTTTCTCATTGTTCCTTAAGTGATGTCTCCCTCCTTGTCTCACATATAAGCTGTGAGAGTTAGTCCTTATTTGAGCAATAAGGATCTTTTCCCTCCATTTTATTTCAGCCCCTATATATGTTTTTTTCGTAGTGATCATAAGTTAGATTGAACTATGTAATATAATGTTGATGTTTCCTACTAGTTTTCTTTCTCCACATCATTATTCTAAACTTTTCATTCACATAGCTTTATATGATGGCACCTTTCATTTACAACTTTTAAATACTCAATGTGCATGTTCATGTTTAGCTTTGTAGCATTTCCTATGACACTTTCATCATTACTTCACATTGGAATTCTAAAGCTAAAAAAATTAACTTGATTCCTTCGGGTTCTCATTTATGTACATTATTTTAATGAAAATAAAAATTAAATATATATTATTTATTTTGTTTAGTATTGGTTGAAGTACAATGGTAGGACTATTTTCCTAAGAAAATGTTGTATGTATGAGTTTCTAAAATACAAAAAAAAAAGTTAAATGGGTTGTAGTCCACCAATGTGTATGATGGTGTAAAAGGTGTTGCCTACTCATCCACCAAAGTACAAATCCTAGGAGTTACCAAGTAATAAGGGGTGAGGTTGGGATTGTTCCTTACACAAATTTCATAGAATGGAAACCCCTGTACTTGGTAACTAAGTCCAAGATTCCTGTCCACCTCACCCATCCAATTTCAGTTTCAATTTAAAAAAACTCATCATTTTCATATCGCATTAGTGCTTTGTCAAATCATTCTTTACCTAACCTAATTATAGCCATTTATGTTCACATACAAAATCAATTTAGTTTTATCCCCTCTTACATTTAATAATATTTTAATTTACATTTTTTTGGTTAATTTTATGATTCATGGTGTCCCCGATTTCACCATGAAATGGGACTACCCCTTTGAAAAAAAAATCGTTCTTTTCAAAGTAACAAGTCGTTTTGTGTTTTTTTTGCCTGCAGTTGTTTGCATTGCTCTAAGGTATTCCCAGTGAATCATATGAGCCAATTTCGACAAATACCCAGATGCTAAAACTCATTTTATCCCTCCGCCGGGTTTTGTCTACGGGAATTTTATTTAATTATTTATTAAATAAATAAAGTTCTGTTTAATGTAAATTGTGTTGTAGTTGAACCCTGTTGAAGTTTTTCATGCCAGTATTCTCACATCTCAATAGGGTTTTCACCAAGAATGAATTCAGAGCAATTGTCTGCAACTTCTGGCAACGTTTTTCATTTTTATTTATTTCTTTTTGCTTTTGTTTTCGGTTTTCTCCATGGTTTGTCTGTATAATTCCCCTTGATCCATTTTGTACTCTGTATAGCTTGTTTAATTACCTAGAACGTCTGGAAGTCATCCATGGCCTCAACAAAGAAAGAAATTAATCACAGAGTGTTGACTTCTGACCAGAAAAGAAGAATTTAAGCAGAAAAAGCCTCTCCTAGGCAAGTCACACTTTTTGGGATAATAGATCTAAGTTGCTAATGGGAATTTTGGCAGTGGCAGGCAGGTGGGAATTTCTTGCTGCATGATAGCAGGTTACTTTTTCCCATCAAGTCAAAGTCACTTAAGTTGCAATGGGAATTTCAGAGGAGGCTTGGAAGGTAGGAATTTCTTACTTGTAACGCAGGTGAAAATTCCCATTATAAAGAAAAATCACTTAAAGCATCGACGAGAATTTCTTGCTCGCCTCGCAGGTAACTTTTCCGTCAAAGAAGTTTATTCACCCATGCAAGTCACACTTTTTGGAAGGAAGGGTTTAAGCTACTAATGAGAATTTTGGCAATGGCAGGTAGGCGGGAATTTCTTACTGCGCACGCAGGTTAAAATTCCCATTATGAAAGTCAAATCACTTAAGTGAAAGATGGGATTTTTGGAGCTGCAATGCAGGTTGGAAATTCCCATCACTTTGACTTTCTATTTTTAACAAATACCCTTGCCAAAAAGTGTGACCCACCTTGGCATTAATGCATGTAATTAATGTTATTTATTAATGGTATTCCTAGCTAAGTTTGGTGCCATAAATAGGAGGAAAGTCAATGCAAGTGGATGAGCTAAAGAGAAGTCAAGGATGCATGCTAAAAATAAATAAAATAAATTCATTAAAAAATAATCAGAAGCATGCAGAATTGGGCGCCCAAATTGGATGAAGAGGCATGACTTTTAATTAATTAAATTGCCAGAAATAGGAAAGGGAAATTATTAAAAATAGCATGTAGATGGCTATATAAGCATGGGATGCCATAAGGGAGAAGCAATTAATTCTTTTTGATGAAGTTTGCAGCCCGGACAGGTTTTGGTGCCAAGGGAAGGAGGATTTTACATTAAAGAGTGTTTTCCATTGTCGGGAAGCTTCCAGTTTTGGCACATAGGGTTGAATAACTTTATTTTAATTATTTCAAGTATCTACATGTTGGTATAAGTGACCTAAATAATAGTTTTGCTTGCTTTGCATGCAAGTAAAGTCTCAAATTTTAGGGCAGCAAGCTTTATATGCAGATTTTGGTGATAAAAATCAAGTATTCATGCCATGGACTCCATATTTATCTGAATCAATTACAAGTATTCATCACAGGTGCTCATATTGGTGAAAAGAAGTCCAAATCAATGTCAAATACATTGAATATATCTTCCGAATCAAAAGAAATTGTAAGATCTGCACAAATTGATCCAATTACAAGGGATTCTAGCAAATTAAAAGAAAAAGAGCTCAGACAAAGATTATTCTAGGCATGATGAAGCATGATGAAAGAGAAGGGTCAGTAGAATCATGCATAACTTCCAAGCTCACCGAAATCAATGATACAGACATGGGCCCTGAACCTATCACTGATTTGATTGACAGATCCAAGGCCATTGGTAGATCCAACTCTCATAATTGCAAAGGCTTCCGACAAAAAATCATTCTCTTGTTTCTAACGCAGACCTATGTGGAAGTCAGTGCATGGAAAATTCCTTTCAGGAGCTTGTGTATGTTCTCCCAGTCTTCCAGTTGAAGCCTTAATTGAATTTACTTGTGTTTTCATTCACCTGAGTGCTTTCTAGAATTTAAAATTGCTCATATTCAATCAAAATAAAAGATGATGAGTTTTGTCTGAATTATTTACGGAAAACATTGCACTGGTGCATATACTGGAGAAGAATTGCAAAAGCTTCAAAGATAAAAGGGGAAGACAGGTCAGAGGTAGCACCCGCAGTAAATCACAGTCAGCTACTTCCAGATCCAGTTTGGTGAGAATCAAAGGAAAAAGAGTCAACCGCATGCAGAATATGGAAAAAGAACAAGACTGAGAGTGTTGCGGCTTTCTTCTAATTTCTTTTTCTCTTTCTTCTTCTTTCTCTTATTTTCTCCGACAAAGTAATTGAGCAATCAATTAAATTATAAAATTTAAGTGATTGGTCTAAAATTCGTTACTTGAAGAAGTCAATTACTTAGAAATACATGGTGGACATGCAAAATAGAAGGTTTTAGTTTTAGTTATAAATCATGCATGTCATGTAAAGAGGAATTCCATGAGGAATATTTCCAGCTTGCCTCCTTTTCTATAGCTTCCGCATGTGGGAATTCATTAAAAAATTCCTATTTGTAATTGCCCTCTATACACTATAAATAGAGGAAGAGCCTACGGGTTAAATGATCACAATTTGTTAATCAACATTCTTGAGTTCCAGACTTTGTGTTGTAGCCCTTGATGTCATTTTTGTGAAAGATAAGGAATTGAATAAAGGCAAATTTCCTGGAGAACTTTGTGTCCACGGTGCATTTGCTTCTTACTTTTGTGTGGATCTTTAGATAAACTTTGTGTTATTTGAGATTTAGATTAGACGCTTTTATTTTCCTTTGCTTATGAGTATTGTGATAGGAAATAAGAGATAAAATATGTGGAATAATCCGTTCTGAATCGCAACAGTAGAAACTAATATGCAGAAAATATTACAGATCTCAAATAAAAGTGTAGAATAAATAACACAACATAGAGAGACAATATTTAACGTGGTTCACCCAATTTGGGCTACATCCACCAAGAATCACTTGCTCAGATTTTATTACAAGCCTCCACTCTCTCAATACAATACCTAGATCTGTTTGGAGCTATGCTCAACAAACTCTACAAAATTCACACCCGAATTCAAAGCACATCTGCAATGCATTTTCTTGTATATGTATCATATGCATAAGACCATATAAATAGACAATTGCTTAAGCAGTTTGATACAAAACCGTGGGTATCAAAACCATGGGAAAAAAACCGTGGGTATCAAAACAATGGGTACCGAAAAACCATGGGCCCAAAAACAGCCCATAACGGTTACCCATTACCCATGGGTTAATAAATCACCCATGAAAATTTTCTTAGGGGCTTTGCCTGAACCCCTTGACCACTCACTGGGTGAGTGGGATCGCCGTAAAATTACCCGAATATAACACATAGAAGGTGTACCACACTCTAACATGAAAATAGACTCCACAAACATAACATATTGTGAGATCTACTTGTTTATTTAATCTATATGTATGAGACCAACTCTATAAACTATTGGTTGAATTACATATCTTCCTTTCTTCTTTCCTAAACTCCATTATTTCCCCCTTCCGTAAATACTTCATAAATAAATCTTACTTACTACATAATTGCTTAGCTATGGTTCATGAGCTTTATGATTAAAGTAAAACCCCGTAAATAGTTATTAAAGTTTCATACTTACTTATTGATAAACATCTTACACGGGAGCCTCACCGGTAAATGAGGGAGATTTATCTCATGATTGCCTAGGTTTTTAGTTGTGTAGAAAATCTAGCCAACAATCTAAAGGACAGTGTGGAGGAAATATGTTCCCTAAATCCCGAGGATCAACATAAAGTGAAATTTGACTCGAGAGCTTTCTGTTGACTATTTGAACATTGAAAACGGAGTCCGCATGTGCAAATGGTGGCTGGTCAAAGTTTGGTCAACAACTGGTCAACAAAAAAATGAATGATTTTGAAATGATTTGAAGTCGCACACTGTTGCGTATAGCTCATAAAGACCTTTCTGACGCATTGTGAATAGAAAAAATCTGAGTCCATATGCGAAAGATATGAGTAGTCAAAGTTCTAGTCAAACCCGACAAAAGAGATGATGTGGCATTAATGTGGAGTGACATGTGGTGCTGTTGTTTATGGGCACTTGGATTTGTTGTTTTTGGACACTTGGAAGATTTAAAGTGGTATGCTTTTTCTTTTTAAAAAAGAAAAAAATCATATAATAAACAAAAAGTAAATTTTTGTTTTATATTTGGGAAACCCACGTGGGATTCTCCATCCATGTTAATGTGGGATATTCCCACCAAAGATATGAGATTATTATTTCAAGCAATAAAAATGGAGGAGGGCCATGCTACGTGGATGAATAAACCTATTAAAACGCTATCTATATTTTCAGCCCACATAATAGAGAATGTGATATTTTTTCCCGATAATATGTAAAATCCTATTTACGGGCTATGTAACCACATTTCAATAGTTAGAACCCAAAAACATAAGGAAGGAAAATATTACGGGATAAATATAATCCCTAAACCAATGTAATATTATTAGGCTTTGGGGGAAAACAAAAAAAAGGATAAACCTTATATCCATTTATTGCGGTCAAACTACGGCCTATAAAAGGCCCCTCATACACATACCCTTTAGAAATTAACAAAAGCTATAAGCTTCCAAACTATTTTGTAAGGCCTTATAATTAAAAGAAAATTTTTGGAAAATAAGTCTTATTTATTATCTTGTAGGAAAATATTATGGGAGCTAAGTCCTATTATTTTTAATATGTAGATTTTAATATTGTGAGTTATTGCAAAACTTGTCAATTGGCCCATAACGCCACACTAATCACTTGCAAATCACGGAGTGTCGACCGGAGTCTTTGTGGGGCGTATTGATAGCATCGAGAAAGCCAATCAAGTTCCAAAGGAGATTGTGCACCAGGAAGGTGGAGGACGTTGTCCGACTAGTCATTGGTGTTCTTCGAAGGACTGGAGTACTATTAGGCAAGTGAAGTTCCATTAGGTTTTATTGTAAGAAATAACATTGTACTTACAAATTTTTACTCTTGGAATGGTTCAATAAGAAGCCAAAGACATAGGCTATTTCCGAACTCTGTAATCAATCCGTGTACATTGTCATTTATATTCTTGCATTATTTTGGATTGTTTTACTTTAAATAGAGTAAATTTTAACGATAATTTTTAATAAGCCTATAATGGTCCAAAGGTTGTACAAAAAATAAAATAAATTTATTTGACCTGGATTTTCAGATCAAGTTGTATCGGAGCGGAGTTGTTGGCTTGCAAACTTGCTAATCTTTGAGCAAGTTTGTAACGGATTCGGTTGACTTGACTTTGTGATTGCTTTAGTTGTGTTGTAGTCCAGTGTGATTGAACATGTATAAGTGCACCATGGGCAATATGTCCAAACAGGAAAAGCTTGATGAAATTAAAGCTTATAATCACCGATCCAGAAGATAACTCTCTCATGCAATCGATGTATTAATCCTTGCAAGAGGAGAATGCTCGCTTGAAATTAGAACTGCAAACCAATGATGAGCTCTTGGCAAGGTTGCAGTGTGGTGATAAGAGAAAGGAAATGCCTTCAAATTCAGATGTAGAGACCATAGCAGATGAGTGCACTGTAAGTTGTTTACCACGTGAATCTTCTTTCTCTATTCGGTTTGATTTAGGTAATGATGTCTTTGGTGTGTTTGAAAAGTATATTTGAGGCATTGAATCCAAATTTTTATCTAAAATGGGATTTGATGGAAGAGGCCTTGGTGAAAATAGCTAAGGCATTGCTAACCCAATACAGGTTGAGGATCATGCTCATTTTATACGTTTGGGTTTTCCTAGTGCGAGAATGGATATTAGAGATTTCTCCAAGAACGTTGATGGGAGACAAGCTTCCGAAAGTAAAGTGAATACCACACTAGTCCCACGAGAAGGATTATGAGTAGGAAACTTGTGCTTTGTCATCACAGGAAGGATGTAGTAAGAGAAATTAACAAAGAGGTAATGAGATTCCACCTCCAGTTTCTTACCATAATCATAAGCACAATGAAATTTTTGATCCAATTTTTCAGCTTAAGAAGTATGGTTATGATTTTTTGAAAATTTGGAATGCCTTTCCATGTAATTTTTGTGGATTGCATAACCATTATGTGGCCACATGCTGGAAGAGAAAGAGTTTGATGAAGAAGTTTATGTCATTCGTCAAGAACAAGGAAAATCAAAAAGACCAATCTCATCATGCAGAGTCGAGAAATGGCAAAAAGAGTTCCTCATCCCAGAAGAAGGAGATTAAGAGGAATTTTTGTGCTCATTGCCAGAGGAATGGGCATTTGGTGGAAACTTCATCCATCTCGCCATCAGAGTAATGGCAAGCCAAAGATGGAATGGAGGCCTATTGCAAAGGAAAAGAGGTTCCTAATCCACCACTAGTTGACAATTCAACCTAGGACTAGGTAATACCTGAAAGTGAAAGTCCTTTAAAATGGGTAAGTCAACAATTTTTCAATTATATATTGCATAATTCATATTGATGAATAGTATGCAATATTTTCTTGGAGTTCAGATTTTGTAAGAAAATATTGAGAGAAAGCTTTACCATACTCATTGGATTTTCTTAGTTAGAAAATTTTATTAACACTCCAAACATATCTCCTAATTAGCTTCCAAGTGTTTGTTACAACTTGGATACATGATTTAACTCATATTAAGCTTGGAGATCATCACAACCATTTGTGCAGAGCAGATTGAGCTCACAAGTATCAACTTAGATCTTCATTCTGTGTAGAGGCATTGTGACCATGCAACATAATGGTACCTGATAGTCATCGTCAACATGAGGCTTTGTACTTGTTGGCTAGATTATATGCATAACATAAAACCTAGGCGATCATGAGATAAATCTCTCTCATTTACCGGTGAGGCTCCCATGTTAGATTTTTCAATTAAAATATGCTAGTATCTATATGGGGTTTTACTTTAACTGTTCAGCTCATGAACCATAGTTGTACAGTTCTGCAACAAGTAAGCAGCTGTTTAAGAAAGGAAATATTTATAGAAGAAGGGAATTATATAAACACAGAGAAGAAATGGGGAAGATAACAGAGTTGATTGCATGCACATAGAAGAAACCAATAGATATCAACACAGAATTATAAGCAAAGGCAACTCTAGATCTAGATCTAAAATAACACAAAGTTTATTCAAAGATCTAAGATAGAAAGCTAGAAACAAAATACACCATGACACAAAGTTCTCCAGAAATCTGCTCCTGTATATTCCTTTGCTTCAAGTGGCTCTCAAGGGTTTCAACACAAAGTCTGGAACACAAGAATGCTGCTTACAAATTCTGATCATTAACCCGGAGGTTCTTCTTCTACTTATAGAATGTAGAAGGGAAAGTACAAATGGGAAACTCAACTGAACTGAAACATAAACAAGAAGTAAAGATGACATTTGGCAATCATCCTCCACTAACTTCTCCTTAAGTGACACATCTATCACTTAACTAATAGAATTGTTCCACATAACTTAAAGTAATGGTTTCAAAACCAATAACTTTAAAGTTTTACAATTTCATCCGGAACGTGGAAAATAGAAGAAGAAAGAATAGAAGAAGAAGTCAAGCCAACTGTAACATTTATATCTTCTTTTTGTTTTGATACTGAATATACTTGTCGAACATGTAATTCAACATCTTCCCATCTGTCTTAGCCACAGCTTCCTTTTCTATCTTAAACTGCAACAATCCTTCGTTCAACACCTTGATACATGCTTCCACATCCTCCAAGCTCGGCCCAAACCTTGCAATATCCGACTGTAGTGCCACCAGTCTGCTAATGGAATTCATCATGAAAGGCTTAGTGGCTCCATCAATTCTTCCTTGTACCATCAGAAGAGACCCTTCCAGGAATTAGGCACTCTACTAGGAATGATCCGTATGTATGAAGTAACATTTCCAACCACTTCCTCCTCAGTGAAAGCAATGATATTGTCTGGTAAAGATGATGTCATACTCTCAAGTGCCTGCATCCTCTTCAGCAAAATTTTGCAGATCTCCAAACGGAAAGATACTGCAAACTCCAGCTGCTTCCCCTTCTCAACTGATCCATCCGGTACAATCTATTCTGCAACCAACACTTCTCTCGCAACTTATTGATTTTGGCCAAAGTACTCAGGTTACTCTCAACAACTGTGTTCATATCTACTATGCTTGTCACCAGTTGCTTCAGCTGATCTACTGCATCATTCATAACCTTTAGGCAGGCTAGCACCTCTCCGAGTTGTACAGAAGCTTGACAAATAATTAGATTCTTCCATTCGTCGATAGCTTTCACCTGATTGCTTGCATCTTCCATCTCCTACATCAGATGATCACTCACCTGCTCTTGAGCTGAAATGGGCTGAGTGGAAGATTTAGCAACCTTGGCTATGATCTCACACAACTGAGATACCTGCTTCTGAAGTTCATCTTTCTCCACCTTTTCTCTGTCAAGCCTAAGGAATAGAGCATCTATCAATGTCTGCGTATCTTGCTTCAATCCTTCTGTGGTGGCTTGACCGATAGGTACTCTAGTTACTGTTATGTCTTCTGCCATGAGCTCATCCTCTTTCTTTCCTTCCGCCGGAACTGACATCTCAGCAAACTTCTGCCCCGACTCCTCGATGATCAACCTTGAAGTTACCTTAGCAACTTTAGGTTTTCTGTCTTTTCCGCCTAGACTCTGGAGTAGCTACAAGTCATGTTCCTCTAAGTTCATTTCCACTCTAGCTTCTGGAACCAACTGCGAAGTCAACCATTCTGAGAAATTACTTCTTAGAGAATGAGAAGTTGCTGAGTGTACTACTATCTCCCACTCTATTTCCTCTCCATCAGAAATTGCTACAGTGTTATGGCTTCCATCCTCTGAATCATCTAAAGACAAATCTCTTTCAAACTCTGCCATGTGTAGCTTCAACATTTCTTCAGGAATAGGTGCTGAACGGAGTGGCTAAGGAGAGAAGATGAATGTTTCAGTTTAATCGAGGGATGGCGGTGTCTGCGATGTGCAATAGTCGGTGAAGTATCTTGGATCTTTGGAGAAGCCGGAACTAACGTCATGGCCGTGGAAGTGATCTTCTCCTTTGAAGGAGACCTTCTATGCACTTTCATCTTCTCGGGCCTTTTGTTGCTTTCTCCTCTATGCTTCCTCTTGAGGGAATCTCCTGTGCCAAAGTTTCCCATGATTTGATTCATCAATGCTTCATCAAGGCAGTATCCCTTCGTCAGCAACCAGTTTGAAGTATTCACCAGAACAACACCAGACCTTTCCTCAATCGTATGGCAGCCCCCTACGTTATCCTGAAGTACAGCTCTATCTCCTCCCATTTGATGGTATGTGTCAAGTAACACATTCCCATCATCTTTAAGATCCGTAGGTATCCGTGCTAGTCCAAAGTTGAACACTTGCCGTGTTGATAGCCTGCTGAAATCCTTCTTTCTAACCTCATACTCACTTTTGCACTTCATCCAGAAATCCTCTAATGAAGGCACATGTGCGTACTCCTGGGAGATCGTCTTCCTGGCTACTCCAAATGGATCGAAGTTCAACCATGCTAGGAAGAACTCTTGCTCGTACTCAGATAACATTTCCGCTTCCAATCCTCGGGCTTTATGAATGCTTTGGTAGCTATAATGTCCCACAGTGATCGGGAAGAATCCCGTAGACTTGTGCCGTTTTGACTGAAGGTCGTGCATCTCCACAAGTTGTTTTCTCAGCTCCATGGTGATCAATCTATCATTCAAATATTTGGGTAGCTTAACCAGTTCTCCAGAAAAGCCAGTAACCCTGAGGTATGTGAAATCTGCAAACTGAATGAATAGACTGCCAATTCTGGATACAACTTCCCACACTTCCTTGCTTACCCTGTTGGCCTTTAGGTCCCTGTCTAGCCTGCAAATGAATTCGTAGAAGAATCCATCATTGACCACTTTGAAATCTTTCTTGCATGTAGGTACAATAAGTTATGGGTAGCACTCGAAAATGGGGTCCTTGGAAAGAACACCACATCTATCTAGCTTGGAGAAGATGCCTTGTGAAGCTACTGCGTATACCAAATAGGAAGTCATTTTGAAGCTGAAAGTATGCTTCACGTTCCGGAGTTGCTCACCAATGTTGTCGCTAATAATTTCTGACCAATTGATTATTGAATCAGCCTTGTTGATTTCAATGGTCCTGATGAAAGCATACATCCATGTACGGAAAGTGTGAGCGTTCGCTTCGCCATTTATCCTGCATAACAATTTGGCAATATCATCTACCTCTTGTACCAGATTGGACTGTGGAAGAGTTCTTGGGAACTTGGAAGGAGATCTAGGCTTCTTCATGTATCTGCTGTTCATTATGTTCACGCACTCAACTCTATGCTTCTCCCACCTACTGTCGGCATCCTGAATGCTAATAGAAGTCACCACCTTTCGTGCCGAGAATCTTCAAACAATAATTGATGAACTGTGCATCCAACCGAATTATTGTTTTCCCGTAGCATCTTGCATTGATCTGGATGATGGATGATAAGACCCACACTCCATAATGAACTCGACAACTAGGTTTGTGTAAGGAAACGTCTGCAGCTCAAATATTTCCATTGCTTTTAATCGCACGCATGAGGAAGTCTTCCTGCTCTGGATCTATCAATCAATTAGAAAAGAGGTTCCTAACCTAGATGTGCATCTCCAATGTCTATGAATTTGGAAGTGATGCATGATTTTGTTGTGCTCTCTTTTTCATCCCTCTTTGTCATGGTGTGTCTATCTTTGTTTGAACAATTCATTTTCTCCTTATCTTGCCTGAATTCTTTAAAACTGGTGCAGATCTGGATAATTTTTTAGATTTGAAGGATATATTCAATGTATTGGACATTGATTTAAGCTCCCTTTCTTTTGTAAAGCATCTGTAATGAATTCCTACAATTAATTCAGACAAAGATGGCAACCGAACATGAACAGTGGATTTTAATCATAAAAATCTGCATAATTCAAGCATCTTTGCCCTAATTTGATGTTCTATTTACATGCAAAGTAGCATGATTTTTACCAACTTCAACTAAGCACTGTATCGCTTATGCAAATAGTTATCTAGACACAAATCAACCTCCTTCAACCTCAATGCGCCAATTAGGGAAGCTTTTAGAATTAATTTCACCTTCTTCTCGAGCAAAAATCTTCTCCAAATGGGGCGTACTTTTCTTCGGGCTGCACTTCTCTACTTGTGAATTAATTAATTCATCCTTATGGCAGCCCCTGCTTATATAATCCTCATGATTCTATAATTAATTAATGCCTTTCCTATTACTGGCAATTAATTAAGGGACAATGATATAACCATCTTTTGTGTCAGTTGTGGTAAGATTATTTTCCTTCTGTTGTTAAAAGTTATATTATCGTTAGCCATAATCAGTGAAATGAATGTTTGACATGTGTATGTGTTTTATCCTCATGATGAATTAATTGTGTGTTCAATCACATTTGATCGCTCTATTGTGTATGTTTCAAGTTTAATAAAGGAACGTTTGCTTCTTGGTTTGTGGTATTATCTACCCTCTCAAAGTTGCAATAGGTGAAGGTGACTAATGGTGCATGCATCCTACTCACATTAACCCTTCCTGAGGTTAAAACCCCCCCTTTATTTGGTGCATCACCATACCTAATATAGTTTCCTTATTATAAACCTCTTTCCCTAAAATCCATGAAAATGTTAGAATAGGACTAGATAGCCATTTTATTTTACTAGGAGTAGTACAACACTTAGTTTAGGAAGAGGAAGCTGGAATTCTCTGGAGGTTCACCTCGAGACCAAGTCCCATAGCTTGAGAGGTGATCCCATGTGTCCCAATCACACCAAACATCTTTCTCATGGTCCGGCCATTGAGAGGGTGCGTGATCTCGTGACAACAGTATGTATGTATAAAAATATGGATTTCATGTTTAAAATAAAATGTATATGAAAACTCTTTTTGAAGAGATTTAAACTTACAAAATATTTTTATAAGAATAATGAAACCCATGGTAGCATGAATGGGGAATTTATCCTCTCACAAACCGAGTATTTTGATCGAAGGATAAATACGAAAGAGTAATGGATTTGCAAACATGAAACTTGAAAATATCAAAAGCTAATGGATTTCCAAGGAAAGGGAACAAATAAAATGAAGAAGAATCCATGTTTTCTTTTCTTGAGATCCATGGAAGCTCTCTCACTCTTCCTCATACATGCAAATAAAAATTCAATAAAATGAGATTGAAATGAAATAAGAATGATTTTGTAATAGCCCATAAGGAAATTAGGGCATTCTTAGATGCCCTAAGATCCTACGGTGGAGGGCCCTTTGATCCAAGGGATCTCCTTTATTCCCAATTTGGGATTTTAAGTGGTTTAATATTTGCCCATGTTGTTTATTTATTTGACTTGAGTTTATTTTATCCTAACTTAGGTAATGAAAATTTTAAAGGGGCATGGGTCCATTTGGGGGACCAAATTGGACCCATGCCTAACTTTTTGTAATCCCTCAGCGCCTTTAGCCCTTATTTTCTTTCAAAAATTAAATTACCTTATTTTAAATAAATTTAATTAATTATACTTAATGTGATTTTTATCGTCGTAAAATAAAATATTTTAATTGGCTCGCATAAGTTGTTGATTTAATATAATTTGAATTAAACCTTTATTTTGCGAGTAACTTACTATAACAAATGATATTCAAATGATTATATATATTAATGTGCAAGCACTAAGCATTCAACAATGTAAAACCCTAAGTAAATGAGATGAGAAAGATGACTTAGTTGATTATGTGTAACCTGAGAGTGATCGTGACTATGTATCTCATGGGACATTATGGAAAAAACATCGAAAAGGATCAATGAGGGCTTGGAACCTTAGGAATGTACAAGATGTAGAAGCCCGTAGTAGGACAGGAACACCCCAAGTGATAAATACTTGATCTAGGTGCCTATGTTTGCTAAAATGCTCAGAACTTGGCCTTTTTTGGATCAAAAGGTCTTCGTTGTTACTCTCTCTTTTCACCCGGTTTCAATGTTAGGTCATCGTTCGAACATGTAACTTGAAAAACAAATGACTACCTGTACATGCCCACAAACCACATCAAATATAATAAAAAGATGTAGAATGTAGAGTCGTCCTAACCATGGTGGTCACTCAAAGAGTGAACTTATGACCGAGCGTTGCACTACATCTTAGAATCCATGTAGTTCTCTCTCTCTCTCTCTATATCTATGTCCCATGCCTTAGGTCACCCTTTGTGCAAGTTGAATGATGATAGCGAGCTAGATATAGAATGTCATGAATAAGCAAAATGTGTGTGATGAAATAGAATAAAATCCCCTGTTATGCACTATATGCAGTTCAATACAACCCTTGACCCTTGTATGGATGTGCTAGATGTATGATTTGTAGTGCTCTTGTGCCTTTGTGCAAGCTTAGGTGGTGATAAATAATGCTTATAGTGCTTGGCCTCTTATTTAGAAGAAGTAACTAAGTATATATATATGATTCCTTTGTTTGAATTTTGTAATTGACAACTGAAAATATGACCTAAAGTGTTAAAAGGTGGAAAAGATTTGAAAAGGACCCAAAAGAATAAGAAGAAGAAAAAGAGGGACATGAGCACCTAGGAGGGACATGAGTGAGTGAGCGCTTATATCCTAACTAGGCGCTAGTGTCCAGGGCCATTAAAAATAAATCAGTTAAGTGCCGACAAAACTATAAGATGTGTAATACTAGTAAAGTGCAAGAGATAAAGCAACCAAAAGGCCAAAATGAGTTGTCAACCACTAGTTTTTGTCTTAGGAATCATGTATACATTAGTATGCTTTAAGACCTAGAAATGTACCAAAGTGCATATATTTTGTGTCTACATTTTCCCCCACTTTATGTTATTGAGTGAATACTTGATAGCATAAAGTAGATAGAAGATGCGCACCTTGTAATCCGGAGAGGAGTGTGGCTGATATCGTGTCAAATGGAAAAGTAGCCATGTGAAGAATGAAGTGATCGTAATGCGAGCATGACAACTAGGAAAAGGGAGGTAGATCATAGGGTGAATCAGATATGTAGTAGTGTATTGTTAGAGCTTGTGCTCATTGATGTGAGTTGTTTCTTGTTGCTTATAAGAACATACCTAAAAAAGAAGAGCAAAAGAGCACTCAAAGTCTTATATGTGAAAAACCAAAGTAACATATGTATAATTAGGTAAAAGTGTGTAGAAAGTAATAACTATGGAAAGAGTGCACTTGATGTATGAGAGAGTATAAGATAGCAAAATATCTTGTTTGTCTTAGAGATGTTGCCGAATGGAGTTGGGAGTGATCAATTCCCAACCAAGAAAGAACTGAGCCTTATATTTGAGCGTCCTATCGCCAAGGATAAGGTTTTTGGGTGATTTCATGTCAAGAGTGAGGTTTTGGGAGATCTCACACCAAGGATGATTTTTTGAATAATATCATGGCAAGGATGATTTTTGGCTGATCTCATGCCAAGGATGATTTTTTTAGGAAATATCATGCCAAGAGAAGATTTTGGGGAGAGAGGTCTATTTTTCTCTCATTTCATGATGCTTATTAAATGATAAGTGTCATTGCAGATTGACACTTATCGATTTGTAACCGAATTGTAACCAATTTGTAACCAAATCATAACTAAATTATAACTGATTTGTAACCAAATTGAATGAATTTTTGTAATCGAAGGTAAGTGTATGATACCGTATATCCATAATGTACCTTTCTTGAAACTGTGTTAAACTAAACTAAAAAAGCTGCTTTTTAGCCCCTAGGTCACAAGCGCCAGTGGGACACAAGCACCTACCGTTCTGTCTCGATACTAGGCACTAGTGTTTATTCTGTGTTTTTGATTCAAGTCTAATTTTGGACCACTTTGTGATTGTGTTCCTTTTCCAATTTTGTATTGTGTTATTCTATTCTGGAGCTTTGTGTTGCTGGAAGGGTGATTTGTTTATCCAATAGTTTCCCCCTCTCGTTTAGGGTGCATATGAAAAATGTAGGAAGAGGAAACCCAAATGAGAGGGTATGAAATAATATTGTGGATTGGATACCTATAGGGGTATGGGATGTGCATGGTATAAACCAAGGCACATGCAAAAATATAGGCTAGAAATAAGTGTTAATGTAAAAGAGCTAACATGCAATAGAATACAATGTATCAAGTAACTATGAAGACAAGAGGGACCGCGAAAAGTGGGTTATATATATGGGACATCACTCACAATGTCACAAGACAATTAGGGCCAAAGTCACCTTAAGAAAACAATGATCAAGAAAGACATAGGGCATAGCTTACAAATAGTGGTAAATAATAACAAACAAGAAATAATAGATAACCATAGTTGTATATTATTTTGCAAGGAAAATACTACACATGAAGCACCCATTAACATGTTAGAAAGATAAGTAGTATGTCAAAACATGTATATACCAGGTGAAACGTAAGTTCTAGTGATAAAATGTAGTAAATATTTTAACAATAAGACATGTGAGCAGGGACTATGAGAGTAGAAAGTGTAGATGCCCCCAAGAGCCTTGACGAGACTATTAAAGAGCGAGTCAAGCATTGCACATCATGTAGGAATCAGTAAAGATCCTGCATTCATATTAAGATACCATGTGAATGCACATGTGTGTATATAAAAAGATAATGACATACTAAGTATCCAACTAGCATAGGAAATAAAGTGCAACATGTAAGTAGTATAAGCTAATAAGAGTAAATACAACCAAATAGGTAGACACTATGTGAATGTGATGGTGTGCTATGATATGAAAGATGTGTAGGTGAGGGGCTCCACATTTCCCCCTACTAGATGTGTGTGATGTGAGGTTCATTTAGGAATTGTGCCCTCAATAGTCAAGTATGAACCATAGAACAAGAGTGTGTCATCGGTAACAATGTATAATATGTAATAGGAACATTATGCTTCATAGATAGGAAGAAGTAATGGTATAAGAAGTAAGTGAAGAGGGGGAAGTCTGATGCCACCAATGTATGTATAGTAGGGGTTATTGGTAAAAGATGTGATCATTGTGAGCAAGAATATCCATAGTATGTATAGTGAACAAAAGGATATATACCATATATATAAAGTAGTATATGTATCATGAATAGAAGGATCCATAAGTAAGCATGAGGAGAAAAGTGTGTATAGAGTGGTATAGGAGTGGAAAGGGAAGCCATAAGCATAGATAGATGTAGCAAGGTGTGCTCATAATGTAGATAAGAGAAAGTGCTACTATAAATATTGAGTTGACTTGTAAATACAAATTAATGTATAAGCTTGTATGTAAATAGTATGGATAGGAAAATCGCATATTAGAACATGCGACTATGGGTAGGAAGTTCAATGCCCCCAAGTGTGTGAGTGATGGATATATATCTGATGATGGGAGATATACCATGCCATGGTCGTAGACGTGGAAAATTATAAAGAGTATCGGTATTGGTGTTAGGAGGATCAAATTCACCAAAGTAAGCTATAACATTGAGAACATATGGAAAATGATTTTTGTGATGGTAAGGGGAAATGGTCATAAGTTCCCATATATCCTAATGGAGAATCATCAATAAGAAATGTATCTAATTCACAGCAAGTGGGAGAAGCGGGGTCACCAATAAGCTTTGTGTATAGTATAAGAAAATGATGAGTACGTGAAGTAGTGTAAACATTAAGAGAATATGTGGTGGGAATAAAAGGAACATGCAAAGGGAGATAACCGATGCCAAGTTTGGTGGATTGTGTGGGAATGGAAAGAGGCTCTATGAATCCCTTTCCATCTTTACCTAATCCGGTGCCAGTGAAACCATAACAAAGCATATACTGATACCCAAGACCATACTTTATGAAATTAGGAGGAGATGTGGCAGAAGTAGGGCTTCGGTGTAAATGATCAATAGTGTTGTAAAAGGAAAATGGGGAGGGATCTATTAAGGCCTCATAGACCACACCCTGGTATAGGAATTTAAGACACACATGAAGGGTTGAAGGGACCACATGCATGGCATGGATCCAAGGCCATCCGAGAAGAATATTATAATTAAGATTATTAGGCATTACATGACATGGGACAGGAAAAGTGCATGGCCCAACAATAATGGGAAGTGTGATTGTACCTAAGACCTTTTTAGGAATATTATCAAAGCCGCGAATATAAATAGATGAGGGAGTTAAGGAGGCTTCGGAAAGGCCAATTTTTTGAAGGAATGATAGATTACAAATGTTAAGACCGAAATCCATTATCAACTAAAGCTCATTTAACCCCTATATTATGGATGTGAACTTGAATATAAAGGGGTGGATCATTATCTAAAATAAATTGAGAAGAAATTTCAGCAAATGTAAAGGTAATATGCTCTTTGTTAAAAGATAATGCCATAGTGAATCTATGATAAACATATTCGGGAGAAGTGTTAGGATGAATGTAAGTGTTAGAAAAAAGTATTGTATTTTGTGCTCACATTTGGGATTGGCTTGCAAGAAAGCGGGGAGAGAGACACTCATGTTGGTAAGAAAGGATCTAAGGGTATCTAGGGTGACAAGAAAGATGGAGGTAATATAGTGTTCGAATAAGGATTTGAGTGGTCAATCACGAGTTGGGGTTCACCAAATGATTTAATATAATTTGAATTAAACCTTTATTTCATAGCAACTTGTTATAACAATTGATATTTAGATGATTATATATAGTAATGTACAAGCACTAAAAATTCAACAATGTAAAAACCTAAGCAAATGAGAGGAGAAGATAACTTAGCCGATTCGGTGTAACTGAGAGTGATAATGACAATGTATGTATTAGAGCAAAGGTTGGAAACAACATCACAAAGGATTGATGAGGGTTCAAAACCCTAGGAATGTATATGATAAAATTTCCCACAGGAGGATAGGATCACCCCAAGTGCTAATGACTGATATGGGTTCTCGTGTCTACTAAAATGGTCAAAACCGAGCCTTTTATGGGTTGGAAGGTCTTTGTTGTTACTCACTCTTTGTCACTCCACTTTAATGTTAGGTCATTGGTCACACCTGTAACCTAAAAATAAATGACTACCTACACATGCCCATAAACTACATCAAATATAATAAAAAATATGTAGAATGTGGAGTTAGAATGACCCCAACGGTCACCCGAAGAGTGAAATTACAACCAATCACTGTACTACATTTTAGACTCCATGTAGTTCTCCGTGCGTGTGTGTATCCATGTTCCACACCTTAGGTCACCCTTTTTGTAAGTTGTATGATGATAGCAAGATAGATCTAGATTGTTCTAAATATGCAAAATGTGTGTGATGGAATATAATAAACTCCCCTCCTATGCGGTTTATGCATGCAACCGATGCATCTCTTGACCCTTGTATGTATGTTCTTTAGTATGTATTTAGATGTAGTCTTAAGAACAAGATAGATTATTTAAGATTAAATATAGAATATATTTATTATATATTTGAAAATTCCATTACAATCGAATGTTTTCATTTCCTAATATTTCTTGTAAGTTAGAATGTAGTATTATGTATAAGTAGGTCATTTGATCTCTTGAATGTATTACAACAAGTGCAATACTCACATAGCTAAGAGCACATGACTCACAAAGATCACAACACTCATAAATCTAGGAGCACAAGACTCACAATACAAAGAGTGCAAGACTCGGTGTGTATGACTCAATAGGTGCAGACTCACAGAACTTGGCGTAGGATTCGCAGAATCGGTGGACACACGAAAATCAACATAGAACTTGCTATAAATAAAAAATTCAGAGCTCTAAATGATATTATGAGAGAGGTTTTTGTTCCTGTTATTGTTACGATGAAATAATTATTTCCATTTTTACAAAACAATAATTATTTTGAAGATATCAACATTTGAAGAAGAATGTTTTCAAGCGCAATAATAGTATAACCAATACAGGAATCCATATAACTAAAATTGTAGAGCTCTAAATGAGAATATGAGAGAGGTTTTTGTTCCTATTATTGTTATAATGAAAAACTTTTCTCTGTTTTTACACAACAATAATGGTTTGAAAGATATCATCATTTTAAGAAAAATTTTTCAAATGCACACAGACTCACACAAGCAACATCGATTCTCTCTAACCAAAGATGAAGATCTCCAAATGAGAATATGAGAGAGGTTTTTGTTCCTCTTATTGTTAGGAGGAAAAAAATTTCTCTCCATTTTACACAACATAAATAATTGAGGATATATCTTCATTTGAAGTTTAAACATAATAAGGTTGAAGGAAAAGTAAATAAGACAAAAAAACACAGTTCAGTAAAAACTGCGATATCTCCCTCATTTCTCAACGAAAATAAGAATTTCAAGATGTTTTGGAAATCTTACAACAAGGATCACCAAACCCATAAATTTTTGAAATATTCTTCAAATGAATTCATATTAATGATCAAAAATCAGGGATGAGAATATGGTGGGACAACTTCCATTTTGAAAGATTCAATCATGCAAGAGTAGACTTGGCAAAATGAAAAGAATTAGTTAAGTGCATGTGGAAGATACAATTCAATGTAGAGTTGTAATATTTGATTAATTCTCTTCCACAATTTTCTCCTTGTCAAGTGGAAGAAGTAGTTGAGTGCGAGTGAAAGGAGTTCAATCTAGAGTTGTAGTGTTTGAATAAATCTCTTCCACATTTGTCTCCTTGTCAAGTGGAAGAAGTAATTCAATATAGAGTTGTAGTGTTTGAATAAATCTCTTCCACATTTATATCCTTATTAAGTGGAAGAAGAAGTAGTTAAATCTAGAGTTGTATTGTTTGAATAAATTCCTTCCACATTTATCTCATTGTAAAGTGGAAGATGTAGTCAAGTCTTGCCCAAGATTATAGGTAGTAGTTCTATAATCTTGGAGTAGGATGAGTTATAAATATCTCTCCAAAGCACTCAATGTAACAATGGTAGGAAATGGATGTTATTTTGTAACATCATTTCTGATTAATAAAATCCACAGTTCAAGTATCTTGGCAACAACTTATTTTTATTTTTTTAACCCAAATCCGAGGGAAGAGCAAGGGCCCACTCTTACCCAAGGAGGAGGATGATTTTTTTGTTTTTTATAATAGAATCATTGTTGTTTTATTTAGATTGTTCAAATCAACATTGTGTGTTTTTTTTGTTTTTTTGAAACTTCACTTTCATTTATTTATTTTCTATTATTTATTTCAGTTTGTTAGATTATATTTTCTTTCAGTTATTTATTTCAAGATTAGATTTAATTTTAGTTATTGAATTTCCTTTCAAGAATTTTAATTATAGAGAAAATAATTGTAAATCATTGTTTCCTTTAGCCCTTTTGCATATAGCCTTGGACACCACCTAGTTTTGACATTCTTTGAGATTAAATGATGAGGATTACAATGACCCTCATCATTTTTGGCGTCATTTCGGGAGATAAGTGTCACTAGGGTAAGTTGCTAAGTTAAGATTAGTGAGAAGAATTTCATAAGTTTCCATTTAGAAATATTTTTCATAACTCTTTTTTAAAATAAAAGACCTTGTAGTGACAACAAGATTCTTTTTATGCTTTGGAGTATGTGGAACAAAACTTCTTACGAAATTTTAACTTAGAGGAGATATTGGTTTACAATCCTTTTAGACATTAGTTTTAATTTTTTTGTTTTCTTATTTAAATGTTTGGGATTAGTGAGAGAAATTCTATAAGTTTTCATTCCTTCAGACGATATAAAAGTATCTGTAGTGACAACAAGTAAATTTTGAGCTATTTGAGTGAATGGAACATGAATCTCTTACAAATCCTTAGTTTAGATTAAAATTTTATTTATTTCCATAGGATTAGAGATTAATGGAAGATTGACAAAAAAAAACCCCCAAAATAAGTCTTTGTGCAAATAATAAATATTAAAGGGAAGATCTGCTCATTCATGTCCATGTAGAGGTTGAATAAACATAAAGACCTAGTTGTTGTATACCAAGAGATGGAAAGCCTCAGATCTACAATTGAAGAGCTATACAGAGGAAGAAAAATGTCTACCAAGTTTGTTGTTATAGAGATGAAAAAGAAGATATCATATTGAATGCTTTTTGCTAAAAGAAAATGGATTACATGCATTGATTTTAACTCATGCAATTTTTTTTTGTCAACATGCAACTACCACTTTTCTTTTGACTCTAGCTACTGAAGGAAGAAAATATTTTGTAGAAGTAAAAAAATTTTGTAGAACAAAGAGATCTCAACCATGGGTTTATAAGTAGCTAAGGATGAAATATATAACAACTACATGGCTGATCAAAGAGTCCAAAAAAAGGAAAGAGTTGAAAACTAGAAAATGGTGGCTCTTTTCCAAAAAAAAAGAAAAAAAGTTGAAAACTAGTAAATGTCAACTCTTTTTTTTAAAAAAAAGAAAAGTAAAAACTAGTAATGAACTCTTTTCAAAAAAAAGGAAAAGGAAATGAAAACTAAAAATGGTTTTTTTCCCAACTGCAATAAAATATCTTCAATATAATTTTCTATTTCTTTTAGATCTGTAGAGGTTGGAGTCTTTTGAAGTTGATTTGTTATTTCTTCAGATCTACAGAGTTGGATTCTTTTGAAGTTAATTTGTTATTTCTTCATATCTACAAGGTTGGAATCTTTTAAAGTTGATTTGTTATTTGTTCATATATGCAAAATTGGAGTCCTTTGAAGCTAAAAAAATTGGTGTTACAAGTAAAGGAGTTGAATTTCTTTACTATTTTCTCTAACATTACAGAAATGAAGGTTGTGCAACAAGAAGAAAGCATGGATAAATTCAAGATATGGTCCAGGTATATTCTATCATTTTATTCTTAGATAAAGTTATTAGTTGTTTTGATTACAGATAAGTCCACTTCCAAGAACCTATCCAAAAGAGAAATATTTGTTTTTTCAATAAGGTTTATAAATAAGATGAGAGAAATTAGATGTTGAAAAAAAAAGTATAAAAGAAGAAAATAACTTCTTTTGGGAAGTTAAAAAAAGATAAAGAAAAACCAACCATGCAAGAAGCCAAGTGTGGGGGAGAAGAAAATACAAGCCTACAAAGATATTTGAAAACTACATAAGAGAAGGGTTGATATATACAAAACATATGTTGATTTTGAAATGAAAAGAAAAGAAAAATATTGATTTTGTGAAGAGAAAAAATGACAGTCTTGTACAAAAAGAGAAGAAGAAAAAGAGGACTCAAAATCAAAATGTGCATTGAAATCAACAACATGCATGAGGACATGCATGAAGTTAAGTGTGGGGAGTGATGAGACCAAATTAAGTCTCATCCATTGCACCAAATAACATTATTCCTTCTCTTATAAAGTGGATTTAGATGTAGTCTTAAGAACTAGATAGCTTATTTAAGATTAAATGTAGAATATATTTGATATATCTTTGAAAATTCCATTGCAATCTGAATGTTTTCATTTCCTAATATTTCTTGTAAGTTAGAATGCAATATTGTGTATGAGCAAGTCATTTGATCTCTTGAATGTATTACAGCAAGTGTAATACTCACATAACTAAGAGCACATGACTCACAAATATTACAACACTCATAAATCTAGGAGCGTAGGACTCATAATACAAAGAGCGCATGAATCGGGCACATGACTTAGGTGCATGAATGCATGTGCGGGACTCACACATGACTCACAAATCAATGCAAAACTTGATATAACTAAAATTTCAGAACTCTAAATGAGAATTCTAAGAGAGGTTTTTGTTCCTCTTATTGTTAGGATGAAAAACCTCTCTCCGTTTTTACACAACAATAATATGTTTTGAAGATATCAACATTTGAAGAAGGTTTTCAAGCGTGCAATGTACTAAAAAAACCAACACAAGAATCCATCTAGCTAAAATTGCAGAGATCCAAATGAGATTATGAGAGAGGTTTTTGTTCTCTTATTGTTAGGATGAAAAACCTCTCTCCATTTTTTTACACAACAATAATGGTTTGAAAGATATCATCATTTGAAGCAGAAGGTTTTCAAGTGTAGGACTCACACATGTAGCATCAGATTCTCTCTAACCAAAGTTGAAGATCTCTAAATGAGAATATAAGAGAGGTTTTTATTCCTCTTATTGTTAGGAGGAAAAACCTCTCTTTTTTACACAAAAAATAATTGAGGAGATATCTTCATTTGAAGTTTCAATAGAATAAGGTTGAAGAAAAGTAAATAAGACAAAAAAATACAGGTTCAATAAAATTGTGATATCTCCCTCATTTCTCAATGAAAATAATAATTTCAAGATGTTTTGGAAATATTGCAATAAGGAACACCAAACTAAAAAGGTTTGAAAATATTCTTCCAAATTGAATTCATAATAATGATCATAAAATCAGAGATGAGAATATGGTGGGACAATTGTCATTTTGAAAGATTCAATCATGCAAGAGTAGACTTGGCAATTGGAAAGAAGTAGTTAACTACGTGTGGAAGAGATAGTTTAATGTAGAGTTGTAATATTTGATTAATTCTCTTCCACATTGTTTTCTCCTTGTCAAGTGGAAGAAGTAGTTGAGTGCGAGTGAAAGAAGTTCAATCTAGAGTTGTAGTGTTTGAATAAATCTCTTCCACATTTGTCTCCTTGTAAAGTGGAAGAAGAAGTAGTTCAATCTAGAGTTGTAGTGTTTGAATAAATCTCTTCCACATTTGTCTCCTTGTCAAGTAGAAGAAGAAGTAGTTAAATATGGAGTTGTATTGTTTGAATAAATTCCTTCCACATTTATCTCATTGTAAAGTGGAAGATGTGGTCAAGTCTTGCCCAAGATTATAGGTAAGTAGTTCTATAATCTTGGAGTAGGGATGAGTTATAAATATCTCTCCAAAGCACTCAATACAACAGTGGTAGGAGATGAATGATTTTTGTAACATCATTTTTGATTAATAAAATCCACAGTTCAAGTATCTTGGCAAGTTTATTTTTATTTTTGCTAACCCAAATCCGAGGGAAGAGAAAGGGCCCACTCTTACCCAAGGAGGAGGATGGTTTTTTTGTTTTTTTTAGAATAGAATCATTGTTGTTTTCTTTAGATTTTTTAAATCAGCATTGTGTGTTTTATTTTGTTTTGTTTGTGAAACTTCACTTTCATTTATTTATTTTAGTTTGTTAGATTAGATTTGCTTTTAGTTATTTGTTTTAGTTGTTAGATTAGATTTAATTTCAGTTATTGAATTTCCTTTTAATAATTTTTAATTCTAGAGAAAATAATTATAAGATCATTGTTTCCTTTAGCCCCTTTTACATATAGCCTAGGACACTTCTTGTTTTGACATTCTTTGAGATTATATTGCATCGTATTATTATAACCTTAATTTTTTTCCATTTTATTATTATTATAATATTAATCCAGATTTCCTTTGGTAATTTTAGAATTTTTGGGCCCACACTAAATGTGCCACGACATCTAGTATCGTGAGTGTGATTTCAACACTAGAAATCCTGGGGCTTAAACCATAGTTGGTTAGTAGATGGAGTTAGGTAAACCGCCATTGAATGAATGTCTTCGCAAAACCTAATGTACCCTTCTTTCCCATGTGTAGGATGTTTGGGTGTGGTACTGTGCAACATGTTGTGATGAGTCCTACAGATCACCTTTTGACACAACCAGAGTTAGTTGAGGAGGCTAGTCTACATGAAAGTGAGGCACATCTAGATGAGGGATCACATTCCACCACACACATTTGTGACATCCAAGTAGTGAGATTGGTCTCGTGTCCCTTCGAGTTTAAGTTTAGAGAGCAGTTGATACATGCCTTCACGGTCAAGTGACTGGTGGTGTTATTAGGGATCTTCTCCATCCCCATTCACATACGTATGGAGGGACAATTGATGGTTTTGGGATTGAGTCATGACTTCTTAGTTTTGACAATTACTTTGGGTTACACCTATATAAGACCAACGTCAAGGCTTGCCTTTTCATACACCTCCTCTAAGATGTAAAAAGTGTTTGGTGGAGGAATTAGGAGTAGAATCTCTATTTGACACGTGAGACAATTACTTGGGAATTTTTTCAAGGAGTGTTTTCAGGCTCGTTACATGTCTGAGCACTTCATACAAAAGAGGATTGATGAGTCCCATGATATTTGATAGGGACCGAGCACCGTAGTAGTGCAAGATGAGTGTCAATTTCTAGATATTTTGCGGTATGTAGATTACCTTCAGGATGAGAAGTTGTAGGTCAACAGGATCATTAGGGGATTGAATGCATATTTGGCTAGAGAAATCATGATTTTATCTCCTTCGACCTTGAATAAGGTGGTGGAGAAGGCTTACTTGGTGGAGGATAATAGAAATAGGGCTCAGGAGTCTCATGATGGGAACATGAGTAAGTTAAAGGAGCGAGTCCATACTCTTTAGGATCACAAATTAAGAGGCTCTACTCCACCCCGAGAGGAGGTTTTAGACCCACTCGAGTCAACTTTGAGACCCCTTCCACACCCACAACAACACTTACAACACCCGAATTCTTAGTAGAAAAGGTTTAGGGCAGCTCATGATAGTTAGAGAGGTAGGGGCTGGGGTATTCATATTCTAGGAAAATATTAGAAACCAGTAGTCAACAACGCTTTTGGCTCATTCACATTAGTTTTCCATGATAGGACTTGTAGGGCCAACTTACTAGAGTATAATAAGGACTCTTACGTAGAGAGATATATCAAAATTTTTTATTTGTGGAACTTATGATCACTATGTTTTTTTCGCAGAGACCCTCTTTTGGTGATAGGTAAAAATATCCAACTTCTAAGCAGACAAATAGAGGATGCGGGGCATGCCCACCGCGTCCATGCCATAGTGGATAACTTGTCATCACCAATCCGACACTATGATAATTCTTCACCGGGAACTCCTCATGCTATGATTATTTACTAATGCACAACTTTTAGTTTGGTGGATGTAATCTGGAAACATAACAACAAACATAACACAAGAATACCATAGACTATGATAAGAAGGAATGATGATAAATCTGAAATATAAGTGTAAATTATAATATCAACATGAAATTGTTACAATCTCACCCATGAGGTACTTCAAGTGTTACTGACTTCACTTGCCTTCCAACCATAACTATGGAAGAAAATTCACAATTACACCTCTTAATGGCTTCTTTAACACACCTTCAATATGATGGCTTCCTTTACACACTTATACAATATTTCTCACTACTTCCTTCTATGCTAAATGAGGGGGGTGGCCTCTCTATTTATAGAACTTCCAGGCTTATCCATCTTATCTCTAAGATAGGATAAGAAATCTACTCTGACGAATCATATTCCATACCTTAACTCTTATCTGTACATGTAAGCTTATCTTTTAAGATAAGATAAACCTTATCATTTCACATGGGTTCCACATTTTTAGACTTTTTACAAATAAAATACACAAAATATTTATGACCTCACTCCTTGTCCTTATTACCAATATAATATTTCTAATTCCTAATCATGTAGACCCTACTTCTCTACTTACCCTAACTTTGACATTTTAACATTACTGGACCACTTACGACAAATATTTACTTTTTACCACAACATTCCTATTGTACTTTTGACTATTACCGTACTATACATTATTGGCGGCATTGTACTGGCAGCGCCGTTATCTTCTATCGGACATTACTACTAATTATACTTAACAACATCCTATTCCTAATACATACATTAATGAAATAGAAATTACGGAGGAAAATTTTAGTGTCGACATCTTCCCCTTTCTAGATTCTACTCCATCCTCGGAGTAGACTATTTCGGTGCTTGGAAAATATTTAACTTGTTGTGGTTAACCCATTTCGTAATGGGAGTTCCATCCAATTCCTCCAAATCGGTATGTACCATTTTCATACACAACTGCTATTTTGTAGGGCCCCATCCATTTTGGAAGAAATTTTCTCTGTCTTCTTTTTTTTGTATCTGGAATCATATACTAGAACCAAGTCATTCACATGAAATGGAGACCAACGGATATTTTGATCAAAGTATTCCTTCTGCTTCATTTTCTTCTTATAGCTTGTATCCTTCGCTATTTCCCTCATTTCCTCTAGTAAATGAAGATGTACCAACCTTTCTTTTACTGAATCACTTTCATCCATCTTTTCATTTTTCATAACTCTCACAAAGGGGGAATATCAAACTCAATAGGAAGAAGCTGGATCAATGCCATAAGCTAGCTGAAATGGGGAGTATCTTGTTGTTGACTTTGATGTTTCCCTATATGCCCACAATGCTGCATGAATCCTTTTATCCCACTTATGTACTTGCAAGGCTACATCTTTTGCTATAATTTGACATAACACAAAATTTGTTCGTTCCACCTGTCCATTTGTGCTTGGATTGTATGTTGTTGCCTTCCTGTGCTTAATAGAAAACTTATTGACTAGGACTTCTACTACCTCATTAATGAAGTGGCTTCCTTGATCTATTACAATTTCTAATGGACAACCAAATCTGGTGACAATGCGTTCATATATGAACCTTGCCACTTCATCCATGGAAGCTATTTTTAATGGCCTAGCTTCAACCCATTTGGTTAAATAATCTATGGCAACTATAATATACTTATTTTGGCATGGGGTAATTGGAAGTGGACCTACAATGTCTATTCCCCACTTTTCAAAGGGACCAAGTGGAAGAATAGGGCATAATGGAGTTGATGAAGTCTTACGGTTACCATGTGTTTGACAAATATCACATATCTTACAATAATTATAAAAATATCTAAAAAGAGTGGGCCAGTGATAACCTGCATCCAAGATCCTTCTTGTTGTAATTTTTCTAGAGAAGTGTCCTCCACATGTACCATTGTGGAAATCTTCTATCAGCTCCTTCCCTTGATCACGTCCAATCGCCTCTCAGACTTTGTCCACCTGTGTCCTATTCGAAATAATACTCCATGCAGAATAGAATATGGACGACTGGCTTGAGTAATCTTCCTCTTAGTCTTTGCATTGGCACCATCAGGAAACTTGAATTCATTCAGATAATTCCACATATCTGTGTATTCACTAGGGATTGTGTCAAGGGATAACAATGCTGCATCTAGGAAATCATCATCATCACAAGATGAACCTAAACCATCATAGGCTCGAGAGAGTGCATCTGCATTGACATGCTTCTTTCCTCGCCTATCTATAATATCAAATTCAAATTCTTGTAGCAAAATTATCCATCTTGATATCCTCCTTGATGGGTTAGGATTATTTACAATATATTTTAGAGCTTGATGATCTGTTACAACTATAATTTTTTTCCCTAGCAAATAATTTCTAAACTTCTTTACAGCAAAAATGATAGCTAGAGCCTCTTTTTCGATTCACGATATAATTTACCTCAAGATCGCTCATTTGTCTGCTCCTAAAGTAAACTGGATGGTCATTCCCATTTTCATCCTTTTGGCTCGAGTACTTCGTAGTGCTACATCCGAGGCATCGTGTATACACAATGAATGGCTTGCTCAATCTAGATACTTTAAAACATGTGAAGACACCAGGGCTTCCTTTAGTTGTTCAAAAGCTTCATGCGCCTTATTTCTTGGTTTATAAGTAACATCCTTCTTCAAGAACTCGGGTTAGTGGTCATGTAATCTTTGAGAAATTCTTGATGAACCTTCTATAGTAATCTACATGGCCTAAAAATGATCTCAACTTACTTCTATTCATAGGAAATGGTAACTCTTTGATTTTTGAAACTTTATCAGGATTAGTACCAATACCATCTCTCGGATACAAAATGCCCTAACAAAATGCCTTTAGAACATCCAAAGACACACTTTTTAGGGTTTAGTGAGGCTCGTGCTTCATCTAACCTTTGAAATGTTGTCTCCATCTCAGTGCGCAGTGGTCCATCTTTCTCCCATAGATGCAAAATCATCTAGAAAGACTTTGATGAAGTTCCCAATGTAGGGTTCAAACACCCTATTCATCAAACGTTGGAACTTTGCTGGAGCATTACACAACCCAAAAGGCATAACTCTATAAACAAACGTTCCCCAAGGAGTGGTGAACGTGGTCTTCACTGATCTTTCTCCGCTATACGAACTTGGTTGTATCCGATACATCCATCAACAAAATCATAGCACTCTGACTAGCTACTTCATCCACGATCTGATCTGAGAATGGAAGAGGGTAATGATCCTTCTTTGTTTCCTTTTTGAGCTTCCTATAATCAACACAAATGCGTAGATTCCCATTCTTTTTTATTGAGATTACAATGGGAGAAACCCATTCTAAATTCTCCACAAAGAAATATGAATCTTGCATCGAGCAACTTATCTATTTATTCTTTTACGCCTTGGAAAATTAGGATTCATTCTATATGGCATTTGCTTTATGGGCTTAGCACCATCTACCAGCTCAATAGAATGTTCTACCCAACTTACTGATGAAGTTCCTTATAATAAAAAGTGAATAGGTGTATGTACCTTTGAAAGAGCTGGAGGTAGGATTCCTTCTCACTCTCCATCACAAAGATCACCAATCTTTATTTGTTGGAGACAATCATCAATTTCTTCTCCAGATAATTTTATGGGTTCATGAGTTGGTGTGACGAGAAGGATATCCATGATTGAAACATCAACCTCACTTTCTTCATCTTCTGTGTCCACTTCACTGGTACTAGAGTAATCAGAGGATGTCCAATCATCAATTTCATCACTTGAATCCACAGGTTCTGTCTTATGATGCCGAGGGATCACATTTATCTTCACCCTCTCTCTACCACGTCCAAGTGTCATGAAGCCTTCATTCCAGTAGTTTCTTGCATGAACTCTCCTTAGCCATGGTCTTCCCAACAACATTGGGTATGTATGTCAATGCATACCATTTTTCATCACCTGAAAGTCTACCACACATACAACACCCATAACAGATATTGCCACATTTGAAACAACACCTTCTGGTTTAGTTTTTCCCTTATTTAATGACCTTAACATAAGTGTTGAGGGGCGATAAATTTTAAACCCAACATATTCATTACAGACTCGGTCATTACATTAACTACAACACCTCCATCAACTAAGACATCATGAATTGAAATACCATTACATAATACCTTAGCTTGTGGAGCGTAGGGATCTACCTCTACCTCCAAAATAGGGACCTCAACCTCCTTCCTTCGTCAAGCATTGAGTCCATTTCGCAGCTCCCGCCTCTTCTCAGAAGACATAGCCAAGAGTTGACCATATGTAATATTTGCAGGCCTTTTGGATAGATCTTCTAAGATGGAGTATGGTCCTTGTCCCTGTGAAATCAAAAAATCCTGCACACCCAACTTTCTTCTCCTATGTTTCTTACTAGTTTCCCCTTTCATCTTCTTAGGATCATTTCCATCTTGGTTATCTTTTTCTTTCTTTCTTTTTGTTACAAACACATCTACTTCATTATTTATGTTCTTATCTACTACATCAAAAGAATTCACAGGTGATTTTCCTTTATCATTATCTCTTGTACTGGATGTAGAAGCTCTATTTGGACAATTATACTTATAATGACCCTTTTTATGACAACCATAACATACAACTTCAGAAATATTTCTTTTGGACCTCTATCTCCTCCCTGAGAACTAAATTCTTTTCCTTGAAGAAGATTAATAGTTAATTGGCCCATCTTCCTGAGCAGATCTTCATACTCAGTAGATGTACTAGGAGAAAGATTTGTGCTCACCGAGAGTGGTTGTGGATTCTGGACCAAAGGTGTTGGTGTAGGCTCTACTTTAGCAAAAATTTCTTTGGGCTCCTCTTCCATGCTTTCTTCTTGCCTTCTTGCAATCTCCTTTACTTGTTCAATGGTAGCTGGGCGGTCATACTTCACTCATTTTCTAATCTCTGGACTTCATTGCAAGAATGAAGTGCTTACAGAGTAGATTATCCATGCCCTTCATCAACCCATCTCGCTAATCCTTCCTTTCGGATCCGGGTATCAAGATTCCTCCTTAGCTCTTAAACACGAGCATGATAATCCCTTATCTTCTCCTTCTCTCCTTGGGATAGTTTTGTGATATCGATCATGAGATCTGCATATTTCTGTTGTTCATCAAATTCTTCAAGAAAACTTTTAGTTAATAAATCCCATGAGTTTTTCACATTATCACCTAGTGTTTCAAACCACCTAAGGGCTGAACCATCCAAAAAGGTAGGAAAAAATTCAGTCCATTGTTCCTTTCTTATAAGGCCATTACAAATACAAGATCGTTTAAACTCTTGAATGAAAGAGGAAGCATCTTCATTAGATTGGGCTGAAAAAACATGAATCTTCCCCATTTTCAAAAGTAACCACAATGAAATACCAACCCACAAGTACAATCAACAAGACTTATGTGCACAAATAATTGGAATCACTATAATAGAAAATAGAAATGACCACGGTAAACTATGGTAAAACTTGACTTATTGCGGTAAAAACTGACTTTACTGTGGTAAACACTATTTACAGTAAAAAGTGAAGTTACTGCAGTAAATACTATTCACGGTAAATGTGACTTTACCATGGTAACTACTATGCATAGTAAAAAAAGGTTACCCTCCAAATGTTTTCTGACTAAGTGGGAATATCTCTCTAGAAAATCCACCAATGAGGAATGGTCCCGGAAACGGAACCAAAATGTCATCACCAATCCGACACTATGATAATTCTTCACCGGGAACTCCTTGTGCTATGATTATTTACTAATGCACAAGTTTTAGTTTGGTGGATGTAATCTGAAACACAACAACAAACATAACACAAGAATACCATAGACTATGATAAGAAGGAATGATGATAAATCTGAAATATAATCAGAAAATTATAATATCAACATGAAATTGTTACAATCTCACTCATGAGGTACTTTAAGTGTTACTGACTTCACTTGCCTTCCAACCATAACTATGGGAGAAACTTCACAATTACACCTCTTAATGACTTCTTTAACACACCTTCAAAATGATGGCTTCCTTTACACACTTACTCATACAATATTTCTCACTACTTCCTTCTATGTTAAATGAGGGGGGTGGCCTCTCTATTTATAGAACTTCCAGGCTTATCCATCTTATCTCTAAGATATGATAAGAAATCTACTTTGACGAATCATATTCCATACCTTAACTCTTATATGTACATGTAAGCTTATCTTTTAAGATAAGATAAACCTTATCATTTCACATGGGTTCCACATTTTTAGACTTTTTACAAATAAAATACACAAAATATTTATGACCTCACTCCTTGTCCTTATTACTAATATAATATTTCTAATTCCTAATCATGTAGATCCTACTTCTCTACTTACCCTAACTTTGACATTTTAACATTACCAACCACTTACGACAAATATTTACTTTTTACCACAACATTCCTATTGTACTTTTGACTATTACCGTACTATACATTATTGGCGGCATCGTACCGCAGCGCTGTTATCTTCTATCAGATGCTACTACTAATTATACTTAACAACATCCTATTCCTAATACATACATTAATGAAATAGAAATTACGGAGGAAAATTTTAGTGTCGAAAACTCGTCAAGCCAAGCAACATGCTATAATTAATAAGACTAAAAGTATGATCGAGGTACATATGTTATTATTTTATGTGATTCTCGTACTTTTGATTCTTTCATATCACATTCTTTAGTGGATCAAAGTGGGGATGGTGGCCTCTATGTAGTTTGACAAATGGAAATCTCGCCATAGATACTTATGTTGAGAGTTGTATCCTTAATCTAGGAGTGTCTCCCACTAATGTAGACCTCCATATTTTACCTTTAGGATCATATGAGGCTGTATTGGGTATGGATTGCCTTGATTCCCATTGGGCCAAGGTTGATTGTCAAAACAAGATTATCAAGTGTTTTGATGGCCTAGGTAGTTTTGCAGTGATTTACAAAGTTCGAGACCAGTTTCCTTGCATGTGATATCTGTCATATAACTCAAGCGAAGCATGCACATAGGTTATCACATGTTTGCTATCATGATCAATAATGGATCGAGGAGACTTCAGCAAGCTCACCACTTGATGAGATCCCTATTTTGAGAGAGTTTATTGACGTCTGTCATAGTGATATTCCCTGTATGCCGCCACATAGAGAGGTGGGATTTATGATTGACCTTGTACCAAGTTTTCCACCTATTTCTCATGCACCTTACGTGATGATTAATCTTAAGATTCACGAGCTCAAAATTTAGTTTGATGAGTTGTTAGAAAAGGGCCTCATCTGACCCAATGTGTCTCCTTGGGGTGCACTAGTGATATTTGTAAAGAAGAAGGACAAATCCCTTCGCCTATGTGTCAATTCCAAGAAGTTAAACAAGGTAATGGTGAAGAACCATTATCCTCTTACTTACATTAATGACTTGTTTGATTAGATGCAGGATCCATATTCTTCTCTAAGATATATAAATTCAGAATACCATCAACTTTAGATTGTAGATGCCGACATCCCTAAGATAATTTTTCATACTCATTATGGGCACTACAAGTTCATGATGGTTCCCTTCGGGCTGATTAATGCACCAGAAGTGTTTATGAGCCTCATTAATGGTGTTTTCATGACCTTTTTGGATAGGTTTTTCATTGTGTTCTTGCATGATATTTTCATTTACTCACATTCACTAGAGGAGCATTTGAGATAGGTTTTACATGTTTTGAGGGAGAAAAATATTTTTGGGAACTTGGAGAAATTTCCATTCTTCCGAACGAGATTTATTAATTAGGTCACATCATTACGGATGAGCGTATCTATGTAGATCCCTCAAAGATTCGAGCTATCCTCGATTATCCAAATTTCCACCATAGTGGCGGATGTTCGAGTTTGATGGGGTTAGCTAGGTATTATCATAGATTTGTTAAGGATTTTTCCAAGATTGCTAATCATATTACTTCCTACAACGCAAAGGGAATACATTCATTTGTTCGTAGAAGTGTGAACAAGATTTTTAGTTGCTCAAGGAACATTTGACATATGTGTTTATCCTCAGTCTAGATCCTTTAGATTCTTTAATAGAGGGACTTGGGGTGGTTCTCATGTAGGAGCACCACATTATTGTTTTTGAGTCTTGCAAGCTCAAGGATTAAAAATAAATCACCCTACCCATAATCTTGAACTTGTAGTAATGGTGCATGCATTAGTCTGTTTGAGGCACTTCCTTTTAGGCGAGTGCCATTTTTAAAGGACAGATCATTTGAGTTTCAATGAGATATTTTCATATCCTAATCTCAATGCCCAAAAATGGTGCTTTGGATGGAGTTCCTTTGTGAGTATGATATGGATATTCAATATATCAAGGGAAAGGAGAATGTCATCGTAGATGCTCTAAGTAGAAAATGACATGAGATTGTTTCTTTGACCTTGCGACCTCAAATATTTGAGACATGATACTTCAATATCTATCGTGTAACAAATTCTATAAGGGTGACCACTAGGGTCAGTTCAACTCCACCAAAAATAGAATGGTATCCTTTTATTATCTAATCATGTTCATGAAGTGTTAGTGCAGAGATCTAGGGTTTCCATCTAACATAGGTCACTATAGAAGTTGTCCCACATTTATGAACCCTAGCATCGAGACAACATACTACAATTACATGACACCAATATCACTATAAATTGTAGAGTTGCGGTAGATCCCATTTCAAAGCAATATAGATTGGAACCGGGTCATACTATGTTATATGATATACCATATGGTTCCATACCAGTTCCATTTGTAGTCACAATTCCAAAGACAACAATTCCATATCTTTACCAGCTTAGTGCACCTAGATCATCTATGTACCTCCTCTTCAACTAATAATTATTACCTTCTTGTGTTTTAAGAAATGTTTTCTATCATTTCTATATTACATATTGCTTTGGTAGCTATATTATATTTTACACATTAACGCTAAATAATTAATTTAGAATATACAACTTATACAACCATTACATATTTAAACAAATAAGAACATAATCTAATATCAAATGCTTATTTATTTAGGGTGTAAACACAAAATATGTGGAGATTCTAACATGGTGGTAAAAGCCTTTCTCCACCAAGTGGCTATAGTGGATTTATGAATAACTAAATAGCTTATTCTCTCTTCCTACATATTTCTCTAGTATTCCTATATATACTTTCGGCTAACTAGTTCTAAAATTCCAAAAAAACATGAGTTATTTTGTTCAAGCCAAAAACTAAAATTTTAGTGTTTATTTCCATATTTTTTCAATTTTTGGAGTAATATAAAAACTTGATCATTTCCAATAATTTATTTGAAAACTACACAAAAATATACATTTTTAGGCCTTAAAATTTATTTTTAATGATTTTTAAGAGTTTTTCAGTTGTTCCAGAGGACCCATGAGTAATAGATTGTACATCAACAATTTTTTAATTTTTTCTATGTTGGTAATTCTGTCATATTGTTTTGGATTCTAATTTCTAAGAGTTTTATAGAAGGTATAAGTTTTCAAAATTTACACATTGGGATCCCAAGGTGTTTATTAGAAGTTTTAGCTATGCATTTGAAGGCTCAACCTAGTTTTGGTGAAATTTTCATAATGTAAAGCACTAGTGATATTACATGTTGTGCAGTCCATACCCATTTTTCTTAAGTTGAAAACTTCCAAAGGTTGTAACCTTTGATCTAAAAGGATTAGAGAGACCCATTTTTTTAAATAACATATTTTTTGGTATCTATACAACTATGGGTTAGTTTTGAATTAGTGGTGGCGCAATTTTATACAAATTGTAAACTTTACTAAAGTTTATCATTCTATTCCAAAAATTCCAATTTCATTTTTTTAAATTTGTGTTTTTTTTTTTTGCACTCTTAAAAATGGTACCTTCATATTTGTTCCATTATACTTCCAATAAATAATTTTTAGTTTTTAATATACTTTTACTAAAAAAATTGTAAAAGAACTATTTAATAAAGTGTCGTCTATGTTTAGTGGGGGTTCATATTTGTGCTTAACAATAGTTTAGGGTTAGGCTGATTTAATTCTTAGTTTACATGTCAAATCTCATATTGTGGCATTTTTATAAAAACTACATCATTATAAGTAATATTTAAGGGATGTTTTTAACATGTTCATTTTTTGAGGTTCTCTTCAAGGTTTTTTAACTCACTTTTAAAATGGATCATTCTAAGACCTCCAAACTCTCATGCAAGCCAATAATGGCCTAGTTTTGGAAAATAATGTGCTATTTTTTGAAGTATGTGAACTTCAAGAAGACAAGGTTTCATTTTTTGAAGAGAATAGAAGCTAAAAATACAAAACTATTACTCTCATTCATTCCCAAAAATGACACCATCCTCCAGTCATTGTAGGACATAATTTCATGATTGCAATGCTATATTGACACTGTGGACACTCAATTTAGGAAACTACTCCACATTATTTTCCTTTCTCAAATCCTCTTGATGCACATTTGCAATCTAATATTCCTAATCAATAATTTCCCAGTGTAGTTATTGTAAATATTAGAACACTCCCTATTCATCCTTTTATAATTGTGCTTGCTTCATTGGAGAAGAAAACAAATGGGAATCGATCACATTTACTTCACTCATGGGTCACTCTAGAAAATAAGTGGTCATTCAAAACATCTTTAGGGTATTGTTACCACATATATCCTATTCACTGAATTTCTCACCATAACATTGGCTATATAGTATATATACCTTCATCAGTTCACTTTGTGCACACTCATATGTTTTTTCCTCCACTCTTTATGAGGGCATTGAGTGAAGCATGGCCCATTATACACCTACATTCATACATGAGAAATATGATGCTAATTCAGTAAAAAAAAAGAGTCATGACACTACTACACATGATTCATGACATGCATAGTTTGTTTTTGCACCATATCACATGCATGTATCTTCATTTACCACACATGTTCACTTAGGATGGCTTTAGATCAATTTTAGTGGCATTGTCTTTGTTATTTGTGAAGACTCTACCATAGTGAATCCTCCACCATGTAGCTACATAATTTTCACACACTTCATTCAACACAATAATGCTCCCCTATCTTAAAGAAACTCTCACAATGATATTGGCCTACTTTGACATTCGGATAACTCTTTGTTTTGAGCTATTTTGGTGTAAAAATGTCTTGATTATATTCATTTTGGTGGTTTCTAGGATTTATACTCAAGATAAGTGTGTGCATATGGGTTACAAAAAGGGGGTCTTAAGTGGACATGATTTTCTTGAAAATTGAGAAACTTGTACTTTTGTTGATTATTTGAGGTACTTACACTCAAAATTTAACCAAGCTATAAAAACAAAAATGTTTCCTTTAAAGTCTAGTTTTCAAATCAATTTTTTTATTTTTGAAAATGGTGAATTATAGTTAGTAGAAATTTTTAAAATTCAAGGAAGCACTCCTAGTTTTTAGATAAAACTAGTTAATAGTTATTTGCTTGGCCTTTGTTATTTTGAGCATCGTTTAATATTATTTTAAATACTTCAGTGGAAAGTTAGATAATGTTATCTAGTATGTTACATATAATTTTTAAAATTTATCATAAATATATTTTTAATGAATTTTACTAGTAACAAGGTTTTGAATTTGATAAAAAACATGTTATGTTAAATGTTTAAGCATGCAAAATTTAAATTTTTTTCCATGACAACCAAACCTACACTTGAAAACCTCCTCCCTGGTCACTATAAACACTTCTTTTGGACAACCTATCAAATATGTCATCCTCTTTTGGATGAGAAGAACATGCTACCAATGTTTTCAAGAGTGTTTCATATGTAGGGAAGTATACCTAGCTTTGGACTCATGAAGTTCTTTGAGGTATGAGGTGGAGTAGTTGTTCTCAAAGACATAAAAGGGCTATTTTTAGCCATTTTGTAATAAAGGAATACCCTCCAAAGGATGATTACAAGGGATCAACCCATTTTTGGGTCATAGAAAGGATTATTGAAGATATCCATGGTAGTTTCACAGAATTCTATGGGGTCATATGGTATTGGGAGTCATTCAAGAAAAACAAGGTCATTGCAGGTACAAGGAATGATAACTTCCATGCGAGTGAACTTGTTTTGGAGATTCTAGGAGTTTTAGGAGGATTTGGAAGCTAAAAACTCAATGGAAATATCTTAAAATTATCCACATGAAAGACACATAACTTTTGCTCCAAGTTTTCATAATCTTCTCGTGATAATTTGAGTCACTACAGATGGTCCTTTCTTTGAAAGAGTGATTGGACATTAAAATTAAATTAAAAGAATAATTATATTTTGGATATGTTTGGAATGACCTCTATAGGTTTTTAGAGTCAAAATCATATAAGTTTTTACCTTCAAACTCCATGTCTTGCTTGGGGCCAAAAAAGTATTCTCTATGTTCTAATTTCATGTTGGTAGGATGACATTAACATAATTTTCAAGCTTGAGTGCAATTTTTGCCATTAAATATCTTTTGTTCATTTTCCCTTAGTGCAAGGGGATAATGGAGACATGATAGTTCACCCCCATTAAGAATATAAGTTACATCACTTAAGACTTCATAACTTTCTTCCTAGGTCACCTCACACTTCCAGAACATGACCCCATGGACCCTTGGTGCATTTTCACCCCTGGTTGTCCCTTGTCCCTTGTCCCTTGGTACAAGGGGAAAACATGGAAATAAAATTTCACCCCCTTATTGTGGTGTGCTTTTCATCACTTAAGGCTTGCAACTTATGTCTTAGGAAACCTATAGGCTAGTGCTTTACCTTGTCCCCCTCCTCATATGCACAAGGACTCATGGTGCATTTTCAAGCATATGTTATCCCTTGTCCCATTGTCCCAATATCCAAGGGGACATTAGGGACACAAAAATGTAATCCCCATCCTCGGTTATCCCGTGGTCACATGCAGGACATGGTTTTAGCCCCAAAGACTCAAATTCCAACCCCTTTCATCTCATTCTCATGTTGCCATGTTATGACACTTGTCAAGATCCTATGTAAAGAACACTTGGGTGTCCCATATTCCCCCTCTCTTCTCTTAACCCAAATTTTTGAAGGTGAAACCAACCTTATAACCCCCATTTGAATTGGGTTAAGTCTCAGTGAGTTAAAAATGTTCAAATGGAGTGAAAGTGCTTAAAAACTCAATACTTAGTAAGTTTTCATGTTTTTGAATGCTTTGTTTTTCCCTCCACTCCATTTTTGGTACATACATGCTACTATGATATACATATCCTTTTCATTAAGTATAATATCATATCCATTGATGCTCTTAATGATTTACTATAGCCGTGGAGAATTTTTCACCCATTATACTTGCCTTTTTCATATCAACAAAATCTAGCGATTGAAAAACTTATGAAACTTGGAGCAGAGCATGCCAAGAAAAAAACCCAAAAATTTTAGATTAATTTCATTCCATTTCAAGATCTAAAGGTCCACCTTATAAAAATAGTAAGTTGTCCCAGTCCTCACAGTCTAAAAATAGTAAGTTTCTTAAATGGAAAACTTTCAAGATCACTTTAATCACTCCTTTCAAGTCAAAAACACTAAAAAGTGAAAAATTGAGATACTTACTGAAAATAACCATATGGGGTGGCATCTACTAAAAATAGAAAGTGTTGGGATTGGGGTAAAACCATTCACATCCACTCATTCCCCATTTATTTCCCACTTCCCGCCATCATGAAGGTCAAATACTCAGTTTAGAGCCAATTTCCACATTAATTACCGAGTTTCCCAATGTGTATGATAGTGATGTAACTCACATGGACTTGGAGGATCTAAAAGCAAGGATGTTGAGTGAACCTCATGAACCTATGGAGGAAAATATCTTCTCAAGAAGGATACTTAGAACAACAGTCATCATTTTTCTATTCAAAACACTACGGTAGTATTAGCTTGTGCACAACACTATGACCCACATTCAAGAACAATCTTAACACATGAAAAATTAAATCATTGTAGTCCTCACACCAAAAGGTATTTCTCAATGTCTGCAAATTCCTACCTGTAATAACATGGTAATCATTATTTTTGGGATTTTCCTCACATGAATGGAAGAAAAGATTTATGCTTACAGGTCTCTGTAATTGGTTCATGGATTAAATAGGAAGGAAACTCTCTCGATTCCTAAAAATTGGTCTCATAGTGAATTTCATGAAGCATACTCGATGCCATTTTCATACCGAATAGGGTGATGGGGGAAGAAACCATACAGAATTCTAAGACTGGATGGCCCAATTCATTATGGTGTTTATAGAAGGAGATCAAATGATGGAATGGGAGAAAATCATAATTAATACCATTCATCGACAACTATTGTAGTTTCCTACCTCAAAGAAGTCCACCGTGACTTCTTATCTCGTGTATATCCATGCATGAATAAGGCCTTTCCAAGGTCTCTCCACTACACCTAATGTGCCACAAAAGTCACTAGCCTATGAAAAATATCCAGAGCTCGCATATCGAAGAATAAATTTCACTACTCTAAGGTGAATGATGCATTCACCATGCATATCATAAGGTTACTTGAAGGAAATATTGAACGAATAATTTCACCAAAAACAACTAGTTTGATCGATAAATATGGAAGTTACTTCATTCAATTTCCCACCTTCACCTACATTAGGGTCAAAGGGTTTGATCTTACACCTCACGGCTACCAAGGTATCCAAGTGACAAGATAATCATGATCGAATTGTTCAACAAGTTGTCTCATGTTCATACCAGGTGTGTCATGCCTCACTCAATGCGAGTTCCAAAAAATGTTAAAAGATAATCAAATATCCCAATCAAAGATGGGAAATGATATAAAGTGGTAATAATTTTTTAAAAAAAGTAAATAGTTATGTGAGGGTTAAGATTACTCATTATGAGGGTAACACAAATAAATCAAAAAGTTCGATGAAACATATCCAACCCGCAATCGTGAACAACTTAGAGGATTAAAAATTTCTACGTGTCGTTACTACAATATTGTGAAAATGACATGAGGGACCATAACTTGGCCTAACACCATTTTCACTAGTTATATTGTTTACGAATATTTTTAAATGCGTCGACGATAACTATCATAACAATGGTACATAAACACTCCACTTGCGGTATAACATATCACATGGAAAGGATGGTGAGGTGACATAACATGTTTCCAGGAAGTCAATTTATCACCATGGCGGTCATGGGTCCCATGTTGCCTCCAAAATGGGCCCATGCCCTCGAGAATGAAAACTCAAGTTAATTTTTTAAATTATTTTAATCATCCCACTAAGGGAATTCCACAACATAGGTTAGGTTAATTATATAAATTTAAACCATTTAAATTTAATCAACCCATTATGCTAAACTTACCCGAAAATAAATAAATTCACTTAATTAATAAAACATGATAATAATTAATTAAGTTATGATAACACCTAAGTTATGCACACTCACTCACAACCCTTGGATCTGGTTTAATCTCCACCATAGGATTAGAATGCCCTAAAATCCTAAAAGATGAGGATATATTTTTCAAAACCTAAGTTTTATTTTTATTTCTTCTTGTCCATCATGCGGGTTCCTCATTCTCTTTTTTTTGTTTTTGATTTGCAATCTTGCAAAGATTATGGAGAGATCTCAAACACAGTTGTCAAGGCTATGCTTCATTTTCAATCTACAATGGTAGGGCACCAAAATCTGCATCTGTTTTTGTAGTTTTCATTGTTGGAGCCCATAACAAGACAGATTTAGAGTATCCTTATTCTCTCTCCCTTTTGATCGGGGATAATTTTAGTGGCAAATATTTGTAATATGGCAAAAATTTCATTTTAAGAAAATTTGAAAAGGTGATTTTTTTCAGAGCAGTGCTTGTGTCCTGTTTGCCTAAAATATATAGTATATTTTTTTGGGGTTTGCTTCTCCTTCATTTGAAAACATATCCTATAAAAACATAGGTGATTCGCGGTAGTATACCTCAAGTAGCTTATCAAATTACCAATATCGTGAAATTTGAACTCGCATACTCTTAAGCACCAGAGATTACTTTGTTAGCCTATTAGGGTTAGTTGTTGACGCACGATAGGGATATAGTTGACGTGCAACAAAGAGGTATTGCAGACATGCGATAAGGAGATATTACAGACACATGACAAAGGGGTAAGCAATTGACACATGAGAGGAATAGATTTGACGCACAACAGAGAGAGTTGACGCGTGATAGGGCATAGGTAGTTGACGCGCGACAAGGACAGAGTGACACGTGATGAGACCTCGAGATAAGGACACCTTCGTGACACGCGATAGTTTCAGTTGACACCTTGCTAACACCCGACAGGGATTATTGATGCGCTATTGACGTGTGACAAAGGGTTAGTTGTTGACACACAATAGGTAGTCGCTACTTGGTTCTTTTGCTGATGTAGGACTCTCTTTAGAATAATGGAAGGTGCTAGTCCTAAGAATGTGAAGACCCTAAAAGTAACTAAGAAATATCAGAAATCACTGTTCAAGTATTTTGGAAACTCTACGGATACAAATATTGAAAATACCAACCATATAGATGCCACCACAAAGAATCAAAATACTGACTGTGTGGAAGGTATTATTGAGGTGGACATGCATTCTGCACAGTATCAAACAAATGACACCTATGATAATATGCCAGATCTTGAAGATATTGTTCCTGTTGGGGTGCAACCAAGAGTGCATCAAGATATCACACATACAAATACTCAAAAAAATGGAACACATAAATCAAATTCAAATTCTGGTTCACGAAAGAGGAAACTAGGTGATTGTGATATTGCTCAAAATTCTACTCAAAAAAGTAAAACATTGAAAATGAACAAGAATATGTGGACCATTGGTAGGTCATACAAGTTTGATTAGGTAACTAAATTTCCATTTATCGAACCTGTACAATCATCTAATTCTGAAGAGATCCCATCTGAATGTACATGTACAATATGTATGTGGAAATTAGGAAAGCAAGCTTTGGACACTATAGAAAAACATTGTGGAAAACAATATTTGATCGTAATGGGGCGGATGCCCGAGAAAATCAAAACACACAATGTGGAAAACTTAAAATAATACATGCATGTTAGATATGCCATGAACTATGAGGCGAGTAGAAAAACACAGACATCTCTTGAAAAGGGAAGAACGATCACATCACATATTGGTAAGATGAATCAAACAAATCTACATGCAAAACTCATACAATTCTCTACTCTATTTGACATACTAAAAAAAGGAAGACCGATTTAAGATTTCCTCGATTTCAAAGTTTTGTATGAATATAATGGAATGCTTTGAACGCACTACCTCGGTCTCATTGGTCCGAAAGTAGTGGATGGGAAATGGTAAAATGCCTTTTGATGATAGAGAAGGAAGATTTGAAAGAGAATGTAAAAAAATCAAAGTTTATCTCTCTTTCAATTAATGAAGTGACAACAGTCGAAAACACTGCATGGGTATGTATCCACGTCTATACTTTAGAAAATCATATAAGGACACCTCATCTCATTGGGTGTTGTGAAAATGGTTGAAAACCGTAATGCCAAAACCTACATAAAATAGTTGTTTCTCATCCGAAAGATATTGCTGGAATGACTGATTATGAAATTGCTATGAAGTTGGTATGCATTGGAGCGGATGGTGCATCCATATAGGGTCACCAAACAGGGTGTGTGTTAGATTACAAACAACAAGGCCCCATATATACTATCAATTCACTGTATGGCTCACATAATGAATTTAGCGTATAAAATGGTAAGCAACCACAAAAATGTTGCTAAATTAGAAGACCTTATAAGAGAACTTCATGCCTATATGTCAAACAGCCCAAAGTGATTTCTTGAGTTCCAAAAATTTGCAATTAGAATTACAGATGGAAAAAACTTCTGAAAGATGTTGAGACTAGATGGATCTCCTTGTATGAACCTGCATGCAGAGTTCATGAGGAGTATCCTTCATTGGTTGGTTTCATGCACAAATACCATCATGAAGTTGATAGGGCGAGGGACTTGTTGTTCTATTTAACTGATTTGGAGACATTGCTTACATTGGTTGGTATTCTTCCAATGTTGCAGCAGATCAATACACTGATGAAGCATGCATAGGGAAGATTAATCTATATTGTGGATTTTATATGGATGAGAAAAATGGTATGTCAAAGTCTTGATATCTTTGATACACCTATTTTTGAGAATTGGAAAGATTTATTATATCTTAAAATCCCAGTAACTATTTGAGATTTAATATCCACGATCACCTCTGCATCACTGTTAATGGGAGGGACATACCACTGCACATTGTGCAAAAATGTCAAGATATTATAGGATCGTAACAAGAAGATGTTCCCGTGACACGTAATCTCTTTGAGTCTGTTATAGTTGAAACAAGAATAAAGCTTAAGAAAATTTCAAAATCCTTATCATAAAAAATTAGAGAACGTTTCTCCAAAGATAAAATTCTTGAAGCCATGGGTGTGATGAATCCTAATTTTTGGAATACTGAAGGTGGTCATGTTGACTTTGTAAGAAAGCATTTCCATAAATCCATGGGTACAATAATGGAACATTTCGCAAAGACTTCAGAGTTTAAGGGTATGGAAATCAAAGGTATACTTGAATGCTGATTTATTAAAATTTCAATCAACAAATTTTGCAACAACAATGAGGAACCAATATAAAAATTTAGACGAACCTTCTGAAAGTGGTGCTATTACAAGGCTGTGGCGAGGAATCTATCAAAGTTCTATCTTACAAGAAGATATCAGTGAATATTTCAGATTATATGAGTTATGCCAAATAATGATTTTGGGTCTGATGGAGGACGAAAGGGTTTTCAGTGCATTATCATTTATAAAATCAAAATTGAGAAATAGGTTGGATAAAAATCTAGAAAGTTGCATGAGGTGTTATGTTTCTCGATACTCCATGGAAACCTTTCCTTTCGACAGAGCAATTGCGCATTGGAATTCCCTTTGCGAAAGAAGAGGTGTGAATAATACAACTACAAGTACAACTGTTCCCAACGTTGAGAGTGGAATTGGTGCATCGTCACACTCTACAGAAGAGAACATCAAGTTTGAAGAAGCTATTGATAATGGATTGTTTCAACTTTAAATAGGTATCTTCTTCACCTTAATCTTATTGTTTGTCACTTTACATTTTTTTCAGCTCTTGTTATCATTAAAGATGTTACAGGTCTATATATTTACATTTATTTAAATACAATCTTTTTATTTTTTTGAAAATGTGGGTTGACATCCATCCGAGGAAGCTGGTACTTCTCGGACTGACAATGTCAGGCAACTCACCCATCTATCTACTAATCCATTTCTCATGTTGAGTTTTCTTAAAACAAAGATCTAGCACATTACCAGTGATGATTTCACAACAATCTAAAACACTAGAGGTAAGTTAAACCCTATCATATCATCTTTCTTGATTTCTTACAATTATGTTTAATTTATTTTTTATATTTACAAAATGCTTTGATATATTTTTTAAACTTTGTGGGATAAAATGACACAATTGAATTTTACAGAGGAAGATATTTCCATACTATACAATTCATAATCCACGATACATTATACAATTTATAATATACGTCCACATAAAATTCATCATCATCCATATATATCATATCATCACCATATCATTATCATAATCCTGAGTCCTGACACTACAATTATTATTAAAACAATTATTTATCTAATTTAAATTTATTAAAACAATTCTATTTTTTAAAAATAATTCATAATCATATCATTACAAGTATATCCATTCTAATGTCATCTATATCCATTCTAATGTCATCTATATTCATTTTAAGACATTCCATTTATTTATCATCTATATCCATTCTAATGACATCATGATCATATCATTACAAGTATAGAGAAGAAGAATTATCTTAAAACAAGTTTAAATGTCTAGAGAAGAAGAATTATCGTGCTTGAAGCTAAATCTACGTCCACATAAAATTGATCATCATCCATATATATCATATCATTATCATCATTCATCATCATTCATCATCATCTATCATCATTCCATTTTTTTAAAACAATTATCCATTATCATCATTCATCATCATCTATATCCATTCTAATGTCTAGAGAAGAAGAATTATCGTGCTTGAAGCTAAATCTACGTCCACATACAATTCATGATAATCCAAGTAAACAAGAAACATACGTCATCATGATTCATCCCTATCTAATGCAATCACCATTAAGAGTAAACCAAAAGCATAAACTCCATATACAATCTAAAAATTCTATCAAATCCATATGCAATCAAAATTAAAGATTATATAGTATTTCAAATTTTAAAAGGCTATCAAATCCAGATAATAAAATTCAAATACCATGACCACAACATTCAATGTTACAAATTTTCAAATATAGACTCAATATTTAAAGTTTCCACACTCAATAATAAAAAGTTTCAACCCTCTTTTTTTGTATCCATTTCAACTCCTATGCTCCTTTCCCCAATGGTTTCTTCACCTGTGGTTGTACCCCTTTCCCCAACGGTAGAAATAACCCCAGAACTTATAAGATCTTCCAAACAATGTCCAGATTTTTTAAAATTCTTGCTTCTTGCTTTGTCGCATCTCCATGGGACAACAAATTTGGATCAGCTGCTGTCTTAGCTTTGAATAATATATCAGGGTCGAAGCCATGCTCTTTAATTATCCGTTTCAATGTATTGTTTTGTTTGTTAACCAAAACAATATTTTCCTTCAAATTCTTCGCTGCGGATAAAATGTTCTTCACTGTTTCTAAGTGAATTTGGAATACCTTTGCTTGACTCTTCAAATTTTCATATTTCAACTGCACAAAAAAAGTAATGTCAATTCAACATATTACTAAAAAATGAAAATTTCAAATTAACAAGAAAAATTGTTTGAAAGTGATAGTACTTACAACCGCTCTATCTCTCTCAGCATTTGCAACTACTACCAGATCCTTGTCCTTAGACCATTTGTTAAAATATGCCTGGGCCTCAGCACTAATATTTTCCAATTTGTTTGATGTCTTATCCAAAATTTCATCTTTATAGTTGTTGTTATACATGACAGTCCCACTTCTTACTTGGGTAAGTAAGGAATCCATCTTTGCAGGTTGATTCTGGACTGCAACGTATAAACTATCTCTTTGCCAATAATTTTCAAAACAACTAATAATCTCATTGATAAGAAATTTAGCCCTTCTCTCCCATTCTATTAGCTGATTGATATGAGGTAGAATGAACTCACTGACATGGGATTGACAATCATAACCAATTAAGTTCTCTAAAGGAAAAGGTAACAACTATTCACCATCTGTATCTGATGAAGATGATCTTGCTGGAGAAGTATGGGGGCTTTCAGGCTGATCAACTGCTACTTGTTTCTACCTTTGGGTGGCCTGATCCTGTTTATGATAAAATTAATCAAGATTCAGATAAATAAATTGAAATTGAAATGTAATTGAATATTATAAAGCATGTTGTAATTGAAGTATACCTGCTTTGCCTTGAATCATCTCACGAGTATTGAAAAAACCAATTGGGTCATTGCTATCAATGCTCAAATAATCTTCATCTAAATTTATATTATTCAAAACCGATATGCCTACACTGGGAAAGCCACCAAGTGAGAGGGTTGGAATTTGAAAGGAGGAGGCAATGTTTAGTGTCCCGCTAGGGGCCGGAGCAATTGGCATGCATTTACCAATGTTCTTTTTCCCTGTTCCTCTGGTTGGAATTTTAAAAATTATTGGTTGAGGGGGTCGGGCCGCTTATTTGAACAAAAGGACTGCAATGTGCTGAAAAGTTCAAGAAAAAACATGAAAAACTAGAAAACAATCCAAAAACTATGAAATTAAATGTAGTATTCAAAAGTTGTACCTTGTTATCGAGGGGTAGTTTTTCGCGGTGCTAAGGGTGGCCATGTAGGAGTAGTATTTGGTGGTTGTTGAGAAGATACGAATGCATGTGACTGTACGGAGTGAGTTGGGGAAGAAGGTTGAGTTTTCAAACACGTGTATGGTCCAAAGTCCCTGCAATGTCATCAACATTGAATGTTATGTCAATTCAATTGGTTAAAATTTAAATTGGAAAATAAAAATACAAATTTGGAATTTGTAAATAATATATGAGAAGGTATTACTTCTCTGGCGTTTAACGAGTTCAAACTGTTGAGGGTTTGGAGAGGAGTGAGCTTCCATTTTAGATTGGGAATCTCCCGAAGCCTCAATGTGTTGTTGGCCTCTTCCTCTTGATAACGCCTTTTTCGGGAAGGGCTTCAATAAATCTTCTCTGTAAACTATAAATTGTTAATAATTGTGCAGTGTAATGTTGAAAATTGAAATACAAACTAAATAGTTTATACCTGTTGTTCTTCAAATGGAATTGACAACTTCATCAACTCCTCGTCAGTGCAAGTAGGAATTGGTTTGTCTTTTAAATTTAAAAGTGCCTCGTAATAAAGGCCAAGGAGATAGTTTGTGGAATAAATGACAGGTTTTTCTAAAAGCTTTGAATTTGTTATGTCAGTTCTTATTTTTTTATAGATAGGTGCACCAATCAATTTTTTTTTTGAGATAGTGGCAACTATGTATGCAATGGCCCAGTTTGGTATATCTATTTGTCGACCCTGCAAAACTATTTTGGATTGAAAAATGAAATCATTATAGCAAGAAAGTGGTGTGCAATTGCTTGCGTATCCACACCACACTTGGATTTATTGACATGAGCTGCAAATGCCAAACAGTGGGAATTAATATAAATTTATAACATTAAATTATATCACAATAAAAAATAGAATAAAAAATGATGAATGAAAAACAAATTATACTTACAATCAACATGGAAACCGACCGTTGATTTGAGATATTTCTTGTTGTCTTCCACAAGTGTTACCTTCATTGTAACTAATTGGTAAATTTCTGAATGGAAGGCCTCAGTAAACCGATGGATGTCATTTGCTTCGATACCGAATGTGAAACATTTGGCCATCGTTCAGAGTAACATAAAAAGGCCATCCTCTAGTATTGTAGGACAAGAGAAGGTAATTCAAAATATCTGGGTCTGTTTCAAAATGGGGCATGTCAACGAGCCCACTAAACTCACACACATCAATCAAATCTTTATATTCGGAAGACATCTTTAAAACAGTATGGATGTGGGGGCACAAAGGATTCCTATAGATGATCTTTCTTGTGGATTGGACTAGATTCTCTTCTTGATTTTTGTCCTGAGCTTGTGGTTGGGAAGCACTTGAAGTCGCCATTGTAGTTGTGCTTGCGTCTTTGACAATGATGGATTCCTGCAAAAAAATCAAGAGCTGGAAAGTGTAAATGAGAAAATGACCAGCGGGAGGGTATTTATAGGCCAAATAAAGCATCAATGGCCTCTGTTGACACACGTCAATGGCCTCTATTGATGTGTGTCAATAAGGCCATTGGCGACGCGTCAACAGATGCCATTAACATGCATCAATAGAGGCCATTGACGCGTGCATCAATAGGGTCCATTGACGCACGTCAGCAGAGGCATTGACGTGCGTCAACAAGATTCATTAACATGCGCCAACAAAAATGTGTTGACGTGCGTCGATGGTCCCTATTAATGCGCGTCACTGACCCTTGTTGACGCGCGTCAATGCCCCTATTGATGCACGTCAACGAGTTCAATTGACGTTGTGTTGACACGTGTCAACGAGGGTTATTGACGTCGTGTTGTCGCGCGTCAAAGGTGCATCGGTGTTTAGAACTCGTGGTTTCTCTGGCTCAAAAACCTAGCGAAAATTTGGTTTTGGAATACTGTCAAATTCACCTTTCACTGAAATTGGTTCCGGGATATTCGCTAGGTATTTTCCACCTACAATTTTCTAGAGGTGTCTTAAAATGAACCCGCTTTTGATCTCAAGATGAATATTATCGAAGTGTTTCATTATATATATATGTATATCTTTATATATATATTTCGTATATATTTATTTTGATAATACAAATCAGGTCGGACATGGTGAGGTTTACGACCTCAATGAGGTGAATAACACATTGGAGGCCAAACGGCTTGAGGCAAGGGGAGGCCACATGGCCACATGTTTAAAATGGGGTGGGGAGGGCTATGGAAAGTTCCAAAACCCTCCAATGGAGGCTCAGGTGTAAGGGGGCGGGTGGGGCATCCGTCCCCACTCCCCCACTTTCACTATAATATATATATATATATATATATATATATATATATATATATATATATATATCGACACTCAACTGGTAAAACCAAATTAAGAAGAAAGTATAACTTGGTATTTGTAACATAGGTATATTTTTATTTTGGAATACGCATAAAATTTTTAGACACATTTAATTTCTAACCCTTTTTATCGGAAGGGCAATCTACACTTGAATGATTTATTTTTATAAATATATAAATATATATACTTGTATATATACAATAAAAATATGAACAAAGTAGAGTAAATTTGGAAATGGTAACTTCTCTAATTGGCTTACTCCAAACACCTTCATATCAACATTATGGAGGATTTAGAATTTTAATAAGTTTTGTTAATTCATTTAGGAGAGATAGATTATTTTAAAACAGACCTATGTGTAATTACAACATGCAAATATAACTACATGATGTGAATAAGCACAAGGAGGAATTAATTCAAGTTTATAAGCAAGTATAATTTACTTGATATAAAACCAGATTTTTTAAAACATAAGAGCAACATGAGAATGCAAGAAAGAGGAAATATTTTGAGCATGAAAGAGTTATTAAACATCCCAAAACAACAAATTTTTTTCTACACATGCAAGGCAACAAATAACATAACTATATTTTCCAGTTTCCAAACAAAAGAAGAGTAATTCCATTTCATACATTCAAACACTTTTTCATTTCCTTGTTTGGTTCTTCATTCCAAGAGAAGGACACATTTTAGAATTTAAAATAAATATTATAATAACTTGAAATTGGAGTAAAATTTCACATTAATAACAAGAATTCAACCATATTTTCCATCCCCTTGAATTACATAACTGAAACATTTTTAATCAGAATAATGTGTCCATATCATGCTTACAAAAATGTAATAAAATGCAAGTATGCAAGCCCTCCTCTCAAGAGGAGACAAAATTTCATATTTTGGCTCAAAACAAAATGATTTTGAACTTCAAAATCTGAAACTCTTCAACATTTAGGCTGCTTCAATTCACTTCCAAAAACAATGAATTTTTTTCCAAAACACAACAAAGAGGCATGGTTTTCTACCCAACCAATTGGCATCATCACATGCCACCAAGGGATCTAAGGTGGCATGTTAGTCTCCCTCCCAAGCCCATGGGAAAGAGACAACACATTTTACTTAGCACATAGGGAAATATTGGAATGCACACAACACAATTTGGATCCAATTGAAGCTCATTCAAAAACATAAATCAAACAAGAACAATTTGCTAAGAATCTCCACGATTATAGCCTTGGGAAGAGGGGGCATGAATCCCTAATTTCATGTTTCATAAACCATACCAAATATCCATAAAATCCCCTTTATCTCTCCATATTTTCACCATTTCCTTATCACTCTAAAAACTCCCATTATCCATCTAAACTACCCCAAGAAGGATTTTAAAACATAGATGTTTCCTTCTTGAGGGTAGGGATGAATTTCCAACCCAAATAGAAATCCATCCCTACCTAAAAAACAAATTTAGGAGGGTTCCCAAATAGAGTGGAAGAAAATTCCCCCTCTTCCCATACAAGCTCCCAAAACCCACACCCCTCAAGGGTGGGTGGAGCAAAAAGAGCAACACAAAATGTACATTTCCACCATTAATATAACACACACATGCAAGGTAAAAGGAGTAAGAAAACAAAGAGATACAAGGACCTACCTTGTATTTCCAAATCCAAATTCCAAATATGTCTTTCAAATAGCCCAATCCTCTACCAAGTTTCCAAGCTCCTTCCCAAAATTCTCAAAGCAAAATAACCCCATCTCCATGGAAGTGAGGGTTTAAAAGGAGAAGTAGAAAACAAAGGAAATAAATGGGAAGGTGAAAAATTTCACCTTCCACCAAAACCCCAACCAATGGAGAATCCACAAAATTCCACAAAAAGGGATAAAGGAAAATTCAAAAATAGCCCAAGCAATGATGAGGGAATTTTCCAAATCCCATACAATCCCCAAAATCAAAGAGCCCATAAATTATGAAGTGTGTGGGGAGGAAAAAAGCCAATGGGCCTCATTTACATTGAAAATATCCCACTCACCCATAGGGATGGGGGTTAGGGCCTCTTTTCCATGCAAATGAGGTCCTTTGCTTTCCATTTACCCTTCTTAAATGGCACATTTTTCCCAAATCCGAGTTTGGGAAAAATGTGGCATTTAAGAGGCATGATTAGCCTCACCTAATCCACCTAACCTCTCTGTTATCCCAAATTCACCCACGACAAATTTGGTCAGAACAAACCCCGCACATAGAGAAAATATGAAGGGAAAAAGTCAATGTTCGAGCTTGAGTCAAAGGAAAGCAGGGAATCGAGGAAAAGGTGAAAGTTTGCCTTTTGTCAAAAGGAACAAAGATAAAGATGGAAGCGCATCCCCCAGCCAATCGAAGGGTGCCACATGTCCAGTCGAGCTTCGGGGCAGGGTTTTTGAGTTTTACGTTTTGTGCAAAAGGGAAAAGAGATAAATTACTGACCTGCGAGCCCAATTTTTGCTCTAATCTAGCTGCCATGTGTCCCAAACCAAAAGGGGGACCCATTTTCAAACTGTTTTCCCCATCCATTCATACAGACCCGATACAAACTTCGAAGGGGCATATCTTTCAACTCAGGGCTCAAAATATTACAAATCTGATGCCGTTGGAAAGATCTCAGCCTCACCTATGCCATAGAGGTATGAGACTTTAATTTTGAGGAGGTTAGGTAAGGGAAAATGGAGGAAATGTCTTTGGGCCTTCAATGTAGGATCCATCTGTCTCAACAACCAGATTGGATCTTATTTGTTTCCGTCATTCCCTCTTCTTTCAAGGTGCCGAATCAAGGAACCATGTAGTAAAGACGGATTTGGGGTAGATTTTATCGAAAGCATTTGATTTTCAGTGGTTGATATTTCAAAATGGGATTCAATGCGTATCTCAGAGTGGTTGGAGTAGGATTCGATTCTTTCCTTCTTCTCTCTCCCATTCTTCTATATATTGTAATAGAGGCATCATTTCGAGAGGTTAATTAGTTGTTTCCCATTCTTCTTCCCTGCCCCCCTCTCTCTTTTCTTCTCTAGGGTCAAAAATTGAGTTGGAACCTCCTCCCCTGCTCTGTAATGGTGTTTTTTTGCCTCTTTCCCGTGAAATGGTGCACTGTAAATTTGGAGCAATAAAAACGTGTTTTTGTGATGCATTTGTCCATCCTTTTCTCGTTTTTGGTTGTTTCTTCTTGCCTCTCATTGTTGCAGGGCATCTGTGCATGTTTGAATGTCATTTACAAGTTTTGGAGCTGTGTTTTTAGGGATTTTGGAACATTTTCTGTGTGAAGTCCATCTCTAGTCTGTGATGCACTTGTCCATCCTCTCCATTGCTCACCTCTCTTTGTTTCCATGTCAGTTTGATAGATGATCAACATTTTCCTTCTCTGGTGTATCACCGTTTTAGTGTAGGCTCTATTTTTTCCAGTTTTCTTTCTCTCCTTGTCTCCTTGAAAGTTAGATTAGGATTATATTAGCTTGCTTGCACTGGAATAGCTTGTGGTAGGTAGTTTAGGAAGAGGAACCAACCTTCTCTGGAGGATCATTCCCATTTGCAAGTCCCACAACTTGGGGAATGATCCAATGTTATGAAAATCACACCAAATGACCTTGCCTTAGAAAAGCATATCCATAACTCATTTGGGGGTGTTGTGATTTTTCACTAAAATCTACACATCATCCCACAACTAAAATAAGATGTTAGTACCACATGAAAATGGGTAACATTAACCACTAGTTAGCAATAAACCAAGGAAACATACACTTTAACAAGTAGGTAATAAACATGCAAGTTTCATCACCATGATGGAGGAAAGATAAGGTTCACAACATCAAATCCAAGAAACCAACATGACAAACCACAACAAGAGAAAGGGGGTGTTGTAATCGATAAGAAGAAGAAGAGGTTTGGCCTTTAGGCCTTTTGTGTTAAGTGGTGTGTGTTCCCTGAGTCCCACATTTTCCTCATGATTTATTTCCTATCACTTGCACAACTCAATGCAAACCTCATATATTCCCAATATGATAAAAATACAATATGATAATATGCATCAAAATCAACATCCATACAAGCCATGCTAAGCTAGAAGTATATCAACAACATGAATCATCCACCAAATGAAACAATATAATCATCATCATACATCAAATATGGATCAAATATCAATACCAAAACATGTCAATAATAAATCATGATATCATCGTCACAACATAATATCTAAAAATGAACAGTGGCATCGTGTGCCTCATAGTCAACCTATGATCAAGTGTTAGCATCATAATACTATTAATACGATATAATGAATAATGTCATATCATAACAATGTACCAAAGAAGTAAAATCCTTGTCAAGAAAAAATTTCATGTGATAATGTCCATAAAAATAACAAAACAAGTAATAAGGTCCCTGACATCATGAAAATATAAATACAATGATTCACATGCGACCAAAAATGAGAGCATTGAAAAAAGGTGGGCATTACAAGGTACAAGATTGCAAATAAAAAGGTGTATCTTTTCCTATCTCCTTGAGAATTTACTCATGCAAAATTATCATGGATGCAAAGGAACATTGAAACCTCCTTTACAACTTTAAATCTGTATTCCTATGTACCTCATTCTAACTTTGATAGTAGGAAAAATCCCAAAACTTTCCTCATGCCAGTTTGCATCACATTCCAAAAATTTAGGAATATTGGGATAACTACAAAGGTGATGATTTTGAGGTTAGGAAGCAAAACTACATGAGAATGGTAGCATACTAGATGAGGGACTTCAAGTTTGATTGGTTTGTAGAAGGAATGAAGGATGATGGATCAGACCTATTTGATCTTAAATATCAAGCAATGCAATCTTCTCCTCTTCCTCCCACCCCATGGAACATTTGAGTCTAGTGACATCAAAGAAAGAACTGTGACATTGATCCGGAGGTAAAATTTTTAGTTCAAGTAGAAGAGGGCCTATTTTATTGATTATGGTGGTCTACTATCTTGGTCTAGGTAAGTGTGTCTCACTTCTTCTCTCAAGGCACCGAAAAGGACACGTGATCTACTCATTTGGAGGAATCTTCTAAGAAGAAGATTGTGAAAGCCGATCGTACTTAAATTTATCCCATAGGAGGATTTACAAGAAGGAAAAGTTCATATAATATCCTATTGAGCCACTTGAATTAGGGAAATTGATCCATCACGATCTCCTAATCATCCCCGCAATCCAAGTGTTTCCTCCTTGACAACTGAATCATCACATCTTAGGAAAGATATAGTTCCTTATTAAGCACATGAGAGTTCTTCTATGTCTAACTCTATGTCCACACTAGTTGAGACCTTCCCATGGGTACAAGAGTTACTTGGAGGAGAATCGAGAATGGTGCAACAATCCACGACACTTAACTTTGAGGCCATATCAAAGTACATCAAAACCAAGCGTACTCAAGAAAATACATAAAACTTCTCATTTATTCATTATGGCTTTTGGATCTTATTATGTGGAATTTTAATGACTGCAAGTTGTTAAACCTATGGGAGAAATGACACAAGATGATTATGAGATGACTAGGATTTCCTTAGGATATGCCACACATGAGGGAGATGTGCACCTATTCAAAGAGTATGTAGCCCAATTGCTTACAAGAAATGAAGAAAATAAACTGTGGAGCAACTAGAAGAGAATGTGAGAACCCTCACCACCTATGTATAGTAATTCATGGAACCTAATGTAACACCACTTCCTCTGGTAGAGGCTATCTCTCCCATTAATAGTTTTGATCCTCAAGTGATCAAGAGAAGTTCAAGGGTAGACCATGTAGGGAGATCCAATGAAAAATGGGTGGAGAATATTCTAGAAAAAGGAAAGGTATTATTTCTTGAGGTTCTCTCTTTATTCAAATTTTCCCTTTCCATTATTTCTAAGGTAAATATGACCAATAAATATATCGAAAAGAAAGGGCCCCTTGAGATACTTGTGTTCCCATTGTTGTTAGAGGATAGTGGTCTTAATTCTCACTCCTTAGTGAGAAAGAATGTATTCAAAACTATCTTGGATAATTTGTATCCCATGTGGTCACACACAATGAGTGATAGGTGTGATATGATAAATGATTCTATCTCAAAACCCAAGTCTTGTGGAGAACATGCATATGAAATCTTGGAAGATGTCAAGAACCTTCAATGTGCGTAAGATCGAAACATCTCTGCTTTCCAAGAATTGGTCCAGAAAGAGGAAATATATACTTTCTCTTTCAATGAAGATACTTTGGAATCCCTCACATACATTAAAGGATCAATATCTAATACCAAAAATATATAAAAATTGGTTCACACAATGCAAGACCATTGGTGGTATTCTTGAGACTTGGATTAGTTCTTTGGGTTATGTTTGCATTCCACAGGTAGAGAAGGCGGTGCTTGCAACAACTCGTTTCAGTAAGGAATTCAAAGACAAGGAGTTGATTCCAGAAGCAATTCCTCATAGTTATCTAAGAGCTAGCTCTTCATCATCGGAAGCTTCCTCATCCTCATATTTATCACTCTCTTCTTCTCTCTCTTATTACCTCTCTCTCCATGTTCTGATTTTTCATTGGGAATGTACTTTTGACTATTTTGTCTTATTCACTTAAGCAACCTTTTAATTTTGCATTGTAAGAGTTCTTTTTCACTAATAAGAAAATCAATCATTTTTATTCCTATAAGAATATGAAAGGTCACAAGTGGTAGGAATGTGAAAAGTCATGTGGGGGATATGAAGAGACACATTATAAAGCTATATATTGGGATGGATTCTCCATTCCAAAGGGTTGATATATTTTTTTTCCTACTACAAGAAAGAATTTTTTTCTTCTATTTTTTTCTATGTTCTTCTACTTCCTATTTTCAACTTTTCAAGAATTGTAATCTTGAACAACCATGAAAGAAATTTATATCTTTGAGGAATAAATGAATTGAAATTTGTGCCTTTGATTTGTTAATCTTGTTATTGCTTACAAACATTATTTTCTTCCTATTGGATGTGGACATACTCTTGTTAATGTCAGTGAAGTTTTCAAGTGCCTATTCACTACCTTAACCCTCTCTCCCTATATTCTTATCTTCCCTTCACCTCTTCCACAAAAATTATTTGTTTGTATTCATTACAAACAATTTTCTACATGTTTAGTGGAGTATTCTAAGTGATCCATGGCCTAATGGTCATCATAAATCTTACTTTTCATGTATTCAATGAATGGGAGTCTTCCCATCCCCAATAGGAGGTACCTCTTTCCATGAATGTTGGTGAAAACCACTAATTTTAATTTACAAAAAAATATTTCACCAACAATTTTTGGCACATACCGTAGGGAAGATTTACTTGTCCTACACCCATAAAGATAAAAAAATATTGAAAATCATATGTCTAAAAATCAGACTTTAAAAAAAAACTAAAATATGAAACTCATTTCTTAAAAATCCATTGCTAATTTTTGCAAGGAACCTTTCATTTCCTAAGCTACAATTACATATCCTCTTTGAAAATCTTGTACAAGATGGCGAAAGAAGGCATAAAAGATATAATTGAGAAAGTGGCCTGATTGAACTCACATTCAAAGAAAAATAACATAAAGATATAATTAGGAGAGAATTCTTTCCTGAATTTAACCTTGACTTTCCTCTTAAAGACCCCGTTGAAGAACTAATTACAACACCACTAGATCTTATTCCTCTAAAGAAGAATAAAAAGAGGAAGAAGAAATGGATGCACATGTACCATGGGGAAATAATACAGAATGTTGGCACTACCCCTTCCACTTCATGAGTTTCCTAGAGGATCAAGGAAGAACTTCCCCAAATTTAGAGGGGATGGAAAACAACACCCAAATGAACATATCACTGTTGCATTCATCATAACCTATGGTGTGTTGGGAGTGGAACATGAGGATGTCTTTATCTACTTGTTTATGAATTCATTATAGGAAGATACTACAAATTGGATACACCACCTACTAAGGAGGTCCATCAAAATTGGCATGTAGATGAAGACCAATTTTGAGGCTAGATTCAAGCCTTCCAAGATGCTCAATCCCTACTTGCATAATGGTCCTAACTAAAAAAGGAGCCAAATGAATCCATGAGGGAATTTGTTACCAAATTTAATAGGTTTCTCTATAATATTCCTAAACATACAAGGCCTACTAAAGACAACCAATTGAGGTTCTTCAAAATGCTTAATTTTTGGAGATGGGATTCATCCTGAGGAGATCTCAATCTACTACCCTAGATGAGGCTCAAGAACTTGAAATTGATGTAGAAGATAACCTCATCATGTCTAAAAATTTAGGAAAGGGTCACATAAAATAAGGCTCATAGTTGTAGTTCCGGAGTTACAAATCCCTTAGTGCAAAAACTTACCAATGACGTGCTTTCTCTTAAAAAACATATTTCCCAAAGCACTCCATATAGAGATATTCCAAGGAAGAACTTACAAAAAGAAAATAATTTTTTCTATGCCTTAAAGGATTGCACTTGAAGCTCCACATATGAATGCCACTTCTGGACATGTTTGGATGAGGAAAATGAGAAGAGAGTTTTGAGGAAGAAGAGGATGAAGAAGGTGAATTGCTTATTGAAGAGATGGGCTCTACAAAAGTTGGCTTTCTTTGAATTAACATATTCTTCTCGAGGATGAATATGAAGATACCATATCTGACATGAACAACCATTTTTGTGTTGTTTTCACATGTACTAAAACTATTAAAAAAATAAATCATCCAGTATGAAAAGGAGGAGAAAGAGGACCTACCAAAGGCCACTCTACAATTAAAAATATAGTAAATAAGTGAGGTTATCCACTCCCAACATCCTTACAATCAACTAAGAATAAGCTTGAATCTATATCTACTCCAAGGACATCTTCCACTCTAGGTAAGTCAAGAACTTCCACTCATTCTAAGAATATAACTAATCTTGTATCTCAAAAGAGTAATGAAAATATGCCTCTACTACTCCTAAAGTAAGTCAACCTACTCCTAGTATTTCTAATGTTCCCAAAAGTGATTCTTATACCTTTTATATTATTAATCATATAAAGATAGGCAAATATCAGATATTTGAGTTAGAATAGCTATAAACTCATCCTAAAAAAATTGATAAGTTGGTAAAATTTATCAAATGTGGTAACTCAAAATCAAGTGTGTCACCCAATTCTAAAGGTTTATTCCTTTCTCCCATGAAAAGAAAAATATAGAATCTCTTAGCTTCTACCCCTTCATCCACAGAAAAGATTGAGCATTTTTATGTTTCTTTATTGATCAATGGACACCGATTAAAAAATTACATTATTGACTTTAGTGAATCTGAAAATATCATGCCCGCTAAATTTTCCTAAGCTCTTGGCTTGAGTATCACCCAAGCATTTGTAATTTATAGTCAATATAAACAAAGGAAGCCCCTCTTGTTGGTGGGATTAAAGATGCATAACTTGTTTTTAGGTTTTTGAAAAGTGAGTAAAGGCAATAATTTACATCACAAACATGTCATCTACCTATGGTATGATTCTTAAAAATAAGTTTCAAGGGCTATTGGGAGGAGAAATACAAATGGACTGGTCTTCTACTTCAATACCAATCAAGAATGAAATGAAGAAGCTTCTCCCTGAACCAAAGATGAAATATACAATTCAGAAATCTGACAATCCAAGAGCACACATCCTATTCCAAAGTAGGGAAAGTGGAATAATTTTTATAGGATAAAGGTCATGTGAATTATTTCATGATTTTTTAACAAGGCGAAGAGCTACCCATCCTTGAAGAAATACCAATGGAAATTGTTGATGAGGTTTGGAGTATGGAGTTTGATGGAAGTTGTTCATCATCAACCGTATCAGGTTCCATAATTGTTTTTAATTCTCCATGAGGAGATCTATTCCCTTTATCATGCAAAGCTATTGTAGTTTTATAATACCAACAACACTACTGAATATGATGCCTTGTTGCTTGGGTTATGAGTTGTTGAGGAAATGTGAATGAAGAAGCTCATAATGTAAGGAGATGCAAAGATGATTGCAAACCATGTGAAAGATTTGTTTCAAGTTAAAAATATCATCTCCTCCATTACAAAATAGAGTATTGGATTATATAGAGGATTTTTATGCATTTAATATCAAGGTAGTCCCTCATGATCAAAATTTTGGAGTTGATTCATTGGTAGTATCCACCTCTCTAATGATTCCTCATCCTAATTTTGTGAACATAAGTATTTTGTAGAAATGGGTTTTCATCCAAGTGTTCCGATAACTCAAAGAGTTTGCAAGTGTTCAATGATGATCGTCATATTTTATCTTTCTTGCAGAAACTTGTGACTCTAAGTCTATATTTTTGAAGGAAGTGATACCCTCCCATGGGAGTTTACTACTAATGATTGTGATAGTGCAAAAGTGATCAAATTGATGAAGATGGAGTGAATCAACTGAAAGGAAATAGAATTATGAAATGATTATTTTCAATGGAGGAATTATTTAATAAAAATTATAGGTTCATCCAAAACAAATAAAAGGATCAACCTATAACTTCTACTAACATGAGAATTTTTTTGGAACAAATGAGCAGCCAAGGATGGTGAACATTGGTAAATGTTGTTCACCCGAGGAACACAAAAAAATTCAACTCTATTGAATAAGTATTCTGATGTTATTGCTTACTCATATGGAGATATTAAGTCATTTCAACCAAAATCTATGCAACATCTATTCCTCAAGGCCTATGTGAAGGCCTTCGAAGAAGTAAAGGCCGCACAACCCCAAAATTGTCGAAACCATTAAAGAAGAAGTTTAAAAGTTACTCAATGCTTGCATCATCTTTCCTATCCATCACTCAACATAGATAACCAATATTGTTCCGGTAAGAAATAAGAATGGTGAGATCTGCATTTGTGTGGATTTCCAAAATTTGAATAAAGATTAATCAAGGATAAATATTCCTCTCCGACCATGAAAAATATTTTACAAGCAGATCAATGGTTTAGAAATGATGTCTATGCTCAATGGATTTTCAAGGTATAATCAAATTGAGATGGTAAAAAATGATCATTTCAAAATTGCTTTCACTACCCCTTGGGGTACCTTTACATACCACCATATGTCATTCAGATTAATTAGTGTTCATGTCACTTTACAAAGGGAAATGGATTTAACCTTTAAGGATCTAAGAGTAAAATGTATAGCAGTATTACTTCGATGACCTCAATCGTATACTCAAAGAAGAGAGAAGAGCATTTGAACCACCTAGAACAAGCACCGATCTGGTGTAGAAAACATCACATCTCTTCATATGAAGAAGTCAATATTTGGTGTAATAGAAGGAAAACTCCTTGGTCATATTGTAAACAAAGAGGGTACAAAAATTTATCAAGAGAGAGTTGAATCCATTCAACGGTTTTCTATTCTCATAAGTAAACCCGGTGTACACTCATTATTTGGCAAGGTGAATTTCTTGAGAAGGCTCGTTCTTGACTTTTCCAAGCTCACTAAGGAGATTATCAACATGATGAAGCCCAAGGAATCCTTCAAATGGAGTAAATAAGGTAAAGAATATTTTAAATCAATCAAAGGTGTTATTGCAAAGGAACCCAATTTAGTCCATCTATAATTTAACAAGGAATTCATTGTTTATTGCTACACCTTCAAGCATAACATATCAACTTTCCTTGTTCAAGAGATAAATGAAAATTTCAATCACCTATTGCATTCATGAGTGCACCATTGAAAGCACATGAACTCAATTATTCATAACATGAGAAGCATGCATATGTGTTGGTCTAAACAAGTTGATTTTTTTTATGTTTTATCTCTTGAACTCACACACCATTGTCATGGTTTTTAGCCCAACCATCAAGTCCATTCTAATGCAAAATATCTTGGTGTAAAAGAGGGAATTTGGTCTAAAATTTCAAGAGTATGATCTTGATACTATAACTTCTAAATTGGAAAGAGGTAATGACTTGTGTGTTCTAACTTCTACGAGTGTTTTATTAAATACCTTCCTCTTGTGCTCTTCATAAGTACTACCAATCCTTGGTATTCAGACATTGCATACTTCCTGACCTATGGTGATTGTCCCCTGTGTCTGATTATAAACAAAGACATACTCTTCTCTTGAAAGTAAAAATTATGTCATTTGGGAAAATCTATTATACAAGAAAGGATTGGATGATACCTTCTTAAGGTACATTAATAAGGAATAAAAAAGAATATTTTCAAGGCATTCCATGATCATGGCATGTGGAGGGAATTTATCGGCATTGGTAACAACACACAAGATCATACGAGGTGGTTATTATTGGCCTACTATCTTCCAGGATTCCTACAAAAGGGTAGGAAAATGTGATCCATATCAACAGTTTTTAGGAAATCCAAGGCTAGCTACTTTTCCACTCTATCTCGTGCTCATTGAAGAACCTTTCCAATAGTGGGGTTTGGAATTTTTAGGTGTATTGAATCTGCACTCTAGTGCAGATCATATGTATTTCCTCACCGATACTTGAGTATTTCATAAAGTGGTTAGAAACCATTTTGACCAAGTATGCCAATTCAAAGATGGTGTGAATTTTTTTGAAAGAAAATATCATTGTCCGATTCGTGAGTGCCAAACAAGATAAAATATGATATTGCTACATGTTTCTCTTCTATTGAGCTAATTAAATTTTGTTGCAATCATGGTATATCAATGTCACATTCTGTTGATTACTATCCGTAAGGTAATGTCCAAGAAAATTCTAATAACAAGAACATTGCTACTATTGTTCGAAATTGGTAGATGTTAATTAAAAATATTATCACAATAAATTATATGATTCTCTATGGGCTGATCGAATAACACCCAAGTAATCCATCAACACTTCCCTTTCAAGTTGTTATACGAAATTGGATCTTAGATCCGTATTTCACTAGAGTTATTTTCCTTACAACTAGTAAATGCAGAGAAAATGGAGAATGCACAAATCATCTTGATAAAAGGATATGCTAATTGGAGAAATTGCACGAAGATAGAGAAGTGACAATGGATGTACTTAGAAAGAACCAATCAAAATTTAAAAATTTGTTTAATCAAAAGGAACATAATAGAAAGTTTCAAATTGGAGATATTTTCCTACTCTAAAACAAGAGGCGCAAACCCAAAGGAAGCCATGGGAAGTTTGAATCTCTACCTTGGCCCTTTCAAGTTAAGACACTTATGTTGAGAGAACACATATTATATTGATATCTTGATAGAACCCTTTAGAGTTTCTTCACAATGGGGAAAATTTGGAGCTCTATAAGAAATGATGTTGGTTTTCCCCAACCATTTATCATACTTTCCATTTCAATTGTGTGTTTCCTTTTTCGTGTGTTTGTTTTGTTCCTTGTTTGTGTTGTTTCCTTGTATTAGTTGGTGAAGTGTTGAATTTATTCCCGATGGATAAGACACTGGTCTACTCCTCCATGAGATTTATGAAGTCCTTCATTATCCCTTATGATATATTTCCCTAGTTAGATCCATTTTTTCAAGCTATATGTCTAGCATGCAAAATTTAAAATATTCATCGTGTCACCAAACTCCCACTTGAAAAGCTCCTCACCCGATCATTGTAAACCCTTTTTTAGGCCAACCTAAGAACTATTTAATTCTCATTATTACTGAGAAGAACATGGTAACATGGTTTTTAAGTCTGTTTCATGTGTAGGGAATTATATGTAGTTTGACTCATGAATTTTTGAGATCTTTGGTGGAGTAGTTATTCCAGGAGGCATAACAAGGGCTATTTTAAAGCATTTTGCAACAAAGGAATATCCTCATGAGGATGATTTCAAGGTCTTGACCTATCTAGGGGTTGTGTAGAGGACTATTGAAGAGATATATGGTATTTAAAAATAATTTTATGAGGTAATATAGTTTTGGGAGCCGCTAAGCAAACAGGGTCATTGTGGGTACATGAAATGATAGCTTCAACGAAGAAAATGAACTTTTTATGGAGATTTTAGGAGTTTTGAGAGGATTTGGAAGCTAAAAATAGTCAATGGAAATATCATGGAATTCACCACATGGTAGACACATCAATTTTTTCCAATTCTTCAAAATATTCTATGATAATTTGAGTCACTGTAGTTGCCCCTTTGTGCCAAAAGAGTGTTTGAGCCTGAAATTCAAATGTAAAGAAAAATTGGATTTTTTAAATGGTTGGAATGAACTCAAAAGGTATTTTTGAGTCAAAATCATAAAGTATTTGACCTCTACACTCCATTTCTTGCTCCTAGGTATGAAAAAACACTCTTCATGTTCTAATTTCATGTTGGCATGATGACATAAACATAGTTTTCAAGCTTGAACACAATTTTTAACCTCATATGCCCATTTTCCCTTATACCTTGGTGCAAGGGGATAGTGGGGACATAAAATTGTTCTCCCCTTTCAAGAATATAAGTTACGTCACTTAAGACTTCACAACATGCTCCCTAGGTCACCTCACACTTGCAAAAGATGACCTGATGGACCCTCGCACTTTTTCACCCTTGAATGTCCCTTGTCCCTTGGTATAAGGTAAAAAAATGATACGAAATTTATCCCCCATGTTGTGGTGTGTTTTCATCACTTTAGACTTGAAACTTGTGTCTTAGGTAGCCTATAGACTAGTGTTAAGTTACCATGTCCCCTCCTCATGTGCACAATAAACCATGGAAAATTTTCAAGAATATTATATACCTTGTGCCATTTTCCCAACAACCAATGAGACAACATTGACAAAAAAAAATTCACTCCTCATCCTTCGTCACCCTTGGTCATATGCAGTAACCCAATTTCAACCATGAAGACTCAAATTTCATCCACTTTCATCTCATTCTCATGTTCCCATATTGTGAAACTTTTCATGATCATGTGAAAAGTGCACTTGGGTTTCTCATCTTCCCCCTCTCCTCTCACGTCCCCTATTTTTATGGATGTAACTCACCCTCTAACCCTCGAATGACTTGGGTTAATCCTGGTGAGTTGAGAGGTGAGTTAAAAATGTGCAAATGGAAATGTTTCTTAAAGCTCAATAATTAGTAATTTTTTCGTGTTTTTGAATGCTTTGTTTTTCCCTCCAACTCAATTTTTGGTACATACATGTTGCTAAAATTTCTAGGAAACCCCCATACCTGAAAACAAACTTTTGCTCATAATCAGTAAAAAGCGTGCATCCGATTTCCTTGAAATTTCACCAATCTCATCCTCTTGAAAATGCCTTTGCATTGAGTATAATATCATATCCATTGATTATATGAATGATTTACTATAAAAAGAGAATTTTTCAGCCATTGTACTTGCCTTTTCAAATCTAAAAATTCCAAAATTGAAAACCTCTAAAATTGGAGTAGAGCATCCTGAGAAAAAACCTAAAATTTTGAGACTTATTTCATTCCATTATAACATCCAGAGGTACACCTTATAAAAATAGTAAGTTGTGTCAGGTCATCACATTCTAAAAATAGTAAGTTTTAGAAATGGAAAAATTTCAGTATCACCATCACTCCTTTCAAGTCAAAAACACTAAAAAGTGACAAATTGAGAAACTTACTAAAAATAGCCATTCGGGGTGGGACTTGCTAAAAATAGAAAGTTTTGGGATTTGGGTCAAACCATTCATATCCACTCATTCCCCATATGTTTCACTATTTCCTGCAATCATCAACATCAAATACTCAGGTTTAGAGCCAATTTCCACATTAATCACTGAGTATCCCAATGTGGGTGATAATGATGTAACTCACATGGACCTGAAGGATCTGAAAGAAAGGATGTTGAGTGAACCACGTGAAACTAAAGAGGAAAATATATATTCTTGAGTGGGCTATTCATAGTAGGTGGTCATCATTTGTCTGCTTAAAGCACTGAGCTAGTATTAGCTTGAACACAACACTATGACCCACATTCAAGAACAATCCTGATAGATGATAATTAAATTCATGTAGTCCTCACACAAAAATATATTTCTAAATACCTATAAGTTCCTACCTATAATAACAAGGTAATCATACTCGAGGTTTTTCCTCACAGAATGGAATATAAAAAAATCATACTTACAGGGATTGACAGATTCGTTTTTGTCTTAAATAGGGAAGGAAACCCTCTCAGATTCCTAAAACTTGGTCTCAAAGTGAATTTCATGAAGCATACTCTAATGTAATCATCATACTAAATTGGGTATTAGGGGTATAAACCATAAAAGAACATAAAATTTGGATCAGCTTAACAAATACAAAAATAATATATTAAATTTTACTTATTAACACACCACATTATAGAGGCTAATATATAGCCTTAGTACTAACAACATCCTCCTAATAAATAGGGAGGAGAATAACAAGCTTCTCGTGAATAGTTTCATGGGTATAAACAAATTACTTAAATATTATTTACCACAAGGTAAATAATAACCAAATGTAAAACATATTTACTAAACATTAAATATTAAAATATCCATGTAAATACTATAGTTCCTAACATTCCCCCCTTAGTGTTTACATGGTAGTAAAAGAACTTTCACACTTCCTTTGCGCAGCCTGCCACATGTGTTTTCTCATGATCTTGGTACAACACTCCAATCGAAGGTAGAAGAAGGAACACATCAACTTCATATTAAAATATCCATGTAAATACTATAGTTCCGAACAAGGAATTCCAAGACTGAATGACCCAATTCATTTTGGTGGTCATAAAAGGAGATCAAATGATTGATGGGGGTAGATCATAAACAATAACATTCATTGGAAGCTATTGTTGTTTCTTGCTTCATGTAATTTCACCATTAATTCCTATATCATGTATGATGTCGATACATAAGGCATTTCCAAGGTCTCTCCACTGCACCTAATGTTCCACAAAATTCATTAGCCTATGAAAAATTCCTAGAGCTCACATATCGGGAGAGTGACCCTCACTTCTCTAGGGTGAATGATGCATTCGCCATGCATATCATAAGGTTACTCGAAGGAAATACTTAGTGATTAATTCACCACAAGTAGCCAATTTGATTAAAAACAAGGAAGTTGCTTCATTTAGTTCACCACCGTCACCTACCTCGGGGTCGGAGGGTTCGATCATGATTAAATTTTGTAGGTAGTTGTCTCATGTTCATACTAGGTGCAAGAGTGCAAAGAAGAAAGGTGTATATTTTCCTATCTCCCTAGGAATCTACTCATGCAAAATTATCATGGATGCAACAAACATTGAAACCTCCTTTGTAGCTTTCAATTTGCATTCTTATGTATCTCGTCCCCGACTTAGAAGAATTCTCGAGACTTTCCTCTTGTCAGGTTTGCATCACATTCCACAAATTGAGGACTATTGGGCTAATTGCACTGATGAATTTGAGGTTAGGAAGTGAGACTGCATGAGAATGCTAGTAGATCATATAAGGGACTTCAAGTTTGACTGGTTTGTAGAAGGAATGAAGGATGATGGATCAAACCTATTTGATCTTGAATATCAAGTAGTGTAATTTTCTCCTCTTCCTCCCACCCCATGGAACATTCAAGAGTTTGGTGACATCAAAGAAAGAACCATGATAGTGATTCAAAGGTCAAAATATTGGTTTAAGTGGAAGAGGGCCTCTTTCATTAAATATGGTGGTCTATTGTCTCCATCTAGATAAGTTTTTCTCACTTTTTCTCTCAATTCACCTCAAAAAGCCACGAGATTTGCTCATTCGGAGGAATCTTCTAAGAGGAAGCTTGTGGAAGTTGAGTGCACTAAAGTTTCTCCAATATGAGGCTTCAAAAGAAGGTAAATTACATACAAGATATCGTTGAGCCACTTGAATTAGGGGAAATTGATCCATCAAAATCTCCTAATCATCCCCACAATCCAAGTGTTTCCTCCTTAGTAGCTGAATATTCTCATCTTGGGAAAGATCTAACTCCTTATCAAGCACTCCGAGATTTCTTCTATACCTGAATTTAGGTCCACACCAATTGAGAATTTCCCATGGGTACAAGATTTTCTTCGAGAAGAATTGAGAATGGTGCAATACCACAATACCTAACTTTGAAGCCATCTCAAAGTACATAAAAACCAAGTGTACCAAGAAAGCACAAAAATATCTTTTCATCATTGAGGCTTCTAGATCTCAATATGTGGAAGTTGCATGTCTGAAATTTGTTAAACCCATGGGAGAAATGAAACAAGATGATAATGAGATGACTAGGATTTCCTTGGGACATGCCACACATGAGGGAGATACACACCTATTAAAATAATCTGTAGCTTTTTTACTTGTAAGAAACAAAAAAATAAACATACTGTGGAGAAACTGGAAGTGCATGTGATAACCCTCACTGCCTATGTACAATCACTCCTGGAACACAATAAAACACCACTTCCTCTAGCAGAGACTATCTCTTCCGTCAACAATTTTGATCCTCAAGTGATCAAGAGAAGCTCAAGTGGAGATCCAATGAAAATAAGGTAGAGAATATTTTGGACAAGGAAAGGTACTATATCATGATGTTCTCTCTTTATTCAATTTTTCCTTGCTATTGTTTCTACAAGAAAGATGACAAAAGAATAGATTGAGAAAGAAAGGGATCATTTGGATAGTGTGTTTCCATTGGTTTATGAGATGAGTTGTCTTGATTCTCATTCCTTAGTGAGAAAGAATGTATTGACATCTATCTTAGATAATTTATCTCCCATGTGGTCATGCAAAATGAGTGCTAGGTGTGATATGATAAATAATTTTATCTTAGAACTTGATTCTTATAGAGAACATACATCTTAAATATTAGAAGATGTTAGTAATAGTGTGGAGAATATCAGATCACCTCCACTTAGTGAGCAATAATCTTTGGAAGAGCTCCTAAAGTCTCTCCAAAAATTGTTTTAGAAAGAGGCCAAAGATCCTTTCTCTTTCAATGAAGATACTTTTGAATCCATCTTGAAAATTATAGGATTGATCTATAATACCACAAGAGATTACAAAGTTTGGTTCACTTAATGCACGACCATTAGTGGTATTCTTGAGACTTGGATAAGTGCTTTGGGTTATGTTTGCATTTTATTGGCGTATAAGGTGGAACTTACAAAAATCATTTGAACAATGAATTCAAAGGAAAGGAGATCATTCTAGTAGCATTTCCTCCGAGTTCTCAAAGATCTAGCTCTTCATCATTCAAGCTTTCTCATCCTTAGATTGATCACTCTCTTCTTCTCTCTTTTCTTCCCTCTCTCTATATGTTATAATTCTTCATTGGGAATGTACTTTTGATTATTTTATCTTATTTACTTAAGTGACCTTTTAATTTTGCATTGTAAGAGTTATTTTTCATTAATAAGAAAAAGACTCATCTTTATTCCTATAGGAATATGAAAGGTCACAAGTGGTAGGAATGTGAAAATTCATGTGGGGAGAGATGAAGAGACATATTATAAAGCTATATATTGGGATGGCTTTTCCATTCCAAAGGGTTGATATATTTTGTTCTCCTACTACAAGCAAGAATCTATTTATTCTATTTTCTTTTCTATGTTATTCTACTTCCTATTTGTAACTTTGCAATAATTGTAATCTTGAACAACCAAGAAATAACTTTATATCTTTTAGTAATAAATCAATTGAACTTTGTGTATTTGATTTTTTTAAATCTTGTTAGTACTTACACATTTATTTTCTTCTTATTGGATGTGGACCTACTTTGGTTAATGTCAGTGAAGTTTTCAAGTTCCTAGTCAATACCTTAACTCTCTCTCTCTATATTATTATCTTTTTGTCACCTCTTCTAAAGAAAATTCTTCCCTTGTATTCATTACAAGCAATTTTCCACAGGTTTAGTGGAGTATTCATATGTGATCCCTGCTCTAGCGGTCATCATATATTTTAATTTTCTTGCATTTAATAAATAGGAGCCTCCCCATTCCCAATACGATGGAACTAGTCCTGTGAATTTTGGTGAAGATCACTAATTTTCCCATGCGGAAAATTATTTAAACACTCCAATGTTTCTTACTATAGCAATGTCCAAAATCCTATTGCTCTACCTATGATAGGGTTTCTTAGGTATGTAATAGTCAACAGATTTGAGTTTACCACATTACCTTTATAAGTATTTTGTTTAAAACTTTTTAATTCCTTTGATATGATTCAAAGACTATGGTTTAAATATGATAAATCTTAAAAAAAAAAAACTATGTAAGTTCTAGCTTCCTAAACCCTAGCCCGGGGTTTTACAATCATATAAACAAGGAACATGGGTTTTGAGAGATAATTTTCAAATCACATAAATGTCATGAGATTTTCTCTCCTTAACATCTCCAAACATATCTATTTTAGACCTTATCCTCCAATCATGCATGCTTGATTGATAATAATTAGGGAGAAAATACATAAAAAAAGACTGTCACAGATATGTGCAAGGAAATCATGATTATAGATGTCTTAACAAACACAAAAGTCTTAAAAAATTAATGAAACCTCCTTCATTTTATTAAATTTATTCGAAAATTCCCTCCACTTCTTCGAATACAATAGAAGTATGAATACCTTCACATTTTCTTGACCAAAATTCCAAGTTTTAACAATACAATCGTTGTTTTTAGAATTTTTCTTCTCTTTGTTTACCTTATTTTAAATGAAAACTACTCTATTATATTCTTCCTCAATATTAATCATCCTTATCAATCCTTCTATCACCACCCTCTTGAATCTAACCAATATTTTTACTCTTTTCTTTAAAAGGAAGTAGTTATTTTAACTTTACTCATGCTTTTATAAGATAAGTGAGATCTTTAGTTGAGTTGATAACATGTGAGGGGTTAATAATTATTTATTAACATTAGGAAGCATGTATTTATGCCTCCTTAAGATTCAACACACATTTCAAGCCCTCACAACACGTTTGACTCATGGAAAAATTCTGAAACCATACATGAAAATTTGAATTTTCAAATTGTGCATTTTGGAGGAAAATGCATTTAAAGAAAATAAGGAGGATTTAGGTTGTGATAAAAAGTCCAAAACCTATTTATTTATCAAACATAAGGATCAAATCTTATAAATAAAAATTGTAAATATGCACCCTGTATGCCCCTACATCGACACCCAAGGTGTAAAAACCATTCATGAGATAATGTTCATGACTTATAGATTACCTCCATGTTTTTCAATCTCTGTGGAGGTCATAAAATTAACATCCTCTATATTATGGTTCTTACATTTGACCAAATCTTTGGAATAATATTTCCCCAGGTTTTCTTGAGCAACTTCTTATCTAAAATAACCTCAATTTCTTATTTTTCTACCCATGGGAATTGTTGTTGCTAATATCTTCCTCATCACAATTTGTATTAGGTGTTTATCCATATTTACAAGTATAACGATTGGCTACATTGAACATGTGAGAGATTACAAGCCCTTGTGGAAGTTCCAACTCATAAGCATTAGTTGTAAATATTCTTAAGATACATATCTTCTTCAATTTTAACTTGTTATACTCAACTTTTGGAAACATTTATTTTCTAATGTGTGTCAAAATCATATCTCCCCATGAAAATTTAATTCTATTATCTTCATATCATGTATTTTTATTTATGTGAACTAAACTCTAACCTGCTTTCTTTACTTGTTCATAGATCTCCTACATGGCTGCAATGAAATTTTCACCTTCAACACTCCTTTTTTTTCTCTAGATTCCTCAACTCAAAAATACCTTGGAATTGATTCCATAGAAAATTTTAAATGAAATATGTATGTACTTATCTTAACAAAATCATTGTACGCAAATTTAGCTTGAGCAAGAACTCGATCCCATTTCTTTAGATGATCACTTACCAAACATCTAAGTAGACTACCAAGAATCCTATTGACAACCTCAATATGACCATCAGTTTTGGGATGATAACTAGAGCTGAAATATACTTTAGTACCCAATTTCCTTTATAGATTCCTCTAAAAATGACCAGAAAACTTTGTCTCTCTATCAAATACAATACTTTTTGGAAGCCCATACAATCTGACTATTTCTATAAAGAACAAATTGACAATATTTATAGCATCCCTTGTTTTATTAAAATATATAAAGTGTGTCATTTTGGAGAACCTATCAAAAAACCAAAAGATAAATCATTACCTCTTTGGGTTCTTGACAGTCCTAACAAAAAATCCATAGTTATTCTTTTTGTATCCCATGGCCTACTAGGAATAGTTAATGTCTGATATAGTCCAAAATTTTTACTTTTTCCCTTAACATGTTGAAAAAATATAGCTATTTCCATAAAATTCTTGACATCTTCCTTCATTTTGGGCCAATATTAGTGTTCATTTAACCGAGTAAAGGTTTTATACGCCCAAAATGTCCTCATAGTCCTCCACTATGTTTTTCTTTCAATAAATTGTCTCTCATGGATCCTCTTGGTATGAATAATTTTTTTCACTTAGACACTAGTCCTTCTTGAAGTATATATTCCATCCATGGAATCATATCCATGCTCATTGGGTTCTTGCAAGCATGATATTCTTCTTTAAAATCAAGATCTTCTTCATAAAAATCATTTAATGAATTTAATCCCACAATTCCTATTTGAAACTAAATAGGAACCAAACATCTTCTAATTAAGGAATCAACCACCCTATTGCTTCTACCACTCCTATTTTTAGAATAAAAGAATAGATTTGAAATAATTCCATCCATTTAATGTTACCTTGATTAAGCTTACCTTAGTTGTTCACAAATTGTAAAGCATGATTTCCTGTATAGAGTAAAAACTCCTTTGGAAAGAGATAATGTCTCCATTTCTTCAGTGCTTGAACCATGACATATAATTCTTGATCATAGGCTAAGTATTTCTATTTGAATTCATTTAAATTCTCAATGAGGTATGTGATAGTATTTCCCACTTGACTTAAAACTAAACCTATAGCTGATCAACTTGCATCACAATGTACTTAGAAAACTTTATTAAAATTAAGAAAGGATAAAATGGGTTGCTTTGTTATATTTTTCTTCAATATCTGAAAACTTATCTCATCTACTTATGTCCACTAAAATTTCTTTGTATCTCCCTTAATTGTTTCAATTATAGGAGAACAAACAACATTGAAGTTCCCGATGATTTTTTTGTAAAAAACTTGCCAATCCATGAAAGTTTCTTACTTCGACACATTTTTTGGAATAGACCACTCCACTATTTATTTCACCTTATTTGGATAAATCCTTAAACCATATTTGGATATGAAAAACCCAAGATAGATCAATTCAGTTTTCATAAAACTACATTTCTTGAGATTGATCAACAGTTTCTCCTCTTTTGGTCTATCTAATATCATCATTAGGTGTTACAAATGCTCCTCCTTAGATTTAATAAAAATTAATGTCATCCAAATAAATATCATAAAATTACCTATGAAAGGTTTGATTACTTCATTAATTAATCTCATGAAAGTGCTAAGCATAGTCCATCATTGGTCTTGAAGGCTATTTTCCACTCAACAGCTTCACTAATTCTGATATGATGATAGCCATATTTCAAATCTATCTTGGAAAAGTATTGGGCTCCACTCAAAAAATACAATAAACCATCCATCCTAGAAAATGGGAACATGTGTTTGATGGGTATCTTGTTAATTTCTCTAGAGTCTATACACATCCTCCATTTTCCATATTTATTGAGAGTTAAGACTATTGGTATAAAACATAGACTCGGGATCTCTCTTATCAATCCCTTATCCAATAGCTCATGTACCTATTTTTTTATTTCTTAATTTTCCTTAGGAGACATCCTATAAGCTAGATTGTTAGGAAGACTAGATCCTGTAATGAAATCCATATGACGACTTATGCTATGGATTGGTGGTAATTCATTTGGTAAGTCATCCACTACTATGTCCACATAAGTTTTTGTTTTTTTGAATTTTTAAGGGAAGAACAAAGTAATATTAGTGTCTATTATGATTTTTTTGTCTTTTTATCTATGAAAAACTTACATTTTCATTTTTACATACTATAGGTACTCCTTTCTAGCGATTATCATCACTCTAGATTTGTCTTCCAATTCCTCATTATTGTCGTTTAATTGTGCCAAGGTATGTTTCTTACCATCCTTCTCTAAAGTATATGTATTATCCCTTCCATCACATACTACCTTTTATCATATTTCCAAGGCATTCCAAGAAACACATGAAAAACATCCATAGGCATAATGTCTATTTTCCAGAGAATTTTCAAGAGTAAAATCCACCCAAGAACAGGACAACTTTACTCATAGTGTCGAAAAATTTAAAAGTCATACCTTTTAGAGACACCCCAGGGTCACTCCATCCTCAACACTAGTCCTATCCTATTAGTAAAATTATCCCCATGTGGTTTTCCATCCAATCCCCTTAGGTGATTTAGGAAAGCAAAGTCAGTCCCCCTAGGTGATTTTAGGAGCTTTTGGAGAATGCCAATTTTGAGCAGTTTTGGGAAGGGCTACCACTGGCCTTCCCAAGACTAATGCAACCCCTTGGAGTAGAACGGAGGAGAAAAATTCAACGTGGGGAGAATTAAAGCACCAAGAACATCAAGGAAAATATTTTTGAAGATTCAAGGAAGATTTGGAAGTTTTGGGGCAGGTTCATCAGAAATGGGTTCTCAAGCCTAAGTAACGCACAATGTTAAAAAAGCACCTGATCTTCAAGAAGCAATTATGGGAGTTATATAAGGAGTTAGGAGATAAAAATAAATCTTGAGAGAGGTAATTAATATCTATGCAAGATGGTGGAATCATATCTTTCACAACACCTAGGTGCAATATGTTTATATCCAGGTTTTCTCATGCTCAGTCATATAACTAGAACAAACATCCAATTTTTCAAGGATAAAATAAATGAATCAATCGCTAACCCCCACCATTTGATTCAAAAGGAAATTTCCAATCAAATGCATATAAAATTTCACCTTTATACTCTATTGGGAACTCCAGATATGACCTTCACAAGTTCGCTCTCAAGTCCTTACACGTAATCATTTTTCGAAAAGGACACATGTCAGCTCCAGGAGCCTGGCTCATTTTGATGTCCCTTTCATCCCTTCAGAAAGGTAAATGAGGGAAATGAAAATGTGCCCATCCCTTTTTATCCCTTTGATCACCCATAGGACCCTCTACATCGCCAGTTCAACCCCTAGGAGCTTGTTGGAGCCTATCCTCACAATGCACGGGTGATTGCCAACTGTCGTAACCTGGCGTGATGTGTAAATTGATGTCCCTTTCTTCCCTTTAGATAAGGGGATAAAGGGGAATTTTTTTCTCCCAACCCCATGCCTTCATTATTTTTGGATGAAAGCACAACACTTAGCCATTTTTGTGCATGCTTCTTCCCCCCACACCTCCATACCTTGTCGATATGCTACCCAAATTTTTCCAGAGCTTCTTGCCACCATTGTTAGACTCATCTAGCTCTGAAAATTCCTTCACATGGTAAGAATACAGAGATCTCAGAGGAACAAATGATTCAAGAAGTGAAGAACAAAAGAAAAAAGAAGAATTTTTCCTGAAAACCCTTGTAGTAAAAAATGGAGAAATGCTTGTTTCTCTCAATCTAGAGCATGAATTGAGATGCCATTTTTTGTAGACTTCCTATTTTTTTGAGAAGATCAAGATGAAACAAATGTCAGATAAAATGATTCTCTAGATCATTTTTTACAATGAAAACTAGTTTTTGTGCCTTAGCTCAATTTTGTCAGATTTCCCATCAATCCTGCAATGTAATCGAGCTAAAAATTGCACACGGACTCCAAATAAAAAACCTATCACAATGGGGTTAATTTCATCATGATTAAAGGAAAAAAATAATTAAATTTTTTAAATCTCCATTAATGGCCGTCATGGCAGCTCCGTGCCCAAAGTCACTGCCAGGTGAAAAATTCATTTTTTATTTCAAAGTGTTCTGGTGGGTGAAATCAAGTGAAATTACGGGGATAAGATCACGAAAACGAGATGAATATGAAAATATGTGTTCCATTGCAAACTGAGCTTCAAATACCCACTTTCTAAAAATAGTAAGCTTTCCTACACAGGTTTGCTATTTTTGTTAGTCTTCATCAAAAGCAAAGTGATGTCAAAGACAATGTGCATCAAAGATGATCATGAGGTCAAAATGATTGTTCAGAGTAGAAAACAATGAAAATGACCACTTACTAAGTTACCTATATGGGTATCCAATAAAAGTAATAAGTCATTCTAAGAAGCGGTCGAGGTGAAGGAAACATACAAAGGAGAAAATAAAGAAGCTAACCTCATCAAGATGATCTAGAAAGGCAGAAATCACCATTTACTAAATATAGTAAGTCTCCCATCTGGGAACTTGCTAAAAATAGTAAGTCACATTCAAGGGGAAGTTTTGGCAAAATGAGATGCAGGGGGATAATCATTTAGGTCAATATCACCATTGGGGTCCAAAGAGGCAAACTCACGACACTTACCAAAGATAGTAAGTTGCTCTTTCCAAATATAGTAAGTGTTAATGAAACATGAATTTCAAGTGAACAGGTTGGTCTAGTTTTTTAGGTGTGATCAATCATGAAGAGATGACAGTTTTTGTGGTTTGGAATGATCATCTCATATTATAGAATAAGACATCCATCATGGTCTCAATGATGTACTCATCACTTATGCAAGTATATATATCATTCTAGAGGCAAGTGGAACATAATAGTGTCACAGAGAATCATCGTGAGCATGGTCTTTGGGTCATCTTGAATTCACTTTGGGAAAGTATAAAACAATGTTTTTAACACTTATATGGTACTCAAGGGGTTTGTGCATCATAAAGTCTATGGTCATCACTAGATGGGGAAAATTCTTTATTCAAGGGAGAAATCTTCATCAATATGGAGGATCACCAGTGTCAGAAATCTTTGCTCAAATTTCATGAATTCATCAAGGCATTCAAGTCGTTCATCGCAAGGAGTGATTTCCCTTCATCCCTTCCCTCCTCCTCTTTTCCCTCTCTTCTTTCTCTCTCTATTCTAATTCTTCATTAGCCTCATCATTTTCTTTTGTCTTATTCACTTAAGTGACTTATTTTAATATTGTAAAAGTATTTTCTCAAATTATAAGAGAAATACTTAATTGATGGAAAATAAAAAGTCACAAGTGGAATATGAAACATGAAGATTCATATGAGGGAGGTGAAGGGTACAACTCAAAATTTATAAATTGGGATGGCTTCTCCATTCTAAAGGATTTAGATTCTGAATTTTTACATAACTTCTACTCTAGTAGCATTGTGAATTAGGGTAGCTTGATTGAAGCTTTGTATTCATCACTACACATGAAATAAAGATAAAATTTCTTCCACTTATCCCCCTCTTGCATATGTTTCCTCTTTTCCCATACTATGCACAAATTTTCTGAAATACTAATTAAGGAAAAAGTTTTTGTTTTCTCAGATGTATGAATGTGTGCATATTTGTATGCATGGTTTCCTCTCATCGTTAGTGTTGAACCATTGTTGTTTTATTCCTACAAATATGTGTGATGGTAACTTCTAGTTAATGGTTGTAGGACTCTAATTTTCTACCTACAACGTTAATCCCTCTTTTTATTGCTTCCCACTACCCTTTCCCCCTTTTAAGCAAGTTTCGTCTCTTGCAAGAAATTACAAGCCTTGCCAGGATCAGTGGAGTGTTCCTGTTGGATCCTCGACCTTTTGGCCACCCACATAGTTTATTTCACCCACACATAATAACACAAAGCTACAATGTTCAAGTAGAGGGATGTAAATCCTAGAGCGTTGGCAAGAAACCCATAGATTTGTCCACCTGACAAATTTTCTCACCAACAGCTTTTTTGGTGACTTATTGGGGGAGATATTTGCCAAAGTGTGCCCAAAAAGGATCTCTTCCCATAAAAAAAAGTATATATTCATAAAAAAAATAGATTTCAAAGAAAATCTTTTTTGAAGGTGACTCTATCAATGAATGAACCCTTGTCAAGTTCATTTCCTATACCATGAAGAAGTTTCCAGATTGGAGTGAAGTGCCAATGAGTGACATCAAAGAAGAAGAAGAAGAATATCATGATTGATAAAAGAAGATCATCGATTAGCCATGGTTCCAAACTAGTATTTGCAAAAGAAAATTCAAGGATGGTAAAGAGACACCTACTTCAAGCAATAATCTACATCTAGACAAAGGAAAGAAAAAAGAACATGTCGTTGATGAAGAATAAAGTAGGGAACTATTGGAAAGGATTCAAAGGAAACACAAGATAAGGTGCAAAGCTCAAGAATATGCCAAAGGTAATACTCTCACTTATGCACAATTGAATAAAAATATTGGGGCCATGTCTTTCATCACCCTCCCTTGGGATGATTTCCTTACATATAGGAATGATAAAATGGGAATCTTAAAACTTGAGTATATGGAAAGAATCATGAGAACTATGTAAGGAAATGCTAGTCCCCAAATCTACCTCAAAATGCTGAAATATATTGAAGCCTTGTAAGAGATGTACGAGAAACTTGAAGCAACCCATAACAAGGAAGAAGAAGAGGATATTTCTCTATGGAGGAAGATCCTAAAGATAATTCATATCACAGGTTTTCATCCCCAAAAGGTTCTTGAATGTCGCTGAAGAAAATCCTATCCTCGAGCCTTCCGATGAATATAAAATCAACATTCAAGAAGATGATGAAAAACATGATGGTGTAGGATCCACTAAAGAATATTTTGCAATCTCACACAAATCACTATAAATTTAAGAACATTTTCCTTCTTTTTATGCCACTCTCTCGATGAATTCATTGCATATGGTGATGGAGAAATGAACATGTTGAAAATATAATATGTGGAAAGAATTCAAAGAATAATAGAAGGGAATTCCAACCTCGAGATAAAATTTGGAGATATGCTTTGGCCTTAAAAATTAGGTACGAAAACCTTGAATCACTTCATGTTATCAACAATGAAGAAACTCAAGAAAAACTGGAGATTTTCCGTACTACGCAAGGTGTTAATTCCTGAAATATTCTTAGATGCTCTGAAGAAGATTTTATCATGGAACCTTTTGATGAAAGCCAAAGCAATGTCATGGAGAAATAGGTAGAAAACATGAAGATATAACCGCCATTTAGCAATTCCCTCTAGGATCGAGACACAACCCATAGGGGAATAATATGTTCAATAATAAAGGAAGAATCTTGATGACTAGTTTGAAGTAAGCATGAATAATCCCCTTTCAAATTTTGATCTTCCGATTCATGATGGAATGGAGATATGTGAAGAAGTGCAAGAAATCTGCCCTACATCCCAGATTCAAGATGATGAATTCAAAATGGTCATGGATGATTTTTTGCTCATGGATTATTTTCCCTCCCATTTCTATTCTTCAAGTAATGTACACATGCTACATAAAGAAATGAAGACAATTGAAGGATCAAACTCCACCCTCGACTCAATCATTGATGATCTGATGGAAGAATACTTCCTTTTCGAAGCACATGAGAATGAAGAGTTTGAACACAATCCCTTCTCACCTAAGGATCAGAAAGATCATCACGGTGAGTATGAAGTTTTTTACTATCCATCTGAGTAATAAGATTCAATAATGGATGATTAGGATAATGTTGAAAGTTCTTCCCATATTTTTGCCTCAACATGGTCCCATTGAGAGGATGATATGGATTTTGAGCTTGAAGGAGTGTCATTCCTAAAAAGCATGGAACTCTTCTCCTTGTCAAAAGGTGTTATGAATCAAGTGTGCCCATGCTTGTAAGAAATGAGAATCTTGGACAACACAAAACATGAAATGAGTGAACGAGGATGTGCCAAATGAATCATGGACGCAGATGGATCAGATTTTCAATCAGCTCTTGATGGCACAACATGAATATTCTTCCCACGAGAATGAAGATAAGCCTATGGTGATATTAGAAGAACCATGTGCAAGACATCTTGAAGGTTTTAGAAGGTCCAAAGACCCTCAATTCATCTTGAAATGTTGACTCAAGCTATGGAGATACAAGATATGTATGAGTTTATTTGCACTCCTTATTTTAACATGCCAATGTTTGATGTCGAAATAGAGTAGTTGGTTGAATTTGATGATTTCCCCAATGCCTTGGTAGATGAGAGTGAATGTGAAAGAAATTATTTCTCTTTCACACAATGTGAAGAGGTTTGTGAATGCAAAAGGAGGAAGGTTCTTGAATATCCTTCGAATATCCTCAATCTTGAAAATAACATTTCTTCCATGGAAGAAGATAATAGAGAGAATAGTGAGCTGATTTGCATTGAAGAAAGTTGTTCGAGAAAAAGTGAAAAGTTGCAAGGTTCTTGGGAATTTGTGTGAAATCATCTGCTTCTAGCCACTTCAGAATACTCCACTAATGCAAAAAAAGAGTTCATATGGACAAATACACTAGAGGGTAAAGAATGCCTCTATGTAGAAATTAAGGGTGGTAATTTTGAGAATGATATCAAGATGAGCTTCAAACAGTTGGATATTGGTGGAAATTTCCTTGAAAAAAAAGTGAGGGTATGCATGATTCTTGTGAAATGATTCAAAATCAGATTTCACTCACCATTCTTCAAGCTCCGATGTGCCTTGAATAGGTTCCATATTGCAACATTTCACTGAGATTGATGAAGGCTTTGATCTCAATGATATATCCACTATTTTGGAAAGTACTCACTTAGAGCAGAGGAGTTCAGAGAAGTTATTGAATGGGAAGGAAGTCAATTTGTTCTCACTCCTTCTGAGTACCTTATAAATGTAATAAATGATTTAAATTTTAAATTCAAAGGAGGTGAATGTTTTAATGACATGAGCAATTTTACAACTCTTGAAGACATGGAAGAATGATGTCCCATGATCATAGGATGTCAAGCGGAAGCATCAAGATATAAGAGTTTTGAGAAAGAACGAATTATTATATGAGTGCAAGTTAATTCTCAGTGTAGTATCAATATGAAGATGGAATATTGGTTGGTATTATTCTTCTCAAGCCATGTGAAGCCATCACAAGAGCATGGTTTGATCTAATAACAATTTGTGTCTCAAGCATCACACTTCAATCCTTTATTCCATGATGGCATGTACTTTTCCCAACCCATTACTAGGTATGTGTATATTCTTTCCCACCTCTATAAATATCCCTCCCATGTATAAAATTTCCCTTTCCTAGTATGTGTTGTTTTCCTTTTGATGTGTTTCCCTTCTGTTTGTTTGTTTGTTTGTTTGTGTGTGTGTGTGTGTGTGTTCAATAAGGGAAGTTGTGTAGCCTATCTTTCTAATGACTCCATAAATCCCAATGGATAAGGCACTAGTCCATGAAGAAAATTGAGATCTTGTGATTCTCATGTTATGTCCTCTTTATGCTTGATCTAGAACATGCCCACAAGTTAGAGATAACTAATTTCCCGAGAATTTTCATGAGTAAAATCCACTCGAGAACATGACAACTTTACCCACAATGTCAATAAATTTGAAAGTCATACCTTTCCAAGAAACCCCTAGGTCATTCCATCCTCAACACTATTCCTATCCTATCAGTAAATTATTCCCATGTTATTTTCCATCCAATCCCCTAGGTGATTTAGGAAAGCAAAATCAGTCCCCCTAAGTGATTTTAGGAGCTTTTGGAGAATGTCAAATTTTGAGCAGTTTTGGGAAGGGTTGCCACTGACCTTCTTGAGACTAATGCACCCACCTGGAGAAGAAAAGAGGAGAAAATTAAAAATGGAGGTGAATTCAAAGCACTAAGAACATTAAGGAAAATATTTTTGAATATTCAGGGAAGATTTGGAAGTTTAGGGGCAAGTTCATCAGAAACGGGTTCTCAGGCCTGGGCAGCGCACAGTGTTAAAAAAGTACTTAAGCTTAGAGAAATAATTATGTGAGTTCTATAAGGAGTAATGAGATAAAAATACATCGTTATAAATTTTATTTAGAGATATACAAGATGGTGGAATTAGATATTTTACAACACCTAGGTGCAATATGTTTATATCCAGTTTTTCTCATGCTTAGTCATGTAGCTAGAACAAAAATCTAATTGTTCAGGGATCAAATGGATGAATAAAGAGAGAATAAAAAAACCATTGAATTCATAATGCCATTTTCAGTCAAATTCATATAAAATTTCACCTTGAAACTCCATTGGGAACTCCAGATACGGCCTTCACAAGTTCGCTCTCAAGTCCTCATACTTAGTCATTTTTCGAAAAGGACACGTGTCAACTCCAAGAGCCTAGCACATTTTGATGTCCCTTTCATCCCTTTAGCAAAGGGACATGAGGGAAATGAAAATTTTTCCCAACCCTTTTTATCCCTTTGATCACCCATAGGACCCTCCACATCACCAGTTTAGCCCCCAAGAGCTTGCCGGAGCCTATCCTCACAATGCACGGATGATCACCAAGTGTCGCAACTTGGCACAATGTGAAATTGATGTCCCTTTCATCCATTTAGCTAAGGGGAAAAAGGGGACAAAAAAATGTGCCCAACCCCATGCCTTCATGATTTTTGGATGAAAGCACAACACTTAGCCATTTTTGTGCCTGCTTCTTCCCCCCACACCTCCATACCCTTTACCTTTAAAAAGGGGAAAAGGGGACAAAATTTTTTTTATGCTTGGTTCTTGATTCTTGCCTTACCATTTTTCATGCACTCATCCCCCACATATCCGTCCACCAAGTTCTTAAAATGGTAATAATATAGATATATCAAAGGAAAAATTGATCGAAGAAGTGAACAATAGAAGAAAAAAGCAAAGAAAAGATTTTCCTGAAAAACCCTTGTAAGTAAAAATAGAAAATGCTTGTTTCTCTCAATCTAGAGCATGAATCGAGATGCCATTTTTTGCATACTTCCCATTTTTTTGAGAAGATCAAGATGCAATAAATGGGAGATCAAATGATGCTCTATATCACTTTGAATAATGAAAACTACTTTTCGTGCCCTAGCTCAAATTTGTCGGATTTCCCATCAATCTGGAAATGGAATCAAGCTAAAAACTTGCACATGGACTCCAAATAAAAACCTATCACAATGGGGTTAATTTCATCATGATCAGATGAAAAAACTAGACTTGTAAATTTTGAAGCTCCGTTAATGGCTGTTATGGCAGCTATGTGCTCGAAGACACTACTAGGTGAAAAATTTGTTTTTTATTTCAAAGCATTCTGGTGGGTGAAATCAAGTGAAATTCCAGGATAAGATTATGATGATGACGAGTTGAATTTGAAAATATGTGTTCCATCACAAACCAAGCACCGGGGACCCACTTTCCAAAATAGTAAGTTTGCCTACACATGTTTTGTATTTTTGGTTAGTCTTCATCAGAAGCAGTGGTGGTGAAGATAGTGTGCACCGAAGATGATCATGAGGTCAAAATGATTGTTCAGAGTAGAAAATAGTGAAAATGACCACTTACTAAAAATAGTAAGTTCCCTATATGGGTACCTACTAAAAATAACAAGTCATTCCAAGAAGTGGTCGAGATGAAGGCAACATACAAAGGAGCAAATAAAGAAGCTAACCTCATCAAGATTATCTAGAAAGGAAAAAATCACCATTTACTAAATATAGTAAGTTTCCCATCTGGGAACTTGCTAAAAATAGTAAGTCACATTCAAGGGGAAGTTTTGGAAAAATGAGATGCGGGGGATAATCATTTAGGTCAATATCACCATTTGTGATTCAAAAGAAAACTCTGACACTTATCAAAGATAGTAAGTTTCCCTTTCCAAATATAGTAAGTGTCAAGGAAACATAAATTTCAAGTGCACATGTTGGTCTAGTTTTTCAAGTGTGATCAATCATGAAGAGATGGCGTTTTTGTGGTTTGGAATGATCATCTCATATTACAGAACAAGACATCCATCATGGTCTCAATGATGTACTCATCACTTATGCAAGCATATATATCATTCCAGAGGCAAGTGGAACATAATAGTGTCACAGAGAATCATCGCGAGCATGGTCTCGTGAGTCATCTTGAATTCACTTTGGGAAAGTCTCAAACATATTTTTTAACACTTATCTAATGGTTCAAGGGGTTTATGCATCATAGAGTCTATGGTCATCATTGGATGGGGAAAATTATTCAAAGTTATTCAAGGGAGAAATCTTCATCAGCGTGGAGGATCACCAGTGTTAGAAATCTTCGCTCAAAGTTCATGACTGCATCAAGGCATTCAAGTAGTTCATCATGCGAGGAGTGATTTCCCTTCATCCCTTCCCTCCTCCTCTCTTTCCCTCTCTTCTTTCTCTCTCTATTCTAATTCTTCATTGGGCCTCATCATTGTCTTTTGTCTTATTCACTTAAGTGACTTATTTTAATATTGTAAAATTATTTTCTCAAATTATAAGAGAAATACTTAATTGATGGAAAATAAAAAGTCACAAGTGGAATATGAAACACAAAGAGTCATATGAGGGAGGTGAAGGGTCAAGTTCAAAGTGTATAAATTGGGATGGCTTCTCCATTCTAAAGGATTCAAATTCTGAATTTTTACAAAACTTCTACTCTAGTAGCATTGTGAATTGGGGTAGCTTGATTGAAGCTTTGTATTCATCACTACACATGAAATAAAGTTCCAATTTCTTCCACTTCTCTCCCCTCTTGCATATGTTTCCTCTTTTCCCATACTATGATTTTTTTTTCTAAAATACTAATTAAGTAAAAAAATTATGTTTTCTCATATGTATGAATGTGTGCATCTGTGTATGCATGGTTTCCTCTCATCATTAGTGTTGAAGCCTTGTTATTTTCTTCCTACAAATATGTTTGATGATAACTTCTGGTTAATAGTTGTAGGACTCTGATTTTCTACCTACAAAATCAATCCCTCTTTTCTTTCTTCCCACTCCCCTTTCCCCCTTTCAAACAAGTTTTGTCTCTTGCAAGAAATTGTAAGCCTTACTTTGTAGGATCATTGGAGTGTTCCTATTGGATCCTCGACCTTTTGGCCACCCACAAAGTTTATTTCACCCACACATAATAACACGGAGCTGCACCGTTCAAGTAGAGGGATCTATAATCCCGAACGTTCGCAAGAAACCCATAAATTTGTCCACCCAAAATATTTTCTCACCAACAATGTCACAAAGCACTTGATCCTTATAACTACCAATCTGAAAATTAACTAAACACTTCGAATTTACTAATACTTGATGTTATTTTTAAAGCCAAGAAACCTTAATAGTATAGGATGAGATAATTTCTTTGATCCTATTTTCTCTACCATTTCCAAGGAAACTAAATTATCTATGCTTTAACTATCAATGAGAAGTTTACAAAACTTACCTTTAGAATTACACATAGTTATGAAGATATTGTTTATTTGGGATGTTTCCTTGAGCTCCTTATTTGGCTTTAGTGACACTCTTTTCATTAGCAATGATTCTTCTCTTTTAGGCTCTTCCACATGAGAGGGTGAACTAACACTCTCTTCATTACCTTGAGCTAATTTATTGATGGTTTCAATTATCCTATTACTTCTTTGAAGATTCTTTGGGCATTCAAATGCTTTATGCTCTACATACTTGTTACACTTATAGAACTTTCTTGGAAAAATTATTCCTCTTCCTCTTCCTAAATGTCTTATTCCTATGAAATAATATTCTCCTCTTGAAGTACTTCAACCTTGAGAACTGTTATCTTCTTCTTTTTGATTTGACCGCCGATTTATACTTCCTTGTTGACCTCTACCTCTGAAAGTTCTTCCCCTTCATCTTGAATGTGAGAATGCCTCCCATTGAAATTGTATTCTACTACATTCTTAAAGTCAACAAAGTAGTTTCATCTTGAATATTGAACTTTAGGCCATTAAAGTATCTAGCCAATTTCTTTGGGTCCTCTTCTATATGACTAGATGTGATTGAAATGTTGTAGAAATCTTCTAGGTAGTCCTTCACATTCATTTCTTTACGCTTCAACTTTTTTAGTCTTCTAAACAAATTTTTCTGATAATATGAGGGGATGAATTTAGAATTCAAATTTGTCACCATCATATCCCACAATTTTATCTTTTACTTTCCGTATATCTCTACTTGAACATGATCCCACCAAATAGATGAATGTCCTTTCAACTTGGTACAAAAAAATTCACTTTTTATCACCATCTATCTCTTCAAAATCAAAATATTTCTCCATTTTTGCCAACCAATCATTTAAATCTTTTATACTCAAGTTACTCCGAGTATACTAGCACTTCCAAATTGGCTTGGATCCTACTCTAATCACTTTGCTTTCAAAAGTCTCTCCTCTATCCTTTCTTATCCAACTCTTTCTTGTACTTCGAGGATCTGGTTCTTCTCTATCACTAAAATATTCTATTGGAATTCACCTTATTTTATCTTTCGCCACTGCCTATAACCTTCTCATCACTTCATCTAACATTCCACCTCTTCCCCCTTCCCTTCTTGCTTCTACTCTAACTCTCATTCCACGAGCCATACTTCTTTTTCCTTATTCTATTGCATGTTTATATTTCAAAACTTTCCTTATGGAGCTATCACACCAAATTATTTCTCTCTTTAGGACCTCAAACATGAGGCTCGATACCAATAATTGATGGGCACTTGAGGAGGAACTTAATCTTTTCACTATAAAGTTGAATTTTACTTAAATTCTTTCTTGATTGAAATAAGGTCCTTAGGACCATGAAAGATATAGTTTACATGGTATTTTACTAATTTTATATCATTAAGACCTTCTTGGACCTGAATATCACTTCGATACAAGTATTCAAACACTCCGCCAAGGTTTCTTAGTCTAATGGTGTCCAAAATCCTATTACTTTGCCTATGGCATAGTTTCTTAGGTTTGTGATAGTTAGAAGGACTTTGTTTACCGCATTACCTTTATAAGGAACTTGTTAAAAACCTTTGAAAACCTCTTATATGATTCAAATATTATGGTTTATCTATGATAAAGGTTTAAAAACAAAATATGCAAGTTTAGATTCCTAAACCCTAGCTTAGGGTTTCTTATTTATTATAAACAATAAACAGGGTTTTGAGAGATAATTTTAAAATCATGTAAATATCATGAGATTTTATCCCCATAAAATCTCCAAAAATTTCCTATAATACTTTAAAATATATTTTAGACCTTATCCTCCAATCATGCATGTATGATTGATAAGAACTCAAAAGTAAATCTTTAAAAACAAACTATTATAGGTTTATGCAAGAAAATGAGGATTATAGATGTTCTAACAAACACAAAAAAACATAAAGATTGAATAAAACCTCCTTCATTTCATTAAAATGATTTGAAAATTCCCTTTATTTTCTTGGAATATAAAAAAGTATGAATACTTTCACCTTTTCTTGACCAAAATTCGAGGTTTAATGGTCCAACTATGTTTTTAGTAGTTTTCTTCTAGTGTTTTGCCCTATTTTAATGGAATCCTGATTTGTTTTCTTCTTCCTCAATATTAATCATCCTTCTCAGGCCTTTCATCACCACCATCTCAAATTTCCCCAAGATTTTTACCATTTTCTTCAAAAGGAAGTAGTTATTTTGACTCTAGTCATGCTTGTCTAAAATAAGTGATATATGTGTAGTTGAGCACATGTGAGGGGATACTCATAAGGGATTAAAATTAGGGAACATATATTTAGGACTCATTAGTATTCCCCATAAATTTCAAGCCCTCATAAGAATTCTAACTCATGGAAAAGGCATGAAACCATAATTGAAAATTTGAATTTTCAAATTGTGCATGTTGGAGGGAAAATAAATTACAAGAACATACAGAGGATTTATGAGGTGAGATCAAGTACAACACTTGTTTATTGATCAAAATTAAGTTCTTGGACCTTATCAAGTCAACATTGTGTATGTGTGTATGTACCCTTATATGCCCCTACATCATCGAAACATAGCCATTCTCTTTGATCTAAATGATGAATTCAGTTGACTCCCAACCCATTGATTTTAATGTTTCTTGCACCTCTTTTGTTGCAAGTCTATTATAGTGGGCTCCCTACAAAATAGAGAAATGAAAAAAATATTAGCAAAGTAATAATTTATGAAACAAAATTTCTAGAATGAAATAAAATTGTAGAATAAAATGTATTGAACTTACAAATTTGTTTACTAACTTTGCTAAATTGTGTTGTCCCATTCAATGGGTCACTTGTCCTCATTTTATAATTCATGCTTTGTAACCTAATAGTTGGTTACTTTTCTTCCCTGCATTAATTATAATATTTGTTAAATATTTAATTAATATAAAAATTAAAATTTTAGATATCATAAATTGAGTTAACTAACTTGCAACCTTATTATTATCTTCTTGAAACACGTAATGAACTGTTATACCAAAACCTCGAGGTGTTAGTGAATTCCACACATGAGGATCATAACATCCCACCACACTTCTATAAATCCTGACTCGTTCTGGGTTTGCACCCATACTCCCATACGTACATGCCCTACTTCATCGACATTTAGGCACCCCACGGGCCGTGGCCACATGATGTAAGCAACCGAGCAGGATTCGAAAATGGTGGTCACTATGATACCAAATGTAATGAAACATTACACCAAAACCTCAAGGTGTTAGTGAAATATGCACATGAGGATCATAACAAAACCATTTTTTTCAGAGGCCATTCCAAGATTACGAGTCTATATTGGGCGTGTTGGCTCCCAAAATAGCACCCCTAGGAGATGAGTAGTTAATTTGAGTGGGTTGGCTTTGAGAGAATGATGAATAATGAAAATTTCTTTATTGTTAATAGTCAGGGATTTGTTCAACACTCAACTCAATGACTCAAATCTGGGAGGTGATCAAGAGGCACCTTCACAAAGGGGATGGCTTTACCCTACTACTTTTGGATCTATATAGACCAAGGTGAGAGGACCCAGTTAGGGGATCTGAATAAAGGAAAATATTTTATGGTTTGGTTTCCTCTATGGCTGGATCAACTTAATTTGAAGCAAGTGCAACCAATGATAAAATACTTCTCTCAAAAGATTTGTCACTTGATTTATTTTAAGCACTTGACAATCAAATACAGATCTAATATACAAATAATGAAAAACTTTAGATATTGCATTTTCATAACATTGTTGACCAAGGTTGCTTTAAATGATATTGGATCACACATTTGGTGAGAATCTTAGCAAATATTACTGGTAATGAACAAATTTTGAGCTCAACTTTGCAGAATAAACATATCTATGGTATGAAGGTATGATATACTTAGTTGTATGGAGATAAATGGTTTTTAAAAATGAAATTTGGATGGGGGAGGGTAGTTGTTTTTATGACCTTGGTACATTAGTGTTCTCAAGGAATGAATCCATCCTTAACTTTAATTCTTGAAAATAACAATCAACTTAACATAGTATGTGAAATAACATTTGCATTCGTTGATACTCAATGTGCACAAATGCCATCTATAGTCTTCACAATCCTAAATAAAAATCATGGAGTTAAAGATAAGATAAATCAATTTTTGTATTTTTCATATACACCCAAAATAACCCCTTAAGGGATTAAAAAATATCTTCAAAAATGATGTTTACGGTAGGATTTTACAACTTATTTAACTATTGCAAAATATAAACTTATTATTCACTAGTCTCACGGTGGACCAGAAAGAAAACAAAAAATAACATACTTAACAAAGTAAAGACAATGCAATATAGTAATAGAATAAATATTACGTCATTCATTATTTTAAAACATGATAAACGGAAAAGTATAGCTTTCTCAAAATAGTCAGAATCTTATTCATGTAAGTTTTGGCTAGGGGACATAAACAAATGCCTTCAAAACCTGCTAATGGTTGTACAATGCAACCACCGTATCTCTTCCTCACAAGAACTAAACACATACATATGCTTTGCAAGAAACTAGAAAATGGAACCTAAATTTAAATAAAAAAATTCTACAACTACCCCCAATTCACCTCCTCAGACAAAATCATAGACTATTACAATATATAGAAGATGAGAGAGAGAGAGAAGAAAAAATGATCTCCTTCTACAACCACCAAAAAGAAGCATTAAAATTCTAAAACGGATCACTGAAATCCTACCAAATTCATTCATTTATTTTTTCTTGCATTAGAAGAGAAGAAATAAACACCATACTTCATTAAGACAAGTGGTTGACCAACACTAGGACTGCAACTTGAATGAAAAATAAATTTTATGATTTTTCTCCCACCACATGCCATAAATTTCTAAATATAATGATTCTAAATTGAAGGGATTGAAGAGACCTTTCCAACGATATAAATTTTGTAATATTTGGAGTAGGGAATCAAAAGATATGGCCTTCTATAGTTTTACATGTCGGGATGAGCAAGAGAATGGCACTTGGAAACCTTTGATTGGTCTTGAGATTTCCTCTACCTACGTGTGATTTTTTTTTCCTTCACCACATGTCAGTCTTTGGTTGATTCACGGGACCAGGATTTTCTTCTTTCCTTTCCTTTCTGGGAAGGTCTATTTCTTAATGAAATACAAGCCAATGTGAAATCGCCACGCTTCTTAGAAAATGTCAAAATGTCCTTTACCTTAACGATAATGAAGAAGTATGAGCCTATAGGAAATATCCACACTTACTTCGCATTTCACATTTTCGTTATCCTTGATCGACAATCATGAAACTCGAGCCAATAGAAAAATTCCACGTAACTTGGGTTTATCGGTCTCTCTTGCCTTCACGCTTCTTTTGATTGGTTCAAGGTTGATCTTTCACATCACAACCTTTTCCTTTTGGGAATTTAGAAAATTTTGGCTTCCTAAAAAGGTTTCCGTGTATCCTTAACTCGCCCTTGAATTTCCATACCTAAATCCTTATAATTTTTTCCATTCTATAGCTTGAGGTCCAGAGATTTATTTACCTTGAAGAGTATTGGAATGCTGAAACGTTCCTGTCTTTGATGCTTAAGATTGTGCCATGTCTGAGCCTTTGATTTTTCCATGTTTCCTTGAACTTCGCTAAACCAAACTCAAACTTGAAAGCTTTATGGATTACATCTCATCCCGGGGCTTGATGTCCACTAGAGCCCAAAAGTAATAAGGATCCCTAGAATCCCACCACGTGTTGGTCTCTCATTGGTTGTGACTTTTCAATGTCCCACGACTATTATTTGTTGTGTGGATTTTACTTGCTTCTTGCGCGTTTAATTAAAACTGTCCTAAGTCCAACTAATGCTCATTTTTTTTGTGGGTTAGGAGAACCCGTGAAACTCTAAGTTCATGTACTCCATGGTAAATTGAACCAGTCCCTTGACATATTTTGTTGAATCATTTATCTTGATAAGGCACAAGATCTATTATAAATTGACACTTATCCTTGACTCAGAATGATATTTGAAACACAAGGAGAAATAAGAAACACACTTTGAACTAGTTAAATTTATGGGGATTCCATGGAAAATAACATCTCAATCAAAGGAACTAGATTGAGCTCCAACAACGGCTTCTACTCAGGGATGGGCACCCCCTATGGGTGTCATAAGAACAAAGACCACATGTATTGTCCATTAGGTAAGGAATCATAGGTAAAAAAACACAGGATTCCTTAATAGACTCATTATAGGCACGGGAAAAATAGACAACGAAACCTGGTCACTATAGACCTAAGCATAAAAAGAGAAACAACAAAATAAATAAAACACAAAAAACTAAAGCGAGTTGTACATTGTACAAAATCATACCTGACATTTCATCTTAGTCCAAGAAATGTTTGAGATGTCTGTCATTGACAGAAACTCCAAAGAAATGTCCTCCTAAGTTTTTAGAAGAAATTATGCTCTCTAATCCTGATGTTAATAGAATATGGTCCCATCCATAGGGCATAAAATTTTCCATGTTTTCCCTTGTCTTCATGTCTATTGTCCCATAACAAGACTAAGTCTCCAATATTGAAAACTCTTGGAGTGACCTTGTAAAATATTTTCTTGATATTTTATCTAAACTTGACATGTATTTGATGGGAATATCTTCTTTTCTCATCCAATTGCATAATCTAATTGATCCTTTTATCATATGGACTTAATTCTTCTCCATATTCAAATTACTTTGCATAAACCGATATGCAAAAGCTACACGTGAAAGGGAAAAAGGGCTTGAAGTCTATAAACTAGCTCAAAATAACTCTTTCTAGTAGAAATTTTGGTGGCAACTCTATTTACCCATAGTGTAAATTTCAGTTGCTCACCCCATTTCCTTTTGTTTGTCTCTAATGTTCTTCTTGAGGATCTTAAGAAAGTTCTTATTGCTTGATTCTTCTTGGCCATTCCCTTGAGGATTATAATTTGATGCATAAGCCAAGTTTATTCCATATTCCTTGCACATTGTTGCTAATGGTTTAGCTCTGAATCTCATGGCATTTTCAACAACTATCTTAGCAGAACCCCAAATCTATAGATTATATTATTGAGAATAAAGTCTATGACTACTTGATGAGTTAATTTTCTGGTAGGAATGGCTTCAAACCATTTAGTAAAGTAGTCAGTGGCTACTAATATCCATTATGACCAACACTTGAAGAGTATGATATTTCACCAATAAAATCTAGTCCCCATTGTTTAAATGGAGATTCTACTTGACATAGGTTGTAGGGGGAGGGCCCCGAGGCATTCAATCTTCTATAAAAATGTTGAAATCTCTCACACCTTCTAACCAACAAAGAAATATCCTTGAACATTAAAGGAAACTAATAACTTTCCCTCAAAATTTTATGAGCAGTAACTCTCCCAAGAAAATGACCTCCACATACTCCCCCATGGAACTTTGCAATTATCTTTTGTTTTTATTCTTCATGACACATCTTAACAAAATTCCCTTTGGGTTCTTCCAAGCTAATCCATGATCAGTTAAGATATACTTTTGGGAAACTAGCTTGAGTTTCCTTCTTTGATTCTTGTCTAAGTACATAGGACAATTTAAGTTCATCAAGTAAAAGACTATATCTTTATACCAAACTGAAGTGCTTACCTTTTCATGAGGGTGTGGCCTTTCTTCTTCAACATTGTGTATCTCAACTACCTGCAGATTTCTCTCTGCCATCAAATTTGCAAGGCCTAGACCCCACACTAGCTTGGTAGTTTGTATGTCCATGTCATATTCTTGAAGCTTTTTAACCCAATGAAATATTTTATTTGATACCTCCATCTGAGAAATATGTCCTTTACCATTTTGTGAGGCACATAAGCTAATACCTTTGAACTAAGAATATAAGGTCTAAAGATCTTGGTTGCTTTGACAAGAGAAAACCTTATTTTTCCATGATAGAATACTTCAACTCAAATCCTTGAAAATATTTGCTAAAGAAGGCAATAGGATTTTCATGACCTTCTTCATTATTTTGTAACAACACAAAGGCAATAGTGAATTTAGAGGCAAATGAAAACATCTGAAACTCCTTTCTATAATCCCCTGACAACCCCTTCTTCCCACTTAATGATCTGATTATTTTTTATCATACTTGTGATGGGATAGTGATCTCTACAAAGTTAATGAACCTTCTCACAAGATTTATCTCATCTCTCAGACACCTAAATTTCACTTTTGCAATCTTATTTCCAAAACACACACAAATCACTCGTATTCTTCCCAAGTTTGTTATAATTAGTGATATTTACTAATTAATTGATGTTTCTTGCCACTTTGGTCAGCTAAAAAGAACTTCTTTGATCACCATACCCATTCAGGATGCCACTTTACAATGAAGAGTCGTAAGTCAAAATCCAGTTCAAAATAGACAATTAGCATTTATAAGCTAATTAAGCCTATGTTACCCTTGTTTTGGTCGATATACCGTAGTATTGACTCAAACCCCTCTTTCAACCACTCAAAATCACCCTATTCATCTCCACAATGTCTCAAAAAGCTTCAAAATCTTATCCTAGCCTTCTAGTTGACCCTAAGTGGTTGATTAAGGCCACACCTCTTAATCACTTGGTAATTCACTAATTTTGATTAGCCAGGACCTAATCATGATTAACAATTATAATATAATTTGGGGATTTTAGTCCCACATGCACCAAAATACAAGTTTCTCCCAAAAGGGAAAGTATAAAAGGGTACACCTCTTTCCTTTATACTTTACACACCATGCTTTGATTTGCATTTCATATAATACATATGATTCATAATCAAGTTCAAATCTTTGCCTAAAACCTTCAACAAGGTTAGTAGGTGAATAATCTGAAGTGACTTAACAAGTCATTTGGAGAGGTCATTTCACCATTATTTGGAGTAGCAACCATAACCATTTGATTTCCCTCTTAGGTATATTTAGGCCCATGTTAGGTAATTCAATCATATTAGTATGCATGTTTAATTAGATCTTGCATTGTTTTCATACTAGTTAAGTATTCCCTTTAACTTCCTATCTTAATGTTACATTCCTAGACTTAGAATCCTTAGCTATTAGGTGGCAATGGTGTTAGCCTTCCTTGATTAGCTTTGTTATTTGCTTTGTAAAAGTTTGGGGTGCTTTCATTTGGCATGCTTGGTGGGAGAATACCCCATTGCATTCAATTTTTAAAGCTTTTAAACTTAGTTTCAAAGTTTTTCATTTCAAGTTTTAGATTAGTTTCAAGTTTCCTAGATTAATTTCAAGTTTTCTAGTTTACTTTCAAGCTTTCTAGATTACTTTCAAGCTTTTTAGATTAGTTTCTCAAGATTTTTAGATTAATTTCAAATTTTTAGAGTAATTTTCAAAGTTTTATAGATCAATTTCCATTTTTGAAAGTTGTTTCAACTAGATTAGTGGTAGAAGTTGTGTTTTCATGCTTTTTCATGATATAAGGAGGTGAAGCCCTATCAAAATTCCTCAAAATACCAAATATTGGACCTTTTTCAATAAATCTTCTCAAAACAACATTCATTAAAGCATTTAGATATGTTAGAAAAGGACTAGTTTTCTAAAAATGAATACCATAAATTCTTAGTAACTTTTTACTCCAATTTTATGTTGGCATTGCGTATTTCACTTTAATACCTTTCCAACACAAAAAATGGAGTCATTTTGAGGTCGGGAGCAAAATTTATGGCCTCCGAAATATAGTTTGAGCACCTACATGAAAGAGGAGGCAGCTGCATGACTGTGAGTACCCATGCATGACTGTGAGCACCCTTGCATACACTAAATTTTTGGTTATGAGTGAAAAAAGTCCTTGTGCATGACTGAGAGCACTTGTGCCTCACTAGAAGTGCCCATGCATCATTGACTATGTGAAAAATGACAAAGGGTGCCTGTGCATGACTATGAGCGCCTGTGCACTAAGAGGGGCACCTATGCATCAAGGTAATTTTTTTCAAATTCCAGAATTTCAATTTTATGATTCTTGTCAGTTTTTAAGGGTTTTTAGATGTTTTTTTTTGTCAATTTATTGATTTTAGAGCAATATTCCTAACAAAATTAGCTTAGGGTTTGATAGATGATATGTTTTCATACTTTGTTTTGAGTTTGGAATAGGGTTGTGTATGCTCTTCTCTTGCACCTAGTGTGATCTTGAGAATCAAAAACACCCCTAAACCACTTTTTTCTTCTTGGGAGTAAGTAGGAACAATCATCCTTCATTTTTGCTTAAGGGAACAAACTTGCATGTTTTGACATATGCTTGATCTTTTAGTTTAAGATATTTTTCATTGGATAAAAAAAACCGAGGCTAAAATTTGTGTATGCTCTTCCCTTGCACCTAGTGTGATCTTGAGAATCAAAAGTAATTTTATTCTTTCATTAAGAAGCACTTGAATTAATTGGGAATAAACCTTGTTTTTACAAAATTTGATAGTAGTTAGTTGATTTGCAAGCATTTTTCATTGCTATATTTCTATGATATTGTGAATCTTTTTGAACTACTAACCATTTGTGTGAAGGACCTAAAATGATTGTCAAAGAAATAAGGGCTCTCTTCAAACAAAAATTCTAACATTCATGTGTGTTGTAGGTTGTCATTGGTGGTCTAAACCAAATTACTTAATCCAAAAGATAAAAAATACACCAACACACCATTCAAAACATCGTATTGCAGGTTTCAGTTAAGAGCTATGGCTCGTCCGCTCAACTAGGACATAACCCCTTTGGCATAAGCCTTAAGATACATCAATGTCGGTGGTCCTAGGAACCCTAAAGTAGTTCACACAAGAGGGAACCTTGTGAATGAAATAGGAAAGTGCTCTACACTACCGACTTGATTAGTATGCCTTGGTGAGATTAGAGTCAAAGATATCTATATTGTGACCCCAAAGAAAGTATAACTGAATGCACTTCAAAGTGCTGATTATACTTGAAGGGGGTTAAGTAAAACCAAGATACTCTCAAATTAATCAGTGTATTATTTTGGGTAAATCGAGCTCGCCATAGATATCTTGTGACACCTAGAGAAAAGCACCTAGGAAACTTGCCGACTTGGAGCCATTGTTTTTATCTTAGTTATTATACTTGAGAACTCTCACAAAGTGACAAATTTTTAGATTCAAACTCTTTTTTTTTTTTTATCAAGGAAGGAATCTCTTAAAGCTGAAACCACATGAAATTTCTTCAAGAAATATACTTAGTGTCATTTTTTCCTAGTTTTTCACTTGTCCTAAGACAAGGCAAAACACTACCAAAATAACACCAAGCTTATTTCAACACCATTTGTCTACACTATTTTTTTCTTGTTGTCCATTTTTGGACAAAAAGAAAAAACATATACTAGATACTTAAGATATCACGTGTCCACCAATTTTGTATTTTACTTGCGTGACTAGGTTCTACATACCGGAGCGCAAGTGCTGAAAGTGTGCATGGTACGTACACATGATCTAGTAAGCCCCTTTGTCTCAAAACCCATATTTGAGACTTATCATCATTGTTGTTAGGTGATTTCATCATTGTCTTATTTTGAGTTGCTATGCTACCCACATTGTCGCCATACAATTGAGATGTTTACGTCTTGTTTTCATTGTGAATTTAGGCCTAAATCTCTATATTGTAGAGTTACGTTGTTCACATGCTTAGAAAATTATTGTTATACTTTGACATAGTTTTTACAACCTAAATTTGTCTTGAGTTTTGTGAGTGTTGAGGACACATTGTGAGCATTGCGATAACATCATTTTGACACTAAAAATATTGCTTTCCCAAAAGCTTGGTTCATGTGTCAAAATAGAGTCGTAATGTTTGCTCACATTGTTATAATCCATTTTACAAGACTTAGACTTTGGTAGTGTTTAGAAACTAGTTTTTAGTATACCTTGTTAGAAGATCGCGTCAACATTTCCTTATCATTTAGGCCTTGTTTGTTGCAAACTTGACCTAATTTGTGATTTTTTTGTCACTATTTGGTTGCAAACCTATCTAGAAAAATCTTAGGGAATAAACTATTTGGTGTGACTAAATTTTGAGCATTGTATATCATTGTATTATTCAAGATAGGCTTGTTTCGTATATTACCTTGTTAGGTTGAATTAGTGTTTATTCTTTGGTTTTAGGTCACATTGACCTAGTGGATTTGTGGCTATTCTATAGTCACCATTATTTGAGATAACATTAGCATCGTTACACTATCAAAATTTGACTAAGGTCCTTTTTAGTAAACCTTAGTGGAATTCTATCACATTGTACCTCCTATTTTGAGTATGCCTACTACGAGAATGGGATCCCGAAGATTAGAAGCTGATATATTTGGAGGTGACAACCCTCTTTTAGAGGATAATCTCATGGTTGACCATAGTGGTGGAGAAGAAGACTCTCCTCGTATGAATCTAGAACATCATCCTGCTAATTTTGATGATTACATTTTCCAAAACAAACATGAGGTTCTTATGCGTGTTATGGAACTAGGAACTAAGTTACCTTCGACAATAGACCCTTATCTTGTTGCTGGAATGATTCATGGAGAAGAGGAAGTAGACCGACCTCATTGTACTATCAATGAAATTTTAAATCTAGGTCATGCCTCTACTTCTGTACCACAAAATAATGAGGAAGTACCATTTGAAAATGATGGAGATTATCGGATACTGTTAGAATATGTTGTGAAGACAACGAGGAACATGTTCATCATGCACAACCTCCCCTAATGAAAATCATCATGACATACCTATTCAAGAGGTGACGTTAGAGCAATAGGTCCAAGCCCTCACTCACCAATTGGAAAGTTTGGCATCCCATATATAAAGGGAACAACCCAAAGTTTTGAAACAAGCCATACCAAAGGAAAAACCTAAGGCTTTGTTTCACGAGTTCCCAATACACACTCCTCAATGGGAAGCACAAAGAGATCCTTATGAAGATATTCTTACAAAAAATAGGGGTGGGAATACACCTAGATTTAATCCTACATATAGACCTACGCCACCCACATAAGATCCACTTTTCAACCAAGAGTGGTCAACTATGAAGAACACCCTTCAAACATTACAAGAAGGCCAAACTAGTAATAATAACAAAAAGTACTAGTTCGATGAGTTATGTCCCTACCCATTTGACAAAGGAATGCTATATGTACCTTTCCCAAGACACTTTGATTTTCCAAAATTTGACAAGTATAAGGGAAAAGGTGACCCTCGTGACCATATTAAATATTTTTATATGGCATGTCAAGAGGTGGCATTCAATGACAATTATCTTATGTGCCTCTTTCCATGAAATTTAGGAGAAACAATGCTAGAATGGTTTGTACACATCCCTAAGGGATCCATATCAACATGGCCAGAACTAGCAGAAAGTTTCATACAACACTTCTCTTTTAATATAGAAAATGATGTCACCATGTTGGATCTCTGCAATGTGAAACAACAAAAACTTTGCTGCATTTTTACAACAATGGAGAGGATTAGCTAGCCGCTTTCCTTTCTCCATACCTGAAAAAATAGTTAATAGGCATATTTTTTCCCAACCTCCATCCAGAAATTACGTTCCACTTACAAATGCATTGTGGCAACACATTCAAGAGGTAATCGAAAAAGGGAGTCAAATTGAAAAAGCATTGTTAGCTAGGGGGATTTTGAAACCTATCTCCCATGATCATAATGATTCTAAATCTAATGATAAAACAAATTTTGTTCCTAATAGAAACAAGAATGTCGTTAGTGATGGGATAATAGATTCTAAGCGGGTACAAGCCGTTGTAACCATGCACCTTTAAATCTTGCAAAAGGAAATACACCTATAGAGTATAAACGTCATACTTTCACACCTTTATCTGAATCAATATCATCCATACTAAAGTAGTTAGAGGCCGTCAACATTGTTAAATGCCATGAAACAAAACCCTATGGAGATGACGTGCTTAAACCATCTTGGTTTAGGGATGATGAATATTTCCAATTCCATTGCATTAGAAGTCACAAGATAGATAAGTGTTTAAAGTTGCAACACTACATCTAGGACTTAGTTAAAAGTGGCAATGTGGAGATGGATTCATCCACTCCTAAAAAATCCTCCAATATGAAGAATTTTCCTAAACATAGTTAGGACAAGAATGTTAATTATGTGTCTAATGAGGAGAACCATTTTGATGCTCTCATTGGTTGTGTAGATACACTTGATGACCATGTCAACACAATAACTCATGTGATATCCCCTGGACTATCTATGTCTAGGAATGTTCCGACAAAGACTGATTATCACACAGTTCCGCATACTTATGACAATAAGGAACCTAGTTTTCAACATTACCATCAAAGAATGGCTATCACAAGTAAACCTCATTTTATTTTTCACACTAATGAACCCATTCACTTACCTCTTCCCCATCTTCAACTCATGGTAAGTGGTATGATTCTGATTCTTCTAAATATTCCAATCCCAATGATTCTAAGTCTTCTTGATTCTTCTAAAGATTCCAATCCAAATTATTCCTCTAATACGACTCCTAAGTCATGGTCCTCCATGTCTTCACAAGACCCCATTTCTTAGTCACCTCAATGACCCTTCTTCTCGAAGAGCTCTCTGACTCAAAGTCCTTCTAATCAATCATCCAAGTCGACTCCCATGTCACATTCATCCAATCAACCTCTTGTGGTAGAACAACTACCCAAATCGATTGATTCACTTATGAATGAAGAATAAAGAGAATTTATGAGGATACATGAATACATTCCTCTAGAATTTTACGAGAAAGAAACCTCTTTAGACCTTAATACATTCACATATTGGGAGGAAGAGATTAATGCCTTTTGTTAGAAAATAGAGGAAGACCCTAAGATCACGTTCACGTATTAGGAGGAAGAGATTGATGCCTTTTGTCAGAAAATAGAGGAAGACCCTAGGATCATCATACATGATCCTCCTCTTATTCTTCCATCTTCACATTATTCATTGGGTGATGAAAGGTCCGGTCTAACATTGATCCATGACCTATCTTCTCATTACCTAATCATTCTTTATCTATCAAGATTCCTCCATCACAATCTTACCTTAGGTCACCACCTAGTAGCCCATCATCTTCTTCTATATGTGGTCCACCTATAAGTAGCCCCACATCATCTATATATGGCTCACCTCCTAGTATCCCATCTTCATCTATTCTTGGGCCACATCCTAGTAGCTCATCGTATTCTATATATGGGACACCTCCTAGTAGTCCTTCCTCTTCATCTATACTAGGGGCATGTCCTATAAGTACCTCATATTCAATTATTGGACCACATCCTAGTAGCACATCATTTTCTATCTATGGGACACCTCCGGGTATCCCATCCTCTTCAATCCTTGGAATGTATCCTTCTCTTTCATTATATTTTCCTTCTATCAATGATTGTGGAAACACCAACCTCGTTTCTCACATTAATTGTATTCGTCCACTTTCTTTTCCCACTTCTTGGGATCGGACAAGTCAGTAGTAGCTTAGAGGAAACCAAAATGGTTCCTTCATCAGTTTAGATCAAAACTTCCAAGAGCTCCAAATCTCCCAAAAATCTAAATAATCTTATTCATGATCTAATGTGATTAAAAAATGCACATCAATACACCCATCAAGTATGGTGTAAAGTGTAGAAACCTCTAGATAAGGACCTCAAGCTTCCATACACAAAATCCACCTTTCATGATAAAACACAACATCTGTTGAGTATGAGATCACTAAGATCATTAAGATAGGGAATAATATGACTCTTGATAAGAAAACACACCTACTCTTTGTTATCATGGAAATTGCTAACATTTTTGTTGGATCTTATCACGTCAAGTGACCTTGTCGGTCCCACCTTTTAAAAAAGACAAAAATACAAAAAAAAAGAGAAAACATTTCAAAAAAGAAAAATCAAAGGCACAAAGATCAAACATTGCAATCAAGTATTGCATACACATGGATGTTCTTTCTTCCCTTGTTTTTTTTTTGCAATTCTTCCTACCATTTTCATCCCTTTAGTGATATTTTGGTTAGCTTATTCGAATGCATTTTGTGACAGTTATCTCTATGGTATCTGTTTGTCCTTAATTTTTTTATCACTTTGATAAATCAAAGAACGATTAACCTCTTAGAGATCCTATCGCAATCAACATCTACAAAAATTGTTACGAAGAAAATTTGGAGGTATTTGTTGATGCTAGCCAATTTTGTCATCACAAACAATTCCACCTCCTTCCATCAAGCCATTAGTGGTTCTTAACCCCTTGTCAAACAAGAGAGCTAAAATAAGTTTTCAAAAATTAAAAGAATCAATCAAATCAAAAAGCACAAAGTTGAAAGAAAAGGATAAAAGAAAAAGCAAATTGATATATAACTCTCTCTTGGGGTATTTCCAATAATCTCTATCGGGGCTATGGATTCTGACTGGTAGTAGAGAAATTTTGTGATTAGAATCAAATGCATCTCCATCAAGGCTATGGATGTCTAGCTGGCAATGAAACAATGTACGACTCTCCTTCCGCAATCCATTCATAAAAATCAACTTTGAAAAATAAATCATTCCTACACATTGGCTAGGGTGTCTTCACTTGTTGTCTATGAAATATTCCCTCCAAGAATTAATGAATTTCCACATTCACACACTTTGGATCTCTATGAGAAAAAATATTAATATGTTACCAAGTGTCTTTTTGACCTTGTTCGACTCTTACTCTAGGTTTTATCTTGTCTCATGATTCGTGCCTTTGGCTAATCATTTTTTTCATCGCGAGACTTCTAAGCTACATTCACAATATTCACATCATTCTTCTACTTAGTTCAGAACATCCATGTGTATAATATATATTTTTGTCATGTTGTTGGGAACCTTTGTCCCCTTTCACAAAAACAATCTTCTACTTCTTTCTATCATGTGCTTCTTGGCCAACTTACGCTGGGGGCATCCTTGATCCTTCCTAGCATGTCATTGGGTTACATTCATTAGCATGTTTAACCTATCTATATTTTCCCTAATCCAACGTCTACGCATGAAAATTTTCCTTTGAATATTCCCATCTAACGCTGGGGACAATTTCACATCTTCACTTTCTTGCACATACGCGTGATATTCTGCCATTGTAAATCCCATCATCACCGGGCCATCCAAATTTCTTTTTCTCCCCGTATATAGCTACAGAAAACTTCTAGAAAATAAAAAACATTCAAATATGTTTCAAAAATTAAAAAAATTCAAATATGTTAGTCGGAAAAGTCAAAACATCCAAATAAACATCAAAACCTAAACAAACTGGTAAAGCAAACTCAAAAGCCCAATTTTTTTAAGACAAATTCAAAACCCCACGTTTATCTTACCATTGTTTATTTTACTTCAATAAATTTCCAACGTGAAAAAAAATGGAGTCATTTCGAGGTCGGGAGAAAAGTTATGGCCTCTTAAGATAGGTAATGCATTTAGTGTTGCACAGGGGGCTAGGCACCCATGCTAAATGCTGCCAACACAGCACTCATGTTGCATGAAAAAATCCAAAAAACCAAAAATTAGGCCAACATAGGCACTTAGGCACCCATGTAATAAAAATACAAAAAGTTAAAAAAATTCTAGCACAGTGCGCCGAGGCACCCCTAATGCATGCAAAATGCTAAAAACAATTCATTTAACATTGATAACATAATAATCATGTTTTCTCATAGAGATCCAAAGTGTAGATGTAGAAATTCATTACCTATTGAGGGAATATTTTATAGACAACAAGTGAAGACACCCTAGCCAATGTGTAGAATGATTTACTTTTCAAAGTTGATTTTTATGAATGGATTGTGGAAGGAGATCTCAGACATTGTTCACTACCACCCCGTGTGTCCATAGCTACTGATGGAGATGCATTTGATTCTAATCACAACATTTCTCTACTACCATCAGCATCCATAGCCCCTAGGCATCGGTTGTTTTTTAAATTACCAAGGTGATAAAATACCAAGGCCAAATAGATACCATAGAGATAACTATCACAAAATGTGTGCGAATAGGCTAACCAAAATATCACCGAAGGGATGAAAATGGTAGGAAGACTTGTAGAAGAAAAGCAAGAAAGGGAAGAAAGAACATCCATGTGTATGCAATACCTAATTACAATGTTTGATCTTTGTACCTTTGATTTTTTTTTTTGAAATTTTCTCTACATTTTTATATTTTTGTCTTTTTTGAAAGGTGGGACCAACAAGGTCACTTGGCATGATAAGATCCAACAACAATGTTAGCAATTTCCTTGATAAGGAAGACTAGGTGTGTTTGCTTATCAAGAGTCATATTATCCTTGATCTTAATGATCATGGTGAGATCATACTCAATAGATGACTATATTTTATCATGAAACGTGGATTTTGTGTGTGGGAGCTTGAGGTCCCTATCCAAAGGTTTCTACACTTTATGCCATACTTGATGGGTGCATTGATGTGCATTTTGAATTACATTGGATTCTAAACTTTAAGATTATTTAGATTGTTGGGAGATTTGGAGCTCTTAGAAGTTTTGATCTGAGCTTGATGAAGGAACCATTTTGTTTTCCTATAAGCTACTATGTGACTTGTCTGATCTCGAGAAGTGGGAGAAGAAAGTGGACGAATACAATTGATGTGAGAAATGTCGGTGGGCTTGCCATAATCATTGATATAAGGACAATATGATGGAAATGAAGGATACAATCCAAGGATTGAAGAGGATGGGCTACCTAGAGGTGTCACATATATTAAATATGGTCCAAGAATTAAATATGGGGGACTTCTAGGATGCGCCCTAGTAAAAATGAAGAGGAAGGACTACTAGGAGGTGTCCCATATATAGAAGATGATGAGCTACTAGGATGTGGCCCAAGAATAGATGAATATGGGATACTAGGAGGTGAGCCACATATAGATGATGTGGGGCTACTTAGAGGTGGCCCACATATAGAAGAAGACAATGGGATACTAGGTGGTGACCCAAGGTAAGATTGCAATGGAGGAATCCTGATAGATAAAGAATGATTAGGTAATGAGAAGATAGGTCGTGGATCAATGCTAGACCCAGAATTTCATCGCCCAATGAAGAATGTGAAGATGGAAGAATAAGAGGAGGATCATGTTTGATGATCTTAGGGTCTTCCTCTATTTTCTAAAAAAAGGCATCAATCTCTTCCTCCCAATATGTGAATGTGATCTTAGGGTCTTCCTCTGTTTTTTGAAAAAAGGCATCAATATCTTCCTCCCAATATGTGAATGTATCGAGGTATAAAGAGGTTTCTTTCTCACAAAATTCTAGAGGAATGTCTTCATGTACCCTCATAAATTCTCTAATTACTTCTTCATTCTGAAATGAATCAATCGGTGTGGGTAATTTTTCTACCATAAGAGGTTGATTGGATGAATGTGACATGGGAGTCATGATTGATTAGAATTCATTTGAGTCGTAGAGATCTTTGACGGAAGAAGGGGTCATTGAGGTGACTGAGAAATGGGGTCCTACAAAGACAGGGAGGACCGTGACTTAGGAGTCATATTAGAGGAATAATTGATTAGAATCATTGGGATTGGAATCTTCGGAAGAATCAGAATCATACCACTTACCATGAGTTGAAGATGGGGGAAGAGGTAAGTGAATGGGTTCTTTAGCATGAAGAATCAAATGAGGTCTAGTTGTGATAGGCATCCTTTGATGGGAATGTTGAAACCTAGGTTCCTTATTGTCATAAGTATGTGGAACTGCATGATAATCAGTCTTTGTTGGAACATGCCTAGACATAGATAGTCTAGGGGATATCACAAGGGTTATTGTGTTGACATGTTCAACAGGTGTATCTACACAACCAATGACAAAGATAAAAATAGTTATCCTCATTAGACACATAATTAGAAATCTTGTCCCGACTATGTTTAGGAAAGTTCTTCGTATTTGGGGATTTGTTAGGAGTGGATGAATCTAGCTCCACATTGCCACTTTTGATTAAGTCCGGATGTAGTGCTACAACTTCAAACACTTGTCTGTTTTGTGCCCTCTAACACGGTGGAATTAGAAATATTCATTATCTCTAAATCATGATGGTTTAGGTTCGTCATCCTTCTAAGGTGTGGTTGTAGGATATCTAACCATATTAACTACCTCTAGCTGTTTTAGTATTGATGACATTGAGTCAGATAAAGGAGTGAAAGTATGATGCTTATACTCCATAGGCAGAGCTCCCTTTGCAAGCTTCAAAGGAGTGTTGTTTTAAACGAATTGCACTCGCTTAGAATCTACAATCCCATCATTAGCACTATTTTTGTTCCTATTAGGGAAAAATTTGTTTTGTCATTAGTTTTAGAATCATTATGATCACATGAAAAATGTTTTAGAGTCCCCCTAACTAACAATGCTTTTTCAATTTGACTCCCTTTTTCGATGACCTCTTCAAATGTGTTGCCACAATGCATTTACAAGTGGAACGTAATGTCTGGATGGAGGTTAGAAATAAATATATTGATTAACTGATTTTCAAGTATGGAACAAGGGAAGTGGCTAGCTAATCCTCTCCATCACTGTAAAAATGCAGCAAAGTTTTTCGTTGTTTCATTGTTTCACATTGCAGAGGTCCAACATGGTGACATCATTTTCTATATTAAAAGAGAAGTGTCATATAAATTTTTTTGCTAGTTCTGGCCATGTTGATATGGATCCCTTAGGGATATGTAAAAACCATTCTATCGTCGTTGCTCCTAATCTTTGTGGAAAGAGGTGCATATGATAATTGCCGTTGACTGCCACCTCTTGACATGCGATATAAAAAATCTTTAATATGGTCATGAGGGTCACCTTTTTGCTTATACTTGTCAAAATTTTGAAAATCAAAGTGTCTTGGGAATAATACATTAGCATGGATTTGTCAAATGGGTAGGGACATAACTATTCAAACCGGTATTTCTTCATAGTTGACCACTCTTGGTTGAAAATCGGACCTTGTGTGGGTGGCGTAGGTCTATACGTAGGATTAAATCTAGGTGTATTCCCACCCCTATTTGTTGCGATAATATCTTCATAAGGATCTTTTTGTGCCTCTGTTGAGGAGTGTGTATTGGGAACTTGTGAAATGAAGCCTTAGGTTTTGCCTTTGGTATGGCTTGTTTCAAAACTTTGGGTTATTCCCTTTGTATATGGGATGCCAAACTTGCCAATTGGCGAGTGAGGGCTTGGACCTGTTGCTCTAATGTCACCTCTTGAATACGTATGTCATGACAATTTTTCATTAGGGGGGGTTGTGCATGATGAACATGTTCCTCATTGTCATCAAAACGTATTCTAACAACATGTATCTGATAATCTCCATCATTTTCAAATGGTACCTCCTCATTATTCTGTGGTACAGTAGAGGCATGACCTGGATCTAAAATTTCAATGATAGTACGATGAGGTCGGTCTACTTCCTCTTCTCCATGAATCATTTTGGAAATGAGAGAAGGGTCTCTGTTTGAAGGTAACTTAGCTCCTAGTTCCATAACACACATAAGAAGCTCATGTTTGTTTTGGAAAATTTAATCGTCAAAATTGGCATGATGATGTTCTAGATTCATACAAGGAGAGTCATCTTCTCCACCACTATATTCCACCATGATATTATTGTCCAAAAGAGGGTTATCACCTTCAAATATATCGACTTCTAACATTTGGGCTCCCATTATCATAGTAGGCATACTCAAAATAGGAGGTACAATGTGATAGACTTCCACTAAGGTTTACTAAAAAAAGGACCTTAGATAACTTTTGACAGTGTAACGATGCTAATATTGTCTCAAAGAATGGTGACTATAGAATAACCACAAATCCACTAGGTCAATCGACCTAAAACCAAAGAACAAACACTAATTCAACCTAGCAAGGTAATATACGAAATAATCCTATCTTGAATAAGACAATGATATACAATGCTCAAAATTTAGTCACACCAAATAATTTATTCCTTAATATTTTTCTACATAGGTTTGTAACCAAATAGTGACAACCCAATATCATAAATTAGGTCGGTTTTGCAACAAATAAGGCCTAAATGATAAGGAAATGTTGATGCGATATTCTAGAAAGGTATACTAAAAACTAGTTTCTAAACACTACCAAAGTCTAAGTCTTGTAAAATGGATTATAACGATGTGAGCAATGTAACAACTCTATTTTAACATGTGAACCAAGATTTCAGGAAAGCAATATTTTTAGTGTCAAAATGATGTTATCGCAATGCTCGCAATACTTGTAATGTATCCTCAACACTCACAAAAAGCAAGAAAAAGTTAGGATGTAAAAACTATGTCAAAGTATAATAATAATTTTCTAAGCATGTGAATAACGTAACTCTACAATATAGAGATTTAGGCCTAAATTCACAATGAAAACAAGATGTAAACATCTCAATTATATGGCTACAATGTGGGTAGCATAACAACTCAAAATAAGACAAGGATGAAATCACCTAGCTACAATGATGATAAGTCTCAAATATGGGTTTTGAGACAAAGGGGCCTACTAGATCGTGTGTACATACCATGCACACTTTCAACACTTGCACTCCAGTATTGTAACCTAGTCACGCAAGTAGAATAAAAATTGGTGGACACGTGATATCTTGTAGTATCCAAGTATATATATTTTCCTTTTGTCAAAAAATAGACAACAAGAAAACAATGGTGTAGATAAGATGGTGTTGAAATAAGCTTGGTGTTATTTTGGTAGTGTTTCACCTTATCTTAGGACAAGTGAAAAACTAGGAAAAAAATGACACTAAGTAGATTTCGTGATGAAATGTCATGCGGTTTTAACTTTAAGAGAATATTTCCCTTGACCAAAAAACAAGAGTTTGAATCTAAAAAAATTGTCACTTTGTGAGAGCTCTCACGTATAATAACTAAGATAAAAAAATGGCTCCAAGTCAGCAAGTTTCCTAGGTGGTTCTCTCTGTTGGTGTGTGTGACATGCCCAGTCATCATCCACATCACCTGGTGAGTCATCTCGCCTTGCGAGAGTCATAGGTATTAGGAAGTCAAATGACAAGTGTCAGATTATGTCATAGAATCTGTCATTGTCATTTGCGTCAGTGCGTCATAGGAGTTACATTCCTTATTTGGAATTGTAACTCCTCCTTTAGTGGCGTCATATGCGTCAGTCATGTCATATGTGTCAGTGGCATCATTGATTTTCTTTCCTTGTTTAGGAATGGGGGTTACACAACACCCCTATTTGTACTTCCTTTTTTATTTATTTATGAGCATGAGCAGACCTGTTTTCTTATTTGCATATTCTTTCCATTGTTCGAATCTTGCTTATTGTGTTGGAGCTTGACGTTACCTTCGGAGTGCAACTTCGTTGTGGTGCATTATTTTCAATATCGGTTCTTGCAAATCCTCTTTCATGGTATCAGAGCTAGTTTCGGTAAAATGTGCACTCTTCGTTTATCAAGTTGTTTATTACTTCTGGTTTCTTCTTATTTCCTCATGCAAGTTTTTTTGATTATTTTGGAATTGTATTGCTCACCTCGTATTGAGGTTTCAGCAGTTGCAAGTTTGAGAGTATTTGGTTGGTTTTCTTTATCATGGTTGTTGAGTTCATTCGGGATTGCTTCTATTCTTGTGAGCTCGTTTTTACTTTGGCGTGGACCTATGGTTCATTATTGTTAACTTGTTTGCATTGGTGAACCACTGCTCGGCCACGTTTTTGGATTTAGAGGCTCATTTTTGGTTTTCTCGTGCATTTTTTTGCATGCATTGGGTATTGATACCTCTCACCTCGGATCTCTATTCTTGGTTCAACACTCTCAGTGTTGGTAATTCATGCATGCTTTGCATCCACCTACCCGTATCGGTTCTCTCTACATTGGTTCGATTGTTGTATTACATCTGACTCCACCATTTGGCTCAGCCTTCTGTTTTGGTGCTCGGCTCTATGTAGTTGTATCGACTTGTGCTTGGATGGGAGGACCCCTGCTGCCCTTTTGAAGCCTGGTCCTTGGTTGTATTTGGCTTGTGCATTTATTTTGTGGGACATTACTTTGCATTGTTTAGGCGGTTCGTATTTTGTTCTACCTGCCTTGCATCATTCTCACACAACTCTGTGGTGGACAACAACCTGCGTATTTTCTTAAATTCTTCACTCAGTGCATTGGCTCTATGTCGTGGTTCTACACATTAGAAGTTTGGATATGGTTTCTCTATCATTTCCATGCTCCACCTTGCTGCACTCGTACCATCTCCTCATGTTTGGCTCGTAGATCTACCATTTCCTATGCATTTGACCTTCAAGCTGTCGCTTTGGTTTTCACCGTGCTCATTCCAAGCTACATTTGGTGTGTTGTGTGTCATTACTCACAAGAGGAACCCTGTTGCATGGGTATCCCTAGTTTAGCACTCGCTTTATGCACTTGGTTTTTACTTGGATCTCCCCTGTGCCCTACGTTTGGGATCTATCTATGCCTTACATTTGGAATCTCTATGGGATCCTTCTTCGACCGTTAGAAATTGGTTTACACACACTGTATAAGCTTTTTCCCATGGCCATTACCCTTTGACAACAGCTTTCAAATCTGCACTGTATGGACTCCTGCACTGTGACCGTTTCAACTCGGTTGTTAACTCGAGATCTTTCTTGGGCGTTGCAACATACTGCGGCGGGATTCGACCTGCATAATTATTGGTCCCCGTGCACACGGGACTCTCACTCCCCTTCCTTCTTTGACTTCGTGGTCATGGATCCTTTATGCATTGTTCATGGTGATCTCTTGAGGATTCTCACCGCTGCTCATCTCCTTTAACTACGCTTTGCCATCCTACATGAACGGTTACTCTTCTACCTAGCCATTTCAACGTAGCACTGCAACTAAACTCGTCGAAATGGTTACCTGACACGTGGACCACCTGTCACCTTGGGCGTTTCAGCCACCTAGCAACTCGTGCACTCTTTTGGTCTTTGGGATCGATACTTCCTTCTACGTGGACATATTGACATCTGCACTGGTGTTTTGTTTACATTCTTTGCATTGCTCATACCTTATTCGCCACTCAACATTGGTCTCATTACTCTCACTCATTTTGCACTAACCCACATTACTTGGCACCTTGACTCCTGGATTGTTCATGATTCGGTCTTCCGTGACTCAGGTTGCTCGTTGCTTCATCAGCTCACCACTTGTATTAACCGACTAATACCTCTGCATTGTTGATGGCTCGGTTGAATCGACCCTGATTTCTCATGTGCCAATCTTGTGTTGTTGTCTGCATACTCTGTCTCATATTGCCCACACTCTGTATTGTTCCTTTGTAGTGTGCTCAAGCTCTTAGAGATTCTCAACACACAACTTCATGGATTCTATGTTCCCGATAGGTGCTAGCAAGGCCATCCTCTTTGCTTGATGGTTTTTCCCACACCCCATGTGGTTTCTCCAACGGTTACTTACAACTCTGACAATTACAAGGATGTGGCATCACTAGTTCAGCCTGCACATGGCACAAATCCCTGGCTCGGTCAACGTGGGCCCCTTATTCATTTGTAAGGACTGATCATTAGTAAATCAATCCTTCTTTTAAACATATTTTAAGGTTAAAAACCTTTAATTCATTGGCATTGTAAATTTTGGGTTTATAACTTGTTTTTATTCAACCTTCCTTCGAGTGTCGAAGATGGAGGGTGAGGTCCGGGTTGGCAGGAGGCTAATCCCCCCTCGTAATTAAAAAAAACCCTATCTAAAATTTGATTTTGTTTCCAATGAGCATACATACGACACCCTTTGCATGTGTTTAGGGCACTTTTTAAATCCGTTTGCAGGCTTATTAGCTTTTTCCATCAGTTGCGGGAATTGTTTTTTGCTATAAATTTTGACTCGTTGCTCGGTTTTGAGCACTTCTTTAGTCAAAGTTACATGTTTTTTCACACTCTAGATGATGGGATTATCAGTTTTGTAAATGCACACTATTTTATAAAGTGCCGCATTCAGGGGTGTCTTTGTATTACTTAATTCAACTCATCTTGAGCTTTGTCCTATCCCTTTTATTTCTTGGTGACTTGTGAGCGCGTCTGCCATAGTCTTATAGCAAAGGGATTCTTTCATGCGATGTGAGATGCCATTTCTCACAAGGATTTATCTTCCCCTTCTTGTTTTCACTCATTCTTGTGCTTGCTTATGGTGTCGAACTGTTGTGCCCAATGAACCTTGATTGTTGTCTCCACTCTTGCGCATTATTATGCTAATTGCAAGGTGAGTGATAGACTGGTTCTTCGCACACACAGTCACATCTGATTGTAATCAATGCACTAAACTATAAAGTTCCACAAAAAGGGGGGTTAAACTTGTGTTCTTTGGAGGATCCTCTCATCATGGACATTGAATTTCATCACTCCGTTGTTTAACTAGGACCAGAAAACTACCTATAATGGAAGAATGGGATACTTGATCATTGTATTATGTACAATTTGTTACCACATCTTCTTGGGATGACACCTGAACCTATTGACCACATTCATCACCAAAATTGGTTGAATAAGAATGATATGGCATACAGGCTTCTTTGTCTTACTATACTGGAGGACCTTCAACGTCAATTAGAATTCACCGAGTCTGCGTGCATCGAGCCTGGACCTTCATTCGAATTTTCATGGATACTTTGATCCTCCTTCATCTGGTTATGGATCTTATGATGATCTTGCATCCATGGAGGAAAGTGAGTTCACTGATAATTTTTCTTACAAAGGGCCACCCACACATATTTTTGTGCATGCTCCTTCAGAACTTAGTATTGCTCCTATCACAGTTCCTAGTGACTCTCCTCCACAGGACTCTTCGGTTGAATTCTCACCTACACACCATGCTACCTTGGATCTTAGGTTTTCCCCTTCACAAGCATCTACTGATTCCGTTGATTCTAGCTTGGAGATTCTACCATCCCCTGTTGCTTCCACAGACCTCAAGATTGCTTCTTCAAAAGGTTCATATAGTCCTCCACAACAGACATTGATTTCCTTGACTTGGACTTGGATGATATGCTCAAGGATACTTGACATAACAATGCAACATCTTCTTCCACCTCTCGCCTCTTCGAGAGATCGAGTTTCCATCACACCAACTTCCACTGAATCTCCACCACAATAGGTTGCTTTGCCCCTTTAGGGCTCTCCTTCATCACAACTCAACTCTCTTGATGATATATCTATATTTGTGGACTCCCACCTTATGGAGATTGATAGGATTGTCACCGCTTCTCTTGATATATTATCTCCTTCCCATATTGGGCCACCATCAGGCACACTCCATGTTCCTCCTCCTTCCTCCACTGATCACAGACCTTTGGTCCCTTCAGATTCATTAGGAGTCCATCGGAAATCATCTTCCGAAGGATCTAGATAGATCTCTTTACTTCTTCTCCTCTTCTTCTTTCTAGAAAGATGTTGTTTGTATATGGGCACCTTATCAGGCCTTTAGTTTCCGGGCCCCATTGACACATCTTTCTTAGTTGTCTAGGGGAGTCTTCTTTTCTATTCTAGCTTACCATGACCTCTTCCTCGGCTTCGATGAAGGGGGGTGTTGGTGTGTGTGACATGCCTAGTCATCGTCCACATCACCTGGTGAGTCATCTCACCTTGCGAGAGTCATAGGTCTTAGGAAGTCAAATGACAAGTGTTAGATTATATCATAGAATCTGTCATTTGTCATTTATGTCAATGCGTCATAGGAGTTACATTCCTTATTTGGAATTATAACTCCTCCTTTAGTGGCATCATATGCGTTAGTCACGTCATATGTGTCAGTGGTGTCATTGATATTCTTTCCTTGTTTAGGCATGGGGGTTACACAACACCCCTATTTGTACTTCCTTTTTTTGATCTATGAGCATGAGCAGACATGTTTTCTTATCTGCATATTCTTTCCATTGTTCAAATCTTTCTTATTGCGTTAGATCTTGACGTTACCTTCGGAGTGCAAATTCATTGTGGTGCATTATTTTTGACATCGGTTCATGCGAATCTCTCTTTCACTCTCTAGGTGTCTCAAGATATCTATGGAGAGCTCGATCTATCCAAAAATTCACATTGATTAATGTGAGAGTATCTCAGCTTTACTTTACCCCCTTCAGTATAATGAGCACCGAAGTGCATTCAATTATACTTTCACTGGGGTCGTAATATGGATATCTTTGACTCTAATCTCACCAAGGCGTACTAATCAAGTCGGTAGTATAGAGAACTTTCCTATTTCATTCACAAGGTTCCCTCTTGTGTGAACTACTTTAGGGTTCCTAGGACCACCCCCATTGTTATAGCTTAAGGCTTATGCCAAAGGGGTTATGTCCTAGTTGAGCGGACGAGCCATAACTCTTAACCAAAACTTGCAATACGGTGTTTTGAAATGGAATTGTAGGCATGCCAAATGAAAGCACCCCAAAATCTACAAAGAAATAACAAAGATAAACAATGAAGGCTATCACCATTGCCACCTAATTATCTAGGGATCTAATTCTAGGAATGTAACATTAAGATAGAAGCTTAAAAGAATGCCTAATTAGTATGAAAACAATGCAAAAACTAACTAAACATACCTACTAATATGATCAATTACCTAACATGGGCCTAAATAGACCTAAGGGGAAATCAAATGGTTATGGTTGCTACTCAAAAAATGGTGAAATGACCTCTCCAAATGACTTGTTAAGTCACTTTAGATATTCATCTACTAACCTTGTTGAAGGTTTTAAGCAAGGATTGGACTTGGCTTAGAAATCATATGTATTATATGAGATGCAAATCAAAGCATGGTGTGTAGTATAAAGGAATGAGGTGCACCCTTTTTATAGTTTTCCTTTTGGGAGAAAATTGTATTTTGGTGCATGTGGGACTAAAATCCCCAAATTAGATTAGAATTTTGAATCATAATTAGGCCTTGCTAATCACAAATAATGAATTACCAAGTGATTAAGAGGTGTGGAGCCTTAATCAACCGCTTAGGGTCAACTAACAGTCTAGGATAAGATTTTGAAGCTTGTTGAGACATTGTGGAGATGAATGAGGTGCTTTTGAGTGGTTAGAAGAGGGGTTTGAGTCAATACTAGGGTATATCGACCAAAACAAGGGAAAAATGGGCTTAATTAGCTTATAAATGCTATTTTTCTGTTTTGAAACGGATTTTGACTTACGATTTGTCATAAAGTGGTATCTGAATGCGAAAGAGGTTTGGTGATCAATAAAGTGCTTGTTAAGCTGACTAAAGTGGTAAGAAACATTGGTTAATTAGTAAAGATCACTAATTATGACATAAATAGGAAGAATAAGAGTGATTTGTGTGTGTTTTGACAATAAGATTGCGAAGCGAATTTAGTTGTCTACATTTGCCTGTTTGAGGTGAAGTTAGTGACTTCACCTCTAACATAGTAGACAAGCATAAATAGGTAAATTTTTGAAGAAAAATTAGCAGGATGAAGGATGCCTCCTCAAGTGTCAAGTGGGTGATAAAAGAAGTCAATCAACGATAAAAAAATATGATTGAAATGGATAGAAGAAAATAGGTTAGAACGGGTGTGAAACCCTTAGGTATTGAGAAGGAATAAGGATAGGAATAAACTTGATTATTTATTGCCCGGGTGAGTTTTTAGAAGAAAAATTAGTGAAGGTAATAATTGATAATGGAGAAATATAAGACAAGCCCAATCTTTGCATCCAACCTTTCAATAAGCAACCTGTTTATATCATTTTTCCCCTAGGTCTACATCATCGGCCTTTATTGAAATGAACAAAAATGTAAGATAACATGAAAAGTTAAATTACTAACATTTGTCCATTGCTACATAACTCCATGCAACATACATAATGCAATGCAATACGAGAAAGTAAAATGATATTCTCGCTCTATATAACACACATTATATAATGCAATACGAGAAAGTAAATCAGGTAACCTAATAGAGAAACCAATACAATCACACACTCTCAAATAAAGAACGTGTAAGATAGTTGCATCACTATATTTGTTATCCACCAGTTCCCGAATGTTCGTGTTGTAACAACAAGGGTTAAAAATGATGCCCCAAGAAAGGATACATGCGAGGGGAATAATAGAGGACAAAAGTAGTCCCATGGAAAAGCTTTCGTGCACAACGACATAGTTGTGAGACAATGCTAAAAGTGACTGCAAGGCAAAAAGAATGCCTTTGGTAGTAGAAAAGGCCACCGGGAAGAAAAATATGCCTCAGTAATAGCAAAATGTGTCGAAAATAATTATTTTTAAAAAATAATCATTGCGGCTAGTGTTAGAGGAATTTTAGAAGAAATACGGTAGTCTTGATGCACTTTGGGAGTGAGAAACACACCGCGGGAGGTAGAAATGAGCATATAAGCCACCACGACAAGTTATTTTACCACATTTTCTTACCATTTGACTACTGAATTGAGCTCTGACCTACGGGAGGAAATGGCGAGGATAGTGAATTGAAGGCACTGTGCGGACCTCGTGAGGGACTACTTGATGCTTCCAAAGGTGGATTGACCACATGTACACAATCCTCCTTTTACCCTGGTAATTTATTTTTTTGAATATTTAGCGAAAAATATGCATTTTAGGTTAAAATTAGGGCAAATTTGGGGGAGGGTGCTGTCTTTGGCGCAACATGGGCACATGGCACCTACGGTGGTGGTGTTTGTGCATGTTTGTGTTTTGTTGCCCGGCATGGGCGCATGGGTGCCTATGTTAGCTTCCCTTTTGGATTTTTTTGAGATTTTATTGCCAAAGCATGGGCACTGTGTTTGGCTGATTTTTTCATTTTTTTGGCTTTTGTTTGCCAAAGCATGGGAACTTGGGCACCTATGTTGGGCAATTTTTTTGAGTTTTTGACTTTTGTTTGCTAGCATGGGCACTGGGCATCTATATTGGCCAATTTTTTTGAGTTTTGACTTTTGTTGGGTAGCATGGTCACCTTGCACCTATGTTGGCCAATTGTTTTGAGTTTTTGACATTTTTGGGCAGCATGGGTGCCTGTGTTGGCCATTTTTATGATTTTCTTGCATTTTTGAGGCAAGATGGGCACCTAAGCGCTGTGATGGCCCTGTTTATGATTTTTGCATTTTTTGAGGCAACATGGGCACTGAGCACTGTGATGGCCTTTTTGTGGTTTTGGCAACATGGACACTGGGCACATGTGTTGGCCATGTTTATGATTTTTACATTTTGTGAGGCAGGCAACATGGGCACCTATGTGCCCGTGCTAGCCCTATTTATGATTTTTTGTATTTTGTGAGGCAACATGGGCACTTGTGATTTAAGCATTCTAGCCTTTGGTTCCCCTGCATGAATAATATACCCGAGTATGAAGCTCCAATTGCAAGAATGAAGCTAGCTATCAAGTGGGATATCAGATAGGTCAATTACATTGGTGATTCAATGCTCATTATCAAACAAGTCACAAATGAATACAAGGTAAAAGACAAGAAGCTCCTCCCATACAAGAGGATGGTGGATTCTTTGAAAGAATACTTTGAGCAGATAACATTTGAGAAAATACCCAGAGCACGAACATATTAGTTGACATTATGGCTATAGTGGGATCCATGTTGAGTATTCCACCAGGGCAGAATGATACAATGTTCTTTGTTGAAAACCTAAGAACACTAGCATATGACATACCAGACTCTGTTTGGCATGCAAAGTTATTGGTCCCTTTTCACCATGGTACACTGAAATATTTAATTACCTTCATGATGGAACCTTTCCCACTAACATTTCCCATGTTGAAAAATGCACCCTCATCCAACGTATAGCCCGATATACCCTACTTGGGGCACCCTCTTCCATCGAGGCTACGACGAGAATCATTCTTGCAATGATTAAGTTCAAATAAATATATCTAAGCAACCAAAGAGGTACACAAAGGAATCTGTGGGGCTCATACTAATGAGATCATTCCTTCCAAGAAAATTCTTAGGGTAGGCTATTATTGGCCTACCATGGAGCATGATTGTTGTCAGCATGTGAAGAAGTGTGTGGATTGTCAAAAGTACAAAAATTGATACACATGCCGATGCGGTCCTTACAACCATTCACGATACCTATCCATTGTCAAAGTGGGGTCGATATAATAAGGAAACTTAATCCTATCTCCTCGGATGGCCATAAGTTCATTATAACTACCACAGAGTACTTTACAAAATGGGTAGAGGTTGTTCCTCTTACCTATACAAAAGGTCCCCAAATCTCTAAATTTATAATGAATCATATCATCTATTGATATGGTATCCCCTCTGTTATTATCACTAATAATGGTAATTCATTCAAGAATAAAACTGTGAAATCACTCTGTAAACACTTTCAAATATCCCTTAATTTCTTAACCCTATTACCCTTAAGGTAATGGGCAAGTTGAGGCTTCCAATAAATCCGTAATTCACATTATGGAGAAGATGGTGAACAAGATAGGCCGTGATTGGAATTTACAACCTGCCCTATGGGAATTTAGAACATCTATCCATACCCCCACAAGTGCAACTCCATACTCCTTAGTATTTGGCACTGAAGCCACACTTCCTTTAGAGATCGAGATCCCTTCTTTGTGCATTGAGCTAAGGGACTACCTGAATGAAGAGGAGGACTACAGAGTAACTCGACTGGTAGAGTTGGAGCTATTAGATGAGAAAATACTTCACGCTCTCAATCACCTTAAATTGTATCTAGGATTGAGAATGGCGAAGCTACAATAAAAGGGTCATACCTCATCAATTTGAGGTAGGGGACATGGTGTTAAAAGAGAATCATAAGAACACAAATAAGGACCGTGAAAATAAATTTGAACCCAATTGGTTGGGACCATATGTTGTGGTCACCAAGTTTGGTTCAAGTGCCTATAAACTATCCCATGCGGATGGCCAAGAGCTTCGAGAACCTATGAATGCAATGCATCTTAAGTGCTTCTATGTTTAAGCATGGGGTCTATGCACAATCTCAAGAAAAGTAAAAAATTATAAAAAATAGAAAAGAGAAAGATAAATAAACAGTGCATCCAATAGTGAAAACCATGCAAAGGTAGTGGCACTTTGGACAAGTCCTTTGGTGAAAAAAAGTTTTTGGCACCAAGGGAGGGTTCGTTGTTCACAAGAAATTTAGTTTTAGAAGTATGAAAACTTTTCCCTAAGTTGGTCTTTATCTTCGTTTGAGTCCCTTGTGAGCCTATTCTTATTTTCCCTAATCTGGCTAATCTAACCTTTTGATTACGAAGAAATCAACTTTGAATGAGCCCATCTCACACTAGGGGAAACTTTGCAATGTCACTTCTAGCACATAAGACATGGCATTTTCCCCTTGTATATCCTATCTAGCATTGGGGGCATACATGTTTATTTAATTTCCTTGCATGTTTGCTTCAGAAAACTATTGAGAAAACAACAAAAACATTTGAATAACTTTTGGAAAACCATAAAACATGTAGATATTTTCCTTGAAAAAATCAAAACATTCAAATACATTTCGTATAAAACTCCAAAATAATAGAAAATTGTCTTAGAGATAAAACCAAAAACAAAAAAAAACGTCCCAAAACTATCCCACAAAAACAAAGTAGTAGTTTGCTTACTTTTAGTTGTTGGTTTGTATGGTTTTTAGTTGCATTACTTTTCATGTTGTATGATTTAAATTGAATTCACTTGTTTACTTAGATTAAATGTTACTTTAATCTATAGTTCATTACTCTGAGTTCATCTTATATTGCATGCTTGTAAATAAATGTGTTGCTTTGATTAGATTTGTTTAACTTGTGCTTGTCAATTTTTACTTGTACATTGTGTTATCACTTCATCATCATATCACATATATCCAATCACATCTATACATCATATATCAAAAATGCTAAGTCTACATCATGCATGTATGCTAAAAGCTAATCATCAAGTACCATATCACCAATGGGGCAAGAGGGGTTGCGCATGATCACAAATCTATCCCCCAAACCAATATAAAAATATAAACATGTTTTACTCAAAGTATCTCATCAAACATACAAGTATGATATCAACTAAGGTTATCTCATAATCTAGCATGTGATACAAACATAAAGAAACAAATTAAGCATGATATCTCATATACAACATGTGATACATTGGTAATCCATCTATCATCATATATCATAAAAAATATAAATGTCCATATACATCTGATATAACAAGTCATCATGGGCATCTATACAAAAAAGTGCCTTCATCACGAGGCATGATAAAAAACAATACATATACATCCGTATAAAAGTATGCCTTCATCATGAGGCGGTATGCCAAAAAGAAAGTAGTACATTTGATACGTCAATAAGAGAGTCAACCATGAATCTCACCCACGTTGGGGCTGCCTAGTCCCAGATACTACTAGACAATGGAAATCGAGGTGCTACATGTGTAGAAGGTGTTGTGTCATGTTGAACTCACTCATACTGAAACGCATCAGGAAGAACTAACCTGAGCTGAACTAACCCATGCTTCTCTGAGGCTACCTATCATGAAGGACCCTCTATGGATCGCAATGATCATGATGGTACATATGAGATTTGGATCGTGACCTTCTTCCCGTTATTTTGGGAACTCTTCGCTTTGCCGGAATGACAGGTGTAATCTTTGCATCCTTTAATAGGTGGCCTCACCTTGCTGATATCTTGTGCCTAATCATCAACTGCATTCCTGAAGACATTTCTACCTATTGTAGTGTATCTCTCCACCCTAATGCTAGCTAACTCTATCCATAACCATGACCAATCTGTATATCCTAACCCTTCTCTCGTTATAGCTTTGATCTCAATTTGTTATAGCCTTTGATCTAGCTCTACATGTAGTTGTAACACATGTGTATTATAGCCTAAGCCTAATCTTCTTGTAGTAAATGTAAGTTATCTACTATCACATAGTCTCACTCTATTATAGCCTATTATCACTCTTCCCGTAGCTATAAGTTATCTGCTATCACTTGTTCTCGCTCTATCTTGGCCTGATTTTGCTCTATCAAAATCGATCCCCATCTACAAGGGCCTTATCTCTCTCGTAATGACTCGATCCCTCTCATCTTCCATCCGAAGTTGTAAGGCTATCACCCTCTGTAGTTGTTGTTGCTGCAAGGAAGCCACTTGTGTATCTAGTATAGCCTCGCACATCCCGATTATCCAGTGTATCGTATATATCCTATGTATCGGTATATCTTGCATATCTTGCACATCATGTGTATATGCTATATCATGTATAGCATGTGCATCCTCTATATCCTGTATGTTTGTAAAATCCTCATCCATATCATCATCATCCCAATCACTCCTCTAACTCCCGGTGTATGATGTTGTGTACTCACATAAAGGGGTGGTAAAGGTCCCTACACTAGATCCCTCATGTATGGTACTACCTGTGTTTGTGCATGTGCCTATGCATGTGCCACTACCTGCGGATATGGATCTTGTTCCTCTGTCTTTGCTACATCCAATACCTCATGGGAATAGTCAATCCAGGAAACTTTTAGTGGCAAATATTCGTAATATGGCAAATATTCCATTTTTGAAAATTTTGAAAAGGTGAATTTTTTGGCACGGTCGATGACTTTGTTACGCTAAAAATTACACTTTAATTTTTTTAGGGGTCGGCTTCGCCTACCCTTGAAAAATATCCCCTATATAAACCTAGATTATTCGCCAGGTAGAACACTTCTACTTCACATTTTTCAACAATATGATATATCCCGTATTATAGACGCGACGAAGGGTGTAAGTTATTGTGCCGCGACAAGGAGGGCTTTGCGACATGCGTCCAATGGGGTTGATTGTTGATGCGCGACAACGACGCGCATAGTTGACGTGCGACAAGGAGGTACTGCAGATATTGATGCATAGTAGATGCATGACAAAGAGTTTGTTGACGAGCGACATGAATATTTTTTCGATATGCAAGCAGAGGGCGAGGTCAGAGATGTGCGACAGGATATTTCTTTGTCGCGCGTCAAAAAAATGCATTGATGGCGTCAGCGTCAACGGACCTCGTAACGCACGTCAACAATCTTGTTGACGCGCGTCAAAGAGGTCTGTTGACGCGCGTCAATGAGGGTTATTTGTTGACACGCGACACTGACGGATAGTTGATGTGCGATAAGGAGGTACAACAGATATTGACGCATAGAAGACGCACGATAAAGAGTTTGTTGATGCGTGACACAAAGATTTTTTTGATGAGAAAGCAGAGGTCGGAGGCTGCAGATGTGTGACAGGAGATTTTGCTGTTGTGCGACAAAAAAATGCATTGACGCAAGCATCAGCGGACCTCATTGATGCACGCGTCAAAGAGGTCTGTTGACGCGCGTCATTGAGGATGTTGTCCGCGCGTCAATGAATTTTTTTGTCGCACGATAGCAAAATCTCCCGTCATGCATCTGCGCACCTTCTGTCGCACCACTTGAAAATCAGGTGAAATTTTTTCATACAACCCCCAAAAATTTTCCTTCCCGCGAAACTGGTTCTGGGGATATTCGCCAGGTATTCTCCACCTCCGATTTCCAAGAGGTCTCTTAAAATGAACCATGAGTCAATCTATGTGTCAACACTAGCGCATACCACATTGCATAGTCTAGTGTAGTCCATGGGTCTACTATATGTGCCTGTTGTACCCAAGGCAATGCGGATACACTGTGAAAATATCGTGAGGGCTCGGTTCTCCCTAATCTAGGGCCCCATATCAAAAATATCTCTATATGGGCATGCATACCACATCTCATTACCAGGAATCCCTTGGATGAGACCAAATTGGTGTTGGACTCGGTCTACCCTATACTACTCTAAGATGTGGCTCCTGCTCCAAATCATAAAATGATCTACTGTGGCTATCCTCAACTCATCTGCATCTTGTGGCCACCGATATAGGTAGACTGTATAGCTGCCATGTGATAATGTGGGGATGCATCTCATCAAACTCTGACTGGTAGTATTTTGTATCCCCATGTGGCTACAAATATCATCCCCATCCCAGCCCATGAGAGAAGGCTTTCAAAGAACCCAAGCTCTCAGTGCTCCTAAAGGACTTCTAATAATAATGTGATCCCAGGCCCAAATCTGTAATAAATTAGTAGGGTCCAATGTCCTTTGACCATGATAGGCTATCAAATTCAAACTAGAATATAAGTGAGCTAGTATACACTGACCATAGCAGTAAAATCTATCCCGAAGTAGGTTGTGGATCACTCTAATGAGACCTAGGGAAAATCATTCACCAGTCTTATCAAGAAACAACACACCACTGACAAGAGATAATAAGTATACATGGACCCATCCTAGCTATGGACAAGCCATGCATCTCCTAACCACAACTGACATACCTCGGTGGGGAATGTTAGTCAATCCAAATATCATGGCTATGTAACGCTCAACTCGATCCGGAGATCATTGTAGGTAATCAAATGACCACTGGATCAGAACTCGTAGATCCACCAAACATCCTCTAGTGTCATGCTCATCTCACTAGTAGAAAGTCAGAAAGTCTCGAATCTCGCTAAGCCATCTCTCAATTGCAAGGTGTGAGCAGATTGTGATCAAAAGTGATATGTGGCATACAGCTATATAGGATAAACCTGTCACCTCCAAGGTGATCTCTAGGAATTTCCGCCTAAACGTCCAAGTGTCACCTCAAAATTTTGAAGTCGTGCATGCCACTTTGCCACTTCCTTATCATCTCTAGATACGGTTGTGGAGCCAATTAAGTCCATTATTGTAGTTTTTCTTCTATTCTACCATTTAATTTCTTCTTAAAAAATCTAGTTTATCATGTTATTCTTCTATTCCATCATTAAATTTCTCTATAATTCACCTTTTTCTTCTATGTGGGGTTTGCTAAAAACTAAGTTTTTACCGAAAAGCAATTTTAAATTGCCTTTTATGTGTAGGTGCAACCCTGAGTGAACTAGGGCCATGTTCTCAGCAAGATGACACATATGTGCTCACACACAATAAAAAATAAAAATGATGTCGGCACATGTGCCCAAGTTCGTAGTCCAAAATTCAAAAAAGTCAAAATCGTGGCCAACATAGGTGCACAGGTGCCCATCTTGCCTCAAAAAATGAAAAAAAATCATAAATAAGGCCAGCACAGGTGCTCATGCTACCTCACAAAACGAAAAAAATAATATAGGGCCAACACAGGTGCCTACGCACCCATGCTACCTCACAAAGTAGAAAAAAAAACACAAATAGGGCCAAACACTAATGCCTAGGTGCCCATGGTACCTCACAAAATGCAAAAATCATAAACATGGCTAGCATAGGTGCCCATGGGCACATGTTACCTCAAAAATGCAAGAAAATCATAAAAATTAGCCAAAGACAGTGCTCGGTGCCCATACCGCCCAACAAAAGTCAAAAAAAAAACAAATTGGCCAACATAGGTACCTTTAGGCGCCCATGCTACCCAACAAAAGTCAAAAATGATCCAAAGAAAAGACCTAGGTGGCCATTATAGTGGAGAAAATTGAGACACATGTTCATTGCAACAAAAGAAACATATAGACCTAACCATAATTGAGTATGATTATTCACCTCAGAACACTCAAAGAACAGTCCATGATACTCTACGAAAGTCGGTGAAAAGAAAAAAATAATGCCATGATCAGCACAAGTTGTAGATACATAAACAATTTCCTCACTTCAGGGGACCTCTTGGTGCAATGGGGACCATTTCTTCTGAAGGACAGAGAGAATGATCCAGGCATAAAGACCCGAGGTGGCCATTATAATGGAGCTACTTCAAGAAAACCATAACTTTTGCACTTGTATTTCCAATTAAATCTGTTCAAAGTGCAAAAGAAATCTTGGAACGTGTACAACATGATGGAAAGGTGTGAATTTTTTTGGAAAATTTTGACCCTTGAAATTTGCATCTAAAGGCCTAAAATGTAATTTTTGTAATGTTATCTAAAACTAGCAAGTTTGCAAAATTAACGTCTATGTAACTCATGGAAGATGAACCACCTCATCTCCCTCAAGATTGGTGACCTTCCAAATTCTTCTAGGTGTCTTTTCTTATTTATTAAATTGGTATATAAATATATGTAACCCGAAAGGGAAGATTAGACTTCTCCTCATGGAGGTAGCTATTGTAATTATAGTTTTTGAGAAATATTTACATCTCTTTTCGAGATATTTTTTTATAATACATCTCTTCTTAGAGATATTATTTCTATTTTCATCTGGCACACTTGTTATTATCTCTTTTAATTCTGAAACACCCTTGAGTTTTGGATAAGTGGTATCATAGTGAAATTATCTTGAGAGTGTATGATTCCTAGAATGAGGTCGAGATATAAGAAGCTTGGGTGGTCAACACAAGATCCCTCGGAATACTTGATTGTTCATTGTAGGAGACCTCAAATGGAAGACAACACCATGACAAATGACCCTCTCAAGAAGATGAAATATGAATATCTCATGGAAAAAAAGGAGAAAATGTTACAACAATTCGCCTAGATTCTTCAACAAATATAAATGGGAAATTTGACATCCTCCTCTGTAATCCAGCCCTTCAGTGCCCCAACACCCTTCAAGGTTCAAGTAAATTTTGATATTCCTATTTATGAGGGTAAAATAAATTATGATATCTAGTAGAAAATTGGTTAGACCAATTAACCTCCTATTTTTCTGTTAATAAATTCATTGATAAGGAAAAGATAACATTTTCCCTCTTGAAATCGTCACTCCTGTCAAAAATTGGTGGGGGTGTACAAGAACAAGTTCAATGGGAAAGAATTGGGAATTATATAGGAATCCAAATGGGATGATTTTGTGGACTTCATAAAGGAGGAATACTACCCTATTGGAGCCTATGATGACCTTTATATACAATGACAACAACTCACCAAGGTAAGGACTAGTCGGTTCAAGAGTATACTAATACTTTCCATTCTCTTTCTACAAGATTAGGAATTTAAGACACAAAACAACACAAGATCCTCAAATATCACAATGGCACTGTAATGGTACATATGGGAGGACATGGACCTCTTTCAATTCCATACCCTTAACGAGGCATACAAGTTTGCGGTCAAGATTGAAAAAAGCATCGAAAGAAAAATATAAAGAACCAGCCTCTAAAGGGGAAAAGTGGTGAAGAAGGCCAGACACGAGGTCAAGATAGGAGACAAAAAGAGAAGACTAGGAAGTGGTGTGACCTCCACAAGAATAATCAGCATTCTAAGGAAGAATTTCGAGCCATCAAGTATTTTCTCATTGAGTCATCATCTCTAACACCCACTGCTCCACCAAAGACACACCTCGAGGTCAAAAATGAAGAAGATGAAATTATAGATGTTGAACCAGATGTGATTGTTGCCACCACACAAGCCAAGAAGATGGATGAGAAGGAAATTTTATTTCACTCTCATCTCTGGGTAAAGGGTAAGCCTCTACATTTTATCCTTGATAGTGGAAGTCAAAAGAATTTAATTTCTGTGATATTATTTAAATTTTGAACCTCTCTGTAAAGCCACGTCCCCATCCATATAGTGTCGGGTGGTTGAACCCAGGAAGAGATATCCCTATCACACAATAGTGCCTCCTCCCATATGTAATCAAACCCTTCTAGGATGAAATCTTATGTGATGTTGTTCCACTAGATGTTTGCGATGTGTTCCTTGGTTAACCATTCATGTGGGATAGACACGGTATATATTATTCATGACCTCAAAGGTTCATTGTTACCATTGGGAATCAAAAGTATCTCGATACTAGAGGTCATTCCCTCCAAATTTGTTTCCCTCCTCAGTGTCAAGCAATATAAGGAGATAAATAAGAAAAAAGCAGTCCATCCTTTTGATGATCGGAAAAAATGACCCGGGAAGTTGTTGTAGCCACCTCGGACACATGTTTAGTGTAATAAAAGTAGTAGACAAACCTAACCATAACTAAGTATGATTATTCACCTCGTAATACTCAAAGAACGGGTCTATGATACTCTATAAAAAGTCATTGAAAATCCTAAATAATGCCAAGATCAAAACAAGTTACAGATACATAAAACAATTTCTGCACTTCAGGGGACCACTTGGTGCAATGGGGACCATTTCTTTTGAAGGAGGGAGGAATGATCCAAACAACGACCCAGGTGGCCATTATAGTGGAGCAACTTTCGAAAACCATAACTTCTGCACCATAGCTTCAATTGACTCCATTCAAAATGCAACAAAAATCTTGGAATGTGTAGAACATGATTGAAAGGTGTGTAAATTTATTGGGAAAATTTTGACCCCTAAAATCTGCATCTAAAGGCCTAAAAATGTAATTTTGTAATGTTGTCTAAAAATAGTAAATTACTAAAAATAGTAAATTTGCAAAATTAGTGCCTATGTAACTCACGGAAGATGAACCACCTCGTCTCCCTCGATATTGGTGACCTTCCACATTATTCTAGGTGTCTTTTTAATTTTCTAAAATTTGTATATAAATATATGTAACTGAAAGGGAAGAGCAAACTTCTCCTCATGGAGGTAGCTATTGTAATTACAATTTTTGAGCAATATTTACATCTCTTTTCAGAGATATTTTTTTATAATACATCTCTTCTCAGAGATATTGTTTCTAGTTTCATCTGGCACACTTGTTATCCTCTCCTTTAATTCGGGAACCCCTTTGAGTTTTGGATCAGTGGTATCCGAGTGAAATTTTCTTGAGAGTGTATGATTCCCAAAACAAGGTCAAGATATAAGAAGCTTGGGTGGTCCACAAAAGATCCCTCAGAATAATTGATTTTTGTTGTAGGAGACCTCAAATGGTGGACAACACCAAGACAAACGATCCTCTCAAGAAGATGGTGGATGAAGCTCTCATGGAGAAAAAGGAGAATATGTTACAACAATTCACCCAGATTCTTCAACAACTACAAATGGGAAATTCAACATCCTCCTCTTTAATCTAGCCCTTCAGTGCCCCAACACCCTTCAAGGTTCAAGTAAATTTTGATATTCCTATTTTTGAGGGTAAAATAAATTTTGATGCAATAGAAAATTTGTTAGACCAATTAACCTCCTATTTTTCTATCAATAAATTCACTGATAAGGAAAAAAAAACATTTTCCCTCCTGAAATTGTCACTCCCTATCAAAAATTGGTGGGGTTGTACAAGAACAAGTTCAATGGGATGAACTGGGCATTATAAAGGAACCCACATGGGATGATTTTTGGATTCCATAAAGGAGGAATACTACCCTATTGGAGCCTATGATGATCTATATATACGGTGGTAAAAACTCCTGCCAGGTAAGGACCAATCGGTTCAAGAGTATACTGATACTTTCCATTCTCTTTCTACAAGATTAGGCATTCAAGACACAAAACAACACAAGATCCTCAAATATCACAGTGGCCTACAATGGTACATATAGGAGGACATGGACCTCTTTCAATTCCATACCCTCGGCGAGGCATACAAGTTTGTAGTCAAGATTGAACAAAAGCATCAAAAGAAAAATATAAAGAACCAACCTTTGAAGGGGAAAAATGGTGAAGAAGGCTAGACACGAGGTCAAGATAGGAGATAGAAAGAGAAGACTGGGAAGTGGTGCGACCTTCATAAGACTAATTAGAATTCTAAGGAAGAATGTTGAGCAATCAATTATTTTCTCCCGAGTCATAGTATTTAACACCCACTGCTTTGCCAGAGAGAGATACCTCAAGGTCAAGAATAAAGATGATGAAATTATAGATGTTGAACCATATGTGATCGTTGTCAGCACACAAGCTAAGGAGATGGATGAGAAAGAAATTCTATTCCACTCGCAGCTTTGGGTAAAGGGTAAGCCTCTACATTTTATCCTTGATAGTGGAAGTCAAAAGAATTTAATTTCTGTTGATATTGTGAAAATTTTGAACCTTCCTATAAAGCCACATCCCCATCCATATAGTGTCAAGTGGTTGAACCTAAGAAGAGATCTCCCTGTCACACAACAATTCCTCCTCCCATATGCAATCAAACCCTTCCAGGATGAATTATTATGTGATGTTGTTCCACTGGATGTTTGTAATGTGCTCCTTGGCCAACCATTCATGTGGGATAGACACGACATATATGAGTCACGACCTCAAAGGGTCACTGTTACCATTGGGAATCGATGGTATTGGATACCCAAGGTCATTCCCTCCAACTCTATTTCCCTCCTCGGTGTCAAGCAATGTAAGGAGATAAATGAAAACAAATTAGTCCCTCCTTCTAATGATCAGGACAAAAATTACCTAGGAAGTTGTTACAGCCACCTCAGACACATGTTCAATGCAACAAAAGTAGTAGATAGACCTAATCATAATTGAGTATGATTATTCACCTTAGAACACTCAACAACAGGTCCATGATACTCTATAGAAAGTTAGTGAAAAAAAAAAAAATCCATGATCAACATAGGTTGCAGATATAGAAACAATTTCTGCACTTCAGGGGACCACTTGGTGCAATGGGGACCATTACTTCTGAAGGAGGGAGGAATGATCCAGACAAAGACCCAGGTGGCCATTATAGTGGAACAACTTCAGCAAACCATAACTTCTGCACCATAGCTCTAATTGAATCCTTTCAACGTGCAAATGGAAAGCTTGGAACATGTAGACCGTGATGGAAAGGTTTGGAACTTTTTAAAGCAAATTTTGACCCTTGAAATCTGCATCTAAAGGCCTAAAAATGCAATTTTTGTAATGATATCTAAAAATAGTAAGTTTGCGAAATTAGCACCTATGTAACTCATGGAAGATGAACCACCTCATCTCCCTCGATATTGGTGACCTTCCACATTCTTCTAGGTGTCTTTTTACATTTCTAAAATTGGTATATAAATATATGTAACCCAAAAGGGAAGAGCAGACTTCTCCTCACTGGAGGTAGCTATTGTAATTACAATTTTTGAGCAATATTTACATCTCTTTTCAGAGATATTTTTATAATACATCTCTTCTCAGAGATATTGTTTCTATTTTCATCTGGCACACTTTTTATTCTCTCCTTTAATTCTTAAACCCCCTTGAGTTTTGGATCAAAAACTCAAAAAAATTGGCCAACATAGGTGCCTAGGCATCCATGTTGGCGAACACATGTCAAAAAAGTAAAAAAAATAGCCAACATATGCACTCAAATAGCCAACACAGGTGCCCAGAGCCCATGCTTTGATAAGCAAATGTCAAAAAAGCCAAAAAAGCCAATATTGGCACCCGTGCACCCATCTTTGCAAGAAAAACACAAACATGCACAAACACCACCCACGTAGGCACCCATGCTACACCACCATAGGCGCCCCCAATTTCACCCTAAATTTAACCTAAAATGTATATTTTTCGCTAAATATTCAAAAATTTAAATTGTCGGGGGTAAAAGGGAGGATTGTGTCCTCGTGGCCCATCCACCGGAAGCCTCGTAGTCCCTCATGAGGTCCACACAAAGGCCTTCGATTCACTATTCTCACCATTTCCTCCCATAGGTCAGAGCTTAATTCAATAGTAAAATAGTAAGCAAATGTGGTAAAATAACTTTCCGTAGTGCCTTATATGCTCATTTCTACCTCTCACGGTGTGTTTATTACTCCCAAAGTGCCTCAAGACCGTCATATTTTTTCTAAAATTCCTCTAACACTGGTTGTGATGATTTTTTTAAATAATTATTTTTAGCACGTTTTTATTTGCTTGCTACTGGGCATATTTTTGCTTCCTAGTGGCATTTTCTACTACCCAGGGCATCCTTTTTGCCTTACGATCACTTTTAACGTTATATCGCAACTTTTTTATTTCTTCTATAATATTTTATTATGTAAAAATTAGAAAAATAATAATAATAAACAATCAAAATTTTAAAAAATGACAAAAATCATTAAAAAACCTAAAAAATTGTAAAAAAGTTAAATTTTTATAAAAAATGATAAACGATATATACACAACTAAAGCATGTGTCAATTGCATTATCCTCGAATGTTGAAATATGTCTTACAAAAGCATCTTTCTATGGTTCTTGCTTGTTCTAGTCTCAAACGACTTGTGGATCATCGTGATCTACCTCCATTAACAAAAGCTTGGCTGCACGATATGTCGATCCTTCCATGCAATAGTGAGTTGTCAAGGACTATGTCGTAGCGCACAAAATATTTTCCATGGGACTACTTATGTCCTCTATTATTCCCCTCGCATGTATCCTTGCTCGGGGCATGATTTTTAACCCTTGTCGTTACAACACGAACATTTGGGAACTGCAGTTGGATAACAAAATCAATGATGCAACTGTCTTACATGTTGTTTGTTTCAGTGCATTTGATTGTACGGGTTTCTCTATTAGGTTAGCTAGTTTACTTTTTGTATTGCATTGCATAATGTATGTTGCATGGAGTGGAATAGCATTTTACTTTCTCGTATTGCATTGCATTATGTATGTTACATGAAGTTACGTATCAATGGAAAAATGTTATTAATTTAGATTTTCATGTTATCTTACATTTTTTTTCATTTCAATAAAGGCCGATAATGTAGACCTAGGGGCAAAATGATATAAACAAGTTGCTTATTGAAAGGTTAGATGCAAAGGTTGGGATTTTCCTAAATTTCTCCATAAATCATTTCTTCTTTGTTATCATTTATTACCATCACTCATTTTTCTTATAAAATCTCACCCAGGGCAATAAACAACCAAGTTTATTCCTATCCTTATTCCTTCTCAATACCTAAGGGTTTCACGCCCGTTCTAACCTGTTTTCTTATATCCATTTCAATCATATTTTCGGTCGTCGATTGAATTCTTCTATCACCCACTTGACACTCGAGGGGGCATTCTTCATCCTACTAAGTTTTATTTCAAAATTTACTGTTTACATTTATCTACTATGTTATAGGTGAATTCACTAACTTCACCTCAAACAGGGGCAAATGTAGACACCTAAATTCCGCTTTTGCAATCTTCTTGCCAAAACGCACACAAATAACTCTTATTCTCCCCGATTTTGATATAATTAGTGATCTTTACTAATTAACTAACGTTTCTTACCACTTTGGCCGGTTAACAAGCACTTCGTTGATCACCAAACCTCTTTCACATCCAAGATGCCACTTTACGGTGAATCGTAAGTCAAAATCTACTTCAAAACAAACAATTTGTGTTTATAAGCTAATTAAGCTGTTTTGCCCTTGTTTTGGTCGATATACCCTAGTATTGACTCAAACCCCTCTTTCAACCACTCAAAATCACCCCATTCATCTCCGAATGTCTCAATGAAGCTTCAAAATCTTATCTTAGCCTTCTAGTTAACCCTAAGCAGCTTGATTAAGGATCCACACCTCTTAATCCCTTGGTAATTCACTAATTGTGATTAGCAAGGCCTAATCATAATTAACAATTCTAATCTAATTTGGGACTTTTAGTCCCACATGCACGAAAAATACAAGTTTCTCCAAAAGGAAAAACTATAAAAAGGATGCACCTCTTTCCCTTATACTTTACACACCATGCTTTGATTTGCATCTCATATAATACATATGATTCATGACAAGTTCAAATACTTACCTAAAACCTTCAACAAAGTTAGTATATGAAATAACATACTCTCTACATCTTAGCAATATTTTTTCAAGGTGCCCCAAGTGGTCACCCCTTTTCTGATAGAAAACAATTATATCATCCCAATATACTGCAATAAAATCATTGATAAGATCAGAGAAAGCCACAAACATGGCCCTTTGAAAATTTTCTCCATCTTTCATTAGTTCAAATGGCATCCTAACATAAACATGCGTTGCCCATGGGGTAGTGAAAGCAATTTTAAATTTCTATGATTATTTCCCTATGACTTGGTTATATCCAGAGAATCCATCTAATGTAGATAACAACTCTGATCTTGTTACCTTTTGCAAAAAACTACCCATATTTGGCAATGGATAATTATCTTTAAGTGAAGCTTTGTTAAGATTTCTAAAATCCACACAAAGACTTATGTCTCCATTCTTCTTTTTGACTGGAACCAAATTTTCTACATATAAAGAGTATCTAGTGGGTTGGATTATCCCACCATCCCTTAGCTTTGTCAATTCTTCTTGCATCTTGGTTGCAAGAATAAGATTAATAGGCTTCTTCTTCTGTCTGAAAGGCTTAGTGTGGGGTGCCAAGGGTATCTCATGCTGAAACAAATCCTCCTCAGTAAACTTTAAACTCACAATAAGACCAATTAAGGAAGTCTTGATAATTTCTTAACAACTTGGTGTAAGCCTCTCTTTCATCCTTTTTCAAATTATTACCCACCATACATTTCTAGGATCTTGGCATGAACCCAAATTACACTCCACAACATCTCTTGAAAAAGTAGTAGACTTACAAACTGCTCTGTCATTACTATCAAAGGTAGATTCTAAAGTAACTAATCCCCTTGGTATCTTTCCCCTCACACACCTCTACCAAAGAGGGTATCTTTCCCCTCACACACCTCTACCATAGGTTCCAAATCAATGATGTAGTCATTGAACTCATCATGGAAATTTAGAAATATGTTGATGTGTGAATCATTATAAAATACTTGCCAATGTTGGATATTATTAGGTATAGAGGGTCGAACCAATACTTCCACTTCAAACTTACAATAAGGGGATGAATCTTGATTGTCATACTATGAACCCAAGACTACTAATCTATCAGCTACTACATTTTGGCTTCTCTCATGGTATTCAATATTAAATGAATCAAAACATTCAATGAGATCCCAAATTGTATTTCTGTACTATTCTAATCTATGATTTTATACTACAAATAACTTTCTTACTTGCTTAATCACTAACTCAGAATCCCCTCTAACCAAGATATCTTTTATCACATGTCTCTAAGAAATTCTTAATCTTAATAATAGTTCCTCATACTCATCCATGCTATTGGTGCATTCAAAATTCAATTTAAAGGAAAACTCGAATGAATCAACTGTTTTGAGAACTCAAAGACCACCACTCCCGCCCCATTACCACTACTTAATCAAACTCCATCAAAGGTCATAGGCCATGGGACCACATGGTATTTAAACTGAATATTTGTATCTAGACACCGATATTCAAAATCAGCAATGCCAATAAAATTCTCCATGTCTACATCAACAAAATAACTTCATAAGAAGCATTGTTAGGATCTTCAATGAGGTGTAGCATCTTATCTTCTTTGTATAACTTGACCAATTTCCCTTCCAAAGGTATGGAAGCATAAGACATATCCATTTAGACACTGCCACCCACACTAGCTGCCCACTTTCTTGACAACAACATTCCCCATTTGGTAGGGTAGTCAACAATGACAATGTTCATAGTTAAGTACTTCCCTAGATGTGTTACCATTTGTACAATCAATCCTTTCACATAGCCCACCACAGGTACTTCTCTAGAATCCATAGCATAAAATCTACCAAATGCAATACTTATCTTAAGGTCTATCTCATTCATGATTGTAAGAGGCATGATGTTACATGAAGCTCCATAATCAAACATACAATTGTGTAAGAGCCACCCATTTACAATAAGTGATGTGAAAAGGGGGTCAGCATCCAATTTTTTTCCACTAAATAAGTTCCCAAATATACCTCAAGGGGATTTTTCACATCTTCTTTAATTTCTTGTACTTCCTTCAACAATTATGGGAGATGATTTCTCATCAACAAGCTCTTTATTGGCAACAAATTCATCTTCTTTAAAACCCAAATACTCAAAGGCCCAATTTCTATGCTTAGGGATCCTCAAAAATTCCACAATGGGAACTGTAATATTTATTTGACTTAAAATATGAGCCATATCACATACATTATACTTGGGAAGAGGAGCATTGGAAGGAATTGTTACAATTTTGTCAAATGGTAAAAGGTTATTTTTAGTGGGGTTTTGGGAAGAACTTCTTAACTCGGGATGAATTATAGGGGTTCTATTTAACACATTTTTCTGAGAAGCACCTTTGTTGATATTAGAAATAATAGACATATTTGCTTTGGTTACGGAGTAGGTCCTTTAACTTGTCTATTTATGAGATTGCACTCCTTTTCCTAAAAACTATAGCATTGATTAAAAAAGTTATATCCTCACTAGAAGAAACATCACCATCATACTTCTTGATCATCAAAGCTCTTAAATAATCAAAATCATGATTATGCAATTCAAAATCTTGGGCCATATCAGCCTCAACATTAATTTCAACAGGAGAGATCTAATATTTTCAACATAATTCTAGAAGTAAACTATAGTTTAGACATAGAGGAGATCAGTAGAAGATAAATCTTGCTCACATTCTGGTTGACATTCCATCACTAAAATCAGCTTCATCAATTTCATCACTTCCAGGTGGATCACAAGACACATGGGGCAACAAGCATTTTTCACACAAATCAAGTATCATGTTCTTCCTCAATAACATGTACTCTTCCCACTAAAGGGTCGGGAAATGCTTTGTTATCTCTAAAATTTTGTTGCTTACTATTGTGACCCATAGGTCCTTTTCCTCTATCATGATTTCAAAATCTATTGTGTCCAATGTTCTGATGTTGATTATGAGGATTGGGAGACAATCCATTTTCAGCTCTTGCTAATTTATAAGAAATTTCCTTAACAACCCCACCAAAGTTTTGACAACTTCTTCAAGGTCAATTGTCTTGCTAGTCTGAGGATTTTCTGGGTTAACCAACTTCACACCCTCCCTCTTTGATGGATTTCTAGCATCTTTAATATTATTCTCAATATGGATAGCCATGGTAAAATCCTATCTCAAAATTCTAGGATTTTTATGTCTCAAGTAGTATGCCTCTTTCTTATCAAATGCATATGAATACTTAATAAGACAAGACTCATCACCGGGTCTTATACTTTTGGGAAATCTTGTCAAAGTTTTATTGAATCTTGTATTGAAGTCTTGGACACACTCATTAGGATTCTTCTTAATGTTCTCAAACTCAGACAATAAAAACTTGGACCAGTTCTATCACCATATGAAAATCTGAATGAATTTTGCATCTCCTACCATGAATCAATTGATCTATCAGGAAAGGATTTGAACCATTCATGATCATATTATTATAGAGTGTGTACAAACAACTTTACACATACATCCTCAAAATCCACCACATAATCATCCATTAGATTCTGAAATAATTTTAAATGATGATCACCACTGATAGAATTATTTCCTTGAAACTTAGGAAAACTCATTTTGATCTCATTAGGGACCTCATTTGGATAACATTCCATGTCATTAAAATCAATAGGTTTATAAGTGTTAACTCTGAAAGATTATGTAGGAGGAGGGTCAACCATGTTATCTTGCATAGGAGCTATAGGTGAAGGATGATGTAGCCAATGTTGAGCATGAGTTTTCTGTTTTAATGGATCTTGAAAAGTATGATGAAAGCTTGAGGGAGGAATAGATTCTAAATCAAATCCCTGGTTCTCCTTAGTAAATTAAATAATAGGATTAAGATTACCAGATGATTCAAAATGTCGATGTGCTATAACAGATTCTCAACCAAGATAATATCAAGCTTATTATATTAACTACAACTGCTTCTTGAACTTTGATCAGTTACATGCTTCCATGTCTTCTTATTTTTCTAAAAAAACTCTAACTCAATAATAAACTTATTTATTGGATATGACTTTAAAGAAGATTGTAATCCTTTCAGTTTAGCAAAATAAAAATCAGATCAATAGTTATAATAAGATGAAACCAGTCTGTCCCAACTTTTCTTTATGGATTCGCCACTAGAATATCAAATTCTATAAATAAATGGAACCTTTAAGTGTGTAGAATCTATGTAAATAGTTCCCGAAAATGACGTCACTCGGTTGTTGGCTCCCAAAATAGCACCCCTAGGAGATGAGTAGCTAACCTGAGTGGGTTGGATTTGAGAGAATGATGAACAATGAAAATTTCTTTGTCGTTGATAGTCGGGGATTTTTTCAACACTCAACTCAATGACTCAAATCAAGGAGGTGATTAGGAGGCACCTTCACAAAGGGGATGGCTTTACCTTGCTACTTTTGGCTCTATCTAGACCAAGGTGAGAGGACCTAGTTGGGGGATATGAATAAAGGAAAAGCTTTCATGGCTTGGTTTCCTCTATGGTTGGTGCAACTTAATTTGAAGCAAGTGCAACCATAAATACAATACTTCTCTCAAAAGAGTTTTCACTTGATTTATTGTAAGCACTTAATAATCAAATACATATCTAATAGACATATAATGAACAACTTCAGATATTGCATTTTCATAACATTGTTGACAAAAGATGCTTTAAATGATATTGGATCACATACTTGGTGAGACTCTTAGCAAATCTTACTGGTAATGAACAAATTTTAAGCTCAACTTTGCAGAATAAGCATATGTATGGTATGCAGGTATGATATGCTTAGTTGGTATGGAGATAACTAGTTGTTTTTAATTAAGATTTGAAGGGGGAGGGTAGCTACTTTTATGACCTTGGTACATTAGTGTTCCCATGGAATGAATCCATCCTTAACTATGATGCTTGAAAATAACAATCAATTTAACACGATCAGTGAAATAACATTTGCATTCATTGATACTCAATGTGCACAAATGTCATCTATAGTCTTCACAATCCTAAATACAAATCATGGAGTTAGAGCTAAGATAAAGCACTTGTTATATTTGTCTTATACACCCAAAATATCCTTAAGGGATAAAAAATCTCTTCAAAAGTGATGTTGCCTTTAGGATTTTATAACCAGACTGAACTATTGCAAAATATACACTATTATGCAATAGTCTCACAATGACTAGAAGAAAACAACAACTAAGAAAGACCCTTGCGTACTTAACAAATTAAATCCAATGCAAGATAGTAACAGAACCAATATTGCCTCATTCATTCTTTTAAAACATGAGAAATGGGAAAGTATAGCTTTCTCAAAATAGTCAGAATCTTATTCATGTAAGTTCTTGTTAGGGAACATAATTAAATGCCTTCAAATCCTGCTAATGGTTATACAATTGTTGGTTTGAAAATCAGTCAGATGGGCAGATCATGGGGAAACAGGCCAATAGTGTGCAGGGCATAGCCCCTCTTTGAGACAACAAAGCAAAACTGGTTTATTGTTATTCTACCAGTAGGAACCTGTGCAAGTCTTACAGTATTCTGCCTTCAGGGGGTTTGGGATCTCATCCCAGTAGAGGTAGTTCCGAATGACGAACAAAAATGTGAGAGGGGAGGAATGGAGGAAGGATAGATCTGAAGGGAGAAAAGAAATGAATTCCAAGATAGAAAGGTCAGAAGGTTTATGCTTTGGGCTGGTAGTAAACAGAGCCAAACTTACTTGCATAAACAAATAAAGCAATACTGATGAACAAATGACAAAGGTAAGAAAGAATCCAACAGAATAGAAACACAGATCTAACTTAAGAGAGATCTAATGCACATAACACATAAATTCAGCACAAAGTCTCAATGTATGTATTAATATTTTCTTTTGTTACAAGAAAGTACAAAGTCTTTCTCTCCTCACTTCTATTTTTCATACAAAACTATCCACCGGAATACAACAAGTATTCCAGTATTTATAGAAGGAGGAGGAGAAAGAAGACAAAAAGAAGCCAACCACTTATTTACAAAATATCTAAAAGTCAAAAGTTGACTTTGGGGCAATTTTAGGATGGCAACATCCCATGGTGCAACATGGATGATGTCATCACGTGTGCCAACATGCTTTTAAATATTTTACAAAAATGGAAAATCCATCCCGGAGGAAGCTATTCATCATCATCTCTCGGCTCGAATTTAGCTTCTGGCTGAGGCTCAGGAGAGTCAATGTGGCACTACGCCCGATACTCTGTGAACTTGCTGATTATCTTCTAAAGTTGATACTGATCAGGACCTTTGAAATGGTCATGAATCACTTCGCAAGTCTCTTTCTCATTTTTGAGCTTGTCGGAAAATCAACGTACTCTTCATTTACATCGATCAAAGAGCCTATAAAGTCATGGCAGGCTAAGAGGTTGTTGATGGACTCTCGATCGAAAGTGACCTCTTGCACCAGACCTTGAGAGACAATATCCTTGAAGAGTTGGAACGTGTCATCTACTTCTCTTAACTCATAAGATGCACTGAGCAATCTAGGAGACATCTTTGAAACTATTTTCTCCATGTTGTGTAGTGCATCCAAGGCTTCTTCCTTGAATTTGTTGATTCTTTCCAGGATGAATTCCATTTGATCGACCCGGTAATCTAAAGTAGTGAGAGATTTATAATGTGCCCACGGGTGATCGATAACACTAACCTTTAATAGGTCGTCAGCCAAACAGTTGACCATGGTCTGGAATGTTCCCTGCTACAACTTAGTGTTATCCAACTCCTCAGAAAGGGAGCTTGCTACTGCTTGTAGCTCTTTATTTCCTTGAGTTATATCTTGGTGCAGTAATGTGAACCTACCAATTATCACCTGACCATCTTAGAGGATCTTCTCAATCCAGGATGACACAGTTATACCCTGTTCAACAATCTTTATGTATTCATCTATTTTTTCTTGGTGGGAGCTTGAACAGGTTCTGCAGTAGTTGTTGAAGGAGCTCTGCCCATCTTCTACAAAGCTTGGAGGAGATGTTTGTTCTGTTCTTTGAGCACTCTCTTCTCCTCTTTGGCCTCTTGTAGCTTCTTGCAGAGGGCATCAATAGCTGACAAGGCTTCTCCTTGCAGGCTTTCGATGATGTTCCCATTGTGACTTGAGTCACTGTGAAGTCTGTAGGAGATAGATCTTCTTTCTTCTTTATGGGATCCGGATAGGCTATCTCCATGACCCTTTCTCCTGAGGCACTTTTTGAGAAGTGAGTTAATGATTTTTGCTTCTTGGGTCCCTTTGTTAGAATGACAGAGAAGTCCATAGCTGCAATGGGGACCTTCCTCTTGTGTTGACTCAGGTGGTCGAGATCCAACCAGGACTTAGGGGATCGGGATCGGAAGAAGAAGAGGAAATGGGGGTGAAAGGGGGAGCAACTGTAGTGGACTCGGGGAAGAAAGTGGAAACACTTGGTGGCGGCATGGATAAAGAGTCCAATGCACTAGTGCTTGTAGGGCTTGGAGTCACTACAGGGGAAGAGAAGGACATGGAGATAGAAGGGATCTGCGACATGATGGAGGAAATACTAGAGGACAGATCCGCAAGGGAGGAAAAGATGGAAGAGGTGGGAGATGGAAGGGAAGAAGACAGGAGAAGACACAACCAAAGGAGTGGTTACCTGAGTGACGGAAGGAGGAGGGGGAGTAGAAGAGGGAATGGCGGGCATCTCCACAGTTGTAGCTATGACAACATCCTGAGTGGATGTGTCTCATTGGAACATCTGTCACTTCTTCTTTTCCCGGGGACACTAAGTCCACTATTTTCTTTGAGGCAGAAGGAGGGCTATCAGGAGATTTCTCCTACTTGCTTGACTCTCTAACTTCATCCTTTCCTTTGCCCTTTGGCAAGTGATCTGCTTTGGAGGTGCTCTTCCTAAGGGAGAAGTAGTGAAATCCACCCCAAGGTAGATGAGACCATTTCGTTTGCACCAATGTTTGGTGCGTTGCAGTGTGGGTTGGACCCTTTCTTCTATGGTCTTGGGTGCCTTGGTCCTATCGATGCTTGTAAATGGCCAATCATCCCCATCCATGTCAAGGTAAACCTAATCAATTTCCTGATCAGTTTCTTGGAAATCTTTTGGGATGATGGCAACTCCATAGTGGAAAATATCTGCCAGTCCCGACAGGAGTGATCCTTTCGCCTGATTTCAACTTCGTGGTTCACGTCTATCCATATGTCCTCAATCTCTAGGACATGGATGGGATTGATCTTTGCCTTAGGGAGGCAAGCCTGACAGTCGAAGGTTGGCCTTGCTGGAAATCATGCTTCAGGTTGAGAAATTCCAGCTCTCTGAAACATTTCCCGGCTTTACCCAATGAGGTGCAGGTGTATCTACCAACCGTGAGGGGGAAAGGAGTTCCACCCTTCTTCCTTTTCATACATTTCTCATGATATGTAATTAGCTACCTTGAGAGCTCCAGAAGGATCAGCTTGGGCCCTGCATACCTTGGCAACCTTGTTGGTTCTCCCAGGAAGTTGGCAGCTCTGAGATATGTGAAGGTGGGGAATTGTGTAAACAAAGCCCCCCACTTCTTTGTGGCAGCGACCACGCTCATGCTGGTCTCATGTTCGGCCTCATTAGGCAGATCACCTCATAGAAGAAGGCATCGTTGATCTTGTTGAACTGGTGATGTTGGCCTTGAGCCTTAGCTCCTAGTAGTACTCATATATCTTGACCTGAGGCCATACCCCACTTTGAATCAGTCCCAGGTACTCTCTCTCTAAGGCAGTGGCATATATGACATAGGAGTTCATATAGAACCTCCCAGTCATTGAAACCTGTTGGAGTTGCTGTGAGATAGTATCACTGATAATCTCTCCCCAGCCGAAACGTTGCTCAGGCACATTCTTGCTCATGGTCTCTAAGTACCTGAGCATCCATTTGTGAAAGTAGTGGGCATCAGGAAGCCCGAATACTCTGCTGAGGAAAGTGATGGTATCACTTAGCTCCTCTGAGAAGTCACTGTGGTGGATGGTCTATGGCCATCTGCTCACCACCTTTTTGTTCTTTAGGTAAACCTCATTCATCATCTGCATGCACTTGTCCTCATTGTTGGTCCAAGTCTTTATGCAGTCTTCTTGGCTTACTGCCACATACTGGCTATGGTGAGGAATGCCCAACATGACTTTGAAGTGCCGGGATGTGAGGTTAATGATCACCTTGCCTTCCTTACCTTCGACACATCTTGTGTCTTTATTGTAACAACGGGCCACCAACATGATGAACTCGTTATTAATAGCACTTATTGGGAGTCCTGTTGCAAAGTGTATCCCGCTGCCTACCATTTTTTCCATCCATATCTATGTGTCCCAGCTTGGAGTCTCTGATGTCAAGAGAGCATTCTACAAGTGAGTCAAGCATCCTGACTCTCTGATATTTATATTTCATTTCTTGCTCTGTCAACTTAGCTTTTCCTTTAGTTGGCTTCTTGCTCGATGAAGACATGTGTGAGCTCGAGGGTGGTTGTTGTTTTTCTACATGGAGAATCAGAGAAGTCCAACATAGGAGAGCCATGTCAACCGTCATGTTATCCATAGTTTAAAACTTGTAAAATGAAAAATGATCAATTTAAAAGCCTTTGGGCGCAAGGTGTAGCTTCACTGCAGGCTGCAGAGGCTTCAAAAAGTAAGGCGCACTTTTGAGGAGTGTTGCATGATAGAAGGCAATGCCAAAAGGGTGGGGCACAGATTAGCTATACACAACATGCAATGTTGGTGTTGAGGAAGTTGTGCCAACACCTTTGGAAAAGTGTTTTGGCAAGGTGCGCAGACTAGTTTGGTGTCGCATGCGTTTAGGGTGTGCCAAGGCGTAGATGTGGAAGTTGTTGCATGCTTTTTTGGTGCGCCTATGCACGTTTGCAAGATGTGTTGCATAGAGGTCGTGTGCACTAAAGGTTTGGCTTGCATGACACAAATTTAGATTACACAACATATAGTGTTGTTGTCATTGCATTTCGCCAGTGCCCGTGCTCTTCAAGATTAAGCATTTGTTTTCATCACGCGGGAAGAGTTCATGCTGCATGGGTGGGAAGTGCACCTATGGTGCGACTGTGTGTAGTGTAGCATGAAGAAACAGTGTGCCAAAGGAAAATAGGACTGTTTGGCTGATTTCAAGGACTTCTTGATTTCCTCTCTTTCGGTTTGGATTTTGATGGTAAGTAGGAAAATCTTAGCAAGGCAGGGAGTAGAGGAAAAATGGGTTGGAGTTCTTTCAGAGGCAGAGCTTTCCAGATTTATAGATCGGAAGGAGGGGAAGAGGGGTTTTTAGCTGGCTGATTGGTTTGTTAAATTCTTTTTAGGTTCATTGTAATTAACATACAATCCTAATCACCTAACCTGACATAAAAACCACAAACAACAATGAGATGGGTAGAAGCCACTTACCAGGATATATAATGATGAAGGACAGATGTGGGATCCACAAGTGTGAGGAACAACACATGAGGCTGATGAGGATAACTGACAAGCACAAAGGAAATACTTTTCTCGATTTTTAATTCATGAAAATGACAGGTTGAGTGCACCTATATATAGAAAAATGTGCATTTATTGTGCCACCAACCGCCTTTGGCACGGTTGGTGAAGTGTCGACACGGAGGAGATTGTGCCTTGGCGCGGATGGAAAGATGTTGACACCAAGATTTCAGCGCCTTGGCGCACTTAAGAAAGTGTCAACATGACATTTTCAGCACCAAGGGGAAAAGGGGCACACATTTTTATGTGCCGACACATCAATTTTCGCGCCTTGAGCGTGTTTCTTTGGCACAGGTTTGAGGAGGTTGACATGTCACTCTTAGCACCTTAGGGTGCAACTCTTGTCATGTTGACATGCCTTTTAGGGTGCCAAAGGATCTTCAAAGGGGCGCACTTTTCTTGGTGTTGACACAACAATTTTTGCGCCCAGCTCAAAAGGCTGAAAAATGGCTAAGTTCTTTAAAACTTGATTTTTGGAAGGGAAATTTTAAGCCATTTTGAACGTTAGTAGACCTTCTCAGGGGACCAAAATGAAAATTTGGTATGGTTACCTGTAAAATTTCCCTTGTCCATTTTATAGGATAACAACAACACAACCACCTTAGCTCTTCCTCACAAGAACTCAACACATATAAATGTTTTACAAGAAAATAGAAACTAGAACCAAAAAATTTAATAAAAATTCTCTGAACTACCCTCAATCCACCTCCTCACACAAAATGATAGATTGTTACAATATATAGAAGATGAGAGATAGAGAGAAGAAAAATATGATATCCTTCTACAACCACCAACAAAAGCATTTAAATTATGAAAAGGAGCATAGACATCCTACCAAATTCATTCATTCATTACTCGTGTTGCATGAGAAGAAAAGAAACAAACACCATACTTCATTAAGGCAGTGGTTGACCAACATTGGGACTCAGTAACTTGATTATAAAATATTTTCTATTTTTTTCTCCCACAATATGCCATAAATTTCTAAATTTAATGATGTTAAATTGAAGGGATCAAAGAGACCTTTCCAACGATATAATTTTTTTAAAATTTGGAGTAGGGAATCAAAAGATATGGCCTTCTAAAGTTTTGTATGTCGGGATAAATATGAGAATGACACGTGGTAGCCTTTGATTGGCCTTGGAGATCACCTCCGCCTACGTGTGATTTTTTTCCTTCACCACATGTCGATCTTTGGTTGATTAGCAAGATCGGGATTTTCTTCTTTTATTTCCTTTCCGGAAGGTCTATTTCTTAATAAAATATGAGCCAATGTTAAACTCGCCATGCTTCTTAGCAAATGTCAAAATGTCCTTTACCTTGACTAAAAATGGTGAAGTATGAGCCAATAGGAAATCTCCACGCTTACTTTTCATTTCACATTTTCCTTATCCTTGATGAAAATCGCAAAACTCCAACCAATAGAAAAACTCCATGTAGCTTGGGTTTGTCAGTCTATCTTGTCTCTGTGATTGCTTTTGATTGGTTTGGGGCTGCTCTTTCACATCACAACCTTTTCCTTTTGAGAAATTTTTTTCTTCTTAAAAATGTTTCCATGTATCCTTCCTTAACTACCCTTGACTTTCAAGACCAAGCCTTATAAAAATTTGTCCATTCCGTGGACTTGAGGTCCGAGAGATGCATCTACCTTGAAGAGTGTCGGAATGTCAAAACGTTCCATGTATTTGACACTTAAGATTCTACCATGTGTGAGCCTTTTATTCCACCACGTTTCATTGACCTTTCTTTGACCAAACTCAAACCAAAGCTTTATGAATTACAGCTCATCCCGTGGCTTGATGTCCATCGAGTCCAAAAGTAATAAGGAGCCCTATAATCCCACCACATGTTGGTCTCTCATTGGTTGCACTGAACTTTTCAATGTCCCGCGGGTATTATTTGTTGTGCTAATTTTACTTGCTTCTCACACGTTTAATTAAAATTGGCTTAAGTCCAACTGATCCTAACCCATGGAACACTAAGTTCTTGCACTCTTTGGTAAAATGAACCAATCCCTTGATATTTTTCTTAATCCTTTCATTTATCTTGCTAAGGCACAAGATCTATTACAAATTAACACTTCTCCTTGACTCAGATTGATCTTTAAAACATGGGGAGAAATAAGAAACACACAAAACCAGTTAAATTTATGAGGATTCCATGAAAAAGACCATCTCAATCCAAGGAATTGGATTGAGCTCCAACAGGAGGTCAAATAAGTCTCCTCCCGACATCAATATTTCCTTCATATTTTAGTTGCATAGTATACATATTAAATAATTAGTAAAAGAGTATGATTTTTGTAAATGTGTTATTTACACAATAAAATTGCCTTGATATGACACTTAATTCTCCTAAACCGGTGCGCTACAATTTTGTTTATTAACTCTATTTTATAATGTGAAGTTCCAACTTCACATTGAGTTAACTCAATTAGCCTTTGAGATTTTCTTTTGGGATATCATTCCACTCTATGTGATAATATGTTTTGAATATATTGTGCACTTAATCAACAATTCTTTTGAAATACCTAAAACCCAATAATTAAAAAGGATTAAAATATCATTTTATCAATATTAATAAAACAAAAACTGAATAAGTTATATTAACAAAACTAGTAAAAGTATAAGTCGACACAAATTAATTAAGACATTTAAATAAAAACATACTTTCTATGAACATCTTATAGTATTTCACCAATATTATTTACATACAAAGTCATTTCTAAGGCCCCTCTCGCTTTGTGTTGATATTGATCGTGGATAAGATGAGAGGCTATGTGACCGTCTAAATTTTTGGGGCTAGTGTGTTCTCCTTCATGTCATGCCCCTTTAATGCATTGGGAGTATGCAATTAAGGGAAGCTGGAGGAACATTTTTTGTCTTTGTTTTCTTGTTTTAGCTCTAGTAGGCTAAGGGTCCTACACTTGAAGTGGGTATGTAATAAAATTATACTTTATCATTATTAAATTAAATAAAATCAATTTGATAACAAAATAAATTAATTATACCTCAAAGGTGGTGACTAGCATGCTACAGCTGGAGGGCATGTACTCCTATCGCCCCCATCCTCTTCTAAGTCTATAAGTGAAGTAGATTTGTCATAATGAAGTGTTATTATTTTTGAAAGAAGATAAATAGTTGAAAATACATTAAATTTAATCAATTAAATGAAATAAAATTGTATTTTAAAACTATAAAATCATACATCTATGGTTGGCCCCGAGATGTTGAGGGACGAACACTTTCTACAAAGACATTCTTGAAGACTAGTAGATCTAAAGAGAGGATGTCAAGGGAAGAACACTCGCTAAGAAGAGTTTAAAAACAAAATATGCCATGCTAATTTTTGGGCTGACCATGTTTGTGGTTACAAGTACTCAGGCGAAGAAATCGTATCGTTATTTGTTTTTTTGTAATATCTGGATATCATTGAAAACAAAGTAATTGTATATGATAATCAACAATATTTTTATAAGAAACAACATTATTTATTGTTTTCTGTGATGAAAATGAAATTATTGACATATTAGGATGTTAGAAAAAGGGGCATTTTGTCATGGGTGTGAATTTGATATCAAGATTATATATTGCTTTAGGGGTGTGGGTGTGCTTATTAGCTAGAAATGAATTGGCCATTTTATAATGTGATCCTATGTGAGATTAATGAATGAAATATTTTTGTGTTTTATTAAACACTTAGAAACTTGGAAGAAAAGAATAAAATAAAAAGGATGAATTTATAGTAAAATTATTGTGTGGTTTACCCTTATGTGTGATCACCTTCATAACATAGAAAACTAAAATTTAAAGGATGAGCCTAGTTGTTTTAATACTTGTTGGCACCTCCTAGCTTAGAGGAAATAAGATCACAAATTTAGGTTACCATTTTAACATGTATGCTTAACGTCAAAAGACATGAAACCACTTTATAGGAATTCTCATGGTTTAACACCATCAAGATTTTATTCTATAAGACATCAGGATGACACTTTTTGAAGCCTCGAGTTATGTTTGGAAATCAACCTTCACTTGTATTCCTAGAGACTTGGTGGAACTATTTAAAGTATGTGTGTTTTCCTCTGGGAACCATGTAGAGGGTATTCGTGTGTGTGGTAGTGTGTAAGATGTTATACTTAAATGTTGGAAATTTTGTCTTTGATGTCAAAGGAATGATGATGTTAAAGAAATTAGCTTACATGATCCATATGTTGGAAATACTTGTCATTGATGTCTAAGGAATGAGTTAATCAAGAAAAAGTTATTGAAGTTTGAATTTTGCAAGCCGCACAACAAAGGAAGTCATTTTGTAGTGTTTCGTAGGTTTTCAAAGCCACGTAACAAAAGAAGTCATCTTGTAGTGTTTCGCGGGTGATAACAATTCCGCATAACAAAGGATTTTGTGATGGAAAGTTGTGGAATTCAAAGATGGGTCACAAAGGTCTAGGAAAGCCACTAAACAAGTCGTGTAGTCAAAGAAGGAACAAGGAGGTATAGGAAACCACAAAATGAGGCGGAAGTCAAAAAGGGTCTGCATGAAAGTCATGGAAAGCCACAAAACAAGGTAAAAAACATAGCAAGTTTGTGAAAATCAAAGAAAAACTTATAAATTCAAAATATTAGTATGTAAAGGCCAACACATGTATCGTGCATCCAAAATAATGTTATTGGGCCAACCCTTGGGAAGAAATAAAACCTATTCAACAGATGAAAATGATATATAAGGACACAAATTGCAAATATTTAAGTTTGGATGTTTGGAGAAAGCGTGAAGTGCTAAAGAAAAAGAAAGTGTGAAATAAAGGTAGATTTCTGCAAGGGAATGAATGAGAAATCATTAAGAACATATTTTGAAGTATGAGAGGAATAATGAAGATATATCATTAAATCTCAAGGTGGATTTTTTGAAGGATATCTATTTGATTACCATCCAGGTGAAGACGTTCATTTTGTGGTTAGTGCTTCCTAAGAGAAGAGATTGGTGTCTCTATTTAAGTTGGTGCTTAATAGTGAGGATTGGTGTCTCTAGTAGGTTGGTGCTTACAAAATTGTATAACGGTGGGGATTAGTGTCTCCAGTAGGTTTGTGCCTACAAAATTTCTTTGTGGTGAGGATTGGTGTCTCTAGTAGGTTAGTGCCTACAATTTTTTGTAAAAAAATCATTATTTTTAGACTGGATTTGGACAAGAGATCTAAGATGTCTTTTCTATGTGGTTTTCTCCCAAAAGGGTTTCCACATAAATCTTACATTTCATAATTTTTTAATCTTTTGTGATTATTATATTTATGGATACTAAGTTTTAAATAAGTAAAAGATTGTATTATACCGATTCAACCTCACCCCTCTCAGTATAAGTGTGTGTTCATCAATTATTATCGAGCGGGTTCCTTCAAAACAATTTAACCGCTGGAGGGTGGTAGGAGCACACATGGATAGTCAAGAAGGTTTCTCCTCAAACAGAGATCCATTGTTTGATGGATCAAACTATGCATTTTGGAGCATAAGAATGTGAACTTATCTAATGGCTCTTGGATTTGATATTTGGAAATTAGTTGTGAGTGTGTATGCAACTTTAACAAATCCCCCAATAGATACAACTGGAAAGAAGACTAGCAAAAATAATACAAAAGATATGAATGCAATCTCATGCGGACTATAAGAATCAAAATTTTTCAAGGTAGTATAGTGTGAATCGAGAAAGAAATATGAGACAAACTCAAGAGAATCTATGAAGGAGATGAAAACATAAAGAGAACCAAGCTTCAAACTCATATAAGGCAATTTGAGGGTTTGGGAATGAAATATGAAGAAAATATTGCAACTTATGTTGTGCATGTGGATGAAATAGTAAACACCATCAGTGGTCTTGGAGAAAAAATTGAAGAAATAATGATTGTGCAAAAGGTGTTAAGATCCATTCCCTTGAGATTTTATGCCAAAGTTTTAGCCATTGAAGAAATGAAAGATCTGCTTACTCTAACAATCAATGGATTGCATGAGATTCTAATAAAATACAAAATGAGAACAAAAAATGAGAAATCATCCAAGCGTGAGGCAACTTTCAAAGCTTTAAATAAGGTGAAGAATGAAGAGCCTAAATCAAACAATAGCTCCAGTAATGAATCAAATGTATAGGAAGCTCATTTTGTTAGAAAGCTTAAGAAAGGATCAAGAAAATACAAAGGTAAGTTACCCTTCAAATGTTTTAACTGTGGAAAAATAGGAAATTTTACTTGCTAAGTGTCCATATGTAGAAAATGATAATAGTGATGATGAAGAAGATCATAATAAGAAGAAAGGGAGCAGACACCATCAATATAAAAAGAGCTACAAATAGGGAAAACCATTGAAAAGGAAGAACCTTCACAAGCACAAGAAAAACCTTTATTCCAAAGAGGATAGTAGCTCATCTAAGGAGAGTGATGAAAGTATTTTAGAAAATGATGGAGAAGAAATTCTATTCATGGCAATATAATCAAATGGGGATGTCTTGGAAAATGAAGACAAAAGAAAAGAAGAGAAGGATTTAGAAGAGGAAGAGAATGTTGAAGCAAATGGGGAAGTGGATCTAGAAGAAGAACTCATTTGCTCCTAAATGAGATCAAGAAGCTTAAGAAAAGGAATCTAAAACAAAAGTTACATATTCAAAAATATGAAGAAGAGGATTGTGATTTAAAATAAAAAATCATTAACCTAAAGATTTAACTTGAGAATAGAGGAAGAAGTGAGAATCCAATTGAAAACAAAAGAAGAAAATTGTGAGAAGCTAGAATCTGAAATTGTTTCCTTAAGGAACTAGAAAAAACAACTACTAAGTTGAACAGAAGCCTCAAGTTTGAAAAGAGTATTGAAGTCTTAAGTGATATTATCAATAGCCAGAGATCACCATTTATCAATATTGATCTTGGGTACAAAGAAGATCAGATGACTACCAAAGAAGATCCCAAAGTGCCACCAAAGAAGGAAAATGAAGAAAAGCCAAAAAGCTATGTAGATGCTCTCAAAATTCCCTTCAAGAATGAAAGTAATAAGATAAAGGAGAATTATGTTCTGCAAAATACCAACATTCCTCCCAAAGGTAACATGGATAAAATCAAAATATCGTTCCCCCTAAGGAAGCGTCATATGACCATTTTTAAAACTCTTTCTTTGGTTATTGTTTTTCATGTAATCAATTTGGTCATAAAGCAATAAATTGTAGGACTCACGTAAGAAATTTAGGTTGGAACAAGAACATAAGTTCTTATGGGCTCTCAAATAAAAACTACAATTCATTTGTACCTTTACAAAATTACAATGAGAATGATATTTTATGTTATAATTGTAAAAACTACATGGTCATATAACATGTTTTTATAGAAATAGTTTTATAAAATTGCATAGACAAAACAAGACAGGTGAATGACCCTATCGAGACAAAAAGAAAAATCTGCGAATGTTTGAGAAAGGACGTTAGAGCAAGATAATCAGAAGAAAGAGAAATCTATACTTGTACAAACTTCCCTACATGCTCTAAATGAAGAAAATCAATGGTGAATTGATAGTGGTTGTTCAAGCCACATGACAGGGGATAAAAACAAGTTTATCTCTATGAAGGAAGTAAATGGAAGCATTGTAAAGTTTGGAGACAATGCTACAACAAGGATAATTGGAAGAGGTACTCTTATTCTTGATAATGGAAAGACAAAAATAAAGAATGTATTGTATGTTGAAGGTTTAAAGCATAATCTTCTTAGTGTTAGTCAAATGTGTGATCAAGGATACACCCTCACATTTTATCCTCAAGGTTGTGAGATCAGGAAGGATGATACAAGAAGATTACTTATAGATGTAAAAATAACAACTAACTTGTACGTACTCAATGATATCAAAGGAGAAAAATGCTACATGGGACACACAAATGAGAGTTGGTTATTGTATAGAAGAACGAGACACCTAAACTTTGATGATATAGTGAAAATCAGCTCCAAGAAAGCTACAAGGATATGCCAAATCTTACTAAAACTTCAAAACTCTTTGCAAGTAGTGTCAACTCGGAAACAGGTAAGGGTAAGCTTCAAGACAAAGGAGTACTCAAAAACAAATCCATTGGAACTTGTTCATACAGACCTTTATGGGCCTACAAGAACACAAAGCTTGCAAGGTGAAAGTTATTTTATGTTTTTTATTGATGATTACTCTAGAATGACATGGGTTGCTTTCCTGAGAGAGAAATCTGAAGCATTTGACAATTTTAAATCTTTTAAAGCCTAGGTTGAAAATAAAACCGATTTAAAAATCAAGTTCTTGAGATCATATCATGGAGGTGAATTTACCTCAAATGAATTTGAAGATTTTTGTGAACATCATGGAATAAAGGGATAGTTCTCAACAAGGACTCCATAATAAAATGAAGTTGTAGAAAGGAAGAATCGAACTGCATGAGATGGATAGAAACACGTTGAAATATTCCAACCGATTATAAATGTTTTGGAGAGAATTTGTTTATACAATAATCTACATTCTAAACAAACGGAAAATTATAGTAAACAACAAAACACCTTATGAATTATGGAAGGGTAGACCAAAAACAGTCAAATACTTCAAAGTATATGGGATTAAATGCTATGTAAAGAGAGATGACGAAGACTTGGGTAAGTTTGAATCCATATCAAATTAAGGTATCTTCCTTGGTTATGTTTCAAGAAGCAAGGCCTATAAATGCTATAATAAAAGATTGAACAAGATTGTTGAGAGTGAAAATGTAAAATTGGATGGAATAATATATCAAAAGGAAAGAGCACCATAAATTGGTTATCCAAAAGAAGAAATTTGTAAAGAAGAAAAAGGAGAAGAAGAATATGAAGAAGAAGTGACTGAACGAAAGGATACAAATGCACCATCTAGATTTGTCCAAAAGAACCATTCAGAAAATCAAATTCTTGGTGATAAAAATGTTGGAGTACATACTATAATAAGATTAAAAACTACATCATAACACATAAACATTTCCTAACTTTCTAAAATACAGCCTAATGACTTTTCAAAATCTTGCAAAGAAAAACATTGGATTGATGTTATGGAATCAAAGCTAAATCAGATTGAAAAGATTGAGAGTTGGGAACTTGTCCCAAGACCAAAAGACAAAAATGTGATTGTATCCAAATGGGTTTTTAGGAATAAGTTATATGAAGATGGCCAAGTAGTAAGAAATAAAGCAATATTAGTTTGTAAGGGGTATCCTCAAGTTAAAGGTATTGATTTTGAAGAAACTTTTGCTCATGTTGCAAGACTATAAGCTATTAGAATATTTTTGGCATATGTTTGTTTCAATAACTTTAAAGTATATCAAATGGATGTTAAGTATGTCTTTCTCAATAGTAATTTAAAATAAGAAATATACATTGATAAACCAAAAGGTTTCCTATTATCGAAGACAAGGATTATGTGTACAAACCGAAGAAAGCACTTTATTGGGTGAACAAATCCCCCAAAGCATGGTACTCAAGACTTGACAAGTATCTACAACAAGGTTTCAAAAGAGGAATTGTTGACAACAATCTTTACATCAAGACTTGAAGGTAAGAATCAATTGATTGTTGTAGTTTATGTAGATGACATCATTTTTGGAGGCAATAGTGACAAAATGTGTCAAGAATTTGCTATGGAAATGCAAGAGGAGTTTGAGATGTCCATGTTTGGTGAGTTATCATTCTTTCTTGGTTTACAAATTTCTCAATCTGAAAAAGGCATATTTATCTCACAAACCAAGTATATCAAGGAGATGCTAAAAAAGTTTAGGATGGAAGATTGCAAACTAGTAAGCACTCCCATGGTCATATGTTGTAAGTTAAGAAAGGATGATGAATCTCCTAAAGAAAATCAGACACTTTATAGGTCAATGATTGGAAGCCTACTATATGTGACAACATCAAGGCCAAACATTATACAAGACTTTTTCCATTAATCTCAAAGGGGAGAGAGTTACGAGAAGAGAGAGAGTTATGGAAAGGGAGAATTCCAGCAAGGGGGAGCATTGTGTTCTTTCTATATTCATAGGTAATATCTACAAACTCCATAAATTCCAGCCTTCAACCGAGTAATAGGATATAGTAGATGGTTTTGTCAAATTGCAAGGGTGTTTTAGTCAATGAGAAAGGCATTCAACTAGATTATGACATCTTATACCTTTTGCTTCACTTTGCTAGTTCTAATGTGATGTTTTAGTTGATATGAAGGGTGTTTGGTTTTGTAGTTGTCTCGAGGGTAGTTGGCATTTTCCCTTTATCAATTATGTACCGTGTAACAACTATTTTGTTTGTGTTTTGCCTCTTTTTGAACATCTTTTGCATTAATTGGCAATATATATTGTTTATGAGGAGTGTATGGAAACTTCATAACTGATTTTTGTTATTTTGTGGAACTTTATGCTTGCATTGGAATTCATAATTGGTTGTTTTAATTTGGTTGTATAATTACTTTGTGTGGGAGTTTATAAAAAAATGTGAGGCTTTTCATATTCTGACAGTGTGTGACATAATTTTTTGTTGCTTCTCAATCTTTTCACTTTTTGGATGCATGAAAAATAATTTAGTTGTTCTTTTGACTATTGGCCTATGTAGCCCTTGAGTGGGTTGAATTTTGGCTACATATAGCTACTAAGCAAGGAGAAATTATAAAAACAATAAAATAAGTCATTTTGTTATTGATTTATGCCTTATTTTCCCTCAAAAATAGATTAAAAGTGAATGGAGAATATTCCCATAAGGGAATAATAGCATTTTTTTAATTTTTAATTTTATTTTTGACTTATCAAAAGCAAATTAAGTCAAAATTGCAAACAAAATCAGTTTTGCAATTCAAACAAAATTTGGAAAACAAAACAAATTGTGCAAAAACAAAGGAGAAATAAGGATAGATATTATTCATTTGTTGCCCATTCGCTAACTATCACAAGGTGTAAATTCCAAAAGAAAGAAAAACCAAGTATATAGGGAAGTTATGCTCACGTATGATTCTTTCTTGCTAAGTGGGTGTTATTGATAGAGTGAATCATTTTCACGTACTACCTAGGTACCATGTACCATTCTTCTCTCACGTACCTTGATGTCTCTTCCACGTAATGATAGGTATATCAAAAGTAAATCTTCTTCCACATACCACTAGGTATATCAAGACATCTAGTATATTAGTCAAGTGGTATACCTCTTTCAAATAAGTTGAAAAGGATGATTCCTAGAGAAAATACATAAGAGATGAGTATGATATAATGGTGAAAAATGGGCCTTGGAAGGTGGTTTATTCTCTAATTGGTTATAAACCAAGTGGTTGTAAATGGGTCTTCTACAACAAATACAAGGTTGCTTTGGCTTGCTTCACAAACATAAAAGCAAGATTTTTTTACAAATGGTTATGCTCAAAAGGAATCCATACATTACAATGAAACCTTTGTGCCTACAGAAAAGTGGACTACCATTCGAACTTTGTGGCTTTGGCATCACAAAACAGGTGAATTTTTCATCAAATGGATGTGAAAATTATTTTTTTGAATGGTGATCTTCAAGAAATAATATGCATGACTCATCTAAATGTTTTGCAATTGACGTCCCAAGAGCATAAAGTGTGAAAACTAGAAAAATCAATGGGTAGGTTGAAATGAACCCCACATGCATAATATGAATATCTCACTAAGCATCTCTAAAAGATGAATTTCAAGCATTTTTAGTTTGAAAATGCAATTCTTTTTATTAAAACATATGTATTTATGTTAGTATACGTGGATGATTTTCTCATCACATGAAATAATGAGAGATACACAACAAAAATCAAAGCAGAGTTGATGAAAAGGATTTGAAATGAAAAATTTGGATTATCTTCATTACTATTTTGGTATTGAATAATTCAAAAAAAAATAAAAAAATCGTTAATTACCAATAAGTATATTGGTAAAATGTTGAGAAAGTTCATAATATTATATCGAAATCCTCTCAACATGCCCATGGAATAGAATCAAATTAACATCGAGAAGATACCACATAATTGGTTGATGCCACTAAATACAAACAATTCATTGGAACTATGATTTATGTGATCACAAAAAAACCATATATTTATTTTGTTGTTCTTTCTAGATTCATGTTACAACCTAGAGGAATTCATTTAGTAGCAGCTTAAGATATTCCTCTAACATCTCAATGGAACATAGAATCGTGGGCTCAAATACTCCAAGGTAGACGACTTGAAACTAGTTGGATATTGAGATTTTGACTATGCTATTGATTTTGAAGATGATATTTCCATCAGGTTTTCTAATGAATTTGGGAACAACGGTGATCAATTGGAAGTCTAAGAAGCAACCGGTGTTGGTGATTTCTTCAGCAGAAGTAGAGTACATTTGCAACATCGGAGGCAATCAAAGAGATTTCATGGTTCTCAAGGGTTCTTTGATACTTGTGGGTATAATAAATTTCGTCAACACCTTTGATGGTTGACACCACATTTACAATTTCAATGGCAAAGAATTTAGTCTTTCATAACTCGATCCAACCATATCAATACTAAATTTCATTTGATTTGGCACTATGTGAAATATGACAATATAAAGTTGCAATATTTCCCCACAACAGAGAAACCAAAAGACATCCTAACAAAAGTGCTTGGGAAAGAAAATCTTGGAAAGTCTATTTGGTCTCTCTGTAACCCCTATGAATTAAAGGGGATGTAATATTATTGTAAATAATATTAGATAATCTTAGGTGTTTATTAGGAGAACTTTTGTCTTGTAGTTGGAACTCTTCAAGTTCCCATATATAGTTGAAGATTCATCTTGGAATGTGAAGTGAATAACTATTCTTGGCTTATTTATTTGTGATCTTCTTCATTTATTTCAACTAATATGAATACAATTGTTGGTTTGCACCAATATTGTCCATTTTTCATTCCTATTCCTATCCTAACAGTTTGGGATTTTTGTATTGTGTGAAATTTCACTACTTTATCTATCTCTTATGTTGTAAAAGGGTTTGGGACCTTTAAAAATCCAACTATTACCACTAATCGAAAAAATATTAAATACCTTGATAAAACAATGGATGTGTTGCTAGATAAATATCTCATGCCTAAATGAACTAGGGCACTTGTGTGTTTATAGATAATTGAAGTTCAAATTAATATCCTATTGGTATGCAAGAGAAATTCCAACATTCAAAAAAGCAAAAAAAAAGGATAAGGTCGAACAAAATGAAGAAGGGAAGGGCATAGTGGAAACCCACCCGAATGAAAAATTGAGTCTGCATTCTAATCAAAACAAGTCATATAGAGGTGGAAACAAGGGAAATATGTAAAGTGATAGTTGGAGTATGAAGGAATATGAGTGAGGAATACTAGAAGTCATAAAATTGTGCCAATCAAGCCATAATGTGGATCGACATACACACTCTAGAAACATGCAATTTAACACCTAATAAATGCCTACGAGTCATTTTTAGGTGCCTATAGTGCCATCTTCTATTTCATTTGAATTGAATATTTCATATACATATGCCTTTTGATTCATCTTTATTTAGAAAAAATTATCCTTCATCAGTCGAATAATTTGTTAGAGATTTATTTTATTTTTAAAATGTTTTTAAGGAAAGTGAGAGTTTACAACGGTTCCAAACATATAATATATTTAAAGAAAAAAAAGTCGAAGTGATTGATATGAAATCCAAGAAACTATCTAAATATATGTAGTCCAATTAATGTAGACGATGGTAAGTGTAATATCCCTTTCAAGGGATGAAACGAAAAATAGGAAATTAGCACAAACCCAAAGATTATCAAATCTGATTTCTAAACCAACAAACTGAAAATAAAACCCAAATTTGAACAACGATCATATTTTTAGGACAACGGTACAAAAATGCATGCAAAACCCTTGAAACTCTTCAAACAACTTTGCCAAAATAGATATAAGTATTTTGGGCATCCACCAAACCAATATTCAATATGAAATATGATCCAAAACACTGCTGGAAATTAATTAAAAACCAATAAAGTACAATTGCAATAAAAATTATGAAATGAGGGTTTAGAAACCCCAAACTCCACAAGTAAATATTGATTCCAGCCTTATAAATAATAAGGAAGCCAAATATGAATTCAAATCTGATTTTCGTGCCCTAGATGGCACCAAACCATACACTAATGCAAGTCGCTCCACAAGGGAGAGGCTCAATAATGCATATAAAAATCTGATTATGACTTCTTCTCAAATTTACAATATTCCTTCAAGCCACACAAGGAAGGAGGGTTTTCATCCCCAACCAACCACAAGAAGGGTTTCTGTCCTTCTTGGAAGATGCCACACACTTGGATTTTCACCCAAGAGTGGAAGAACAATGAGCAAACAACTCACAAGTCCAATTTATAAAAAATTTGCTAAAGTAGATGTGTGTAAATGAAGCCTCCACCTCCTTGTATATCTCATATTTGGCTCCAAGGCCCAAAAGGACAAGGCCTACCTATAAAAAGCTATTTTAATCTTTTAATTGGCTTCTTAAATGCACCAAACCTAGCTGACCTCCATAGAATGGAAAAATACAAAAATAAAATATAAATGTGAATGAAGAAAACTAAAAATGATCCATAATCTCCCCTTGTTCATCTATTGCTTACCTTCGGAAAGAGGAAAATCAAGGAATACTTTATTTTATATTAGGTCGAAAAAGGCACATAACAATCCTCCATTTCCAAAATTTCTCACCCTCAAGCAATTGTAAGTACCGGATCCTAAATGAATCTCAATTGTTTCTTCTTTGATGTACCCGCACAAGAAGCAAACATATCAAAGAAAACAAGAGTGTTTAGAAACAATTTTAAATTCCCCTTATCATGTCTTAGGCAAATTATAGCTAGCTCTCTTTTGTTTCTTGAAAACACCTCATAATTTCCATTCAAATGATGGCTTCTCAACACTTCAGTAATGTTGTCCCAAAAACAATAGTAATCATGCATTTTTCTTTCAAATATTAATGTTCAATTTTAAAATAACACATCATAATCTTATTTTGTTCCTCATTTTAGTTAAAATCTTATTCCCTCAACATTCCATGATATAATGCTCTTCAAAAATGGAAACACATTATTGTTCATGATCATTAATGGAACCACTCGAATCTGATTTTTGCAAGCTCAACCCTATGACCATGGCATAACAATTACCAAACTGAAATCTCACAAAGAAAGGAAAATCCATGAGTAAATTAGGGACTGAAATTTTATTTACATATGCTAAAAATTAGGAACAACATGCCTACAATTAAAATCAACAGTTATCTTGGCTTTAAACTTGAGAAAATCAACCTTCTTAGCATTCCCATGAATTCTAATTTCATCATTTTTCAAGTGGAACCCAAACTCCATGTGAATTTTGAGGGCAAGTTCCTCTAAAATTTGGAGCTCTTGATACCCACAAACATTGTGTGACTCAGCTGAAATGAAAACAAGGTAGTAAAAAAATCCATACCTCATCATGGGGTCATAAAACTAAAAATAGAACCATCATTCTCCTCTTTGGCTTCACCCTTTTTGTGTCTCATGAAATAGCCTAGATGATCATCCCATGGGGCATCATGGACAACCCACACTATCAAGTTCTTCACCCTAGATTTGGAAACCAAGTAGACTCCATTCTCGTGGTGAATGATCACATCCATTATTTCTAACCTTCTATTCCCAATTCCCTCCAAAACAACATTATCAAAGTTATGCTTAGCTGTAATTAAAGGCTTTCAATCAAGTAGTTGTCTTTGTTAGGAATTAGTATTCACATGGTTTTTAGTATTTGTTACATGTTAGTTTATTATACATATATATTGTTATAACAATATATATTACGGGATTAATTGTTGTAACACCTCCCTATTTTGTTGGAGGTTGTTTTGGCTATGTATATGGCTATTTAATAGCCATATGTATCTAAACATTAATATAGTGTGAAGATTATATTTCTGTGTTTAACCTGTGTATTGTTTACATTTGGTATCAGAGCAGTTTGATTCTCTGTATGTGATGGAAGTGTAAATTGATTGAAGGGGCGGTTAGTATTTTTCCTGTCCGTGTATGGAAAATTGAATTTTATCATTTAGTATATTTTGAATGTGCAGTTATGAGTTTTATTGCTTGAGGGATCAATTTTGTTTTGATCTATTTTTCATTACATCGATTTGGTATTCAATTGGTCTTCTGTCAATTATTGAATCGAGCAATTTGGCCTGAGTGTTGCTTTGGTATCCACATTGATTTAAAACATTCATTGGACTCTGTTGTGCATACCACGACTTCCCAGACGTTTATTGGAGTGATTGCTTCACAAAGCTAAAGTCATTGGCGAATGATCATTTGAAAGTTGAACCTGCAATTTGCATTGATTCTACAGATTATTTCATGCAATTCCATTTTGTATATCTGACATTACGGATCGTAGCTCCTATTTTGGGATCTACAAATAACTCTTGCATCGAATTTCCTATAGGATCTGCCGTTCTGTAATCAATATTCTCATAGTGTTTGGGCACAATATTTTTGGGTGATTTATTCCCCTGCACTTATTCGGACCTGATCTAGATCTCTGTGGATCCCATATTGAATGAAGCCTCCTTGCAAGCTCATCACGACCTCACAACACAAGACTCATTTTTTTTACAACAGTCAACGTCTGTAATGCTCCCAGTACACTCAGATTGATGCCATAAATAGGTAACAACTCTCTCATTTAATCCATGCAACACACAGATCTAACTGATCATTGGAGACGCCAGGGACTACATTTATGCATGATCTGACAAACTATGCAGAGATTTCTCTCAATCCCTATCTACACGTATTTAATTTGGTGGTTTTGTATCAAAATTTGTGATACACATAGAGTTTGTTTTGATCTACATATTCATTCTACCCACGTGCCTTTTGATGTTTGTTCCCAGTCAAGTGTCTCCTGGTATGTTCTTCCTAAGTTTGGATTACCACGTGGAGCAAGTTTTTTGAAAATTTATTAAAAAGGCATGTAAATGTTTTCAATAGTGGTTAGGATTACTCTATGTCAACGAGAGAGCCGAGTATAGGTGTCATTTTCAAATGTGGAGTCTTGTTATAAAAAGTAATCTTTAATTACTTTTTAATAGTTATTTTTTTATCATCCATTTCCTATTACCATCTTGCATAGTCAATTTAGTCAAGTCTTTTTGTCCGATTCAAAATAGTCATTGTCAAGTCAAGAGTCGATTTTTGTTTAGTCGTCAAAAGTTCATTGTGGGTCAATGCTATTGTAAAAAGTGTCATCTTCCAAAGTTCGAAAAATAAAAAAAATTTGCCCGCATTTCAATTTTGGACGCATTTTCGCTTGTACGCGACGTCCAAATTATTGAAGGTATTTTTTGAGCTTCATGATCACATCCGGCTGAGTTAAGCACCCATATGATGGAGGAAGGAGGCATCGGAGGCTGGAGGTCAAACATCAACCTCTCGTCATCCAACCAACGACGGGCCCGCAAAATGATTTGGTGGCACAGTGTGCAGGTGTGAGTACTTGTTTTTGAGTTTTGCCGTGTTCTGTTTTGTGTGGTATTTGATGGATGTTGGAAGAGAGTTGTGTTGGAGCGCGAGATGACCGCCGCGATGATCCTCGACCGACTTGGTCCTCTCGATCCGTACTTCATTGGAAGATGGTCAGGCTAGGAGAATACGTTCACTAGCATTAGTGACCATGTGCAACAAGACCTAACTAGCAAGATCCATTCAGGAGTATGTTCTTCGATGCAGTTTGCTTCTTAGTATCTATATGAGTGGAATTTCACATTGTGGGGGGGAATACATACCAATGTTCCATTCCCATTCTGCACCCAAAACGACTTAGTCAAGGAAAGCTTCCATGGCAGTGGCAGTTTTCTATGCTTTGTTTGAGATCGAGTGGCAGCGATCAAAGACAGAGACTACAATTAAGAACATTACGATTCTTATAGGAAGTAATGTGAAATTTTTTCAGTATTTCTTCCATTCTGCAGTTTTTTGATATGCATGTTGTGTTTCCTACATAATTCCCTGATGTATAAGCATAGTGGTGAACAGTAGCACCAGAGTAAGTCAGTTCATGGATCTTGAAAGGGTTTGTGGGAGGATCCAAAAACCACACGAGGTGCACAGCTGATGATGAGGTTCTGTCACTTCAAGGTTTGTGGTAAGCCTGTTTAAAACCATGTAAGGAGAGAGCCTTTCTTTTGGATCAAGGTCATGAGTCACAGAGTTGGACATGCCACAGGGGTGAGCATACTACAGAGGAGTGTGTGGATGTTTTTCTACCATGTTCACACTAAGGGGGGGAATGTTAGGAATTAGTATTCACATGGTTTTTAGTATTTGTTACATGTTAGTTTATTATACATATATATTGTTATAACAATATATATTACGGGATTAATTGTTGTAACACCTCCCTATTTTGTTGGAGGTTGTTTTGGCTATGTATATGGCTATTTAATAGCCATATGTATCTAAACATTAATATAGTGTGAAGATTATATTTACGTGTATTGTTTACGAGTCTTCGATAAGGAGAAAAATGTGATTCCCATGGCCAAGTATCTTCTACCAAATACTTAACTTGAGGTGTGTCCGGAAGCATACCTTGTAATATAACCTTCTTACCCTTGTCTGAGAAGCTTATTTCCATGTAATATAACCTTCTTACCTTTTTTGTCTTGACCATGAAGCCTTGTTCATGGAGGGTAGAATCCTTCATAACCTTGTTAGCATACATAATGATTTCAAAACAATCCTCCATTGAATTTTTTTCTAACCATGTGCATGGAGTAACAATATCAAAGACTCATTTTTCTTACAATACAAGAGATCAACTGAAACCCAACTCTTTATGCCCACATAACCTTGCAAGGGAAGGTCTAAGTGCCACAAGCTATCCCACAAGTTCTTCATATTGATTTCAACATGTCGCTTAAGGCAAGAAACATATTGTAGCGACATAGGGAAAGTTAACAAACATGAAATCTGATCATACCTTGAGTTGCCCTCCACATGTCCACCTTCCCATGCTGGATGAGGAGTGATCAAAACATCCTCTACACTCCCAATCTTACGACTGGAATTTTTGAGTTGGCTTCAACAATATCTTGATGGTGTTCGCATGGGGCAACATCACAACTCTTGTGGTAGTCATGTACACCATCAATCGACTCTTATTGTCTGTTATTTTAAAATACTAGTGAACTCAAAGTGATTTTAGTCACTCGGAAGAGCACCTTCTTCATCCACATAACCCCCAACAAGGTCACTCAAAAGTCTTGGTCCCTGGAACCTATGAAAATCTATTTTTCATCATTTCTAGCATCATGAAGACTCCCCATTTGTCATGGTTTTCTTCAGAGAATCACATTTTCCCCAAGATTATCCCTTTCAACAAATTTTCAAGATCATAAATCTGAAATGGCATGGCATAAAGAAATAAATTTGAATTACCTCCAAACCTTTGGTTGCCTTGTTCATGTGTTTTTGAAATGTCTTCGTAGCTCTTACCAAGGTCTAATCCATCACCACTTTGCTTTTTAGTGACTTCTGCTATAATCAGACCAACAATCTTATTGTCATCATGTTTCTTTGGAGAAGGGTTTCCAACCAGCCCTTTCTCTTCCCCTTCTTGCTCCACACCCCTTGTTTCATCTCTGGATTCATCACATGTCAAAAAAATTTCAGTATTAACCACAAAATGAACATTTTTACCTCATGTTGTTGACTCTTTAGAATGGGTGTAAGTGTCATGGCCTTAGATCCTTGATCACCAACCCTTCTTCCTCAATGATTCCATCTTCATCAAACGTCATGTTCTTGTGTTCAATGAAAAGTTGCAAAAGCCATGGACATGGGGTAATAATCTCTAAAGAAACCCCAAAGGATTTTAACAAACTAGTCAATGGACCATAATATAAGAAATAAACAAGGATTCATCACTTTGCATGCATTAAACATCAAATAAACAATCATCCTAATATATTTAGTAATTCTCTATTATTGAAAGCTTTAACAAATGAACCTAGTAAGGATCCTAAGCAATCAGTTATGTGATTATGAGAATGGGAGCTCACCATTAATGGCTTCAAGGCCAATGGTTCTTCCCATTTACTCAATGCTTGTGTGTGTAGTGCAATGACAAAGCAATAGCTCAATAAAAGAAATGAAATAAGCTCTAAACCCTAAGCAAAATGCTATAGTTTATGTTAGGAAGAAGGAGAGTTCTTAGAAATGGTCTAGGGGTAGTGGGTTATTTATAGTTTTCCATTTGGGAAAGTGGGGGAACTTTGGTGCATGTGGGACTAAAAAGGAGTCAACAAGTTGATTAGGGAGTCAAAGTAAGATTTGACTAGGTTTAGAAGAGGTTAATCAAGGTTTAGGGTAATTAACCTAGGTATAGGCTAGTTAATCTTGTTTAGAGATAAATTAGGGTTTTGAGAGAGTTTTGAGAGGTCTAATCAATCCAATGAAATGAATTGATAGACTAGGAAGTTAGTAAAAGTCATATAGAAGAGGATGAGAAGATGGTTTAGCTAATAAAGGATTATATTAACCCCATTAGTTGGTTTATAAGAGGAATACGACCAAAAGAGTGTTGTAAGAGGGGAGTTAGATAGGTCTAACTGATGGTATGTCATCAATTTGCAAGAAGGAGAATAGTTAGTGTAATATTAGGAATAATAGTGCTTTGATCAAACTACAAGTGTCTACATTTTCCCTCTTTGAGGTGATGTGTGTGACGTCACTCCAAAGAAAGTAAATAAGCATAAACGAGTAGAAACATTTTGAAGGGGTAGAAGAAAAATTAGTTAGCTAAAGGGATGCCCCTCGAGTGTCGATGGGGTGATGGAAGAACTCGATCGATGATCGAAAAGAGAACAAAAGAAAGAAAAGTGTGAAGAGAAGATGAGAAAATAACAAGAAAAAGGGATATTGAGCTATCCACAAACCAATGCTTTGTAATCATCATTTTGCTTAGAATCCTCATCATCGGTCCTTATTAAAATGTGAGCATATGATGGAAGCATAAAATGACATGAAAATCCAAGATACAAAAAGTTGTCCCTTGCTAAAACAACAACTCCATGCAACACATAAACATGCAATGCAATACGAGAAGTAAATGTTGTTGCAAATCAGCAGCACCCCTAGATGCAAATCAGGTTTCTAAGTTGATGTTTCAGGCATCCAGTGTGATTGCACAACATTGAAACCTCTCTCCAAGTGTGGGACTTGTAAAATGAGAGAGGAATCTCCAGATTAGAGGCTGGTTCCTCAAAATCCTCTCGATCGATCTCATATATTTGCACAATTGCAGAGGTTTGAATCCTAATCCTACTCTAAATTCCAAGGAGACAGAGATAGAAAGTGCAAAAATTGAAACTAAACTAATAGGTGATACACCAAAGGAGTGGTGAACACTTCTTGTTCATGCAAATTGACACAATTTCATAAAATGCAACATGAAACATCATACACAGGCTGATAAGATGCAATTAGAGGTCTGAAATGAAGCAAGACAATACAAACAAAGGACTGAAAATTGATCACAGAGTCTGCACTGTCATTTTTTTTATCACAAAATCCTTGCATTTGCAACATCAAAGAGGCAGAAACCTGTTACAATCATGAAGAAGGTCTGATACTTGCAAAAATCACTTGTTGAAGGTGAAAGAAGAAGCTTGCTATCCAAAAAAATGTTCCACCTCAAAAAAATGAGCCAAATCTGGCTTTTACAATGCATGGGTCGAGCCCAGGAGAGAGAAAACATGTAAAAAACGTGGAAGCCATTCCCCATTGAATGAAGATGCATTAAAATAGCATGGGCATCCTTACAGACCCATGCCCTGACATTTTTGGCCATGCTGAAGAAGAATGCAACCCATTTTGCATTAAAACTGGTTGTTGAAACGTCATTTCTGGCCATTACCACGCGCGAGGCATTTCTTGATTTTCTCTCTCCAAAATCAACCAAAATTAAAAATTGACCCTGGAATCATGTAGAGAATTTCACCAGCTTTCCATTGATATAAAGAACACAAAAATCCGAGCTCTGGATCGAAAGATATGGTGATTTGAAAATTTAGGGCAAAAACAGGCCAAAATCGGATCGGCGGGCAAAAGTTTGAATTTTTACCCGTTTGGTCTTTGGAAAAAATTTCAAATTTTCCTATGCTCCGACATTCCAGGTGCCACGTGGCGGCTTCCTATTGGCCATGGGCCTCCTAAGGGAAAATTTCCCACAAAAACTCCGTCAAGCCATAACTTGAAAAATATGAGGAGTTAGGAGGAAAACTTTACCTTTCTGGAAAGCTGAGAGAGAGCTCTATCCAATGGTGCCATTTTTAGAAAGATTTGAGTGCCTAAAAATCAAAAATGGAGACTGAGGCACAAGAGAGGTAAGAACACAAGGAGTTAGCCACAAAAATGAGTAGGGGCACATTTTGGATAACAATTTTGGCGACTCAGAGGGGTCATCTGCCTGCTAGATGAAGATACCAAGCACAAGCAGCCCATTGGGCATGGAGTCATAAAATTTTCTATTCGGAACCCCAACTGACTTAGAATTTTGCAAGGAGGAAGATGGAATATCACCTAATGGAAGCAAGGACTGCAAAACATCTCCAGGGACAACAAGCTTGTGCCAAAGCACTTAGGGAAAGCAAAACAACCTACAAGAAACAATATGCACAAGCACTTGGAGGAATGAAAACCTAAGCTAATATTTACAAGGTGGAGAATTTCCCTTTAGTAGCAATGCTTTAGATAGATTCCATTGACTGGAATCTGCAGTTCTTCGCCATCCAATGAAGACAATTGGAAGGCATTGTTGTCCTTACACTTTGTGACCATGTATGGGCCACTCCAAATGGCATCAAATTTTGAATGCCTTCCCGGTTTTGCTCTATCTGCATCCCATTTTAACACTAGATCTCCAACTTGGAAAGATCTACTCTTGGCCTTCCTATCAAAGGTCTTCTTGATCAAAGCTTGATCCTTCTCCATTGCTTGGGATGCCTGATCTCTGATCTCTTAGAGCTCCATCAACTCTGCATATCTCACCTCCATGGGCCCAAACTCTAGCAACTCTAACTGCTTCATGAGTTCCAATGTTGGCAACTCAAGTGACATGGGCAAGATTGCCTCTCTTCCATAAACAATCCTGAATGGAGAGTTACCTGTGGATCTCTTGGGAGTTATCCTATCAGCCCATAAGGCTGATTTCAGTTTGGTATGCCAAGACCTCTGATTCTCATCAAGAGTCCTCCTAATGATCCTCAACAAGTTCTTGTTTGTAGATTCAGCTTGGCCATTACCCTGAGGGTAGTAGTTTGATGAAGTACTTAGGTAGATCCCATTCTTGACAGCCCACTCAGTCATCTTGGATCCAATGAATGCTAATGCATTATCTGAGATTATTGTAGCAGGTATGCCAAATCTGGTTACTATCCCCTCATAAAAGTCTAAGATGCTAGACTCATTTTCTTCCTTGAGTGCTACTGCTTCAGTCCACTTGGTGAAGTAGTCTGTGGCTGTCAAAATCCACTTATGCCCTTGGCTTGAATTGGGATTAATGACTCCAATGAAGTCCAAACCCCATTGCATGAATGGCTGGTCAACTGAAATTGGATGCAATGGAAGGGCAGCAAGCCTCTCTTTACCTGTGAAGAATGCACAATTCTTGCACCTTTTGATCCACGCAAAGCAATCACTGAAAATCTTGGGCCAATAATAACTAGCCTTCATGATTTTTAGATCTCGTCACTCTTGGTGCAAAATGACCACCACTGGTCCACCATGGAACTCTTCTAACACCCTATGAATCTGATTTGTGCTAATGCATCTCAGCAGCACTCCATTCACATCTTTCTTGAACAAAACACCGTCTACTATGGCATATGGGACAACCTGCAATCTGAAGTGTCTTCTTTGGGTTTTGTTCATCTCTGGAGGGCATAGGCCTGTGCTTAGGAAGTGCATTATACCTTGGGTCCAGCAAGGAGTGGGGATAGCATTATCCTCTTCTTGAGTGCTACCTTGCACATGGCTGTCTTGAACTGTCAAAACAGCCTCTTCTTTATTGCATACTCCTTTTTGCTTGCCCAGAATCAGCTGCTCACACAATCCTTTTCCTCTTACCAGCTTGGTGACCTTGATCTCAATGTCATACTCCATGACACGAGTGATCCAACCTGCCCTTTTCTCATTCAAATCCTTGTTGAGGAGGAATTCCTTTACTCCCGCATGAGAGACCAACAACTGAACCTTGTTGTTTGAGACTAGATGCTTGAATTTCTTCAAGCTTCTGATTACTGCAAGTACATGCTTCTCAATAAAAGAATATCTCACCTCATAGTCATCTAGGCTTTGGCTGAAGAAAGCAATTGGCTGCTCATCATTTTCCTTGTTCTGAACAACATGTGTGACCAATCGCAGAGACAAATATCCTCCAATCTTGGCTGTGAAATCTCTTGACAAACATAGGGCAAAGAGTGGTGGAAGGTCTATAACTGATACATCTTGTAAAACAACAACATTTGGACATGCATGCAAGGTAAGACTCAAGTTTCTAATCACCCCAATGTTGTTACTTGTTGTCCCATCCAACTGCACTACCCCTTTGGATATGGTTTCATATTGAAGTCCTAGCTGATCAACTATTTGCTTGGGCATCACTGAGCTACTTGCCCCGAATCAATCATGCAATTGTGCACCAATTGGTTTCCAATGATTAATGAGACATAAAAAGGAGGGGGCTTCAACATTTTACCTTGTTGTCCTCCATGATTCCCTTCAGGCTGGGCAGCATTTGTGAGCACCTTCTCTTGCATTTGGACTTGCTGATTCGAAGTTGGCTAGTCCTTCATGGCAGCTTGTAGCAAATCTCTCTGGCCTAGGATAGATAGGGATTCCCACATTGATATATTTACATTTGTCTTCTTCATCTGATCAATGATACTAAATGGTGATGAAGGATCTCTTTTTGTCCCTTGGTTTGCATATTCATCCCTTGCATGTGGGCAGCAACAACTGGTATTTGAGTTGGTCTAGGAGTTGTTCTTGGCTGCCCTTGTGCATTTACAACTAGATTTTGTTTGCCAACCATTTGTGGAGCCATAAAAGGTTGTGGATTGGTTGGAGCTAATGGCTGTTCTTCACCCAAATTCCTTCTTTTTGACCTTGTGTTGGCTGCAACACCTTGAGAGACTATTTGATTTATGCCACAAAAATCCTCTGCCTGCCAGTTCACAAGTGTGGTGTCATTTGGAGCTGATTGCTGCTGGAATGTTTCTTGTTGTTGGTTGTTTCCTTGACTTCCCTCACCCTCCACACCAGTAGTTGTCACCATTAATGCTTGATTCAAGGCACCGTTGAAGCACATAGATTGGTTGTGAGGTTCATTGCATGGAAAACACCAATCATACTCCTGAGCAATGTTGTTTTGTGTTGGCACCAATGCCTTAGAGGTAGATATAGCATTTGGATTATAGGGCTGAAATGGTCTGTTGGCAGGAGGCCTTGCTTGATTTAGATTTGCAGCTGGATTGGGTGGTCTATGAGGTTGATATGGCTGCCTATTAGGCTGAGCTTGAGGCTGGAAGGAAGGTCTAAAACTTTGGGCTTGTTGCCTCTTGAGAGTAACCAGCTCATTACCTAAATTTTGCAATTGCTTCATGACTTCTTGAAGCTCATTTGGGGCACTTGGAGATGAAGTAGAAGCTTCATTTGAAATTTGATTTCTAGGAGTGGGAGAAGGAGCCAAATTAGGTGCTTGATTAGTGTTTGGGCTCTCTAAACTTGGAAACAATGGCATGGGAGGTCTAGGGGCTAGTTTGCCAGCTTGGATCAAACAATTTTCAGCCCTAATGGCAATGTTATAAGCCATAGGGATAGTTATGCCTCCCATGGACTGAATCAACATAGAAATATCAAAATTTAGAGCTTTGAGATAGTAAAGAAAAGCACCTTCTACTGTTGGCCTGACTGCCACTGGAATTCTCTCCCAAGTCCTTTGAAATATGAAATTAAAATCAGTCAACTGCTCATTGGGAGCTCTTTTGATAGTTGTCAGCTGCTCCAAAAGGGACAAGTTGTCTCCCTTTTCCCCAAACTACTCATGGAGGGCTATACATAGCTGATTCCAATTTTGAATAGAACCTGAGGCAAGACTCCTGAACCATTGCAAAGCTTTCCCTTTGAATGAAGATGCCAGCAGTTTGACAGCAACTTGCATCTCATTGATCTCATGGATTGCACAAATGTTAGCAATATCCTTAACATGATCACCAGGTGAGGTCTGATTTTCTCCAGTGAAGTATGGAATGTTCTTCAATGCTGCAACTAGGATTGGATTTTGTGCATTGAGAGCAAGTGGGTTGCTGCCAGTGAAATTGACATAGGGGTTGTTTTGTGCCATTCTAATTGGTCTTAGAACCCTTGTTGACTGAATGAAAGGCCTACCAGATGGAGGAGTTGAGAGAGTTTTTTTGGTGGAGATGGAGACCTTTGGATTCTCCTCCCACTTTGCCTTATTCTTGGAGATAACTACAAATATTAAAACATCACCTCTTCCTCTCCATCTCTTGACCTTGTGTTGATTCTTCTCATGATTTTTCAGTCTCAGCACCGCCAAAACCAGTGATTCTTCCCTTGAGTTGCCGGATGTGTAATTTATAGCTCTTTTAAGCAAGAAAATTGCAGTAGATGCACATCAACTTTGCTGCAATGAAAATGAGACCTCTAAAGTCCCACCGGTGTGCTAAAATTGTTGTTGCAAATCAGCGGACCCTGGATGCAAATCAGGTTTCTAAGTTGATGTTTCAGGCATCCAGTGTGATTGCACAACATTGAAACCTCTCTCCAAGTGTGGGACTTGTAAAATGAGAGAGGAATCTCTAGATTAGAGGTTGGTTCCTCAAACTCCTCTAATCAGATCTGTTATTTGCACAATTGCAGAGGTTTGAATCCTAATCCTACTCTAAATTCCAAGGAGACAGAGATAGAAAGTGCAAAAATTGAAACTAAACTAATAGGTGATACACCAAAGGAGTGGTGAACACTTCTTGTTCATGCAAATTGACACAATTTCATGAAATGCAACATGAAACATCATACACAGGCTGATAAGATGTAATTAGAGGTCTGAAATGAAGCAAGACAATACAAACAAAGGATCAAAATTGATCACGAGTCTCAGACTGTCACTTTTTTGTCAAAATCCTTGCATTTACAACATCAAAGAGGCGTAAACCTGTTACAATCATGAAGAAGGTCTGATACTTGCAAAAATCACTTGTTGAAGGTGAAAGAAGAAGCTTGCTATCCAAAAAAATGTTCCACCTCAAAAAAATGAGCCAAATCTGGCTTTTATAATGCATGGGTCGAGCCCAGGAGAGAGAAAACGTGTAAAAACGTGGAAGCCATTCCCTATCGAATGAAGATGCATTAAAATAGCATGGGCATCCTTACGCACTCCATGCCCCGACATTTTGGCCATCTTTGAAGAAGAATGCGACCCATTTTGCATTAAAACTGGTTGTTGAAATGTCATTTCTGGCCATTACCACATGCTAGAGGCGTTTCTTGATTTTCTCTCTCCAAACTCAACCAAAATTAAAAATTTACCCTAGAATCATGTAGAGAATTTCACCATCTTTCCATTGATATAAAGAACGTGAAAATCTGAGCTCTGGATCGAAAGATATGGCGATTTGAAAATTTAGGGCAAAAACAGGCCAAAATCGGATCGGCGGGCAAAAGTTTGAATTTTTACCCGTTTGGTCTTTGGAAAAATTTCAAATTTTCCCCGCTCCGCCACTCCAGGTGCCACGTGGCGGCTTCCTATTGGCCACGGGCCTCCTAAGGGAAAATTTCCCACAAAAACTCCGCCGAGCCATAACTTGAAAAATATGAGGAGTTAGGAGGAAAACTTTACCTTTCTGGAAAGCTGAGAGAGAGCTCTATCCAATGGTGCCATTTTTAGAAAGATTTGAGTGCCTAAAAATAAAAATGGAGACTGAGGCACAAGAGAGGTAAGAACACAAGGAGTTAGCCACAAAAATGAGCAAGGGCACATTTTGGATAATAGTAAACAAACTCACTTAACAGGGAAATAAGTACAATCACACACACTTAAACCAACAACGCTTAAGACGGTTGCACAAATATTTTGTTATCGAGTTGCAATCCCAAATGTTTTGATAAATGAAAAGGGTTTAAAATGATGCCCCAAACAATTTGTATATGCAAGGGAAAGAATAGAGGACACTTGGGTCCAATGGAAAAGCAATGTGCATGACGAAAACAGTACCAGATGCAGAAATCGATAGTTCGCTAGAGAACAAACGAAGTAAGCAGCGTAGCTTTTGTAAATGATTATAGGGTTAGGTGATCTACGAGTCGTTGTTTCAACACATGTGAAAACGTCAAAAAAATACGAGATGAGTTTCATGTGAGAGACACATATTTCAACTACAAATGAGTTAATTACCAATTTTAGTCCATTTTCAATGTTTTGTGATTTTTTTTGGATTTTTGAATGGTCTTGTGGATGATTTTATAATTTTTAATTTTTTGATCGGTCAAAAGATTTTATTTAGAGATCAAATATCTCCTAAAATCATGCGCAATGGCCAAGGTGAAGGAAAGGGCGTTGGATAGCAATAAAATGCCCCGACGAGAAGAATTACAAGCCAAAAATAATTATTTAATAAAAATAATCATCGAGATGGGTAAAAGAGAGGAAACATAGAAGAAGAAAAAAAAACAACACCTAGAATATGCATAAATCATTCCAGGGTGAAGAAGTGACCGCAGGGGTGGCATTGAGTGCTCCAACGTGTAAAAATTAGTAAAAATAATTATTTTAAATATAAAAATAATCATTTTGGTGAGTAGAAGAAGGGCTAGAGTGACCACGACGGAGGAAACATGTCCCAAGGGCATCACAACAACTTAATATGCCAACCCTGGGGGGTAAATCTATCACGACCAATTCATTTGTAGCAAAGCTCATGCGATTTTTCACCACGAGTGAGTACAAGAGCCCTGGAGTGAGATGACGAGGCTACTAAGAAAGAGGAGACGATCATATCACATCCGGAGTATATGCGAGACCCAGTAGATGGACCCTAAGTGAGTGCTTTATCCCTCTTTTATCAATTACGCATTTAATGTCGTTTGTAGGTCTTTTTAGGCTAGATCAAGCATGTTTTGATGTATGCGTGTGCACACATGCATTCATTCGATGGATGCACACACACACATGCATCAAACTAACAGTGTACGTGTATACGTACATGTCAAAAAATAGGTATGTGTACACGTATCCACCGAAGGGAGGGTTTACATGTCGCTGGGAAAAGCATGGACATGCACCTCGGGGGGCGTAGGTGTCGATTGGGTGCGCATGCGTCCCGGGTAGAATAGGGAAAATAGGTAGAAATGGGGGAACATATGCATCGAAGAAGGAAATGTATGCGTCGAAATAGAGGTGCCCCTACGCTGAGCATGCATGCATCAAGAGAGACATGCATACGTCGAAATAGATGCGTGTGTGTCGAGGAAAGGGTGGAAATGCATCCTTGTAACTAAATAGCTAAGTGTAGATGAAGATAGACTAGATTGTTGTAGAAGAAAGTGAAAAATTAGCATGTTAGATGGAATGAAAGAAGATAGAAGTAGATAAAAACTAGATAGAAGTAGGTAGAAATGTAACCCTAACACATGTGTTTTTGTTATAGCATATATTACCCATCCTTCATACCCGCAAGAGGTATGGCCGGTTGGCAGCAATAGAGGCACAGTTCGATGAGGATGATAGGAGGATATTAGATATTCTCCTATACATCATAGGATTAGCTTATGTGGCCGACATGCCACAGATTACCTTGGATCACGGCCTCCTTACAACCCTAGCCGACTGATGGCATAGCGAGAGTTAGTGCTTCAGGATGCCCAGTGGCGAGATCATGATCACATTGGAGGCGTATGGTGCATCATGTGGATCCCCATCCAGGGTGAGCTGATCTAGTATACCAGCCACTAGCTTGACATTAATTAGTGTATTATCGAGTTATTCGGTGTCCCGGTAATACCGTGTCGCAGGATGACATTTAGATTGTCTCGGTGTATAAAGGATCTCAAGCTTGATTGAGTTATAGTATATATGATGGCTTTTGTTAGTGGAGTTTTACTCCCTGACAAAATTGGATCTTCATTTCTTTGTCTTGATTGGAGTTATACGTAGATTGATAGATGGCGAGACCTACTACTAGGGTCAGTGCATACTGGCACACTTATACTTGGGACCTTCATTTGATCACATACTACCGTCAAAAGATGGTAGGGCCAACTAGACTACTATAGATTTGGGCATGGGACCATATTGCCATTGGTCACCCCATAGGTGTTTTGAAGGCTCATGCTCCAGAGAAGCATTCTTGTATGGGCTAGGTTTTGATTGGGGATGACGTGTGGCCACACATGGGAGATGCCTACCATTATCGTCGTGAGTTAGATGATTTATAGTAGGCCGTCATAGTATGGAGGCCTTATAGACATTTCCAGTGGCCTCAGGATGGCCTAGAGCTCAACACAACGATAGTGGAGCATTTCATGTTGGGAAATCGCAGCTATATGCGGGAGATATACAGGGGTAGATCAATTTCGGAGATAATTTGGTATCATACAGGATGTACCTAGGCCAAACATGTGGTATGCGTGTAGGGATAGAGAGTATTTCGATATGGGGCCAAAGATTACCAGACAGGGCCTTGACCAACTTCTTACAGGTAGTACCAGCTATGTGGGTACCCCAGAGATAGATTAGAGATCCTGGTTGTACTCCAAAGTATGCCCCCTGGTACCATGGAGTGATTCTGCAGCACTTGACTATTCCTAGATCAGCTTATGATGTAGGAGTGAGGGCACCCCCAGTGGGACCTCCTAGTGGCAATGAGGGTGGAGGCGACACCGACGATCTATTTCCCGGCTAGTGTCACGTTGGGGGTGGGGGACAGGGTCCTCCACTACAACAACCACAATGACAGGGGCCCCGAATCAGGCAGAGATAGGCACCTAGGGCTCTAGATATAGAGTTATCTTCAAGAGGCATTCCAATAGGGATATATGCCCCATTACAACAAGTATTTCCACAAAGGGTCCACCACCTCGTGCTCCAGGGGGTAGTGGTGATGATGGGCGCTTGGCACACTTCAACAACAAGCATTACGAGAAGCGATAGCCATGTAGTTATAGGTGGCGGGGAAGAGACCAAGCCGGGGCCCAAGTATAGGTCTTGATAGCAGAGTGAGATCGGACAAAGCCTGTATAGGTCTTGACAACATAACGAGAGTAGGTGGAGCTTAGGTTACTCGGGGTGGGGGGATGGCGTAGCTTCAAACACCAGATCGGTCGATTGGTAACACAAGGGGCTAAGTTATATAGCCTATTACATCAGCCTGCAAACCCAACTACAAGGTATTATTTGTTCAAGTGAGATCAGGTGTAGGATCAGGTGCAAGGTTATATCATTCAGAGGGACCAAGCCCGAGCCCAGTCAGTGACTATTACTATGGATAAAGATCGAGAGGCCATTGTTGCGAGACATGCCCATGCTTTGATAGAGGTCATTTGGTAGGAGAGAGATATGATGTCATTCAGGAAGCCACTGCTTTTGGTGACACAGAGATGATCCAGGATGTTATGAGGGCTAGCGGTGAGGCCTCATATTACAAGGTTGCCTATTACAGAGTAGTTCCAATAGGGAAGCCGTTTGTACCTTTTGATCATTTGGATGTGAACAGACATGTTCCGGATCACGTAGGTCGGGTCAATTAGTGAGATCAGTGCAGCAACCAATTGGACAACATGGTGGAACTCTAGGGGCTGACCAATCACAACCACCACAATTTCATCCTCCAGGACATAGACCAAGTAGCCTCGGAGAGGGCAAGAGCTGTGGTTGACTTTTCTTTTTTGTACAGATGTATGTATGTATACATGCCTCTTATGAAGGCTGATTTTTTTGATTGATGTATAGATTGATGTACCATTATTTTGATGACTCTTGATGAAGACTGAGTTTTGATTCATGCCCTTTAGATGGCATATTTGTATCAATGATGTATATTTATATATGTATCATATGGACACTTTGATGTTTTATATTGTTTCATGCTTTGATATGCTCTTATGGTGATGGTTCATGTTCTGCAGATGTATGAGTGTATCATGATGTATGATTTTCTCTTTTCTCACATATGTGCTAGATTTTATATTAGAGATGCTAGTTTCTCATGTTTCGTACTGATGATATGATATGTGATGATTAGCTTAGTATACATGCATGATGTAAAACTTAGCATTTTTTTATATATGATGTATGTGATGATGTTATATGTGATGAATGATAGATGATAGATGTGATAACAAATGGATGTGCAGTAAACACACAAGCAAAAAAATCTAACAAAACCAAAAAAATACACATACAACAAAATGCAACTACAATGAATTCGTACAAACACTAACAATAGATTAAAAAGGTGTTCAATCTAAGTAAGTAAAATGAATCCTAATAGATACACACAACAATTGTTGAAAACACAACAATTTCATACAAGTATGAAAGTCACGAATAAACCTAATGCAATGCACAACTAAATTGCACAAGATTCAACCTAAGCAAAAAAAAACAGATCATTCTTGCAAACCATATAACACACAAGATATTTACAATCAAAACTATGCAACCACTAATTAAAATCAATTAAACCACTACCTTGTTTTGGTAGGACAGTATTGATATATTTTCTGATGTTTTTGGGTTATCTAGAAAGATAAGTTTTCAAGGCTACGGTTCACATTGTTTTTGAGGTGTCCCTAAGACAATGTTGCGAAGTTGGTGTAGCTTCATCCTTAGAAGGGATATTTTCTAAATGTTTACATTTTTGTGTATCCTTTTTCCTGAATGTTTTTGTATTTTCTAAGGTCATGTTCTAAAAGCAATGTACAAGGACAAAGAAACATGGATGCCCCCAATATGATGTGGGAATATACAAAGGGCATAATGCCACACGCATATGTACAAGAAATTGGAATGTGAAGGTGCCCCTAACATTAGATGGGAATATAAAAAGGCACATCCTTCATGTAGATATAAGAGTAAATAATCCAGATCATGGCTCAAATGAAGATGGATTCGGTAGGGTTCCTAGACCTAGCAAAGGAAGTTATTTCTATAAAGCACCGAGGGTTACCCATCCTGATGCAAGAGTAACTTGTGACCGGTGAATCCTCCTTGAGTGTCGGAAACCATTTTTCACCAAAATACCTACCCACTATGCCACAATTGTGTGGTTTTCACATGTGGACGACCTATTTTTCTTTACTGTTTTCTCAATTTTTCATGTTTTTTCTTTTTTATCTTTGTTTTTCCATTTTTAGTTCTTATATGATATTTGCACCATGTTTAAGAAGAGAAGCACTTGAGATGCATGGCATTCATAGGTTCCAATTTCTTCACCACCGAATATATTAGTTTATAAGCTCCTGACCCATATTTAGCAACCACTACATAAGGCCCTAGCCATTTGGCCTCAAATTTGCCTTTATTTTCTATCTTTGATAGTATTCTTCTGATTTTCTTTCAGCGCTATATCACCTACATCAAATTCACAATGAATGATCCATTTGTTATATCCTCTTGATACTTTGTTCTGGTAGACCTTGAGGTGATTAAGCACTCTTATTTGCTTTTCATCTAACAATTCCAGCTCTCTGCTAGCCGAGCAACTCTATAGTCTTCATCTTTATCAAGATAGTCCCGGAGAGATATTCTCAGGGAGGGAAGCTCCACTTCCAAGGGTGTGATGGCTTCGATTCCCATAAACTAAGGAATATGGGGTCGCACTGGTAGGAGTGCGAGATATAGGTTTGATATGCCTAGAGGGTGGGATGTATTTGTAAGTGTCAATTACGTTACCAGTCTTACTTACCATTTTCTCCATGATTCATATAAGGGTTTTATTGGTAGCTTCGTCCTGTCCATTACCTTAGGGGTAATAGGGGTAGACCACTTGAGTTGAATATAGAATCGTTGACAAATGTATTAATTGTTTTATTCTTGAAGGATTTACCATTATCAGTGACAATGGCGGAAGGGATACCATAACGGCATATGAGATGATTCATGATGAATTTGGAAATTTGCGCACCAGTGACATAAGTAAGAGGCACAACCTCTACCCATTTAGTAAAATATTCATTGCGGTGATAATGTGGGTGTGGCCATCTGAAGAAGAAGGATGGAGCTTCCTATGAGATCTAGGCCCCATTTAGAAAATGGCCAAGGTGTTGCGATAGGCTGCAAAGCATGTGCTAGTGCATGTATCAAGTTTCCATACTTTTGGCATAGCTCACATTTCTTGATGAAATTACAATAGTCTACTTCCATGGTGGGCCAATAATAACCTACCCTTAAGAGCTTCTTATCCAAGACCATGCCATTGGTATGCACTCCACAAATACCACCATGTACTTCCTTAATAGCGTGGACTGAGTCAGTAACATCCAAACAACGAAGAAAATTCCCATCGTAGCCACGATGATAAAGGGTACCTCTAGGAGGGTATAATGGCTATGAGGTGAATAAGGGATTTATTCTCTGAATGGGTAATGTCTTGGGGAAATTTGTCATCTTGTAGGTATCTAAATATAGGGTCATACCAAGGGGAGGATGGACCAACAATTTCACATGCCAAACAAGATTCTGGCATGTCGTATGCGGGTATTTGTAAATTCTCTACAAAGAAAGACATTTTTCTCTCCTGAGGTTGAATGCGTAAGAGAGATCCAATTATAGCCATAACATCTATTGACCTATTATGTGACCTCATTTTTTTCTCAAAGACAATTTGTGTAAAATAATCCTTCAAGGTTTCAACCAATTTTTTTATGGAACAAGTTTCTCATCTTTAACTCGTATATACATCATTAACTTGCTTAATAATGATTTGGGAGTCCCTAATGACTCGTAGTTGTCTAATATTCCAAGTGATAGCCAACTTGAGGCCAACACTAATTACCTCATACTTTGCAATGTTATTAGTGTAAGGGAATCCCAAACATAATGCCCTTGTATAACCTCCTTGTGGGAGTGATGAGAACCACTCCTGCTCCCCGCCCATGGAAGGTGAATGATCCATCGAAATGAACTTACCATCATGGATGTGTCGGGTAGATCCGGATACGAGGTTCCATTCCTAGTAAAGGGGCTTCGCCAATTGATTGGCCAACACCTTTCCTTTCAAGTAATTTTTATTTACAAAATCAATGTCAAATTCACTTAGGAGAATGATCCAATTAGCCATTCGTCCCATAAGGGTGGGTTTGGATAAAAGGTACTTAAGAGGGTAAAATTTGGATATTAGCTTGGTTTTGTTGTTAAGGAGATAACGGTGAAGTTTCTAAAAGGTGAAAATGACTGTAAGCATGCCTTTTCAATCTGCGGGTAATTCAGTTCATAGGAAATCAAGGTGCGACTAAGATAATAAAATTCCCTTTCTTCGTGGTCTAGGTCACACCAATAACAAACCGAGTAGCTAAGATGTACAAGAGGAGAGGTTCTCCTGGGGTGGGAGGCATGAGTATAGGTTGGCTTACAAGGTATTGTTTAAGTAGTGCAAATTCCTTTTGACAGTCTGGTTCCCAGTTGAATGCAACATCCTTTTTGAGGAGATGTGTAAATGGGTGGCACTTATCCACAAGTTGTGAAATAAAATAGTGGATTGCCTGAATTTTCCCTTGTAGACTTCTCAATTGTTTGAGAGTTGTAGGTGGAGGCATTTTTGTGATAGTTGTAACCTTGGAAGGATCTACCTCTATTCCTCTTTGTGAAATAATGAAACCTAGGAGCTTCCCTAACAAAACACGAAATACACACTTCTTAGGATTCGAATGTACCTTGTAATCCTAGAGACGTTGGAAAATATGTTTTAGCACTTCAAGATGCTCTCCTCTGCTTTTGGATTTCACTAGAATATCATCAACGTAATATTCCATGATGTCATTCATCATGTCATGGAAGATGATGGTCATTGCACGTTGATAGGTGGCCCCGACATTCTTGAGTCCGAAAGGCATGACCTTGTAACAAAACGTTCCCCAAAGGGTGATGAAAGTTGTTTTATGCTGATCCTCCTTTGCAATCCTAATTTGGTTATAACCTAAAACCCATCCATTAAGGACAACATTTCATAACCGGCAATGGAATCAATGATCATGTCAATATTAGGCAAGGGGAAGTCATCTTTGGGACATGCCTTATTGATGTTGCGGAAGTTGGTGCAGATCCTTATTCCAACAAGCTTCTTTTGAACATGGACTATGTTAGATATCCAATCTAAATAGTCAATGGGTTTAATAAAATCAAAAGCTAATAACTTTTCAAGTTCTTCTTTAATAAGGAGTGCAATTTTAGGGTGTATCTTTCTCAACTTTTTTGATGGGTTTAGCATCTGGGTGCACAACAAGGTTTTGCATGACCAAGTATGGGTCCAAACTAGGAATATCGGCATATGACCATGCAAATATATCTCCATATTCTCTTATTAGCTCTACAAAAACCTTCTGCTCTTAAGCTGAGAGAAAAGCTCCCAACTTTATCATTCTAGGTTCCTCTTCCGAGCCAATGTTGACATGGATGGTTTCTTCCACAAAAATATTAGAGGTATATTCCATTTGGTTAGGATTAGGGGGAAGACTAAGGTCAACCTCCTTAGGTAGCTCACCATCATCCTTGAACGAATAGACCATTTTGTCTGTAGGTTCTTCATTTTGTTTGTATACAAGTGTTTCAAAAGATTTTTGCTATGAGACTTGCGTTTATTCCTTGCACAAGGTTTCTCTAAAGTATTCTTACTCTTGTTTATGACCTTCTTACTCAAGCATCCACACATCTCTGCTTCTTCTCCAAAGTATGCATAGGTGTCTAGTTGAATTGCAAAGCCTTTCTTATGATCCCTAGCTAGAATAGAATCCCTGAGACCCATGAATTCTATAAATTCCTCATCGTTCTCAAAGAAATCAATTGGCACGTGAAATTTTTGATCCCAATCTACAAGTTCGGGATATACAAGGGTTACTTGGTAATTGGTTTGAGGCTTGGATCTAGATAAGGTAAGGATAGTTGAATCAGGGAATAGGTTAGTGGAGGCAAGATCCTCGTAGAGGCTACATTGGGAATCTGTGTCACTATCTGAATGAGATGAGTCGTCCTCACATTCGGAAGAGGTGGCATCAATCTCAAAGGGTGGATCGTCATGTGGTCTTATTCTAAGACCATGCTTGTCTGATTTGAAGCGAGGGATAAGAATGGGTTCTAATCTCCCTTGCGCATTGATACCACATCCAAACCCATTGTAACCCATGACATACATCATACAGTGGCCTTTGACATATAGCGGGGCTTGATGGCATGAAGCCATGGTACCTTCAGGTACTCTGCTAGTGGAATCTTCTAACATATTTTCCTCAGATAAGAAACCACTAGGAATGAACTTATCCAATGGTTTAGGGCATTGATCCTGAGTGCTTTTGAACTAAAAATAGGGTTTTCCATGTGTCCTGGGTGACACTGATAAATATGATATTAATAAATCTTTTTCAAGAGTGAACGACTCACCTGGGCCGTATTTTTCCAACGTTTCCTCCCATGATGTGAAAGGGTTGACCAATGAGGGAAAGTATTGATTACAAGGGGTGAGTGAATCTGGATCCACACGTTCCTTAATAACCTATGTTTGTAAAGGAATAACAATGTTTGTAGAAGGGAATTCATAAGCTACACGAGAAAAACTGTGCAAGGCTCTGCAATGTGTAAATGGTTTTGGATCACCCTGAATGGTGATTATATGTCCTTTATGGAACATCTTGATACATTGATGGAAAGTTAAAGGAATGGCTGCATGGCATGGATCCATGGGCATCCTAAGAGCATGTTGTATAGTAGATCCAAGTCAAGGACATGGAATGTTGTATCATGACAAGTTGTCCCTACTTCCATTGGAACTACTATAGTGTTTGCTGACTCTTGCTCCTCATTATCATAGGTCGTGATTGTAATAGTTTTGGCACCTAGATCCATTTCTGAGTGGCCTAGCTGCTTAACCAGCTTCAAAGTACAAATTTTTAGACCAGATCCATCGTCCACAAGTACTCTCTTGATCTTGTGATGGGTAACAACTACTTCTAGATATAAGGGTAAGTTGTGTTACGGTCATTACGTGGGATTGTAATGTGATCAAAAGTGATATGATCGTTGGAGTCAAGGTTTATAATCATGTCTTAGAGGTGCACGGGATCTACATTGGTGGAGACTCCCAAACTCTACAGTGTTTTATATAATATGTTTTTATGGGTAGTAGATATTTTGAGGAGATCTAAAATTGATATCCTAGCGGGCGTCTTCTCTAACTATTCTATTAGATTGTACTGACCTTCCTAAGGGATAGGTAACGGATCTGGTATGATCAAACAAGCACATTGCATCCCTACTGCACAACTCTTTTCTAAGATCCTAATAGTATTAACATGTTCATCAGATGAACGGATACATCCTATGAGAGAATCAAAGGGACTATCATTAGTGGGATAAATATAAGTGGCAGTCCTATAGTCATTGGAAGTTTGTTTGTGATTTGGCTTCCTTTTCTTTTTATCTCGCATGATTGGCAAAGGGATATTTAAAGATACCCATTTTCTCATTTGGACCTTGTCTTGAGTAAGGGGAGAATCTACAATGATTTTACCCTCTTCAATGAGGTCTTGTATGTAATGACGTAGTCTCAAGCATCTATCTATTTTGTTCCCTTTAACACGGTGGAAGTCACAGTACTCATGCTCTTTGAACCAAATAGGTTTTGGAGCATTTTCTGGGTATGGTACCATTGCGGTTGGGTATTCTACCATGTTTACATTATCTAACTATTTTAGTATGGCAGATAGGGATTTTGTTAACGGCATGAATGTATGTTTGGTGGGTGCCTTGGGATGAGGTCCTTATGAGAGATTTAAAAGCATATCAGTCTACACGGTTTGGAATCTTTTGGAGTCCGTAATGCCATCTCCAACGACATGTTTGTTTTTGTTGAAGAACTTTAGTTTATCTAAGGATTTTTCTTCATGTTTGTCTTTGACAACCGGTTTAAGTGTTCCCTTTGTGATGAGGGCCTTTTCGATTTGACTACCCTTCTCTATAAATTCTTCAAAGTTAGAGCCACAGTGTATTTATAAATGGAAGGCTATCTCTAGGTTCAAGTTAGGCAAAAATATGCTTATTAGCTATTTTATGGCAAGGCACAAGGGATGACTTACCAACCCTCGCCATCATTGTAAAAATCTCGCAAATGTCTCATTGGGCTTCTATTTTGCATTGCAGAGGTCGTTCATTGTGATATCATTTTCCATGTTGTAGGAATAATGTTGTACAAATTTTTCTGCTAATGCGGGCCACGTTGTAATGGAGCCCTTGGGTATGCTAAAGAACCATTCCAATCCCAGTGCCCCTAGGCTGTGAGGGAAGAGTTGTATTAAGAAATTATCAATGTACGTGACCTCTTGGAAAGCCATATAAAAGTATTTTATGTGATCACGAGGATCACCTTTGCTTTTATATTTATCAAATTTAGGAACAATAAAATGCTTTGGGAAGGGTTGTCATAACATGTCCTTATCAAAGGGGTAAGGGCATAGTTCTTCATACAAATATTTCCTACTATGTCCTACATTTCCCTCTTGTAGTGTAGTAAGCATGTTTTTCATTGATTGTAATTCCCGTTCAATGAGTTGTTCTTTGGTAGGATACATTGGTCTTTGTGCCTTAGCCATTTTAAAAGTTGTATCATTGTGCGGATCAAAGTGGAACTTGCTAGAATTTCCTACTTGAAGAGCCTAAGTTTGCTAATTTTTGGCTCAGTTTTAAGATCTATTTTTGAAGGATCTCTTCTTCAATTAAAGGATCCTCTTCCTCATCAAACTTGGGAGGTGGTGAGGCTTTGTGCTCAATCTTCACTTTACGTGAAGCTTTGTAATAAGGTCGTCGTGGATCACCAAGTGGCTTGGATGGGTCTCCTTCAACAGTGTTATGATGTTTCCCAGAAGTAGAAGCGTACCCTACGTCAAAGGGGTTATCCATGTCTAAGAGGGACCTTCATTCTTCTGTTTTATGATTAATGACCTTGGTTTCTACTTCACGTTCTGTGGAAGCTTAGCCCCTAATTCTAAGACTCTTGTGAGTACTTGATCCATGTTATAATAAAGAAGCTCATCAAACCAACCTAGGTCTAATTGATGTTGTTCTTCAAAAGAATCAGATTCTTCTCTCGCTATGATCAATCAACGGCTCTATGTCCTTGACCTGTGAAAATAGAGGTGCTAAGTTGTTACTGCTAAATGGGAATGATTCAAAAGTAATTTCTCCTAAGCCGTGATCATTTGATTTGGACACCATCTTAGTGATTCTAGGCATCGTTAGTCAAAGTGATACTAGGTTTTGTCTGAATGTCTTTGAATTTTGCGTGAAACCTAGGTGTATTTTTGTGTAATTCACTCAATGTGATGTTGAAATAACCTAGTTTTTTCTAGAAGTAATTCTATGAAGTGTTTTTATGATTCAAAGAACACTCATATGAATACTCAAATGCAATGATCACTCGAATTGTCACTCTGCCAAGCTTATACCCTAACTATGATTTTGGTGAAGGGTCCAAAGTGGATAGTGCCAATATCGTATCAATACGTAGGTCAAGTTAGAATTCTAATAAGGCCTAAATATTAAAGTGGTACTGATGCAATCTCTTGACGACATATACTAAAAATAGTTCGGATGTCGATGAAAGCTAAGTTTTCGAAAATGGAATTTTCCATTATGTATAATGTAACAACACTATCCTGATACATTAACCGAGAAAACAATGTGTTAGTATCAAGATGATATTATTTCGGTATATATAAGGCAATATCGACACTCTCAAAAAAGACTTAGATGACGTCGAAACTGAAACAAAGTATGAGTATAGCAAGAAGTTTTTAGTTGTGTGAGTAGTGTAACCACACAATAAAGGGACTTATATCAAGTTCTCAAGAAATTGAAAACACGACGTAAGTACCAAAATTGTGTGACTAGAATGCGAGAAAAAAATATCAACCTAAGGAGAGATAAATGATGAACCAAAATCGCAAATAGTGAAGACGATCCTGAAATCAAGATCAAAGAACTATCAAAGACATGAAAATGCACCTACGTACTTTAGATGTTTAACAACCCAACCGCAAACATGGATGGGTGTAAACGGACAAAAAAATGGTGAGTACTATCTTTGATAAAATGCATGAGGTATGCCTCCTCACTCCAAATGGGCAGCAAGAATGCAAGGGTATAGATCAAAAGGATGAAAATAAACTAAGTGCCACTTGGGCAGAGTTTCACCTCGTCCGAAGGTGAGAAAGAAACTGAGCTAAGTGAGACATCATTTAATTCCATGATGAAAGACACTTAGTTCTAACTTACATGGGCTCTTTTCCTTGTTCGAGAAACAAGGTTCAGACTCCAAGTGAGTTGTCACTTCGTGATGGCTTGACGTGACAATGGACTAGAAAAGTGGGCTCCAAGATAGAATGGCCTCCCTAATAAGATCTCTCAACTAGGTGTCACAAGTTGTCTAGGAGCGAGCTTGATTTTCCCAAAGAGTCACACTGACTGATTTGGGAGTATCTCGACTTTACTTTACCCCCTTCTGATACAATGAGCAACTAGTGTGTTTAGTTGTACCATCACTGGGGTCGCGATACGAACAACTTTGACTATAACTTGTAGTGTAAATTTATTCAAGTGAGTAAGCGGAGCGCTTCCTATTTCATCCATGAGGTTACTCAGCAGTGGATTACTTTAGGGTTCCTGGAACCACCCTCATTGTTGTATCTTAAAGCGTTATGCCAAAGGGGTTATGTTCCAATTAAGTGGATAGGGATGTACCCTTTTCCGAAACCTGCAATACAGTGTGAAGTGAAGTGGTGTTTTTAATCTTGCTTAACTTAATGTGGTTTTAAGTAGCACATTGTTTTGGAAACCTGTATGAAAACACGTATTAGAAGGTTTTGTTGTGTTTCGACTCTTTTATTTGACAATTGTTAGGTCCTACGATGCAAAGTTTAGTAATTTTCCATCAAATACCGATATCAAGAAAGAGAATTTACACGTTGTTTTTGGTTCCTAAGATCACCAAAAGGTGCGAAGGAAGAGCATACACAACGTGGAAATTCTACTAAAACAAATCATATGGAAAGTATTTTTAAACGTGTTTTTGCTTAAAAGGGGTTTTGTTTTAACCAACTTTGAAAGATTAATCCTTTTAAGAAGCGTAAAATAAGTGTTTTTAGATGTGACAAAAGGTTTTAGAAGTGTTTTTGATCTCCAAGATCACCTAGAAGGTGTGAGGAGAGAGCATACACACCTCACAAACCTCATTCTAGCTAAAAACTAAAAATTCAAGCTACATCAATTTAAACAACCAAACAACAACCTATAATCACTTGTTAGACCCTGCAAATACCTAGAAAAATCCAAAGAAATGATCTTACAGCTCGGAGGAAAAATATCAAATTTTAGCACACACTCCTTGCCCGCCTAAAATGACACCTACGTGCCCCAACCAACGATATGCACCCCAACCAATGCGGACATGTGGTAGGAAGTGATGACATTGGGTACAACACACACATATGCGCATTTGCCGCAGACAGACACGCTAGGGTTTCAATGGAGATGCCCATGATTCACCTGGATACGCATACAAGAAAAATTTAGCAAATCCATAATATATTAAAATTCACCACCACGAGAGGCACGTGTACGCCTAATATTTGGTGGAGACATTGATGTTTTAACAGGTACACATATGATCCAAAATGACATAGTTACACAAGAGGCCCATATACACCAAATAGCGTCACGAGGGAGGAATACGCACACAAGTTGACATAGACACCTATAATTCAATGGTTACATGCCCTTTAGAAAATAACTCATCGGTGGAGAACACAACCAGAGGCGGGTGCACTGCTAGTTTAATGGGTGCGACAGGGGTTTTGATGGAGACACACTCCTTTAAGACACCTATGCATACACATACGTACCCAAAAATGTAGGTATTGTACTGTCGGAAAGAGGTTACGAAAACCCCAATGATGATTCGAGATATCTTCACAAGGTGTTCGGAATCCAGGAAATTTCACCAAGTGTACATTTGCACCATAAAAGCCTTGTCTATCTTTTGTATGTTTTGTTCTAGTCTCTTTGCCCCCTTTTCCCTGCATTTTTCTTTAAGTTATAGAACCACTTTGCCACTGACTAGGCGCGGTCTTGTGACCGCCGCCAAGATAGGGCAAGCGATCCTGTCTTGCCTCCCTCGCACAAGGCGGCGATCCTGTGTGTGTTTTCCAACATTCCGACAATTGTGTCAAACGTAAAATTCAAATTTCTATCCACATTCCTCAATCACCAAAGCTTGCGAGTTATGTTTTGGTCGCACAAGAAATAGTGTTTTCCTTTTTTTATATTAGAAGAGTTCAATTTGGATTTACCCTCTGGTAAATGCAAATACTATAAATAACCAACTTGCTTTCAAACAAATGGCCCCTCTCCTTCGTGTTTGATTATTCAGGTTTGTTTGAAGTTCTTGCGTAAGTTTCAATAGTTCATATTTTGATATATTGACATCGGTTTACGAACATTGGTATTTAGATCCTCACCACTCCCGTCGATATCAAAATGCAATTTTTCGTATTAAATATAGAAGCCATCAATCCAACATTTTACGGGATAGACCGAAAAACCATCCATAGTTTATACAAATCCACTTTACACCTCTCATTACCATTTTCCGTGACCTTGTCGAAATATACATAAACACCTACAAGCCATTTTCCACGTATCCAACAAACCCGATAGATAAAATCTAAGGCGAGAGCTCGACATTGATTGGAGCCTCGAAAGCAGCCTTATATATCCAAATGGTCCATTACACCAATTCAGGTTAGGAGAGCTTTCTTTGCCTTAGATTCACAGATTCCATTATTGTGTGTTGAGGATATAAGATTGCCCAACTAGTTTGTCTATATCCACATATATTCCATTCTCACCGGTTGTCTTGGCATGACCTCGGGAGGTCGGGTATGAAGAAGAGTTACTTGTAGATTCTCATGCTCGCATGTCACTTTTCTATTGTACAAAATTGGTGAACCCAACGTGAAACAAACAACTATTCCCCTTTTTTTTTTTTCTTGTATCCATCTTTGCTATTTCCCATTATTCTCAGTGTATTCACATACCCCCTAAATATGTCGGGATACAATGCATATGACACCTCTCTCAAGTCTTGAAGCAAATTATGGTCAAACAAATAGACAACCGTCACCCTCGCTTTCTGCATGGGCTGACAACTATTCAAGTAACTACTTGTCATCACAAAATTCCCCTCAAAAATATAGCTCTAGTTATTCATTCCAAATTGAGGAGTTGGATCAACTCACGCAAACACAAAAACCAGAGCCCTCGGCTCTAATAATATGACATTTACTGGAGAGTCCACTTCATCTCCTCGGGTTTTTTCGGACCACAAATTAGTAGACAGTCAAATTCACTCCCATTGTTAGATGAGGAGTATTTAGCGCTACGCTAGAAGCGAACAACGCTTCCAAAACATGTACCCACCTATAGGGAGTTTGCAAACACAACTCGATACCCTACTCCAAGAAAATGCCCCCACTCCTCCACCTATGGGAAATAATCTCGGTGAAGCTTGACAGGGTAATGATCAATTCATAGCAGGGTATCATACCCCTTTACAACCTCAAGGTGTACAAAAATCACCTTTAAGAAAAAACATTGTATCTTCACCAATTGAGGTCATCTCAGCCTTAGTTGAAAAGGTTAGAGGATTGGAACTTGCTCAAGCAAATCAAAATTCATATTTCGGGCAGCCAGGAATCCCCAACCCTCCACATCATCCCAGCCAAGTTGACCTCCTTACAGGAACAAGCACGTTAGGTATGCCTCCTCAACATTCGTATAACTATAAGTAGCAAACACCAACTAGAACTGCATTTTCAAATGCCGCTCCAGATTGAAAATATGATACCTCCCGGATTAGCACCAAACAATCCATACCGAGAGAAATTCTCCTCTGTACTTAAACATATATTCAAAATCACCACAAGGAGACATGTTCTCTTCTCCCGGGATGTTTTCTCAACCATAGGGATTTCCTTATGCCCCTACAAATACATATGACATGTCATATCAACAACCCATGCCACTGCCACCCCCTCAGTAGGCACCATCAATGGTCGAAGCCTATGCGGTAGGGACTTACTCAGAATATTTAAAAGAGCCCCTAGACTTCACCATACAAAATGTCATGCTTCCAAGACCTCTTCCCGATTTACCCAAATACAAAGGGGAGGGAGATCCAAATGCACATATCAAGGCCTATGCCATGGCCATTCAAGAACTAATCCCTTGGGATGGGGTTGTTGCTAAGATATTCCCTAAAACCTTAGAGGGTATTGCCCTTGATTGGTACTACAGAATACCTAAAGCCTCGATACACTCATTCAAACAACTTGTGTCAGATTTTATCAAAGCTTTTGATATGAACAAATTATTGAGAACAGGAATCAGGGAATTCTTGCATATTAAACAAGAGCATAATGAATCCGCTGCTCATTTTATTCAAAGATGGCGTACGGTTCTCTACTCATCAATAAGTTCTCCAAACATGGATAAGATGGAACTATGCGATTTATTCCTTCATTCCCTCAATAGAGAGATAAAGGAAGAAGTCTAGAAGTTCCCACTAAGAACTTATGATGAAGTACTCGAGAGTGCTCTCCGAATAGATCAAGCGAAAATAGATAGTGGTCGTAAGAAATACGGAACAAACGGGAAATTAATCACTCCCAATCAAAACACTATGGCCTATCCTAGTGTTGGGAATACCAATCAAGGACCCAAGATCCTTAACAAAAACCGTGGGGTTACAACGGATGGAGTAATCGGCGAGTTAAAAGGGAAAATGTCATAAACATTTCGCCACCCATTAACAATCAGTGAAATAACAACTTTACTCCAACAATCAACGTAGTGGATTTTAATCGTCCATCATGACAACAACGGAAAATCCAAACACAAGGCCCAAATCAAAAACCAACTAGATATCGAGTCAAAACCAAAGGCAACAACCTCAAAATTTTAACTTTAACAACCAAAGCAACCTTATCGAACATCGGACCACGAGCGGTTTCAAATCAACAACCTTGAAACTATAATCCCAATTTGTATTGTGGTTTCCACAAGATTCAAGGCCATGATACTAGGACTTGCGTGACTACAATAAATTCATGCAGCGTTTTCCAGAAGACCAAAGACAACTCTTTATAGATATGTTCTTAGAAAATTCTATAGTACCCATGCCAAACACTTACACATGGGCAGTCTCCCCTCAAAATGCACCCCTCAAGATCTTTAACGATCCACTCCCAAATCATTCTAACAATAACAGTTAGATCTAAGTGGAATGAACAAGGGTGTTATGACATGAAATAATGATCATGAAGCTTCAACTTCATTAAGTCCACCAGTCACATCCCAATTAGGAACTTGACCGCAAACCAAGATAGTTGGCCTAATAGAGCTAGACACCAAGCTACCCGTAGAAACCATAACAAGAACACGTGATTATTCTTCTCAACCAGTTCCAAGCTATCCATTAGAACTAGACAACATTCATCAAATGTTGGTAAAACCCATAGGCGCTTATGATTTAATTAATGACTTAACAAAGACCTTCTCTCACATTTCCTTCTTGGATTTGTTGAAGAACTCTCCCACCCATAGGGCTTCTCTCTTAGAAGCATTAGGCCTTGGTCATTTAATTAACATCACTCCTCCTCTAAACGCAAGTAAACCATGTAGACTTTGATGTCTACCCTCTAGGGCAGCCAGATAGGGATACTGAGTTCATATTTGATATAAGCAAAATGCCAACAAATGTTGAAATTACATGAAGAGGTGACCCAACTTTACATTTACAAGTATGGGTTTACAATAATTATGTTAAACGCACAATGATTGATGATGGGGCAATAGTTAATATAGTACCCTTTGCTTTTCTTCAAAAGCTAGGATATGGAGAAACTAATTGTTCCACAACACGAAATACGCTAAGAGGTTATGATAGCCTCAAGGCCACTTCAATTGGAACCATAGTTTTACCAGTCACTTTAGGACCCAAGACGGTCCTCACCAAATTTTATATTATAGATCGGAAACCAACTATAATATGATCCTCGGTCGACGATGGATACACTGCATGAAGGCAATCCCTTCCACACTATTCCAGGAAATAATATTTTTGTACCTAGGGAAAATATTTGTGGCACAAGGTGACCCAAAACATTCGATATACACCTAGCAGACTTGAAGAAAATACCAGGCATTCACTTGAGTTTGAACTCCCAATGAATCAACTTAGTAAACCAATTAATTCAAAACCAAAAGAGAAATTGATACCTACAACACAATTAGAAATTACGAATCTAGTCGAGGGCATTCCAGCACTCAAAAATGAGACTAACGTCATAGAAACGGTATCATTAGGGACTACCGTAAAAAATTGTAGAATTACTAGAGAAAGATCTACCCATTCTCCTACCATTTGATTCTATGGGTATGGGATACACCCTAGGAATTGGTTCCCTTCCATCAGATGAAGTTTTTATGGTAGAAGTAACCGAGGCAGAAGAAATAGACATGAGGAATGTCCCAACATCCATTTTTCCAAGAAAATATTGGACCCTCCACTTCGATGGAGCTAAATGTTGTTTTGGAGCTGGGGCAGGTGTGATCTTTACTTCTCCCGAGGGAAAGATCCTACCTTTTTCCTTTAATTTAAATTTTGAGTGTACAAACAACGGGGCTGAGTACGAAGCCCTCCTCCTTGGCCTCATCATAGCTAAAAGGATGGGCGTTGATAACATTAGAGTGCTAGGAGACTCGTAACTAGTTGCAAACCAAGTCTCTAAGGTATATGAGACTAGAGATGAACATTTACAACTCTACAAAATGGTGGTATTAGATCTAAGAAAAGGATTCAACTTCATATCAATTGAAGCAATCCCACGAGAGCAGAACCTTCTCGTAGATTCAATAGCAACCTCAGCTTCCCATTTCACTCCAAACAGTGAGTTGGAAAACACAAGTTTCATGGTATCACTTAAATCTTGAACCATTGGTGCGTAAAATACCAACAAAGCCACTCGACTCATATAGAAGATGACAATGAATTTTCTATCTGGATCACTTTGACAGGTGATATAATCACTCTCGAATATCTAAATGCCTATGTGGAGCTACATCTCACTCATCACATAGTAGATCTTTCCCTAATACCACATTCCTCTTCCTATTTTGGAAATCCCATGATAGAGTCTCCTCCGTAAAAGGATCTTGATATCTACGAGGTAGAGAATGGAGAAAGTTTGGAACTACCTCCGGCCCTGCCTGAATTTGAAGAAGGCAATGCTTCCTTAATCGAAGAAACAATTGACATAAACATTGGAATGGAGGAAGAACTAAATATTTTAAAGTTAGGATCCTCATTAACTCCATAGGAGATAGAAATACACACCCAAATCCTCAAGTAACATCAAAAGGCTTTCACGTTTAACTACAAAGAAATGACAAGAATTGCACCACATATCATGGTACATAATCTTGTCACCAAACCAGATGTAAAGCTAATTAAACAAAAGTCAAGACCAATGAAGCCAAAATTGGCTCTCATGGTGAAAGAAATCTGTTAAAGTTTGTAAACCGAAATCATTAAGGCACAAATCATTGCAGACTAGTTAGGTGACAATCCGTTAGATGGAGGTGATCTGGTAAATCTAGATTTTCTCGATGAGTGCATATACTTTGCCAAAACTAAACCCCCATCTCTACATGCCCATGGTATACACGACATTATCAATTTTATCATGGACCATACATACTCGAAGGTGCCACATCGCAACAAAGAAGGCGATTACGCTTTATCGCTTTCTAAATATGTTATCTTAGAACAAGTGCTCTATCGTAAAGCCTTTGATGGAATGCTTTTAAGATGCGTTGACACTTTGAAGAATTCAAAAATATTATGTCACGAATCCCACAAAGGGATATGTGGAGGCCACTTTGGTCACGCCCAATGCCCATAAAATACATCGGATGGGCCATTTTTGGTCCACTTTGGAACATGATGTAGTAGAGTTTGTGCGAAAGTGCCATAAATTCCAAGAATTATCCCATGAGATTCACATGCCAGCATAGGCTCTGCAACCAATCACAACCCCATGGCCCTTTTCCACGTGAGGCCTAGATTTGATAGGGAAATTCTCCCCCTCATCAACAGATGGCCACAATTTTATAATCACGAGCCACATAATATTTTACTAAATGGGTAGAGGCCATGCCTCTCACCACCATACCAAGTTTCATAATCGCTAAGTTCATTTTGAATCAAATCATTTGCAGGTACGGTGTCCCACAAGTCATTATCTCAGATAATGGCACATCCTTTAAGAATGATGAGGTCTATGAATTATGCAGTAAATTCAAGATAAACCATCATACGACCTCTCTTTATTACCCTCAAGCCAATGGATAAGTTGAAGCCACAAACAAAACATTAAAATCTATTCTCCTCAAAATAGTTAAGGAGAATAAACGGGATTGGAATTTAAAATTATACCCGGCCTTGTGGGCCCATCGAACCTCAATAAGAACACCAACAGGGCAACCCCATTCTCATTAGTATTCGGGGAAAAAGTAGTTCTCCTACTTAAGGTCAAAATACCCAGCCTCCACATCTCATTACAAGGGATCTTGGGAGAAGAAGCCTATAGAGAGGCACACCTCTCTCAACTAGAAAGCCTTGATGAGGCCAGGCTGAATGCCGAACAATGGCACAGAGCCTATGTTGACTGGATGTGCTTAGGAATATAACAAAAAGGTCTACGAGTAAGAAATATATGAGGGAGATCTAGTTCTAAGACTAGACAACCGGATTGATAAGAAAACCGGTGAAGGAAGGAAATTCGACCCAAGTGGTTGGGCCCATACCGAGTCATGAAAGACTACGGAAATGGTACATATCTCTTGTGTACGCTAGAAGGTGAGGAGTTCAATGAAATAGTCAATTCCTTGCATCTTAAATGGTTTTACACATAAGACATCAACGTCACCATTTGTATATTATATCTACCTACATTACATTAGTCACTTAGTTGTTTCATTTTGTTCACTCGTTTCATAACTATTGTGGTCAAGGAACTTATTCTTAAGCATTTAATTATAAGCTTATGAAAATATTGGCAAAAGCATTCAAAATCACATCTCTTCAGTTTCATAATATCATCAAATGGTTCCAAAATCATTTCATCAATTCGACAGACAAAGTCTTGACAAAAACCATACCAAGGCCTACATACTTGGTCATACTCATTCTTTTCTACTTGGTTAATTTGTTCTTACCTACGGTCTATTCTAGAAGCTTCTTAGTGTCACATCTATCCTTCTTACATCTCTTTGAAACAAGGATACTCCAAATTCAAAAATCATAAGTCTCAAGTTAAACCAAAATGCTAAACCAAATAGAATATTTTATTTTTACACACTTCTTTGCCCCACCAACCTTCGGTGATGAGCCCGTATCTCTTACTAGTGATACGAGGTTGAGAAAGGAAAGAAGTGCCCTTACTCACCTATATCCTGCCTTCGGTGATGAGCCCATGCTTCCTACCAGTAGCATGAGACAAGGTGTAGGGGGTCCATTCACGCAAATCAGTGAATATTAATATTTTAAAGCAAAGTATACTAAGAGAAGTTAAATATCCAAATTCCAAAGAGATCAAATCCTTAAAACCAGATTTTGTTGACCAAGTTACCATCCATGGATCTAAGTCTAGATAAACTGGAAAATAAGTTGCATTCTAAAATATGTGGTAGTTTTGAGTAAGAGTAAGTACGCAAGTCTGAATTTGATTTCTATCAAAACCTTGTCTTTCTCTCATCATTTCCATTCGGTCAAACTCATACAACTTGCGCCCTTCCCAACTCTTGGTGATGATCCCTTGCATCTTACTAGTTGCATGGAGTTAGGAGTGGGGTAAGTTCATCTCGTTATCACTATATATTCATCACGTTTTGCCAAAACAAGAAGAAGTGACGAATATTACCCAAAGAAGCCAAAAGTTCAGTACTACAATATGTTTGCATCATCACATATCAGCATTACAAAAACAAATCAAAGAGAAACATTATGTTCAAACATTTGTTATCCATCCATTGCATACATTCTGAAAAGCATATAAAAACAAATATTCTAAAAACATCTAGTATACACATGGGAAACGAATCACAAAAATTATAGATACAAGAAGATCTAGATCCAAAAAGATATATATATATATATATATATATATATATATATGAATCATGTTTTATATACAATGCCATCATGCACTAGGCATGGTCAAAACACTCAATGATCCTGGAAAATACAAAAACACTCATATAAATATCTGACCAAAAATCACTACAAAAAGACACCATGATCTCTCAATCCCTGTGAGATCCCTCAGAAGGTGCATGACCGCATCTAGGACTCTATTTGTGATGACAACAATCTGAATGAAATAAGGGCTCACGATCACGGCCAATAGCTATGGTCTCACTATGATAACGACTCCTCCTCATCAAGCGCTCAACAGCGGTCTATATCCAACTACCTCAGCACGGAGAGAAGTCATGATCTTTGTCGCCTTCCAGACAGGGGCAAACACATCGGTATGTCTACCAGCTGCTAAAGGCTCTCCCACATCCGTAGTAAGCTCAGCCCGTGTACTCTTTGAAGGGAGCAGTAGAGTGTCCATGCACACCTAGTGAATCAAGTCTCGCCATCCCTCAACAGTCGGTAAATAAAAAAGGAGAAATAAACAAGTTAGAAAGTTGTCCATGATAAAGTCAAAAAATAAACGAAACAACAAAAGGGAAATATCAACTAAACAATTCTAACTAAAACAAAATCGAGAAAAGAGTAGTAACTCACTTGGATCTCCAGGCATCCAGGTGGGATCTCTAGGATCTGCACCTGCCACTGACGCTACCGCTGACTGTGGAACCTCCCCAAAACTGGAAAGAAGTGACATCCTACTACGGACTCATCATCTCCCCAATGTCCCGAGAAGGAAACTCCTCTGAGATCGAGTCACCTTCTCTACACTCTCCTCCACCCTCTCAGCCCTCAACATATCTTGAGTGTCATGCCACTCAGAGTTGCTCTCATCATCCCCGGTCGTCCCACCTATCTTGCCTCCCTCTGTCTCCTCCTCTATCTCCTCTCCTGTGAACTCCTCAGAGTCTGAGTCCACATCAATGGGCTCATCACTCTCTCCACTATGAGCAGATTGGCTCCGATATGAAGTAAAGGTGCTCGAGGAGCACCGGCTACCCCTCGGGCATGAACCACTCGCCTAGCTATAATGGGAACTCCATGAGTGATCGTGGTCTAACCTCGGCCTCTAGGACCTCCCCTGGCCTCGCGAACAGACTTGTATACTAGCCCCAGCTGGGAAACATATCAATGTAGGGGAGGCCAAACTGCTGTGGTACTCTGTCAAAGGGGTGGATCTCCAACTTCCCTGTCCTGTCTATCAGCTAACTAGTAGTATAGCAGTGATCATTGTGTGTCTCCTCTCCCCATAACCCTGCCATGGCCTGATAAGGAGTGGCCTCCATATCCGCAATAGTCAAAGAAGCCACTGGCTGGTGTGGCATCCTAAGTACGGTCATCCTTGTCCACCTGTTACCCTGAAAACCTCGAGATCCTCTGCCTATACACCTCTCCCATAGGGAATGATGCGCTCATACACCCAACTCATAACTAGAGTAGGGTGACTCAATGATTGCCATGTAATCTAACCACCCTATATAAATCATGATAGGTGGTTCCAAGAATGTCTTCTCCCAAAGCGTAAACATGGCCATGTGCCTCAATCTATGCAATGATAGGTGCCCAGTAGTATAAAAGAGTATCCCCTCCCTTGTCCCCAATCAACCGTGAGGCCAAGATACCCATAATAGCTTAGCGGAGCACATGGATATCTGAACCAACAATAGAACATACCTTCACCCCCTTATTCGAGCCCATGGAGACAACAACATCTCCCATATAGGTGGCCCACTGAACCATCTGAGATCTAGATATTGTTGTCTTAAGAGACAGCCGCCTCCCAAGAATCGGGACCCCAATATGCGATAAACATCCTCTAGGGTGATGGTCCACTCACCCCTAACTCCTGGAAATCAAAAAGTGTTCCGATCTACATCCCAGTATGAAAATAAGTCACACAATATGTGACTAGCAGGTGTAACATGAGGGACCTGTGCAATCCTCCAAATGCCACCCTCTGCAAGTATCCCGCTTGCTGAGTAAGTGCCTCTAGCACTGCAGGGAGCCAATCACACTCCCTCTCTCTACTCCATCTGATGTACTCCTCCTTCTTCGCATTCACCCAAAATAGAGAAAAATAGTAAGTTAGTAATGTAATCCAACTAGAAAAATTACCAACATATAAAAATGTCAAAAATGTAAAGACAATTAAAAATCACATCTTTTTTTGCATTCTGTTCAAACCGCCACCATGTGCGGCGAGCGGTGGTTTCCTAAACCGCCGCCTTATGAAGTGGTGGTCTTGTAACCGCCGCCATCATAGGGTGGCGGTCCCATGACCACCAAGCCTTTGCGGGATGACAGATCTGTCTCGAATCGCCAAACGGCTCGAAAGCCCTAAAAACACTAAAAAGGAGAAAAAAATGCACCATTTTAACTAAAATAAAGACCTACCCTATGGGCACCCCCTTAGAGACTCATTTAAAACTAACATTTTAAAAATAATCCCCCCAGGACAAATATTTCAACATTTCTATATTTTGGATTTAAAAACGATAAAATGAGAAGAACTAACATGAGACTTTGTGGGCCAATGTCCTACTCTCGAGGCATGATCACGATCTCACAACGAACATTTTGACTGTACTCTCATCAAAAATGGTCACCGTGGGTCCAAGAGCTAAAAACCACCATATTGACACGCGCAAAATGAATAGTAAAATGAGCTCATTTTACATCTATATAGTATTCTTATTTTGTTTTGAGTGTTCTTACGCAGAGTTGGAGCACCGACGGAGGTAAGTTCTTGTCCCCACGTAAATGGTAAGTCCTCATTTCATATTATTTTAGTATTTATTTTTTGATTTGTTTTATCTATCTACACTTGAGTCCTCTTTTCATTTTGCAGATAGCAGGAATTTGGATGGTGATGTTTCGACATATGGGTGTGACAGGTATAGCTTCTAACTCCCCATTTTGGGACCACCATACTTACCCACCATTTTATGCCTCTTCATGGCTAAAACGCTTCTCCAAGGGGGCAATATGTACGTACCCAAAAATGTAGGTACTGTACTACCGAAAGAGGTTACAGAAACCCCAATGATGATTCAGATCTCTTCGCAAGGTGTTCAGAATCCAGAAAAGCTTGCCAAGTGTACATTTGCACCCTATAAATCCTTGTCTAGCTTTTGCATGTTTTGTTCTAGTCTCTGCCCCCTTTTTCCCTACATTTTGTCTTTAAGTTATAGAATTGCCACCTTGATTGGGCGAGGTCTTGTGACTACCACCCAGGACAGGGCGGCAGTCATATAACCGCCTCCTTGCACAAGGTGGCGGTCCTGTGCGCATTTTCCATAATGTTCCGACGATTTCGTCAAATGTAAAATTCAAATTTCTATCCACATTCCTCAACCACCAAATCTTGCATTTATGTTTTGGCCATCCAGTAAATAGTGTTTTCCCTTTGTTTATATTAGAAGAGTTCAATTTGGATTTACCCTCTGGTAAATGCAAATGCTATAAATACCCAACTTGCTTTCAAACAAATGGCCCCTCTCCTTCTGTGTTTGATTATTTAGTTTTTTTGAAGTTCTTGCATGAGTTTCAATAGTTTCATATTTTGCATGAATTATCACCTCTCATTTCTGTTCTAGAGATCATTTGATCTTCTTGCTTTCATCTTACTTCATTTTTGTCCCATACGATTAGTTTAACATAAGATAGTTTCATTTTTAGAATAGAGTCCATCTTAGAGTTGCGGGTTTTGTTTGTCACAAGAGATAGATCCCGGATTCTCGGCATATCTGCATTGTATCCCCACAATAAATCCTACTAGGAATTACATAGTCAAACTCTGCTCACTTGTACTATGCCTCTCTTACTTGCATTGTGTTTGGTTTATATCCAAAGATGTCATTGTTCGAGTATCTTTTGATGTTGTCAACTATTGTATATACATGATGAGCGCGTCCTACATCACCCACCATCCGCTCGATCTAAGCAGCTCTCTATGCATCCATGGTATTAGGTTTGTGTAGGCACGAGGCACACATAGTGATCTGGAGATCCACAAATAAAACAACCTCATGTACCCCTCTCGAGATGGGGTCCCTCTTGTGCTCGGTGTCTTGACCGCCGCCGGTCCAACCCTAGCAGATCGATGTGTGTGAGCCGGCCGTGCTGCCGAGTACCCTACCTCCTATCCCCGGCTCCACCAAAACCACCTCTAGAAACACCTCTCTCGAAATCCCCGTGTCCTGCCTAGCCCTTGCTGCGGGTGGCCTGCTGTTGTGTCATCCACTTGGGTGTGGTGGAGCCCTCGTGGCTGCTGGTGGAGGCCAAAATCCTCCTCTAGGGGTGGTGCAATACCTCATGACCTCTGACTCTGAAAGGCCTGTATCCTCTCCTAAAACTTGCTCTTGTTTCTATCACGGTGCTCATGTGCCTTGGTTCTATTCTCCTCAGCTAAGTAGGCCTTCTCAACACCTTCTCAAGTGTGGGAGGAGATAACATCCTAACTCGCTCTTGTTGTATCTACATTAAGGCCTCGAATAAACCTCGTAACCTATAATTTCTCATCTTTCGGTAATCCACATACCGTAAGATCTAGGAACTCGCTCTCATCTTTGGGCTATTGTGCCGATCCTGTCGTAAGTCATGAAACTCATCGATCCTCTTCTGCACAAAATGCTCTGACATATAACGAGCCCTGAATCACTCCTCGAACATCTCCCAGGTCACTATCTCTCGAGTTAGATGGAGCTTATGCTCCTCATTCCTCCACCAAACGCCTATCAAGGTCTCTGGAGGAGGTGTATAGTGAACCTTGCCTTGATGTTGCTCTCATAAGTGTGCAAGCCAAAGCAACTATCCAAACTAAGGAGCCACGACTCAACCCCAAAGCCATCTCAGTAGATGGGCGTAGGTGGCGGCTATAAGCAAAGAAGATCCCTAATCACACTACTTATATCTCGATCCCGGCTATGTGGTCCAAGCGGGCGAAGGGGTCGCCTATTCTTGAATGGTCCTCGAGATTGTGTGAGCGCGCTACGACGGAACAAGGCTACCCTCTCGTGATGAATGGAAGGGCTACGTGACCTCTCCCACCTTGGTGTATCGTGCTCTGGTGGCTCTGAATGCACGTCCTCACCTATCGGTTCCTCGTCTCCCAACGGTATCTCCACTCTCGCCTCCTACGGTGGTGGTAGATGTTGCTCCACAATGCCTATCAGCTGGTGCAAGGCCTCTAATATCTGAGGCCCCAATTTGGGTACTGGCGGCTCCCGCGTAGGTGCACTACACCCCAAACCTCTAGCTGATCGACCTCGCTTGGGCGCCATCCTGTGCACGGGGTGAGCGAAGAAGTTATTAAATGGTTGTGGATAGTGTTTAATTATTATTATTATTATCCATTTATTAAGTTTAATGTTATTAACATTACCACTAACTATTTTAATTTATTTTCCCAGAGTGTCTGCGTGTGTGAACCTCGCTCTGATACCAAATGAAAATTGGTAATTTTTTTTTTTTTAGCGAACTAAAGTTTCGCCTAACCGTTCTAATTAAGTAATTTAATTCTTAACGATAAATTTTATTATTATTTTTTTACCAATTCACTAAAACATTTGTTTCTATTTAATTTTATTTATTTAGCTTCTAATAATTTTCACACATTAAAATTAATATATCACATTGAATAAATTTACCTACATGAGAAAATAACTACCCTTTCTTAATTAAAATTTCATTCCCTATTCAAATAGTTTATTCCCACAATATTACTCATATTCAAAAGTGAAGAGGGTCATTTAAGGACCCTAGGATTAAGTAAATCTTAACCCTTGATTTTTTGAAAATCCCGTAAGATTCCTTATCCTTTCCTTTTCTTTCTTTGATTTTCTTTCTTATATTCCTTCTTCTTCTTTTCATTCTATTTCTCATTGGTTTTGTTTGTTCTTTGTTTCTTCAAGCGAGTTAATGGAAAGCTATGGAGCCTCCCCTTTTGTAAATCCTAGTTGTAAATATAGATATATTGTTTTGAGGTAAGGAAATATATATATTTATAGATTTATTATTTATTATATATATTATTTATTTTGCTTTATTATTATTATTTATTTATTTTATTTTATTATTTTTTTTTGCTTAGGGGGTTTTCTCGAGGAGGCGGGTATGGGGCATTGAGGGGAGGGCCGCATGGGCGTGGAGAAGGAAGGCAGTGTGGGGGGCGTAGGGCAGGAGGGGCCGATGGCCGGGACAACAATGTGGGGGTGGGGCGACGTCAGTAGGGGAGGGGGGGTGTGGGGGAGGGAGCGGCCTGAAATGGCGCAGGGAGGATTTGTGGGGCGGCCCCGGATAGTGCGGGGTGGGGGTTCAGCCCCCACCAAAGATTTTTTTTTTTTATTTTAAAATATATGCGGGGGTGGGGGCCGAACCCCCACCAAACACACATTTTTTTTTTTTTTTTTTTTAATAAAATTTAAAATTTTTAATAAAACGTATTTATTTATTTACTTTTTTATATATATTTATATATATATATATATATATATATATATATATATATATATATATATATATATATATATATATATATATATATATATATATATAATATAATATATATATATATATATATATATATATATATATATATATATATATATTATTTATATTTGCATATATATACATATATATTTTTATAATATTATTATTTATATACAATATATGTATAATATAGAGATAGATACAAAAACACAATATTTTCAGAAGGAAATATTCTTTTATATAAAGAAATCTGTAATTTAAAACTTATTTTGATACAAAATTGAGCTAAGCTTATATCTTATCTTGAAACTAATGAGATCAATTTAAACACAATGATAAAACGTAAGGATTTCACTTGAAATAGATACAGATTTTAATTTTATCCTTTGATGCAAAACAAAGTACTTGAAATTACATCTAATTCACTATCCATTCCACGTGGTCACAAAAAGGAAGCAACAAGAAGATATATATATATATATATATATATATATATATATATATATATATATATAATGATATATGAGATTTCCACATGATGTTCATATTGTTTTCCAAATGCAAAAAGTAACTAAACATTTCAGATTTTTAAACAAGATAGATATTCAACATGAAGGGTATAAATAAGTTCACAATATATTCATATTTCAACCATGTACATTTTCTTTCAAAGGAGATTACAATTTTTTTTTTTTTAAATATCAAGGAAAACAACAAAACAATATTTCATTTTCAAGTTTTTTTGAATTTTTTCATATACAAAACATACCCAAAACATACTACTCAAGTTTATCACAAGACTTCTTACAAGCTTGAGAAGAGAGGTTGCTCAAGAGTGGCTTACACTTGTTTAAAGAAATTTTCAATACAAAGGAGAGGTTTTGCAACAATGAAGATTCTACTAAACCATTCCTTGCAAGAGACAAGAAGCAATGTCCCCAAAGAGAGAGAAGAGTCAAACATGACTCCAACAAACACCAACTATCAACTTGAGCTCCAACCTTCATGCCTTCAAGAAAACCAACAAGGAGAAAGAGCTTGTTTGCCACCCAACCATAGGCATCATTACATGCCTCTCCCAAGGTTGGGATGCATGCTAGCCTCCCCCAAGCCCATGGGAAAGAGGACAACAACCACAACTTGCACAAGAAAAAGGGGTGAACTAACAATGAACAACACACAAATTAGGACAAAAAAAAGAAGACAAGACTCCAAAATTTAAAAGGAAGAAGAGAAGAACCCAAGTTCTAACTCTAAACAACATGGGGAAGAGAGGAGAAGAGTTCTCCAAAATTATAATCAAAATTACATGCACAAAACAAATACTCTCCATACCCTCCTTATTTCTCCATTTCATCAAACCCTCCTTATTCCTCCACCCTTTCCCCAAGTCCTTCTTGGAAGGATTTTCAAACCCCAAAGGGGTTTCCTTACCAAGAATGGGGAAGGAGATTCAAGCCAAATGAATCAACTTCCCCACCTCAACCATTTGAGGGGAAAAACTAATATAAGACCCTACAAGGCTTGTCCATCAAGCCTTGAGGATTGAGAGGAAAATATCCCTCTCTCTCCCCCACAACTCCAAAACTCCATCATGCCATATGATGGAGGGAGTAAAACAAGCAAACAACAACCAAAATCCACATGCAACAATAACAATTTCAAGTAGCCAATCTAACAACTAAAAGGAAAACAACAACACAACAATAAGACATAAGAGCCTACCTCAAGGAAAGCTCTCCAAAAAGCTTTCCAACTTCAAATTTCTCCACTCTTGACTCAAGCAAATCACTAGCTCCAAATCACCCAAGCATCCAAGCAAGAAGTTCCAAAAAAAAGTCCCTCTCTTTTCCCATGAATGGGAATTTGAAGAGGAGCAAGCAAGAATCCTCACAAATGAGGGGTGACATGTGTCACCCCTCTCCTCCTTCAAGGTCAAAGATGCCAAAACAAAAGAGAGAAAGGGTAAAATTGTCTTTTTCCCTCTTCTCCCAAATTCCCCTAAATGTTAACAAGACAAAATTAGTGAACTTTTAACAAGCACTCCAATCCACACCCCTTACATGGATGTGACCAAACAAGAGGCAAAAAGGGAGGGAAAACTCCCTCTAGCCTTGGAAATAAGCCCCCCTACCCATTAGGTAGGGTCCAAGGGCTCATTTTTATGTTAGGGGAACTCCCAAGCTAAAAAGGGGTCCCCAAAAATGCCCAAAATAACCCAATTTCGGGTTTTGCATTTTTGGCACAAGGGTAGAGGGTGTGGGGACCACCCAAGGGTTCACATGTGACCCTAAACCCTTGTGATTAAGTGACTCATTAAACAAAATCAAAATTTTAATGAAAGTGGGATTATTAACTCCCAAAACAAGTTTACAACATAACTAATAACCCTAAACAAAATTAATAATTCAAGGCACAATACATTACAAAAATTGGGGTCACTCATAGTGCCCAAAATAATAATCTCCTATACTAAGGCTTCACACAATGAACATGGCTAGGACTCAGCCCATGGGCTGCTTGTGCAAGATTGTGTAGTTGGCCTGAATCCCACGTTCTCCTATAAACTTGTCACCTGCACACTCATTGCACACATTAACCGTACCTGTCTCGATAAAATATAAAACAACGACACAGTAAGATATCAATAAGTTCTAAACTAGCCTAACATCCTACTGAAATCAAAATGCGACAACGTGCACAATTATACTCAATATTCCAAAAGTTAGACAAGATGATAGAGTGACATATAACCATAGAATCCCAACATGCAACAACTAAGTATCCATCAATAACATCATATCCATTAGTATCCATGACATCATAAGAAAATGTGACAACATAGAAATTAAGCTAAATTGGCGCTATACGCCTAAATGTCCACACATGTCTAATAAGATCAATCTCTAATATAATGTCCACGATATAACAAAACTCTGTCAAAACATGTCTATGAGCAAAGAAACAACAAGCTACTAAGCTATAAAAAGTGTGGGCACTACATCCCCCTCTACTAAAATTAGACTTCCTCCTAGAAGTCACTGAAAGAGATAGGGATATCTAGCCCTCAAAGGTGTCGCATCCTCCCAGGTAGCTGTTGTCTCGTCGTATCGGTCCCACTGTGCTCTAACCTGGTCCAAGTCTCGACCCCGAAGGGCCAACCTCCGGTGCTCCAGTATGCGTACGGGCTCCAGTCTCCACTTGTCCTCCATCCTCTACCTGTAATGCCGACCAATCCAAAACATGAGAAACATCTGGTACATATCTACGTAGTACAAAAACATGAAATACATCGTGGGCCCGTGCAAGGCGTGGTGGCAAAGCTAGGTGATAGGCAACTGACCGATGACCTCTAAAATATCAAAAGGCCCCACAAAATGAGGTGATAGCTTAGAACCCTTTCCATAATGGATTGGACTCTTATGCGGATGAACTCTCAAGAAGACTTTGTCACCCACTGAGAAGTGACGATCAATCCTCTTAGTGTCTGCATACGCCTTTTGGCATGCTCTGGCCTACTCAAGATGTTGTCTAATCAACAACCTGCTGCTCTAAATCCTAAAGGTAGGCTGGTCCTAGAATAATCCTGTCATCTAGTCTATCCCAACTCAAAGGTGTCCTGCAAGGTCGTCCATACAAAGCCTTGGTAAGGAGCCATACCAATGGAACTATGATAGCTTGTTGTTGTAGGAAAACTCAACTAAATGCAAATAATCTTCCCATTTCTTCTGCTGATCCATCACATACATTCTCAACATGTCCTCCAACACCTGATTAACCCTCTCTGTCTGCCCATCTATCTCTGGATGATAAGCTGAACTAAAATTAATCTGAGTACCCAGAGCGGTCTGAAAAGAAGTCCAGAAAACTGAAGTGTAGATGGTATCCCTGTCATTTATGATGGTCTTCGAATCCCATGCAACCTAACAATGTCCTCCATAAATACTTTGGCAATGGCTTGTGCATTATAGGTGACCTTGGTTGGCGAAAAATGCACAACCTTGGTCAACTTATCCACGGTGACCATAATGGCATCATGATGATAAGAAGACATAGGAAGTCCGACTATGAAATCCATGGAAATCACATCCCATTTCCACTCGAATATCATGAGGATGTAAAAGTCCTGCGGGATGAGAATGCTCTGCCTTAACCCTCTGACACTCAAGGCATCATGCAAAAAATCTGCTATGTCCCGTCAAAGACCTGGCCAATAATATAACTCCTCGATCGGTGCATTTTCTTTACTCCTGGATGTGCTGCATATGGGGCTCGATGAGCCTCTGTGAGGATGAAGTTACGCAGATCACCTGACTTAGGCACGTAGATGCACCTGTGGAACCAAAGCAAACCATCTACCTCTAAAACACACCCAAAATATCTACCCTCTAAAGAACCCTGTGACTCCAACATCTATCTAGCTCCCTCATAAAACCTGTCCTCTGAAGGTGCTCAAGAATCCTACCTCTCAAATCTGACTGAAGTGTCAAAGAAGCAAGCACATGTCGTCATCTACTAAGTGCATCTGCAACAACATTTTCCTTCCCTTTGATATACTAAACCTCCATGTCATACTCACATAGGAACTCCATCCAACGCCGTTGACGAGCGTTGAGGTTCGGCTGTGAGAAGATATGCTGTAAACTCGATGATCTGTCCTCAAAATGAAAGGTCTACCCAAAAGGAAATGTCACCAACGCACTAGAGCATGAACAACTACTGCAAGCTCCAAGTCATGAGTAGGATAATTAAGCTCGTAGTCCTTGAGCTTACGAGACTCAAAAGCAATAACCCGACGCTCCTGCATAAGAACTACTCCCAAACCCTCTAGTGATGCATCAATACAAACAACAAAATCCTCTGTCGGGTCTGGAACTACTAAGATGGGCGCCGTGGTTAACCTTTCCTTAAGCAACTAAAAGGCCTGCTCACACTTCTCTGACCAATCAAACTTCTTCCCTTTCCTCTGAAGAGAAGTGATAGGGTGAGCAATCCTAGAAAAGTCCTGTATGAACCTGCGGTAATACCCTACTAAACCCATGAAACTCCTTACCTCAGTAACTGATGTGGGTGCTGGCCAGTCCAAGATAGCCTGTATCTTAGAGGGATCTACTGAGATACCCTCACCTGATATGATATGACCCAAGTACTGAATCTCTGTCTGAAAGAAGCTACATTTTTCCAAGTTCCCATACAACTTCTACTCTCTCAAAACCTGAAGTACCTACCTCAAATGCTCCTCGTGTTCCTCCTCGAACGAGAATAAATCAATATGTCATCAAGGAACACTAAAACAAAGCGATCCAGAAATGTCCTGAATACTCCATTCATGAGGCTCATGAAGACAACTGGGGCATTAGTCAAACCAAATGGAACCACTGTGAACTCATAATGCCCATAACATGTGCGAAATGTTGTCTTATGAATGTCTACATCTGAAATGCACAACTGATGATATCCTGACTTGAGATCGATTTTGGAGAACACTCTCACTCCCCGCATCTGATCAAACAAGTCATCAATCCTAGGGAGTGGATAACGGTTCTTTATTGTGACCTTATTGAGCTATCTGAAGTCTACACAAAGTCTGAGAGAACCATCCTTCTTTTTCACAAATATGACTGGCGCTCCCCAAGGAGATACACTAGGGTGAATGAGACCCTTATCTAACAACTCCTCTAACTGAATCTTGAGCTCATGAAGCTCTGGAGTCATCATCCGATAAGGTGCCCTAGAAATTGGTGCTGATCCAGGTACTAAATCAATGGTGAAATCTACCTCTCTACGGGTGGTAACCCTGGAAGCTCACCTGAAACACATCTGCATACTCCCTCAAAACTACATGATCATCTAAGGGTGAGTGCTCTGGAGTGCTCTCTGATCGGTCACTAATGGTGATAGCAAATAATTGACAACCCTTACGCATGCTCCGCTTGAGTTGCTTAGCCGATATCATGCGTAAGGAGATAGGCCTCTGCATCCCTGATATCACAACTACACTCCCAAGATCATCCTGACACTCAATGACCTTATTTCTATAATCCACCTTAGCTCGATGAGCCTCGAGCCAATCCATACCCAAAACTACTTGATAGGATCCTAAAGGGATAACTCGGAGGTCAAGAGTAGTGGAGAAGGCTCCTAAATCAAGTACGTAACTCTCCACATACGAGTCCACGGTGAGTTTGGCCCCAGAGGCCAACTCAACCTACCAACTATCTGGTTGCCTAGCCACCACTAGCCCACACTGGTCCACTATAAGAAGGTGATATAAAGGAATCTGAAGCACTGAATCAAAAAGTACTGAGACAAAAATACCCCTGATAGTACCTATCATCTCAATGACTGTGGCCTGATGCTCGGCCTGGTGGTTGTCAACCACTGCATATACATGATGAGCGCATCCTACATCACCCACCATCTACTCGGATCTAGCAGCTCTCTATGCATCCATGGTATTGGGTTTGTGCGGGCACATGCACACATAGTGATCTAGAGATCCACAAATAAAACATCCTCTATACCCCTCTGAGATGGGGTCCCTCCTGTACTCTGGTGTACTGATCCTGCCGGTCCAACCCTAGCAGACTGTTGTGTGTGAGCTAGGCTATGCCTGCTGAGTACCCTGCCTCTCCTATCCCTGGCTCCACCAAAACCACCTCTAGAAACACCTCTCTAAAAATCCCCGTGTCTGCTTAGCCCCCTGCTGGGGTGGCCCCTATGCCGTGTGTGTCCCACCGCTGCGGTGTGGTGGAGCCCTCATGGCTACTGGCGGAGGCCAAAATCCTCCTCTAGGGGTGGTGCAGTACCTCGTGACCTCTGACTCTGAAAGGCCTGTATCCTCTCCTGAAACTTGCTCTTGTTTCTATCTCGGTGCTCCTGTGCCTTGGTCCTGTTCTCCTCAGCTAAGTAGGCCTTCTCAATGGCCTTCTCAAGTGTGGGAGGAGATAACATCCTAACTACTCCTACTATATCTGCATTAAGGCCTCGAATAAACCTGTTAACCTATAATTTCTCATCTTGCAGGTAGTCCACATACTGTAGAAGATCCAGAACTGCTCTCATACTGTGCTACTGTGCCAGATCCTTGTCGTAAGTCATGAAACTCATCGATCCTCTTTTGCACAAAATGCTCTGACATATAAGCCCTGAATCACTCCTCGAACATCTCCCAAGTCACTTGTCTCTCGAGTCAGATGGAGCTTCCGCTCCTCATTCCTCCACCAAACGCCTGCTTGCGTCTCGGAGGAGGTGTATAGTGAACCTCGCCTTGACGTTGCTCTCGTAAGAGTGCAAGCCAAAGCAACTATCCAAGCTAAGGAGCCATGACTCAGCCCCAAAGCCATCTGTAGAGCCGGTGTAGGTGGGTGGCTACAAGTGAAGAAGATCCCTGATCACACTACCTATATCTCGATCCTGGCGATGTAGTCCAACAGCGAAGGGGGTCGCCTATCCTCGAATGGTCCCTCGAGACTGTGTGAGCGGCTACGACGGAATGAGGCTACCCTCTCGTGATGAATGGAAGGGCTACGTGACCTCTCCCACCTCGGTGTATCGTGCTCTGGTGGCTCTGAATGCGCGTCCTCGCCTATCGGCTCCTCGTCTCCCAATGGTGTCTCCACTCTCGCCTCCTGCGGTGGTGGTAGACGCTGCTCCACAATGCCTATCAGCTGGTGCAAGGCCTCTAATATCCGAGGCCCAAATTCAGTGCCATGGCTGCTCTCTCTGCAGTAGGTACACTACGCCCCAAGCCTCTAGCTGATCATCCCCTCGGCTTGGGTGCCATCCTGTGCACGAGGTGAGCGAAGAAGTTATTAATTAAAAATTTAATGGTTGCAGATGATTTTTAACTAATTATTTTTATCCATTTATTAAATTTATTGTTATTAACATTATCATTAACTATCTTAATTAAATACCCAGAGTGTCCATGTGTGTGAACCTCGCTCTGATACCAAATGTGTAACCCCGCCCTCGGACACCGGAAAAGCTAAAAAAAAAATTGGTAAATTTTTTTTTTTGTAGTAAACTAACGTTTCACCTAACCGTTCTCAATTAAGTAATTAAATTCTTAATGATATAATTTTAACCAAATTGTTAAAACACTTGTTTTTAATTAATTTTATTTATTTAGCTTTTAATAATTTTCTCACACTAAAAAAATAAAATATATATATATATATCTCTTGACTAAATCAACCTACAAGAGAAAATATCTACCCATTTTTTAATTAAAATTTCTCTCCCATTCAAAAGGTTTAATCCCACAATATTACTCATTTTCAAAAGTAAGTAGGGTTTTATTTGAACCCTAGGATCAAATAAATCTGGTCCCTAGATTTTGGAGTCACCCTAAAGTTTTCCCTAATCCTCTAATAGCCATTTTCTTCTCTTTCTCTTTATTCTTTTTCTTTCTCATTTTGCTTTGGTTGTGGCTCTTGAATGTGCAGGTTTTTTTTTTTTATTCATGGAGATTTCCAAGAATGGAATTACCTATTTTTGTAAATTTGTTTGTTTGTTATGTTAAGTTAATATCAATTTAAATATATATATATATATATATATATATATATATATATATATTATATATTATTATATATATTTTGGGTTTTAAAGATTAAGGAGGGGGATTTTTTTTTTTTTGGGGGAGGCTAGTGGAGGGAGTCGTGGAGGGCATGGGGGGGTAGTGCAGTAGGGAGGAGAGGGGGGGGGCAAGTGGGGGGGGGTGCAGGGGCGGGCGGGGGGGGGGGGCGGAGGGAGGGGGGGGAGGGGAGGTAGGCAGGGGGGGGGGGGCCCATAGCCGTGGGGGCTTTGTGGGATAGTGCAGGGGGGGGGGGGGCCCCCCCACCACCAACATTTTTTTTTTTTTTTTATTTTTTTAATATATGCACAGGGGTGGGGGGGGCCAAACCCCCACCAAAACACACATTTTTTTTTTTTTTTTTAAAAATTTAAATGTGTGTGTTTAATAAAAAACGTATTTTTGTTTGTTTATTTTTTTTTTGTGTATATATAATATATATATATATATATATGTATATATATATATATATATATATATATGAAATATATATATATATATATATATATATATATATATTGTTATTTATATTTGCATATATATACAAATAATAATTTTATAATATTATTATTTATATACAATATATGTATAATATAGAGATAAAAACAAAAACACAATATTTTCAAAAGGAAATATTCTATTATATAAAGAAATCTGTAATTTAAAACTTATTTTGATACAAAATTGAAATCTGAGCTAAGCTTATATCTTATCTTGAAACTGAATAAGCTCAATTTATACACAATGGCAAAACATAAGGATTTCACTTGAAATAAATACAAATTTTAATTTTATCCTTTGATGCAAAACAAAGCACTTAGAAAGTTACATCTATTCACTCTCCATTCCACGTTGTCACAAAAGGAAGCAACAAGAAGAGATATATATATATATATATATATATATATATATATATATACAAATGAGATTTCAACAAGATGTTATATTGTTTTCCAAATGCAAAAAGTAACTAAACATTTCAGATTTTTAAACAAGATAGATATTCAACATGAAGGGTATAAATAAGTTCACAATATATTCATATTTCTAACCATGTACATTTTCTTTCAAAGGAGATTACAAATTTTTTTTTTTTTTTAATATCAAGGAAAACAACAAAACAATATTTCATTTTCAAGTTTTTTGAAGTTTTCATATACAAAACATACCCAATACATACTACTCAAGTTCATCACAAGACTTCTTACAAGCTTGAGAAGAGAGGTTGCTCAAGAGTGGCTTACACTTGTTTAAAGAAATTTTCAATACAAAGGAGAGGTTTTGCAACAATGAAGATTCTACTAAACCATTCCTTGCAAGAGACAAGAAGTAAAGTCCTCAAAGAGAGAGAAGGAGTCAAACAGGTCTCTAACAAACACCAACTGTCAACTTGCACTTCAACCTTCATGCCTTCAAGAAACCCACAAGGAGAAAGAGCTTGTTTGCCACCCAACCATAGGCATCATTACATGCCTCTCCCAAGGTTGGGATGCATGCTAGCCTCCCCCAAGCCCATGGGAAAGAGGACAACAACCACAACTTGCACAAGATGGAGGGTGAACTAACAATGACACAAACACACAAAAAGGACAAAAACAAGACAAGACTCCAAAATTTAAAAGGAAGGAAGAAGAGAAGAACCCAAGTTCTAACTCTAAAACAACATGGGGAAGAGAGGAAAGATGTTCTCCAATAATTATAATCCAATAATAGTTGCATAAAACAAAATACTCCATACCCTCCTTATTTCTCCATTTACATACAATCCCTCCTTATTCCTCCACCCTTTCCCCAAGTCCTTCTTGGAAGGATTTTCAAACCCCAAAGGGGTTTCCTTACCAAGAATGGGGAAGGAGATTCAAGCCAAATGAATCAACTTCCCCACCTCAACCATTTGAGGGGAAAAACTATAAGACCCTACAAGGCTTGTCCATCAAGCCTTGAGGATTGAGAGGAAAAATCCCTCTCTTCCCCCACAACTCCAAAACTCCATCATGCCATATGATGGAGGGAGTAAAACAAGCAAACAACAACCAAAATCCACATGCAACAATACAATTTCAAGCAACCAATCTAACAACTAAAAAAAAAAACACAACAATAAGACATAAGAGCCTACCTCAAAGAAAGCTCTCCAAAAAGCTTTCCAACTTCAAATTTCTCCACTCTTGACTCAAGCAAATCACTAGCTCCAAATCACCCAAGCATCCAAGCAAGAAGTTCCAAAAAAAAAGTCCCTCTCTTTTCCCATGAATGGGAATTTGAAGAGGAGCAAGCAAGAATCCTCACAAATGAGGGGGTGACATGTGTCACCCCTCTCCTCCTTCAAGGTCAAAGATGCCAAAAAAAAGAGAAAGGGTAAAATTGTCTTTTTCCCTCTTCTCCCAAATTCCCCCAAATGTTAACAAGACAAAATTAGTGAGACTTTTAACAAGCACTCCAATCCACACCCTTACATGGATGTGACCAAACAAGAGGCAAAAAGGGAGGGAAAACTCCCTCTAGCCTTGGAAATAAGCCCCCTACCCATTAGGTAGGGTCCAAGGGCTCATTTTTATGTTAGGGGAACTCCCAAGCTAAAAAGGGTCCCCAAAAATGCCCAAAATAACCTAATTTCGGGTTTTGCATTTTTGGCACAAGGGTAGAGGGTGTGGGGACCACCCAAGGGTCTCACATGTGACCCTAAACCCTTGTGATTAAGTGACTCATTAAACAAAATCAAAATTTTAATGAAAGTGGGATTATTAACTCCCAAAACAAGTTTACAACTCCACTAATAACCCTAAACAAAATTAATAATTCAAGGCACAATACATTACAAAAATTGGGGTCACTCATAGTGCCCAAAATAATAATCTCCTATACTAAGGCTTCACACAATGAACATGGCTAGGACTCAGCCCGTGGGCTGCTTGTGCAAGATTGTGTAGCTGGCCTAAATCCACGTTCTCCTGTAAACCTGTCACCTACACACTCATTGCACACATTAACCGTACTTGTCCGATAAAATATAAAACAATGACACAATAAGATATCAATAAGTTCTAAACTAGCCTAACATCCTACTGAAATCAAAATGCGACAACGTGCACAATTATACTCAATATTCCAAAAGTTAGACAAGATGATAAGTGACATATAACCATAGAATCCCAACATGCAACAACTATAACCATAATATCCATTAGTAACATGCATAAGTTCCATCAATATCATATCCATTAGTATCCATGACATCATAAGAAAATGCGACAACATAGAAATTAAGCTAAATTGGCTATACGCTTGTTTTAATGTCCACACATGTCTAATAAGATCTGAGCAAAGTGAAACAACAACAAGCTACCGAGCTATAAAAGTGTGGGCACACAACTACACGCAAATAGCTACACCATGCTAGCTTGCTTGTTTTAGCAAAGAAACAACAAGCTACCGAGATGAGATCAAGGGCTTAGGATTGGAATACGTCTTTCAAATGACAATAAACCCACAATATTAATTAGTGAACAATTGAGACTTTCAACTAAATATTGAACAACTAAATATTGAAGACGACAAAGCATACATATTCTAGTCAAAACAACCCAACCATATATTGCCTTGATAGGATATCCATATGACCATACAAGAACCCGAAAGAGAACAAATATTTGGCTGTGATCCATTAGTTCCGTAGCCAAACGCAAGAGACCTTCTCATCAATATAGATACAGGGTTGCGTATATAAGTTGTCGAACACCCGTAAGGTATTCTGAGAAAATCACACAAATCCTGGTACTAAACATAGAAGTTGAAAAGGCTTATGACCATTGGATAGTCGGAAGAAGAGATTGATTCTTCACATGACCATAACAAGTCCACAACAACCACGAACTCATGGTTGTGATCCCCAGGTCCCACAACCCAACGGGCCTGTAAGTCAGTTAAGTATTGACACCGGTTTATGAACACTGGTATTTAGATCCTCACCACTCCCGCCAGATATCATAACACAATTTTTCGTATTAAATATAGAAGCCAATCAATCCAACATTTTCTGGGCTAGACCAGAAAACCACCCATAGTTTATACAAATCCACTGCACCTCTCATTACCATTTTCCATGACCTTGTTAGGAAATATACATGAAGCACCTACAAGCCATTTTCCACGTATCCAACAGCCAATAGATAGGATCTCGATAGAGCTCGACATTGATTGGAGCCTCCGAGCATAATTATTATATCCAAACGGTCCATTACACCAATTCAGGTTAGGAGAGATTTCTTTGCCTTAGATTTGCATATTCCATTATTGCGTGTTAAGGATATAAGATTGCCCAACTAGTTTTTCTGTATCCACATATATTCCATTCTCACTCATTGCTCTCTCGGCACGACCTTGGGAGGTCCGAAGTGCGAAGAAGAGTTGCTTATAGATTCTCATACTCGCATGTCACTTTTCTATCGTACAGTACCCCATTGAAAAACCTCCGCAAAATTCACGAAATTTTTAACAAGCAAACATGTTAGTTGTTAGTCAAAGAAGCCTATTTCTAGTTTAAACCCACAAAATATATATGAACAAGGATGATTTGGCTCATTTAAGAAATGAAAACAAGTAAATAACAAGTTGTTTCTCCTAGAAAACATGAAAGTGGACTTAAAAGATTTGAAAAGGGCTTCTAGAGGACAATGGTGAGTGTCCCACTAAGTGTGTCAAATGTGTTCAATGAAAAGTTGCAAAAGCCATGGACATGGGGTAAGAATCTCTAAAGAAACCCTAAAGGCTTTTAACAAACTAGTCAATGGACCATCAAATAAGAAATAAACAAGGATTCATCACTTTACATGCATTAAACTTGAAAGAAACAAGCAACCTAACATATTTAGTAATCATCTCTTCTTGAAAGTTTTAAAAAATGAACCTAGTAAGGATCCTAAAAAATCAATTAGGTGATTATGAGAATGAGAACTCACCATTAATGGCTTCAAAGCCAATGGTTCTTCCCATTTACTCAATGCTTGTGTGTGTAGTGCAATGGCAAAGCAATAGCTCAATAAAATAAGTGAAATAAGCTCTAAACCCTAAGAAAAATGCTATAGTTTATGTTAGGCAGAAGGAGAGTTCTTGGAAATGGTCTAGGGGTAGTGGACTATTTATAGTTTTCCATTTGGGAAAGTGGGGAACTTTGGTGCATGTGGGACTAAAAAGGAGTCAACAAGTTGATTAGTGAGTCAAAGTAAGATTTGACTAGGTTTAGAAGAGGTTAATCAAGGTTTAGGGTAATTAACCTAGGTCTAGGCTAGTTAATCTTGTTTAGAGAGGAATTAGGGTTTGAGAGAGTTTTGAGAGGTCTAATCAATCCAATGAAATGGATTGATAGACTAGGAAGTTAGTAAAAGTGGTATAGAAGAGGATGAGAAGATGGTTTAGCCAATAAAGGATTATATTAACCCCATTAGTTGGTTTACAAGAGGAATACGACCAAAAGAGTGTCGTAAGAGGGGAGTTAGATAGGTCTAACCCCGTGACGTATGTCGTCAATTTGCAAGTAGAATAGTTAGTACAATACTAGGAATAATAGTGCTTTGATCAAACTACAAGTGTCTATAGTTGTCTTCATGTTTAGCCAACATGAAGGTGCTCCTTTCCTCCAAGGTTGGGATATCCTTCCCATGACCCTTGTGCATGCCTCGAGGTTTGGACCAAGTTATAATACTAATTCTATCTTTTCTCCATCCTACAAACTTGGAAAATGATAGGGCATCACAAATAGCCTCCTGAAGGGCTTGATACTCCTCAAAGCTCGTTGCAACCTTGTTGACCTTTGAAACCCTAGGCTCCTCCTTGAATTTCCTTCCTCTTTGTAGGTTTTGCATGGTGGAAGCAAGAGAGTCCAATGTGTTCACTACTCTTTCTCTCACCTTCATCAATCTATCAAATTTGGCTTCTTGAAGATCTTGATTAGCCATATTGTCTTCTTCCCTTGGTTGATCTGCTTTCCTTCTTCTTTGATAGTATAGAAAACCCTTGTTGCCTTCTTCCATTGAAACCCTAGCCCTGTGAAGATCCAAGCTCTGATACCACTTTGTAATATCCCTTTCAAGGGTTGAAATTAAAAAGTAGGAAATTAACACAAACCCAAAGATTATCAAATGTAATTTATAAACCAACAAACTAAAAATAAAACCCATATTTGAACTACAATCACATTTTTAGGACAATGATACAAAATGGATGGAAAATACTTGAAACTCTTCAAACAACTTTGCCAAAATAGAAATAAGTATTTAGGGAATCCACCAAACCAATATTCAACATGAAATATGATCCAAAACACTTTGGAAATTAATTAAAAACCAGCGAAGTACAATTGCAATAAAAATCATGAAATGAGGGTTTAGAAACCCCAAACTCAACAAGTAAATATTGGCTCTAGCCTTATAAACAATAAGGATGCCATATATGAATTCAAATTTGATTGTCGTGCCCTAGAGGGCACCAAACCATACATTAATGCAAGCCTCTTCTCAAATTTGCAATTTTTCCTTCAAGCCACACAAGGAAAGAGGGTTTCCATCTCCCAACCAACCACAAGAAGAGTTTCCGTCCTTCTTGGAAGATGTCACACACTTGGATTTTCTCCCAAGAGTGGAAGAACAATGAGCAAATAGCCCATAAGTCCAATTTAGATAAAATTCACCAAAGTAGATGTGTGCAAATGAAGCCTCCACCTCATTTTATATCTCGTCTTTGGTGCCAAGGCCCAAAAGGACATGGCCAACCCATAGAAAGCTATTTTAATATTTTAATTGGCTTCTTAAATGCACCAAACCCGGCTGATCTCTATAGAATGGAAAACTACAAAAAAACATAAACATGAATGAAGAAAACTGAAATATGATCCACGATCTTCCCTTACTTGTCCATTGCTTGCTTTTGGAAAAGGAAAAGCAAGGAATCCTTTATTTTGGATTAATTCATAAAAAGGGACATTACAATAAGTTGCAATTGTTAAACCATCCACCAAGTTACAAATCTTTGAAAATACTTGAACAAAATAGATAAAGATGGATTTGAGTCGAGGTATATTTAGACACTAAATTGAAAGGAAGTTGATTCTAATTAATAGTGCTCCACCCAATATCAAAGGTCCCCAACAAAAAAAAAAGAGAAACGGCAATAAAAAATAAAATATTTCATTAAATTTTGTACACAAATATTTACAAAGGCTGACCATGCAACATAATATTATACCCCATGAGGCCAAAATCCTATTTTTCCCCAAAAATGAACCAACACCTTTACACTTGGATATTGGCATGAAAAAATAGACAAATGATTAGTATGCATGTCGTTTCATAGTTCCCACAATTTTTAATAGTTAAACATGAATTTTTCTTGTAATTTGAAGTTGTGACCCAACAAAGGCAAGACAGATATAAGTATGGATGAACCACATTACATATTAATGCTTTCCAATATGAAGGAGATCCCTAGAACATGCTTTGGCGGAGGCTATTCTCCCCACAAAATGCACCACCGCACATAAAAATACCGATAAAATGTACCATAGAGACATGCGTGCCCATAAATGGGTGGGATCCGTGCATCAACAGTCAAATCACAAGTTTATTGTTTTTTGAACATATCTAGTTTAAATCAAATGGTTACATGGGGTAAGTGTTAGGCGGGTTGATAGGAATGTGTGCTAATAACGAGGAGGTCGCAGGTTCAAATCACATTGGACACTTTGTAGGGTATGGTGGTGCATTCTATGGGGAGAATAGCCTCCACCGAACATGCTCACCCTCCATCGTTGTTGCTTCTTCTTGCTCATAGGTTCTAGCTTAGGAGGGATCCTATCTAAGACAATTCACTACTCTAATAGTGACCCCGATTTATAATATTGTCATCATAATCTACTAGATGAATTTCTCAATAATTTTTTTGAACTTGCTTACCAATTCATATGATTCCACTTCTTGGCTGACGTTGTATGCAAAAAATTTATTTGCAAATTGTTTAGATGCAAGACAATTAGAAATCCCCACCTTGTATGTTCCTTAAGCTTCTAACTATCACACATCCCATAACATTCCAGTTTTTCTTCATACTTCGCAAGGAGTTGTGCAAGTGATGGGTGTCGTCATTTCCTTCATTTAATCAACTTCTTGTTGATGTCATATCAAACCAGGGGTGTGTCTAAAGCTATATGCAACAAGAGTACTTTAACCGATCTAGTAGTTGATTGTAGCTATTTTTGTATTTTCTGGGGGATCTCTTTAATGTCTTAAGGACTTCTTGGTAAAACCTTATTCAAATCAAACTATGAAAACTTGTTGAAAGTAAAACACACTGAAAGCTTTGCTGAAAGGAAACACACTGTGCAGAATGGAAACACACTTGCTATTGGAAAATAAACACACTTGCTTCTGAAAGTAAACATACTTGCTTTTGGAAATAAACACACTCAATTTAGAATGCTTGAAAAAATTGCAAGAAATATAAAAATTTATCTAAACACATGCAGGAACAAGTATACAATAGAGTTTAACTAAAAGAACTAAAACAATATAAAATTAACAAATCTAAGCTATTTGCTTTAAAAATATAAATACCAAGTAAACAAATATCCTAGTCCTTGAGGGAGTGGGCCCTTGCTCCTCCTTGAATAAGGTTTTAACAACTCATAATTCTCTCAAATCAAAATGGCTATTTTATTGATAAAACATTTAGTATTACAAAACGTCTTTGGATCTCGAGTACTTAGTCTATTTCTATCTCATTCTATCTCTCTCTTTATTTACTGCAGTCTACTTTTATATACATTTTACAATCACAGCTTGTCTCAATGATTCTAATAAAATCAAATCATGCCTAGAATAGATGTTGAGTCGGATGGCGGTTGATCAGATAGTTGTAGGATAACTCTCCCTAGATCTGCGTTCAGAAATCTTCTCATCCTTCATGATTGAAAGGGTCGTAGATGCAAAATCTCTGGATGTGGTTTAAAATAGATAACTCCCATCGGTTTAACTTTGGAGAAGTTCCAACCATAGGAAATTGTTAAGAACCAAAACTTGTGAGAGTTCCGGAGTTGTCCCTAGGAGTTCCGGAACTAAGTCTCAAAAATTCCGGAACTAAATACTGGAGTTCCTAACTAAATACTAGAGTTCTGGAACTAAGTCCAAAAGTTATGGAACTAAATGATGACTGTGTGATGGAGTTCCAAAACTAGCTTGGAAGTTCTAGAACTAAGTTGTGTAGGAACAAACACTATCAAAAACATACTAAATGCCACCTGCTTCATTTCCTCGATTGATTAGACCTGCTTTATTACAAAACTGAATTTAAACACACACTACGTCAAGAATTTCAGAGCTTGTAACATTAGGATCACAATCAATTAAAAGACATATAGTTACATCCTAACTCATATCAGATCAACTAAAAGTCACACAATGCAATCAAACTTAATCAAAAGGAGAGTAAGATGAGATCATATATTATACATTAATCGGACATATTCTGGCCTCATCATTTCCCCCAAACTTACTTGTTTGTAAGTCCCTTTACAAACTCATTCTTCAAAAGTGAGATCATATGTTCTGCATTCCATTTAATTACTTAGATCAAATGGCTGAAACTGGATTTTCCAATGCTTAAGCTTAGATGTACTGTACCCAGCTCCTTTTTCTATTTTCCTCTCCCACTTTTCAAATCTAGTAGGCTCTTAAGGTTCTTTGTTCTGCCAAGGAGACATGGGGGTGAGAAGTAGAGGGGGCCTTATTCGCATTCCCATCCATATTTTCCCATAGGTTTCATTGACTTGGGGAATTATTGTGCATAATGCTTTGGCCCTCTCTAAACTCCAGATCAGATTTGTAGGGGAAATTACTTCCCTTCTTTTCAAAGAAACAGTAAGGAGTTCCCACCTCTTTGAGCATCCTTCATAAATATCTTCAAATTTTTCCTCCTCATAGGAGGTGAAGGCATCAATACTCTTTTGCAGAATGGTAGGGTAATGTGTCTTGAATCTCCTATCAAAGGCATGAGTTCTAAAATGTGTGAGGAAGGCAGAAGGTTTACCATAGTGAGCTCTCATATAGAGGCTTGTTGAGCTGGATTTCAATAAAAATTCAGATTCCCTTTCCTTCCATGCAATCTGGTTTTGCAAAACAGAGACAAATGCATTGAGCTGGCTCTCCCCTACATACAAGTTGATCATAAATCTTGTGTTTTTCTCTAGCATATAATTGCAAAGATAAAATTCACATAGGAGATTTTTCTACTCAGGGTTGGATAGAGAGTAAGCTACCATGAATTCAGATTCATCTTGTAGTTCATGTGGAAGCCCACATGCAATTCTTGACAGCGTTCAGCGAATGAACTGCTCTTCCAAAAACACACTATATGCAGGAGAAGGCCTCCTGCAGGCAAGAAATTTCTCACTCATAATACAGACCATATAAATTTTGGAAAGAAATTTATATTTATTTCCTTCCTCATAAATTTTTTCTTCCCATTATTTTCTTGCCTTCATCTCTTCCTCCATCTTGGTCTTTAATTCTTCATTTGATGTTTTGGCTTCTTTGAGATCTCTGCAAATATCATCCCATAGTTGTTTGAGTGGAAAATAGGTCAACTCAGTCTATACAGTAGTTATGGACACAGTGCTCTGCTTTCTAGAAGTCTAGAATTCTTCCTCTTTTCTATTAGCTACTTCTTAGTTGCTTTGACAACTCCTCATCCTAGCCAAGCTGAGTGAGTTGTTAGCTCATTAATGAGTGTTTCCCTTTGTTCCAATTTAAGTTTGAGGAAGTTCAATTCCTCATATTTTTCTCTGATAATGAGCTCTGCTCTAGACAAGAACAGAGCCTGTTTAACTTGTTGTCTTTCTTCTTCCTCTGAAATTATTTGAGGAATTGGGCATTCTTCCTCTATCCAAAGGAAATTTTCCTTTTCTTATCCTGGATGCCAATTCTTCTTCTTCATGTGGCACTGTTGATGGTTCAACCAACTCTTGAAAATCTTGATCTTCAAATCTCTATTCTCCTCTATCCATTTTAGCTTGACTTGGCTCAGGTGGAGTCATGGCCATACTGCCCAAAATGTCAGCAGCTTCCTCTTCCATCCTTTCCTACTCACTCCTTCCTTCTGGAGTTTCCCTTGACCTCTTATGATTTTTTCTTATCTAGGGAAGTTCAACATGCCCAGTAGTGAATTTCCTTCTAGAGCTTCTTCTTACTATTCTTTCTTGTTCTTGTGTGGGTGAGCTATCACCGTCAAAGATAGATATTGGCTCTCCTAAACTTCTATAGAAGAAGGAATTTCCTTCACGGGTACTGAAAGGCTCTCGTTGTTTTTATCTTTCTCGCTGACCTTCCTTTTTGGTATGTTTTCTCTTTCCATTTCCCTCTATCCTTCTATAGGGGCGTTAATTTCTAGATTAGATGAAGGAGAGAATGGGGCTGGAATTGTCCTTCTCATAATATTAGGGTTTTTCTTGAACTTGCCAAGAAACTTGTCCCAAATTTCTTCTCCATTCTTCTTTGACAGAAATGGTGTTGGCATATCAAATGAATTAGACCATGATACCTAATTGTCCCAACACCCCAGGAATACCTCTGAGCCATGGTCTAAATGGAATAAAAAAGAAAACTTGGGAGGTTTATTATGTATTCAAGTTTGGTGGCTCCATACTTCAGATATATGAGTATTTTTAAGACTTCTTTTCCCACAGACTCCAAACTGACCGTCACAGGTTAAATATTTTACTATCCAAAACACTACCCACAAAAGGATTTGGGCAAACTGACCCTTCTAACCCCTTTTATGATTTTCTTTGTATTATAGATGTATTGGGGTTCAGTTTCTTCTTCTTGCAGTAAGACTTCAACCAGTTATTTCAAAGTCCCCTTGGCAGGTTGTGGGACATGAACAATGGGCACTCCAAACACATTACTTACAATATTTACAGAAAAAGGAATAAAGACATATCTCACCTTTTTCTAGACTGTTCTAGGTTTATGACGAATTCTCTTACCAATTCGTTATTATGCCTTGAAAATTTCTTCAGGAATTCAAGTCATCCTGCATGCTCAAAGATGGATGCTACTTCTTCATCTCATGCGAGCAACCGGGAATTGTTCTCTCGTTCGATTTCTTCTTAATCCCCATATCGGCTTGACTTTTGTCTCTTTTGATTTTGTGTGAAGTGGTTGTAGGCCTTCTTCTTATTTGCGAAACTAACGACTTGGCTGTGGAACCTCTATTTTTAGCTATGGAACCTTAGTTCTTAGCTATGGAACTTCTGAATTCTTTGTTCTTTCTTTGCGAATACAAACTCAATTCACTGCTCCTTCCTCAAAATATTTCTACAATCTTTATTTCACTTGATGTTTGCAATAATGATTACCAATGATAACCATGATGCCACTTATTCCATCCAAATCGATTTCATGATTACACACTTGTAATCATAATGTATAAATAGATGACTCATCATACCTACTTTTAAATTAAGTCACATCACACATGCAAACATTTAATCAACCCTAAATAAGTTAAAAGACATAATTACCGTCCTTGATGATGTAATCCTTTTGTTATGATGACTCGTCATTCTTACAAGTGAAACAAAACATGATTAGATAAGACAGCTGGAATTAAAAAAAAATCCTTTATTTGAACTAGCCAAAAGAGGTAAACCGTCATTTGCTGGTTTTCAATTGACCTCGAGAGAATTATATATATATATATTTTTTATTTATTTTTTGGGGAAGAAAACGTCATTTGCTGGTTTTCATCTTCTTCCCTTTATTTTGGATCTATCATCTAGTTATTTGATCATTTTGGAAGAACTGAGTTCTTCCATATGATCAAATTCTTTGTCTGCTTCAATCTTCCTCAAAAATTCATTCTTAGTGGGAGGCTTCCTATAGAGTTTCAACCTATGTCCATTGACCAAGAGTGTTCTGCTGCTACCATCAATGGGAAGTAACTGAATAGAACCATTGTCAAAAATCTGCTCAATCTAATAGGGTCCCAACCAATCTGGTTCTCAATTTACCCTTAAACCTGTTGGTACCTAGAATCAAACAAGAATGCTCGACTCTCCTACTTTGAATTGTCTTTTCTTGATATGTATGTCATGCCATTGCTTCTTTTGCTCTTGAATCATCTCTGTCTGCTAAAGTGCTTCCAACCTTAATTCATCCAACTCATTGAGTTGAAGGATTATTTCTTTTTGAGATGCATTCAACTCAATTTCCACCTTCACTGTTGTCCTCAATGTCCTGGAGTTCAAATTCTATAGGCAACAAGGGATTTTTCCCATAGACTAATTCATATGGTGAAAACCCCATTGTAGTTTTCCAAGTTGTATTATAAGTCCTGACAACTTCGTAGTATCTTTACCCAATCTTTTCTCCCAGCTTCAACCATTTTGGTAAGGATGTTCTCTAATTCTCTGTTTGTTACTTCAGCTTGTCCATTTGACTGTGGATGGTAAGGAGATGACTTCCTATGATTGATTTAGTAATAGCTTGTGAAAGCTTAGATCATATTAGACATGAATTTTGGTCCTCGATATGAAACTATGCTCCTTGGTGCTCCAAACTTGATCATAATTCTGTTCCAAAGGAAATCAGCAATTGTTTCCTCAGTGGCGTTTGTCAATGCCTGCACTTCTGCCCATTTTGTCACATAGTCAGTACATACAAGAATATATTCCTTCCCTTGTGAAGGAGGATTAAAGAGACCAACAAAATCCAATCCCCGTCTCTCAAATGGTTCAACCACAACTTGAGGCTGAAGAGACATTTCATTGGTGAAAGTTGGTTGTCCCATCCTTTGACAAGGATCACACCTCTTGATATATCTTTTCACATCCTTGTACAGAGATGGCCAATAATAACCAGTGCCAAGTATCTTATGAGTTGTTCTTTTTACTGAATAGTGTCCTCCACTTGGTTCATCATGACATGCTCTGAGGATGTCAAAGATTTCATCCTCTCTTACACACCTGCGTAAGACAAAATCAAGACCACACTTAAATAGCATTTCATTTAACCATTTGAATTGTGCACTAGTTTTAATTAACTTCTTTATTTGTTTCTTAGTGAAAGGAGGGAACTTCCCTGTTGCAAGATAATTTGTCATATCAGCAAACCATGGTGTATTTGCTAAGATTGCAAACAGTTGTTCATTTGGAAAGTTATCCTTGACTAGATCTTACTCCCCTGTGGTGGTTAGTCTTGACAAAAAATCAACTACCACATTAGATTTACCTGGATTGTCCACAATGGTAATATCAAATTCTTGCAAAATTAATAACCATCTAATGACTCTTCCTCCAACCGCTAGTTTGTTCATTAAATACTTAATTGTTGAATGATCTGTGTATACAAATATCTTGTACCACTGTAGTATAATGTCTCGAATTTATTGATTGCATAAATTACAACAAGAAATTCCTTTTCGGTGGTGGTGTAATTCTTTTCAAAGTGGGAGTAAGATTCTTGCTAAGATAGTAAATGACATACATATTTCCTTCTTCATCTTTCCGTCCCAATACCGCACCAATGGAATAATTTGAGGCATCTGTTTGGATATGAAATGGATTTTTCAATTAGGAACTCTCAATATTGGGGCACTTTGATTAATTTGTCTATAATTTCTTCAAAAACATGCTGACACTTTTCATCCCAAAGAAATTCACAGTCCTTGGTTAGCAAATTAAACATGGGGGCAACAATTTTACTAAAATATTTTATAAAACATCTATAGTACCTAGCATGTCCTAGAAATGATTTGATATCGTGGGGGTATGAGGGATAGGTAAATATGAAATTATCATAATTTTGTTTTGATCCACTTGAATTCCTTTTTTTGAAATATGGTGTCCTAATACAATTCCATCATCCACCATCATCAAACATTTTTCATCACTAAGAGACGAGTTGTGTTGTTCACATCTTGTTAACACTTTGTCCATTTCTCAAAGCATCTTCAAATGTATCTCCATGTACAAAGTGAAGTCATCCATATATACTTCAACACAATCATTTGTTAGGTCAAAGCAAAGATTGCAAGTACACTCTCTCGGAAAGTTGCAGGAGCATTGCATATAAACCAAATGGTAACACTTTGTATAGGCAAAGGTTCCCATGGACATGTAAATGTAGTTTTGTCTGATCCTCAAGTGAGCAACTCTAATCTGATTGTACCCACTAAAGTCATCCAAGAAATAAAAGTATTGTTTACTCCGAAAGGTTATCTAGGACTTAATCTATGAATGGTAAGGGAAAATAATATTTCATTGTGGCTTTGTTTAGTTCCCTACTATCCAACACATATTCTCCATTTTCCGTTCTTTTGGGAACAATTACAAGAGGAGATACCCACTGCTATCTCGAGATAGGGTAGATGAAATCTACTTGTAATAGTTTTTCAATTTCTTGTTTGACTATATCCCTTAAAATTGGGTTAATCTTTTTTTTGAGGCTGCTAACTCGGTTTAATGTTTTCAAAGATAGATGTGATGAGTGCGATACTTGGATGAATCCCCTTCATATCTTTGTAATCCCAAGCAAAAGCTTTAGTATGATTTTTAAAACATCAAACAATTTAGCTTCTTCATCCTCCTTCAACCAGCTGTTAATGTTTAAAGTTTTACCTAGTTGAATTTCAACATGTTTGGTTCCAATATGTGATGAACTGATTTGTGGAAAGGGTTTCATTAAAGTATTTAATGGACATGCATGTGGTAACAACATATGGTATGTAGCAACATCTCCAAAAGTTCCCTGAGACGACAATCTTGGAAAAGGACAATGTGAGAATTATGATACTTATCTCTTTGCGGGCCAAATTTCTCGTCATCAAGCTTTACTTTGCGTAAACTCTTCACCACTTCTGATGTACTTGAAATCGCTAAGCTCTTGATTTATCCTCTCCCCACGAGAAATCTCGTTCCTCTGGAGCAAAATCATTTTCAATCAAAGAGAATTGTTGTTGTCGTGGTTCCGGAACTAAATGTGGTGGTTCTCGTAACTATAGTCGCGGGTTCCGAACTAAGTTTGTAGGTTCGGAACTACATTCACAAGTTCCTAACTATTTCGATTGTATCAAGACAATAGGTTCTCATCCAATGTGGATTAATCATCTCTTCTACTTCTCTTACATGATCCTGCAATGTGATCATAGCCAAAGAAAACAAATTTTGCTTATTAGTTTCAAAGAATCAACCCACAATTGTTCATGATTGTCAGTAAAAGGTTGTGCGGTAGGATATAAGAAAAAAATTTAGAGTCCTTACCATTTGAGATTGTCATATCACCTTACCTCGCAATCTATCAAAGCAAAGAATCAGTAGCTAACCATGGTCTACCCAAAATAATGGGATAACCCAATGTTTTACCTTTTACTGCAATATAAGGAAGTCAACTGGATATTCCCATGACTTTACCATAACCGCCACATCTTCAATAATTTTTCCGATTTGCTACTGATCGATCTACCTACAATATGGTATTAGTAGGTTGTATACCCGTTAATGGTAATCTTTTCGAGTATCCACTGTCATTACATTGATAGCGCTCCCAAATCTATCAAAACATTATGTACATCCTTATTTCCTATAGAGACAGAATAACAGGATCTCCGTATTTGGGAAGTAATAGTTTTCCTGCTAATAAATCAGCAAGTTTCCCATCTACTTTGATAGTCTTAGGATATTGTTTCTTCCTTCCAGGGTTTTTCATGCATAATATTTTGATTAATTTGTTCAATTAAAATATCTTTAATTACTTGTAATTGTGGTATTTCAATATTTAATTTCCTTAGTTCTGTACCAATTCAGACTCCTTGATTTCTATAGTTTCTTTGAATCTCTCTAGAAATAGAGTCTCGATTCTATCTCTGGCTCCTTTTCTTTTCTTTCTATATCCTCTTTTGAAACAATAGTACTAAGGATTTCATTTTTTTCTGTCATTTCAGGTGATTATAAGGGGTGGATCAATGATTTTCCCAAATCTAGTTTGAATATCCTTACAATCCATAGCATGTAAATCAACCGATTTTTCTAGTTCTGCCTCCATAAACAGGGAGTTGTTTGATTGTTTATGGGGTTTGCTTCTTGGCCGTGCTAACATTTGTGTTTGGACTACATTCTCGGTTTGTGAATTCTGCAGGGGGATCCCATGATGGCCTCGTTGATTCTGATTTGGATATGTTCTTCCTTGGGAATAATTATTAGGGTTCCATCTAGGTTGTGACCAAGCATAAGGATTTCCTTGACCAGCCCATGGTTGTTGATATCCCTAAGCATACCAAGCTTGATTTGCCCAATCTTGAGGGTTCCAAGTTGGTTGAGGTACCCAAGGTGGTTGTCCCCAATTTTGTGGTATTGCTTGAGTAGCCCATGGCATTGTCCATGGATTAGGAATTGATCTTGGCATAAACTACCCTTGGTTAGGTTGTCTCTGAACAAAATTCAATTCTTCAGTTGTAGATGAGGCATTGGTTTGTTTAAGCTGATTTTTAATAACATGAAGTAAAGAACAAACATCAGTATCATGTTCTTTAGATTCACAGATAAGACACATTTATGTTTTATCCAAAGGACAATCTCTTAATGCATGCTTCTTCCTGCATCGAGAACAATACATAGCCAATGGTTCAGCTTTTGGAATTTGTTTTAGCTTGTAATCCATCCATAGTAGAGGTTAATTGCACTAAAATGTTTGTTTTAAAGTATGCTAACTCATCCATTAGTTTGTTCATATCTGGATTAAGACTTTTCACTGATTTTCCTTGTCTAGGTCCACCTCTCGTTCTGGAATAGCTTCTACAAATCTTTTTAATTCCATTCGTTCTTATCTGATCAATGTCTCTACCTCTTATCAAGTTAAGGGCTTCTCTAGATTCGTCATCCAAACCTTTAAGAAAAATGGTTTTACTTAACTCCTCTGTAAGCACAAATCCACATATTTTGCTAACAAAGAGGAATCTATCTAAATAGTCTTCTATGTTTTCGTCATCCTCTTGCTTGATTTTGAAGAATTCTTTCTTCCTATTTCTCCCTCTATAATAATCCTGGTATTTATCTAGAAAGGCAGTCTCCATTTGTGCCCAAGTGCTAATAGAGTTGGATGGTAATCCCATAAACCACCTCATTGTTGCATCCTTCAAAGTGGATGGAAACAACTTGAGTTTTTTATTATCTGTTTTATAATCATAGGTCTGACATAGTACCTTGAATTCAAATAGAAATTGGTCAGGATCTTCAGATGACATCCCTCTAAAGGTGGGTAAATGTGCAGGTGAGATATTTTTCATTGATGTGTCATCATCTCCCAATTGGATTGGATAGGTAAAGGTCCTATCAGGTTCTCTCTCAACTTCTCGTGCCATTTTAAAAATATTTTCTGAATTTTCCTCCCAATCAATGTGGTAAGCGGTATGCCTTGGGGAAGGTGAAAAATCAGGAGTAGGAGGTTGACTACTCAATTGAGAATCAAAACTTACCCTAAATGGATCTTGGGTAATAAGCCTTCTCCTAAAATTTCTACTCCCTTCAGGTGACTGATCTAAGAATTCCAAAAATGGCAATTTTGTTTCTTGTCTGACAGGGGATGGTGGTGCCTCCAATTCTTGATCAATTTCCTTACTTTGACTAGAGGATGTTATGAATTCTTGTGAAGATGTTTTTGGAAGGAATCTACCCTGTGAGTCTCTTGGTCTACTCATATATTTTGTGATATAGTAGGGAAGATTCTTCAACTACTAGATGTATGTTTTGTTGCTCTTGCTAACACTTAATTAGAAAGTTCCAACTAGTGTTCCCCGGCAACGGCACCAAAAATGATGGGTGTCATCATTCCCTTCATTTAATCAACTTCTTGTTGATGTCATATCAAACTAGGGGTGTGTCTAAAGCTATATGCAACAAGAGTACTTTAACCGATCTAGTAGTTGACTGTAGCTATTTTTGTATTTTCTAGGGGATCTCTTTAATGTCTTAAGGACTTCTTGGTAAAACCTTATTCAAATCAAACTATGAAAACTTGTTGAAAGTAAAACACACTGAAAGATTTGTTGAAAGGAAACACACCGTGCAGAATGGAAACACACTTGCTGTTGGAAAATAAACACACTTGCTTCTGAAAGTAAACACACTTGCTTTTGGAAATAAACACACTCAATTTAGAATGCTTGAAAACAATTGCAAGAAATATAAAAATTATCTAAACACCTGCAGGAACAAGTATACAACAGAATTTAACTGAAATAACTAAAACAATACAAAATTAACAGATCTAAGCTATTTGTTGAAGAAATATAAATACCAAGTAAACAAATATCTTGGTCCTTGGGGGAGTGGGCCCTTGCTCCTCCTTGAATTAGGATTTAACAACTCAAAATTCTCTCAAATCAGAATGGCTATTTTATTGATAAAACATTCAAGTATTACAAAATGTATTAGATCTGAGTACTTAGTCTATTTCTTTTCTCTATTCTATTTCTATCTCATTCTATCTCTCTTTATTTACTGCAGGTCTGCTTTTATATACATTTTACAATCACAACTGTCTCAATAATTCTGATGAAATCGAATCATGCCCAAAATAGATGCTGAGTCGGATGGCGGTTGATCAGATAGTTGTAGGATAACTCTCCCTAGATTTGCATTCAGAAATCTTCTTGTCCTTCATGATTGAAAGGGTCGTAGATGCAAAATCTTCGAATGTGGTTTAAAATAGATAACTCCCATCGGTTCCTGAACTTTGGAGAAGTTCCAACCATAGGAATTTATTAAGAATCAAATCCTGTGAGAGTTCCTGAGCTGTCCCTAGAAGTTCCGAACTAAGTCCGAAAATTCTGGAACTAAATATTGGAGTACCGAACTAAGTCCAAAGTTCTGGAACTAAATGATGACTGTGTGATGGAGTTCTGGAACTAGCTTGGAAGTTTCGAACTAAGCCGTAGGAACATACGCTATCAAAAACATATCTTGAACGCCACCCGCTTCACTTCCTCGACCGATTAGCCTGCTTTATTACAAAACTGAATTTAAACACACATTACGTCGAGAATTTCAGAGCTTTTAACATTAGGATCGCAATCAATTAAAAGACAGACAGTTACATCCTAACTCATATCAAATCAACTAAAAGTCACACAATGCAATCAAACTTAATCAAAAGGAGAGTAAGACGAGATCATATATTATACATTAATCGGACATATTTTGGCCTCATCAACAAGCATTTTCAGTGTTTCATCCAATGGTGTCTTAATGCCTTGAAATCCCCGATGAAGGTTCCTTTGCTCCATTGCATATCTAAAAGGTGGTCTGGATTCTCGAAAGGTTCTACAATTTTGTTGTGCTTTCCAAGTCTTTTTGTAAGTTCATCTATATATCTCTCTCAACTCCATCTTTTGCTACTATTGCTGCTACCCATGATCAGTCCAGCCATAACACCACTTATTATGCTCCAAATCTACACACGAAAGAAATAAGAGAGTAGTTAAATAATAAGAACTATTTTTATTAAAAGCACGACATATAGGAAGTGAGATTACGGGAATCTTGCAAAATGTCAAATAATAACTCAAGGTTTATGATTTTAAAATGGAGGTGAATAAGAATTTATACCTAAATGAAATATTTCTTAAGCCAAAAGGCAGTTACACACGGAAAAGACACCATTTCAATCTTTAATTAAGGTTAAGATACTGTTTAACTTCAAACTGTGGCACCCATTAGTTAGGTGCACAAAACTACCAAACTGGGAAATTTGTTCTTTACAAAAGTGCATCATTCAGAGCAGTCTCTTGAGACCTTTAAATTATACAACCCAAATCTGACCACTAAATCAGATGGTTACATGCAGTTTTATTTTCCCATCAACTGCTGAATTGTGCAATTTCTATAGGATCTCATGCTTTTAGTTCTTCTTTTGAGACGTCAGACCAACTGAGAGGTTTACAGATATCTTTATATAAATGAATATTTGTATTATTTGTTTATATTATAATACAAGAAGAAGACCATTAGGAAAGACAATCGACGGTGCAGGACAATTTGATGTAATGGTAAGTGCACAAACTTACTGTCTAGCTTAGCTCAAGTGTAAGAAAACCAAAACTTTAACCGAGCTAATCTAATGTAGTTGGCTGAGTCATGCTTAGAGATTTTCCATAGTAAAGTAATAAAAGTTGTATCATAGAAGACTAAATATCGTCTGAACAAAATTTTCACAAGAAAGAATAGAAACCACAACCTCAGCGGTTGAATTAGATCACCAAAAGTCTCCACAAGAGCAAAACCCATTCTTGAAATGATGAAAGCGAGTGGCATCCCTCACAAGTACTTCTCTGTCCACAACTTTAGAAATGAACTTAGTTGCATTGTGACAGTCACCACAGACACGAAGATTCTTAATTATCCTTATGGATGCTCCTGATGGTGTGCTCATAAGCCCAAAAACTATGGCCAGCTTCTCACTGTGGTGACTGACAATTTTGTCTTTCTCCTCCTCCTCTACATCATGTAACACAAAGTCTGTGTCAGGTACATACCCGGCTTCCTTTATCTTCTCAATTAACCCTTCTAATGTTGCATATATCTTGTCTCTCTCTGGGTGTGATTGATCTCCAGTTAGGAATGTATGAACCTTGTTCTTCACCTCGATCCAGCTGCACCCGGGATTTTTTTGACTCCCTTCACCTTCATCATATTGCGCACATTTACTACATCGTCCCATCTTCCAGCAGCAGCAAAGATGTTTGAAAGTGCCACATACGGTGCAGCAGTTTTAGGTTTCAACCCAAACATGCGATCTGCAACACGCTTTCCTAATTCCACGTTCTGATGAATTCTGCATGCACCAAGCAATGTTCCCAGCATGCTATAAGTTGGTTCAAATAGCATATTGTTGATGAGTTTTTCTGCCCTCTCCAGACACCCAGCACGACCAAACAGACATATTATGCAGCTATAGTGATCTTCTGTAGGTGTGATAAAATGATCTTGCATCATGCAATCAAAGTAGCGCATTCCTTCATTTACTAAACCCGCATGACTGCATGCAGATAGAACACCAACAAATGTGACGTCGTTTGGCTTCATGTTTGAGAACATCATTCTATCAAAGAGTTTGAGAGCCTCCTCACCAAATCCATGCATGGCATATCCTGAAATCATTGAATTCCAGGAAACCACATCCCTTTCAGGCATTTCATCAAATACCCGGTGTGCATGCTCTACACTTCCGCACTTGGAATACATTGTGATAAGTGTACTTGCAACGAAAATATTCAAACCTAGTCCTAATTTGATGATATGTTCATGGACATGTTTTCCCTGTTCCAGAGCTGCTAAGCTTGCACATGCACTTAGAACACTGGTAAGAGTGGATTCATTTGGATGCATGCCAGACTTTTTCATTTCAGAATAGAGTTTTATGGATTCCTCGCCTTGATCATTCTGTGCATATCCTGCAATCATAGCGTTCAAAGAAACCACATCTCGTGCAGGCATTCTATTAAACAGCTTACGGGCATCTGCTACTCTCCCATTCTGAGCATACCCTGCAATCATAGCATTCCATGAAACCAAATTTCTCTCTGGCATCTTGTCAAATAATGCTCGAGCATCTTCTTCTTTTCCACTCTGGGAAAGACCTGCAATCATTGCATTCCAGGAAATCACATTACACTCTGGCATTTTTTCAAAAGCTTAAGGGCAATGTCCATTCTACCACCCCGGACACACCCAGCAATCATTGAATTCCATGAAACTAAATTTCTTTGAGGCATCCTGTCAAACAATTTGTGTGCATCTTCAATTTTGCCATTCTGGGCATACCCTGCAATCATGGCATTCCATGCCACCACGTCCCTCTCAGGCATATTGTCAAACAATTCTCGTGCATCGTCAACTCTACCTTTTTGAACATACCCGGTAATCATTGCAGTCCATGACACCACATTTGGCTCCGGCATTTGATCAAAGAGCCCGCGTGCATCTTCCAGTTTACCATTTTGTACAAATGCTGTCACCATAACTGTCCAAGAAATCACATTTCTTTCAGGCATTTCGTCAAACATTTGCCAAGCATCTTCGATTCTTCCCTTCTGAGCATATCCCTTGACCATTGCAGTCCATGTAACCACGTCTCTCATTGGAGCTCTCTCAAACAACTGACGTGCATCCTCAATTCTCCCATTCTGCACATACCCCATAATCATTGCATTCCATGATACCACATTTCTTTCGGGCATTTTCTCAAACAATTCACATGAATCATCGATTCTTCCATTCTGCATATATCCCGTTATCATTGAATTCCATGAGACCACATTTCTTTCAGGCATTTTGTCAAACAATCCGTGTGCCTCCTCAACTCTCCCAACCTTCAAATATCCAGCAATCATGGTAGTCCAAGTCACCACATTTTTCTCAGGCATTCTGTCAAACACATACCGTGCATTCTCTATTCTATTGTTTTTCACATAGCCTGCCATAATTTTATTCCATGAACCCACGGGTTGTTCAGGCATTTTGTCAAACAGTTTCTGTCCATCCTGTAATTTTTTACCTACAGTACGTTGGGACATTTTGTCAAGCAGTTGTTGCCCATCCTCTAATTTTTAACCCAGATTTCGTTCAGTTATTTTGTCAAATAGTTGGTATGTGTCTTCTATTTTTCTTCTGTTCGTGCATTCTTCAGCAAAGATATGGCAAAAGCTCACCTGGTTTTATTCGTGGTTAATAACATTAATTGGATTGTTTGTTTCCCCTGAAGCAAACCAGAGATTTCCTGCATCTCTGTGGTTGAATACCATTCAAGTTCGCAAGTTTACAACGCATATGATATAAAAAGGAATAAATTTATGGTATACCATGTTAAATTAGTAGGCTATGGAATGTCGTCTGAATGCATCCGGACAATAAACATTCGGATTTGGACATGTGTTTTTCTGCTACCGTATTTTCGCACTCTGGATTTCCAAACTTTTGAAATATTGACAAAGGGATTTCCATCTACTGTTTGGAGGGTGGATATTTTGTTGCTAAGTTTTACAATAACTCCCTCCGTCTTTCTTGAATCGCGTAAGACAAGGCACCTTTCGTCCATTTAAATTATAAACCAGCAGTTGCCGCCAAACTGGACACGTTTGTCTGGAGGGATGAATAAACTATCGTACGAGAAATGTACGATGTAAACGCCAAAAGGGATAAAGCAAACAAGCAAAAATTCTAGGTTAGGGGTTGCATAAACAATTACAATTTTCGTGTTTCTTTAGTAGCTATTAGGGCAATGAACAATATTTGTCTATACTCGTGCGGCACGCATGTTATCTAGGTGTGGGCGATGGTGGTGAAGAACACCAAGAAACATGAAGGGCGATGCAATGTGCTTCTGGTTAGGGCGATGCTTGCAATAAGGAGGGAGGACTGTAGAGATTGCAACCCGATAGATGGCACTACTCCCTTCAAATCAGGCATAAAGGTTTTGCAAAAGGAATGTTCAAGGAAGGAAAAGACATGAATTGAAGGTTAAAATCTAAAAGTATTTATGTGATCCATTTTTCATCTCTTTCTCACACGTATTATGCACATGAATGCAATTTGCATTTAAATGGACGAAAATTTAAAATAATGAGGACAACGCAAAAACATTTTTATTCAGTTTCAAGCTTGATTATGTTTAGGGGAATAGGTGATTCTTGAATAATCATTTATAATTGAGCCACTCTAACGGTTAGACATATGAGCAAAAGGTGTATTGTATTTCTCATTCAAAAGAGGTATTTTAAAATAAAAACATGGGAAATAAATACCTGCATGTCTCACGACTATTCCATGACTTGGTAAAACTGTGGGAATTAAGTGCTTTCATGTCCCACACCTATTCCTCGGTTTAGATCATTCCTACCCAAATAATATATGTTATGTGCTCTACTTTATATACACAAATGTGAAAAGGGTTCTATTCGTAATTGTAATTAGAGGTTTCTTACGAAGTAGGGATAAGGATTTTTATGTAGCTTTAAAGGAAAAGAACAAGGTTTATGATCTCTAGCCATGAGACACATAGTTTTTACACGTGTGGACAATGTAGGTGAAGGACACCCTAGAATTAAATACCTACATGTCCCACGCCTACTCCATGAGTTGGTAAAAACACCCTTGCAAGGAGTATACACTTGCATGTTTTAATGGATAATTTAGAGACAAGGATATGTCAGTTGGACCTAAAACCCAAGGGCAAGGGTTTCATACACAAATGCGATTAGGGTTTCTATATAGCTCTCGGAAAAACAAATATTGTTTGCATCTAGTTGTGAGGCACGTAGTTTTTGTAGATGTGAATGATGTAGGTGAAGCACACCTTGGAAGCGTGTGTCAAGATGGCAAGCTAATAGCTGAAATTAATTCTGAAGGATTAGGCAGCAAGGACACATTAAAGGAATGTTCAAGGAAGATAAGAAAACCCCAAAGAAATCCCTCATGATTTTCAAGATCGAGCAAGGACACGAGAAAATTCGGTGCAATAAAGTAATCGATATTCAAGTCCTTCAAGTAGTTGGCCAAATGAGAGAAAGGAGGCTCTTATTTTCCATTCGAAAGAGAGATTTGAACTAATAAAAGCATCAAATTGTATCTTGTAATGTTGATCCATTATGAAAACTTTATTTCTCACTGTATGTTATTGAAACTCACAACTGTAAGGTCCATTCAATAGCCAATCACGAAGAACTTGCAATATATCTTCCACAACAAAACTTTAATAACACAATTCAAACTATGCACTTTTCACCTTACAACAAATAAAGTCCCTCTTCTTTGGCATAGGCAAAGTCCCGAATCGATGAAGTAGCAAATCCTGGGATATCGATGCGAATGTGTCTCCCTCATCAAGGAAGAAAGATGACGCCTTAACAACAATATTGTCATTACCCAACTTAAAGGTGACGGCGTAATCCCTATCGGTAGTCTCTCAAATGATATTAAAAATCCAAACCGCAACGTTTACAACAATTTTATGTGAGGGCCCTTCATTTCTTGTTGAAGAAATCACCATTACTCCTTTCTTGATGGTCATAAATTCTCCCAATGAGATTTGGTGTAATAAGCATAGGATTATAATATAAAAGTGATATTTTAAGATTTAAATATTTCAACATTTAAATATCTTTGGATCAATATGTCTCAAGATAAACTTTATCTATTTTAAAAGAGATTCAAACTAAATATAAATTAGTAGGAATGATAATACATGATTGCAAATTGTGTTGTGTAGGTGAAGTTCACGGTTGAAGAACTATGTAGGATCATGGACTTGAAACATAACATAGGAAATATATCGGTCATTGCAAATGGGGCAGGTATGATTTACTTCATAACTGTAAGTTTAAAAATTTAGTGTTATTTTTTTATTTTGATGTTAAAAGTGTCACAACTTAGTCAAAATATCTATTGCGACTTGATTTTGGATACGTCTTTTTGTGCCCAAATTACGATGACATATATAGTGACAACATATAAACACGGTAACATGTGTTCTCTTCCCCTATTTCCTTACATGTTTGATTGAGTAGGTAATCAACATTATTTACTATATTTAACTATATTTTATGATGCTTAATTAAATGTAGGAGTAATTATATGCATAAACTATCCCTTAGTCTTGTTTAAGGGCGCTTTGGTGGAAGAAATGGTGGTACTTGAGACTAAACTCGTTAATTTTTTCCCTTCTTTGGAATTTGTGTTGATATTTGGAGAGTAGGCCCATCTGAGATCACCAATTTCCCTGGTTGCAACCATTTCCAGCAATAATGATGTTGAACACGAGAAAATGTACACACTATATGATGTTGAACATTAGAAAATGTATGCCCAACAATGGAGTTATATCTCCATTCCGCTTACTGGCCCACTGGTTTTAAAAACCAAATCGTCTGCCCCCACACACTTGACTACGAAATATAAACACTAAAAAACCACAAAATTCTCTGCAATACCACCCAACATTTTTGAAAAACAAAAATTTAAAACAATGAATTATGGCGGCTGGGATGAGTATCTAGTCTTGTGATTGGTCTCTTTTATTTTTAACACTACAAAAGATATTGATTATATTGTTATATGATGACCATTACATTGCTAAACGGGCATCAAATTTAACCTCTGCTTTGGGGTAATTATATCGAACCTTTTTCGGGCCAATGGATTCAAAAGTACTTGGGTCGTTCGATTTTTCAACGATATGGTTGTACGACCATGTCAAACCCAAGCGATAGCTCTCCCCCTTATATAAAATGGAATATGCTTTCGGCATAATTAAATGTTCTTCATCTTAGCATGGCCTATGTTAGAGGCCTATGCTAACCGACCACCCTAAAGATCACACACGTTTGCAGTCAATGATAAAACTAAGTTTTGACTTTCATACACTAAATTTAGTTGTGGCGCATTGGTGGGTGGCAAGAATAGTTTGGAGGAGGTCGGGGTTTGATTTTTTTGCCCTCCATCACGAACGTGCGTGATGGATATGGTGAGCTTACAAAAGAACACTTCATAAAATGCGGAAGAGAGAACTTGGTGAAGCATGAATTTTAATCAATTGAATTGGATGAAAGTGACAATAAGAAAATTTGAACATGGAATATTCTTGCACAAGTGTATGTTATTTCCCATAATTTTTTATTTTAACAGTACGTAGTATTTACAAAAATGGTGAGCTTACAAAAGAACACTTCATAAAATGCGGAAGAGAGAACTTGGTGAAGCATGGATTTTAATCAATTGAATTGGATGAAAGTGACAATAAGAAAATCTGAACATGGAATATTCTTGCACAAGTGTATGTTATTCCCCATAATTTTTTATTTTAAGAGTAAGTAGTATTTACAAAGCTAGGCACGATGGAATGATTTGAAGTAAGAATGGTGCGACCATTTATTACACAAGCCGCAGAAGGCACCGATTTAATGTCAAAGACTGCACAACAAAAATTAAATGCCAAAAGCATACTTAAATGGTTTCTAAAATGGCATTGCTTTGAGCTTCTATGCATTACTTTGGGGGAGTTATTGTTACAAGGAGATATCTTTGGTTCTACAAGTGTCTCTCTATTATCAAGCCACGACAAATTTGGCAGGAAGACAACGCAACAATGTGTAACATAGACCAAAGCAGAGAAGAGGTGTCTGCCATGGTCTGTTCCATGTGGAAGGAGAGAAGGCATGACACAATTCCAATCAATCTTAGCAAGACTCTGTCATCACTTTCCTCCACTATAATGTGGCAAGACCTCAGGGGATAAAAATATTATTATGAGAACCGTAGATGAAAAGAAATAATATAGCAGATCACAATTATTCTCAGAGCATTTGTCATTCAATATTCCCTTGAATGACCAGCTTGATCTGATGCAAAAGAAACACAAATCCTTCAACGAGGAGATCGTATAAAAGATAATAGAAGAAGACGAATTTGCAGTTATTGAGTAACTGCGTGAAGGGACGACAAAGGGGACAATACACTTATGAAGTGGGGGAAGATAAAATGACATGGGTATTGTGCAAGGATTGCGCGTAAAGGATAATGATCGGGAGGACTGAACAAAGAACTATGAGACCTTTATCTGGAAGTGGAAATGGCATCTTCTTTACAGAACACGAGTTAATAAAGTGGCAGGAGGATGGCTATGGAGGATCAACACATGGGAGATGAACCAGGAGACAAGCTTATTTGTTACGGGACTTTTATCCAGCATTCATTGTGTGGCAAAGGTTACAGTGCACGTAGGACAAGTGCTCAGAAGCAGAAGAAGCATAATCAATACAACTAGACCTTGCGCCCGAATGAAGCGTCTCCTAATCCTCAATTTTCTTCTCCTTCTTCTGCATACAACAATCAAAACAATGACAGTGAAGTAGTTTCTTCTCAGAGACAATTGAACCCGCTTCAGATACAGATAGAAATCCACATCAATTCATTTCTATATAGTAAAATGAGGAGATATGAGGGTTACAGATTTAGAGGCGTGCACCACCATGGAGGAGGGTAGTTCACTTTGTAAAAACCGTGGGTATACTCGCACGGATCGCTTCTCTGAAGGGGAAAAATTAGAGGAAAATCGCTTCTCTACATAACCGAACGTTATGGAGAGCTGTGCTAACCGCAGCTCTCGCTTATACTCATCCTCAAATCGAATTACACGTGCACGACCATAGCCATACACATGTTGCATTCTGACAAAAAAAACACCTTGGAATTGTGCAATCCCATGAGTATAACCAAGCGTGAGTCCACCGCAGAATATCAACCTTCCAATGGTCAACGATGTAGTTGATATGCACCGTTGGATTTTTTCAAAGGGGCTCCAGATTTCTACTAGAGAACACACCTTTCAGCGTAATAAATCAATACTTTTAAAAAGTCCATGAGACCACTATGCAACCAAAGGATATTCACAAGGTACAAATAGTGATGGTCAAATTATGCTTGTGTGAGATCCCCATTTTCTATGATAAATTTTGATATTGAAAAATAATTTGTTCTTTTTTCTTTTTCTACCTATAAGATAGTTCAAGATTTAACTTCTAAGATGGTGGTGTACTTAATTCGGATATCTTTGTAGGATAGGCACTTCATGGTGTAGTATTGTTCTATCCATAACCTCAAAATACAAAAACAACATAGGTCGCCTTCGGCTCGTGGTGACCGGAGCACCGTCTCAACGTCATGCTTTCAATCGCACTCGTTGTTCCCCACGGCCTTTCCAAAGACAAACTTCTTGCCATCTCATTGCGGTGGCTGTGGCTCGCCACCGCATTTGTCAACTCATCAACGGTTGGGCTTGACTCCTCGCCATCATCGTGGGGGCTTGCCACCTCGCCAGGCAGGCTCTCCCTCCTGCCACTACTATGCCTCAAACGACTTAGAACCCACCGCCACCCCTCGCTAACTTCCCTCATCTCGGCCTTTTCATTCCTACTTGCGAGAAGTGAACCGGAAGACACCACCGCTCTTGGGTGGGAACTTCTTGATCTTGCAAGGATATCTTTGGGTTCGGGGTGGTTGGATGACCAGTCCGCTCGCCTTGGGCATGTTTGTTGTTGTTGCTTGATTTTGTTGGCATCCTCCCTTAAACATTGCCTATTTTTGTTTTGTATTCTCCTAGGCTCGGCCTAGTTTGACTTTTGTTGCTCTAGGCGTTACCTAGCTTTGTTCGTGGTTTTGGGCGTGCTCTCATACCACCCCGCTTTTTTTGTTGAAAGTTATCTTGTATCGTATTGTATTAAATATAATATAAGATCTTTTCATTAAAAAAATGACATAGGGAAAAGGGGCCGATTATCGTGAAGCCTAACTTAAGGGGTTGTAAGAACCACTTAATTATCATAATTTTTTTAAAATACCCTTTAATAAATCATGATTTTTTCAATATATAGATATTCTTTTGAGCATTAAAATTGTGTGGAAAGCATATTTTTAAGGGATATAAATTAAGTATTTTTAATACAAATAAATTTAAGGTTACCCATTACATGGGAATACAATCACCATTTATGGATTGCCTATGTGTCACCATTTCATTGGTTAATGACTTGATGTGACTTGCTTTATCAGCTAGTTTATATTTAATTTTTAATTTTGAAAGTGACACATGCTCACTTTAATTAAAACAACTAATGGCACTTTATTTAACATATGCACTCACGGTCATCACCTCATGCGCGATCATTTTCTCCTTTCCCCTATTCTATTTATCAATTTTCTTTAGGTGTTGTCCATTTGCTAGTCTCATACCTAAAATGATGTGAAAATTGTCTTTAATTAAGCTATCAACATTTTTGGCTTCCATTTTATTTCTATTCCTCTATATGCTTTTAGATGTTGGTCACAAATGGGATTGAATTATTCAATATAATGTTCTCTCTTTCCCCGAGCCATTTTCTCCACTTGATTACCTTGAATTTTTCTCTTGCCCATCTATTTATTTCCTCATTCACGTCATTTAATCATCCACTTGATATTTTTCTTTATCCACATTTTCTTTTTGTTGCTTGAGTTTTAAAAAATATCATATGGATGCCATAATTTTACATTTATCCTCAATATGCCCTCTATTCATGTTAAACATATCAGAGCTACAAACATGCTTACCTTCTTGTTTGTTAGGAATAAAAACCATGACTATGTATGTATGTATGTATGTATGTATAGCATATTTATAGCCATACAAATAATTAGTAATAAGAACCAACAATAATCTAATAACAAACCAATATTTGTATGCAAGCTAAGAATGGTCTATAGAATATTCTCTTTCTCTTCTTGACGTTATAGATCGGGATAATAAGGAGACCATTCTAAGGCCACACACAAGAGGGTAAGGTGTTAAAGTTGTGGACCTAAAGATGGTAGTCACCACTCCATCAAAGATGTATGGTTCCAAAGCTTTGACTATGATAAGGGTGGCGTCTTACTAATATCCTAATTGTAGATTGAGTGTATAAGCTTGTAAACAAGTTAGATATACTTATGTTAGGGTTACAAACATGGACTATAAGGATTGATAGGTTGTGAAACCCAAATAGAAGATTGTAAGGTAAGGACCGATAGATAATAATACAATAGATTAAAAATATGCTACTCTATTTTAACCTATGTGCATGACCAATCAAACAATCAATCAAATCTGAAATAACATCATAAAGGAAAAAAGAGGTTAGAGATACTTACCTTCATGTAGATGTCATCGGTGCATTAACTTCCCCCTATGGTTAACATCACCTTATGAGAGAGTTGATGTGGAGGACCACAAGTGGATAGAAGAAGACCTAGGAAAGGAACTTGTTTGGAACTCTAAAGGCTAGGAAGTCAATAATAAATGCATCTCCTATTCTTAAGAGCCCTAAGGACCCAATGCTCCAAGAGTAGACTCCAAAAGATGAGAAAGATTAACTTTTTAACCTTTAATACCTTAAAGAGAAACAAATAGACTAAATGACCAACTATGATGTGATGATAAATGTACTCAAAATCCACCTATAAATAGGGAACATGATTATTACAATTAATTTTAGCCAACGACATCGATTGACATAAGAAATAAAACCTGAACACATTGACCATGCTCAATTTCATGGTTTTTGGTAATGATGTATCATGGGGTCCTAGGGAAGGCTCATAAGGATGGAGAAATATTGGAATTGATTAAAAGCGATCCGAAGGAGGTATAAGTGAGTTTTAAGTAGATAAGGAGGCGATTGTAAGAGGATAATAAGATGATGTCATAGGGAGGATTAAGAGGATGTTTTGGAGGTGTGAAGGGTAGGGTAACTAAGGTATCATGGACTATGCATCAAAGCTCTCTCACAAGTACTACCATAACTAGCATGATCATTTATGATCATCCCCACTCTCAAAAATATCCCCGAGCACATTACTCTAGGGAAGTCAACACACCAACAGTCTCTGTGAAGAGCAAAATTCCATAAGAGTAGAAAATAATGTGTATACATATGCCATAAATGAATATCATGTCATAAAAAGTGTACATGAGATGGCCTTTGAAAAAACAAAATGGAACACCAAAATCAAAATAACAGAAGTGAATGAGAAGCATAAGTGATAATAATATGAGCTCAACCCACATGAAATATACTTTCATTATACTCACATTTCTGCAACTAGCGGTGCATGTCATCTCTCATCTCGACCATGGAAAACACAAATATGCTAAGGAACCTTTAAATACAAGACTAATGATGAGAGGATAACAATGTTAGCATATAAAAGTAATCAATAGGCAATTATTCAAAAATAGGAGAATTAAACTCATAGGAGATAATAAGGTGTTAGAAGGGAAATTAATTAACCAATTTAAGATGCCTAATGGTAATATAGGATGAAAATGAGTACATGTTAGATTCATACTAACTATTATGTAAATAAATAGGATGTAAAGGGGTAGCCGAGATGTAAGGTTTTAGTCGGGAAAGATTCAATCAAACTAACAAGCTTGACAATAGTAAATAGATAATATTGGATGTAAAGGAGAAGCTAAAACTCATACTAATCGGCCTATAGAAATATAGGATGTAAGGTGGTAGTTAGGAAAAGAAATCAACCGAACTAACATGCTTGAAGATATATGATGTAAGGTGTTGGTCGGAAAAGGAATCAACCAAACTAACATGCTTGTAAATAATAAGCCACCTAGATGCAACACTTGTAATCCCCAACGTAGCTAGGAGAAATATAAGAGAGAAGATAGAAATGATAAAAAAATCACATCGTGAAAGTGAAAAAATGCATAAGATGCTCAAATAGGGTGGTACAAGAGAATGTCCTTAAATCCTAATGCAAATCACAATGCGAACACATATAAAAAGAGATGGAGAAAAGGATATAAAGAAGATGGGAATACCTAGAATATAAATTTTTCAATGAGGGGATATAATGATATAGAGGGAGAAAAATGGGTAACACCAAGGAAAAACAAGTTTTTACCGAATCAAGTCACGTTAATCGGATTGACAAGACTAGGAGTTTTCGACATCAAAGAGTGAAGGAATCAATATATAAGTATCACTTTGAAGGAAAACTAGTGAAGTATAAGGATATCCAATGTTAGCTATGAGATGAAATGATAGTAAATGATGTATTCTATCTTCCCACGATGTTTATTCCATTTGTCGGGACCTAACTAAGGAGTTATAAGCCTATTACGAGGATTAAGTATTGGCATGAAAAGGTGTAGATGTCGAGAAAATGCACCTTCATGATCACATAATTTACAAAAATACAAAAACATCATAAAAATAAAATAATCACTAAAAATCAAATAGTCTCATAAAATCGGATAAAATATATAAAATAAGGTTGATTAAAGACATGTCACCCATGGAATTGCCCCCACCCACTCACATTTAATCTTATCACAACCCTTTATACACTCCACCTACCCATTTGCATCTCCAATGCACATTGTACCTTTATCATCCCAACTCTTTATGTACTTTCCACCAATATCCATCCCAATATTATATGCACCTCAAAATTATAAAATAATACTTGCCTCCTCCCTTCATTCTTCTTGATTGTTTACACAATTCTTCCTTTCTCACATATGCTTTACCATCTTACCAAAGGAGAAAGGATCATTTAGATATCCTGAAGCTCATGAAACAATCGGATTTCATATTGTTAACACAGGTGGTAGTTACATCTATGACTTGTTTGTGACTACCCTACAATTTCTCTATGGTCATGCTTGCGATCGGGTGAAACCTTCCAATCAATCAACACATCATCAACAATCCACAAATTTTTACCAACAAATTTTGCACCATGGCTTAGTTCCCTGAATAGGCACCATTTTATTTTGGTCATTTCATTTATCATTACATGCCGTCGTCTTCTTTTATCAACCTTGAAAAGTTCTAGGGATCTAACCAAGACAAGTCCTCTAACTAATAAAGCATACTAACATTTTCCCCTACTTCTTTAATCGCAAATTAATATTTGAAGATCTTAACCACTTCATTCATGGAAAGAACCTCATGATTATACCTCGCACATAAAATGGAGAGAAGAAGTTCATATTTTTAGTAGCATGATTTGAGATTGATATATTTGATATTTCTAACACTCTATAGTGTAGCTCATATCTCGACATACATTTTGGTGACCACAATGGGACATATTTTGGTTATTGGTTAGGTTATTTTTATTTTTGAATCTACTATCATTTTCATCATTAGGTTTACACATTTTGTCACTTTTTTGTTCTTATAACGTTTGTTTGTTGCATATATAACTGTCATTTTTGTAGATTTTTACCATAAAGTCCAAAAATATATGGTTACAGACAGATCACACAAACAATCACAGTGCAATATTTTGTCATAGTAGAACATCTTAATTTTTTAATTTCATTTTGTTTGTGTTTTCCCGTATTCATTTTCAATCATTTACTATGATAATGTTGGCATATGTTCTTCCCTCACGCCACAAGGTGATCTTAGGAATAAGAAATCATTTTGGCCCTCAAGGGTCTACTTGGATTTCATCACTAAGAGTTCATAGATTAGAGGCTTTGTTCTATGGAATTTAAACATTCCTTAGGTAGTTTTCATTTTCGCAAAGTAAGAGTTAATTTTTCCCTAGCTCCCGTGAAGTGAGATGATTTTTCCATCAATACCCGTGCCTTAGACAATACCCTTGTATCATGAATTTGGGCCTCAGTGCTAAGGTATATTGAGGACGCCATTTAGGAGACCATTTCTATCCTACTATTAGGAGCTTGTGTGTTAATATTCTTTGTTTCATAGTCCATAGAACACAACATTCCTCGAGATACTCACCTCGTACCTTCGAGGTATATTAGCAATATGTTAAGTGATTCACACACCATATTTACTAACAAAAAGGTTCTAATTTTCTTTTTATGTATTCACAATCTACACAAAATCTCAAAATACATTAAAAACCTAAAAAAATACAAATCTAAATTTTCAAAGCCTCAAACGGAGGCACAACTGAGTGTAATTCTTTGGTTAACCTCAATTTTTTTAATCTTTACATCTTCTAATTTATCTAGACATAGTTACAATCATGAATTTTGTGTAAATTCCAAAAATCTTAGCCTATTCACATGTGTTATTTTCATATTTTACACATGTCTATCTTTACCTATAATCACATCTTCTTCCATCCATTGTTCGTAATTTATCCCTTTATTCCTATCCTCGCCGCTTATGCGACTGCGCATGTTCCACAAACAATAATTATCTTGTGTTCCTCGATCTCGCGTGGACCACAAACAATAATCCATGTTACACCGCATCATAGTTTCTCTTTCGGCACACTTACGACTATATCTTCTTTGTCTCTCCACATGTACACTCTTCTTATCTCTTTAATACTAGAAAATTTTGTTCACTAACATAAGGGGGCGGAATGTAGACACTAAAATATGCACTTATTACTATTACATTACACTTTTAGTATGCTATTATATATATGATTTCCAAGCAAGAATATTAGACATTAGTGACACAAGTCCTTGTTTTCTATTGCTTTTGATTTATCCGATTGTGACTCCTCATAGTTTTTTGGATTTATTTCTCCACTTTCATTTGTGTCATAGGGATACTGTCATCATATGCTATGGGCCCTTCCCTATGCCTTAGTCCCAACTTGTTTTCTTCCAAATATTTTGCATTGGGCTTATTCATCAATGTTTTCTTATTTGAATTTTCTATTTGGGGTCAACCTTTTGTGTCACTAGTGTCAAAATTTGAGCAAAGAAACACACATGTGTGTGCATGCGCGCTCACGCACTGTGCAAGCACGCGCACACACACACACACACACACACAACCTACTAAGAGAATTAACGGGGTCCAACTATTACTACCTACTATTATATTTTGAGCACAAGAATAAGCTAAAGAATACATTTGACCGCATTATCACGACATATGAAGAGCATATATTTTGAATTCCATATCACATATGCATTGGGGAAAAGTAGTGTAGCCCGGTATTTGGTGTGTCACGCATAAGGAAAACATAGCTTCAACGAGACACAATTAAAATCACTCACACACCGTAACTACATAAAGTCTTAAATGTAGTGTAATGCTCGCATAATCAAAATGGGGTAACTATCGAGGTCAATCGACTCAAGTATATGCATTCCTTTTTATAGACTAATGCGTTGTTGAGTATTGTGAAATTAGCTAGGGTTTGTTTTGCGAAACATGTGCGAAGATTAGGATTTTCATGAAGTCGAGTGACAAAAGTATGAATCGGAACAAAGAATCGGACCCCACAAGAACCAAATCAAATGAGTCTAAGGGGACAAAAGCATACGAAAAGGGCCATAGTGTCCATAAACTTTGCTCCCTATCATATGCCCTAGTCTTATGCACGCTTTTAGACACACAAATTCTCTATTAATTTACAACCCGTTTCTCCCATCAAATCAACCCAGATTAGCACATAGTCCGAATATCAACTAAGTCTTCTTCTCCTTCTCATTGCTAGTAATTTGTTTCATTATCTATCATTATTTAGCTTTGTTCAATGATTATTCCTAATATTGCTACAATTAGCTTTGGAAACTAATTGATTAGTATAATCTACTATCACCAACATCCTCTTAAATTTAACTATTTAGGTGAAATCAATATTTTGGCCATGAGGGTTTGAAGACAATTGTCATGTCCTATTAAAACTATATATTTTTCCCTAGGGTTGCCAATAAAAATCCGGGTTTGCATTATTTAGATTTCTTTGAAAAAATGTTAGTTTCAAAATTTAGTATCTTCATTTATAAGGGTATTTTTTTCCAACTTTCTACATTGTTGTATTTTTTATAAGGTTTTATGGAAAATTAGTTTTCCCTAAGGATAAAAAGTAGTGTTTTTAGGAAATTTGGAATTGTTTTAAAGTGCACACTTAGGGACATTACGTATAAACATGCTAAACCATGAAACTTATTATTTCAATAGATTTTTTTGGATTACACCATTCTAATATTGTTTTGACCTTCTCCATGTCCACCTTCACCCTTGTAAAATCACCAAGCCCAAATATATAAGCACTTCATTACTTGAACACTTTTCAATTTTTTCAACTTCTTCTCCTAATTCAAGGTCTCTAAGACATGTTTTAAATAGGTGCGCCAAATGCTATTATTTTATTCTATTACAAGAAATGTATTATGTAATTCATTCATCAAACTCATAAAATTACTTGGGGCGTTGGTTTACCAAATGACATTACTAACCATTCATACAATCCTTGTAGCTAAACACAATATTCTACCTTTTCACCTTCTCTTACTTTGATTTGATGGTAATTACTCTTCAAATCATTCCTAATGAAGTAATTAACTCCACTCAAACAATCTAACAAGTCATATGTCCTTAGTAGTGAGGATTAATACTTGATGATCTTGTTGACAACTCTTGAATTTGTACACATCCTCAATTCTCTATCCTTTGGTGTAAATGTTGTTGGAACCGCACAAGAACTTTGACTCTCTTATCAATTGTAATGTACCTAATCTAGACAAATTAGAATAATTTGGGTTTTCCAATAAACCTTTTTATAAGAATTGGAAAATATGAAATATGAAATCGAGACTTTTATATCAAATCCTTATAGATAAAATATATAAAAAAATCTAGAATTTCTTATTTGTAAAGTAAACCCTTTCAACTAAAATTATTAAATAATGGAACTTTAAGATATTTATTGAAACCTTAGATTTGAAAATATATAATTTTAATTTTCCTAATAAATATTTGAAAACATATTTTTTTAGAAATAAATTGTAGAATTTTATTACAACAAAGTGCAGAAATTGTGTTTTATTCCAAAGAAATAATTAAATACAAAAATGCAAAATTTGACCCAAGAAAAAGTTGTAAATGATTATGTCATCCCTAAAAGTGTGACACCAACCCTACGTTGATGAAGTCAACCACGAAAGTGGCCAATAAATGTGACGCCAATGTTGGAATTATGACGCCAATCCTTGAAATGATGGCCTAGTTGATTTGAGATGTAGGTTTAGAATCTTCTTTGGCTGACTTTGATGTAGATATGGATTTCCCAACGTTGCTCTGACTGAACTTTGATGAAAACTAGATTTGAAGCATAATTGTAATTCATGGGTGGAATCACCACAAAGAAATGGAGGGTTTTCATCTCCAAGCACTTATCCACTGAGGTTTATCATCCTCGGATGCTCTAACAAAGGGTTTTCATCCTCGGTGGATGAAAGTGGAAGTTGAATGCTCAAACTCATAATGAAATTGGTTGATTGAACAGATGGTTGAAAAAGATCCCTTCGACGGAACCCAACACCCCTTTTATAATTTTTCTTTCACCTTTTATTGAGGCAACCACCCATAAAGCAACGCCCCACTTCTAATTTGTGGTTGACTTACATTATTAAAAATAACCCCTTTTTAATAAAGTAATATAAGTTGCCTTTTTATAACATAAAGTTACTTTTTGAAAACAACTTAAATTAAATTATTAAAATCTTTCCTTGTACCACCTGTTAGCCCACATGAAGTGGAAAATAGGATAAGGTTTTTCAAGTTGGATTAGTTTTGTGAAGGGGACATGACATCAATCCTCTACCCAACAAATATTGAGCTTCCCCATTCAACTCTTCACTCAAGTGGATTCATTATATGTGGAGTCTTTTTGTATAAACTAACTCTAAGCATCAAATCCATATGATGAGAATCTCTCAGGAAGAAAACAACTTAGAAATTCATTTGACACTATTTCTTCGTACTCTTTCAAAAAATCTTCCACTTCTATGGGCACTTTATTTCCTTCTACAACTTTTTATGGCCTTGAGATGACAAAAAAACCATTTTATTTTTCTCTACTTTCATAATATATTTGGTTGAAAGCAACATCATTGAGATATTGGCTCCTTCCTTCATATGAACCAATTCAAAATTCTTATCATCCTTGGTAATATAAAAGTATTCTTTCTCACATTGTGTATTGCATTTCTATCTATTTCTAGAGTCTACCCAATAAGTCACGATAAGCATTCATTGGTATTACATCACACAATAATCCATCTCGGTAGCATCTAATTTGGAAGGCAACCTTTCATTGTTTTGTTACCATTACTCAAAATCCTTTTCGCAACCAAGAAAACTTATATGAACTTGCATGAGAAACTGATGCAAACATATACTGTAACATCTCATAAGCTTCTTAAACAAACAAATAAGTTCATTAACCTCACAAAACCGAGGTATTCAATATGATAACTTTTCAAAGCTATAAAATCTTGGAAATTTTTGACAAATTTGTGGCCTTGGGACCTTTGGTCAATGTTTCCAACCAATGTCACATGCTATTATATTATTCAATTATTCTACTCCTCCTTACACCTGATGATAAATCAACATTCAAGAAATTAGAACACCAAAATCTTATTTTCATCAATCACTCCTTCACCTTTGGTCATAGGGTGTTTGAATACTCTTAAAAGTTCTTGAACTAATTCTTGATCTACTTATTCTTGCATATGCTATCACCATTCATAATTACCATACACATACCTCTAAGTCATTACCCCGCACAAACACCAATAGTCATGAAAAGTACAAGTGTCATCCTTATATTCTCGCCATGTTTGAGATACTTGACTATGCCTTCCTCTCGAACTCCTTTGACATCGACATGATCTTCATGGCTTCATCACCAACATGCCCATTTTTACCAATTATCTATCTGCACTTAACATGACATTCATATCTCAGCATTGGAAATAAACAAGGAATTCAAAAGAAAACTCTGTCTTAACCCCTAACATGTCTATTAGGCCTTCTAGCCCTGCTTTGACCGAGTTTTTAAGATAAAAAACCATTCCATAGAGTTTCAATCAGAATATAATGATTTTAGTACCCATTTGGGTCTTTCTGGTGATGGTGAAGACTTTTAGAGGATTTATAAGGGAAAAATGAACAATTTGACTATGATTATGCTCCAATTAGGTCTAAGACAATCCTAAAACAACACTATCATCATTATCTTCATCCGTACATATCTAAACAACATGAACCTAAAGAAATCTGTTAGAGGATCTCCCACAGTATATACATACCAATTTTGAGGAAATTCCACTAGATAAAATGTGAAATATAAACAATTTTCTATCGAAACCCTAGATCAGGGTTTTACTAGGCCTGAGAAGGGAAAAGTCATATCTTGAGAAAAATTGAGTTTGAAGGCCTGAATCCAAGTCCTACAACATTGTATGATCATTCCCACATTTTATCTTTTGACTCCACCACGTGATAATTCACATTTTACTCCCAACTACAAGCTTTGCATAGTTTCTAGTGTATAGAACCATAAGATAAGATTGTAGCATACAAATTAACATCTCTAACTTATGAAAATATGATTCATAACACACAATCAAATCTCATGCATACTAGAAACATCATTCCACCAAAGAGAATACAAGAAATCCTTTCCTCCCTTCATTCAAACCTCGTTACATGCATCGAGAATCCTCTTTCTTATGAGTCATCCACCACTAGTTTATCAATCAAAACCCATTCACAACCATGCATTGAGATTGGATAACTATTAAAACATGGCATACACATTATTTGTAACTTGAACATCCATGAAATCACCCAAAATATCATTCATCATCTACATTACAACTTATAATGTCTCAAAATCTGGTTTCTTTCTAGAACCACGAAGCTCCTTTTTTCCTTCATTGAAAAGATTTTCATCAAACTTACATGCCTAAGCTCTTATAGCTTTATTCTTTGCTTCCTCATATAGAGGTGGTGCATATCTATCTACAACAACCATCCTATATTTGACACTCTTTACCACAACTTTCTCAACCTCCCATGACAAGGTAAAAGCATGTTATTTTGGGTTTCTTTAAATATTTGTCTTGCTTTGTACGCATCTTAGACTTGTTCTAGGTGATTGTTAGGACGTAAATACATTTAACATGAATATTAGAATCTTGAGGTCCCTTACCAAAACCTAACAACATGACCTTGTAAGTCATTTACATAGTATTATGATCTATAAGATCATAATTGGACTCTTCCAATGCTACAATGGACTTTCAAGTGAACATATGCCTATAAAAGATCATTGAAATCCTCTAATAAAATCCAAGATTCCTTATTACAAATTCAAATCCTCATTTTGGTGGGAAACCAAATATGAGGTCCTAAAAATCTTGTATACTCAAATGACTTTCCCTATCTAAACATGACCATTTCAATGTATAATGGAGCACAACATGGCTCCTTATTGCTTACAATATGAATCATTAGGCTTATTAGAAAAATTGATTCTTCCCATCTATGCTCCTACATCAGAAACACATTGTAATGTCCCCTTCTTGGGACATTGTTGAAATTGAAGACCTGAAGACCCTCAACCCATTCTCTCTTCTCACGGGTTTGAGGAATGAGCGTGAAGATTGTCCTGAGATGTATGTTGTCTATTTTGTAACCCCTTGACATGCCTTACGCTACAAGGAGGGCTCTCTAAGTTAGTTTAAATGTGCACATAAGATAATTGCTTTTATTATTTAATTAAAAATAATAAAGTGTACATAGTCTTAGTTTATTAGAGACTTTATTATAATGAGAGTTTATGTTTTCCCTCCAAAAGGGAAAGGTCACTTTTTTGAATGTTGCACCCCTTAACTCTATAAAAGGAGGTCGCATTTCCTTTAGTGGGTTATGTTGGATTGATCATTTGATTTTACTCCATGCTTGGAGTAATGGGATGTATGCCCTAGCTCTTGCATTGTGCTCTCTCATTGTAAGCTTCATTTGGATCCATTGTTGAAGATATTGAAGACTCCATTGTTCTCTTCATTGTGCTCTCTTGTGTTGAGTGTGTTTTTGCATGGTTTATCCATTCTAAGTATTGGTGACTTGGCTAAAAGGATTGGCGCATTTATTTAGAGTGAAATATGCATGTTATTGATCATTGTTGAAGGGTTTGATAGTACCTTTGTGAACTGTTGTTACTGCTGCAATTATTTTTGCTATAACGACTTGGATTGGGGTTTGTTTAAGCATGTTTTTGATGCCCCAAAATATATTTATGTTGCAGATCTGATTTAGCATAATTTTGTGAGCATGTGTGACCAGATTTGAGGGTTTTGGGAGTGATGCAAGTGCCAAAATTAATCTATGTGCAAAACAACAATTTATTTTGCCCTAGGCGACTTGTTTTTTTGGCTATTTTGGGAGTTTGGTAATTGTTGTTCTAATTTGGTTTGGATCATCTTGTTCCTTGTATTTTTCCGAGTTCAGGCATATCTCATTTGCCCAAATTGGAGTAGTTTTGAGGAAGATATGAATTTTTGAAAATTGCAGCAGTCTGGGGTTTGATTATCAATTGTTTTCAGCTGTGTGTGATCAGATTAAAAATCTGATTTGTCTATTAATTATTTCTGAGCAAGGGGAGTTGATTTGGAGTGTTTGAAAGCTTGGAGAAGGGCTGAAATATTTTTATTTATTTTCCTCTAACCCTAGCAACTAGATCTGAGATTTTCAGGTCTGTTTTGAGGGGGTTTCAATACTTAAAAAATTCAGATTTATAGTGCATTGGAAAGCTCTTAATTTCTACTTTATTATGCACTTTATTTCATTGCAAAAGATGATGTATTGAGCAAGTTATGAATTTTCCAAGTTTCAACTGTCTGTGAGCAATATTTAATTAGCAATAAAATTCAGATTTGGAAAAGATTGGGTTTCCAATTGGTTCTCCCATCTAACCCACTACCTTGGCTTATTCCAACCCCATTTTGGGTTGTAATAACGCTGACATTGGGTTATTTGAGGTAGATCTAAAAGGATCTCATCCTTCTAGTTCGATTTGGGGTTGGAGTTGTTGTAATTTTCTATTTGTCCAAAACGGGACATTACACACACTTAAAATCCCAAATTTTACCCCATTTGTGGAAAATTAATTATAAGTGCTACTGCTATTTATAATCAATTAACATCACGTACCTCTGTATTTGCATTTAGTTTTTAAAATACTTCCTTTTCCAAGGTTCATTATATCTTTTGCTTTATTGGGTTTAAGAAAACTCTACGCAACAAATTCTCTTCATGCCCGTGTTCTAATGATGGTCCCTTCCATTTCTTCATCCTCCGCGTGTGCTACATGCACTCTCTTTTCATTTCCTCTTTTCTATTTATCCGACGTATCCTATATGCCCATAGTGGTCACACTTAAAAACAACCGCCACTAAAACCTTTGCTTTGTTATTCATTCTCATCGTGGATTAAATTTGATGGTCGTTTAAGTATTTTTTGTGATTTTAGACGTAAAATACTTGTAAATCTCCTATTTAATCACACACACAACTTGCATATTTAAAACACGACTGTCAATTTTTATTTTTATTTTTATATGTAAATATATATTAAAAAGATATAATAAATATAGAATAATTAGTTAAAATAACATTATTTTGTGTTTTTGAAGGGTAGTATTGAAAAATTACCGTCACCCAAAAATTGTTTGTGCTGCATAAGTGGTCACAAATTTAACCCTTGATTCTTGTATACTTTTTTCCTATAGAAATTCTAACCACCTATTTGATTATGTTTGAGGAACTATTTTTTCTCTCATTTGCTTAAGTTTGGCCTCTTTGATAGGATTGCCTTCCACATCGACTACCTCTTCCTTAGCCATATTGTTTTTTCTAAACAATTTATCTTTTACCTTCAAAGCACATTGATAAGCTTCTTCTATAGAAAGTTACTATTATTTGATTAATTGTTGGGATCGGTGAACATCAATACTAGAATTGGTTTGAACCTACGTAATTAGGTATGACCCTGAGGCCATGGGCACGAGTATGCTATGTACTTGGTACAATGTACATGTTGAGTACATAGACTGTACTACTAGGGTACTTCCAGATGTGCCCTAGTATGTCCGGCATCCGCAATAAAAAGACAATTTTTGTTTGAAATCATTTTTTTGTTTGTAAAAGGTTAAATCCAGATTTATAAACATTAAAATAATCTAGATAACATTAAAAAAATCAAATGGCGATGATGCTTTTGTTGAAGACATCGGAGAAGAGCCATTTGATTATGATTATAGTTAATATGTTGATTTATCTTAATTTTTGTGTATACATTGTAATATTATATTCTTTGAACAATTGTTCTAAGAAGGGTTAAATTTGACGGCCACCTATGCCATCACAAACAGCTTTTTAGGTGGTGGTAAATTTCAAATATCGCCTTCAAAATGTAAAATAGTGTTAATTTTATAATGTTAATAAAATTTATAAAAGATTATTTTACATATATTTAATTATTTCTTATATATATTTGTATAATTTACCAATAAATTTATATAAAATGACACCATACTTGAAATTTGCAAGTCGCATGTGACGCTTTTAAAAAAATTTGCAAGTATTTTACAATTAAAATCACAAAAACGTCTAAACGACTATATTCATGTAAAGATTAGAAAGCTTAAGAAATGAAACTAGAACACTTAAGAAGTTTCAAAGCCTAGCTAACCTAACAAAAATCATCAAGATAAAAGCTTAAAGAGAGCTACTTCTTTAACAAATGCATATACCGTGAAAAACATCAAACTAACATGTCTAAGTTACTCTCTACTCTTTGAATGCTAATAAAACATGAACCTATGAAGATCCTAGCAATCAAATGTGATTGTTTGATATGGTTCTCAACTTTCAAGAATGAAGTCTCACCATTAATGGCTACAAGGCCATATGGTTCTCTCCATATTACTCAAAGTTTAGTTTAATGGATGCAATGGTGAAGATAATAGCTCAATACAAATGAAGAAATGCTCAAATCCTAATTGCCTATAGTTTATGCTAGAGGAGGAGAAGTGTTCTTAAAAATAGTGAGGAGGTTCCTATTTATAGGTTTCCAATTCCAAGAATGGAATGATTTGGTGCATGTGGGACAAAAGGTAAGTCCAAAAAGCACTTTTAGCAAGTCAAAGCAAGATTTGACTAGGTTTAGAGGCTAATTAATCTTTTAGGATTAATTAGGGGTCCCAAGTAGGCTTAGGAAGCTTTTTGGGAGCATCTAGAGGAGGTTTTGATAGATTTTGGATGCGTTGGAAGTGGGAGTTAGCTAATAAGAAGATTTATTAGTCAATTACAAGATAAGAAGGCTTAATCAACATATATTGGTCAATTAAGAGGAATTGAAGGAAAATAAACCTAATTGACGAAGTGTCGTCAATTTGCGGGAGTAGAATAGTTAGTGCAATGTTAGTAATAATATTGCTTTGATCAAATTATAGGTGTCTACAACGGCCATCAAATTTAACCCCTAGTTCTCGGTTCGATCAATGAATATCATGACAAAATGCATTGAGTTATCAATAAGTTTTGTGGCTACACATGTATATGGTTAATTTTGTTTATTTGACCATATTTTTAAATATTTTAAACATTATATATAGCCCAAGTACGGCACCCGCACCCCCAAAAATTGATGTACCATCATACCAGATCCCCATACATGTACCCGAACTATACCATGTACTGGCTACCTAGATTTGAACGGGAACCTATTGATTTTGCCAGCGGCTACCCTCCACTGATGTCTTGCGCACATGTATCCTCAAAGCGCGCTAAAGTGGGCTTGAGGAACTGCACAGTGTAGCCGTACTTAACTTTCCTTCGAGCCCTGCTGCAGCCGAGGCTTTGCCTTGTTTCCCACTGTTTACACACTCTCCAATATTCGATGTGAAATAAATTGCTATGATTTAACAAGCTTTCAATAAAACATTGACTTTTAAACTTGGTCATTTAATATATATCTAATAAAATATTACCAGCCACCTGCAAAAATTCAAAAGAAAACAGTAAATTTTGTTTAAGTGCCGGTTGATGTGATGGAAACAGTGCAAGGCTGGGCTTGGCGCCTTTGCATGTGCTCTAACCGGGGGGGCAGGGCCGTGTGACGTCAGGAAAGGAGGCCCGACTTTGGGCTTTGCCTTGCACCATGTGCGCAGGACATGAAAATGCACCTATGCATGTGGGCATTTTTTTCATATCATGATGTGTTGACATAGCCATTGCCCTCGCCGGAAAGGACTACTGTGCCGGAAACTATGATGTGACATTTTGATGTGGCAATCGATGTGTTTACGAGACATGACAGTTTGAGTTTGAATTTAAATTATCTTTTGCCTGTCCCGCCCAAAATATTTTCAAATTACAATAGACATGGGACGGGATAGCCATTGTGAACGCAGGAGAGGCGGGGGATATGAGCAGAGGAGGCAGGGGATCCGAGCAGAGGAGCCGAGGAGACACGCCAGCAAGGCACTAATAAGTTTTTTCTTCAATCAGAGACTAGTTAATTATTTGCTCTTCGATATTATTGTTTGCCATGTTCTTTTGTTTATTCTGTGAATTATATTTGTATTGTTGATTTGTGAAGCTTGAAATTTGCAGTAATGGCGGATTCAAATGCTCGGTTGCTTCTATCCAATTTCACCCAACGGCGGGAGTCAAACTAATCAAACCAAGGGCCGGTTTAGAAGTGCCGTTTTCGTCACGTGTCTTCCTTTCTATAAATATCTGGGCCTAGCTCTCCAAACCGACCGCAATCCTTCCATTTATGAGTTGTGATTTCAATTGTGCAGGTGCTTCTTCTTGTAATGGCTTCCATGACGAAGGGATTATTACAAGTTCATTATTATAGGGGAGTGAGGAAGAGATACGGCACAAAGATGAGAGACCCTGTCAAGAAACAAAGACTCTGCCTCGGCATGACCTTCAACACCGCTCAAGACGATTCTGCTGCTATTTCTTTCAAACCTTCAAAGGCTGACCCTAATTTTAACACCACCCTACACTTGGATGGCTGATCTGTAACGGAGCCCTGCGCTTCCCTTTCTCCTTCTCACTACATTCCTGCTGAATCTGAATTGCTTTTCTTGTTTGGATTTACGAAAGTAGACCTTATTTTTTTTTGTAGTAAAGTGGAACAAGTCCAGAGCGATTGTGATTCTTGGTCATCTGTCGTAGACGCCGAAATTGAGGTGGAGTCCGACCCGCCTTCTGCGGTGAGATTTCATATCCTGGATCTCAATCTTCCCCCGCCTTTCGACGCCGAAGATGACTGCCAATTCTCTCAGATCTGCTCATAAAAATCAAATTTTTCTGCAATTTGTTAGGGTATTTTCCCTCATTTGTTTCCCATGCAAAGAAATTGCGTTCATGCAGAAATACAGTAAAGATTTAATGTAAATAGAAATCTTGAAGAGCTTCCAATTGGAGAATCCAAAAAGAATATTTCTATTCTATTATGACATATTTTTTCCTGTTTCAAGTATATTTTTCTGCTTGTAAGTCTTAGCATTTAATCTGGTTTCAATTTATTGACGGATAGTAAATATTTAGGGCTTCTACGAATGCCTGCTCTTTATCTACAATGTTGTAAGGTGTGCAAAGCAAAAAAATCAAAACATTTTTCCAAATAAATAATAAAAATCGTTGAAAACCCTGGTCCTTGTAACCCCATTAATTCTGTGTGCTCTGTTTTCCCAGAAATTTCAGGGTAATGCCTTCATCTCCCATAGATTTATATTATATATTAAAATTCATCATCTATCAAGAATTCATCATGGATTGGAATGCTAAAATAATGCAAAATACATTCACAGTGCACGGAAAAATATTCAAATTTAATTTTTAAAATCGTTTCAATGCAAGTGCAAATAATCTCAAAATCGTTGGAGAGATATCTAAATCTCTCTGTACATATTTATTGCAAAAGACACAATTCAGGGCACATGACTAAAATAACACTAAATTATGGAAAATCACATACATATAAGAGCACCACTCTTTAAAAAATTGAGCGATGAAACAATCAACACTTGTTTCTATATCTTATAGATATTTATGAATCATAGTTTTTATAAAAGCATATTCAAACTATACATGTGTCTCTGCAAAAATTTGGTTCATTCCAGGGCTTCTAGTACGCTTATTTTTTTTCTAATCTCATATATAACTGCGTTAAACAAAAATGTTATAATTGTCCAGTAAGGAAATGGCATCAACAATTGCACTTATTTAATACGTTTCAATAATTGTATATGAAATGAGTGTTGTAAATGGAGAATGGAATGTTCCATGCCTTGAGTAAAAATGATAGAGTGTTTAAGTTGCTCGTTGTGTTATAAAAGTTATGCCTAATATTATCATAAATAATATTCATAGCAATAGAACTTTTAGATTCATTGATTTTAGATGTTTTTTACATTATCTGATGACAACATTTATGGATTTAGCACAAGTCCATTAGAATATCCATAAAGGAGATAGTTCAAGGCCATATTTTATTTCATGGATGACTCTATTAGTCCCATGGTATCTTTCATTCATAATTTGGATAGGAGTGCAAACTTCATTTACCATACCTTTTTCCAACCCATCCTTTATGATACCTCCTATGTTTTCATATATTGATGTTACCAATACTTTTTTGTTGATTCTCATAGTAAAGATGTCCCTCTTACTATTATGACCTTAAGTATTATGGATGTTAGTACAATACCTATCCCCATGAGATCAATCACTAAGGCTATGATGTATACATTAGAAAATAGGATCCCTCTACAAAATCTATAGATGTAGCCTACATAGATCATCGAGAATGTGTGAACAAATAATTAGCTCAAACACGAAAGGTTACATTCCCTATAATTCTTAATAAGTGATTCCAAACTCTTGCACTCCTTGATGTCATGTGTGTACATCACACATCTACGAAAGAAGTTCATGGTAAAAGTTTAAAGTTGTTTCCTTGTGCCAAATTCCAAATCATCTTTAGATATTGGTAGATATATGCACACCACCAAGATGAGGTTATGGACATAATGTTATACTCTAACAATGAATATGTTTATTATGTGGATAATTGATGATTCTTAGGATTGTGTAGTGTTTCCAGGAATCTATTGAACATTCCTATCCCACGTCAAGCATAGAAGTATTAAGATAGCGCACAAAATTGTTTCATCCTCACTTAAGACTCTAAAATGCATATATGTACAATGAAGAGGTGTCACAATGCATTGTTAATGTTCTTTGGCTACACAATATTTTAAGATGCCATATCTCCATTTGTACATTACGCTATTTAATATGTGGTTGCATTGACTACTAGGAAGTGTTTTTGAATGAAGAATCTACTACAAACCTTGTGGATCATTATTTAAATGAAATAAAAAATAAACATGAAAACACACGATACTACTTATTCCTACTTGTGTCCTACTCTAAGTATTTTTGAAATTCTTTGATGGCCATAAAATTTGATTCCTTATAAAATAATTCCATCCAAATTAGGTTGAAATTTTATAACGAATCATGTAAATTTTGGTAGACATTTATAACAATTACACTAAATAATAATGTTTCATTATATTTTAATCTTATCCAAATTGGTTTGTTTGTGGTATGCGATGTGATAAATAAGGAAGAGTAATACAAGTGTGATTAGAAGACAAGTGTATATATGTGTGATGAAGTTGTTACTTTATTGTATAGATGATGATGTTGTCACTGTGTATGTGGTTAATTTATTAATGTGACTATGGATTGTGGATTACGGTATATGGTATATGGTTACTTAGTTGTGTTATTATTCCATGTATGCCTACTTGGGTTTGTCGTGTTCAATAATTTAATGTAGATAAATCACAAATTTGCTTTCAAAACTTGTGTATTCATTTCATAATTATGTTTGAATGGTGACAGATATTAAAAATATTATTTGAATGTTAACAAATATTAATCGGTTGTTTAAATACAAGTTTAATTAGATGACAAGACAAAGAAGGTTGGAAAGCGCAAGGCTTCACTAGTGCGTAATCAAAAGATAATGCAAAATTCTATAGTGTCAGTACTAATGTGTTCAGAAAGACTATAGAGAGCCCTGCAAATGAAGATGTCGGAGTTGAACAAGAAGATGAGTCGTCCCCGTCATTTCGTATGGAAATAGAATTGAAACTTGTAATGAATAAGATTTTTTTATATAAAATTGAGCATGAAAGACTTAGATTGCAATATTTAAATTTGTCAAAAAATAAAGAATTATTAGACCAATTACTAGATGCTTCCTCGAGGAAGATGTTGAAAAACACCGTGCGTTTTTCAATGTGGTGAAAAACACACTTTGTTTTTCATCACTTTGAAAAATTCAACCCCTCTCCACCTGATAAGTAGTTGATGTGGAGTCAATGTTTACAAGGAGAAGGAAAAGCACCATGCGGGTTACACCTTTTGGAGAACGGGATTGCGATTTTCAAAATGCTGAAAAACACCGTGCATTTTTCAACTTGGTGAATAACACACTTTATTTTTCATCGCTTTGGAAAAATTCAACCCCTCTCAACCTGATAAGTATTGATGTGGATTCAATGTTTACAAGGAAAAGGAAAAGCACCGCAGGTTACACCTTTTGGAGAACAGGATTGTGTTTTTCAAAATGCTGAAAAACACTGTGCATTTTTCAATGTGGCGAAAAACATACACTCTGTTTTTCATTCTTTCAAAAATTCAACCCCTCTCCACCTAATAAGTAGTTGATTTGGATTCAATTTTACAATGAGAAAAAAATCATTATGGGTTACACCTTTTGGAGAATGGGATTACGATTTTCAAAATGTTGAAAAACACTGTGCATTTTTCAACGTGGCGAAAAACACTCTATTTTCATCGCTTTGGAAAAATTCAACCCCTCTCCACTTGATAAGTATTTGATGTGGAGTCAATGTTTACAAGGAGAAGGAAAATCACCGCGGGTTACACCTTTTAGAGAATGGGATTGCGATTTTCAAAATGCTGAAAAACACCGTGCATTTTTCAACGTGGCGAAAAAACACTATTTTTCATCACTTTGGAAAAATTAAACCCCTCTCCACCTGATAAGTAGTTGATGTGGATTCAATGTTTACAAGGAGAAGGAAAAGCACCATGGGTTACACCTTTTGGAGAACGGGATTACGATTTTCAAAATGCTAAAAAACACCATGCATTTTTCAACTTGGAAAACACACTTTGTTTTCATCACTTTGAAAAATTCAACCCCTATCCACCTCATAAGTAGTTGATGTGGATTCAATGTTTACAAGGATAAGGAAAAGCACCGCGGATTATACCTTTTGGAGAACGGGATTGCGATTTTCAAAATATTGAAAAACACCATGTGTTTTTCAACGTGGCGAAAAATACACCCTATTTTTCATTGCTTTGGAAAAATTAAACCCCTTTCCACCTGATAAGTAGTTTATGTGGAGTCAATGTTTACAAGGAGAAGGAAAATCACCGTGGGTTACCCCTTTTGGAGAACAGGATTGCATTTTCAAAATGCTGAAAAACACCGTGTGTTTTTCAACATGGTGAAAAACACACTTTGTTTTCATCACTTTGGAAAAATTCAACCCCTCTCCACCTGATAAGTAGTTTATGTGGAGTCAATTTCTACAAGGATAAGGAAAAGCACCGCGGGTTACACCTTTTGGAGAACAGGGATTGCATTTTTCAAATTGTTGAAAAACACCGTGCATTTTTCAATGTGGCACAAAACACACTCTATTTTTCATTTCTTTGGAAAAATTCAACCCCTCTCCACCTGATGATTAGTTGATGTGGATTTAATGTTTATGTGAGAAGGAAAAACACCACAGTTACACCTTTTGGGGACGAGATTGCGATTTTTAAAATGCTAAAAAACACCGTGCGTTTTTCAACGTGGCGTTACACAACTTTGGCTTTGAAAAATTTAACCCCTCTCCACTTGATAAGTAGTTGATGTTGAGTCAATTTTTACAAGGAGAAGGAAAAGCACCACACCTTTTGGAGAACGGGATTTTTTCAAAATGTTGAAAAACACCATGCATTTTTCAACGTGGCGAATAACACACTTTGTTTTTCATCTCTTTGGAAATATTCAACCCCTCTCCACCTGATAAGTAGTTGATGTGGAGTCAATGTTTATAAGGAGAAGGAAAAGCACCGGGGTTACACCTTTTGGAGAACGGGATTGTGATTTTCAAAATGTTGAAAAACACCGTGCGTTTTTCAACGTGGCGGAATACATGACCTATTTTTCATCACTTTGGAAAAATTCAACCCTTCTCCACTTGAAAATTATTTTATGTGGATTCAATGTTTAAAACAAGAAGGAAAAGCACCGGGGTTGCGCCTTTTGGAGAACAAGATCGGGTTTTTTAAAGTGCTGAAAAACACCATGCATTTTTCAATGTGGTGAATAACACACTCTGTTTTTCATCGCTTTGTAAATATTCAACCCCTCTCCACTTGATAAGTAGTTGATGTGGAGTCAATGTTTACAAGGAGAAGGAAAATCACCACGGGTTACACCTTTTGGAGAACGGGATTGTGATTTTCAAAATGTTGAAAAACATGCGTTTTTCAACGTGGCGGAAAACACACTCTATTTTTCATCACTTTGGAAATATTCAACCCCTCTCCACCTGATAAGTAGTTGATGTGGAGTCAATGTTTACAAGGAGAAGGAAAAGCACTGCGGGTTACACCTTTTGGAGAATGGGATTATGATTTTCAAAATGCTGAAAAACACCGTGCGTTTTTCAACATGGCGAAAAACACACTCTGTTTTTCATCGCTTTGAAAAAAATTCAACCCCTCTCCACCTAATAAGTATTTGATGTGGAGTTAATGTCTACAAGGAGAAGGAAAAGCATTGCGGGTTACACCTTTTGGAGAACGGGATTATGTTTTTCAAATTGCTAAAAACACCGTGCATTTTTCAACGTGGTGCAAAACACACTTTGTTGTTCATCACTTTGAAAAAATTAAACCCCTCTCCACCTTATAATTATTTGATTTGGATTCAATGTTTACAAGGAGAAGGAAAATCACCGCGGGTTACACCTTTGGGAGAACGGGATTGCGTTTTTCAAAATGTTGAAAAACACCATGCGTTTTTCAACGTGGCGGAAAACACACTCTGTTTTTCATCGCTTTGGAATTATTCAACCCCTATCCACTTATAAGTAGGTTATGTGGATTCAATGTTTACAACAAGTAGGAAAATCACCGCGGTTGCACCTTTTGGAGAACGGGATCAGGTTTTTCAAAGTGCTGAAAAACACCATGCGTTTTTCAATGTGGCGGAATACACGACCTGTTTCTCATCACTTTGGAAAAACTCAACCCTTATCCACCTGACAAGTAGTTGATGTGGATTCAATTTTTACAACAAGAAGGAAAAATCACCGGGGTTGCACCTTTTGGAGAACAGGATCGGGTTTTTCAAAGTGTTGAAAAACACCATGCATTTTTCAATGTAGCGGAATACACGACTTGTTTCTCATCACTTTGGAAAACTCAACCCTTCTCCACCTAACAATTACTTGATGTGGAGTCAATTTTTACAACAAGAATGAAAAGCATTGGGGGTTGCACCTTTTGGAGAATGAGATCGGGTTTTTCAAAGTGATGAAAAACACCGTGCATTTTTCAATGTGGCGGAATAAATGACCTATTTTTCATCACTTTGGAAAAATTCAACCCATCTCCACCTGAAAAGTAGTTGATGTGGAGTCAATGTTTACAACAAAAGAAAATCACTAGGGGTTGCGCCTTTTGGAGAATGGGATAATTTTTTAAAGTGTTGAAAAACACTCTGCATTTTTCAACGTGGCAGAATACACGACTTGTTTCTCATCACTTTGGAAAAAATTAACCCTTCTACACTTTAAAAGTAGTTGATGTGGATTCAATGTTTACAACAAGAAGGAAAAACACTAGGGGTTGCGCCTTTTGGAGAACGGGATTGAGTTTTTCAAAGTGTTGAAAAATAACATGCGTTTTTCAACGTGGCAGAATACACGACTGTTTCTTATCACTTTGGAAAAACTCAACCCTTCTCCACCTGACAAGTACTTGATGTGGAGTCAATTTTTACAACAAGAATGAAAAGCACCGAGGGTTGCACCTTTTGGAGAACGGATCGGTTTTTTCAAAGTGTTGAAAACACCATGCGTTTTTAATTGGACGTGGTGAAATACAAACCTTCATCGCTTTGAAAAAATTCAACCCATCTCCATCTTCAAGTATTTTATGTGGAGTCAATGTTTACAACAAGAATGAAAATCACTAGGGGTTATGCCTTTTGGAGAATGGATCAGTTTTTCAAAGTGTTGAAAAACACCGTGCGTTTTTCAATGTGGCATAATACATGACCTATTTCTCATCGCTTTGGAAAAACTCAACCCTTCTCCACATGATAAGTACTTGATGTGGATTCAATGTTTACAACAAGAAGGAAAAGCACCAAGGGTTGTGCCTTTTGGAGAACGGGATTGTGTTTTTCAAAGTGTTGAAAAACACTGCGTTTTTCAACGTGGCGGAAAACACACTCCATTTTCCATCACATTGGAAAAATTCAACCCTTATCCACTTGATAAGTATTTTATGTGGAGTTAATGTTTACAACAAGGAGGAAAAGCACCACGGGTGCACCTTTTGGAGAACGTGATTAAGTTTTCAAATGTGTTGAAAAACACCGTGCATTTTTCAACGTGGTAGAAAACACACCCCATTTTCCATCGCATTGGAAAAATTCAAACCTTATCCACCTGATAAGTATATGATGTGGAGTCAATGTTTACAAAAAGGAGGAAAAGCACAATGGGTTACACCTTTTGAAGAACATGATTGTGTTTTTCAAAGAGCTGAAAAATACCGTGCATTTTCAACATGGCGGAAAACACACTCCATTTTTCATCGCATTGGAAAAATTCAATCCTTATCCACATGAAAATTAGTTGATGTGGAGTCAATGTTTATAACAAGGAGGAAAAGCACAACGGGTTACACCTTTTTGAAGAACGGAGATTGTGTTTTTCAAAGTTCTAAAAACACCGAGCATTTTTCAATGTGGCAGAAAACACACTCCATTTTCATCGCATTGGAAAAATTCAACCCTTCTCCACCTGATAAGTTTTTGATGTGGAGTCAATGTTTATAACAAGGAGTAAAATCATAACGGATTGCACCTTTGTGAGAATAAGATTACATTTTCAAAGTTCTAAAAACACCGTGGATTTTTCAAGGTGGTGATTTATCACATTGGAAAAATTCAACCCTTCTCACTATAAGTATTTGATGTGGAGTCAATGTATGATGAGTGCGGGTGACTATTTATCCTAGAGTGTATGTCACTAGTCCTATGGATGTCGTGTGACGAAGTGTCACATGGTGAGTGTAAGGTCCATTTGATTTATAAACCCTTGACAGTTGAGTATGGACGAATGAAATAAAGTGTGTCATAGGGTGGTGAGCACAATGAGTTGAACAATGTGGCTTTTGATGATTAGACGGTATATGGCTTAGTCAAATATCACTGTGATAATATGAGGCTTATGTTTGAGAGGTGCATGTAGTTGAACATCTCTCTTAACATTAAAAAGTGTGTCTTTGCTACACCCTTTGGAACCTTTCTTAAACACATTATTTTTAAAGAAGGATTGTTGGTAGACCCAAGTAAGATAGTTGTAATATTTGGCTTAGAAGATCCTGTTATCCCAAATTCACCCACCCCCAGGTTAATTTGGATAACTCATTATAAATGGAATTAGCCATTCAAATTCTGGGATGTGTGGGAGGCATCAAATTCAGCCTCGGGATATCGAAGAGAGAGACAACTAAGGATGGCTTATAAGTCAAAATTGAGAATATATGATTTTTCTAGCAGGTCAAGTCTCGCGGTGAGCTAGTGAGCCATGGAAAAGGTTTGGAGCCATTTCATATTATGTGTCAACTCCCTTTCTTTCACGTGCATCGTCCACCACCCTCCTATTGTGCATCAAATCCCTTTACTCACACATCAAAACCACCTTCATGTCGCATGTCAACACCTTTGTTGGTGTGCATTAATCGCCACCTTCCTATCGTGCGTAATCAACTTTACTTTTTGTCGTCACGCGTCACCATCGCCTTCCTGTCGGGCATTAATGCTCTTGCTGTCACGCGTCAACCTCCACCTTCCTATCGTGTGTCAATGCCTTTTCTATCACATGTCAATCATCTCCTTCCTATCACACGTCAACACCCTTTCCTAACACGTGCCAGCCATCCATTTCCGTCAGCGCGTTAATGCCTTTTGCTAATGTGTCTTAGCCAACCCTTCCTGTCACGTTTTCAACCATTCTTCTTGTTGTGTGACAAACCTCCTCCCTATCAGTGGATAAGTTTTTCCATTCTTGTTAGGCATCAACAAGGAATGCCAACTATAGACCAAGCATTAATGGTATTGTACAAGGTAGTTCAACAATTGGTTTAATGAGGTATGGCACCCCTATTCATCGTGTAAGAAAAGTACCATTGGAAAGTAGACTGGTATGGCTACCCATACCTTCATACATTCAATTAATGAGGTCTATCGATAGGTGAGACAAATTTTCTAAATAATGTAGTCAACCCCTCATTTTTAAGGGGAGACATTCTGGGAGCTGGGAAAACTCTTGCAAATTTTCCCTCAACTCCATTTGAGATGTGAACCTTCTCTTGGGCCTAGCAATGTAATTATGCCTTTGTGCATGAAATGTAATGGTCTGTGCATACTTTGAAGTAATAAAAATTGTGTTTTTTGGTGTTCCTTCAACCCTAGCTCATTTTATTATATTTTCTTTCCTCTCCATTATTATTTCTTTATTTTGTGCATGTTCTTTCACTTCCAGGTTTATGATGTTATGCTCCATGGAGTTTTGATGGTGGATTAGGATCTGGGTCTGTATCACATTTTTCTAACCTCCCTTAGCCCCTTTTTCCTAGTTTCATCCTCCCTCAACAGAGTACCTCGCCCCTTTTCTGGTGTTATCAACCCCCTCAGTATAAGATTTCCCATTTTTCTTACACTTTCTCTCTCCCTGTCTCCTTGGAATTGTTAGGATAGGCTTAGTTAGCTGCATTTTTCCTTCTATGAATAGTGCTAGTAGTAATATTAGGTAGAGAATCCAACTTTCTTCGGAGGTTTATCTCAAGTTTGCAAGTCCCACATCTTGAGGGATAACCCCATGTTAGTAGAATTACACCGATTGCCCCAAACACAGAGAAAATCGGGGGTGTTGTAATTTTGACATAACAATTTTAGCACGCCTGGTGGGACCAGCAGGTGAAAGATTTACATTTCACAAGTGTTCCACTACAGATATTTGTTAGAATATATTTTATAGTGTCTCAGGTGCTCCTGTGCATGGTAACTCAATAGTGTATAAGGTGTTTTGTGGGGTTGGATTTGAGCTTTAGCCTAGACAACAAATTTTAAAATCCCCTTCTCCGCTTTTTATTTTAAGGATGCGGTTAGGGAGGAGGAAATAGGAATAAGGTTTTTCTTATAAAGTGCTTTCAAGGGACTAGATGTTATGTTTTATCGTTGGGAGGGGCCACTTAACTCCTAATGTTCTAATTTTGCGTTGGGGTCACCTTTTTGGACCATGGCGACTTGAAAAGGAAAAAGTAACTTTAAGTTACTTTATTATTTTGGTCTTCCCTAGGGGAAAATGCGACTTGGGCTTTTTAGGGTTCCTTGGCATGGGAAAAGTTATAAAAGGAGAAGAGGGGTGAAAGGAAGATCATTCATGCATACACTTATATTTTCTTTCATGTGCAACTGTTGTTTGCAAATATCCAGCTTGTGGAGTAAGATCCCATGGGAACCCTAGCTTCGGTGGTGAGAGATCCATCCCTAGCTAGTAGGGCACTCTTCGGTGGTGAAAGATCCACCCTAGTTTGTCATTTTGGAGCTGAAATCAGGGTTGTTCTTTAGAGATATTTTCAGAGGGTTTCAGTGAAGGGTTTTGGAGGTTTTGGGCATTTTTGGAGGAGAGATTTCTGGGTTTTTCAGGGCAGATCTACGGCAACCTCTTTGGCAAGGTCTAGCATCAGTTTGAAGGCATTTGCAAGGGTTTCCAGCCATCTCCTAGGTGGGGCGACTTGTTTTGAAGATTGCAGATCTGTTTTGGAGGGTTTCCACTTCCTCAAATTCTGATTTGAAGGTTGGGATATCATCTCCTATATTTATAGATAATATTTCCAAGGTTTCATAATTTTTGCATCTATATTCCGGAAGATATTAATTTTAGAAGTTTTCAGCTGTTTAGGGCACGCTGTAATTTTCTGGCAGCATTTTGTTATTCAAAAATTCCAAAAACAGTTCTATAATATCTTGTTATTGTATTAGCAAGCTCCATTTAAAATTTCAAGAGATTTGAGCAAGTATTTTTGGAGTTATCCATTATTTTCTGTTCACTGCCCTAGATTTAATTTTCTGCAAAAATCAGATTTCTGTTTGGCTGCAATTTGTCTATATTTTGCATATTTTAAAGTATTATCCTACAAGGGATATTTCAGTGGTATCAGAGTTGTTGTTTCTCCAGCTTGTTGGGGTTGAAAGATGGGAGACAGAGACAGAGACAGTGAAGAGATGGGAGTAGATCTGATGAAACAATTGTTCACCAATATGGTGAAGCAACAGGAGACTACCAATCTCTATTTGAGCCAGCTCACTGAGAGGTTAGCACAGGGCAGGATTGAGGCTCATACGGAGAAAGGAGAAGCTAGCAATATGGGACAACATGGTAATAGAGGTGAGAGTGGACATTCAGGACAAGGGTCCCCTCATGCTTCTACCAGGCCCTTGGGACTCCACGAGCCTTCTTTTTTGAAGGATCCGGAAGTTTCACAGACACGACAACCCGCAGACATTGTGGATGAGGAATCTTGTTGGGAGAAGTACCGGACATTGAGTGAGGGTTTCGGGACAACATGCCATTTCAGGAGTATTGTAAAATGAAGATTGGTAGCAGGCCCAGGAGAGATTACCAGACACAGGTACCTGAGTTTCAGAGGAGATTGGGACAAATCTCTATTCCACACTTCGATGGCTCTAAGAAGTGTACCGCCCAATCTTGGATTCAGAAGTTGAAGACTTACTTCGACTTGAATCCCATGCGTGAAGAGGATGCAATTAAGTTTGCTATCCTACACCTCGAGGGAGATGCTCATGACTGGTGGCATCATGGATTGATCACACAGGGGCACATGCATATCACTACTTATGCAGATTTTACACAGAGGTTGATGAGCAGGTTCGACAGGAGGGACCCAGATAGGCACTTCAGAGAGTTGACTCACTTGAGGCAGACAGGTTCTCTAGATCAGTACATTGCAGATTTTCAGAGGTTATCAGTTATGGTATCTGATGTTTCAGAGATGAGGTTGACTTCACTCTTCATGGCAGGGTTGACTGACGCTTTAGCAGGATTTGTGAAGGCATTTGAGCCTTCCTCCTTACATGAGGCTATTAGGAGAGCACGTGATTTGGAGTTGTCCACTCCAAAATCGAGGTTTCCCCCTCGAATTCAGCCTAAGGTATTTCCTTCGAGAGCTGATGGTTCACAGCCGAAGGGGCCCCCACCTAGGCAGGATACAACAAGGAGACCATTTGTATCGAGAGAGGACAGAGAGTTGAGGCGAAAGAAACTATGTTTCGATTGCCGCACACCATGGGTTCCAGGACATGATTGTAGAGGAAAAGGGAAGGCCCAATTCATAGAGGTCTTCGAGGAGAGTGAGAGCGAGGAGGAGCGGACGCTCAGGAGTTGGAGGATGAAGATGGAGAGACATTGGATAGTGCAGGGGTTGAACAGAGGAGGAGACTTTTCCCCATGAGACTATTGCTACCTTGTCGAGTACCCCGAGGTACAAGGCATTCAGGGTCAGGGGAGTATTACAGGGTCAGAGAGTAGTAGTACTCATTGATAGTGGGGCAACCCACAACTTCATTGATGCATCTTTGGTAGAGAAGCGGGGATTACAGGCAGAAGACTTTGAGGGCTTCAATGTAGTGGTAGCCAATGGTGAGTCCATGAGATGCATGCAGCGAGTTCCGCAGTTGAGTATCACCATGGGTAACCATACAGTTACCGATGACTTCTATGTGGTTGGTATTGGAGAGACCAACCTTGTGCTCGGTGTACAGTGGCTCCATTCTCTTGGAGAATTTCGGACTAACTTTCAGACGATGGAACTCAAGTTCAAGTCCGAGGGGAAGAATGTAACCTTGAGGGGTTTATCTTCAGATGCACCCAGGGTTGTTTCAGCAAAGAGGATCGAGAGGATTCACAGACACAATGGGGTTGATTGGGCGAAGATAATGCTTGGTTTCTACCAAGAAATCGAGGATGGACAGCCAGAGTATCATGTGGATATACAGGGGCTATTGGATAAGCACAGTGCAGTTTTTAGTGACATACCACCAGGTGTACCTCCAGATAGGGGATTTGAGCATGTGATTGAGCTTGAGGACACTAGACCAGTAGTTACTACTCCTTACCGTCACCCCAAACGGTTTAAGGATGAGATTGAGAGGACTATCCATGAGCTTATTGACATGGGACACATTAGGCCGAGTTCCAGTCCTTTTGCTTCTTCGGTGGTATTGGTGAAGAAGAAGGATGGGACCATGCGGATGTGCATCGACTACCGGGCATTGAACAAGAAGACAATCAAGAACAAATATCCAGTGCCACGTATTGATGAGTTGTTAGATGAGCTACAGGGGGCAATCTATTTTTCTAAAATAGATTTGCGATCTGGATATCACCAGATCAAGGTTAGGGAGCAGGATGTGCATAAGACCGCTTTCAGATGCCATTATGGACATTTTGAGTTTCTAGTGATGCCATTCGGACTGTCTAATGCACCAGCTACATTCCAGTCTTGCATGAACCACGTGTTCAACCGCCATTTGCGGAAGTTTGTATTGGTTTTCTTTGATGATATATTGGTCTACAACAGGACTTGGGAGAGCCATATCCGCCACCTTGATGAGATATTGGGAATATTAGAAGCTAATTTGCTATATGCAAAAGCTTCTAAATGTGAGTTTGGCATGACAGAGTTGCTATATTTGGGATATGTGATTGGTGGAGGGGGAGTAAAGGTGGACAGAGAGAAAATACAGGCAATTTTGGATTGGCCGCCACCCAGGACATTGACACATCTGAGGGGATTCTTGGGACTGTGCACCTATTACAGGAGGTTCGTGAAGAACTTCTCACGGTTGACTGCCCCATTGACAGATTTGACAAAGAAGGGAGCTTTCGCTTGGTCAGAAGCAACACAACAAATTTTTGATCATCTCAAGGAGGTGATGAGTTCATGTCCCGTCCTCGCATTACCAGATTTTTCTCGGCCATTTGTTCTAGAGTGTGATGCATCAGGTGAGGGGGTTGGATCGGTGCTTATGCAGGATAGGCATCCCATTGCTTATGAGAGTCGGAAATTGAGCCCAATAGAGAGAGGGTATTCAATTTACGACAAGGAGATGTTGGCCATCATGCATGCCTTGGCCAAATTCAGACAGTACCTTGTGGGCAGCAGATTCGTGGTACGTACAGATCACAATAGTTTGAGGTTCTTTTTTTGGGGGCGAAGGATCTCAACGACCGCAAAGAGATGGGTGAACAAGGTACAAACATATGATTTTGACATAGAATACACTAGAGGTAAGAATAATGTTGTTGTTGATGCTTTATCTAGGAGGCCTTACCTTACTACTATGTTGAGTTCTATGTCTGAGATTTCAGCAGATTGGAAGGCTCACATACTTGTTGAGTACTCCAAGAATCAGTTTGCATGTGAGATCATGGATGGTATTATCAAGGATGACCGATACAGGGTGGTAGATGATCTCATTTTCTACAAGGATCGGATTTTCCTTGTACCGGGGTCTAAGATGAAGGACAAGATCCTTCGTGCAGTACATGATACGCCATTAGCTGGACATCCGGATATTTCAAAACATACAGGTACATCAGAGAGAGATTCACTTGGAAGGGGATGAAGGACGATGTCCTTAATCACGTCAGAGAGTGTATGGTTTGCCAACAAACCAAATCGGAGCATTCTTTTCCTGCAGGGTTACTCCAGCCTCTTCCCATCCCTGAGCAGAAGTGGGAGAGCATATCGATGGATTTCATCACAGGACTCCCTATGGTGCATGGGCACAATTGCATTTATGTGGTAGTTGATCGATTGACCAAGTATGCGCATTTCTTTTCTCTACCTAAGAAGCATGAGGCAGTTGACGTGGCTCAGGTATTTTATACAGGGATTTTTAGGCTTCATGGTTTGCCTAAAAATATTATCAGTGACAGGGATAAGATCTTCATGAGCACCTTTTGGCAGGAGATATTCAGACTTGCCGGTACTGAGTTGACTCCCAGCACGAGCTATCACCCTCAGACTGACGGGCAAACGGAGATTGTTAACAAATGGATAGAGGGCTATTTGCGGAGTTATGTGACCGGACATCAGCAGGCATGGATCAGATGGTTGCATATGGGTGAGTATTGCTACAATACCACATATCAGATGAGCATCGGCATGACTCCTTTCAGAGCTTTGTATGGATACGATGCCATGTCATTTGCTGATTTGGTATTATCAGATAGTCGGGCTCCCAAAGCTCGGGATTGGTTACAGGAGAACCAGGATATCCTGCGAGCTCTTAAGGAGAACCTCCAAAAGGCGCAGAATCAGCAGAAGGTTTATGCGGATCGGCACAGGATAGAGAGGTCCTTCGAGGTAGGAGATTTGGTATTCCTACGTCTGCAGCCATACAGGCAGTCGTCACTCAAGCAAAAGGGGGCAAAAAAGCTGAAACCACGGTTTTATGGTCCATACAGGGTAGTTCGGCGAGTGGGTGCAGTTGCATATGAGTTGGATCTTCCAGAGCACAGTAAGATACATAATGTCTTCCATGTGTCATGCCTTAAGAAGGCACTTGGGACAACATATTGTACCTTCTACAGAGTTGCCACCATTGGATGAGGAGGGGAAGCTGGTTTTAGAACCAGAATCTATTATTGAGGTCAGACAGAGGAAGCTCAGGAGCAGAGATATTACAGAATACTTGGTACGGTGGAAGGGTTTGCCTCTTGAGGATGCTACTTGGGAGGGAGAGCAGATTCTACAGCATCCTAGTTTGCATTTGCTTGGGGACAAGCAAATTTTGGGAAGGGAGGACTGTAATGTCCCCTTTCCCTCGCCACAGGCTTGAGGGCCAATACGGGTCCTAACCCTAGTCATGCCCAAGGGGTTACGGACGCTGTGAGCTATTGGGTATGAATATCTAGTCCAGTTGTTATAATTTTCCATTGACAGGTTTATAAAGTGCTTTCGAAGGGACTAGATGTTATGTTTTATCGTTGGAAGGGGCCACTTAACTCCTAATGTTCTAATTTTGCGTTGGGGTCACCTTT